>CM038465.1:21700649-23169948 GCA_021464415.1 Lonicera japonica | reverse complement strand
CTCTAAAAGATTCTGAACTAGAACGAGTTTTCTTGTTCCTGTCCCAAGGGCCCCTCCGATCATTTCCTCTTCTCTTATTCGCTGGTCCCATAAGATGGGCGGCTTGTTCAAATTGGCTGTCAAGCTTAAGGGTTGATTTAACATAGGCTTTGTAAGTGGGAAATTTAGTGAAACCCATTATACGGCGATATTGAACTTTAAGGCCATTGAGGAATCTCTCTTGCTTTTGCTGATCAGAAATCCCCATCACATACATGCTTAGCTCCTCGAACTTAAGACGATGCTCTTCAATCAACATTCTCCCCTGAATCAAGTTGTAGAACTCATCTCGCTTTGCTCTGCAGTATGCATCAGGCACGTACTTATCACGGAAGGCTCTATTAAATTCATCCCACCCAACAATCACATTCAGTCCACCAATGGACCTCCACCATCATAGTGCACTGCCTTCAAGCTTTAAAGAAACGAATCCAACCCACATTTGCTCAGGGGCATTCAATATTCTGAGTTGGGAGTGGATATGGTAGAGCCATCCTTCATAGGCTTCGCGTCTAGGTGACCCATCAAACTTTGGTGGCTGTAAACGATTAAATTCCTTAAGGTAATAAACCTCATCGCCCTCCCCTCCTTGAGGGTCATGCTCAACATTCACCACCTCTTCATCATCATTGGTGGTGTTCCTAGGAGCTCGGGTGCGGCTATGACCGACACCGCTAGTAGTACCATGATTGTTCTTAAGGTGACTAGTGAGTTTGTTGAGAAACCCACTCATCATAGTTTCCAACTAGGCAGCCAAATCTTGATTAGAACCACCCCCGGTATCCTGATTCTCAATGGGTTTCCCCTCACTCGGATTGTCATGTCGATAAACCGACCTCTTACTTTCTTTCTTCAGTCCCATTCTATAGGAAGAGCAAAATGTGTTTAGTACCACAAGTATCATAGGATAACATGGAATTGAGAGACGAAATGAACATCCGGAATAAGAAGTAAACTTTCTGGGTAGAACCCAATTGGCCTTCTTGTTTTGATTCTAGTTAGTGGTAGTATACTAATGATCTATAGTATAGTCATTCATTGCGTTGCGGCTGCCTATAATATAACCCATTAGTCCCTCTACTACAACGCTAGAAATGAAAACTGGCTCCTCGAGTTTTTCCCAATCTCGATGAATTAGAATGGATAAAATCAATACAAAATCGACTCTCCTATTCTACCCCACTCTCGGCGAGAGGAAAAGAAACCTATCATCTGATACAAACTTGTAACGGCCCAAATCTCGTTAAGAGGATTTACCCTCCGCGATCTGGTTGATCACGGAGCTGTACTCAACGGGGAACGAAAATAAGAAGAACATAGAACAATAAACAGCGATTATATCCATGAAACTAAAATTTACACCATAACCATATCATATAAAGTATATGTGACAAGCCTCTAACGAGGTTCCAAAACATAAGTCCACAATCCTTAATTTACAGATCAGTTATAGAGGAAATATACATATTATATATCACATCGCTAGTGTAAACAAAATTTTAAGATCAATGGTCCTTCCATTCGAAGGACTCTCAGTTAACTATGAAGTAGGAAATGAGGCAGTCTAAGAAGCGTTTTCCTTCCTTTTCCCCTTTCCCGACGAACCTGTAGAAGTACCTATATAGAAAATAGTAGGAGTGAGTCAGTCAAACTGACTAAGTGGGAATCATATAATAAATTAAATTTGGAAAATGTAGTAAGACCTTCTTTACCCTTTATATAAACACAGACATATGTAAGTAGCTTCTACCAAGAACCTTGCAATATAACTGTTACGGGCTTCACCCCAGAACTCTCGAATCACAAATCTCAACGATAACCGTGTCTATCCAAGCGTACAACCCGGTCTGCATTTCGTGGCCTTTCAACCACGCGGTAGCAGAGCCTCCCATTATTTTCCATGCACGGTTTCGAGTCTTCCACCCAGGGGCTCTCTATCCCAACTTAAAGTCTCAATGTTAGAGTCGAACTTAGGACCTACCATGGACTAGCGCTAGCAATAAACCTTTAGGCAAACTAATCATCACATAAAAAACCCATAATGTATTCAATATGAGAATTCTAGTATAAACCATCTCAGTAAGCAGAACAATTCGTTTAATAGGTATTTTATAAAGAAATCCAACCACTTGGACCATTATCAGTTTATATAAATATGCGTAGCAAGAATCGTCAGTATACAATCTTGTCCAAGTTGTGTTTCAGTGAAAGGCAAGTATTTAATACGAATTTATAGTTGAATCACACTATTTAAGTAATATATAGGCTACTAGAATCATTAATTTAAACATTACATCATAATCTCACCATACACCCAAAACATGTGTAGATAACTTAGGGTTTTTTAACAAATAGGTGGTATAATGCGAATCAAACCATAACAAGTTAGAAAAATAGTTTTGATACTAGATTCCCACCTCTAAGGAGCTTGATATTTGAAATTGATAGCTTGAAGACACTCCTCCTTCAAGATTGCAAAGCCCTAAAATCCCACCAAGCTCTAATGGAGGTGGAAATGAAGATGAGGGTGGAAGAAGGAGATTCGGAAGAAGAGGATTTGATCAATGGATTGTACGTGTTCTGATCTTTAAATAATCCTCCCTTATGTTGCTCTCAACTCCCTCACTCTCCCTTGGATAGCTTTGGTCAAAAGTGAAGGAGAAAGGGGGTTAAAAACGTGAGTTTTTGGGTCAAAAGTGGTTAAAATTGACCTATAGGCTTACCATGATCAATCATGAAGTGTTATGGAGTGCTTTGGTTTGCCCATGATCGATCATGGTGACTGCTGCAACAAACTATCACCTTAAGAGCCCAGAATAAGCCTCGAAACGTCTGAATCTTTACTCGGGCAAAACACAAAACTTTTAGAAGGGAATGAGAGGAAGATTTGGCCATAAACGGAGAGTCATTTGGACATCGGATGAAGAAGTTATGACCTCTCAAAGTTGGCCAAAATTTAGTAAATCGCATAGAATCAAAACACGCATTTAAGATCTTGTTTTCAATTCGGTCCACCCGAATTATGAAACGATTGATCATTCAAACTTAATTACACTATAACAACATGCCCAAGGCTTGAAACTATAAGTAGGTAAATTACATCATAAGAATGGTAGCCAAAATACAACTTATCAACTACATGAAATAAGGTGAAAGTTTTAAAAGCAAAAATAAGGCTAGGGGTATTACATGTATCGTCGGGTTAGAAATTGCTCTATAGAAAGGGGTTCGCAAGATCCAAGTGTTTGGAGATTCTGCCCTCATTATTCATCAGATTTTGAAAAAGTGGAAGATCAAAGAGGAAAAACATGTACCATTTTTAGCCCAACTCGAATAAACTTTTGAGAAATTTGATTTTATTGAATTCTTCTATATTCAAAGAACACAGAACAACTTTGCTGATGCATTGGCTAGTCTACCCTCGATGATTGAAATTTCGGGGAAGAAAAAAGAAATCCAGATCCAAATTCAGAAACGGGAAAATCTGGTATTTTGTCTATCACTGGATGTTGAAAGTGGAAACGTGGTTGAACCAAGTGTTTGGTATTATAATATCTGGCAATTACTCAAGCGAATGAATACCCACCAAATATGGACAAAGCCACTCAAGTTGCACTTCGCCGACTTACATCACGATTCATCATTTCTGCGAAAAAATTATACAAAAGAAATGACAATGGTATACATCTTCAATGCCTCAATAAATAAAAATCTCAAGCAATGATGGAACAAATCCATAGTGGAAAGTGTGGCCCACATATGAGTGGTCATACACTGGCACGTAAGATAGTCTGTCAAGGGTATTATTGGCTGACAATGCATAATGATTGCTTTGAATACATCAAAGGTTGTCATTAATGCCAAATATACGCCAAAGTGCAGAAGCTCCCACAAAAAGAATCGTATCCTATGACATCTCCCTGGCCATTTTCCATCTGGCGTATCGACATAATCGGTAAGATCTCACCAAATGGGTTGAAGCCGAATCCTACAAGGATTTAAATGCTAATAAGGTATCTCGATTCATCCGACACAACAGCATATGCTGATATGTGGTACCACATGAAATCATATCCGATAATGGGACACACTTTGAAGGTGAAGCAAATGAGGTTATGGAAGAATACGAAATAAAATGCTACAAATCCTCCCCGTACCGCCCACAAACTAATGGAGCTATTGAGGCTGCTAAAAAGAATCTAAAGAACATTATTAGCAAGATGGTGAAATCCGACAAAGATTAGCTCGAAAAACTTCCATATGCACTCTGGGGATATCGTACCACTGAAATTTTTTCTACGGGATCAACACCTTTCTCCCTGTGAGAATCCGGACCCGCGACCCGAGAGAGAAGAGTCCTCGTTCTCGGTTTGGTTTGAAAATGTGTTTTGTAGAGTTGCCAGTTTGTTTTACAAGAAAACAAACAAAAGATCGTACGAAGGACAATTCGAAAACGAATTATATTTCATACGTTTGAAACCAGAGATTTATTCTGAAAATTTATTTTTCTAGGGTTCGGGAACTACGTTACGAATTGGGAAGGTGTTAGGCACCCAATTCGCCCTTTCGGTCTCTTAATGGATCATGTATCTAATTCCTATTTTAGATATCTTGCAAGTAGTTCGAATGGTTTTCAGAGTAATCCTTTCCGGATAAATTTAGTTTAAAACAATATTTTGAAATCAGACTCGAGCTTTGCGAGCGCCTACGTATTCATTCGTAGAATAAAATCAGAGTCTCGTAGTTCCTTTCTTTGGAAACTATTTTTGTATTTTTGTTTGTTTTGAAAACGTGTCAAAACGGATTTTAGATTTCTTGTAAAATTTAGAAAGGGATTTATTTTCAAAGCAATGAACTTCTTTGCAAGTTATCTAATTTTTCTGTATTAAAACTGATATTTAAATGCGGTATTAAAATTAAGTAGAGTTGTAGACAGACGTACGTGATGTGCTTTGGAGAAGAAAACCTGCCCGTTTGCTCCTTTCTCTCTCTAGAGCTTTCTCTCTCTAAGACTCTCTCTCTCAGAATTTCTCTAAAATGACTCTGTAAAGATTTTGATAGAGTTTCTACTTCCTAGAAACACTATTCATTGTTGATGCCTTGAATGGGATCCCAAGGGTCTTATTTATAGAGAAAAAATGCAGAAAAATGGCATGGGTAGCCGCGCAGCTAGGAGCCAGCCGTACGGCTAGGGAGGGAGCGTGCGGCTCGGGCTTGCGGCTCGAAGCCAACCGTACGGTTGGGAGCCAACCGTGCGGTTGGGGGGCGTGCGACTGGCAAACGAAGTGGCAACAAGGTTGTGGTAGATTCCTAACGCGCTCGAAAATTAGGGTTTTTCCTAACAGTCTCTTACATGCGTGATGACTCAAGACTTGATGCAGAATGCTTGTTAGGTTCACACGAGAGTCGCGAATTGGGGTGTTCACACTCCCTCATATACGGAATGGAAGCTGTTTTACCAGTGGAAATGGAAATAACCTTTTTACAGGTTATATTGGAAAATCAAGTCACTTAAAGTGATTGGATAATGGCACGATACGAGGAGTTGGCAATGATCGATGAAAAACGATTGAATGCTTCATATCAACATCAAGGGTACCAAAAGCGTGTCGCAAAAGACTTTAATAAGAAAATTCGAGCTAGAGGCATCATACTTGGAGACTTGGTACTCAAAGAAATCCGTGAACTGGCTCGAGACCCACGAGGAAAATTCTCGCCAAAATGGACAGGCCCATACATTGTCACTAAGATACTATCCGGGGGTGCCGTTCTCCTTACTGATATTGATGGCCAAGAATTGAACTAGCTAGTCAACCTTGATCGATTGAAGAAGTATTATCAATGAAGTTGTACACATGAACTACGAAGACCTGAGCCCAATAAAAAAACAAAAATATCAGGGGAAATGTAGGCAACCTGAGTTAAAATTTCAGGCCCGGTCTATTCCTTATAATAACATTCATTCGTTTGGAGGCAAAGGGGCAGAAAGAGATTTTCCATATATATAACCGAAGTTTTTCATACAAAACAACTTACATCAAACATACTGTCATCCTTTCCTACATCATTTTACCTACATGTCTACTGTCTAAACCCAAAATACTTTCTAGAAGAATCCATCCATAAACTCAACCATCAACCATCAACCTGTCAATCCGTCACAGCATATAAGATCCTCTCTCGCTCTAGGGTATGGTATGAAGCAAGAACCGTCTCATCCGTCACTCGTGTGTCCGCGAACCGAAACCATCTCATCATCATCGGCTCATGCTCAACTATCTGACGAACAAGACGCCAAATGTGCAACACAACATCAGATTGGGTCACCTGGGTAATACTAACCTCTGCACCATGAAATCGTCGGGATAACAGGTAGACCACAAACCTCGTAAAGTCGTCTCCAACCTCGAGGTAATGCGAAGAGACACTAAAGAAAAGTCTCTCAATGGGAGGGGCACACTCAAAGGGAAGCCAAACTGTCTCGTCAACCGCCCGAGTATATAAAAAGATGACTCTTTCAATCCACGGATCCGAACATAGTTCTGCTGTGAATTAAAGCATAATCATGACGACGAAATAAATCCCGAGAATCCCAAGGAAGATGGGGCTCCAAATATCAGAATCTCTCGGTCATCCACATGTATAGCAGAGAAGGACTGCCACAAAAGTACTCAACCTGACAGTGAACTAAGGCATCCAACCCATTTAGCGTCTCTGCTAACAAAATGGGAGTCACTAAATGACCGCGTCTAGCCTCAGCTACGACCCGGATAATCAAGGGGTCAACGAGAATAGCATCTCCAGTAACCAAGAGCATCTGAAAAAAAGCAAAACTCAGACAAGCAGAAGTCCTTCCTAAATAGTAAGCTGGATTATCACCATGATGAATAAAAAAGTCCACCAGGCGACGCAGATGAAGCTGACCGTCTACTATCATCGGCCGGCACTCACTCTCCCTCAAACCCAGTAACTTAGCCAGCATAACTCGCGGGCTCCTAATGTCTCGCAGGGATGCCAACGGCCATGAAACATCCTGGCTCATCAATAATGTGAACTCCTCAATCATCGGGCACAACTCATCCAACCCGATGCGAAAACAGTGATCCTCTGGATCCCAAACTTAGCAAGACTTAGGAGGAAAGACGAGTTGATCTCATGAGAACACCAGCAATGAAGATGATTCAGGTTGCCCTAATTAAGGCCACAATCAGCCTCAGCTAAAGACACAAAATCAGACAAAAGGGAAAAAGCAGCACTGGTGCGAAAGGTAGACATGATGATAGAGAATGAAGAAGTATTTTAGGCTAGAAATTGTTAGAATGATATATTAAAAGCCATGATTTAATTATTATTGGTTTTGATATGTTATATAGACTCGGTTTTGCTATTTAAATAAGAATCTTTATGGGCAATGGTTGCATTATATTATCTATTTAAATATTGTGCAAGTGTGTCTTTTATTCCATATAGTATATGATTTGGTGTGTAGAGTATAGCTTACACACAGAGGATCATATCATCGGTTCTTATATTGAACAGGACCAGTTTGGGTTAATTGTTTTTATATTGACTATATAAAATAATTTAAAATCCCATGGTTATTATGATTACTTATGCTCTTAATCTTGAAATAATTAATAGACATATATATGTAGTGTTTGTTGTTTTGACTCATTAAGAGTGAGATTCATTTATGGATCAATAATCTTCGTGAATTGGATGGCAACACTATATGTATGATGAATATTAATTATTGACGGAATCCACGTCCCAGTATAGGGATTGATGATAACCCCTTGAGAAACTTATAAGTTTTGATCATGTCAAACCCTGCAGGTGGATTATGTTAATCCGACATGTCAAATAAGTTAAGTGGTACGCTCAAGGATTAAGAAGTCATTTAAATATATTTGTCAGTAATTTAATTTAAATGACGGTTATCTGAAATCTTAACGTGGGGAGAATAATAAGTATTTAATAACAAGGAGCTCGAAATATAATTTTTGAGATAAGAACGGGAGTGCAATTATAATTCTTTAGTGGTCTGAATTATAATTTATGGAAGGAATCAATTCTTAATCGAATTAGGATTCCAGTTTTCCATAGTAAGCCCAAACACTTATTTCTCCTTATGGTCCCTATCGTAGCCTTATTTATATGCCAGCCATGCCTTTTCTCTTGACACAATAATTCTCACAAATTTAGGGTTTGTGCCGTAGAGAGTAGAGAAGGAGATCTTGGTGATACCGCAGCCCACACTCGGTACAGGATTGCACGGCAGAAGGAATACGATAGAAGATCTTGAAGTTCTATTGAGCCCGTGTTCTCGATTCGTCTCCACCAATCCCTGTTCGTGCTGAGACGAGATCAAACCGGAGAGATCTCGAAGGTAAAATCCGATTTCGCACTAGGGTTTTATATAAAAAAATTTGTTCGGTCTATACGCAATATTAAACGATTCTGGAACTAAGTTTCCATCAGAAAGATAGAATGGATATTGAACACAATGAGGAAAAAAGGATAAATTCGCGCTCTATTTATAGCAAAAAGGTACAAGCCAACCGCACGGCTGGTTATCAACCGTACGGCTGTCTACCAACCGTGCGGTTGGCTACCCCTTGCGGGTAAGACTTGAAGTTGGCTCCTCCCGTTCGTCAAAAATTTTCACTTTTCCAAACTTTCTTCACAATACATCAATATATGAATATTGCCAGACTTTATTCAGGAAGAACGATCCATCATTGCATGCATATAGATTTGATAATTACTTGCCAACATATACTTAACCATTTTTCACAATCTAATTTATAATAATATTGCCAACAATTATACTTGACCATTTTTTTTCACAAATTCGTAGTAATTTTGCTAACACATGTCGTTAACTATTTTTCTCAATCAAGTTCATAGTAATTTTGCAGAAATATGTTAAGTAACCATTTTTTTACAACCACATTCGCAATAATTTTATAACATTCTCATATTTCAAAACACATCACATCTCACACAAATATATTTTCTTCAAAAATATAACTACTTCATTTATTAATAATTAAAACCAGTCGCACTAATTAATAACATAAAATAACCAACTTGTTCATAAAAACAAATACATCTAAATTAAAAGTTTTTATCAAACACTAAAACCATCATCTTTAACGCTGCGGGGAAGGGGGAGGATCCATCGTACATGGGCGCTTCGCTTCAGTCTCGCCAACACCCTCCGCCGGACTCTCTGAAGCAGTGCGACCGCGGCCCTGAGGTAAAGGAGCAAGCCTAGACGTACGACCCGATTGCTGAACAGACTGAGAAGGCGCCAACGATCGGGACCGCGAGCATGATGGGTGGTAAGTAGCTGTCACGTCACCCTCCAAACGCCGGCTGTACTTCCCCATATACTCCGTCGAGAAGGGTGCGGCAAATGTCAACAACCCGTAGGCGTTGAAATAGCTCCTCAACAACTCAGCCACCTCCCGAAGTGGGAACAGACCCATCTGTCAAAAAACAGTCATGTAATTCATCATTATTTATAAACACTGCATATGTATCACACTTTAAACACTTATATAATAAAATTACACCTCCTCGTCCGAGATATGCGCCAAGGCTCCCATCTGCTTCAGCCAAACGAAATCCATGTACGGAATCTCTCTCGGACACTACACCAAAAACAAGATTTTGTGACACTTGAACTCTTTAAGTTTGTGACAGTTTTTGGCTGTCATAAATTTGTGACTGCCATTAGCAGTCACAAATGACTTATTGTCATATTATTGAAAAATTGTTACTATCGTTGACTGTCACAAAGGTTATCACTATTTGTGACAGCCCATAACAGTCGCCCAAATTATTTGTTTTTGATAAAACGACATAGTTTGATAAATTATATAAATTCATCTCTAATAGCCCTAAATGACAGAAGGATTGTTATCTCTCTAGCTAGCCTCAACCGCACTCAAGCTCTCACTCGATCTCATCTCAATCTCACTCAAACTCTCACTCAAAATAACACAAATCTCACCCAAAGCTTCCTTCGTTCATCATCATCTTCATCCGACCCATAGCTTCAGACATGGGTCTTAGAAATCCTTCATCATCTTCATTCGGCCCATAGCTTTCTTCGTACTAGCTCTTCGTTTATTCAAAGTATGGCTTTTATATATATTCTACTTGTTTTCTTTCATTCTCTAATCTTTTGATTTTGTGTATATATATAAATCTGCAATTAATTTATTTTATTTCTAAGCCCTAGATGCACGATCTTGAGCTCGATCCAAAATCCCCTTTCGTTCAAAAATCCCCAAAATATTGGCATGGGGTATTAATATATGCAGTGAGACACACCAACATTTTGCTATATTTATATGACCCATGTCTGGATCTTGTATTTTTTTTTTAATTTCCATCTCTACTACGAATTGAAAGATTTGATTATATTCTCTTTGGGTTTGGGGGGCTCATTTTATAGGGTGGAATCAAATTGAAATATAAATAAATGAAAACATGTGGGCTTAATTTACTTTCTATCTGTCTAGCCGGCTGTGTGTTGCTAAGGGTAATTTTTTTTTTAAAGCTAAGGCTTATTGGGCGGATATATTTTGTAATCTTTTCAACTGGAAGTAGCAATGTGTTCCATAACAATCAAAAGTGCTAACTTCAACTACCCCAATCCCGTTTGTGGTGTTCTTTATAAGACTTGTGCACATGCTTACCACGTAAGTTTTTCTCCTCACAGTAAAAGTGCTTTAATGTCTACTGTCCAAACAAAGCTAGTTTAGAGTATTTCTTAAAATATTTGATATGTGCGAAGTTGAAACAAAGCTAGCAAGTTCATTAACACAAATGAATATAATGTTAAATTGTTAAAGGTTGAGTAACCCAATTAATAATTTATCAATCTGTTTTAAGTACTGGATTTATTATACCAAATTAATTGCTAATATCCAGATGTCTATCTACTCAAACACATCATGGCAATGTCTTAATCACCCCCACCCCCGCCCCCCAAAAAATTAATAATTAACCATTGACTTACTGTTTGCATAAACATATAATTTTGCTTCCTTACAAAAAAGTCACTTATAACAAAATAATCTGTAAGAAATCTGAACTAGCTAATTAATTAAAATTTAAGTATTCATTAATATAAACAACATTCTAGCATTATATGAATATTAAGGTTCTTCCTAGACAAAATAAATAAATAAATAAAAGAAGTCAACTGTTTTTGCAAAATGCAAAGATGTCTTTGCAGTATTATTATTATTATTATTATTATTATTATTATTATTATTATTATTATTATTATTATTATTATTATTATTGTGTTTAATGAGAATTGAGAAGTCAATACTTTGATTATTGGGTTGGATCCTCCAACTCTAATATATCCTAATTTAATGAGAATGTTTTATGACTAGAAGAATACTTGCCAATGTACAGATCTAGCCTGTGACGAACCAGCCTCCGTGGGAACTCATCGGCATGAGTGGGGTGCAACTGGATCTACCCTATACCCTGTTGGGTATGAGCTATAAACCACATCTATCATAAACCATCACATTTTTATTAAAAACCACATATTTTTATTCATAAAGATAAATTGCGGATATAATTTAATTAATTACCTCCCAAAATGTGACAAGCCCACGATGGTTGAGCTCTATATGACGACAAACCAAATCCATCGACTCGTACAAGAAGGCTAGCACGTACCCGCCCCATGCAAATGTGTACAACTGGTCGAAGAACCTCAGGTATGGCAACCACCATAGCCATAAGTTGTCTCCGCCACATGCATAGAATAAGTCGTGCAGAACCAATAATAGAAAATACCGTGACAACTGTCGCACCTCCTGACGTGTCATCGGCCCGTCCCTAAACCTCTCACTCTCTACCTCGATGTGATGAACCATCGCTGTGTGAGGGATTCCATCCGCCACTATCTGACTAGGCCTTCATCCTAACGCTGCTACCATACCATCCAGCGTGATCCGCAGCCGCGAGTTGGGTGCCAACACCTCTCCTCCAAAAGGCAACCCCGTCAACACGAAAACATCCTCTGGGGTCAACATCATCTCTCCCTAACCCCCAGTGGAATGTGTGTGTCGTATCCCACCATATCTCTCCCAACACTGTCGGTAAGCTCACCAAACACTGAAACTCCCAGCCCGGCAACACCTCTATAAATCGTCCAAACGGGGTCGCACTCAGATAAGCCCTCACCAATGGGGGTAGTTGGTCTCGTAGCTCGGGCGCCGAAAGTGTGATACCACGGCAACGACCAATCCTCTGTTATATTAATAATTTCGAATAAGTTATAAGGTTCATTTTCTAACAGTTTTTGGAGATAATACACGTAATATTTATTTTGAAAAATACATTATGTTAAGTATATCTACCAAGGCGAGTAATTATTATATCTATCACATTTCATGCATACCATGCCATTGCATTTTTTTAGAAATATCACTTAAGTAAGCAAATGCTGAAAATTAAAGCATACTCGAGTCCAGCGACGAATCTCGTGTGCCGTGGGCTCCATTAGCAGCCACTCCCGCCCCTCTCCTGGCGAGATCAATAGGACGTCATTATACATCGCTTACTGCAATGCCCCATCTGCTCCCAGTGGCCCCTCCCATGCCACACCGTCCCAGTCACCATGATGTGGTGCACAGATAAGGCGCTCATCTATAGTCGTGATAATCGCCTCCAACTTATCTTCCGAAAGATGCTACGACACCTCCCCGCCATCCGGTGGGCCCCCATCATCATAAACACAAATATCGATAATAGCCTCACAAATGCCATCACTCACGCTACTAGAGAACACTCGCTAAAAGTTTTTTAAAAGTTGAAAGGTATATGCCAGAGAGAGAAACTGCAAAGTGAAGTAAAGAGAAAGGACCAAACAGCCTCATATTTATAGGCTCTAGAGAGCCAGCCACAGGTTACCCAACCGTACGGCTAGCCCCCAACCGTGCAGTTGGCTGCCAGCCGTACGGCTGGGGGTATATACCCTGCGGCCGCCCCTTCATTTTTGAGCAAATTTGACAAAAAAAAAAAACCGAGTGTGGAGGAATGACAAACTATGATTTTAACTCCTCCCAATACAAATGGACCAAGACTCAAACACACGCATGAAACGGTTAATCAAAACCCGAAGTTTCGCACTCTAAAGTCTGTGGAGGAACCGAAGTTCAAAAGGATGGATCAAATTTTCCGAAAGGATCGAATCTGATTGATAAATGGGGAAGGTGTAAAAGAGGAATCGGGTACAAGAAAAATGAAAGAGTAGAAAAGGGGAAAATCCTGTTGGTCCAACTGAGGAAAGAGAGGAAAAACAGAAATAAATGGAAAATCGACAGGGTGAGCCACACTAAGAGTGACAGCTGTGCCAAAAGGCGAAGGGCTACATCTTAGGTGAGTAAGGCTCTTGTTTTGGAAAAAGCAAAGATAGAAAAAAATAAGAAAAAATTTGAAAGCCAAAATAAAAGGCGGATAATCAAAAGAGGGAGCAATAAGGGTATCGAAAAACAAAAAATGATACAGGACCAGCATCTTCCCTATAAACAATCAGAGGGTAGCTCAAAGAGGATTGACGATTCAAAGCGAAATTCTATCCCCATGACTGAAGAGAGGAAAACTACAGGTAGAGAGATGCCAAATCTCGAAAATCCATGCACAACGGACTGAAAGCTTCTAGGAAAAGTTAATTCAAAAAGTCTGATTACCGGTAACGCCAAAGGTCAAAACTGAGGGTGAAAAGAAATGGAAAAGAAAGAGTTCTTCATATTGCAAGGAATTCTCTCTAGCATATTATATTTTGAAAAACCAACAAAGTAGTGTTCAGTCTCAGTAGAATTTTTTCTGAATTCCTTAGAGATAGGAATTCTTCGCATTCCCCACGATGGGAATTTCTCCTAAATCAGTTTTCCCACGAAGGAACATAATGACTCCACGTGTTCCTCACGAAGGGAATCTTTCGAATTCCTCAAGATAGGAATTCTTCGCATTCTCCACGATGGAAATTTCTCCGAAACCCCTTTCACCACGAAGGGAAACAACGACTCCACGTGTTCCCCACAAAGAAAATTTTCCGAATTCTTCAGAGATATGAATTCTTCGCATTCTCCACGATGGGAATTTCTCCGAAATATCCTTTCCCCACGAAGGGAAATAACGACTCCACGTATTCCCCACGAAGGGAATTTTTTGAATTCCCCAAATATAGGAATTCTTAGCATTCCCCACGATGGGAATTTCTCCGAAACCCCTTTCCCCATGAAGGGAAATAACAACTACACGTGTTGCCCACGTGTAGTCGTTATTTCTGAATTCCTCAAAGATAGGAATTCTTCAAATTCTCCACGATGGGAATTTGTCCGAAACCCCTTTCCCCACAAAGGGAAATAACGACTCCACGTGTTTCCCACGAAGGGAATTTTTTGAATTCCTCAAAGATAGAAATTATTCGCATTCCCCACGATTAAAATTTCTCCGAAACCCCTTTCTCCAAGAAGGGAAATAACGACTCCACATGTTCCCTAAGAAGGAAGTTTTTCGAATTGCTCAAAGATAGGAATTCTTCGCATTCCCCACGATGGTAATTTCTCCGAAACTCCTTTCACCACAAAGGGAATTTTTTTTAATTCCTCAAAGATAGGAATTCTTTGCATTCCTCACGATAGGAATTTCTCCGAAATCACTTTTCCCACGAAAGGAAATAATAACTCCACGTGTTTCCCACGAAAGGAATTTTTCGAATTCCTCAAAGATAGGAATTCTTCACATTCCCCACGATGGGAATCTTTTTCGAAATAACTTTACCCACGAAGGAAAATAATGAATCCACGTGTTCCCCACGAAGGGAATCTTTCGAATTCCTCAAGATAGGAATTCTTCGCATTCCCCACGATGAGAATTTTTTCCAATCCCCTTTTCTCACGAAGGGAAATAACCTTTACCGCACATTCCCCACGATGGGAATAACTTTATCCACACATTCCTTACAATGGGAATCTTTTTCACATTTTCTAAAGATGGAAATTTCTTTTTTTAGCATAAGTCCCCATGAATGGGATCATAAAAAAGACAAGAATCATTTTTTTTTCACTTTTCCCCAGAAGGTGGGAAACCTTTGAGACACTTTTTTGCAATAATCATCTCCCTGCACGAATTATTGTCCAGTACGCCGAGGGTAGAAATTTGCAACTGAGGGTAGACGGAAGAAAATACTGATGTATCGTGTCGCCTAAACAAAAGGATAGGGGCGGTCGTGGATTGCATCACCTGAGACACAACAAAATTCACGTGCTAAAAGGGTATATTTTGATTAAAGTATCAATACATTGAGATTCACCCGAAAGCCGTGAATCATTGTCTTCTTATCATCCCAGAATTCTTGCAAGCAAGAATCTCAAGACAAGAGGGTCTGTGAACACCCCAATCCACGACTCTCGTGTGAATATAATTTTTATACAAAATAAGCATCTTGCATTCAGTCCTAAGTCATCATTGTTAGAGTGATACACTAAAAGCCATGATTTTATTATTCGTTTTGATATGTTATATAGACTCGGTTTTGCTATTTAAATGAGAATCTTTATGGGTAATGGTTGCATTATATTATTTATTTAAATATTGTGCATGTGTGTGTCTTTTATTCCATATAGTAGATGATTTGGTGTGTAGAGTATAGCTTACACACAGAGGATCATACCATCGGTTCTTATGGAATATAAGTTTATTAGTTCACGGTCTTAGATGGAATTGGACAACCATCGATAGGATTGTAGCACAAGTTTTAGTAGTTTATCTTGACTACAGGAAACGGTACAGGTTTTAACTCATTATGCTAGTACACTTTGTGTGTAATGAACAAGACTAGTTTGGGTTAATTTTTTTTATACTGGCTATATAAAATAATTTAAAATCCCATGGTTATTATGATTACTTATGCTCTTAATCTTGAAATAATTAATCGACATATATATGTAGTGTTTGTTATTTTGACTCATTAAGAGTGAGATTCATTTATGGATCAATAATCTTCGTAAATTGGATAGCGACACTTTATGTATGATGAATATTGATTATTGACGGAATCCACATCCCGGTATAGGGATTGATGATAACCCCTTAAGAAGCTTATAAGTTTTGATCATGTCAAACCCTGCAGGTGGATTATGTTAATCCGACATGTCAAATAAGTTAAGTTGTACGCTCGAGGATTAAGAAGTCATTTAAATATAATTTTCAGTAATTTAATTTAAATGACGATTATCTGAAATCTTAACGTGGAGAGAATAATAAGTATTTAATAACAAGGAGCTCGAAATATAATTTTTAAGATAAGGACGGGAGTGGAATTATAATTCTTTAGTGCTATGAATTATAATTTATGGAAGGAATCAATTCTTAATCGAATTAGGATTCCAGTTTTTCATAGTAAGCCCAAACACTTATTTCTCCTTAGAGTCCTTATCGTAGCCTTATATATATGCCTGCCTTGCCTCTTCTCTCGACACAATAATTCTCACCAATTTAGGGTTTGTGCCATAGAGAGTAAAGAATGAGATCTTGGTGATACCGCAGCCCACAATCGGTACAAGATTGCACGGAGAAAGGAATACAATAGAAGATCTTGAGATTCTATCGAGCCCGTGTTCTCGATTCGTCTCCATTAACCCTTTTTCGTGCTGAGACGAAATCAAACCAGAGAGATCTCGAAGATAAAATTCGATTCCGCACTAGGGTTTTACATAAAAAAATTTGTTCAGTCTATATGCAATATTAAACGATTTTGGAACTAGGTTTCCATCAATCATGCATATAGAAGACTGATAGGAAAGACTCCAAGTTTGGATCCGTCAGGAGTCTGATGCGACCAGTGTTTCTATGCATTTTCTGAGTACCAGCCGCAGGCCCTCAACCGCACGGCTGCCAGCCAGCCGTATGGCTAGTACCTAGCCGCACGCCCCAGCTTCATGCCCTAGTCGTACGGTCTCCCCAACCTTACGACTACCCCCTGCAACTAGCCTCTTTTGGAGCGTTTTTGGCCAAAATTTCCCTATAAATAGGACCCTTGGGCTCTCATTTAGGATGAACACTCAATAGAGTTTTTAGTAGAGAGAAAGCTCTGTCAAGATTATTAGAGAGTCTTTTTTAGAGAATTTCTAGAGAGAGAATTTTTAGAGAAAGAAGGAAGCAAGCAAGGAAATTAAGGCAAGGTTCTTATTTCTTCTTCAAGCGCATCAGGTACGTCTTTCTACAACCTTTCTAAATTTCAATACTGCATTTAAATACAATTTTAATACAGAAAGTTAGATAACTTACAAAGAAGTCCACTGCTTTCAAAATAAGTCCTTTCTAAAGTTTTACAAGAAATTTAAAATGCGTATTGACACGTTTTCAAAACAAAACAAAAATACAAAACGATTTCCCAACAAATGGAACTACGAGACACTGATTTCATTATACGAATGAATACGTAGGCGCTCGCAAAGCTTGAGTCTGATTTCAAAATACTGTTTTAAATTGAATTTAACTGGAAAGGACTATTCTAAAAACAATTTAAACTACTTGCAAGATGTCTAAAATAGGAATTAAATACATGATCCATTAAGAGACCGAAAGGACGAATTGGGTGCCTAACACCTTCCCAATTCGTAACGTAGTTCCTGAACCCTAGCAAAGTATATTTTAAACTCTGGTTTCAAACGTATGAAAGATAGTTCACTTTTGGATTATCCTTCGTACGATCTTTTGTTTGTTTTTTCGTAAAACAAACTGGCGACTCTATAAAATATGTTTTCCTTCAAAACAAAGAAAATCAAGAACGGGGATTTCTCAAGAGTTGGGGGTCCGGATTCTCAAAGATACTCATTGTAAATGGATGTGATATATATTTGTTACAGCGATCACACATATGGGCTAGATTATTGGACCGACCACCAGGTAGCTCCAGCATGGCTCGAAGATGGGTAGCCTATTGCCGCCCCTGGGTGAAATTCCTTAAACCGAGAATGATAAAATGATGGAGGTGACTCCACCTGTAGTTGAGTTGTCCACAAAGGAGAGCCCACTCTATGTATCTTGCCCTCTCGTTCAACTTTGTATTCTAGACTATAGAATTTCCCTGGCTTGTAGAGCATGTCCCGTGTGCCACAACTTACCCAAATGGTGGGTCCCCGGGAAGTAGTCAGGCACTAACGGAGATCAGCCTACTAGGGTGTCTGCTAGTGTAGTTTCTCTTGGGTGTGGTGGAAGCTTGTATGGGTGTTCTCCTTGTTAACTATCTGGAGTGTTGTCCCCGGGAAAGTACCGTCGCGTGGGTATCTCTGAATGACTTTCTTGGAAAACCAATTCCCTGAGCCATTACCCCACCTAGAGGAGACATGGATAAGAACCTCTCATCCATCGGGACTTGTTGGATCCGTTGTTCTAGGCCTGGTCAGACAGCGGGGTGAAACCGAGGCATTATACAAGAGATATAATATGAGCCGATGTGATGTGATTGTATATCATTATTGTTATTATTGTTGTATCATATCTATATTATTTTATATATATATAATGCCTTGGGTGTGATATGAATGACGTTAATTGATTGCAGACATGAATAGACGGATCATAATGCACTCAGAAAAGCATTAGGTTATTCATAATGTATTAATTCGTGAAGTGAAAAGCAGTAATAGCTATTGAACCTTAAAATATGGTATACGAATGTGAGGACACGAGTTGGTGGCATAGGTGATTACTCGGACCATAATGAATATAATGTGTTAGCAATCAAGTTGCAGTTATAGCTAATGTAATAGCTTGACCGGAGGATAGCGAGACGAGATGCTTAGAATGGATTAGTTAACAATAGAACCAATTACTCGGCTAAGTATGGAATCCATAATGTATTAACAATAAAGGAAAAGTAAAGAATACTTGGCCTATAGTTATATATATCTTGATAGTATGGTGGGGTAGGTGGAAACGGTGTTGACGCACAAACCTTAGAGGAGATCCTCCTAGCATGGGGAACCTTAGGAAGCTAGTGTTCTAATAAAATGATTTTTAGATCGACTGCCCTTGTGTGATATAGGAGAACATGGGGAAATGGTCATGGGAGGTTAGAGTTACGGTTGGTTAATCGGGTAGATAGCTTCTAAATGGCTAGGATAAGATTCCTAGTGTGGCTTGCATGCACGTGTGCGTGAGTTGCATTGCACTACACGGTTTTAAACTTTGCATTAACGTAAAACGAGTATTTTCTATACAAAACCTATATAGTTCCAACTAAACTCGAATTTGGCTCATTCCCTCCTTTCACCAGTTTTGCATGTCAGGCTTTGGGGATTGGCGCGTGATACTCTTTCCTAGAAAGCCTCTAATGTCCATGGACTTTCCTAGTCCTTTTCGATAAGGACTATTGTGGACATATATAGTTTTGGTTTTGTAACTTGTAAATGGTTTCACTGTGAAATTATATAAGTAATGTTATATGTGGAGTTGATTTAAATGTTATTGAATGGGATTTTGTTTGTATGAAAATCATTTCAAACCATACAGGCTGGATTATTGTTTAAATGAACTCCACATGCCAAAATTTTCTAAAATAGGCTTTTCTACGAACCACATTTTATTAAAGATAAGTTTTTAATAGTATGGATTTTTACATTATAAACACGTTGTTGCTCATGACATCAGTGATTAACCGTGTCCCGGAGGTGAAAATCTCAAAACGGGATTCGGGGAATCACAAGTTGGTATCAGAGGTATATGTAACGCCTCGTAATTCGTTTACGCTCCAATTCTCTTCTTAAGCCCGTTTCAGGCCAAACGTCCGTTTAAGGAGTCATTTTTTTGTTATGGGGCCTCCTTGGTTGATCCAACACTTCCAACAAGTCATTTTAATGTTATTAAGTATGTTTGTATGTTTAAAAATCAATTCAGGAATCCACGGTTAAATTTGGCGGCTAACGATGAAAAATCAAACATTTCCCGAAATGAGTTTTTGGCCAACTTTGGAAGGCCATAACTTCTTCATATGAAGTCCAAAAAAGTCTATGTTTGAGAACATGGTTTTATCTCTTTCCCCTCTACAACTTTCATTTGAACTCCAAGTCGAATTGGAGTCATTTTGGGGGTCAAAATGGGCCGCAAAAACTGAGATTTTTGTCGAAAAAGCTGAGTTTCAGAAATTGTGTCCTCTGATCAATCAGAGGCACCTCTAATCGATCAGAGGGTGCCCAGAGGGTTTTTTAACCATTTTTCATTGCATTTTATTCACCATTCTTCATCCCTTCTTCTCCATTTCGAATCACTACCACGGGAGGAGCTTAGAGAGAGGTGAAAGCTCCATTTTAGTGAGATTTTGAGAGATATTGAACCACCCCTTATCATGATCAAAAACCACCACCATATCATCTCTAAATATCTACTATTCGTCATCTTCCCCACTTAATCTCCAAAATTTCTAGGTTTTGAGCTCAAAAATTGGGGATTTTGCGATTCAATGGGTTGTGGCTCGATCCGGCGCTTGAAAGCTTCGACCATTGGCTGAACTAAGGTGGGAACACTAGTATCTAACCTTGTTTTCAATTATTATGTATTACATCCTAGCTTTCTAAGCCAAACATGAATGTTTTGCATATAATTGAGGTTGATATTCATCATGGGGTTTGGGTTTGGCATCTAGGCATATATGTACTAATTTCTCTATAATTTTATTGTTGCATCATATTTATTATAAAAGATATAGGGTATGTGTGAAGTATTACAAGCCCTAGGTAGTCTTCATTAGCGCATAAGCGCGTATACTTAACTTGGGGCTTTTGTGCATCATTTTATAAACTAAGAATGAAGAGTTGGGCTAGACACGACTCATAGATGCCGTAGTGTGAACTTGGTACCTTAAAACATAACTATACACAAAACTTTCCTATCCATGTTACCAAGTTGTTAAGGGGTCAATGTTGTAAATCTATCAAAAGCTCCCTATATGCATTGTGGGCATAGTTTGAAATTGTATATGGTTGTAAAGAGCTTGAGATTACATAAGCTTGGTTTGTGGAAGGAATTACGTGTATGTATTATGATATTGATGTAGATATTATACAAGTGCCATTAGCCTTTTAACATCATTACCTTGGCGGGAAAATTATCACTTTCGAAACAAGAAATGTTTTTAGTAAACCATTAACACTCTCTCTTTAGAGTTGTTCAAGTAATGTGTGGATGTAGTTAAGTAATGGTATTGATATGTTTCATGGCACTCGTATAATAGTTGCATGTTCAATCAAGGTGGGTCTTATGGCTATTAATTCCATCTACCTAATATATATATGGGTTAGTGATACACATAGTACGTTTATGACCCCTTTGTATTGAATTAGACCTTTGGTAAATAAAGGGAGACTTAAGGATATGCATATATACATATATAGGTGAATATATTTCATATGAGAATACCCTATTCGAATACGCTTCTCTCTAATGTTCGGATTCTTTAATGGCACATGTATATTATATATATTATAAGTTGAATATATCTATCTACCACATACACATATTTGGGGATACACATATAGTTTGTGTATGTGGAGACTAGTAGGAAGATTGGAGATATATATATATATATGAGTGTGTGTACATGTATGTGTACTATATATAAGTATATTCTTTGGGAGAACACATTTTATTGCTTTCATAGTTATGTAAGGCACTAGTGGTCAATGGGGTTGACTTAGCCCTGGCGGCTACATACCCTAGTCCTTGTAAAGGGACCCCGCGATGCGGCATACCCTACACCATTCAGGTGGTCCACGGGGGGACCCAGCCTTGGGGGCTGCATACCCTAGCCTTGGGGGCTTAGATCCGGATCATAGTGCACTGTAGAGTAAATCCTAGATGTTAGATGTTGGATACGAGATGAGCAGTTGGATGAGATTAGTGCTTACGTATTGTTTTATGACTATACTTTTCCTATGCCCTTTATGAATATGATATGCATCCGTATTTTGTTTTAATATACTTTGGAGATGTGTATAACTTCTTATTACGAATTACGTATATCATGATAGTACTTTTGGATACATCCTTTTTCGTATTTTCAGGGCCGAGATCGAACTTGGCATGCAATGCATGTGAAGTGATTTTCATTGCATCAATACATATATAAATCTATAGATATTTATAAAGAGTCATAGAAATGATATATATTGTAATACCCCATACTTTATATTATTTTATATTGAATTTTATTATCTTATTTATACTTATTTGTGATGGTTTGGTGATTCGGGTGATCCGAACCGATTTCGTTTGGTAAATAAGAAGTTTTGGTCCTTCGCGATTCATTAATTCTAGCTATCTTTGAGATATCGTAATTTCTTCGTTATTTATCAGACTAAGATTCCATTCACAACTGGTGTCTAGTATTTGTTCCATTCTACAAGTTTTGTGTTTTGGCCAAAGTCCAATTACACACCTCGTGGGTCAAAATTGGGCGCAAAGTAGGCCCATTGCAAAATTCTGGTCATTCGGTAGTGCTTCGGCAGGCGCTATTATGACGCCCTGAATCCCGTCCGAGATTTTCACCTCCGGGACCCGGTTAATCACGGATGTCGTGCGCGACGGCGGGTTAAAACATTAAAATCACAACCTTTGGAAAATCTTTTGCTTGTATAAAACTTGATCAGTTTGGAAAACCCTTTTTATAAAATTTTGACAAGAGGTGTTCGTTTGAACAACAATCTGCCCTGTAAAATTTGAAACCATTTTCATACAAACAAAATTTCCAATCACAAATCCTCCAATGAGGTCTCAATCCAAGTTAAAATACTATACACCATTTCCAATAATTATACACTTAATCAAATTAAAGTTCAATTATACAAACGATATTTGAAACTGGTAAAAGACAAGTCGTTTACGAACGATTATACATGTCTAAGGTAATTCAGAGGTCCTAGACTTCACAATCGTGCCATCCCCCGATATGTACCTGTAAAACTGGGATGAAAAATGGGAGTGAGCCAAACACGGGCTCAGTGGGAACTATATAGGTTGTATATATAAAAAAATATACATTGCGGAAAAAATGCATGTAAGGTGTAGTCATGAAAGTAATTTTATTTGTAATAAAAACCATATTATGACATGCTTGCCAATACTTTCCCATCCCCGAAATATCATAAGATATACATTCAATTAAAAATAAAATTGAAAGGTATCTACAAACATAAAATAGCTATAAGCTACACACATAAGGTGAAACAAATATATATATATATATAAATATCATAAATATATATATAAAAACAACTCGCAACTATCCAAGCGTCTGCCAGGTCTGCATTTCGTGGCCTTTCACCCACGCAGCAGCTGGGCCTTTCGTTCGTTTCTGTGTACGGTTTCGGGTCTTTCACCCAGGGGCACTTAGTCCCAAATTACGGCCCGAACCTTTAGAGACCAACTTCGGACATACCATGGACTAGCGCAATAACACATATATCTATATATATATACAACTGTGTATCAGCTCAACCGATGAACCACTATATCAAATAACTAATGTAACGGTTCATATCAAACCCATCAACTAGCCAACAAGAATAAAAGTGATGAAAAGCTATATTTAGTTCAAACATATACTTAATACACTCATACTTGTGTAAAAATCATAATTATCGCTTACAACATCATAAAATATCAGAAATCCTCATACTTGACTCAAAGATACATTCAACATGTATATACATCAAAATACATATATATATATATATATATCAAACTTACATTTTCAAATATCACATAAGTTATGTCCCCCAAGGACAACTCACTGCTCACGTAGCCACCAAGGCTATACAATACGGTAATAACCAAGTCGTATGATATGGTGTCCAAATCCATGTAAATATATTTGTATGAAACCTCAAACAACGCTTAAGAAATTTCATTCATCTCTAAATAATAAACTTGCATAAACCATGAAAACATATATGTTTCAACATATAAGGGTATATCTCATATGTATACATATATAGCTAGTGTATACATACATATATATACGTATACCATAGATCAAACGGTAGTATTGTTGTAGTACTTAAACTCACGTCGCCTAGTCGGTAACTAATGGCTTATTTAAGAATATTCTCTGTATGGGAAGTTTCATAGATTTCTATCACGTAAGCTCCAAGCCAAGCCAAGTATAATATAGTATTGATAAGTTTTAAGTTTAACATAAACTTTCCCATAGGATTTTTGTACTTAATTTACTCAAAACAATCTTATAAATCTGCCCAGCATAGTTACGGATTAGCGAGTAGTTAGCAAAACTCGTAAATAAGCGGATAATAGTCAAAGTACAACAATAACATCGCAAACACAAGTAATTATACCCATATCATACTTTTAATTCTATATATATATGATCTTATATATATATATCAAAGTTACTACTCGCTATCATACTCGCATAAGTGGGTCGTATGCGAAATATGCTTAAAACTCGCTTGAAATTGGGGCTTTTGGTATAAACATCATAATCAAGTTATAGGCAATGCAAATCGACTAAATAATCGAAAGAAAACAACCCACACCCCATGAACATGCTAATTTCGAAATTCAAGTTAAAAGTTGAAAAGTTTGGTTTGATTCTTAGCCAATAATATGTAAAACCAAAGAAATGAGTTTGTATACTATTGTTCCCA
Organism: Lonicera japonica; assembly: GCA_021464415.1. Lineage (NCBI taxonomy): Eukaryota > Viridiplantae > Streptophyta > Magnoliopsida > Dipsacales > Caprifoliaceae > Lonicera > Lonicera japonica. The sequence continues at coordinate 23,145,196 of CM038465.1, read as the reverse complement.
CCTATTGAGGGTTAATCCCTCGAAGAATCACGACAAAATCAAGCCGGGCGAGCAAACAATGAGCTTTCCCATTTCAGCCATGGAAGAAGGTGGAGAACATGGAGGAGACGATGAATAGTGCTCGACGGTGGTGAAGAAGGAAGGGTGTAGGTTGATACTTCAAATCATGCGCAAAAACCCCCAAATCACCTCTCATTTCTCTCTCTATGAGGTCTCATGAGTTTGTGAAGAAATGAGGAAGAAATGGAGAACTTACATATATATATAAATAAACTGCTGCCGCTACTTTTTTACGGTGTTCACGCGCGTGGCTTTGTGGCACTGAACTTTGAACGTCCATAACTTCTTGCTCGGAAGTTCGATTGAGGTGATCTTTATGTCCACAGAAAGGTTATTCGAAGCTCTACAACTTCCTAGAAGGAAGTATTTCCAAATTATAGACAAAAAATTCCCAGAAATTCGACGAAGTCGGCGCTTTAATGTTACCGAATGAACAACTGATAGCGATTGGCCTATTTCGCGCTCAATTTTGACCAAGTAGGAGCCTGAATTGACTTTCGGCCAAAACACAAAAGTTGTAGATTGCTTAAAAATATAGGGTACTAGGTAAACGGAAACTCAATCTGACGAGGAACAAAGGAGCTACGCTTTCTCAAAGTTAACCAAAAATTATGAAGCCGGGTAAACTGAAAACTTGCAATCTACATCCCGATTTTGACTCAAACCACCCGAAATGACTTAAGGCTATTCTAACATGCTTAAATATACTAATGTAGCTCTTCGGAAGCCTTCGAGCCATTCCAATCCTTTCGGAGCAAAATATGGCTATTTGAAGTCATTAACTGAAAGGGTCCACTGATGATCCGTCTGGCGTTTGGTGACATCACACTAACTTGGAAACACTTCCTTCTGGCACTGAACTTTGAACGTCCATAACTTCTTGCTCAGAAGTTCGATTGAGGTGATCTTTATGTCCACAGAAAGGTTATTCGAAGCTCTACAACTTCCTAGAAGGAAGTGTTTCCAAATTCTATATAACCTAATACTAACAGAATTCTAAATCAAATGTATAAAACCACTTACTAATAGTTCAAACCTGACAACAACTATGGCTTAAGCATCCAACACTCTTCCGCTGTGACACTCTAATAAATCTCCTTAACTATGAAGGGATAAAACAACACTTAGGTTGAATTCGTAATCGGCTTTCCCATTTTGGATAAGTTTCTAGAAAAATACTCACTCTTATAAAGAAAAATGAAATGAACACGTTAACCGATTATAACTAGTACTATGAACAAGTTTCCCGTTAGAAACTTTAATCTTACCATAGAAGGATACGGTTGTTATGAATGCACGCTGGATACCAGGATCACAAAAGGCCTAGCATCCTTCCTTGTTCAGATCCGAACACTAGGGGTTTGAAGGCTTAACAAAACTCAATCATTCTTTTTCATTCCTAATCCAATAGAAATAATTCTATTGTCTCACCAGTGAAGAAATATATGTATAAGGCAAGTGGATCCTCGCACGGAGCAATTCCCAATACCTCAACTACTCTACTACACCACATCGGTCAAACTAGGACTAATCAATGTATTCTCTCTCGTAATTCTGAATCTACATGCTCGGGAGCTGCTATAATAATTTGGCGATTCCAATAATAATCATATATAAGGCTCAACCCCTTATGAGAATCAAAAGAGAAGCAATAGTGTGAACACAAAGAATGGAACTTTGATGGCCACTTTACATAAGTTTACCATGTTCTAACTCCCGTTGGCGACAACAAACTGATGACTTAGAAAATATTCAACCATTGCGCTGCAGTTAAATACTATATAATCCATCATTCGCCTGCAGTAATCATGAAGTAAAACTAGCTCCGAACACAAACAGGCATTTGAATAAGAGAGAATTAGGAGCCAATGCTGAGTCAATTACCAAAGGAGGTCAAAATAAATTTAAAAATAAGATTGTTCATGGATTAATGTAGCCAAGAAAAGCTAGTATCCCATTCCACTGTACTCCTATTTTCCAAGTATTCTAATGATAGAAATGTATACCACACAAGAATGTATCGATATTATGGGACACCACCCTGGTCCACCTCTCTAATTTAGAATCTACCCATGAACCCGTGAAGATAATCGAACCTAACCTCTAATACCAACTTGTCACACCCCGAATCCCGTTATGAGGTTTAGACCTCCGAGATTCAGTTAATCACGGTGCCGTACGCGACGACGGGTTCGAAGTTCATAATTTAAAACTTATATAGTATAATTTATCATGCGAAGCCTCATTTTTCTGTAAAATATGGGCATGTGGAGTTCGTAAGTTTAATAAATCCAACCTTTAACTCATAAAATAAAGTTTAACTATAGACATAACTCCACGCTTTTAAAGTCATAAATGATCAAGCAATTCTTCCAACGAGGTCCCAATGACTTATTTAAAAAGCTTTACATCTCTTATGAATAAACTTGGATACAATGAAGTTACACAAATTATACAAATTATTATATATACGAGCTAAGTCATCTGCGGACGACTGTATATAGTCTCAGGTCATAAAAGGTTTCTAATCACGTACTCATGCCACCTCAAGGAAGTACCTGCAAAACTGGTTTAAAAAATGGGAGTGAGCCAAACACGGGCTCAGTGTGAACTATAAGGTTTTTAGATAGAAACCACACTTTAAAATAATGCATCATGATGAAAACAGTTTTGTCTCTATCATGCGTATATTTATATATATATATATATATCTTCCATTTCTATAACTCTTTATGGATATATTCATAGATATTTATGCAATGTAAACCATTTTGTATGCAATTCACCCCAAGTGCGATCGCATCCTTGTAAATACGATAAAGTATGGATCATCTAGATATAAGAAAGATAATAGTATTATTCATAAGTATAATGATAAAATAGTGTCACCCATAGTATCATTCATAAATATAATAATATGGCGAGTGTAGGCACTAATCTCTTAATCACAAACTTGTATCCGTCTATCACATATCCATCTTTCTCACATCCAACTATATCATCTCCAACATCTAGGATTTTTCAATTATGCACATTGATCGCAATCTAAGCCACTAAGGCTGGGTCCCCCCGCGGACCACCTAGATGTGTAGGGTATGGCGCTTAGCGTGGTCCCCCTAGCTGGACCATAGAGTATGCCGCTCCCAAATCGGGATCCCTCTACACGGAGCATAGAGTATGTCACTAATACAGCGGGGTCCCTCGACGCGGAACAGGGTATTTAGCCATCAAAGCTAAGTCAACCGCATGGACCATTAGTGCATGTCCTAGCTCAAAATAACATATTAGAAGTATTATCTTGACCACAAAGGTTCCAGAATGAAAATTGACTCCTCAAACGGAGGTTCTGTCTTAAACAAGCTAAGGAGAAGGATTGGCTCATAAATGAAATGCGGGGTGTTACATAATGCCTTGCCAAATGCCTAGGTTCCCGGGCTCCTCACCGATGGCTTATAGGGGGCCAAACATTGCTCCCCTAGGGGTTTAGGGATTTCAAACCTAAGGGCATCGGGACCTACTTATTTTTCCATCCCAGCAAGCACTACCCCATAGAGGATTTCCACCTCCAAGAACATGTCAAACCATATCCGGGTTCGATAATAGAATGACAACAATCGAGTCCACCTGGATATCATATTATATCACATTTAGAAATGCCATAACGAGCATAAATCATTAATAAAAGATATAAACTTCCCATGAGGCAAATATCCATGCCATAAGAAAGCTTCGAGCTTGCCAAGATGTCTTCGAGATGCCAGGTTGACACAATTACGATGTAAAATGTGCAATTCATGCTTTTTACAACAACTAAGACAACATATGCCATACAACTTCACTAAATAGGCACCTATGTTCCTTGGCACATACAAAAGCTATTTATAAATCTGTTTTAATCCAATTAACTCATGTATATCCAAGGAACATCTCATGTAAATTAACATGTGTATATTAGATTTGGATGGCATATCTTGTCTCAATTCATGTATTTATAACTCAAGTATTCATGAATTAATCATTGCAACTAACATAGTCACCATATTTATCAAGGTGAAATTCCACCACATGGAACCACAAGGGGTGTATTATGAATCATATATCAAGAATCATCAAGTATAACATATGGTCCAAGTGGGTTTTTAGGTAAATCAATAATATATCCACAAATCATGTTTGACATCATCAGTTTATAGCGCATACAAATTATTTAAACCACCAATTTTAATAATCAAGCAAAAACTAACAATATGTACATAAACTCATTTAGTGACATATAAACATGTCTATTAAGTTGTAAAAACCAAGAAATCCCCCTACCTCGAGTTGATAGGCCGAAAGGATAAAGGAATGATGATAGCGAAAGCGTCACTTAACAAAACCCCAAAGATCCCAAGGTTGAATAGTGAAGGAGAATGAGATTCAAGTGATTTGGAGCTTTGATTCTTCGATAGAGGATGAAAGATCCGTTAAAAATATCTCTAAGAACTTTCGTATATGAGCTCTCACCCCCTTCCCTCGAAAATGGAGTGAAAAATGAGTGCAAATGGCTTTAAAACGACTTAAGTCAGTGCAAAAGTTTAACTGGCAGACTGGTATGCTAAATACCCAATACCGATCCGCGGGTCACAAATTTTCCAAATTTTAACTGCCGGACTGGTATGCCAAAAATGCCATAACGGTCCCTGGGTAATTTTGCTCTGTTTTGGGCTGTTCTTGTTTTGGCCATAACTTTTCACTCATAACTCAGATTTAGGTGATCTTTCTGTCCACAAAAAGGTAATTCAAGGACCTACAACTTTTTAAATGGAAGTTTTCCTAAATTCTAGACAAATTATTCCCAAAAATTCGCCGAAGACATCGCTCTACCGAAGCGCTATCGAACGGACAAAATTTAGTAACCGGCTTATTTCGCACGATGTTTTGACCAACGAGAGTGTGAATTGGACTTCGGTCAAAACATGAAAGTTGTAAAATGTCATGCAATATTGACATAGGAATAAACTGCGACCAAATTAGATAAGAGGCAGAGAGTTTACGAAACTCCAAAGTTAACTAAAAACAATGAATTGTTTAAGACCAAAACTTCTTATTTACCAAATGAAATCGATTCGAACCACCCGAATCACCGAACGATCACTCACATGAATGTAAAGAGCTAATGTAACTAATGCTAAACATTAAAACATTAAAAGGCTCCATAATACAAGACCTCACCCCATTTAAAACAAATTAAAGTACAGGGTATTACATTATAAGTCTTCAATTCACTATTGCCAATAGGAGCTAAAACATGGTATACTCGGGGATGAGTGGCCATTAAATTCCCATTCCTTGTCTCCACCCCCATTGCATCTTCTTTCTCTTTTCACAAGGGGTGAACTTTACATGTGGATATCCTTATAGTCTTCAGAATAATCGTATCTGAGTAATTGTGCTATAGTTATGAGAGATAGCTTTGGTGATCGATTTCATTATGGTAATGTTGCGAGGTCAAGTAATTGAACTCTTGGAAACTACTTAGTACGATGGGAGATATGATTATTACGTGAACTGCGGAATCTTTGGATTTCATTAGTGCCAAATTAAAAATCAGAAGTAATGACCGAGTTTAGTTACAGATCTAAATCTTCAGAATTCAGACTAAGAGTAAATGTGGACCTCTTTAGCATTCCTTACATTCAATGTATAAATGATTTCCTTTGTCTTTCAAAGCAAGGGATATAGACCCTTAATGGGATTCACTTTATTTGTCACTATCTTAGGATTTATAAGTTCATTTTTCCTGTGGTTAAGGGTTAAATCGCTAACTCCAGTCAGAGCATGATTCCCACTCTTTTTGGTTAAGGAGATTTGTAAGATTGACATGGAGTCAAGTCAAGGGTATAGGAATTCCTTGAGCAACGACGACTGTAGATTTTATTATTAAGAGAAGTTAACCGCTGGTAGCTTCGTGTGCGGAGTAAGACCTTCTTTTGGTTGTTAATATGTGTATTGGAGTGGAGTCGCGTGTATGTATAAAATCCTTAAGCGTCGAGTATCTTTATGTTTCTGTCATGGAGACTGATATAAATATTTTAATGGAATCCTTTGACTTCCTTCGAGTATTACTGTGAAGACCATGTTCATGCTTCCAAGTTTTAAACCTTTGTTTGTGCGGTTAGTAATTAGATCTTTGAGGAGGGGAATCAGGGTGTTTTATCATGTCGGATGATCGACGGATGTGAAAGATTCAGAACCTCACCACTAACTCATTCTAGTGGACTTATAATGTGCAATTGTATAGATCAAGATGTAATCATAAAGGTGGTTTGCAAGAATATGCTTAATTTATCCATAGTATTTGATCAATGTTGAGCTTTAGTGTGTAGCATAGTTTACCTTTACACTAGGCAACCGAGTATGGAACTCTTAGAGAAGAGTGGGGAAAACTTAAGAATGTGCTATTCATGTGTTTATTATCCCCTCGAGCTACGCAAGTCTTTGATATATGTAATATTTTTTGAACCTTTGACCGCATATGGTAAGTTGGCTTTTGTGTAACTTAAGTTTCTTTTCCTGCCGTCACTTGAAATAAAGTATGTGCTAACATTCTCTTGAGCATATGATCTAGACCACAAGATGGTAGTTATATAATTCCCAAAATGGTGCTACCTTGATTCAAGTTCCACGACGCTCATATGAGAAGAAAATTTTATTCTTTGCGTTTGATCGATAGTCAGTGCTTACAAACTACGACCTTCACAGTTCGGATGGACTAAATATGATTGGAGTTATAACTACACAATGGTTACACGTTCGCAAGTACGGGTTGGTGATCCATCTAGAGGGACCCTGCTACGTACCCTGGTCCGCATAGAGGGACACTGCTATGTTAGCAGCATACTCTATGGTCTAGTGGGGGGGACCCATAAGGTGGCATACTCTGCACATCTAGGTGGTCCACGAAGGGGCCCCAACCTTAGGGGCTTAGATCATAATCGTTGTGCACAGTTAGAAAAATCCTAAATGCTTGATATGAGATAGACTAATATAAGATTGTGATTAAAAGATTAGTGCCTACATTTGTTTTACGACTAGACTTATGGTTGATACTACTATTTTACTTGTATATTGGTGATACATATTTTGTTTATAACTTACTTTTATCTCATCAATATGTACCTTACTATTTTCACATGTTGGGACACCACTTAAAGTGCATTGCATATATATGGTGTTCACGCATATCAATATAGTATTTTGTATATGAAAATGTCATAAATATCTAGGTATATGTAAATATAAATGGCGTATACATTTGGATATGATTTAAACTACATTCATATAGCACGTTGCATGTGCATTCCTAAATGAATTTTCTTACTCGAACTCCTATAGTTCCACCTGAGCCCATGTTTGGCACACTCCCATTTTCTAAACAGTTTTGCAGGTGCTTCCTTGGGTCGGCGCAAGTACATGATTAGACACCATTGATGACCATAGATACTCATAGTCGTCCGTGAACGACTTATATCTTATATATCATATATATTCAAACACTTGTATAATTAAATTTCTATTTCGTATAATGTAAAATCATTGTATATGATGTAAAGCATTTTATTAAGATTGGGACCTCGTTGGAGGATTTATATTTTTTTTGGACATTCATTATGCTATATGGATAATTTATACTATAAATGTCGAGTTTTAATTTATAGTGAATAACCCATTTATTATATATAGGTTAGTTTGTTAACTTTACGAACTCCACAAGCTCTTTTTTTTTGTAAATGTTATGTTATTATGGGATATGTTTTTGATATATAAATTAATTTAATTTAAACCTACCGTCGCGTACGGTACCGTGATTAACAGGGTCCCGAAGGCTTAAACCTCGTAATGGGATTTGGGGCATCACTTATCGTCCTAGTCTCTTTGTTTCAAAAAATGCACCAACATTTGTGTTGTGTTCTAAACTCACTAGGGGGTTAGTACACCCCAAAAGACTCGTCCATGAATTAAGGAAGTCTATTAACGAAATTGAGGTCATGCACATCCTTGATTCGGTTTTAAGGAATATCAAAACAAAACCGATAGCGAAGTTGCTGCAAGCAGAACTCTTCCAACGACCCGACTAATCTCTTGTTGGATCCTGGTCAAAGATCCTTAACGTCCCAGCATTCTACAGGTTTACTATCATATTAAGCCAAATCGGGTGCAATTTGGATGCAAAACAACACTTTTTGTCCCATCGGAAGCAAAATTACAAGCTCCTGGCAAACCAGCCAATAAGGCAGTGCCAGATGGCACCAGAGCTTGTCGTATGAAAAGTGGAGCTTGTAGCATGACAAGCTCCCCAAACTCCAGGTAACAAGCTCTTTTCTTGCACACAAAAGGCTGTATAGCTATATATTAACCTCCTCCCTTGTTATTTTTCAACTACAATCACTGGATTTTCTTGGTACACTCTAGAAAACTAGTATTCCCACCTTTATAAAGAGCTCGAGTATAATTTTCTATCTCCACATTTTATTTATATGTCTGCTTTATAATTTAGAGTTTTATCTGCATAATTACTATCACTGGATAGCTTTCCAAAACCCATTTTCAAACTATTTTCCAAAACTAAAGCCGTGTTTCAAACCTAATCCCATTCCCAAAATAGTATTATCACTATTTTATTATTTCAAAATCCCGGACTAACGGTACTGTTATACAAAGGAATCAATAATCACTATATATCCGATCTAACTCATAGATTGTGGTGTATATGACACAAATACTTGATAATAAGAACATTAGTACCATTTTTACCGGTTTAATCAATGAACTATGATGTACGATTGGTCAGCTAACCTCATACTATATTGGATATAAGGTTCCACATTGAATCAGTTTATGAAAAGTCCAAAATATTACAAAATCAATTGTTTCATCGTGTTTAGAATTATCAAAACATCTTTTTCAAATCACAACACACAAGTTTCCAAAATTCTGGGTGAACTAGGAAACACATGGTTTTCACCCTATTCCAAATATCCTGTTTTCTAAAGTAAGTACAAAAAGCTGTAAAGTAATAGGAACAACACACAAGAGTTGGATTACACGCATATTGTATATACATAAAAAATTGTATCCTTATTCGAACATGCAAGTTTAGGGGAATTTTTAATTTTTTTTTTTTTACTTTTGGTTCATATTTTAATAGAATAATCAAAGACACATTTGTAGGAAAAAAGCGTGTCGTTCATTTAGGGCCCGTTTGGTTGATCTTTAAATTGTCAACTAACTAATTTAAAATTGACTAATTAACAATTGCATTAGCTATTAGTGTTTGGTTTGTATAAATTATTTAGTTTAAAATTATACAATTTAAGTTAATTCATAAAAACTTGAATTAGGTGATTTCTCACCCAACCTAAAATTATTCTATTCTAAATTAGACAATTCTCATTGGTTTGCTCGACGCCTGACTCTCGAGTCGATCTCCATAGGTACGTCTCTCCCCCTCTTCTCCTCTCTCTCTCTCTCTCTCTGTCTCTCTCTCTCTTCTCTTCTCTTCTCTTCTCTTACAATTTGCCTAGGATTTCAAATTGAGAAAGTTTCTCTACGCATATTTCAGTTTTTATTGGCAATTTTGTTGTAGGGTTTTTAGATTTGGGATATTCTTTAGTTGAGGGTTAGCCTTGGTAATTTTTATCTTATGTGGGACTTGATTTTTAGCTTATGTAGCTAAATCATGAGTTAATTTCTTCTGAATTTGAGGCTTCTCTTCTTTTCCCTTTGCATTTCGTTGGTTTCACTATTACTAAGGTAAATAACATATTTCCTTGGATTATTTCATTGGAGCTTTGTTCAATTGATATTTAGGTAATCGTATGCACACGCTACATGTTCGATGAAATGCCTAAAATAAGTAATTTTTGCATTGTGTGAACATGACTGTTGGCCTTTTCTGGATTTCTTTTTATTTGCCATTTTTTTTCTTTTTTCATTATTGTGTTTGTTTATGTGCTTAATGTGATGCTTACCGGAATTCGATATTTGATACTTTAGGTGCTCCAAAAGTTATTTATAATCATAGTGGTGCTTGTCCATTGTACTTTTAATGGTTGGATAGTTCCAATGTTGCTTACCATCTATATCTAGCCTTTGAACTAATAGGATTCATGCTCCTAAATTGGGTTCACTTGGTTAAACTATAATTGCATATGTCCTCATCTCTTTTTATGAAAATGATAAATGCATGCAGTAAGATTGTTATATAATTTTTTAAGATAATAATTAGAAAGGAAAAAAAAAAAAAAAAGCATTTCTAATAATTATAGTGCTTGTGTAAGACTACAAAAATTAAACCCAATTACTGACAATCCCAATGAGAGGCTATTAGAATGAAACAGGGCTAAGTTGAATTCAATTGGGTAAATTAGTTAAGGCCCAAATTACAAATTGTGGGTTTATCTTGATTGTTGCATTAGAAGGCTTGTAATGCTTGTCTAATTTTGCTGATTTGGCTGATTTTATTGACTCTAATAAACAGTCACTTAAATGGATTTACAAAAAAAATAAAATTACTGCGTATTTACATTATAATTAGATAAACTATTTCTTTGTCCACCTTTTACAAATAATCAAAACAAAAGGAAGAGCTCCTTTATTATGTACTGCATGCCAAACCATACTACTCTCAAACCACTTTATAGAAATAGAATCAGAATCATAAGCCATTTTCTTAATCCTCTGCATCATAACATACTGAAAAACAGAATTTCTTTTTCCTTTTGAATTTATACCATTACTTTTGTTTCCTCAGCTCTAATATCACCTTCCTTTGATCCTAGCTTCTCATGCTGCATAAGACAACTTTCGGGCTTCTGTAGTTGTACTTCCTTTCCCATTAAAAGAAATGGATTTAAGTGAAACTGATGTTTTCAATGACGGTGTTTTCATTGACGGTGATTTCATAGTTTTTCCATTAGGAGAAGTGGAATTAACTGACACCGATGTTTTTAATGTGGGTGATATCGTTACCGTTCTTGGTTGCCACCCAAAACTCGGGTTTCATTGGACTTGGCTGAACCAAGGCTCGGCCTTCCCATGGTCGAGCAGCAACCCAGCGGTCCATCCATCTCCAGCCGCAATTAGCTTTGCAAAGTTCACTAGTACCCAGCCCAGGGTGTGAATTAGAATTGCCCCACCACTGCAAGTATATTCTTTATCGGTTTCTTTTTATTTTAATTAATAAACATAATGTAACGAGATTATATATAGGGATTATTTCAAAGAGTGAAATAATGTGGTAGGTGCACGTTGTAATCATGTCTACTTAAGAAATTTTATGCTTATATGTCTACTTAGTTTGGTACTAGACATTAGATTTTGATATTTTGAGGAATGATTGTATGGCTATTTAAGAAACTTTATGCTAATGTTGAGTTCCCATTAGCTTCATATATGAAATTAACTAATATTTTGATTCTTGTTTATGTTCCATGAATTTTCCTTACTTTTGTACGTGTCTGTTCTGATAAAATTATTATGATTGAGAGGTTCATAGTAACAAATATTTTGTTATGTTCTTGATTTTCTCCTTTTCCAAATTTGCATGTTTGTCTATTTTATGACCTTAGACATAGTATAAATTTTTATGTTGATTATGATATATTTAGCTTCGATCATATTTTATTATTTGTATGATCGTATTATATCGTGATATTATACTCATGCTTTGCTTGGTAGTTTTTGGAGATTCTATTTGGATTATGTGGTTTAGCTTTTATTGAATATTTTTCTCCTTGAAAAAACAATTCAAATATGTTAGATTGAGCCACTTTAAAATAATTTTATGTTGGTAAAAAAAATATAGGTACATGCATGGATTTTCATTCTAAGGTGATTTTTGATGTTTTCTACATCAATACATGTTTAATTTGATATTTTGGTTAAATTACTCGTAGAGTTAGTTTTAATACTAGTAACATAATTAGAATAATTTTATGTTGGTAAAAAAATCGGATATGAAAGTATAGAAACAAAAAGTGTGTGTACAGTTATTGTAATGCTTAAGATTAGCAAACTTATCTCATTCAAATTTTAATTGTATTAATATTCAGATTTTCCAGACACATGTAAATTGAAAATAAACCAATTCACAATCAATTAATTCACAGTGAAATAATTTATGAAATTAAATAATATGCACAACCAAACAAGACTATCAACAAAATATATGGAGACCCAGCGGAGTTGAGTTCAAGTCAGGCCAGAACCCTAGTGCAAGCCCAAATCTCAAGCCCATCAGCTTAAAGTAGCCACAAATGGGCCCATGAGACCTATTAAAATATCCTACACATTAATCTAGCATAGCAGACAGATTTTGCTTTTTTATTTATTTGTTTACTATTGTTTATACAACAATTCTAAATCTTTAAATTCCCTTTTGTACGGCCAGCATATATTTGGAATTATTATTTCTTTGGGGCACGAACATCAGTTTTATTTTATTTACTTTGGAGTGGATTCTTTTATGTTATTAATTTAGAATTTTCCATCTTCAATTAATTTTGCGTGTTGAAGTAAGTACTTGATTTATTTATTTATATATAATTTTTTAAGTATGTGTTGCGTTTTATTTACAAGTGTCTTAGGTTAAGTTATTTTTTATGGTAGAGTATATTTGGTTAATTTCATTGTATGCCAATTAACTTTATTAATTTAATATTTTTATGATTATTGTATTTCAATTTTAATGGATTAATTAAAATAAGGTTGGATTCTTGTTAATAGTGGATATAATTTGTGTTTTGATGGGTATAATGAGTATTTTGACATTGTAAACAAGTTTGGTTGTAGAAGAATTACTACATGGATTTTAAAAATTGTTAGACTTAATTAATTTTATTTTCTGCATCTAATAAAATTGAGAAACCAAATTAGTGCGACAAAAAATAAAGTTTATTGGGAATGAATATGGGAAGATGATAATATATGACTCCAACACTCTAGTAATTTGTTAATTGCTATTTCTTTCTTCCTTTTTTTATTTTATTTATTAAATCCAAAATCAAGCCATATTTTTAAGCTAGATTAGGAGTTAATTAAAATTAGTGAGCTGAAAATTGTACTTTCTATCCATGAAGTCCCGTTTATTCGATCTCATCTTGCCCTAAATTTAATGAGAGATCAATCATTCGCTAGTTGAACGTACAATCTGAAGGGATTCAAGTAAGAATTTAGATAGTAAATTTAAAAATTAATATGAATAATAGATAGTGTAGTATTCGATGTATATTATATCCGTTTACCTCCCTAATTATATATTAACATATACCCCAGTCTCTAAAATATGATTTGAACACATGAATGTTCCTTGTTCATAGTTATTTAACGAAGACATTACATAATGACCACAGTTGACTGGAATAGCAAGACCTAACTAATTGAGCGGTTCTTTAACTTTAGGTGGGATAATTAATTTTTTTATAGACATTAAATGATCAAACGGAAAATCTAGAACAAGAAAAGAGGCCACAACTGTACATGTAACTTTCAACAATTCCAACCTAATTTTCAATGGGTGGAGTTTTTGTGTGAGAGAAAGTTTTCCCGAGAAACTTTTGGAAATATTTTGCATGTTATGACAAATGAAATTAACATGACAATGAAAAAAGGGAATAGGATGTGAAACCAACGTCTAAATTAAATTGTCAAAACCAAAAACCAAGATCGATCCGCACCAAACTGGTCCAAATGGAGCTATCACAAAACCAAAGCGAAAGGAAGTCTTTGGCGAAAAACTTGTTAGGGACAATTTCAAATTTTTTTGAGGAAAATTTGATTAGGAAGGGTTACCCTATTTGTACAATTCATTACGATTTCTTAATAAAAAATTTCGCTACGGTCCTTGACTAGAGTTGAAAAATAAAAAAAAAAATTGAAAAAAACCTACATCTGCACTCTCTTCCATTTTACTGGTGACGTAATTTTATCTCATCCCTTTGTTTTGCTCCGGCCCTTAAGATTAAGCCACGTCATTGTTCTTAAGAGTAGAAGAATAGGATTTGTATTTCATTAAATTATATTGACAGAAGAAAGGCCTTATATATAGGGGGTATACAATGCAATGAGAATAAGAAACCTAATAGGAAAAGGAAACCTAAGCCTACTAGGATAAGGAAAATAGTTAAAATAGAATATTCAAACACCCCCCTCTCAAGTTGGTGCATAAATATCGAACATGCCCAACTTGTTTATCAGTCTGGAAAATATTTTTTTAGAAGCAGCTTTAGTAAGTACATAATCCAGCTGATCTTCCGAACGTATATGAGGCACATCAACCACGTTTGCTTCCAATTTCTCTTTGATAAAGAACCTATCCACTTCTACGTGTTTTGTTCTATCATGTTGAACTGGATTGTGAGCAATATCACATGCGGCTTTGTTATCACAATATAACATCATAGGTTCTCTCAGTGGATAACCTAAATCAATCAATAATAACTTCAGCCATAATAACTCTTGAACTCCCACTGCCATCCCTCGATATTCAGCTTCAGCGCTCGAACGAGAAACAATATTTTGTTTCTTGCTTCTCCAAGTAACAAGATTTCTACCAATAAACGTGAAATATCCTGATGTAGACCTTCTGTCACTTAAATTACCGGCCCAATCAGCATCAGTGTATACTTCAACTTTCAAAAAATCACTGTTCTTTATAAATAAAATCCCTTTTCCTGAGGCTGCCTCAGATAACTTATGATCTTCATAACAACTTTTATATATTTTTCTCCAGGATTATACATAAATTGAGTTACTATACTCAATCCAAAAGAAATATCAGGCCTGGTATGTGCTACGTACATCAATCTCCCTACCAATCTCTGATAACGCCCTTTATCAACTGGTACTTGATCAGTTTAAATTTATAACTTCAAACCTTCTTCCATGGGTGTTTTTGATGGCTGGCAGGCAGACATTCCAGTCTCACCTAGAAAATCCAGTGCATACTGTAATACCCCGTATTTAATTTTCGTGCCAATTATCCTCTTAAGCATATTTAAGGCCAAACCTCCGTTGGAGGAGTCGTTTTTGTTTCGGAACCTTTATAGTTGATCCAACACTTCTAATAATTCATTTTAAGGATATTAAGTATGCGTGCAAGGTTGGAACACATTTTGGGAAGCCGTTGTTGAATTTGGTGACTAACGGTGAATATTGAACTTTTGCCAAAATGAGTTTTTGACCAACTTTGAGAAGTCATAACTCTCTCATACGAAGTCCAAATGACTCCTCATTTGCGGCTATAGTTTTATATCTTTCCCCTCTATAAGGTTCGTGTTGAGTGTGAGTTGAGATAACATCGTTTCGAGGGTCAACGGGGCACGACAAAATGGGAACATTATGCAGAATTTCTCTAATCGATCAGAGGAATGCTCTGATCGATCAGAGAGGAGGCAGCGGGTTTTTTAACCATTTTAGGGTAGATATTTATGCCCTTTTCTCCCTTTATCTTCCCCATTTTGACCCAACATCATTGGAGGGAGTTAAAGAGAGTTGAAAGCTCGTTTTTTGGGAGTTTTTGAGAGATCATTTGCTATCCATCATCATGACCCAAAATCACAATCAAATCACTTTCAAAATTTCATATTCTTCATCATCTTCTTTAATCCACCATTTCTAGGGCTCAAGCTTTTGGAGAAAATTCGTGATTGCTTCAGTTCGGCTCAATTCATCGTTCAACGTTCAAGGATAGAGCTTCAATAACGTGAGAACACTATTACTCAAACATATTTTCAAATTATATTGTGTTGTATGTTTGATTTCAAATAAAAATTGGGGGTTTTACATATCATCTATAAGTTATGGTTGTCCATAGGGAATTGGGTGTTGTTCTTTGATTGTTTGGTTGATTTGCGGGTTATATAACTTCAATTTGTTAATTATACAACAATTCCCCCATTGTATATATACGAATATGAAGTTTGGTATAAAACCCATTTGGACGAATACGATAGCGGATAATTTATAGCGATACATATATATATGGATATATGGATAGGTTTAAAGTATATTTTGGTTATTTTACCTCATGTATGTGATAATATTGTTATGGTTAAGCCATTGGCTAAGTATTACAAGATTTATATGAAACCCACCGGTCCGTACCTATACGGAGCATATTTGAAATGTGTTTTCGAATGCTTTATGTACTGAGACTATATTGGAAAGTTTATACTGAAACTAATTATTATAAATTGTGAATTCCACTTGGCTTGTGGTGGTCAATTATATGATTGTTATAAAAGTTCTTGAATTGGTGAATATGGTTTATAAGGTTCTTGACTAAGCCACAAAATGGCAAACATGATGGACTTGGTGGAGATGGCTTAAACGTAACACTAATATGACTATGTGACGACTTAATGTTTATATGCATATATAAAGAAGATATCTATACGATATATGTGTATTCCGAGATACATATTTGGTTAGTCTATCTGAACTTTATTGAATATATATATATCTATAGATGCGATAGATGTATATTTTGAGTACATATCTTGATTTATATATATTTACTTGATATATACTACTTTCATAAACCATCTTATTTTGAGTATGGACAGGCACTAATGGTCCATGGGGTTGACTTAGCCTTGGTGGCTACATACCCTAGTTCACGTAGAGGGACCCCGCTATATTAACGGCATACTCTATGATCCTTGTAGAGGGATCCCGCTTGGGGAGCGGCATACTCTATGGTCCAGCTAAGGGGACCGCGCGAGGCGCCATACCCTGGACATCTAGGTGGTCCATGGGGGGACCCAGCGTTGGGGGCTGCATGCCCTAGCCTTGGGGGCTTAGATCGCGATCGCTGTGCACAGTAAAAAAAAACCTAGATGTTGGATAAGAGATAGTTGGATATGAGATAGATGGACGAGAGATTGTGATTAAAAGATTAGTGCCTATGCTCACTTTATGGTTCCATTTATCGATGATACTGTTTTACTAATTATATTTATGATTGATCTTTTATTGGTATTTTAATAGTATCTTGATGATACATACTTTATCGTATTTGCGGGGACATGGTTGCACTTAGAATGCATTGCATATAAAATGGTTTTCATTACATTGATAAACTGAACGTATACGTATATAAAGGGTTTTATAAAATTGGAATATGTATATATATATGCATGATAATAACAAAACTACTACTTCCATTATTATTATGCATTGCACACATTGTTTTAAAAATGTATTACGTATATATAACTCTATAGTTCCCACTGTACCTGTGTTTGGCTCACTCCCATTTTTCAACAGTTTTGCAGGTACTTCCTTGAGGCAATACAAGTACGGATTAGAACCTCTGATGACCATAAACAGTTGAAATCGTCCGTGGATGACTTGTGACTTACATATTAGTACCATTACTATTGTTTCTATCATTAAATTGTATTCATGTCAATTCATATGAGATGTAAGGCCTTATTATTTAACTATTGAAACCTCGTTGGATAAATTGTCTTATATTGAACTATTTTACTAATATTTGATTAATACTTTACAGATGTGGAGTTGAAGTTTTAGATAAACTTATGTCTTATTTTTATAGGGGTTGGTTTATTAAAAATAAGAACTCCACATGTCAAAATTTTCTAAAAATGTGGCCTTATATGTAATTTCCTATTATACAAGTTTTATATCATGCATTTTAAACCTGCCGTCGCGTATGCCATCGTGATTAACCGGGTCCCAGAGGTCTAAACCTCATAACAGGATTCGGGGCGTCACACATACTTTCTCTGAGATAAAAAGATTCCTTTTGAAGACCTAGGCACTTCGATCCCCAAAAAATACTTCAATTCGCCAAGATCTTTCATCTCGAACTCTTGAGATAGATATTTCTTTAGTGCTTTTTGTTCTTGTGGATCATTTTCGATAACCACCATGTCATCAACATACACAATGAGTGCTGTGATTTTCTCCTGGCACTTCTTTAAAAACAACGTATGATCAGAATTACTCTGTTTGTAACCACATTTTCTCATTGATCTAGCAAATCTTCCAAACTAAGCGCTCGAAGATTGTTTCAAACCATACAGAGACTTTTTCAATTTGCAAACTTTATTTTGATGTTCCATAGCAACTTCATACCCAGGTGGGAATTCCATGTATACCTCTTCTTCTAAGTCCCCATGTAAGAATGGATTTTTTACATCAAATTGTTGTAGCGGCTAGTCCAAATTTGTAGCTAAAAAGAGAGCAAGACAGGCACAGTGTTAATTTTTGCCACTAATGCAAATGTCTGTCAATAATCGATCCCATGTGTCTGGGTGTAGCCTTTCGCTACTAGTCGTGCTTTGTATCTTTCGATGGTTCCATCCGTTTTATATTTCACTGTATACACCCATTTGCAACCAACACGTTTTTCCTGGCGGCAATTCAACTATATCCCATGTGCCATTATTCTTCAAGGATCTCATCTCCTCGTCCATAGTTGCTTTCTAAGTTGGATCATTCAATGCTTCATGCACATTATTAGGAATAGATACAGAGGATAATTGATTTACAAATGAATTATTCGATTCAGACAGCCTATCATAAGATACATAGTTACTCATGGGGTATTTGGCTTTACTAGTGAGATCGGGTTCATATACTAGTTTAGGAATACCTCTATTGTTTCGGGGAGGGAGTTGTTTTCTAGAGGTGCAAGAAAAGCTTCCTGATATTCAGATGCAGATGTGTTAGAGAGAGACGATTTGTTATTTGTGTCAGGCAGAGGCAATGAACAGTGACTCTGTAAATACTGATGCTGCAGCTATAATGGCTCTCAATCGTGTCCCACAAAGTAATCAAGAACAATCTCGAAGGAACTTAAACTGGCAGAATCCAGCAAACCAAAATCGTGAATCGCAGTCTAAAGATCGTGGAAGTAAACCCCAATATCCTCCTTGCTCAGTATGTGGACAAACCGAACATTTAAAGAAAAGATGATATCAAGTAATTGGTAATCCAGACTGGTGGGATCATTCTCGGGATCGTCGTCCAAACCGTAAGACTGAAAGTAATGAAAAGAAGGCTTCTGGACAGCTTACAACCACTAGACTACCTGGTAAGCCTTTAAATTCTGCATCAATTTTGAATAATACATGTGTAGGTCGGAAATTACCCTAGAGGGGGGGTGAATAGGGTTTTTAAAACTTAATCGGATTTTTAAAAAATATTTAAAAATTGTTTGATGCATATATCAATCAAGCAATCAATAAACAAAGTTAATTCCAATCACAATGTATAAATATCACAATATTAGAGATCAAGAGATATAAAGATTAAACCGAGAGAAGTCGAAGACTTTTTGTCCACACAGTTCGGCTTGTTAGCCCCTACTTTTGTGTTCGGTTAGTTCCCAGAGAATTTCCACTATTACCAATCTTCTTCCGGGTGAAGATCAAACCACTACAAGTATTCAAACTCTTACAAATGTTGCTAACCCACAACACTCAACACAAGAACAATTTCTTGCTTTTCAAAGAGATAAACCTCTCTTGAATTTAGAAGAATGAGTTTTTGGTGATACACACCAAAGTACAATAACACTCAAGTGTATGAAGAATACAAATTAAGCTCACACTAGAGGTTATCAAATTTGATCAAGAATAAAAGCTCAAGAGATGAAGATTTGATCAAGTGATGATTTTGATTTTTCAAGTAAAAACTCTCAAGAATGATTTTTGGCAATAGAGGATATTCAAAGCAAGCAAGATTACCCAAAAAGTGTTTTAGAAGTCATATATATAGTTTGGGAAACAATATGGCCATTTGGGGTGGTTGAAGGTGGTTGTTGCACAAAACTAGTCTTGCAAGAAATCTCCAACGGCTATATTTTGCTGAGAGAGTCAACTCCCAGGAAGATCATGTAGTCGACTAAATGAAGTAGTCGACTCCAAGCACAGTAATGTAGTCGGCTACATTGCTCTGGAGTGGGGTGGTTTTGTGCAATTTTCCAACTTTTGCATTTTGACTCCAAAATTGATTTCAATGCGTGGGGAATGTCAAAAATAGGTTTCTAAGACTTCTAATATAGTTTTTGTATCAAAAATCATTCATATAAAATTATAGTAAATTTTTCAAGATGACTAGTTTTTGGTAAAAAGCCTTTTTAAATAGAAAATTAGTTTCAATCAATCTTAACAAGGTTAAATCATTTCAAGAGCTATATATAATTGATCAATGATAACCTTTACATAAAATCTAAGCATTCACTCAATTTGATAATAATTCGAGTCTTCGAAATGCTTGATTTTCTTGTAAGTTTCTTCACTTGATTGAGGATCTTGATCCTTTCTTGGTTTTGATTGTTTGTAAAGCTCATGGAGATTATTTGAGTTTATTTCTTTTGAGTAGAAGCAATTTGTTGAGCTTGAATGGTAATTGACAACATCGGTTCGAAGTCACACTTGGTCGGAAGAAATATTAGTTAAAAGCTATCATCATTTGAACACACGAGTTAAATAACACTTTGTTAACTTATTGTTATTATCAAAATAAGATTAATTGACTTTAAAGTCAACAATCCCCGCCTTTTTGATGATGACAATAAAATTATTGTGCTTTTACCAAAAGATAACAATTAAGAGCATATGAATAATATGCTTCCTCTAAATAGGTGCATAGATAAGCAATTATACAATCAATAAGAGAAATGAAGGATACTTGCATAGATAAGTTCAAACATCTTAAACCGAAAGCATAAGTTCGAAAAGTACTTAAACAAATAAACTACAAAGAGTTCTTGAACAAGCATAGCATAAATAAAAATTAACGCTAAAATAAAATAAATGAGTGTGTACCATTATCGCTCATGACACACACACACACTGTAACAACCCGCCTTTTAAAAACAGGCGTTAACGGATGCTGTCTCTAATAACAGCTAAAAATATAGGAAAACTAATAAGATTAAACACAACATCGTTTAAAATTCTAAAATTTCAAGAAAATTTGGCATGATGCCTCTGTATATACAATATACCAATCCTGTTGAAAAATTTAAAGAATATGACTTTACAAGTTCAAATCCTTCATGGAAAAAAAATATTGCAATACAAATCTCAATTGTTTTCCAAAGTAAAAATAATTACAAATCATCTCTTTATAAATTAAATAGACACATGATACATGCGGTCAATGCCCAACAACTAGAGAAACTACTACATATGACCAATGGTATCAGAGGATTACGAAAATCCCGCACTCTTCCCCGTGAACCCAACATTGCGCTACAAGATGAACCTGCAATGAGAAACGAGAGAATGAGCCAATGCTGGCCCAGTGGGAACCATAGGGGAAGGGAAAAATGCAATGCATATGCAAGAAACCAATGTCTACAAGTTTCAAGTTATAGAACAATAGTTATAAAAGTTAAACTTGTAAAATAGTTAATGATTTATACAATCAAAAATAAGTTGGTCCGCCCCGGCATACTGACCTACCTTAAACAACCATATCCCAAGGTACAATCCCATTGTACCTCTTATAACACAATCCACCCACCTCCTCCTCCTCCTCGACCTAATACCGGTACTAGACGGAATATACTACCCACAAACGCACCCCACCTTACCGTGGGCCAGTGCACTGGTAACCAGATTTATGGCAACCTATCTTCCCATGGGTCTGTGCAATAATATATAACAAGCATTTCTATACCGAAGCTTATCCGGTTCCAACAATCTCAATGTCTCAATATCAAACGGTAGTAGTAATGCCCATGGATTTATTTTAATAATTAAAGTAGTAATAACCCATGAATAAAGTTAAAAAAAAAATCTCAATAATTCTCATGAACAAATTCCTTAGCTTCACAATAATAATATAAGCACAAATTCATGGGTTAAATATACTGTATTTGGCAAAATTTCCAACAAAGTTCTTTTGTATAACCTTGAAAAAGGACCAACACCATAATTTAGTAAAAACCATTAATTAATGATCACAATTCTTAGATTTGTATAAGTTATGCATTGCACCTTTACTATACTCTTCATTCAATCTATGTCCTTTTAAGTGAAAAACAATTTGATGTAGTTCTAGACCACTTGGTAAGGCAACAACCCACCAATTAACATGTCTAAACATAATTTAAGAGACAATGAAATACTATGTATATTCAGAATTTAATTTACATGCTCATGTTATCCATGCTTTGTATTAACATTTGCCAAATCGTCCAATTTCATGAGTTTAATCCAAACTAGAAAGTGGGGGTGACACTAGACCTTAGAAAATTCACAAATCACCACATGCATATCTAACTACAGGCTATAATCATGTATTTAGAGGCATAATATTCTGGAAATTTAAGAAAAACATATAGTATAGTGAGTATTAGATATACATGGGTTGATTTCTAGCCATTTCGGTACCAAAATCACAAAACAGTCCAAAAATACCAACATGCATGATAATCAACCTTGATATACATCATAATTAGTGTTGTAAACATCTGAATGCAAGCTCAGATCATAAAAATATCAATTTTTCCTAACACATGCAGAGAAAATGGTGATTTTGATACCGAAAGGCTACATTATCTCTCTAGCAAGCAATATATTCAAAGAATGAGAGAAAAGGGGAGATTCCCACCTGGAAACTAGAAGAACAGAGGTTGGATGACCTGGAGTGAGCTCAAATGGTCCCCCACATCAATCATGCAAGCCCGAAAATGAGTTGAGAAGGCGAAGAAGATGAAAAATCTGAGTTTTCGGTATGAAACTCTCAATTTTGAGCTATGAACCCCCAATATTACTCCAAGAACCACTCTCTCTCTCTCTAGAATAGATCTGAGCTCACTTGTGTTGAAAATGGACTAAAATGGAGGTGGAAGAGGTTTAAAAACGGGTCAAAGTTGGTTAAGGCGATATAAACGATGTTATGGAGTTACTGTTTATATTTTGGTCATAACTTTTTACTCGAAACTCCGATCGGGATGATCTTTATATCAAAGGAAAGGTAATTCAAAGCTCTACAACTTTTCTGAAGGATGTTACACCAAATTTTGGACAGATTAATACGAGAATTCCGTTGAAGACAGCGCTGTGCCGAGATGCTACAGAAAATCAGATTTGGTTGATCGGCTAGTTTCGCACTCACTTTTGACCGACGTGGAGTGTGAATTAGCTTTCGGCCAAAACACGAAAGTTGTAGATGGGTATATGATGAAGCTATAGGAGTTAGAAGAGTGGTATTTGGATAAAAGATGAGAAAGTTAAGAGTCTCCAAAATTGACTGATCTGAACCGTCGAGCAAATATTCCCGATTCTAAAAAATGCCTCTGAAATTGCTCATTTCAAATCTGAACGTGACGAAACACTCCAGATTACTTCTAACACATATTTATGACATGTCAGACAAAAATGGAACTGAATTTGGAGCTCTGAATATTCTGAAACGACAAACGAGAATTGTAGAAATTGTTAACGTTTAAGGAAGGAAATCCGATTCTTCTAAATACTTAAAAATTCTTAAATGAAATCCGAATTTAAAGAAACTTTACATGATGATTTAATAACTATTGTATGACGTATCGAAAAAGACAAAACTCAATTCGAACCTCCCTAGGTCGATGAACCGAACATAAGGAAAGTAGAAAAATAGAAAATTCAAGAGTACCCAAATTTTCCAAGTAACGCACCAAATTACTTAAACTAGTTCCGAATTAAATCAAAATTTTCATATTTTATCCATAACACCAAAGTAACGCGTGGGAACATTTGGACTTGTCTAAGTCCACGAATGACAATTAACTAAATAGATGAACGAAAATACGCCTATCAAAACACGGGGTGTTACACACACACACACATACTTCTCCCCCTTTTTTCATCAAAAAGGAAGGAATCACTCTTGTGGAGGAGGAGGCGGTTGTGGTTGATCCCATGGCATCCAACCTAAAAAAGCATAGTCCGGATGATAATGTTGAAAAGCCGTTTTAATTCGATTGAAGCGATGGTGCATCTCTTGACGAGTATTGGTCAAATTAATGTTGAGATTATTGACAGCATCTATGATTTGATCGTGGCGGTTCATTGTTCTTGGTTGACGAGGAAGAGAGTGTTGTTGTGGAACTTGTTCTTCTTCTAGCTCGTCTTCCTCGTTGTCATCGGATAACTCAACATCATTGGGATCGTTAGGAATCCACCGTCCATTTTTCAAATGATAATGCATGAGATGAAGCAATCTTTTCAAATACATATCATGCTCGGATAGCTCATAGACATTCGTTTCGTCATCCAATGGAACATCATAGTGCTTGAAGAGACGGGTCAATACCATACCAAAATTGAGCCCTCTATTTGCATGGCTCATAGTGTCAAAAAAATTATCAAACATGAGGCTAACATAGTCAAGTTTATGAAGGCTAGTGATTGCCCAAGTTAGGAAAATATCAAGGTTGGTCACATTAGAGTGACTTCTGGTTCTAGGCAATATGCAATAGGTTATGATATGATGAATGAGACGAGCATGAAGATTAAGCATAGCCACGGAGATTCTGTCTTCCCAATTGGCTCCAACATTTCTAAAACGGCGTTTCAAAAGTGGATAAATTGCATTTCGCCGGGTGTACCCAAAAATTCATTCAAAAATAGTTGTAAGGATAGTGGTATCTTGCCGATTAAATCCAAAAATGCGAACAAGATCATCTTTTGAAAAAGTAATTAAATTCCCTTTTATGAAAGTTCTAAGAAGTGATCTATCCACTTCACCTTGGGGAGAGATTGGATGATGCAAGTTAGCATAAAATAGCCTAACCATTCTAGGATAAACATTCTCCTTGATGCATAGAAAATTTAGAATCCCTTGCCTACGAAAAACTTGTGTAATCCTTAACCCATTTTAAGAAAATAACACGCGATCGAAGAGTTTACCTTCAATAATGGCTCGATTTGTGAAGTCGTTGTAAAAGCGAGCTTCGAGTTCATGGGTGAGGAAGAGAGGAGGCATATCATCTTAACCCGATTGAGGAGCATTTTCCGGTTCTCGAACACGTCTCCTTGTATTTCTTCTTGAGCTAGAGGCCATAAAGATGTGAAATGGTGGGTTGAGGGTTTTGAAAATTTTGAAGAAAATTTGAATTTTTGAAATTTTGGTAGTGGTGAAATGGAATATGGTTGAGGAAATGAGGTTTAAATGGGATTTTATGCCGAATTAGAGAGGAAATTTGAAGAAATTTGAATTTAAAATGGAGATATTTGAATTTGGGTTAAGGGTTTGATGTAGAGAGAGAAAGTGGTGATTTGGGTTGATTTTGAATGGATTTTAAAAGATTTTTAGTGGATAAATGATGGATAGATGATTTAGAGTAATTGTGTAGCAATATTTTAAAGCAAATTTAAGTTTTCAAAGGTTTGGAAGTGTAGAAATGGAGTAATTTCGTGGGTTTGGAGATGAAGAGAGTGGGAGAATATGCAATATAATAATATTGGTCTGCTGAGTCAACTCAGAAAAATCAGGTGAGTCAGCTGGGGCATGTAGTCGACTAGATGGGGCTTGTGGGAGTCAACTCCCTTGTTCAATTTTCTGCCAGATTTTTCAGAAATTGCACCAACATTCTTGTTTTCTATTTGATCAACACTTAGCATTCTAAAGCTGCAAAATTACTTGTTAATTATCACAATAACATGTAAAATTAATACAATCAATATACAACACAAAAATTATGAGAAATTTAGCATAATTAATATAAAAGATGTGTGCTCAAGAATAAGCACTAATGATCCTTTTTATGAACTTTTTGGAGTAAACTAGATATCACAAGCTCTAGTCATACCGAGTTCACGTCGAATAGTACAAAAACGATCATCCGAAAGTGGTTTAGTGAATATATCCGTAAATTGCGATAAGGTGCCAATGAATTCAATATCAACATCACCTTTTTGCACATGATCACGAATAAAATGATATCTTATCTCAATGTGCTTAGTACGTGAATGTTGTATGGGGTTCTTGGTCAAGCTAGTGGCACTTGTGTTGTCACATTTTATGGGAATGTGGCTAAGACTAATTCCAAAGTCTTCTAGTTGTTATTTAATGTACAAACTTTGTGCACAACAACTTTCGGCCGCCACATATTCGGCTTTGGCCGTTGAAAGGGCCACCGAGTTTTGTTTCTTGCTTGATCAAGATACTAGTACGTGTCCTAATAAATGACAAGTGCCACTAGTGCTTTTTCTATCGATTTTGCAACCGGCAAAATCCGCATCGGAATAACTAATTAAGTCAAAGTTGTTCTCTCTTGGGTACCACAAACCCAATGAACTCGTACCGGAAAGATAACGAAAAATCCGTTTTACGGCAAGCAAGTGTGACTCTTTAGGATCCGCTTGTAATCGTGCACAAAGACATACACTAAACATAATATCCGGCCTAGAGCCTGTCAAATATAATAAACTACTGATCATACCTCGATATTTCTTGATGTCTACACTTTTACCTATCTCGTCCTTCTCAAGCTTCAATGTTGAACTCATAGACGTGCTCATTGATTTTGCGCCTTCCATGTCGAATTTCTTCAAGAGCTCCTTCACATACTTCTCTTGATTGATAAAATTTCCTTCTTGGCATTGTTTCACTTGTAATCCAAGGAAGTAGTTCATTTCTCCCATCATGCTCATTTCAAATTCCTTTTGCATACATATGGAAAAGTCCTTACAAAGATTTTCGTTAGAAGAACCAAATATAATATCATCAACATAGATTTGTACAAGTAGCATGTCATTGTCATGATATTTAATAAATAAAGTAGTATCAATTTTTCCTCTAACAAAACCATTGTTAATTAAAAACAAATTTAATCTATCATACCATGCTCTAGGTGCTTGTTTTAAACCATATAAGGCTTTAGACAATTTAAACACATAATCCGGATAAATATGATTTTCAAATCCGGGTCGTTGTTTCACATAAACTTCCTCTTCAAGAAAGCACTTTTCACATCATTTTGATACAATTTAAAATTCTTAAAGCATGAATAAGCAAGTAGCATGCGAATGGCTTCTAAACGAGCTACGGGTGCATATGTTTCTTCATAATCAATGCCATCCTCTTGATTGTATCCTTTGGCAACAAGTCTAGCTTTATTTCTAACAATTACACCACTGTCATCATTTTTGTTACGAAATACCCATTTAGTACCTATAATAGTGTGATCATTAGGCTTGGGAACAAGTGTCCACACTTTGTTTCTCTCAAATTGATTGAGCCCTTCTTGCATAGCCATCATCCAAGATTCATCTTGTTCGGCTTCATTTATGTTTTTGGGCTCATATTGAGAAACAAAAGCCACATTATTGCATACATTTCTTAAGGATGATCTAGTCATAACCCTACTAGATGGCTCTCCAAGAATTTGATCAATAGGGTGGTTGGACACGAATTTTCAACTCCTAGGCAAATCATTCGAGATTTGATCGGTTGTGTTTTCTAACTCCTTAGGAGGAGCTTGAGCACTCGAAGTTTCTTCCTTAGATGTATCATTAATTTGAATATCTGAAACTTTTTGGATAATTTCAACATCATCATCGGAACGTACTATGGGTGAAAAAGGTTTTGACTCATCAAATACAACATGCATGGACTCTTGGACCACCAAACTTTTCTTGTTATAAACTTTATATGCTTTACTATTAGTGGCATACCCAAGAAATATTCCTTCATCGGATTTAGTATCAAATTTTCTCAAGTGATCACGATCATTCAAGATAAAACATTTACAACCAAAAACTTTAAAATATGCAATATTTGGTTTCTTGTCATTCCATAACTCATTAAGCATAGTCCTAGACATCTCTTAAAGAGATCTATTTTTTCTCTCAACAACACCATTTTGTTGAGGAGTTCTAGGTGCCGAAAAATTATGATCAATACCATGCTCATCACAAAAAAATTCAATATCAATGTTATCAAATTCTCTACCTCTATCACTCCTAATATGCACAATAGAAACACCTTTTTTCATTTTGAGCTTTTCTACAAAATTTAGCAAAAACATGTGGAGTTTCACTTTTGTGAGAAAGAAAGAACACCCAAGAAAATCTAGTGTAATCATTAACAATAACAAGAGTGTACAATTTGCCGCCTAGGCTAGCAACCGAAATAGGACCAAACAAATCAAGATGCAACATATCAAGTGGTGTAGATGTAGTAATATCCTTTTTAGACTTGAATGAAGATTTGTGTTGTTTACCAAGTTGACATGCATCACAAATTTTATCTTTAACAAATTTAGTTTTAGGCAATCCTTTAACTAGCTCTTTCTTAGACAAAACATGAATTAAATCCATATTAGCATGTCCTAGTCTCCTATGCCATAACCAAGACACATCATTTATAGCGGATAAACATTTAACATCTTGTTATAATAAATCATCAAGTTCAAGAGTATACACATTATTAGTTCTATATGCAACAAGTAGAATGGAATCATCACTAACATTCTTAACAATGCAACGATCGGATTTAAAGATAACTTCATAACCCTTATCACATAATTGACAAATGCTAAGTATATTATACTTTAAACCATCAACTAATAGAACATTATCAATACATGTAGAATGCTTACCAACCTTACCTATACCGATGATTTTTCCCTTGGCGTTGTCCCCGAAAGTCACATTCCCTCCTCACTTGGGAATAAGACCTTAGAAGTTGTTCTTGTCTCCTGTCATGTGCTTTGAGCAACCACTATCCAAGAACCACTTGGTTTTACTACCTTTGGCTTTCAAGCACACATACACCATAACCTTAAGTAACTTCTCCTTTGGTACCCAAAATGTGTTGGGTCCCTTTGGGTTAGCAAACATAATGGTTCCTTTTGGAACCCAAGCAAGCTTCCTCTTAGGGAAACTTTCATTCCGATAGAAGCAATGATCCACATAATGAGTATTTCTACCACAATATGAGCAAATATGAGTGGAATCATGATGTGTGTATGTTTTAAAAAAGTTTTTGTAATCCTTTTGGTTGTCAATTTGGTTGTAACCCAAACCGGCTTTGTCGAATACACACCTTTGTATTCCTAATAGTTTATCCAAATTGTCCCTTCCATTGGTGAACTTGGCTAAACTATTAGTTAGATCATCCACTTGATCTTTGAACTTGACATTTTCTACTACAAGTGTGTTTGGAGTTTTTTTCTCCTTTCCTTTCTTCAAAGTTTTGATTTCATTTTTCGAAACCACATTTTCTTTCTCAAAAGTTTCACACTTGCTAGAAACCATCAAATTTTCCTTTTTGAGGCTTGTATACTTTTTAGACAAATTTTCAAACATGTTATGCAATTCCTCAAACATTTCATACAATTCATCATAGTCATTCTCTTCATGTGCATCATCATTAATAGAGACATTATCATCACTAAATGAATCATAAATAGAGTCTACCTCATCGTCTCTTGCCATAAGGCAAAGGTTTGCCGTCTCCTCGTTGCTAGAGTCGGCATCGAACTCACCTCTTTTGGAATCACTCCAAGTGCCTTTGAGGGCATGTCTTACTTGTTTGAAGGCTTTGTCTCTTTTATCTCTTCTCTCCTTTCTTCTAACTGGACAATTGGTTTTGAAATATCCCGGTTCATGGCAATGGAAACATTTCTTGATTTCTTCGTTTTCAACTCTTGGTTGAATTGATCGATCATTGTTCCTCTTTGATGAAGAACCAAGGTTGTTTCCTTTTCCTTGAAACTTTTTCTTCTTGGCTAGAAATTTCATGTCTTCATCACCACCCATTGACCCTTCATCATCCTCTCGTTGACTTGCTTTGAGAGCGAGAGTCTTCTTGGCTTTTGAATCAACCTCGTCTTCTCTTTCCAATTCTTTCTCATGGCTTTTGAATCAACCTCGTCTTCTCTCTCCATTTCTTTGGAAGCGTTCTAAGAATCTTTCGAATCTTGTCTTCATTAGAGTAAACCTTTCCAAGGAGATCTAAAGCATTAGTGATAATAGAGAACCTACTATACATAGAAGCAAGTGATTCGTTAGGCACCATTTTGAAAAGTTCATAATCATGAACGAGCATGTCAATATTGTCATCCTTGACTTGTGAGGTTCCCTCATAAGCAACCTCTAGTTTGTCCCAAATTTCTTTGGCGGTTTTACAACTAGAAATTTTGTTGTATTCATCCATAGTTAATGCACAATATAGAGAATTCAAGGCTTTAGCATTAAATTGGATTTTCTTAATGTCATGCTCATCATATTCGGAAATGAATTTAGGAGTAACATTACCCCTTTCATCGGTTTTGATAATCTCATAGGGTCCAATGAGTATAACCCTCCATTGTTCAAAATCACTAGCTTGAAGTAAAGTACACATGCGATTTTTCCAATAACTATAATTTTTGCCATCAAATAGAGGTGGCCTAGTGGTGGAAGAACCTTCGTTAAGTCATGT
Organism: Lonicera japonica; assembly: GCA_021464415.1. Lineage (NCBI taxonomy): Eukaryota > Viridiplantae > Streptophyta > Magnoliopsida > Dipsacales > Caprifoliaceae > Lonicera > Lonicera japonica. The sequence continues at coordinate 23,114,695 of CM038465.1, read as the reverse complement.
TCCTTGATAGATAGACATGATCGTAAACTCAAATATTGTAATATCAAAACAAGAGTACAACCTCTGATACCAATTGTAGGTCAAAAAATACCCTAGAGGGGGGGGGGGGTGAATAGGGTTTTTAAAACTTAATCGGATTTTTAAAAAAGATTTAAATTTTTTTTAATGTCTATATCAATCAAGCAATCAAGAAACAAAGTTAATTCTAATCACAATGTATAAATATCATAATATGAGAGATCAAGAGATAGAAAGATTAAACCGATAGAAGTCGAAGACTTTTTGTCCACACGATTCGGCTTGTTAGCCCCTACTTCCGCGCTCGGTTAGTTTCCTGAGAATTTCCACTATTACCAATCTTCCGGGTGAAGATCAAACCACTACAAGTATTCAAACTCTTACAAATGTTGCTAACCCACAACACTCAACACAAGAACAATTTCTTGCTTTTCTAAGATATAAACCTCTCTTGAATTTAGAAGAATGAGTTTTTGGTGATACACACCAAAGTACAATAACACTCAAGTGTATGAAGAATAAAATTAAGCTCACACTAGAGGTTATCAAATTTGATCAAGAATAATAGCTCAAGAGATGAAGATTTGATCAAGTGATGATTTTGATTTTTCAAGTAAAAACTCTCAAGAATAATTTTTGGCAATAGAGGATATCCAAAGCTAGTAAGAGTACCCATAAAGTGTTTTAGAAGTCATATATATAGTTTGGGAAACAATATGGCCGTTTGGGGTGGTTGAAGGTGGTTGTTGCACAAAACTAGTCTTGCAAGAAATCTCCAATGGCTATATTTTACTAAGAGAGTCGACTCCCAGGAAGATCATGTAGTCGACTCCAAGCACAGTAATGTAGTCAACTACATTGCTCTAGAGTGGGGTGGTTTTGTGCAATTTTCCAACTTTTGCATTTTGACTCCAAAATTGATTTCAATGCTTGGGGAATATCAAAAATAGGTTTCTAAGACTTCTAATATAGTTTTTGTACCAAAAATCATTCATATGAAATTATAGTGAATTTTTCAAGATGACTAGTTTTCGGTAAAAAGCTTTTTCAAAGAGAAAATTAATTTCAATCAATCTTAACAAGGTTAAATCATTTCAAGAGCTATATATAATTGATCAATGATAACCTTTACATAAAATCTAAGCACTCACTCAATTTGATAATAATTCGAGTCTTCGAAATGCTTGATTTTCTTGTAAGTTTCTTCACTTGATTGAGGATTTTGATCCTTTCTTGGTTTTGATTGTTTGTAAAGCTCATGGAGATCATTTGAGTTTATTTCTTGTGAGTAGAAGCAATTTGTTGAGCTTGAATGGTAATTGACAATATCAGTTCGAAGTCACACTTAGTCGGAAGAGATATTCGTTAAAAGCTATCATCATTTGAACACACAAGTTAAATAACACTTTGTTAACTTATTGTTATTATCAAAATAAGATTAATTGACTTTAAGGTCAACAACATGGATAATTGATTCAGGTGCTACAGATCATATGACATTCGATTCTAGATATATCACTTCTTTTACTCCCTTATAAAAAAAAATTATTTCCATCGCTAATGGTAATACAGTCCCTGTTATTGGTGAAGGGACAATTTCTTTATCTGATCAACACCCTAAAATTTAAGCTCTGATACCATCTTAAGAGTAGAAGAATAGGATTTGTAATTCATTAAACTATATTGACAGAAGAAAGGCCCAATATATAGGGGTATACAACGCAATGAGAATAAGAAACCTAATAGGAAAAAGAAACCTAAAGCCTACTAGCATAAGGAAAATAGTTAAAATAGAATATTCTAACAATTGTTCACTTTTAATCAGACTAAAGCTACGCCGTTTTAGTTTGTCGAGGTTTTAATTCCGTCTTTCGTTGAAGACCTCCTTGGTAGATTTGAATAGTGCACTCCTCAAGTGAAGAAAACACAATGGAAAACCCGGCATTTTTTTTAGTTGTTGCTGCTAGCAGTTCTTTTTAATTAATGTAACATTTTAATCACTAAACTAGAATAAGTGTTGTCTACTAGTAGAGTGAACCTATACTAATCAAGTTAAGTGTCTTTCTAATGTAAAATAATTATTGTTGTCTAAAAATAATAGATAACAAATTCTATAGGAACTAAAGACGACGTACAGTTATAAAACAATTATTGTCTGACCTAAAGACAGAACACAACAAACACAACCCGAGAATTTTCCTAAAATATATAATGGAATGGACCCTAAAATAGTAAGTCTTTCTCGAGTCTTGACTGATATTTCCCACATCAATAGTACACACAACATACGATGCACATATACACGTACATATTAATTGCACATTTGGTCATGCTCAATCAAAACAAAAGTAATGCATGTACACGCGTTGACCAAGAAAGTAGGCCAGGGCTGTAATTTCAACTGTTCCACCTAATCTTTAATGGTTAGGGTTTTTGTGTGAGAAAGTCTTCCGGAGGAACATTTGGAATTATTTTGCATGTTGTGAATTTTGTAGGGGTACACTGTTTATATCTAGTCACAGAGACAAAACCAAGATTCAATCTTGTAGGGTTACACAAGTTTACGTGAATTTTTTTACCAAATATAATAACATATAGAGTGATCGATTTTTGTTCACTAATCATTGTTAATATCACTTTATTATCCTTATAATGTAATGAATTTACAAAATTATGTAATATGTACACGTTGAATTTAAAATCGCCTTAAGAATTGATTACTGTCACGTGCTTTCGGACTAGTAAATGGTTTAACATTCTAATGAAATTTTATAGTAATAATGAGTCGAGTTGTATGAAAATCCCCTTACAGAGTAAAATCATGTTGCTCCTGTCTTTTTTAGTTTAGGTGTGGTGGAGACAAATGGACATGAAAAACATTAGTTTAGTAAATGTACATATTTCAATTTTGTATTTAAACTTGTAAGTTGTAACACTTTTTCCATTTCAAGTTGAAAGTGTTTATTGATTTTGATATTTTGTGTAAAAAAAATAAAAATAAATCAAGTTTATCAATGATCAAGAATACTACTTAATTAATTTTTATAGGAAAATTTGAGACATTAATTGATTCTACCTAAAAAAAAATTTAAAAATTAGGACTACTAATTTGAAACGTTAAATAAAATAAAATAAAATAAAAATGTAAGCCTATCAATTAAATACGTTGTCAGTATATCTTTTTTCAAATAAATTTCAATAAAGATTATTTAATTTCATAATGTTATCGAAATATTTAACTACTCACCTTCTAAAGGGGAAGTTCACAGTTACCTTGGAGTAGTACACTACCGGCCAACTTTCCTTGGCGGCCATAAACGGGGAATATGAAGTATGAACAACTTATTAATAACACATAGCAATATCTAAGAAATTTTGCGGTAATTTGAATTTATGGCTATATCTAAAACCATTTGAGGTCACTTAGATAATAGAAAAATACTACTATTAGAGTAAGATAATATTTAATTTATTTATAACATGTTCTTATGACACTTTGTATATTTGTAAACTTTTTTTGTATATTTGATACCATTATTGATATTTGTAGCCGGCCTTAAAGTTGGGCTACAAATTGCGTGAAATCAGCCTTTTCTAATTTACGTCTACTTTGATGATGTGACTGTCCAATTTATACATGACTGAAAATAGTTGAAACCCCTTTAGCAGCAGTTTAGGCGGCAGGATGCATGCTCAAATCCTGTTTCAGTATGTTGAAATTAGACCAAAACTACACTGTTTCAGTATGTTGAAATTTTAACGCCTTATTTCTTTGAAGACCTTTTTCGTGGATTTGAATACTGCACTCCTTGACTAAAGAAAACACAATGGAAGAACCCTACATTTTTTTGAGTTCTTGTTGCTGCTGGTGCCTTTTAATTACTATGACATTTTAATTATTAAATTCAAATAAGTTTTTAGTAGTAGAGTGAACCCATAATAATCGAGTATTAAGTATCTTTTTGGTGTAAAACAATTATTATTATACCAAAATAAAATATAACAAATTACATTAAGACTAAATACGACTTATATAGGTAAAACAATTATTATGTCACCTAAACATAGAATAAAACAAACACACCGGGGATGTTTCCTAACAAAGAGAAGAGAATGAACGCCAAAACTGGGACTCTTTGTTGACCAGTGTTTTCCCACAATAATACGTGCTACTCACAACATGCAATGCACATATTTCAAAGTCAGACAAAAAAAATATTTCAAAACAAAAGTAAGGCATGTAACACGGGCATGGCTATACGGTTTAAAGTGGTGTCCATTGACCATATTAAAGTTTTTTAAAAACAATCAAAAGTAAGGTTAAATGGTGTCAATGATCCAATTTCTTCTATTGCATTTTTCTTTGTTACTCAAAGTAGATAACGATATATTAAATGACTCCCGACAAAAATTTATGGCTAAGCTAGTGCATATGCATTGTGAAACCTTATCATCATATGAAATGGAAAATCCGGACCAAGAAAAGTGACCGCAGTCATACGTTTATGTAACTACTTTTGGCCAGTCTTACCTAATAATTATCAATTGTGGGGGTTTCGTGGGAGAAAAAGAGTCTTCTTGAGAAACTTTTGTAAATATATATTTCGAATATTGTGCAACTAATTAATGATCGATACACGAATTGAAGTAAACATGATAAAGAAAAGGGAATAGGTTGTGAAGCGATTGTCTATATGCAGCGGGGGCTCTTAGACAATGTTATGTTTTTTCCTTAATCAATTTAGGAATTTATTTATTTTTAACTATCAAACTTTTTTATAAGAAAACGGAAAAATGAAATAATATTTAGCGTAAAATGGGTTACTGAATTTTAGATAGTTCTAAAAGTTTGCATACTTTTAGTTTTAGAAATGTTATTAAAATATGTGGTGTAGATTTCTCCTTAACTAAAACTCCTTATTGTATTTAAATAGTGTATGTAAGTTAATTTAGTAAATAGCACTACACTAAAACAAATTAACATATCTTAATCTACTTCAACCCGCTTATATATTACTAAAATATAGTGCCCCAAAAAAGGACTCCTTAAATTCTAAAATTAAAATTCATTATTATTTTTTTAGATGTCTGAATTAAGAATCTATTTCTATTTTTTTTATTACTATAATCAATATAAAAAAACTCACAAAATGCAGTTGCTAATTACGGAAGAAATTGTACACGAAACAAGACTTCTACAAAGTAATATTGTACAAGAAAATCAGGAACTCTTGGATTCTTATAAATATCTATATTAATCAAAAACTGCTAAAAAAACGTTTTGAACTCAACCTACCTGGAAAAGAAAATTAAAATGAATTGTAGCAAGTGGAGTTAGGCGTGTTTTGGAATTCAAAAACCAACAGACCGAATGAAACTAATCCATTAAAAACCGCGCTAAAAAATTCGAAATGAAGAAACCAAATGGAATCCCTCGTCTAGTTGATAGAATAGTGCTTCAATTTATGAGCTTACTATTGTTTTTTCTTTATTAATGCTGAATTGAATTTGAAAGAAAAATGTTGCTCCTGTGTGATTATTATTATTATTATTATTATTATTATTATTATTATTATTATTGTTATTATTATATCCACAATGCATGTTAATTTATATTTTATGGTTATTATGCATTTTAAAGTTTAATTCTTTGAAGTATGGATCATTTAGCCACATTCTGTATTTAAAATGGATATTTTTTAGGGAAAAAAATTTGAATAAATTCGAACCAAACCTAAAAGTTTGATTCGCGTATGGGTTAGGCATATCTTAAAATCGAAAACACTTCTATGTGGAGCAGTTAGAAGAAGTAACATTAATTGAAGAAAACGTGGAAGTTAGGCAAAAAATTATGCTAAAATTGTACGTAGAAAAAAATGACAAGATAAATGGTAAATAAATAACACCATGTTAGAGATTGAAGAAAATTTATACAAACAATTAGGATTGCTAAGTTTCTGGGAAATGGAACACACTGCTCTTGAAGAATTAGAAAAACAAGAAGAAATCTGGCGGTATTAATGCAAAGGAAGTTATCAGGCACTGGAAACGAAGCATGCATCATATTTTGAATATAAATTGCTGTCATAGCAGTAATTATAGGATATCAAATTTCTTAAATTATATTGAGAGTACAAGGTTTCTTAAATTATATATAGGGTACATTTCAACTAGGATCCTAACCTATGAACCTTAAGTCACGGAATGAATAGTTTTAGGGGCAGGGGGTTGGGGTTTCAAACCGATAAATTTTTTTGACAAAACTTAGTGTAAGAAAAATAAAATTACACTTTTATGGCCACCGGCCACCACGTTGTAGCATAGAAAATAAGTATGACGAGTCTTTTAAGTGCTATGTTAACGATGAAATTTTTTATTGTCACAGGTCGATGGAAAAATTTTCTACAAGCTATAAATTGTTCTTGTGGGTTCTGCACAGCCCCTGCCTGCCAACATGACTAATGTGTTATAAAATTATTATCTGAATAAAAACAAAGGTATAGTTATATTGTTTACTGGAAAGCAAAAAGGAGATACTATTGCTAGAGCAATAATTTTTTGATAGAGCAATTTTATCTTAATAGAAAAGTAATAAAGATAAAGTGTCTTACTCTGATGGGAAATTGTTTATCTTGCAATAGTACTCCCAAACAAAAACAATAAAATCATGACTTCTGTTTTAACAATGCCAAAAATAAAACTAACCTAGCCAATGAGAAACCGAATATAAAACGTAGTGCATTTGAGAAAAAGTACAAAAGTAAGTCTACTAAATTCAAGAAGACTTTCAAAGTCTTTAGCTAGCAATGAGAAATATTGCTAATATATATACTATTATATAATGTCATGATCAATTTTAACTGCATTGAAATTGTATTTTGGATTGCCTATTTTATTCACTTGGTTTCATTTTTTATTAAAAAAAATATGTTTTTGTTTTATGTTAATCAAACCTTTGCTTCTAAAGTAATAAGCACAACATAACAAATCTTCTCTCTTCTCTCTCTAAATTCAAGTTGGTATCACAGGGATTTGGAAATCTCCTCCACCCTCTCAAAGCCATTTCAAACCCACCACCTCCGTTCAAATAATTTCCAAACTAGATCCACACAAATCGGATCTGCTAATCTTACAAAGAGGTTACGATTTTTCAGAACCTCAGACCCACAAATCTTACAAAGCGGCTTCAGCTTCAAGTTTCAGAGCTCGAAAAAAATCGTCGAAGCATTTCTTAGATCCAAAAATACCCTACGAAAGATCAAGCTTCGAAAGTACTCGTATCATATCCAAATCACCCAAAGAAAGCATCAAACTCATCGTCTGAAGAAGACGATCAACACAAAAAAAGATTCAGCTCAAACCAACCCTTCACGCGCTCCCTCTGTTCAAGACGCTCCGTAAACACTGATTCACGCACCGACGAGCACTGTTCACTGACACCGTTAGCACTGCTCACTGACGCCGTCTGAACTGTTCACTACCGCCGTTAACACCGTTAGTTCCTGCCATTAGTTAACAGTAACGACAGTTTGTTTGAACCGGTTTATTTCCAGAATCTATTTTTGATCGGTTTTTCAGTTTTTTGACCGGTTCTCTACAAAGTTAAACCGATTCTTAGGGTTTTTGGTCGTCCTGATCTCAAATCCGGCCTCCGTTTTTTCAGATTTCGCTTCTATTTATCAGTACTAGTTATCATACTCTAAAATGGCTACCGATCCAACTGCAATTACTGAATCATCGAGGTCTAACTCGTCCCCGATCATCGTTCAAACTGAGAGTTCTTCATTCAATATCGGGGTTACGTTGGATGAAACTAATTATGATATTTGGTCTCAACTTATGGAGATGCATATTGCAGAAAAACAAAAAATTTCGTTTATTCGTGGTACGACTCAAATTCCTTAAAAGGGAACCAGTGAATATGAAGCGTGGAGTTCAGACAATTAGAGGGTAAAAAGATGGCTTTTAATATCCATGAAACCGGAGATTATGAAGCGATACATCCAGGTTCCTACGGCACGAGAAATTTGAAAGTCTTTATCTAAAGCGTTCTATGATGGGGCTGACGAATTACGGGTTTTTACGTTGAATCTGAAGGCGTTACAGCTAAACAAAGTGGCCGATCTCTTTTCGAATATTATGAAGAACTTACAGAAATCTTCAGTGAGTTGGATCATTGCGATAAAGTGGTCATGAAAAATCCAAATGACATCGAATCCTACAGAAAGTCAATCCAGCATCTACGAGTTCATATATTTCTGACTGGATTAGATAACAGAATGAACAAATCCGAGGTGAAATCTTGCGAAAAGATCCTGTTCCGGAATTGGAAGAAACATATTCACTTGTTCGTCGAGAGGATATCAGGCGAAGAACTATTAATAGTGACATTGCTAATATCGATACCACGGCTATAGTAGCTCGGAATCGTGATCAGACCCGAAAAAACTTAAATTGGCAAAATCAAGCAGCTTTATCTCGTGACTCGCAATCAAGGGACCGAGGACGCATGTCTCAATATCCCCCCTGTTCGGTATGTAGACAAACCGGACATTGTAAAAAGGGATGCTATCAAGTAATTGGCTATCCGGACTGGTGGGATCATTCCCGGGATCATCGTTCAAGACATAAGAATGATGGTGATGGGAAGAAGGCCTCTGGATTGCTTGCCACTGCTCACACCACTTGTAAGGCCTTAAATTCTGCCTCTATTTTGAATAATACATGGATAATTGACTCTGGTGCTACAGATCATATGACATTTGATTCTAGACATGTTACCACTGTTACCCCCTCATCCATCAATTTCATTTCCACAGCTAATGGTGATCCAGTTCTAGTTATTGGTGAAAGGATAATTTCTTTATCTAATTCTCTGAATTTAAACTATGTTCTTATAGTTCCTTCACTCAATTACAATTTGGTCTCAGTCCCTCAAATTACTAATGCCTTAAATTGTATCATTGTGTTTTGGCCTACTCATTGTGTTTTTAAGGATATTCGGACAAGACGGACGACTAGTTATGGGATTAGGCGGGGCTAATTGTACAACTTGGACCTAGAAGTGAAAGGCATGAACCAGTTACAACAGGCTCTACAAACTGGTACTATCTGAGAAAAGAAAGTTGAAGATGAAATTTGGTTATGGCACCGTCATTTGGGTCATGCATCATTTGGCTATTTGAAAAAGTTATTTCCTACATTGTTTAAGAATGTCGAACTTTCTACTTTTAAGTGTGAAACATGTGAACTTGAAAAGAGTCATCGTACTCCTTTTTCATCATCATTGAATAAATGCTAGTTCCTTTTATGTTAATCCATTCTGATGTTTGGGGACCATCCCCAAATAATTCTTTGAGTGGTTTTCGATGGTTTGTCACTTTTATTGATGATTGTACTAGAATGACATGGATCTGTCCTATAAAATCTAAGAGTGAAGTCAGTTCTTTATTTCAGCGATTTCATAAACATATTAGCATCCAATATAATGCTACTATTCAAGTCGTTTGAATCGATAATGGAGGCGAATATATGGCTACATCTTTATAGGAAATTTTTCAACGTCATGGGATTATCCATCAAACTACATGCCCCTATACGCCACAACAAAATGGGGTTGCAGAAAGGAAGAATCGTCATTTGTTTGAAATGGTTCGGGCATCATTACTTGGGGCGAATGTTCCGGTGTCTTACTGGGGTGAAGCACTTTCATCGACCGCATATTTGATCAATCGTGTTCCATCAGAAATTCTTGACTTTCAAACGCCAATCGATGTACTCCATAAAGCAGTCTTGACTCCTCGCGAATCCAACTTGCCTCCACGAATTTTTTGTTGTGTTGCATTTGTTCACTTACCTAAAGAACAACGGAACAAGCTCGAATTTCGTGCAATCAAGTGTACATTTGTGGGCTATGCATCTAACCAAAAAGGCTATCGGTGTTATCATCCTCCGTCACGGAAGATGTATGTGACTAAGGATGTCGTATTTCATGAAGGAGAGACGTATTTTCAGAAGACTGAACTTTCGGGGGAGCATTATAGCGAAGTTCAAACTCTTGATTGTAGTAATAACGACAGGCTAATTCAAGTCGAGATCTCACCACAAGTTTTAGTAATGCCGAGTTCGCCACAACCGTCGTCACAGTTGTTAGAATCAAGTTCACTAAGTCCAAACTTACAATTGCCCCCGCCTGATACAAATAACCAATCATCTCTCTATGACACGTCTACGTCTGAATATCAAGTACATTCTCCTGAACCTTTTAAAAGGAAACTCCCTCCCCGAAACAATAGAGGTATTCCGAAACCAACATATGAACCTGATTTTACCATTAAAGCCAAATACCCCATGAGTAATCATGTGTCTTATGATAAGCTGTCTGAATCGAATAAGTCATTTGTATATCAGTTATCCTCTATATCTATTCCTAATAGTGTGCAGGAAGCCTTTAATGATCCAACATGGAAAGCAGATATGGATGAGGAGATGAAATCCTTAAAAAGGAATGACACATGGGATATAGTTGAATTACCACTAGAAAAAAGGTGGGTCGGTTGCAAATGGGTGTATACGGTAAAATATAAGGCGGATGGAACCATTGAAAGATACAAGGCGAGACTGGTAGCAAAAGGTTACACCCAGACTCAAGGAATCGATTATCTAGAGACATTTGCACCGATGGCAAAAATCAATACAGTACGTGTCTTGCTTTCGTTAGTTACAAATCTGGATTGGCCACTACAAAAATTTGATGTAAAGAATGCCTTTTTGCATTGGGATTTGGAAGGAGAAGTATATACGAAATTTCCACCAGGGTACGAAGTCCGTGTGGAACACAGAAATAAGGTATGCAAATTGAAAAAGTCTCTGTACGGTTTGAAACAATCTCCCAGAGCTTGGTTCGGAAGATTCACTAGGTCGATGAGGAAATTTGGTTACAAACAGAGCAATTCTGATCATACATTATTTCTGAAAAGGTGCAATGAGAAGATCACAGCACTCATCGTTTATGTTGATGATATGGTAGTTACCGGAAATGACTCACAAGAACGAGAAGCTCTAAAGGAGTATTTATCTCGGGAATTTGAGATGAAAGATCTTGGCGAATTGAAGTATTTCTTGGGAATTGAAGTGTCTAGGTCCTCCAAAGGCGTATTTCTATCTCAGAGAAAGTATGCAATGGATTTGTTATGTGAAACCGGAATGTCTGCTTGTCAGCCATCAGAAACACTCAAGGAAAAATGTTTGAAATTGGAAATCGAAGCTGATCAAATACCTGTCAATAAAGAGCGCTATCAAAGATTGGTAGGAAGGTTAATGTACTTAGCACATACCAGAACTGACATTTCTTATGCATTGAGTATAGTGAGTCAATTCATGTATAATCCTGGAGAGAAACATATGAAAGCTGTTATGAAAATCATTAGTTATCTTAAGGTATCTCCAGGAAAAGGAATTTTGTTTACAAAGAATAGCGATATCTCGAAGGTTGAAGGATACATTGATACTGATTGGGCTGGAAATCTAAGTGATAAAAGATCTACATCTGGATACTTTACGTTTGTTGGTGGGAATCTCGTTACCTAGAGAAGCAAGAAACAGAATGTCGTGTCTCGATCAAGTGCTGAGGCTGAATATCGAGGAATGGTAATGGGAATCCAAGAGTTATTATGGCTAAAATTGTTATTGACTGATTTGGGTTATCCACCGAGAGGAACTATGGTGTTATATTGTGATAATAAAGCAACATGTGATATTGCTCAAAATCCGGTTCAACATGATAGAACAAAACATGTGGAAGTAGATAGATTCTTTATTAAAGAGGAATTGGAAGAAAACATAATTTCTGTGCCTCATATACGTTCAGAAGATCAGCTGGCTGATGTTCTTACCAAAGCTGTTTCAAACAGAATTTTTTTCAGATTGATCAGCAAGTTGGACATGTTTGATATTTATGCACCAACTTGAGGGGGAGTGTTAGAATATTAAATTGTAGTATTATATCAGTGTATAGAATATCCCAGGGTATTAGGGTTTTTCCATATCTTATTGTATTAATTGTTTTTCCCTATTTATAGGGGCCTCTACTACCAATAATAAGCACAACATAACAAATCTTCTCTCTTCTCTCTCTAAATTCAAGTAGATGGATATTAATTTGTAGAAATCTCTAACCTGGTGTTATTTATTTGAGATAGTTCTGTATCATGCATCCACTTGTCCATTTCTTCAAATATTTTTAGATAATTTTTGGCTTACATCTTTAGTTTTCTTCAAGAACTGTTTCTGTATTCTCAGAGTTAATAATAAATTTTTTCAGCGGTTTTTGATTTGTATGGATAAAGTTAAGATTCCAAAAGTTCCTCCATTTCTTCCCTAATTATCAACTGTTTTTCTAATACATTGCTTTGTAGATGTCTTATTTCGTTTACAATTTCTTCGTTAATTACGAACTGCGATTCATGAAATTGTACATTGAGTTTAGTCATAAATAAAAAAAAAATTAGAAGTGGACTTTTAATCTTGAAATCTTAAAAAAGAATATTGAATTTTTAATTTAAGATTTAAGGGGTCTTTATTTAGGGACATTATCTATACTTGTATATAAATTGCGAGCCAACTTTTTAGTGTCGCTATTTAATCACGTAAATGCCCTCTGCAAAATGCTCTTTCCTATTTGTTTCTTGAAGGTCAATTTTGTAAATTACTAATTGTTTTGTTAAATAATTGTTAATCGACATCGGATTTCCAGTGTGTACAATTGTTAAATCTATAACGTGTGAAGAGTCCATTTAGCGTAGCCATTTTGTGGCAAAAAATCAATGTTGCTATTAAAAAATGTCATAACACTCACACCAACAACATACACATAATAAACTCTCACATACTAATAATTTTGTCTACATTAAAAATGTCATAACTTAAAATAAAAAATTCCAAATTTAATAAAATTTTAATATTTAAAATATACTAATCAAGATCAATTAAACAAGATCCATCATAACTATATAATTATGCCCAAAAAAAAATTAAGAAAAATTATTGTATAACATTTAAGGATATATGTTATGTGTTAGTACATCATTGGTCATCTCAATCTGTCATTTTTAAGACGTAAGTTACGTGGTTGGATTATGATTAAAACACTCTTTAAAAAATTAAAAACAAGTCGGGGGTTAAAAAATCATAGACTTTAATGATGCCTGGCAGTGAAGGCTCACGAAGTAGACAGCAAGCAGCAAGCTAGCTCTTCTCAACCCCGTCCAATCCGGTATACTTTTAGTTTTTTTCAATATGAAGATATATTGAACTTATATTTCAGTTGTTCACAATGTTAAAATAGACAATGGGCTCAAAATAAACTGATTGATTTTGTCGATTTAAATTTGTCACACGTTAATTTTTTTAACCTATTATCAGATTTTTTTTATTTCACAATGCCGGACGGCAAGGGTATACCCTAGTTATTTATACAATCTACAGTACTCAACAATAAATGCTAAAAAACAAACTAAGAGTAGGGCGTAACCAAAAAATTTAGTAAGTGGGGTCATTTAACAAATCTCATACTAATTATAGGGACTAATTAATCAATCAGAAAAAGAAAAAGAAAACGAAAAAAATTACGAACGAGCAATCCTGCTCAGCTCAAAAAACCACAACTTAACATTCATTGTAAAAGTATATCTATTACTCAACATGCATTTCCGTCACAAATATTTGGACATATGTGGGACATGTTTTGAAAAGAATAGTATTTCTCACGGAAAATATGGCCTCGCCACAATTTTTTTAGTTTTTATTTTATTTATTTAGGCTAAATGGCAAATGAACTTTTACCCTTTTTGCACTTCCTGTGTGTAACTTTTTTTTGTGGTCAATCTTGCTAAGGAACGTTTTAATTGCCATCAATTTGGTCTATCCGTTACCTTCCATTAAAAACCAAAGGGAAAATTAAATTTATGTACAAAAACCACCCCAACTTTTAATATATTTACACAAACTACTCCTAACTTTTTTGTTTTTTATATTCTATGTATTTGCAGAGACCACCCTTTTACTAGAACCCTTCAGTCTATCCCCCTTTAGATTAAATTTTATTTTTTTCTTTCAATAGAAGAAGAAGAAGAAGAAGTAGAAGGCCGCTTAGCCGTTTGCTATTTTTCTTTTTGGTACTTCGAAGAAAATGGAAGTTTGCATAACTCCATCACTGAAAAGTTCATTACCATGATTGACCTCAAAAAAAGTTGGATGTGGAAAGTGTTAAAACGACAAAAGTTCATTACCATTTTTTTACCATTTATCCTTCTTTTTCTTTTTAATTTTTTTTATAATTTGACTCGACTATTAATTATTTTTTCTATATTTAATTGGTGTCAATTGTACACACTAGCCCAAATATACACAAAATATATCCTATTTAGAAAAATGGTAAATAATGACAAATGCAGTACATCGTCCATGTAGTGCCCATGTGGTTTGACAAGTAGCCACCTGGAGTGCCAAGTCGGATCTCCATTACTTCACGTTAACTGGGGTGGACAGAAGGTTCGAATTGAAGTGCGTACTAAGTGTACTTTAGGGTTCAAATTGGGACAATTGGAACATCAGGGTTCAACTTGGAACTAACCCCAAACTTTATCTAATATTTTGTTCGTTTTTTTTTGGTCATTTTCCCTTGATTTATTATAATTTTATGTTCCTTATTACAAAGCTTATGCAGTGATCTATAGTTTCATGTTTGTGATAACTTAATTGTTAACAAGTATTAGTTTTATATTTTAACATATTATTTGATATTTATGTACGTAAAAAGATGCATCAGTGTCAAAAATATCGTAATTGCAATTAGAGAGTAAGTTAAGAGTACCGTTAAATCAAGGAACACTGTGGGATGTTGTGGCCTAGTGATAAGGGTAATCAATCTTCCCGATCAATGCTTGCATTCTTGGATATTCAAATGTGTCCCTTATCTGTCACTTGTAAAACTTTTTTTGGAGGGACTTAATTCCCACGTAATATTTTGTACAAAATAATATTAACTGTAGTAAAAAAATTTTTAAAACACTACCAATGTAAAGAATTTGAAGAGCGGTGACATGAAAGAAAGAAGAAAGTAAAATTAATGTCTAAATTGTGTATAGCTAGGGCTCACAATTCTTGATTTTCGGTTGTGTTTTTGTCTGAAATAAATAGACACAACAATAAACACAATAATACGAACATGTCAAGATATAAAGTGATGCTATAGTTAATTAAACACGACTTGAAAAAGGCCACTATAATTCTTGCATCCTAATAGACTTGCACATCTCAACACAATTAGAAATTTTTCTACAAATAGACAAGAGAAGATACATGTACATATAAAAAAAATACAACATAATTCTAATTTCGTCTCAAGCTCATTATAAAATTTGAAAAAAAAACACGGTACGATATGGTGTTTAAAATCTCCAGACATGACACAAAGATAGGATGTTGTGCCAATTTTATATATTTTGCGGCATATTCATAAATTTTCTTTTGTACCCAAGAGGAGATGCAGATTAATTTGACTTTTAATATTTTGGGTACAAAAGAAAATTTTATGCCATCTTTTATCTCCTCAATATTTAAAAATTAAATTCAATTAAATTAATAACTCATGATGCATGTAGAAAATTTGACTGTCCCGCCACAATCGAAAAGTGGGTGTTATATATCCCATGTATCAACAAAAAAGAAAAAAAAATAAGAAACATTAGCATTGATATCGATTAATACATTTTTTGAAAGAAAAAGCTGTTAGTGTACGTTGAAATTGTCCCAATCTTAAAAAGTAATTTTAAATACGCGCTTACGTCCCTTTCTTCTGATACTCATTTTGTTGTAGCAAAGGTGTCGACTTCCAACATCCACACATGTTCGAGCACTTTATTATCAATCTAAAGTCCCAATCAACTTCTAAAATAAATAACACAAACACAAAATATCAAAAGAACATGAGTTGAAAAATGTTAAAGAACTGTGATCCACGGACATAGTACTGATATTATCTGCAACACAACTTTGGGCCATAGATTCTCATGTGGGATCAATTGTTTGAGACAAACATTATCAACAATTTACACTTTGGATCAAACTAGTCCACCTTTGACTCCACAGATGTTGTATTTTATCTTAAAATGACTCGTTATTATATGGTGGCGCTACACTGCTTATGAACTCTTGTTGAGTTCTATAATTTTCCCAAATGGGATCAATGATTTGAACCAACCATTCTAAAAAAGAACAGCTAGAGGCCTTTATAAAGTTGTAATATTTTGCTACTATATACATCCGTTCAGGGAAGAAATCAAGAAACTAGAAAATAATTAATTTTGGGTGGGGGTGTGGGGTGGGGGGACAATTTTTTCACCAACACAATATATTTCATAGCAAAAGAATATGGTTACACTAAACAAAATATATTTCAACTATAATGCAGATAGGAATACTACGTCAATAAATAGCTTTGACAAGGTCAATAAAAAGTAGTTGTGCCATCAAAGTTTAGTAGTGCTAGAATCTTAATCGGCGCTCTTTCGGGTCATGAAATTCAACAATGATTAATTATGTAGTAGTATGTCTTGGAATTTCCCTTTCAATGAAGATAGTAAAAAATTTGTAACAAATTCATTTTCTATTTTATTTCAAAGTTCAGATTTGACAATACTCATTGCTGAGAATGTACATTGTGTGGTTGCTATCAACTAGTGTATAGACTAATGATTTTATGCTGCTTGTCATCTATTACTATAGGTTGGAGATAGACTTATTTACCTAAAAATTGAATGGCTAAGTAGCTCTTAAATTTGAATAATTTTCCATCAAGCATATATTCCACAATGAGAAAGAAATCAAAGTAGTAAATTTAAAACCCCACTGAATGCTGGATTTTCTCTTTCTACGATGATTATAGGAAAAAGCTAAGAAAAGGGAGGGCAAAGAGAAGGTAAAGAAAAGAGGGACTTTAATTACTTAGTGAATAGAGTACGGTCAATTTTGGCTTTTACCTTTGTTGATACAACAAAATTTGTGGCTTTAATTGGCCCAATTATATATAAAAAACTGGTTTTCGCTAATTGTTTTTTTTAATTGCTATTAAAAAACTCATATTTTGAACCTTTTTCTAGTAGAAAATAATAATTAAGAACATTTGTATATTAATGATTTTAACGAATGACATTCTATTTTTAGACTTAGTTTAAAGGACAAGTTTTAGTTATAATTTGAAAGAAATAAATAATTATTTAAAATATTTATTGTTTTACTTCAATGCCCCTATTTATTATTATGTAATATTTCAGATGGTAATTACATACGGTTGAAATTCAATTTTGAAATTTTCGTTTTTTACTCAGATGTGTTCCACTATGTGTGCGTGTTGCTTGGTTTTTAGAGTATGGATGTGTACGAAGGTGTTATAAGATATATTATTGCTTATCTTATTAGAATATTTGGATAGACTGTTAGTTATTACATTAGTGTTGTTAGGGTGTAGTTTGATTCGTATATTGTATCTAATCGATACATTTGACTTCAGTTGTGAGCATGAGGTATGGATTTTATTTTTTTTATTATTTGTGAAGTATTTTGATTATCTTTAGGTATACTTCGACTAAAAACAGGTTGTGTTTCTTTCAGTATGGGTCGTCGTTTATGTATTTTTATAGCTAAGTAACGTTTATTTTCCTATTTTATATGCATTGTCCGAGTTCGTTTGTGGTTGTGTTTTGATATTTTTATGGAGGTTTTATGGATTATGTGGGTAGAGTCATTTTTTGTTCGCTTGGGTTGGTGATTAGTTAGTTGTTGTGTGGTATTCATAATCTATCGTCTACAATGTCCTCGTATATTTTGTATTTCCAATATGATTGGTTTCGATAATTTTGGCAGATTGTCAGTTTGTTTTTTTGTTAGACATATTATTTAATTCAATGTAATTGTATCTTCGTTATTTTGTTAACATTTTACTCAGATTTTCAGGTATTTTGATCTTAGACATTTTTTATGTTAGACTTAGTATCAAATATGGTACAAATGATTTTGTAGTGGGCAAGTGTGTTTTGTATAGTTTATTGTATGTGTTGATGGTTCGTAACTCAGTCATGATATTTTGTAATCGTGACATTTTGTTTTGTATTTCCGATTGTAAATATATAGTAACTTTCAAGTACAATTAAATCAGACATATTGTATCACCGTTCCTGTTCCGTTCCATTTTTAATGTGTAACATGTCTGAATGTCCTTTGTTGGTTTCTTATTATTTCATATCCAAACGGAGTCTAGAGTGATCTTCCGATGCAAATTTGGTGATGATGCAGCAGTTCTTAGTTTGAACAATGGGTCGTCATTCAATGACCTGTGTGAGGTTATTCGTTCCAAGTTCATCGGGCTTGCAATGGCTGATTTTAAGTATGTATTCCCAGGTTCTGAGCCTTGTATTTTGTTCAATGACAAAGACATGGGCTTCATGTTTGCTCTCATTCCAATTGTGATGGTTGAGCACGTCGAACTTATTGTTCAGTTAACTAAGGGTTCAAGTGTTATGAGGACCGATGTTATTCTCAATGTTGATCCAAAATTCAGCCTTGATATTGATGTTGATGCACGGGAACAGTCCAGTGGTAGGGTTTTCTTATGTGAAGCCTAGAAGGGTTGTATCACACACGTTCAGCAACGTTTTCCTGGAGGTGTAAAAGAGTTCAGGTTGGAACTTGGGAAATTTTGTATTGCGGTTGGTTTCGAGGTTGATTTCAAGAAGAATGATCATTCACGTGTTACAGCCGTTTGTTCAAAGAGTGAGACAGAAGGTTATGAATGGTTCATCCATGCTATTTTGAGATGTTCGGATGGTAGCTTTTTATTAAGAAACTTGTTAATGAGCATACATGTAGTGGACGCATGATGGGTAGGAATTCGAAAATGGTACGATCTAAATTTGTTGCGTCCGTTCTTTCGAACAAGGTACATTCTGATCATTTGTTGACAACAAAGGAAGTTGTCAGGAACTTGAAGCGTGAATATGGGATCTCTGTTCCATATTAGAATGCATGGTACGCGAAGGAGATGGTGTGGCGAGAGGTTCATGGTGATGATGATATGTCGTATAGGTTCTTTGTTCAATATCTTGAGTTGCTTGAGCAGACTAATCCTGGGTCACAATGCTCTCTTGAAGTTGAACTCGAGTCTTTCAGGTTCAATAGGGTTTTTATCGCCAGAGGCGGTTGCATAAAAGGGTTTCTTAGATGTAGGCCTATTCTTTGCTTGGATGCCACATTTATTAAGAGAAAATTTAAGGGGACTCTAATGACTGCCACCAGAATGAATGGTGATTCAGGTAGTTTTTGTATTGTGACCTTGTTTGGTTATTTTACACACATTTGGTTTTGTCCAATTCTTTAACGGTGTTTTTGGTATATGAATTTTTTGAAGGGCGTTAAGTGTTTTTTTTCTTTTCAGGTATTTATCCTCTTTGTTATGCTGTGGTTGATTTCAAAAATTCCGAGAATTGGGCTTGGTTTATGGGTAAGCTTGCAGAGATCCTTAGACCTCAATGTCGTGTGGTCACTACCATTTATGATCGTCATAAAGGGTTGCATGACACGGTTAAAAGAACGTTTCCTACATGACCACATTCATTTTGTTTGTTTCACATAAAGAATAATATTAGGTCAAAGTTTTTGGGCAATCATAACCATGATGTGAGGGAGAGACTGTTAGATATTTTCACAAAATGTGCATATGCTTGTAGGGTTTCTTCGTTTAATAGGTTTATGAAAGAGCTTAAGGAGGTAGGGGTGGTGATATCGATGACTTTCTTAAGGACCTGCATCTAAAACATTGGGCTAATGCGCACTTCCCTGGCAAAAGATACGGCGAGCATAGCTCCAATATTGCAGAGAGTTTTAATTCATTGGTAATGAGGGAAAGAAAGTTGCCTATAACTCAATTGCTTGATGTGGTGCATGTGAAGATATTGGAACTTGTAGGTAAAAGGCTGATTGCAAGTTCGAAGTGGACTTCTATTTTGTGCCACAATACGGAGTGCATTTTGGAGGGTTATGATAACAAAAATGTGACTGGATTGTTAGACAGGCGAATGCTATGCTCTTTGAGGTTGTGGATAGGGGAAACTACTTAGTTAACCTTGCAGATTGTTCCTGTTCGTGTGAAAGGTGGTGTGTTATTGGATTTCCGTGTGCACATGTTTTCGCAGTGGTGAAGCAGATGGGGTTGAATATATATGACTACGTTGATCCGTATTACAGGGCTGAAGTCTTTCGTGAATGTTATTCGTTTACTAAACAAGATACAACAACAAATAGATGAAATTTGCATATATTGTTATAACGGTTTAGGAAAGTGGGACAATCTTTCTTTAAATGCGCTTTCTACTGACAGTGAAAACATTGGCCCATAGGCTTTTTCACTCATCCTAAAAGGTCAGTAACTATTGTAATTCTGTCGGAATCCCTTAAATAAATTCAGCAGCGACTGGAGAATGATATCGACCTGAGTTTTCCCATCGATTTCAAACCCAAAGATCTCTTAGTTTATTCAGAAGACCAATCATCTTTAGAACATGATCCCTAACTCAGGTTCCTTCAGCCATTGTTGTGTTCATGGGGTCCTTCATCGCAACCTACCTTGCCGCATTATCCTGATCCCCAAACATATCTTTGAGGTTTAGCATTATGTCGTAAGCGGTGGCTAAAGACTCATGTTAATGTTGCAGCACATTTGACATAGAAGCCAAAATGTAACACTGCAGCATCTCATCAGCCTTTTTCACTTTCGGTAAGCCTGGGTTTCCTCTTCGGTCGCCCCCTCATCAGGTTCTTCTGGACAAACCTCAGTGAGCACAAACTTGTACTCTTCAGCAGTAAGCACAATATTCAAGTTCCTTTTCCAGTCAATATAATTAGGTCCAGTCAATTTTTTTGGTTGAGAATAATTAAAAGTGGATCGAAAGAGTTTGCTATTTTAAAACTTAAGAATCACATACAAATTATGATGGACAACAATAACTTTGAACACATATTTTAAATATGGAACCCTCTACCATTTCAAAAAGCGTTCGCCTGCAGCCTAAGACTTTGAACAATATGCCCCGTTAGTGAGGTCGTTTATTATTCATTATTTTTTAGAAAGATGTAATCCTATTAAATTTTACTATCTAGACAATCCTTTATCGTCAAGCAATACATACTATCTAGACAATCTTTTATTGTCAAGTAAAATTTAAATAGCCGCTTCCTTTTGTCCTACAAATAATAGTAGAGACTCATTTGGAGAGCATACTGTTATTTATATCTAAGTGTATAACATCATTTAATTTAGTCCAATGATTCTACAATTTATTCTTTCCGATATGGAGGTGAGCACTAAAACCCACATGAAAAATAAATCACATCATTTAAAACTATCAGTCAGTGAAATTTGTACAATGATTCCGCAATCTATTCCTTCTGATATGGAGGTGGGCACTATAACACACACGAAGAATAAATTACATTATCTACAAACCAATGATGGAGATCGTGGAATTTTTATGTGAAAAAATTCCTCACCCACTTACTATTTAAAACATTATTTTCTGAGGCTTAAGAAAATTTTATATTAAATTCTAGTCAACTAAAATATAAGGGTATGAAATATAAAAGACATGTGCAGTAAAATTATTTTGCTGTTTTTTTTTAAAAAAAAATTCAATTACGCAAAATTTATATTTATATACCCTTTTTTAATTTGACAAGAACTAAACATAAAATAAATGGTGATGTAGTTATGGTCATGTATCCCTGTTGTCCAAAATTATAAGGAAACTTAATAATTAAAACACATATGACCAACACACAATCACACAAAGCATTAAACCATTCAATAATAAGAATAATTAAATCTCTGCTATTATGGTCCAAGCTTCATCATCCCTAATCCGTTGGAAACCTGTAACGACCTATGTCGCCACTTCATTGACTATGTCGGGAATCAACCTTGGTAGAAACGCATTCTTCAATGTTCTTTGTTAAAGAAATTACAATCTTAGATACAAATGTCCTATGCCTCCATTTAAGGAGTTCACACATAAACTATTATATCTAAACTGTAAATAAAATTACATAGATCCCATGCCTCCTTTTAAGGAGTTCACAAATCTTATCTAAATTTAATATACAACCATGAATAAACCCAAATCATCATGCACATTAAAATTAACCGCGAATAAAAACATCGTGGGATACAATCACATCAAACATAATTATGTGACCATAATAGCGGAACAAGAACACTGCAAAATAAAGGTTAGCGAGTTTTACGTTCTATCCAACAATAACAAGCATGAATAGATTTAACTAGACAACATGGCGAGTTCAATCCGTACGCAGTATCAAAGAAAACCAATCCCTCTTATACCAATTGATGGAGACATAAATATAGGATCGTTTGATATTGCGTATAGATTGAACAAAAAATATTTTTTTTAAACCTATAAGAATAAAGGGATTTCACCTTTGTGGATCATGTAGAGGATCCATATGAGGAGACTAGGGTTTGAAAGCATCAGATTGCGATTTGGTCAGATTTTTTAATTCTCACTGGGCAGCGAAAATTGATTGTTTTCGCCACCGAAATGACTTCTGATCATCTTGATTTTTTATATTATAAATGTAACTTTGCGTTCCGAACGACATATCCAAAAATCAGCCCGATCCAACGGTGCGATCAAAAGTTACGATTAATTTACGATTGCAGTGCCGAAAACCTAAATATCTTCAATCGTATTCCTTCAGCTATCAAATCTTGCACCGAGTGTGGGCTATGGTATCACCAAGATTTTCTCCTCTCTCAATAGAACAAATCCTAACTCATGAGAATTATTGTTATGATGAGAAGAGACAATGCCGGCCTATATATAAGACTACGATAGGGACTTTAAGGAGAAATAAGTTTGGGCTTCTTATGGAAAGTTGGAAACCTAATTCCACTATGAATTAGCTCCTTCTATAAATTATAATTCGCACAACTAAAGAATTATAATTGCACTCTCGTTCTTATATCAAATTTTAATTTCAAGGTCCTTGTTATTAAATACTTATTATTCTCCCCACGTTAAGATTACAGATAACCGTCATTTAAATTAAATTACTGACAATTATATTTAAGTGACTTCTTATTCCTTAAGCCTACCACTTAACTTATTTGACATGTCGGATTAACATAATCCACCTGCAGGGTTTGACATGATCAAAACTTATAAGCTTCTCAAGGGGCTATCATCAATCCCTATACCGGGACGTGAATTCCGTGAATAATTAATATTCATCATACACATAGTGTCGTCATCCAATTCACGTAAATTATTGATTCATAAATGAATCTCACTCTTAATGAGTCAAAACAACAAACAATACATATATATGTCTATTAATTATTTCAAGATTAAGAGCATAAGTAATCATAATAACCATGGGATTTTAAATTGTTTTATATAGTCAGTATAAAAACAATTAACCCAAACTAGTCCTATTCAATACACACAAAGTGTACTAGCACAATGAGTTAAAACTATACCGTTTTCTGTAATTAAGATAAACTACTAAAACTTGTACTACAATCCTATTAATGGGTGTCCAATTGCATCTAAGACTGTGAACCATTAAACCTATATTTCACAAGAACCGATGATATGATCTTCTGTGTGTAAGCTATATTCTACACACCAAATCATCTACTATATGGAATAAAAGACACACATGCACAATATTTAAATAAATAATATAATGCAACTATTGCCCATAAAGATTCTCATTAAAATAGCAAAACCAAGTCTATAACATATCTAAATCAATAAAAAAATTATGGCTTTTAGTATATCACTCTAACAATTAGAACATGGGACGAGTATTCAACAGATGCATGAGGGGAGTGGGTTATTCAATTGAAAGGAAATTACATTTCTTTATTATTATATAATTCGATTACATTGGTGGTCTGGCAGTTCAATCCAGTATATTTATTTATTTATTCGACTTGTCGCTTGAGTCACTGTGGTTCTTCGTTGAGGTTGGGCTACTAGTGTCGGATTGTGGTTCTTAGGGGCTTATCTTTCCTTCAAAAACACCAAGGCTTAGGGGCGGAGTACGGTTGAGACTTCCGGTCACTGCTTGGCCGTCTAATGGGTCAACCTAGAATGGCTTTTCCTTTTTTTTTTCCTCGGTCGCTTCTTCTTCGGTGCTTTCTTTTCTTCATTTTCTAACATGCCAATAATTGACTCTTCCATTGCCCGCTCCTTACGCTTGCTTTTGTTGCTTACTTTGTTGGGATCTTCATACTCTTCTGCCTTTGGATTTGCCGGTTGTTTTCCTTTGGTGTTGTTTGGTTTGTCTTCTATGGGGTTGGTGCAAGTGCTTATAGGTTTATCCATATTAGTTTGGTTGTTAACTTTGTGTTTTATATTTTTTTGTTGACTGATTGTTTATTTGAGCTCCTGGTTTTTATAACATATGGGAGATGACTTTTAAATTTTTTTCTTGTTTGAAAAGGTAACCTCCCTTTTTGGTTCGATTGACGGTTGTGCATTCAGAATTTGAATAATTGTCATTGTGTGCCTTTAGTTAAGGTGTGTCTAATTAAGTTGTTTTAATACGCACATATATCCATCATGGAGTTATTCTTTCATGTTTACGAAATTTTCGTATTATTTTGTAAATGAATGTATGTGTAACATCCCGTTCTTCCGTTTCTTCGTAGTTACCTTCGTTCGTTCGTAAATTTCACATCGGGTGGTGAAATCGTGTATTGAGGAGTCTCGTAGTGTTCCATCACTCCATATGAGTCATATCAGTCTACCTATACTCGTGTGAGTGATCGTTTAGTGATTCGGGTGGTCCGAATCAATATCAGCTCTTAAATCATGAGTTTTGGCCTTAAGCGATTTCTTGTTTTTAGCCAACTTTGGAGCATCGTAGATTCTTCGTTCGTTGCCAGATTGAGTTTTCTTTCTCGCAAAGGTCTAGATTTTTATGCAATCTATAACTTTCATGTTTTGGCCGAAAGCCAATTCAGGCTCTTACTTGGAAATAAATATCACTCCAATCAGAGTTCTGAGCGAAAAGTTATGGCCAAATTACGAACAGTGATCCAAATATGCAAATTTAGAGCATGGACCGGTATGGGCATTTTATTGGCCGGTCCGGCACTTGCGCTGGGCGTATTTTTGGTGTATAAACCAGATTTTTGGCCCCTTTGCTTCTCATTTTCGAGCTACACAAAGAAGAGGAATTAAAGAGAGATGATAACTCATTTTTAGGGAGTAATTGAGAGATCATTGGGCATCCTTCATCCATACATAAAATCCCTACATAATTAACACCAAATCATCCTCCTAGCACCACTATTCATCATCTTCTTCCTCCTTCCTTCCTCCATGGATGCTTGAGCTTGAGTAGGGCTTTGTGATACAGTGTATATGCTTCGTCTATTCAAGGATAATGCTTCTTTAAGGTGGGAACATTAGTATTAAACATATTTTTCCAATTATTACATGTTGAATTAGAGTTTTCTACTCAAAATGGGTATTTTCTTAAAAACCCTAGGGTTGTTGCATTTCATGGGATTTGGGTGAGATTAGTATATGATTAGTGATGGATATTGATAGATTATCACTACTATAACATGATTGATCATCTAGTTCCACGATTTAGCATGCGTATCTAGAGATTCATGTGGAACCCTTTTTGTAGCTAAGCGTATGAACCCAAATTTAGGGATATTGGGTTTTGGACATATAAAGTGATCGATTAAGGGTTATAGATGATAGATTATGACTTTAATCACATGATTCGACAAATAGATACACGTTTTAGCTCACAGACCCAAGGATATATGATGAACTCACTTTGTAGATACTAGTATGACCTAAGAATTGGGGTTTTGGGATTTAGGCCTAAAGGATGGTTTATTCTGGATTATAAATGGTAGATATATGAATTTATGATGTTAGTAACAAGTGTAGAGCCTTATCCATGTGTTTGTCCTAATAGTTACAAAGGTGGAACCGTAAGTAGTAACCTGGAAATCTAGCATTCCACGTAGACCATTGTTGATACTATTAACGAGTACACCACTCTGATATACTCGATTGGTGTGAATAATATAACCTTGTAAGGTGTAGGTTGCCTCTACCATGGTGAGCCGTATTCATATGCCGGTTAGGCTAGTAACATATTATTCGATACCTGGCTTGATTAAATGTATTTTAAACTATCATAAAATACATATGGCCTTGGTTTGATACCCATAACACATAATGATATATACGATGCAAATAATAAACTAGTTGGCCTTATAATGTGAATAACCACGTGACGGTAACCATATGTGGTATATACTTGATGAAGACGCTTGTAGAAATTATTAACGACGATGTTAGTGATGATAAATGGATAGTGGGCTGTGTTATATTGCATTTATATATGTGATAGCCATATGTGTGATGATGATTGATTGATGTTTCTTATATTGTTAGGAAATGGATATGATATTCTCGGTTATTGTGATCACACATATGGGCTGAATTATTGGACCGAGCACCGGGTAGCTCCTGCGTGACTCGAAGACGGGTCGTCTATTTGCCACCCTTGGGTGAAATTCCCTAAATCGTGCACGGAAAAAGAGGATCGGTGTACTCCACCGGATGGTTGAAATCTCATGAAAGGAGAACCCACTCTTTGTATCTTTCCTTCCAACTAGACTATGTGTTCTTGGTTAAAGAAGTTTCCCTGGTAAGAGGAGTAGGTCCCGTGTGCCACAACTATCCAATTGGTGAGTTTCTCGGATAGTAGTTGGACTACTAATGGACACCACCCTGCTAGGGGGTCTCCTGGTGTAGTTCTTTCTAAAGCGTCGATGTGACTTGTATAAGGTGTTCTCCTCATTAACTGTTCGGAGTGTCATTCCTGGGAAAATATCTTGAGGGTTATCTCCGAATGACCTACTTGGAGAACCAAGTCCCTGAGCTACTCCCCACTTGGAGGAGACTGGATAAGAGCCTCGGAGCCTTCGGGATCTATTGTTCTGGGCCTAGACGACCGCGAGGTGAAACTGAGGCATTATGCAAGAGATATGATACGGACCGATGCGATGTGTTTTGATTTTATTATTATTGTTATTGTTGTTGTATCATATCTATATTGTTTATGTATATAATGCCTCGGATGTGATGGGAATTACGTTATTTGATTTCGGACACGATCGAACGGATCATAATACACATAGGAAAGCAATGGCCACTCATAATGTACTAACGCATTAAGTGGAAAGTTATAATGACTATTGGCCCTTAGACAAAAGATACGAGCATGAGAATACTCGTCGATAATTTAAAGAGTTGCCTTTATCATAATGAACATAAATTACTAATAATTAGAGAGGTAATTACAGCTAACAGATAGCTTAGTGGGAGACACCGTAGCATAACGACTTGTAAGGACAATGAGAGGTAAAGCCTATTGGTCGGCCAAGCATGGATATTCATAATGAACTAATCTCAAAGAGAAAACGATAAATGCTTAGCTATTAGTAAATGACTTCGGGTATATGTGCGGGATAGCGTGAGGTTGGTTTAACATACTTTAGAACCCTTCTGCCATAGTATGGCGAACAATAGGAAGCTACTATTTGTGAAGAGACAGTTTCATACCAACGCTCCACTAGTGACTTAGGAATGTATAGAGATACATTCCATGGAAAGTCTAGGGATGAGATCGGTCAATTGCGTAGTTGGCTTCCAGTGGCTAGGATAGGAGTCCTAGTGGGGTTCGGCATGCACGTGTGTGTGGGTTGCATTTTATAAGCATTGTTTCTAAACCATTGCAACAAAATAAAGAACTTATTTTCTATTAAAACCTATATAGTTCCCACTGAGCCCGGATTTGGCTCATTCCCTCATTTCAGTAGTTTTGCTGGTTCTGCTTCTGGGATGGCATGTGATACTCGAGTATAGAAGCATCTGATGACTTTGGACCGATCTAGTCCTTTATGAGAAGGACTGTGTTATATATTTGTTTGTTTTGGTTTTAGTGTATTTTATATAAACCTTAGTTTTATGTATAAACTATATTTTGGCAAACTTGTACAAATAGGTTTCATATGTGGAGTGGTTTTTAACATGGATTGTTTGTATTAGTACTTGTATATAAATGTTTTAATTTTTACAGGGCGGTTTTCCATCTGAACAAACTCCACATGCCGAATTTTTTTTAAAACAAGATTTTCTATGGATCATATTTTCTTAAGAGAAAGTTTTCAAAAGTCGTTGTTTTTATATTTTAAACCCGCCTTCGCGCACGTCATCTGTGATTAACCGGGTCCCAGAGGTGAAAGTCTCAGAACGGGATTCAGGGCGTCACAATATGGGCTCTATGTTTCATCGTTCAGTATGCGTGAAACTGGTGACCTTGTAATATGTCTATGATATGTTTACTTATTATTGTTTACTTAATAGGTCATATAAGTTTCATATTATATTACTGTTAATTTTTGTTTACTTAATAGGTCTAGTAATTGTTATCTCGAGGTGTATTATGCCTATTATTAATTATAAGGCGATTTTCAAATAAATTTGATCGAGTCCAATATATCTGTTAAGAGAGTAATATGTCTATAAGATAATATTTTCTAATATGTCTACCACTAATTATAAGGCGAATTCCAAGTAATTTCGGTCATATTAGTTTCATATTATGATATGGTTAATGTTTGTTTACTTAATGGGTCTAACATTGTACATGTCGAGGTGCGTTATACTTACTGTTAATTATAAGGCGGGTTTCAAATAAATTCCATGGAGTCTAATATGTCTGTTAATAATAAGTATAACGAAAAGGGCCCAAAATACTTTTTTAATACTTCTTTATATTTTTTGTATTTGACAAATTGGTAGTAAATTGGTCATTCTTAAAACTTTCATATTATAATATGACTAATTTTTCTTTACTTAGTTGGAGTACTATTCACCATGTCTAGGTGCATTATGTCTACTATTAATTATAAGTTGGATTTCAATTGGATTTGATGGTGTCCAATATATTTGTTAAGAAAATTATATGTCTACAAGATGTTATTTTATAATATGTCTACCACTAATTATAAGGCGAATTCCAATTAATTTCGGTCATATAAGTTTCATATTATGATACGGTTAATGTTTGTTTACTTAATGCGTACAACATTGTTCACGTCGAGGTGCATTATGCATACCGTTAATTATAAGGCGGGTTTCAAATAAATTTCATGGAGTCTATTATGGCTGTTACGAATAAGTGTAATAAAAAGGGCATAAAACACTTTTTTTTAATACTTCTTCATATTTTTTGTATTTGGCAAATTATAGTAAATGGGTCGTTCTTAAAACTTTCATATTGTAATATGACCAATTTTTCTTTACTTAGTGGGAGTTCAATTGACCATGTCGAGGTGCATTATGTCTATTGTTAATTATAAGTAGGATTTCAAATGGATTTGATGGAGTCCAATATATTTGTTATCTATATGTATTAAAATTGGTATTAAATATGTTTTACAAATGGGGCATTGATATTCGGTTTCTTTCATTTATTTATTTTTTTTTTTTTTTTATTTTTTTTATTGATTTTTTTAAAAAGGCAACCTCCCACATTGGGTGGTTTAAATAGAAAATTTTTCATTGTGTGTGTTTACTTAATATGTCTGTCATTGTGAGTTTTGAATTGGATTATTTAGATATTGGCAGTGGGCATATAATGAAATTAGGTTATCCTGGCAAACGCGTATTTGAATCATGCCATTGTATTCGCAAATTGTAAATATTATCTTAATTGAAATTGATATTGGTCACAAGTGCACAATAATATGTATGTTAACACACAATGCGACATTTGTTTCTATGATTGTGTTGTTTGCCATGGAGGGAAACATATTTAATATGGTAAACATCCATATGAAAAATAATAACAAATTTTGCAGGGAAAGAAACTTGCAAAACTAGGTAGATATTTATCAAACTAAGTGCATATCTATGTAGTTATTATTAATTCGCAAAATTTGTGAAATATAATAACATCAGACAACATCATGTCTTATGCCAAAAAACCAAATTATACTAATGTTGTGACTAGCGTATTGATGGCACATGACCTCGTACGCTTTATTTATTAAGTCTATCACATATTATGTAATATAACTAAACTAGTATGATGAAGACTCTAACTATATTGGCTCCGGTAAAGTCAATGGGTCCGTGCTTGTTTCCGCCATGAGAAACTGTTCAACCAAGTGTGATCTCATCTCCAATAAAAGAGTGTTTCCAAAACCTCCTTTTAATTAATGTCCTGCTGCAAGTTCCCTCATGTGGTACATTACGGCCACGCTGCAGTCCACACTATTTCAATAGCATAATTGAATGGTGAATTATAGTGGTAATGTATTTTTTATGAAGGAAAATTTTTAGTTTAGGGCAGTGGTTGTTACCTTCCTGGGTCTTGTTGAGGGCAGCCTAGGTAAGGGAGCAAGTCTGGCTTTAAAGTGTTATCAATGATCCATTCAATGGCCATTCGCTCAGGTAGCGATAAGTCCCTTGGATCTTTAACCTCATCTTTTCCATTCCATGCATTACTTTAGATTCGTCCACTATCCAGTATGGATGGTCCTTCCCTTTTTGCATCGGCAAAAAAGGTTTGCAATGAGGCAAACCGTGGAACATGTTATTGTTTGTTAGATTTTTTACTGCTTATGTTTTTCAGACTACATTCTTGTTATATGTTTTTTGAGCATATATATATATACGTACCATTTTAACGCATCTCTGAAGTATTCATCACCATCCATTGACCACGTCTTAATGTAGGAATTCAGATGGTACCACTGAACTTCATTCAAATCTACATATAAAAATGAGAAATGCACCTTTTGTGTATGTGATATGGGGACGAATATTTTTTCTGCTAGGTGTAAACTTGTGAGGAGCTTTTTGTATATCACGGTGTTGATTCCTGATATTTTCCTCATGCACACGTACATCTATATTTAATGCATGAAAGGATTGTGAGTGGAAAAACAGTAATTCTATAATTATATAGTAATCAATTTGACACAAGTATACGCAAATGTAATCAATTTCCAGTTACCCAAGCATATGTTGACAGCACTACTGATATGGTGTTCTGGGTTGAGAGCAACCGTGGATCTGTTGTAAACATCTGGCTATAAAAATCTATGATCTGCACCAAAATTGAAGCGCATGTGTTAAACGCACACATATATATATATAATCATTTTTAATAAATCATAGTTAATCCAAACCGTGTTGGTCATTGGCCCCTGTGTTAATATAGTGTAGATATTCTTCGTCGTTGCTCCAGATCCTCGCACTGCATTGTTAAAAGTATATTTTGCATTAGGTGTGTATAATTATGGTTACACATTATTTTATTTAAGCTTACTGTTTCGATGTCTTTTTCCATAGTTCTTCGAGCCTTGATTTGACATCCATGGAGAGATGTTTTGAGATCTTAATCCTCTGTAGGTTCAGCTTGGTTGCCTTCTCGTTATGGTTCACTTGCTGGTAATCATCTTCAGTTTCATCATCCATTGTTATCGGTTCTTTTAGAAGATGTTTCCCTTTCACCTTTGATGACGATTGCCTTACATTGGCAGTTTTACGTGCCTCCTTATGATCATTGGTGGTAGTCTCCTTATTTTCATTGGTTGTTTCAAAGTAATCTAGTATTTTGCTTTTCTTCCTGAGCCTGTTTTCTTCGTGCCTATATCAGATGGTCTTTATCATCGTGGGTGGTGAGATTACCACATTCGCAGGTAGTAGTGGGGCTTGAAGTGTTTCCAATCTTGCTTGAACCACCCTCATCTTCGGAACCACATCTTCGTACAATTTTTTTGCTTTTGTGAGCTGCTCCTTGTACGATTCCTCCCTCTTGCTCATTTTTTCTCTTTTTTCTTTCTCTTTATCAATTTTCATTCACAGTATGGTACACATATCTCCCATACTGTCAACTATTCTTTTCTCAGCATTAATTTCCTTTTGAAGCTGATTGTACTTGTCTTAAAGTTCTGTTACATTTTTTAACTTCTCTTGCTGCAGTGTTTGAAGTAGCGTTTCGCACATAGCGAGTTTTGCATGCGTTGAATTCAATTCTTTCGTAAGTTCCTCAATTGTAAGCTCATTACCATTGCGCGCAAACTTTGTTTGGGGGTTTGTGTTGCTGCTGGTGCTAGAAGTTTTATTAAATCCCTGTGATAGAATTTCAAATGACAGTACTGTTGGGTCATTTTCACTTGAGGTATTATTTACAGAGTGGGTTTGTGCAAGTTCACAGTCCCTCGATGTGACCTCCATTTGTAACGACACAACCTTTCTCCACAAACTTACATTTTTCTGTTGTATCTTGCCATTATTTGCCTTCTCTCTCCGTAATTCCCACATCAATCTCTCTATTCGTAGCTCATGTACCTCGTTTGTTCTTTCTATTGATACGTGGTAGTCGCAACTGCTTTTCATTTGGAACTTATAGCCCTTTACTAACTGGGAGTGTTGCAAGTCTCTACTTGCTAGGTTAGCACGGTCAAACTCCAGTTGTTAGACATAAGCCACATCGTATGCTGGCCTCCACCCAATGCATTGTAGTGGCATTCCTTCGGTTTCATCATCATTGTTCAATCCATCGAAATTTGAATCAATTGGTGCTTTTGTTTCCTTATCATTTCTTGCATGTTGCAGCACATTGTCTTTCTCATATACATTGGGCAAAGTTGTGACCTGTAGATCCAATCTGGATTGGCCGTCGCCATGTGTGTCTGTACTTAGAGTTCCCCCTTGCGCCATGTTGTCTAAGTTGGTTGGCTGATCAAGCTTTTCGGCACAAATGGATTCATTATGGTCATCCCCCCATTCTTTGTCTAACTCTGTGATCTTTTTGTCTGGCATCTCTGCATCATATGGAATTTTGAAATGCATATCAATTGGCTCTGTCTCTTGTAATTCATCACTTATATCTTCTCCACTTTTAAATATTGGTTGCGGCTTGTCATCATAATCTAGTGGTAAGCTTGATTCTGCTTCTTCTGCCTTTTTTGTATTTTTCATTGGAAAATCATCAAGGCAACTGTCCATTGTATCATCTGTCTTGCTGTCATTGGTTGGGGAGCTTAAATGCTTTAAACGGAGTCTCCTCTTTTTCTTGGGATGTGTTTTTATGTCTTGGATGCCATCCGATTTTTTTGGGGTGGATTTCACTGGGGATTGTTCTTTTGTTGGCGTTGCCACCTGCTCATCTAGCACCCTACATTTCGCCTTATTTGGAGTTTCTAACACTTTGAATTTAACAGTTTTGTTTGTTTTATGATTGGATGATCGTTTCTTCGTTCGTGCAACCTTTTTCCCTTTGTTTTTTGGACTCCTTGTGTTTGGAGTTTGTATAAGATCCTCACTTTGCGCAGGTTCCTGTGCCCCACGTTTTTGAAATTATCCATATTATACCTTTAATATTGTATATGATTCATATATGTATTTTTGATTTAATGTATGGATGCTATCATACCTCCAATGAGCTGAAATCTTCATTTAGTAGAAGTGGGGTCAGTTGGCTAATGTTCCATTTTAGAAATCCAGGTTGCATAGTTTGCCTATCCTCGATGGGCTCAATCAATGTTGTAACATCGCTAAGCCAGAACTGTTCAATTATGGGTATAGAAATTAGTTAACATTTTCAGTTTTGCTTCATATTATAACTGGCTAATTTATTTATTTTTGCGTGTAAGGAATACTTACTAGTAATACTATTGCGCACCCCGTGACCGATGAGGGACGATCCTCCTTCTTTATCATATCGTTTATTAACCATTCGTGCACAACTTATGACCAGTTGTATTCACTCATTTTTTTCCAAATCATCCATCTAGTTGTGTATAAACCATGCGATAGAGTTCCCGGTGTTTGCAAAGAGCAAAGTCGTACATAAGTACAAGAAGATTAATCTAATCGTGTTAGATATGTTTTCTTCGCTTGTTCCTCTAACCGCCAGTTTCAGTGCATGCTTGACATGAGTTAGGTCTAGTTGCCTTAGACCTGCGAAGTATTGTGACACCCCGAATTCTTGTTTAGAGGATTATCCCTCTGGGACCCGGTTAACCACAAAGTCGTACGCGACGACAGTTATGAAGTAATAAAATTTAGAATTTTATACCAAAAAAATGTTTAAGTAATTAAGTCATTTTAAAAGAAAATTCGGCATATGGAGTTTATTCATAAGGCAAACCAAAGCCTGTCATAAAATATAAGTAAATCCATTTACGATCGATGCTCCACATTTATATAAAAATGTTTGTACAAAGCCTCCAACAAGGTCCCAATTTTCATAGAAATTATACATTTGGAAATCCAATACACAATAAGATAATAGTTTAAGGTATATAATAAAAGTCGTTTCCTAAAGACTTTGGCAACCGGCCATCAGAGTTAACTAGGACCGTAAGCGTACCATCCCCGAGAAATACTTATAAAACTGTTTGGAAAATGGGAGTGAGGCAAACGGGCTCAGTGGAAACTATAAGGCTTTTTAATATAAAAAAAATAAGTTAGAAAGCTATGCATGCCATGCAATGCAATATAATGAAAGTAAGGTTAGTTTATATGCTGCTTCTCTGCAATAAATCTCCTTTGGGTAATATACATTCCTTCTTACGTATATACAAATGTAAATATATATATATACTAAATTTCAGAGGCAGCCGATGCAATGAAAACTTCTCGTGAAATGCATATAGATGCTATCCTAGTCCCCAAATCGTAATTAAATAGATAGAACATATGTTTATCTGGCTTTTCTGTATATCGTGTAAAAACATGTATCCCCAAGATACATTTATATCTTTATAAAGCTGTAGTTATGAAATAGTAATAATCTATAGCCTAAATATGTATAAAAGATGCCACAAAACAGCGACCAGATCTATCTTCATTTCAAATCATATATATACGTCTCATCTAAGATTTTGAATCCACTGTGCACAGAGATATCTGACAAACTCGGTTTATTCTGCCCCCAAGGCAGGGACCACCTACGAGGTCCGCCGATATGGAAGATGCCCCTAAGGCAACATAATAATCTCATGTAGCCATCAAGGTTATACGCTACAGGTAATAACCGAATCTCTATCTAGTACGAACGGTGTGGCTAACCGATTATGAAATCACAATAGTCGTCTCATCAAAGTATATAATATAGTTGGGAATATTGTGAACACCCCAATCCACGACTCTCGTGCGAACACTGGTTTTCCTAAAGCATCTCGCATCATGTATTGAGTCATCATACATATAGAAGACCGTTAGGAAAAGACTCCATTTTTGGCCACGTTGGGAGTCTAAGATAACCTTTGTGAGCCAACCGCAGCGCCCAGCCGCACGCTCCCAACCGTACGGCTACCTGCCAGCCGTACGGTTGGCACCTAGCCGCACGCCCCAACCGCAAGGTCCAGCCGCACGCCATCTAGCCGCACGCCCCAGCCGCACGCACCAACCGCATGCCCTGCGGCTACCCCCAACCGCACGCTACCAGCCGCACGCCTTGCGGCTACCCCCTGCGGTTGGCCTCTTTTGGAGCGTTTTTGGCAGAATTTGTGCTATAAATAGGACCCTTGGGATCCCTTTTGAGAGCATCAACACCCAATAGTGTTTCTAGTAAGTGGAAATTCTGTCAAAATTATTAAGAGAAGTTTTTTGAGGGAATTTCTAAAGAGAGAAAGTTAGTGAGAGAAAGTCTTAGAGAAAGAAAGTTTTGGAGAGAGAAAGTTAGTGAGAGAAAGTCTTAGAGAGAGAAAGTGCTAGAGAGAGAAGCAGGCAAGGAAAGAAAATCAAGGCAGAGTTCTGTTTTATCTTTCGAGCGCATCAGGTATATTTTCTACAACTCTTTTAATTTCAATACTGCATTTAAATTCCTTTTTAATACAGAAAATTAGATAACTTGCAAAGAAGTTCACTACTTTCAAAATAAATCCTTTCTAAATTTTACAAGAAAATTAAAACTCGTTTTGGCACGTTTTCAAAACAAAACAAAAAATACAAAAACAGTTTCCAAAGAAAGGAACTACGAGACTCTGATTTCATTCTACGAATGAATACGTAGGCGCTCGCAAAGCTCGAGTCTAATTTTAAAATACAATTTTAATCTAAATTTATCCAGAAAGGACTATTCTGAAAACTATCCAAACTACTTGCAAGATATCTAAAATAGGAATTAGATACATGATCCATTAAGAGACCGAAAGGGCGAATTGGGTGCCTAACACCTTCCCAATTCGTAACGTAGTTCCCGAACCCTAGCAAAGTAAATTTTTAAATGAATCTCTGGTTTTAAACGTATGAACGATAATTCGTCTTCGAATTGTCCTTCGTACGATCTTTTGTTTGTTTTCTCGTAAAACAAACTGGCGACTCTACAAAACACACGTTTTCCTCAAAACTATAAAAAAGCGAGAATGAGGACTTCGCCCTCTCACGGGGGTCGGGGGCCCGGATTCTCACAAATATCCAAATACAATCTCAACATAATGTATGTAAAGTGTGTATGCCACTACACCTTAGAATCTGTAGTGGTATTATTGTTAAGCTTAAACAAGATTCGCCAAGTCCGTCAATTAGTAAGAGAAACTAGAAAATCATCAGTTTGGGAGGTTTCATATGTTTTCATCAATTTGGCCCCAAGCCAAGTCTAATACAATCCAACAATGTGTATGAATTCCCAAATAACCTCCTTTTTAGATTTAAAGACTTCATTTATTCAAAACATATTTATGTATTTGACCAGTATACTTACGGACTGGTTAGGTAAGTAGAAAATCTCATAAATATAGCTCATAACTTAAACACAACGACAATACCACCAATATATATAACTTTGTCCAAAATATACTCTAAATCCCATATATGACATCTCACATAAGCATGTCAAAGCTTCGCATTTATAATCGTATTCGTACTTAAAGGTCATATACCAAACTTTCTTACAAATCATTTCCAATTAGGGTTTTTTGTCTAAAATCATTATTGATGTCATATATGATGCAAACCTATCAAAGTTATCCAAAGAAATTGACCCAAGCGCCATGCATATGCATGATTAAGTAAAAATCCTAGGTTTTGCTTGATTTGGTGTAAATATGTTATAACAGCTTGAAAACAAGCTTTAATACTATTGTTCCCACCTTAGGAGAGTCAATCCCTCGAAGTATTGCAGAAGAAATAAGCCGGAGAAGCGTATGATGGAAACTTAGTTCCAGAATCGTTTAATCTTGCGTATAGACCGAACAAATTTTTTTATGTAAAACTCTAGTGTGGAATCAGATTTTACCATTGAGATCTCTCTGGCTTGATCTCGTCTCAGCACGAATAGGGATTGGTGGAGACGAATCGAGAACACAGGCTCGATAGAACCTCAAGATCTTCTATCGTATTCCTTTTGTCGTGCAATCATGTACCGAGTGTGGGCTGCAGTATCACCAAGATCTCCTTCTCTATTCTCTGCGGCACAAACCCAAAATTCATGAGAATTATTGTGTCAAGAGAAGAGGCAAGGTTGGCATATATATAAAGCTACGATAGGGACCCTAAGGAGAAATAAGTGTTTGGGCTTACTATGGAAAAATGGAATCCTAATTTGATTAAGAATTGATTCCGTCCATAAATTATAATTCACACAACTAAAGAATTATAATTGCACTCCAGTCCGTATCTCAAAAATTATATTTTGAGCTCCTTGTTATTAAATACTTATTATTCTCCCACGTTAAGATTTCAGATAACCGTCATTTAAATTAAATTACTGACAATTATATTTAAATGACTTCTTAATCCTTGAGCGTACCACTTAACTTATTTGACATGTTGGATTAACATAATCCACCTGCAGGGTTTGACATGATCAAAACTTATAAGCTTCTCAAGGAGCTATCATCAATCCCTATACCAGGACATGAATTCCATCAATAATTAATATTCATCATATGTATAGTGTCTCCGTCCAATTCACGAAGATTATTGATCCATAAATGACTCTCACTCTTAATGAGTCAAAACAACAAACACTACATATATATGTCTATTAATTATTTCAAGATTAGGTGCATATGTAATCATAATAACCATGGGATTTTAAATTGTTTTATATAGTCAGTATAAAAACAATTAACCCAAACTGCTACTATTCAATACACAAAAAGTGTACTAGTACAACAAGTTAAAATTGTACTGTTTTCTGTAGCCAAGATAAACTACTAAAACTTGTGCTACAATTCTATCGATGGTTATCCAATTCCATCTACGACTGTGATCCAATAAACTTACATTTCATAAGAACCGATGATATGGTCCTCTATGTGTAAGCTATACTCTATACACCAAATCATCTACTATATGAAATAAAAGACACACACATGCACAATATTTAAATAAATAATATAATGCAACCATTGCCCATAAAGATTCTCATTAAAATAGCAAAACCAAGTCTATATATCATATCAAAACCAATAATAATAAAATCATGTCTTTTAATATATCACTCTCATAGTGTAGATGCGAAAAACCCCAATTCGTAGATTGAAACCCTAGAAATGGAGGATGGAGATGGAGATGATGATTAAGATGATGATGATGATGTTGCTTTGGTGTGAGTTTTTATGGTGAAGGTGTGTAGATGAAAGTTGTAACAACCCGCCTGATTAAGCAGGTGTTAACGAATGCTGCATCTAATTAACAGTAGATAAACAAATAGACATAACTCATAAATTAAACAAGGTAGAGAAATCTAATAAAAATTCGACATAAAGTATTCGTTAATACTAAGTAATCCATCCTGTATAATAAACAACGTGAAAATATATAATACTTCTCAAATCCGTTACAATCCAAATTC
The DNA here is from genome assembly GCA_021464415.1 of Lonicera japonica. Classification (NCBI taxonomy): domain Eukaryota; kingdom Viridiplantae; phylum Streptophyta; class Magnoliopsida; order Dipsacales; family Caprifoliaceae; genus Lonicera; species Lonicera japonica. The sequence continues at coordinate 23,075,680 of CM038465.1, read as the reverse complement.
GATAAATACAACTAGTATATCCATAGATAGCACAAGTACTGAAACTTAATTAGAAGTTACAACTACTACAAATTAGGATAATACAATAACTAATTTCATAGGGGCATCAGAGAAGACTCTAAGATGAACTTGGACCTGCTCGACGACCTCTACCAAAGACACGATGTGTACCTAAAAGAAAAATGAGGGAATGAGCCACAAATGGCCCAATGGGAACTATAGGAAAAAGGAAAATGCAATGCATGATCGTACTACAATATAAAAAAGTTCACAATTCAATTATTAACAAAACTCCCAATTTATACCAATTTATAGGAAAACTATACATAAAGCATCAATATAATTTTATTAATTATCAATACATATCTCACACGATAGCTGTATAAATATCCATCCACCTCCTCCTCCTCCTCCTCCTCCTCGACCTAATACCGGTAGTAGATGGAACCCCATCTACCATGGGTTTGTGCATTGGTAACCAGATTTATGGCACCCCATCTTTACCATGGGTTTGTGCAATAACATAAATCAAGCATTTCTATACCGGTGCTTGTTCGGTTCCAACAATCTCAATATTTTTCATAACAATTTATATAGTTAACCCATAGTGTTTTAGAATTTCAAGAACAACAAAGATAGTCTTTACTGCTTTAACGCCCCATATTAGCAGACTAGCACTTTTCTTTTATGTAATTGTATAATTATACCAAAAAGGGCCAACAATAAAATCATTAATAATAGTAATACATAAACCAAAAATCTCAAATTTCTTCATGAATTATACTTGTACTAACCAAATTTCTTAATTTGAAGCATTTAGTGAAGACTAGTAAGAGGAGTAATACTAGACTTGCTAGTAATATCGTCAAACACCTCATCCATGTTTAATCACAAGTTTAAAATATGATTTGAAATTGATTAATATTCTAAAATTTGGTAAATTTTGATGAAAATTCTGCTATTAAACATGCATGTGACGATTCTTGCTATTTCGGTACCAAAATCTCAAAACAACCCATGTATACCAACATGCATTACGATCAACTCTCATATTCATCACACATGACTCATATAACATCAAACTCAATGCTCAGATCATGTAAATCAAGTGCAAACCATTTTCATGCAAAGGAAAGTATGGTTTTGGTACCGAAAATCTACGTTTCTAGCGATTTCGGTATCAAAATCTCAAAATAACCCATAAATACCAACATGCACTACGATCAGCCCTTAATTCCATCATCAAAAACTCATATAATAATTATAAAAATTCTCAGATTATATATATCAATCATAAACCACATGCATGCAAAGAAAAGTAAGATTTTGGTATTTGAAATCTAGTATTAGTACTCATACAACAATCTCCAAGCAAAGAATGAAGATATGAAGGGAAATTCCCACCTTAATCACTTCTGGAGAGAAATGGAGAGCCCCAAAGCAACCACCTACAGTCACCATTCGAGAAAACCAAGCTAGGAAATAGACTCGCCACGCCAAAAACTTGAGAAATCCACAATTTCGGAGTAAAAACCATTGATTTGAGCTAGAAATCATCCATTAACACCCAATTCTGTCTCTATAAGTGTATACATCTTTCCCCTGGTCTCAATGCTTTAAAATGGTGTTTTAAGGAGTGAAGAAGATGGTTAAAGTTGGTCAAAACCGAAAACAAATGAGTTGACTCGGTCAAACCCGGATGGACCAAATGTGTTATGGTGCACTGTTTGTAATTTAGCCATAACTCTTTGCTCAAAACTCCGATTGAGATGATCTTCATATCAAAGGAAATATAATTGAAAGTTCTACAACTTCACAAGAGGAAGTATATCCAAATTCGTGATATATTATTAGCACTATTTGGTCAAAAACAGTGCTCTATCGAAAATTCAGTAGAATCTGATTTTTGTTAATGGACTTACTTCGCACTCTGTTTTGACCGTCGGGGAGTGTGAACTAACTTTCGGTCAAAACACAAAAGTTGTAGAATAATATAAGATGAAACTATAGGAGTTTACGGAGTGAAATTTGGATAATTAATGAAGAAGTTATGAGTCTTCAAAGTCGACTAAAATCCAACCGACGAGTAGAAATTTTGGGTTCGAAAAATGCATCCGAAGTGCTCATTTCAATTCCGATAGTGACAAAACTTTCCAGAATATTCCTAATAGATATTTATGACATTTTGGAAAAAAAATGGAACTAAATTCGGAGGTCTAAAAGTTCCAGAACCACAAACGAGATTTGTTGGAATCGTTAAGGATATAATTCAATTCTACTAAATACTCAAAAATGCTTAAATGAAGTCCGAATTTAATGAAACTTTATTGTAAGGTTTAATAACTATAATGTGATGTGTGAAAAAAGACTAAACTCAATTCGGACCTTCCTAGGTCGATGAACCGAATATAAGAAAAGTAGGAAAATCGAATATTCAAGAATATGCCAAATTTTCTAAGAACGCACCAAATTGCTCAAACTAGTTCCAAATTAAATCAAACTATTTCTAATTTTTACTCTATAACACCAAAGTGACGAGTGGCAACATTCGGACTTGTCTAAGTCCACGAATGAATCGGACAAATAGCTAACTAAATTAACGAAAATACACCTATCGAAACATGGAGTGTTACAACCTTTCCCCTTTAAGAAATTTCGTCCTCGAAATTTGAGCCTGCACAAATTGACAGCAATAAATCCAAAGGACATAAGTTGGACCCATAATCCAATCTTTTGAAGGAAACGACTTTGAGGTTGAATTGAAAAATTACAAAATAGAATAATGTGGACTCTAAAACCCACTTTGTAGTTATCAAGCTCTAAACAAGGATAAAGACACTCGCACGAATAAAATGTTTACTATACAAGACAAGGGTTTGGTATAATCCCATCGAACGAAACTAGAAAGACTTAGTACGTAACCTCCAATAACTTTAGTTAAGATTGTTTCCCAGATCATCAATGACTAAGATGTAATTGCTCCCAAGGATATATATTTATATATAGCTTAGAACTTAACAACCATGGTAGATATGGAGAATCACACTGCAAATAAACAAGAATTTTAGATAAGGCAAAACCAAAACAAGGATGAAATAATTCGGAGTAACTGAGAATCAAGAAGCCTTTTGTAACCTGATAACATTGCTGTTAATGAACCCCAACTATCACTTGTAACTTCCAATTCAAACACAGGCTAATTTGTAATAATTTTACTAGACTCTTCTCCACTAACCATGTATGTGTAGAGCCAGACAGTTTTAGCGAAAGATACACGTTTTCCAAACAATCCAATTTTCACTTGGTCTTCCATTATGATGTACTTTTTCAACCTATTAAACCTTGTACCAAATTAAATATAAACATTTCTTCTTAGCTCGAGACATTCTGGAATTCCTTCAGTCACTTAAAGGTCCTAATACTATGGTCTTCAATTGCTGCCTGACTTGAACCATTCTTCATATAATCCTCCGAAGGCTTTACTCTGATTTTTGAGCTTTGGTTTCCACCAAGAGGTTATTCTTCACTGGTTTATTCTGTGAATCCACTTCTGCACCATCTGTTTGCTGCGCACTCTGATTAACTCATATTCTCATCCTCATTAACTATTCTTGTTTGGCCAACCCTGTTAACTCAATTTTTGGGTCATTTCAAAATCTTTCGCGTATCTGTCATCAAATAATTCTTCCTCTCCTAGGCCTTTTGAAGCTAAGATTTACATATGACCTCACAAATACACATGACATACTACCTATTTTCCGCAGATTTCAGAATGGTCGGCATGTTAATTTACTGAAATAAGACATTAATATATGGAACTTTTTTCCAGCATTGCCTCTAGACGTAGACAACCTTTGAATTTGAATGAATCTCTAGCAATCTCGAACAATTCTCAAAGTTCTATCTCCATTTATTAACCCTCTTCTGTTACGGTCCAGCTACTCCGCTAAGTTCCAATTATGGCGCCCTTACACATCTTCGAGGAATTTAGTAAAATATATACTAGTATTCTAGATAATCCAGATTTCATCGTTATTTGAACCTATCAAAGTTCTTGTGTGCTTTAAATTGACCATCGAGATCCTAACACATTTTCGTAAAAATGCCATTTTTGCACATAACTTTGTAAGTTGACCCCAGATATTTGGTAATGTACATTATTAGCTCCAATTAACATCTTATTCAGCCCCATCGACTTCCAAGTCATCCACAAGGAAAAACCAATAAATCAAATCGAGAAATGACCTATACTATAAGCTCAACAAAATTGACCGCCCAACTGATCGCCGGAGGCTCCAAGTAACGAACCACAAAAGGTAATAATACAAGAAGAAGTTATGGCACTAGTCACCCCTCATAATAGTACTATAATATCTAACAAAATATTTTCGATACCCAGACAGAGAAACGAAATGAGACGTCTCACCAAATTAAGTGGATTGTAAAATTATGGTTCTCCACATCTAGAAGAAAGATGCACCGAGGTTCCTGTCCAAGGTGGGAAAATTCCATATTACTACAATCTACATCGATGGGATAGTGATGAGTAAGTTACTTATACAATCCTTACATTCATTTACTATTGCCCAGCATGTTCACCCTCATCTTTTTGTATATGTGAATATTGTATATATATGTTGTTGAAGAACATGATATGCATTTTTGGCCCACTATTTAACAACTTAAGATTTTGGGTGAGATGATTTCTAACTTCTATACACATTATGCTCAGCCCAATGAATATAGGTGGAATGTATATAGTCCTTCAAATGGAAAATAATATTTGTTTGTTTATATCTAATATTGCCGGAACATCATTTACAATTGTCTTTTATTTGCAGATCGGGTAAAATGACAATTAAGACCCAAGCAAATGCAAATTCCTTATTCCATTGTTTGCTATTTTTTCCAAAGATTATATATATATAGATCTTTGTTAGATGAGTTATATTCTCAAAATTGCACATATGAGGATGGGACATCTGGTGGAAATGGACACAATTGAAAGTACACATGGACTTCTAACTTATACAACTAGTGAGATTCAAAAAGGAGGCAATATTGATGAATTGGAACTTGGTATGAATCACCATCAGTTTTATCTTCATTCATACTTATTTCAGGCTCATTTCTCATAACATTTTGCTGCAATACGGGGTCAAGACGCTGTCGGGTGCCAACGACTGAAGAACGAAAATTGATATAGCCATTTCCGTAACGCATCTCTCTCTTCCCTCTGTTTTGTTTGGTACGTAATGAAGACTATAGAAGATCAAGTGCTAGTTGTTTGAATAAAACCAATTATATAAATTTGAATGGTCCATGGAGTCTTTGACTACTTGTACATAACAGGGCTATAAATTCAGTTCTAAATCATTTTTAAGGGTCATTTTACTATATGTATAAAACAAATTGAGGGTTGATTGGGAGTTCAACAATAATTACTTTATATAGGATACATAGGCTGGTCTTCTAGATTAGGTTGGCTGTGATTTTATCACTTTGTCCTCATATAGATTGGGAATGTTAAGTTTAAATGACTTTTCTTGTTCTTTTTTATTTAAAGGGAGGTCTAATTCTCTCCCTTAACTACAAACCAGGAAAATTCCACCCAATGACCCTTGATGACACTTAGACCTGGATACCTCGCCCAACTAGGCTAGCCACTTACTTGTCCTTTAAATGACATGACTTCCCTTTTGTTTCTTCACTCTTTCATGTCTTAGTTTGATACTTTTGCATCTGTTCTGGCGCAAAGTTCCATATATGTACATGTTTATATATGTAAATGGGATTCTATGTTTTGATGAGTGAATTCTATATGTTAACTTGCACAGGTGTGAAGGAGTCATCAACGAGAATCATAGATGAAGTGTTTGATTTGGCAAAATTCCAACTTCTGTGTTGAATTTAAAATCAAAATCAGAAAGTTAATGTTCTCACTTCGAAATACTTTCCTTCGTTTCTAAACGGACAATAATATGACCTGTAGTAAGTTTTAAACTTGTAACTTAGCATTTCGAAAACTAATTTTAAGCTTAGACGATTAACCATTCTTGTTTAAATAAAGTGCAGAGATTTTGAAAGGATGAGGTGTGGATTTTTTGGCAAAAAACAAGATAGTGGAGTTGAAGCTTCGCAGGAGTGGTTATTTTGTGGTAGGAATTAGAAAGTACCAAACTGAGACTACAAAATAATTGCTGGTTTTTTAGTTGTATCTATGCAGCTAGTCTAGTCAATTTGGAATTTTCCTCCTTCTGATTCAAGTAGCAAGCAAACTGTCTTAAATTATAAACCACGAGTTCCACAAATCATTAATGAAACTCTTAAATTTGTCCTGCGACCTTCCACGTAGACAACAAAGAATGAAGCACCCATAACAATGGCATTATTAATAAGGAAGCAGAGGCTCTTGAGGAGTTATTTAAAGGCGATTTTTTTTTCAAAATTTTATTTCAAAGTTTCAAAATATCGTAAATACTCTTGGTTTTGTAACCACAAATTATGTGAAGATATGATAACAAATTGAAAAAACCTGCCCATCAACACAAGAAACTATAAACTGCGATGCGAAGTGGCTTTGCTAAGAACTCAATAGACAGTTTTTCTCTGTCTGCAACTTTGCACTTATACTCAAAAAGAAGTTACTCTTGGAATTCCATGGATCAGTCTTCTAACATTTTAATTCTAGTTAATTTTGCACAAAGTTTCTAGTGATAAAACAAATTGAATAGAACTCAAAACCATTGGCTTCAATGGTGCTCTATATATTTATCCTGCATTTGTTGATGCAGATAGCAATTGGCTTAAGAATTGACTCCGGGTGGCATCGATAACCAATAAGTAGATTTTGACGAGGCCTCTAAAGGTCATTTTTTTTCAACATTTTTAAATCTAGTAAGTTAATCTCCTCATTTATCGTGCTTTTCCTTATGTCTTTTAGCAAGTTAATTCAATGTCCGTGCGACTTAAACCTTAATGAATACTCACTGTTATTTCCTCATTTATTATGTGTTGGAATTTGGGTCGTGTAACGACCCGGTCACACCTCAGTACGATATTGTCCGCTTTGGGTAGCATCCAGCCGGGCCTCAGCCCCGGAATGTCTACCCTCACAGCTTTGTTTTTGGGAGCTCACGACCAGCTTCCCAGGGGGTCACCCATCTTGAGATTGCTCTGGTCCACTACTCGCTTAACTTTGGAGTTCTTATGGGATCCGAAGCCAGTGAGCTACCCAAAAGGCCTCGTACTTAATTAGCGACCATTTCTTACTTATATGGGTCTTCAAGGATCCCCCATCTTCCGATGTGGGATGCCCCCTTTGAGCTACCTTTCCTCCACCCAAAGGAGTACTCCATCACTCGCAGGGCGTCACAGGTCGGGTCGCCCATGACGAGTTGACTCGAATCATTATTGTGATCATATTTATATTAATTAATAAATAAGAGAAAGGTGGTTAACAAGTAGTTACAAGAAAAAAAAACTATAAAACTGTTTTTTCAACTCCCTGCTTGGTCCCCTCTCTTTTTGTATTGGTTTTTTCTTCCGAAAAGAAAAACATATAGAAAAAGAAAAGAAGACACAGTAGAATTCTTCTTCTTCTCTTCTCTGTAAAAGGACTACTCAATGGAAATATATTTTGATTAATATATATAAAGTATTTGGGTTGTGAATGTAAGTGCATCTCCACGTGATTTGCTCTTGGACCAAAGCATCAAGACTATTGTGGAATCATCATAAAAAAAAGAAGGTAAGCATCCTAATCTGATCTTAAGTTCTGCTTCGATTAATTTTCTACATTGGTATCAGAGGGAGGTTTTTCTATTAAAATTGCATATATTAAGATGAACCCATTAATGGTGAATTTTTTGAACCTTCACCAAATTGCATGAATCTCACATATAATGGTAGCCCTTGGCAAGTTAGACATTCTGAGGTAATTTCGTGGCCCAAATCCACATATATTGAGAGGAAACTTGATCACCATTTTGAAAAACGTGACTTTGCGGTGGATTGTGCATTTTCAATTTTTGTTTTTTGCGAATATGTTAATGTAGATTTGTTCTACTTGTCGACACCTTTCCGTTGATATATGGTATGCAAAAAACGGATCAAAATTGAGTGAGTTATGATTTTCTAATCGTTTGAAAAAAGAAAATCGTTTTTTTTTTTCCTTTAGTGAGGAAGATGATGACCAGGGCCGAGATTGTCACTGTCTATGATAGTGACAATTGCTAGTTACATAGATTGTCACTATTTTTCACGGTGACAATTTTCGGTCTTATAAAAAAATTAAAAAGAAAAATGTAAAAGAAAAGGGTTTGAATTTAAAGCATTTTTTTTTCTTTTGCGAGAGGTTGCTTCTGAATTTCTTTTGAATCTTTTTATTGATATATGCACATGTATATTAACTTATATATATAATTATTTTTTTTGTATATATAATGTTGATATATGTGGAAAAATTTTAATGTTTCTCAACATAATGTTTTGATGCGTAGTAATATTGTTACTACCAAGAGTATAACGTTTTATGGAAATTTAATTATTGACCGTATAATTTTTTTTGTATTTCAAGACATTTGTTTATGTTTATTCTATACATTATATTGGCTTGAGTTTTTCCCATTAATATTCCTTATTTTTTTAAGGGAATATGCCTCGGTACGTTGACAAGAATAAAAACACTCAAAACCTATAGGGATGTTAACAAGACTAGATTTATTCGTGGTAAGACACGAATGAGAATTACTCCTATAGCGGCGAGGACTCAAACTCAAAGAGACAGGCTTATAGAACTGGAAAACACTCTTGCAAATTATATAAAGCATCCAAATCATGACCTCATTGAACCTGTCAAAATTGTAAATGACATGCTTCAAGTGATAATCTACAAAGGCCGAGTGATGGAGGACTGTGAGAAGTATGAAGCTTTATGCAATACTTTGCCTAACCCTCTAAAAGAAAAAAATAAGGATTTTTTGTTTGAGAAACCAAGTGAATCTAAGGCTCAACACAATGACCTTGTGGATATGTTAAACAAGAAAACTGGCAAATATGAGACTTTGATGTACCTATTTTTAGAGGAATACACATGCAGGAATTTGAACAAGTCCTCCACTCTTGTTTTGAGCCCCAATCTCAAGACTTCTAAAGCACCGGCTCTCCTCTTTCCTTAGATAAAGGATATGGTTCCCACTATTATGCATAGGGAGAAAGTGGAAGTATCTATTCCTAGGAAGATCATATACAAATAGTCTTTGTATGTTGTATTGAATTGTTAGGAATTTTTATTTTGTTATGACTCATTGGATAATTATTTTATTTTGTCATTATTATACTTTTGGGCATTCTAAGATTGGTAGGATTCAAGTGAATTCTCATCTAAGAATTATGGTACAATTTAAAATTTAAGTTAAAGGAAATTTGAAATTTGAATTTTGATGATGATTGGGAACATAGTGAACTTTTGATTCAAATTCATATGAAAAATTTCTAATAACTTTAATTTCTAAATTGTGATTGAAAATGATGTGTATAATGTTTTCTTAAACTGATGTTGTATTTTTTTTTTCTTCATCAAAAGATTCGTGACTAACTATGGCTAGTAAGAACATAATAGCTGAACTGAATAAGGGTGAGAAGCTCAATGGTGACAATTAGAATATTTGGCATATGAAAATACATTATGTCCTTGAGGAGCAAGAAGTGGTAGAGGCCATCAATTTTGTGATGGATGCGCCAATGGCTGATGAGGAAAGTACCAATCTTGGGCAATACATGTGTGATATGGCTACTTATACTGCTTGGAAGAAAAAATATTCCACTACAAGAGGAATCCTAATCAGTTCCATGAGCGATGATCTTGTGGTTGAATATCAACAGTATCCCAATGCTAATGCCATGTGGGTTGCTCTTCGAGAGAAGTTTGGAGGAACTACTATCTCTAAACTTAGGCAGCTAACAATCAAGTTTGACACTTACAAGAAGGTCCCTAACAAATCGATGAAACAACATTTGAGGGAAATGTCGAACATGATAACATAGTTGAAATCAGCAGGTCACAACCTCACTGATGAACAACAAGTTCAAGCTGTTATCCAGTCCCTGCCTACACATTGGGAGCACATGAAGGTAAACATGACTCACAATGAGAACATCAAAAACTTTGCTGACATCCCGCGTCATTTGGAACTTGAGGATGAGCGCCTTGAGGCAGCTAAACCCAATGCTTAAGCTTATGTAGCTGAGTCCAGTTCCAAGAAGGTTTTTGGGAACAAGCGCAAAAGGTCTAAGTACAATAGCAAGGGCAAGGGTAAGATACATGGGAATGGTCCAGGACCAAAAAGTGGAAACAAGACCCAAAAGCGCAAAAGAGGAAAATGTGGTAAAAAGGTTGATAAGACACAAGTGACTTGTTACAATTGTGGTAACAAGGGTCATTATGCTCATGAGTGCACTGAGCCTAAGAAGGTAATTTCTTATTTTTCTTCTTTAAATGGAAACCTTTTTTCTGAAATTTTTGTTTCTAGTACTGTTTCACTTACTGAATCTCATCCATTGTGGACTATAGACTCAGGAGCCACGGACCACGTAGTTAGAGACAGAAATGAGTTTGTGGAATTTTGTCAAATTCCCTGTGGCGCGAAATGGATTTATGTAGGCAATAATGCAAGGGTAAAAGTGAAAGGAATTGGCACATACAGATTAGATTTGCGAGAGGGCCGAATCCTATACCCACATGATGTCCTTTATGCTCCAGATATTCGACAAAATTTAGCCTATGTTATTGCTCTACTAAAACTTGGATATGTTTTGAATTTCCATAATAATTGTGTTAAGATTTGTAATAGTACTACGTACTATGGTTGTGGTTCTATTGTGGATGGTTTTATGGTTACAGAATCCAGTAATCATAATTTGGATGCATGTTTGTGGCATGCTAGATTAGGACATATTGGGCAAGATAGAATGAATTGACTAGCTCGTGATGGTATATTAGGTTCAAATGTAAAATTTGGGTTGCTTACTTGTGAATTTTGCCTTCAAGGCAAAGCTATTAGGAAACCTTTTGGAAAAGGAACACGAGCCGACTTCCCTTTACAACTTATACACTCTGACATTTGTAGACCAATGAATGTAAGAGCAAGACATGGAGCCCCATATTTTATCATTTTTATAGATGACTTCACCCGATATGGTCATGTTTATTTGATTTTCCATAAACCTGAAGCATTAGATTGCTTTAAAAGATATTTAAATGAGGTTGAGAATCAATTAGACAAGAAAGTGAAAGCTTTAAGGACCGATCGAGGAAGAGAGTATTTATCTGACCAATTCAAAGAATTGTGTCATGAAAAGGGTATGATGAGGCAAATAACTACTCCAAGAACTCCGTAACAAAATGGTGTTGCTTAGCGAAGGAATAGAACTTTGCTAAAAATGGTTAGGTCCAAGATGGCTCAAGGTAATCTCCTAGTGCAATATTGGGGTGATGCTCTATTGACGGCTGCCTATGTACTTAATCGTGTACCTTCAAAATCAGTTTCCTCATCACCTTATGAGCTATGGACATACAGAAAACCTAATTCGAATGAGTTGCATCCATGGGGATCCTTAGCTTACATTCTTGATACTAAGATTTGGCAAATTAGGGCCAAGAGGGAAGAAATGTATCCTTATAAGATACTCTGAAAGCTCAAAAGGTTATGTATTTATTGGTGAGGATTATGCTGGAAGGATTACAGAAATTGAGTCCCGAGATGTCACTTTTCTTGAAGATCATTTTCCTTAAAAAGAAGATGTTGATAAGGAGTATCATCTATATGAGATGGAAGAAGAAAAAGAAGCTGGTACTAGTCAACCAAGTTTTGACCCTCAAGAATAAGTACCTAACTATATTCTTGACAATGGGAGCATACCAGAGTTGCTTCACCAATCTCAATTGAGTGGGAGAGTTGAGGATGCGTCCGAACCAATTTCAATTGATGAAGATAATAATCCTCAATTACGAAGGAGTATGCGTTCTAAGTTTCCTAAAAGACGGTTTTAAATAGAAAATGAAGCATATATCGTTACTCCCTATGATGATGAAGAACCTAAAAATGTTCAAGAGGCACTTGAATGTGCTGATAAAGTTAAGTGGAAATTTGCATTGGAAAAAGAAATGGAATCTATGATAGTCAATCAAGTTTGTAACTGAGTCGACTTACTACCAGGACATAAAGCCATTGGAAACAAATAGATACAAAGCTCGCCTAGTGTCAAAAGGTTATACCCAACAAGAAGGTATAGACTATAAGGAAACTTTCTCACCTATTATGAGATTTTCCTCTATTCACCTAATACTTGTTATTGTTGCACATTTAGATTTAGAATTGCATCAGATGGATGTGAAAATAACTTTTCTTAATGGAGAGCTAGATGAAGAAAATCTACATGGTACAACCTGTAGGTTTTATTGTTAAAGGCCAGGAGCACAAAGTTTGTAAGCTCAAAAGATTTATATATGGCCTAAAGCAATCATCCAGACAGTGCTACCTTAGATTTCACAAGGCCATTTTGACCTATGAGTTTAAGATGATTGATGAGGACCACTGTGTTTATGTTAAAAGGTCAAATGACAAATTTGTAATTCTATCTCTTTATGTTGATGACATTTTAATAGCTGGAAATGACAAGGAGTATGTAATGGATATCAAAAGATGGTTACCCACACATTTTGACATGAAAGATATGGGTGAGGCTGACTACATACTAGGAGTCAAAATTAAAAGAGATCGTACATAAAAACTTTTGGCATTGTCACAACAGAGTTACATCCAAAAGATTTTAGAACGTTTCCGTATGGATAGTTGCAAGCCTGTAGATATTCATGTGTCGAAGGGTGAGGCTTTGAGTCTTAATATGTTTCCTAAGAATTCATAAGAACAAAAGGAAATGTCCACTATACCATATGCTAGTGTGGAAGTTCTTCTTAAAATTGGTGGTTCAATTAAGAGTTTTTGCTGTTGAATCATTGTAGTTGTTGTTGCCGCTGTAGCTTGCTGATCTTCTTCTGCAACTGGAGCTAATGATGTTGATTCAAATGGATGGAATTATATGTTGTTCAGAGTTAGAAATTATTGAAATGCAAGTTTCAACAATTGGAGCTTTTGTAAATTGAAGAGCGCACGTGTGTCTTGTCTTCTATTCTTGGTTGATGTTGATTCAAGTAGAATTATATGTTTGTTGTTGCACATGGTGCCTCCTACGACCCCATATGTTGTTCTGCACTGCAACCACTCTGTGCACAGGCCCATGCGCAGCAGGGTACAAATATCACATATTGCTGTTCTCATGCCCATACTTAGCACATCCCTATCGTAGCGTTATATATACGCCGGCCTTGTCTCTTCTCATAATAACAATAATTCTCATAAGTTAGGGTTTGTTTTATTGAGAGAGGAGAAAATTTTGGTGATACCGTAGCCCACACTCGGTGCAAGATTTGATGGCGGAAGGAATACGATAGAAGATCTTTAGGTTTTCGGTCCAGCAGTCGTAAATTAATAGTAATTTTTGATGGCACCGTTGGATCGGGCTGATTTTTGGATATGTCGTTCATAACACAAAGTTACTTCCATCGCGTGTAGAATCAAGATGATCAGAAGTTGTTTCAGTGGCGAAAACAATTAATTTTCGCAGCCTAGCGAGAATTATAAAAATCTGACCAAATCACAATTTGATGCTTTCAAACCCTAGTCTCCTCATATAGATCCTCTACATGATCCACAAAGGTGAAATCTATTTATTTTTATAGGGTTTTAGTAAAAGTATTTTGTTCAATCTATACGCAAAGTCAAACGATCTTGTATTTATGTCTCCATCAAGCTACATATTAGAAAGAATAGATTGCGAAATCATTGTACAAATTTCACTGACTAATAATTTTAAATGATGTGATTTATTTTTCGTGTGGGTTTTAGTGCTCACCTCCATATCGAAAAGAATAAATTGCAGAATCATTGGACTAAATTAAATGATAGTATACACTTAGATATAAATAATAGTATGCTCTCCAGCTAAGTCTCTACTATTATTTGTAGGATCAAAGGAAATCGACTATTTAAATTTTACTTGACAATAAAAGATTGTCTAGATAATATGTATTGTTTGACGATAAAGGATTGTCTAGATTGTAAAATTTAATAGGTTTACACATGTCTAAGAAATAATGAATAATAGACGACCTCATTAATGGAGCATATTTTTCAAAGTCTTAGGCTACTGGCGAACGCTTTTTGAAATGTTAGAGGGTACCATATTTAAAATATGTGTTCAAAGTTATTATCGTCCATTATAATTTGTATGTCATGATCAAGTCTTAAAATGGCAAACTCTTTCGATATACTTTTAATTATTCTCAACTAAAACAAATTGATTGGACCTAATTATATTGACTAAAAAAGGGAACTTGAACATTGTGGTTACTGTTAAAGAGTACATGTTTATGCTCACTGAGTCTTGTCCAGCAGAACCTGGGAAGGGGGCGACCAATGAGGGAACCCAGGCTTGCCGGAGGTGAAAAAAGACTGATAAGATGGCGTAGTTTTACATTCTGGCATTTTTGTCAAATGTGCTACAATATTAGCATTATTCTTTTGCCACCACCTACGATATAATGATGAACCTCAAAGCTATTTTTGGGGATCAGGATTATGCCACAAGGTAGGTTTCGATGAAAGGCCTCACGAACATGACTATTGCTGAAGGAACCCAAGTTAAGGATCTTGTTTTGAAGATGATCGGTCTTCTGAATGAACTAAAAGATCTTTGGAGCTAAAATCGATGGGAAAACTCAGGTCTATTTCGTTCTCCAGTCGCCGCTGGACTTATTTAAGAGATTTCGACATAATTACAACATGAATAAGCTTTATTCATTGTTGGAACATCTTAAAGAATTCTAAGCAGCTGAGGAACTCCCTGGTAAGCTGGCTAGTACTCTAGTGGCTGAGAAAGCTTCAACTTTTATGCCCAAAAGCAAGAACTGAAGAAGAAGAATGCATAAGCTGCAGTCCCACAATGATCAGTGCATGCAGCAGTCATTGAACCTCTAGGAGGAATGAAAAAGCGTATGGGCCAATGTTTTCACTGTCAGTACATTTGAAAAAAGATTGTCCCAGTTTCCTAAACCGTTATAACAAGATATGTAAATTTCAACTATTTGTTGTTGTATCTTGTTTAGTGGTCCGATCTACCAGTACCTGGTGTGTAGATTCTGAAGCCACTAATCATATATGCAATACTTTGCAGGGTTCCAGGAAACCAAACAACTTAAAAATAGAGAAAAATTCCATATCGGCAGCTACGAATGTCGCAACAGTTGCAGTAGCATATATTTATCTCCAGTCTAGTCAGAATAAGATATTAATGATTAAGGAATGTCTATATGTATCTTCCATTAGAAAGAATTTGTTTTCTATTTCTAGATTGGTTGAGGACAAATGTTTTGTTTATTTTAATGTTAAATCAGTTATCGTTAGAAAAAATAAATAGTTTGTTTACTCTCGTACATTAGTGATTGATCTTTACATTATTAATCCTGACTTATGAGTACTACAACTGAGTGAATTGAATAGCATTAATAGTTTACAAATTAATAAAAAGGAACCTTCACAATGAACCAAATGTATATTTGGCACTTACGCCTTGGTCATATTAATCTAAAAAGAATTCAAAAACTGGTCGAAAATGGACCATTAAGTTCATTGGAAGTGGAGGCACTTCCAGTTTGTGAATCTTGTTTAGAAGATAAAATGACTAAGAGATCATTCTCGGCAAAAGGCTATAGCGTTAAAGAACAATTAAAACTGGTTCACTTTGATTTGTATAGTCACATGAATGTCCAGACTGAAGGAGGCTTTGAGTATTTCATCACATATAGTAGATGATTATTTAAAGTATAGATACATTTACTTAATGCGACGTAAGTCTGAAGTCTTTGAAAAATTCAAAGAATTCAGGGCAGAAACGGAGAAGCGTCTAGGAAAATGTATCAAATCATTATGATCAGATCGTGGTGGTGAATACCTAGTGGGAGAGTTCATAGAATACTTATTAGAGAATGGGATTACATCCCAGTTGTCTGCACCGGGGATGCCACATCATGATGGTGTAGCAGAAAGAATTAACAAGACTCTTTTAGAAATGGTAAGATTTATGATGAGTTATTCAGACCTACTTGATTCTTTTTAGGGATATGCTTTAGAAACAGCTGCATATGTTCTGAACTTGGTACCATCAAAGTCAATACCTACTACACCTATAGAATTGCGGACTGGGCATAAGCCTAGTCTGCAGCATATTCGGGTATGGGGTAGTCCAGCACATGTACTAAAAGGTAATGCGGATAAGTTGGAATCAAGAACGAAAATGTGTTTCTTTGTTGCATATCCAAAAAGAACCAAGCGTGGTTTATTTAATAATACTCAAGAATGTAATGTTATTATTATCAATGCCAGATTCTTAGAAAAGGATTATATCATAGACCATAAGCCCAGGTGTAGTATTGTTGTAGTGGAAATGAGAGGAGAGAAAAATAGGGCACAATTCGTCTATACCTTTAGTACAAGAGGAAATACCACAGTAAATGGATATCGACATTTCATTACCTCATCGTAGTGGGAGGATTTCCGATACTTGTGCACATCTTAAACAAATTACTAATACGTAGGTTCTTGATCCAGAACAACATGTGGATAGTGAGTCAGTATTTCAATATTTGCACAATGTACACAAACACAAGTAGTGCCTTGTCGTAGTGGGAGGGTTGTTCATCAACATGGTCATTTTGTGTTATTGGGAGTGTCTTATGACAAGGTCCCTGATGAACAAGAAATGAACCATTTTTAACTACAATGAAGTACTTCAAGATAAAGATACATAAAATGGCAAAGGGTTATGAAATCTGAAATGGAGTCCATGTACTCTAACAAAGTCTGGGATCTTGTAAAACCACCCGAAGGGATAAAACCTATCGGATGTAAGTGGGTATATAAGAGACAGAGAGGATCAGACGGGCTTAGGGCAAGGCTTATTGCTAAAAGGGTTTACTCAGAAAGAAGGGGATCGATTATGAGAAACCTTTTCGCCTGTAGCCTTGCCAAAATCTATTCGGATTCTCTTATCTATTGCGGCTCATCTTGATTAAGAGATTTGGCAAGTGGATGTCAAGACAGGTTTTCTTAATGGAAGTCTTGATAAAAGCATCTATATGATACAACCAGAAGGATTCATAGCAAAGGGCCAAGAGCACATGTTGTGCAAGCTTAAGAAGCCCATTTATGGGCTTAAGCAAGTGTCTAGATCTTGGAACATCTTTTTTGACCATACAATCAAATCTTTTGGTTTTGATCAATGTTCGGATGAGTCTTGTGTGTACAAAAGGCGCAGCCGAAGCACGGTGGTATTCTGTGTATTGTATATGGATAATATCTTACTTTTTGGAAGCGATATGTGAATATTATCTTCAGTGAGGGTATGGTTAACAAGTCAGCTCGATATAAAGGGCTCAGGAGAAGCCAGTCACATCCTTGGTGTTAAGCTTATGCGAGATTGGAAAATTAGGATGTTAGGCTTATCCAAAGTGCTTACGTCGATACAATTCTTGCCAGAGTTAGTATATAGGATTCCAAGAAAGGGATTTTCCTTTTTAGGAATGGAATCACTCTATCCAAAAACAGTGTCATAATACACATGATCAGATAGAAATGATGAGGGCAGTTCCTTATGCTTCGACAGTAAGAAGCCTCATGTATGCTATATTGTGTACTAGACCAGACATCTGCTTTTTCGTTGGTATGGTTAGCAGATATCAATCTAATCTAGGGAAAGAACACTGGACCGTGGTAAAACATATACTTAAGTACCTTAAAAGGACTCAAGATTTTATGTTAGTTTACCAGGCAAACAGTCTAGTACCTGTTGGATACACAGACAAGGATTTTTAATCAGAAGTTAGGATTTCAGAAAGTCAAGTTTAGGTTATCTGCTTACTCTAAGAGGTGGAGTCATTGGTTGGAGGAGTATTAAACAGTTATGCATTGCTGACTCCACCATGAAAGCTGAATACGTGGCTGCTTTAGAAGCAGCTAAAGTAGCGGTTTGGCTCAGGAACTTTCGTATGAATCTAGATGTGGTACATTCATTGTTATAAGCTTTTTCACTTTATTTTGATAATAGTGAAACAGTTACGAACTCGAAAGAGCCGAGGATTTATAAGAAGGGAAAACACATAGAGTGTTCACGTTGACTCAATGGTAATGAGATGCATAGCTGCATGGCTTTGAGTCCAAGTGGGAGATTGTTAGAGTGATATACTAAAAGCCATAATTTTCTTGTTTGCTTGGATATGTTATAAACTTCGTTTTGCTATTTTAATGAGAATCTTTATACGCAATGGTTGCATTATATTATTTATTTAAATATTCTGCATGTGGGTCTTTTATTCCATATAGTAGATAATTTGGTGTGTAGAGTATAGCTTACACACAGAAGATCATATCATTAATTCTTATGGAATATAAGTTTAATGGTTCACAGTCTTAGATGGAATTGGACACCCATCGGTAGAATTGTAGCACAAGTTTTAATAGTTTATCTTAACTACAGGAAACGTTATAGTTTTAACTCGTTGTGCTAGTACACTTTGTGTGAATTGAATAGAACCAATTTGGGTTAATTGTTTTTATACTGACTATATAAAACAATTTAAAATCCCATGGTTATTATGATTACTTATGCTCTTAATCTTGAAATAATTAATAGACATATATATGTAGTGTTTGTTGTTTTGACTCATTAAGAGTGAGATTCATTTATGAATCAATAATCTTCGTGAATTGGATGACGACACTATATGTATGATGAATATTAATTATTGACGGAATCCACGTCCTGGTATAGGGATTGATGATAGCCCCTTGAGAAGCTTATAAGTTTTGATCATGTCAAACCCTGCAGGTGGATTACATTAATCCGACATGTCAAATAAGTTAAGTGGCAGGCTTAACGATTAAGAAGTCATTTAAATATAATTGTCAGTAATTTAATTTAAATGACGGTTATTTGTAATCTTAATGTGGGGAGAATAATAAGTATTTTATAAGAAGGAGCTCGAAATATAATTTTGAGATAAGGACAGGAGTACAATTATAATTCTTGAGTGGTACGAATTATAATTTATGGAATAAACTAATTCATAGTGGAATTAAGATTCCAACTTTCCATAAGAAGCCCAAACACTTATTTATCCTTTAGGTCCCTATCGTAACCTTATATATACGCCGGCCTTGTCTCTTCTTATTATAACAATAATTCTTATGAGTTAGGGTTTATTCTATTAAAAGAGGAGAAAATCTTGGTGATACTGTAACCCACACTCGGAGCGATATTTGATGGCGGAAGGAATACGATAGAAGATCTTTATGTTTTTGGCATAGCAGTCGTAAATCAATCGTAACTTTTGATCTCACTGTTGGATCGGGCTGATTTTTTAATATGTCGTTCGGAACGCAAAGTTACCTATTTAATACAAAAAATCAAGATGATCAGAAGTCGTTTCGGTGGCGAAAACAATCGATTTTCGCAACCCAGCGAGAATTAAGAAAATCTGACCAAATTGCAATTTGATGCTTTTAAACCCTAGTCTCCTCATATGGATCCTCTACATGATCCACAAAGGTGAAATCCCTTTATTCTTGTAGGGTTTTAGCAAAAAAATTTTTGTTCAATCTATACGCAATATCAAACAATCCTGTATTTATGTCTCCATCAAACTCCACATGCCGAATTTTCCTCAATATGATTAAGTCACTTGTATATATATATTTTTTTATGAAAAGTCGCCAGTTTTTATACTATAACACCCATCATCGTGTACAACACTCTGACTAATCCGGTCCCGGAGGCGAAATCCTCTAAACGGGATTTTGGGGCGTCACATATCCTCAGTTTGAGTTCTCTATATTGCGGTAATGGTTGACACGGGAGGTAACCTGCATTAACACGTGCATGCATTTTATTTTTAATTGTTGATCTTGAACTGATGTTTTATAAACCATGACTTGTACATGAGCCACAATTATGTGTTTAAACGTAACGTCTTGTATTTCCCTTACTAAGCAAATAGCTCATCCTATTTTTTTAAAACAATACAGGTATCCAAGAGTCCAATAAGGATAAGGATGCATCAGTAACAGAGACGAAGTAGAGGCTCTGATACAACTATAATTTTTGTGATGTATATAATTCCATACGAAGCCACGGCTAGCCTAGAGTATTATCTTGAGTTTACTTAACCTGGTTTTTGTATCACTATAAAAATGCATGTATAATTATTATACTATTGTTTTGAACATCAAGCTTGGTTGATACGTGATATGTATATTGCTTAGACTCTTTATCTATACACAGGCCCATTTTAGCCAATCTAAAATGGGTTAGTAACACTCCATGTCCTAGTGAAGGGTGTTACCCCGTTAATTAAGGCGGGGGTGTTACAAGGTACTTCTTTGCTAGTAATATTCTCCAGGCCAAATGCTGCTCTGGTGCTTCATATACGTGGTGTAGTGTACTGTGGGGCAGATAATTATTGGTGAGGGGATTGCGTTTGGTGGTGGGGGATGGAACCAATATTGACATTTATAAAGATCCATGGCTGCCAAATCCATACTCGTTTCATGTTTTTTCTCCATGTGCTTTTGCCAGAGTCTTCTAAGGTCAGTCAGCTTATATTATTGTCTCGAGAATGGGATGTTATCAAAGTGCGTGATTTATTTTTTTTCGCAAGAGGCTGACTTAATTCTTTCCATTTCGCTTGCCCGGTCAATATGATTGGATCGTTTGTGCTGACTTTTTGATAGTAAAGGTAATTATTCGATTAATATTGGACGTATGTTGGCTCACCTCCCCTTAGATCCTCCTTATTCTTCTTTTTCCTCTAATTCCTTGAAATATTTTTGGTTAGCTTTATGGGTACTCGTCTAGCTCAGAACATTTTTAATTTCATTTGGCGGATGTGTCCAGCAGGTGAAAATCTGATGAGGTGGGGTGCAACATGCCAATATTTTGTGAGGTCCGAGGTGTGAGAACCGAGTCAAAACTACCTCCCATGCCATTTTGAATTGTCCAAAAAATATCCGTATTTTGGAAGCAAAGTGAGTTAGCTCCAGTGTGGTGATGAGTCCAAGCCTAGCATCAAAGCTGGGTCATGGAACGAAGACTATGTAGAACCCATCCAGGTTCCAAACAGTCAAATCACTGAAGCTAAAGCAAGACAGATCAAGTAGGCGCTCATGATTATGGTCCAAGAGATGATGAATAAAACTGGAGCTTGGATAAACATTCAAGGAAAATAAAGAATGGAGAACAATGCTTAGCCAATAAGTTGTTTGAATCATTGAATAGGCTTTTGGAAAACTGCAAAAATTGATTTGCGGTAAAACTACAAAAACAATTTTGTGGTAAAACAATCTTGCAATTTTGCACACTGTTTTACTACAAAAGCACTTTTGCGGTAAGACTAAAAAACTGCAAAAGCACTTTTGCAGTAAAACAGTTAATGGCATTTTTTTTCTTTGTTATTTCATATTGCTTAAAGCCCATGGATTATGGATAATTATGAGCTTGTTTGAGAGTGTTTATTTACTTTCTTCTTGCTTTAGGAATATTCTAAGAGTTATTATTTTCCTTTTTCAAGTAGGAATTAGTTTCCTTATTGAATTAGGATTCTAAGGTTTTGTTTCTCCTATTTAAAGGAGGTTATTAAACGTTATTAGGGATTCGTGATATTATGCAATTATTGAGTGTTTTATACCTTTGAGTTCTTACTCGAACTTGTTGAATAATTGGAATTGATAAATTCAATTGTTCTTGACATATCAATCAACTCTCTACCAATTGATTATGGCGTCATTGCTATACCAAGGTTCAATTCTTGTTCCAAGGGTTGGGTTAAGGTTTTCATAATCCATTTTTTCTACCAAATTCTAAGGTTCCTGCTACGTTCGTAGTCCAAAGATTGAGGATCCATCAAACTGGTTCGGAAAATGATCTGAGATCACATTATGTGGTCCCGATTTCATGGTTTTTACTTTTGTGATGCAACTCAATTTTTTGTTAATTTCAATCGGGGCACGTGTTTTTGATTCTTTTTTGTTCTTGCATGGAGCGTCTAGAATGATAGGAATAAGTGGGTTTTGAACAAAATATGCAAATTGCCGGAGAGGCTTATTATGGGTGCAGTGGGGTATATTGAAGCATATGATATAGTTCATAGGAGTGAATAGCAAACGAGTCAGGATGTGCGTTGGGTTCCTTCTTTCTCAGGTTAGTTTAAAGTTAATTGTGCCACATCGATGAAAGTTGAGCTTCGGGGCTAGGGGCTTGGGTGTTTCATTCAGGGTCATAATGGATGTATTCTCTTTGTGGTGACGACTTTTAAATCGGGCTCCACTCTAATCCTTCCTACATAACTCAAAGCCATTGCTTTTGGGTTAGCAGAAACCCTTAAATTGGCGCAGCAAATGTTGTGGTGGAAAATGATTATAAGGTTGCTATTGATTTTATCCTAGGCATTGAGCCTTTCTTGGTCGTATTCGGATCCATTTTGCAGGACATCCATGAGTTATCGGCTACGGTTGATGTTATTTTTTGTTTTTCTCCTTGAGCTTGTAATTCCGTTGCTCATGGTCTTTCTTGATATGCTTTTTGTACTTGTGTTGTGGAGAGCTGGGACTCCTTGTTCCCAGATTAGCTTTTTATATATATATATATAAAAGGAGGTCTAAGTCTCTCCCTTTTAACTATAAATAACAAAAACCCTCCCAATCCCCACCCCATACTGGCTTGTGGATCTTGTTAATTGATTTTTTCGCATGTTTCTAGAGACCTTAAAAAAAATTAGACAAAAAAAACTTAAAATTGAGAAGGGATTTAATGAAATATTTCTTCCTTACCTCAAATTGAAAACAAAATGGTGATTGCGCATTTTTTTTCTACTTTAGCCAATCTCTAGGCACTCTCTTTTTAGCATTTTTCCATTGTTTGCTCTTTCTTTTCTTCTACTCTCGTCATTCTCACTAATTTTTTTTCTAGTTCTCTCATCTTTCCTTCTTTCCCCCCCCCCCCCCCCATCCTATGGTTTTAACATAATGCATATATATATAGCTGAATTATAATATTCTAGACTAGTCTTCTATATATATAATTTATAATATATAATAAAAGGAGATAATAATAACCATTCGAAATTTGAAAACTTAAATTTCAAATTCTAACTTTCTTTAATTAATAATAATCTCTTTGCATAGTAAATTAATAAATTTCTTTAAAATACAGGGCTTTACAATCTATCCCTCTTAAATAAATTTCGCCCTGAAATTTCTAACAACGTTAATTGTAAAAGTTAACGAATCGAATCACAAAACTACAATTAAAGCATTAAAAGAGACTAACATCAGAATATGGCAAATAGTAAGATTTCAATTTGACATTCAATTTAGCAATAAAAGAGACAAAATCATAATATAGAAATTAGTAAAATTTCAATTTGGGATTCAATTTACTAACACACAAAAGAACTTAACATACAAAAATCATTATTTCATAACTTTTATGCATCAAATAAATAATAATTGAGGCTTTTTTTTAAAGAACAAATGTCACATTCTCTTTCTCTTTCTATTAAAGGACATTCATTTGCATTAATTAGTTTAAAGGATAACTTTTTAATTAAGGATAAAATATTAATAATTATATTATTTTAATTAATTAACTTGAATTCCAAAACTACTCTTTCCAAAGATGTATACAAGAAAATAAATATACAATTAAATTCAGAATTAAATCAATGAAATTAAATTACAACACATATCACAAGAAATTCAAACAAGAAGATAAAAACAAGAATTTTTCAAAAAAAGTCAAAGGATGTAAATTTCTCAAGCTAATCCATGTGGTATATCATTGCAAAAGATATCAGCATAATCCTGAAACAAAGAAACAATAAAACTAGGTAAAGACTAATTAAGTTCATTACTATTTAAATATGCCTCCTTGTACAAAAGTACAATCATCGGCTGACTTGAATACAACACATTTTTAATTTCACTCACTCTCGCATAAAAGTTCGGTTTTTTTATCTCTCTCATTTTTTTCAACTTCACTCTTTTTTTTTCTCGATTTTTTCTCTTTTGTTTGCTCGCTCTCTTTTTTTAGCTCACTCTCTTTCTTTTGGTCACTCTCTCTTTGCAATTTCAATTGATCTTCATACACTTGCGTTAGTAACATGGGGACAAGAAAATCGTCTTTTGATTAAGCACAAATAGATATTTGTTGGTGGATCTATCATGCTTCACTTGGCGATCAAATTACCATGGTCCCCCTAATAATAGATGTCTGGCTTGCATTGGCACGACATCGCATAAAGCCTCATATTCATACTTTTCAATACGGAACGCGACTAACATTTGCTTGTTCACCTTGACCTCTCCACTATCATTCAGCCATTACAATTTATATTTCTTAAGATGCTTAATAACAGGCAGCCCTAGCTTCTCCATCATAGTAGTACTTGCAACATTCGTACAACTTTCGCCATCAATGATCACACTATACACCTTGTTGTTCATGTGGCATTTAGTATGGAAGAGATTTTTTCGCTGTACTTCCTCATCTTCTTTAGCTCGCACATTAAGAGATTTCCTTGTAACCAAGAAATCTCCTTGAACTGCAAGGTCTTCTTCTTCATCCACATCTCTCACATCTTCCAATGGTGGCATAGAATCTAATCGGACTCTACGTCGATTTCAATTTTGCCGTTGACCCGAATCACCATAACTCTTTGATTAGGACATTGATTTGCCTTGTGACCCCTGCCTTAACACTTAAAACATTTAATGTCATAATTTTGAGGTGTATTAGGATCAGATTTACCTTGGCTTCCAAGGCTGGTCACCCCTTGTTTCAACACAGTTTTGCCTTTGGACGCGATTGATTTCTCTTCCTTTTTTTAAAGCGGATTTGATTTCCAGGAGGATGTGCTTGGACATTGCTTTGGACGTAGGCTACCCATCATCTTAAGTTGATGCTCAATCTTGACCTCCATGTGCACCATATCTATCAATTCGACATAATTTTGCAATTCTACGGCACTAGCAATTTTAAGGTTCAAACCACTCAAAAACCTTACCATATTAGCCTCTCGATCCTCCTCCACGTTTGCTCGAATTATTGGTATTTCCATCTCATAATCATCCACGTTGTAGTTGCCTTGCGTAAGCCTTTGTAATTTTTGGTATAGCTCCCGGTAGTAATGCCTAGGTATAAATCGCTTTCTCATCACTGTCTTCATTTCATCCCATGTCTCGATAGGAGGCTCTCTATTTCTTCGATGGTTCAAAACTAATTGGTCCTACCACACAATCGTAATCAAAGAAATCAATGGTAGGGAGTTTCATCTTCTTAATCTCGGAGTAGTTGTGGCTATCAAACACTAGCTCAACATTCTTCTCCCATTCAAGATAACCTTTAGGGTCATTCTTTCCTTGAAATGAAGGAATCTTCATCTTGATACTACCCACATTGTTATTTTCCCGATTCTTATCCTCTCTAATCCGCCCATCATATCTCCTATTGGCAGCCATTGAATTCCAATCATCGTCATCCTCGCAGCCATCATATAGTTTATATTCTTCATTCTCAACCGTCCTTGTTCAAGCCCACCTCTTGGCTATTCGACATTGTTTATAACCTAAAAAATAAAATTATGAGCCTCACAAGCACCCCCTCAAGTGTTTTACTCAAAGAATGATTCACTCAATTCAATCGTGTATCACTCAATAATTAGTGACTTTACCCTCTAATGATTTCACAACTTGCTCATTTTTTCGCTAAAATTAATGCTCTATAGGTTGTTATTGAACTACTTAATTGAATATCGGAATATGAATGAAAGTTCACGCGATTAATCTATAGAAAACAAGAATCCCAATAAATATGGACGCAATAAGATGCAAAAGAATGAAAAATAGGTGCCAAAATTTTGTCTTGGGATAAAGTGTTTTTGGGACTGCTTGAACCCTATATAACTAGAATCCAAAAAGAAATAATGCTCTATAGGTTTTTTTTTCTTTTTTTCTTGGATCCTCTTATTTCTTCTATCTTTTTTTTTACTTAAGACAACTTACAGCAATGAAATCGACTAATGAATTTTTGAAAACTTTTAGCAACAAATATAATCAAATCTAAATGAGTAGTACAAATAAAAACAAAGGAAACTAGAAATTGCGAACAAGGTACAATTCCGAATTAAACTAGGATCACCAATTCGCAAAGCACAAACCTAGGGTTTATCGCAATTTTAGGGTCTATCGCAATCAAAATTATAGTCCTAACAGATTCAGAATATAAACCCTAAATATAAACAAAAACAGATTTGCAATAAATGACCACAATCAAATAATATATCAATTGCAATTTAAGGCCCCAATAGATTCAGCAACAACATATTCAAATTGTATATAAATCATTTTTTTTAAAATATATATATATGAAGAAGAACACAATAAACGAACATGATGAATACAAAGAACAAGGACAGAATCATGAAGAACAAAATAGAATAATGGGTAGATAAAACCTAATAGTACGTAGAACCTCCTCTGATACCAACTGATACGACTCATAGTGATATCGCACAAAACGCGCAAATACAACGAATTCGTTATACGAACCTTGATACAGATTCACACGAAAACCATAGCGAATTAATAAACATGGACTGTTTCTACAATTAGATTTGGTTGAAATTGAAGAAACCACAATCGGGTGTCGAATACTGATTGATAAGTCGGATGAACGCCACAGACAAACTGATAAGTTCAAGTAGTCCATGAAGAAACAAAAGAGAATTAATCTCACTCAATAATATTAATGGTTAATGTCTGAAAAATACATAGCATTCACCCTCTTTAAATGAGGTGTAGAAAACTTAGGCAACAAGGAATTCAATCCAACAAGGAAACCTAAAACAAAAAGAAAATAACAAATCCTAATTAAATAAGGACTAATCCCCTAAATTACTTAAAATAAAGAATAATAACAATAACAACAACAATAACAAAACAACAGCAACTAAATAACTATACTAAAACAACGTGTGAACTTGAACTCCACAATTTTGGACTGCATACACATGGTTTTCTTAATCAATTTGGGCTTGAATAAGTGTAATCCATCCTTCACTTTATACTCCACGTTTTTCCCCTTCAATGAGCTTAATTGAGCCTTCTTCTTGAGTCCAAATAGCTTGAATTAATCCATTAAGCGCTGCCTTTAATTTCTTAGCCCGCGACCTTGTAATTGGGCCTATTGAAACTTGAATGGCCTCTGAATTGTCTTCACTCCGCATATCATCCTTGTCTTCGTTGGGTTTTTTAGCCCTGTGAGTACAACTTTCTTAGTGGGTCCTTAAAGGGCTATGTAGTGGAAGTTTAGGGTTTTGGAGGAGGGGAGTGTGGAGTTTCTTATTATGGAGGTGGTTTTTGTAATTTCACTTGGTGAGAGGGAGCCTACGGGGTGAGAGGGAGTGGTTGTGATGATGAGAGGGAGGGTGAGGAGGAGAGAGAGGAGTGCAGTAGAAAGAGAGGCCATTATATTGCTCTCTCTATCTATCTCTAATGTGGTGGTGTGTTTTTTATATAGGCAAGAGTGCTTCCTATTTATAAGGAGTTTGGAATTGTTTTATTAATTAATGTGTATTTGGGTATGGAGTTTTTTTTTTTTTTTTTAAAGATATTTGGGTATGGGTTTCTTTTGAGCAGTGCACAGTAATTATTTAATCTTATTACAAAATCCATATAAGTATGGGTTTACGTGTGCATTGATCTGAGTGAATTATGAGAAGTCATAGAGTCAAACTGAGTGTCCTTAATTGGAAATACCAAAAAATAAACTAAAATCATACAAGAAAATACAATTTATTCACATCACATAAAAACACAAGATAAAACGAAAATCATAATTAACCAAACATCAATTAATTTTCGGACTTAGTGAGAGTATATTAATTACTTTTTGGGTCATTTGTACTATGGCACCCAAAATTTATATCAAAATTGAGTTTGACACCTACTATTTTTTTTATTATAGTTTGGTACCCATTTCTAACTGTTCCGTTAGTTCCACAAGTTTGACTGTTAAGTCAATGAATTAATGAGGCAAATTGTTCAAACTACCCCCGAATGCACACAACAATAAACACAATGGATAGTAAAAGGAAATAATCATTGTTTGTCACTTTCCTCAAACTAAACCCAAGAAATACTCCTTCAACTTATAACCTGCCATTTTTATGTATCCACACATGCATTCAACCAAACAGTTTATACATTGTATATCTTCACATTCAGCCACAATCAACAACATTTATCCAATTTATACATTCATCCAAAAGTCAACACAAGTTCATTAAAAATCTAGATGGGAAGGGGGAGAAAAAGGTACATTTACCCCCACAAAGTTCTTTGTGCATAGAAAACACTAAGCAAAAAGTAATTGCAACCAAACTAGTGTGTGCATTCACAAAAATAGTTTGGTTACCTACTCAGTTTTTATAACAATTCCCCGTACCAAGCCTGCCATCCCATAAGCATAAACCAGAGCCACTAATTAGTGTGAGATCTCTTACCCATTTCTAATTTTTGTTTAATACCATACACATATTAGAAATACGTACGGTAAAAAATTTATTAAATCCTATATCTACCAAAGGCATACATCACAAAAACAGCGTTTTGAACTTCCCAATGGACATTACTACGTTCGCATGTAGAGTATATTTACCGTACAATTTGTACCATTGTAAATGCTCTAAGGGTGTTTTGTGATCCCTTTTTCTTTCCTTCCCGTGATGATATTGACATTGGTGGTGACATTACTACGTTCGCAATGTAGAGTATATCTACCTTACAATTTGTACCATTGTCCCCCAATTTTATTTAACAAATTCGGTTAAAATCCTCTTTAATTAGTTGGGAATTATTTGGTTGAGGAATCAAGTGGGCCAGATTTTGCAAGCAACCACTATCCACTCTCAATCTAACTCTTCGGATTTTGCAAGCATCCCCTCTCCACTCTCAATCTCTCTATGGCGGGCCAGATTTTGCAAACCCTTACCTCTCTCCACTCTCAATCTTTCCTTCGATGGCCATATCTCAATTGAAGTAAGTGTGTATCTTTCATTGGTGTATATATTCGAACAATATATGTTATATATTGATTTAACAGTGTATCTAAAAATGGTGTATAAAGTACAAAAAGTGAGAAGGTCTCATTGTTTTTAAAACAAAACAAGTGAGATCAAATCAAGGTTTTTGTTTTAAAACCGAGAAACCTTCTCACGTATTTATGGGTCCCATTTTTCAGTTTTTTTAAACCACCACTTGAACTCACTTAAAAATGTGAGTTTATCCCATGTTTTTAAGTCTTATCATATAAACTTAATTAAGTTCAAAACTATCACATCCGCCTATTTAAGTTTGAAAACAACTTTATCTCTAACAAAAATTCGTGTTTCTCTTCTTGTTGAAAATTCTAAAATGCAAATTCACCATTGATATTTCCACCTCCTTTATAAATAAATAAATCCTATTGTGAACGAAAATTCTCAACTTGATATTTCCACTGACTCTTCTCTATGACGCCGCGCATTCCGTTCTGATATTTTCACCTCCGGGACCCGGTTAATCACGGATGCCATGCGCGACGGCGGGTTTAAAATATAAAAATCAGAACCTTTAAAAACTTTTCTCAAATAGAAAGGTGATCCTGTTTAAAAGCTCATTTTATAAAATCAAGGCATGTGGAGTTAGTTCGGGTAATAAATCAACCTATAGCATTTAAAATCATTTTTCCATACAAATGGAATCACATCAAACCATACTTAAATCAACTCCACATATATAAAACCATTTATACAACTTCACAATACAAATTGCTTATCAAATCATAGCCCATATACAATTAAATGGAAATCAAAATGATTATACAACACAGTCCTTTCTCGAAGAAGGACTTGTCACAGACTGTGGACATCAGAGGCCTCTACACACGTACATCATATTTCACCCGAGATGCTATGCTTGCAAAACTATTAGAAATTGGGATGAGCCAAATCCGGGCTCAGTGGGAACTATATAGGTTTTGTATAAAAAATACTTTAGTTTAATGTTATAATTTGAAAACATGCAATGCAATGCAAACCCAAGTGCATGTAACCCCACTAGGACTTCTATCCTAGCTACCCAGAAGCCATTTATCCAACAATCCGATCTCTCCTCTTACCATCCATAAGATAAAACTCCAAGGAATTTCCATAACTTGAGGAGATCGCTAATCCAAAGTCACCTCGTATCAAACTATAGTTTCCTAAGGTTCGACATGCTACAGACTACCCATTCTCAAGTGTAATTCCAACTCTTCTATGCTATCCGGTCCTTACTCCATAAGTCGTAACTATAGGCCAAGTGTTCATTGTTATCACTTTAATTATAATTCATTATGAATCTTATACTTGGCCACCTAATAGGCTTCACCCCAAGATCTTTAATCTAAACCATTATGTACGCTGTACTCTCATTGGGCCATCTCATTATCTCTGATTTCCCTATCAATTATGAGTATATTATATGCATTATGATCTGACTCGCTATTTCGTAAACCGTACGCATTCGTATATCCATGTGTCACTTCTATGTTCAATAATTATTATCTCTTTCCACTTTATATATTAATACATTATGGAAGGCTCGATAGTTCTCTACGTGTATCCTGTTCTGTTTAGATATGTCCGCATAAGTCTTTGTATCAATTACATCATAGCCAAGGCAACATATGAAAATCAATACGAGACATGATACGATACAATAATAATCACAACACAATCACAATCTCACAACAACTCTCGTATCACGTCTCCAGTATAATGCCTCAATTCCACCCCACGGTCAGTCCAGGCCTAAAACAGAGGATCTCGAAAGGTCCAAGGTTCTGATTTCATGTTTCCTCCGAGTGGGGAGTGGCTCAGGGACTTGTTTTCTATGTAATTCATTCGGAGATAACCGTGCAGGACATTTTCCCAGGAATAAACTCCGAATAGTTAACGAAAAGAACACCTCATACAAGCCATCTCGACACTCTGGAAGGAACTACACCAGGCGATACCCTAGCAGGGTAATGACCATTAGTAGCCCAACTACTTCCCGGGAAACTCACCATTTGGAAAGTAGTGGCACAGGAGACCTGCTCCGCTGCCAGGGAAACTCGTCTAACTGAAAACACATAGTCCTGTTAGAAGACAAGATACCTAGAGTGGGCTCTCATTTGTGGACACACACAACCATCGGCGGAGTCACCGACTTCATTTTCCCGTGCACGGTTTAGGGCCTTTTCACCCATGGGCGGCAATAGGCGGCCCTCCTTCGAGTCATGGGGAGCTACCCAGTGCTCGGTAAATCATCATATCCAGCCATACGTGTGATCGCATCAACAGAAATATATCGATTCCGCATTCAACAACGTATAATCATCCAATCATTCATCACACATATGGCTAACAACAACATATATACAATCACATAATCGTCATCATTATGATCATCATTCATTCATCATTAATCACATCATCATTATTATCGACCCAATTATCCGGGACTTATCATTTATCTAATAATTCTCATTATTCGGCCGATTGATTCATTATCAATATATTACATCTTATTATATGCCATATGTATCAAATTACATCCATAAGCGTTCTATGTTAATTCTCTAGCTGGTCATTAAGCCAAGTATCAATTAGTGTACCCCTTGCTCAACCGGCATATTAATACAAATTACCTAGTTGTTCATGTTCTTAACTAAGGCAATCCATGCCCTAATAAGTGTGTTCTATGCATTCTTAAAGAGTATTGAGTTCATATTCTCGTTACTAATGCCTAACACGCTCCGTACATGTCATTAAACTCGTATGTCATGGTATATCGCTTGGCTCAACAACCATGGATAGAGTTCAACACTCTCAACTATATACGTATACATGTATATCTAATCCATATAATCCATAATCAATCATGATTCAAGCATAAATCCCGAAATCCTCTCTAGCCTAGTTCATACCTTAGGCTATAAAGTGGATCCAATGTGTAGGTGAGACAACAAGGCTCATAGTGTGGTAAGAAGTGATAATATATGATATCTAAGTGATAAACTATCCATATAAATCACTAATCTAAGGTTTACCTCTCCCCATCCCCATGAGACGCAAACAACATGTACATTTCATAAAAATCCACAATTTGAGTTCAAAACTCTAATTCAACAAGTAATAAATTGAAATTAAGGGTTTAGTACTAGTGTTCCCACCTTAGAGAAGCAAGACCGAGGAGTTGAGGAAGCGTAGGAGCCGTCTCGCCGAAACCCTAGCTCCAACACGAGCTCTAGTGGAGGAAAAAGGTGAGAAAGATGATAAATAGCGAAAGAGGAAGTGATTCGAGGCTCCAATCTTGTAGGAGGATGAAGAAGTGACAAGAATATCCCTCTCTATCTCTCTAGAAGTCTCTAGAGAGTGGTGGATCTGTTTGGCTCGAAAATAAGGAGTGGGGTGATAAATGGGTTAAAAACACTCAAAACCGACATTCAGGTGAACCATGATCGATCATGGGTCCCCAGGACCCATGATCAATCATGAAGCATTCTGGAACTCCTCTGGAGGACCATGATCGATCATGGTCCTCCACAGGAGTTCATGGAAGTCACTGTATCAGCAAATGACTTTTTGAGCTTAAAATGGATCTCGAAATGGTTGAATCTCGACTCGACCCAAACATGAAAGTTGTAGAGGGCAAAGAAATGAAGATGTGGCTGTAAATAGAGAGTCATTTGGATATCGGATGAAGAAGTTATGACCTTTCAAAGTTGGCCAAAAATCGTCGAATCGCGAAAAGTCGAAACACGCGATTTACGCTTCGGTTTCAACCCGAACTACTCGGATAACGTAACAATTACTCCCTCAAACTTATTATACCTAATATGACATACTAGGCTCTCTAACGAAAATTAAGCCATACTGGGCTTAAGAGAAGGTCAAAGCGGAATAAGGAACACGGGGTATTACATTCTCCCTCTCACATATGTTAATTCAATGATAGATCATTGCCACACTAATCTTCTATTTCAATTTTCAGATTACTGACACATCACATATTTACTCAAATCATACTAAACCTACACCTACACCATTTAAGTTGACGTCCTCCTTCAATACTATTTCTACAATTCAATTCATGTATTGTTTCCCCGTCCTTCTCTATCTTGATATATCTCTCTCATCTTATGTCATCAATGGGTAATAAAGTGACTAAATTTATTATATATATAAATATATACATAAAGAGCATTTCCCCTACGCACTCTATCCACGCACGGCTCCCAATGCATCAAACTTAGACAGCAGAGTTAATGTTAGCTGGCAACCCATCTCTCTCTCTCTCTCTCTCTTCAGTCAAAACCTCCCCATTTCTCTTTTCTCTCTCTCAAATTATCACAGTAACTCTAAAATCCAATCCCGTTCCGACCGAGCGCTCTCTTCATCTCCTTCCGACTAAACTTCCAACGAAGCTATTTCTCTCTAAAATACACAGCACGGCATATGTGACCATTTAGCTTGCTTCTCAGCATTCAAGCTTGGCCTTGTTGCTATGGGGTTGCAGGCCTTCTGGAGCCTCTTTATGGTTCTTGTCAAATGTTATGCAAATTTAGCAAATAGTTGGGTTCTAGGCAACAACGTAGCTATTTATGTATATAATATCGGGAATTGGGTAACGTCCACCCTTACATTTGTGGCTGCCTGTGCATCTGCAACCACTTTGTCACTGATGACGAAGATAATTACTTGTTGCTAATTGGTTTGGTTGTAACTTTCGAACTCATGAGTTGTTCCCTCACTTTACTCTTATTTCTCCCCACTTTACGACAGTTAACGGGATTGCTTGATTAGAAGTGATTATATTTAAATAAATAAGCTTAATTATACACCTTAACTAAAATTACATAATATCATCTTCTATTACTACTATGTGTGTATTTTTATTTATGTATATATATCTTGGTTTGGATGTGTTTTATCTGTGTTTTCCATTGTCACATAACTATATATCATATATCTGACTCTAGTGGAGAACTTGGTATTGAACTATAAATTGATTAATTATTGTTAAATATATATGTGAGGCACTCATTGTCGATCTTCTTGTCAATTTTTACTTCCAAGCTAGTATTTCTGATGGGCTACATTTGTCACTTTTCTTTGCTAGTTCATCGCATTCTATATCTCAAACATTTAGTACGTACTCACTGACGGGGCATCGTATTCAAGAGAACAAGTACGATTAATTGAGCATAGTAAAATCCTTATGAAGCTCGTCATCTACTACTATCATCACTACACCAGAAATGATCTTAAGAGACTGACTTTTTTTTGTCAGTCGCTTAAAAACTTCTTAAGCGACATATTATAATGTTAGTCGCTTAAGTATGCTTAAGCGAAAACACTTAAGAGACTAGAGTTAGTTAGTCGCTTAAGAGACTCTTAAGCGACCATACTTTAGTGACCGCACTTTGTTAATCGCCTAAGAGACCTTATGCGACTACACTTAAGAGACATACCTATGTTAGTCGCTTAAGAGATCCTAAGCGACTACACTTACGAGACTCGCCTATGTTAGTCACTTAAGAGATCTTAAGCGACTTAAATCCATATGTTAGTCGCTTAAAAGTTTCCACCGACAGGTTTTAAGTTAAAGACAAAGGACTTTGACCAAGTTGCTTAAGAGACTGACTTTGCAAATTATAAGTCGCTTAAGAGCTTACTTAGGCGACTGACAATACATTATCAGTCGCTTAAGTAATTTTTTTTTAATTAAGTCCAGAGCCTTTTTTCAGAATGCATTTGGGTTGGAGGATGCATATTGGTCGAAGGAGAGGCGATTTTGGACGTCGAAGGATGACGTCCCATACTATGGGGTTCTTGAGGCAGTTGTCGAGCTAAAGTATGCAAAAGGCATGCCGGTCGTGTTATTTAAGTGTAAATGGTACAACACTGACCCTGAAGATCCTGATAGCACAAAGTTAGATCATGGTCTTTTGTCAATGAACACTTCGACCAGTTGGTATGAAGATAGACCATTTATTCTTGCCAAAACGGCAAGACAAGTTTTTTATGTAGATGATCCGTTGGCAGGTGCTGATTGGAAAGTCGTTAATGTGATGTCACACAAAGGTACGTACAGTGATAGCACACTTGCAAGGGATGAAACCGCCACTCCACAGTTTGAAGTACAAGAACCCTATCAAGAACATCACACTACTTACATTCCTATCTCTGGTTTCACTATCGAACTTGGTGATCTACCACAAATGGATGTTCCCGATCATGATGATGATGACGACGATGATGATGATGACGACGATGCAGAAAAGTTTAACAATGACGTCTTAAGCGATGACGAAGACGATGAGGATGACGATGAGGACGACGACGACGATGATGATGATTGACATGTTCCGATTTGTAATTCCTTAAATCAATTTCACTATTACTGTAATAAATAAATTATTTTCTTCAGTATTAATTATATATCATTTTTTATCATTATTGTTAATATTATTATTAAATAAATAAATAGTCTTCTTCAGCATTTTTATTCATTTTTTATCACCGTTGTAGTATTATTATTAAAGAAATAAATGTAATTTTACATCATTTTTTTTTAATTTTCTATTATTATTATAAATAAATAAATAATCTTTTTCAACAATTTTTTATTTTTCTATTATTATGAAATAAATAAATAAATAAATAATGTTTTAGAGAATTTTTTATTTTCACTTAAGTGACTGATATTAATCAACTTCGGTCGCTTAAATAACTCTTAAGCGACTAATTATATACATCGGTCGCTTAAGAAGTTTTCGAGATAATATTTTTTTATAATTTTTTATTTTCACTTAAGTGACGGATATTGTTCAACTTCTGTCGCTCAAGTATTTTTAAAAAATAATTTTTTTAAAATTTTTTATTTTTACTTAAGTGACTGATATTGTTCAAATTTGGTCGCTTAAGAACTACTTAAGCGACTGATTTTATATATATTTGTCGCTTAAGAAATTACTTTTTTTACCCAAATATTTAGCGGGATTCTTTCCCTCTCTATGAAAATTTCACGACTCCTAAATCTAAAATCTCAACTCTGATTATCTCTCTCCTCTCAAAACTCTCACTCTCAGAATCATATCTCAAAACCAACGCTCTCACTCTCATCTCTCAATCTTACATCTCTACCCACTCTCACATCTCAAAACCCTCACATCTCATCCACCAGCACCACCACCAGCTCCATCTCAAAACCCTCATTCTCACTCTCACATTTCTACGCGCGCACGCCTCAAGTTAGATCTCATTTTGCAGCTCTGTCTCTTCTCTCACACACGCGAGGTATCTCACCACCACCACCGGTCCACCACCACCACCACCCTTTTTATCTCGCACCGCCGATTCACCACCACCACCGGCCGTGCCTCTCAAGCCCTAGCACAGTAACACGAGTAAGCCCTAAAAGTTCATTTTATTGATTTTCTATAGGTATTATAATGATTTTCTGTGGGTATTGATTTTTGGTGGGTATTATACATGATTTAGAATTAATTGATTTTCTGTGGGTATTGATTTTCTATGGGTATTTTATACATGATTTGATATTATATTTATTTATTTATTAAAAGAAAGAGGGGGAGAAATCAGGTTATTGGGATTGGATTTGATGAGGATTGATGAGGTTAGTGATGAGAATGTGAGGGTGAGAAGGGCGGTGAATTGGCCATGGGAGGTGAGAATTCAATCATGACTGTATTAATCAAAGAACTAGCATTCTAGCAAATTTCTCCCCAATTTCTATGAAAATTGGATGCTCAAAATTTGGTGAAATCCATCGGAACAGAGGCTTCAACTAATAAAATTTCATTTTGGGGCCAAAGTTATAGTTTAAAAACTCCACAATCTACCTAATTTGTATAACATATAAATGTATGATTGATAAGAGATATAATTTGGAGCGCAACTAGAAAAATTCTAATATTATAGTGGGCGAAAAACAATAATATCGACAAATGGGGCTCACTCGTATACAACTTTCGCTGGCACCAACTCTAACTTTAATGGATCCTCTCGGGGCCACTAGTCCAATATTACTACCCTTTAACATATTCATTTTCTTAAACTTTCTTGAGAACACACACAAAAAAAAAAATTATATGTATATAATCATAAAGTTAGGCAATAGTAAATTAATTAAGTTAATGACTTGGGACCTCTTTCCAATTCTAGTAGATCAAATATATTAAAATTATAAGGCTACCCAGTACATGGTTTTTTAACCTCTGCTGATAATTTTGAATTTGGCTAAACATGGTTTTGAAGAGAAAAAGAAGTGATTGAAGCAGATGGTTAGAGCACCTGTCCATTTTAATTACTATAAACTCATCATAATTCTGTTTATTAGAACTATACAAGGAAGGCAAAACAAATTCACAGTAAATTATTTAAATTGTTAGTATCAAGTACAGATAGTAGATTTCGTCTTGTTCAATTTTTACAGCAAACATAAATAAATATAAAAATTATTAATTGTCTCATTATAAATAGTCTAATTTATAATTTGAGGGACAGTGAAACAACCTTCGATAATCCCATTTATCAATAATCACTAATCTCAATTGAATTATAGGAGGTTCCAGGTCCTAGCTAACTGACGTTGTTGCCATTGGCGTGGCTAAGAGGGCCGTACGAGATTCAATGAGCCGTACGAAATGAAGATATATTCATAGTAAAGATTTTAAAAATCAAAAAACAGAAAACCACAAGAGCTTTAACTTCAATTTATTCATTTTCCTTGAATATTAAACAATTATCTCAATGATACCATCAGCCAACAAAACTATGTTATCTAAAAAGTTCCATTCTCTTCACAGTAATTCATACCGGCTTGGGAAGATCAGGCCGAAAGTTGCCAAAGGAGAGAGGTGGAGTGCGGGCATGTGCTTCTAACCCGATCGAGGCGAAGCTCCAGGTAACGAACGAGCGCATTCACCAGCTTGAGGGACAATTCGCAGATATGCAAGAGATGATGAGGCAGCTTAAAGAGACCCGTGAGGCAACATCTGGTTCGAACACCAATCAGAGGTGAACTTGTTTATTTAACCAAATTTGTACTTTCGCGACTTTTGTTATTAGACTTGTATTTTTGTGAACAAGTTTTCGATGTTGTAAATGAACCACATTTAATGTTTGTATGTTGTTCGTGAATTATACACTTATATTTGTGAATTGTCTTTCTATGTGAATGTATGTTGAAACCGTATTGGTTTGAATTGCAAGTTTGACCGTAAATTAGTTTGAATTGCAAGTTTCTTTGTGAATTGGTTTCAATATCAAGTTTGGCTGTGAATTGTAGGTGTGAATTGATTTGAATTGTAGGTTTGGTAAACCTGCAGGCTATTAAAATTGCACAGTTTGGTGAAATGGTGTTTCTTCACTTAAGCGACTGACATAGTCATTGTCAGTGGCTTAAGTGACTAAGCTTAAAAGACTGACAAAGCATTATCAGTCGCTTAAGCTGGACTAACTTAAGCGACATACAAGCCATTGTCAGTCGCTCAAGCTGGACTAGCTTAAGAGACTGACAAGGCAGTGTCAGTCGCTCAAGCTGGACTATCTTAAGCGACTAACAAGGCATTTCAGTCGCTCAAGATGGACTAGCTTAAGCGACTAAGCTATTTACCATAAGTCGCCTACGCCTTAAGTGACGTATTTTGAGTCTGTGGCTTAAGAGTTTCTTAAGCGACGGATCCATATTTATCAGTCGCTTAAGAGTTGCAGCCACTCGGCTAATGCGACTATACTTAAGCGACTGACATTTAGTCGCTTAAGACTTAAGAGACAGATAAGAGGTCTTAAGCGACTGTGAGAGTCAGTCTCTTAAGATGATTTCTGGCCTAGTGCATGTATGTTACATTGAAATTTGTATATTGAAAAACTGACTAGTGAAATAGTAAAGCTTTATTTGGGACGGAAAATTCTTACTCCTCTCTTTTATTTTATTTTTTTGTCTTTGTTTTTGTGAGAGGGGGGGCGGAGAGGGGGGCAATAACCAATAGGGATACTGGCACTACTTGCAGTTGAGTTGCTAACTCGAGTTGATTCGTAGGTTGTGTTATATATAAAACTGAAGGATTTGGAATCTTTTGAGGCAATATATGGAGGGAAAATGATAGTCTTACAGGTTTCATTTATCGGATATTCGTTTACAATGTACCAATATATCATGTATTGAATATTCTGTAAATCAGTGAGTGTATCACTGCTTTATATGGAGTCATCTAACAGGCATATTGCACATGCAATTAAAGAGGTGATGAGTATTAGAGGATTTTATGTCGACTTATTTCATTATAGCTAAGCATAGGAGAAAGTGGTGTGAAAAGAAACGACAACCAGAAAAAAAAATATTGTTAACTTCCTTCTCCTAACAATACTTCCAACTTAATTTTCAAGGAAATTGAATTAATGTAATAACAAGCTATATATATATACACTGGGTTATTAATTCAGTACAATATATCCTTATATATGTATATAGTAGCCATAAAATGAAATGTGGTCCTCAGACTGTGATAATTATATGACTATAGAGGTTGTTGAAGCATAATCATCTTTTTCTCAATCTAGGAAAAAGTGAAAACGAAGGATGACAAAAAGTTGCTTACCACATTAATAGTAAACATCACCCTAATAATAATAATAATAATAATAATAAATGTATGTATAGAGTAGTTGCATCCTAGGTACCTTTTACGGTAGACTATGGTGAATATCTCTCTAAATTTATACATTTTTGTTATATTTAGGAGTGATGATCTGTTAATTGTTATATTAACTATATATACGATGAGTAATATGATGTGCACTTGATTTTCTTGCTAATTTATGGTAAATAATGATGTGATGTAAAATATTATATATACATATATTTATATATTATAATATAATTATAATTTTTTTTAGTATGTGCCAATACAGATACAAACTTGATCCAGATTTTTAAAAAGTTCTTTTAAGGGCTTTTATGATCTGATCTTTGCGTTTGAAAATTTTTATAATGTTGTTTTGGTATATGACTCTTGCGAAAGTTAAATATTTGGCGGAACTGTGTTACTGATACCAAAAATATTGCTAGTTGATATGAATAATGTACATCAAATACAAAAATGTGCGTGAGTACCAAAACTTAGAAAATATATCATTCGAAAAAATAATTAATTGTGAACCACATTTAAAAATAAATAAATTAACTTGATCTTAAAAAACCCTTATTAGTGGAAATGGAAAATTATGCAGCCCTTTAATTTTTAATCTTATTTTAGAGCCATATGTCCATGTGACGGTGAAAGTTCACCAAACGAGAGAGGCAGAGTCATATGATTGAATAATGAAAATTGCCATTTCAAAATTCCTTCTACTACAGAAATTAGCATTATCGATTTATATTTTTCTTAGTTAATTCATTATCGATAAAACACATTTATCAAAGAACAGTAAGTAATAAAGGAAAAATTAATTCATGACAGTCCCAATTTTTTGTTGGGTTACGTTTCTAGGACAAAACCAAATAATTGCTTCAACCTTCTTTATTAGTGCCAATTTTTGATATTTTTTTATTTGTAGGACAATTAATAATTTTTTTTAACAGAATTTTGGTGTTTTCCAATGAATCCAATAAAGATAAAAAGAAATGCACATTAAAAAACAATAGATACAAGAAATAAAATTTTTAAATTTGTACAAAGATAGGAGAGAGAAATCTTGTAAGTGAAAAAAAATTAGAAGGAGAAGAGAGAAACCTAAAGGAGAAGAATGAACGGCGTTTACTCCTATCTAGTTAATTAAACGGTCTATAAAGTTCCACTGTACCGTTAATGTCAAATTGGCCACTTTAGAGGAGCCAAATCCACGGCATGGGTGGCTAAGTTATAGTTAAGTTAGGTTAAATAAATGAGATACATGTCTTATAAATACTTCTTTCTGTGAAAGACGAAGTAAGTTATAGTTTTATATTTAATTTATTTTCTATAATGTGATTGAGCAATTCAAATTACCACTTACAATAACAGTAGAGATAATGATGGAAGTACACAAGCCCATGTGAAGCCTTTTCTGTTTTTAGTAGAGAAGTGCAATAATAAGCTATTACTCTCTCTGCCTCTTTTTCTTTCCAAAATATAAGGTTGTATGTTTTTATTTGTGGATTCAGTGCATAAAATGAGTAGCTAAATTATAGTTAAGTTAGGATAAATAAATAAAATATGTCTTAAATATACTTCTTCCAGTAAAAAACGAAGCAAGTGATAGTTTTATATTTAATTTATTTTATATAATGTGATAGTGCGATTAGTATCTTAATGTGATATTTGCAGTAAAAAAATACGCATAAAAATTACTGTCTTAAATTGATATTTGCTTATTAATTATAATTTCTTTTTAATGAGTTCCTTTTGGCCCAGTTTTTCGATAATATATAGTTACAATTAATTTTATTAACATAATTTTGTTGAAAATAATTTTATTTTCTTATAAAATGTGTAACTTAAATAAAATGTCTTGGGAGTATTATTTTGTATGTTATTCATGATACCTATTTAAACTCTTTCGTTAAATCCTGGTAGGGCATACTATACGATACTTTAATGCAACAATTATTCTCAAGAAAAAGATATTCTTATCTTCTTCATTTAGCAAATAATCATAATGGCTCAATCAAATACACACAGTTTTAGTCAGAAAAACAAAATTAAGATTACTTTTAGAAGACCTAAAAACATGCATGTTTACCTCCACTTAACTCGAAAGGCATATTTCAAAAATATATTTAATTTTATTATTTTTTTTATCCCACTATACTTTTACTTGATAAAAATTAATATAGTAAAATAAAAATTCATAAATTTGACATTTGTGCCAAATAAAGATTAACAAAGAGTTATGCTTACTTCTTGTATTTGTAGTGCTGGTGCGCCACTACGATTGGGCATGTATGATGTTGATTAAGGAATTGAAAGGGCCTAATTTAATCATTTAGAATAAAAGTTGCAATTTCATATCTTATATTTTTACTCATTTTCTTTTCTTTTCATGGACAAATTATATTACAAAACATGTGTTTAAGCATGTCGAGTAGTAGGTTATTGCCGATTTCACTCATGATCATTTTAAAATTTAATATTTTCAACTAAAGAGAAATAGCCTTATAATCATTACAAAGAACACACCCTACCAATTAATTACCAAGCTTCAGTACAAAATTGCCTAAAGAGAAATAGCATTGTTATCCGCCTGTGACAAATTTTATTTTTAATTTAGCTTAAATGAAACATTTTGAAAGGCCAAATCTATATTATAAAACACCATCTTTCAACAAACTTCTCCAAAATGTATAATAATCTAATGGTTAAAATTTCACATATTATAGTGTGCATTATTTATACACTCTTAGATGAGTTTTATAGACACATTAAGATGTCATCAAATTCAAAACACTCACACCAATAATATACACACAATGAACTTTGACACACCAATAATTTTGTCTACATTAAAAATGACGTAACTTAAAATAAAAAATTCAAAATCTAATAAATAAAATTAATATTAAATTGTACTAATCAAGATCAATTAAACAAAATCCATCTTGACTATAGAATTATGTAAAAAAAATGAAGATTATTTTTAATAACATTTAAGGACATACTTATATATTCTTACAGTATTGGTCATCTCATTCTGTCATTTTTAGAAGTGTTGACGGTAGATCAGTCCAATTTATGGACTATTTTCAAATGATACTGACAAATGTGGTTGGATTATTTTCACATTTGAACTTGAGTTTAATTATTTAAAAAATATTTTGCTGAGATCAAAATAAGATAAAAAAATATATGCTTAAAAGTATCTTTAAAAAATTAAAAACAAGTCAGTCCAATCAGGTCTACTTTTAGTTTTCCATTATGAAAATATATTAACCCCTTAGTTATTCAAAACGTTGGACTAGATTAGAAAATGCACTCAAAATAGATTGATTGATGTTTGTCGATTTTGATTTATCACACGTTACTCTTTTTTATTCTATTATCAAATCATATTTATTTTACCGTATCGGATGGCACAGGTATACCCTAGTTACAAATATGTTACAATTTGTTGTACATGTAGGATTCCTTACACCATGGCTTGACTTCTAAAGAATCAAAACATGTACATGAGTATAGTTCTTTTGATCATCCTGGGAACGGAATTATAATTCATATAATTATAGGCTAATTGTATTTATTGGTGTTCACTTAAATTAAGTTGTCTTATCGCTTATCGCTTATCACTTAACGTATGGTACCATCATCCCCTTTCTTTTGGTGTATTTAGATATATAATTGTTATAGTTATCTAAGTATCTAAATGTGTGTAAATGTATATTCAACTCTTAGTTTTCGTTTTAGTTCAAATTTTTGTTCATTAATAAAACATAAAATGATAATTTCACACAGAAGTATATATATTTGATATGTAGAATTTGGAAATATATCAAACAACTAAACTGTACAACTGCACATCAACCAAAAGTTGAGCAAAAGATGAATACAGCCACAAGCAAAACCAAAATATATATAAAAAAAGGTTTTGAAGTGTTGAACCTTAATTAGGATTTGATATGAAAAAAAAGTTAAATAAATTGTAATGGAACATGGCGTATCTCTTGATGAAGTTGGCTGAGTTTCATTATAATGCGGACAACACTGATGTTAACTTTCCAAGTTCCTCTCGTCGGCCCCTTCATCACTGGGTGAGCGGGTGTAGACGCCCTAATCCGTGACCCCCGCACGAATCCTAAAGAACGCTCGCTAGTACTATTGTTGAGTCTGTTACTCATCCAGGCGTACTAGAAACTGCTCCGAGAAGTTTGTAGCCCAACAAAACCATTCCCAGAGGGACTTGTCGTGCGACAAACCTACCTTTTTTGGTATATATCGCGCGAC
Source organism: Lonicera japonica (assembly GCA_021464415.1). NCBI lineage: Eukaryota > Viridiplantae > Streptophyta > Magnoliopsida > Dipsacales > Caprifoliaceae > Lonicera > Lonicera japonica. Next base: position 23,031,445 of record CM038465.1, on the reverse strand, counting down.
AAACTGGATTGTTGCACGACAAACCTTCAGGTGTCGCACAACAAACCCCTCTGCCCCAGACCATCCACTCCCTGACACATCAGTCTGTCAGGGACATCACTTCAACCGTTTGACACTTGCCCTTTCTGAGGGAATGTTGCGCGACAATCTCCCCCGAGTATTATAAATAGGCCAACACCCCAAAAGGGAAGGGGAGGACTTTTGGAGGTGGGAAAATTAAGAAAAAGAGAAGGGTTATTATTTAAAAAATCTGATTTTCAAAAGAAGGATACAAGGAATCTCCGAGTTCTGACACTCGAGGTCTCTAATTTTAAAGTCGAATTCTCGACTATATCTGGAGAAGAAAAGCCTATATCCGCCGAATTATCTTTGGTCATATTATACTTTCTCTCTCATATTCTCATTATTATCGTCGGGAAGGTAACTAACATTTCTTCTAGTAATTAAGATTATATTTGTTTACTTGTATTATTGTTTGTTTAAATTCTTATATAAATACTGGTTATTTTCGGAAGTACTTTAAGTGAGTCGGGAGTTGGCTTGCTTGGGCCAATATAAACCGAAAGCATTTTACTTCCATTTGTTTTGTTTTTTTTTTAGACTTGTCATATCTATTGTTCTGTCCACTTTCTAGCTGGATAAACTTACTGTCAAGATTATCGATATTTTATTTCCTCAATCAACCGAAAAGAAAAACACTTTCAAAACTAAAAGAAGTAAGACCATTTATCATCCGGCTAAAACCAAGTTTTCAAAACCTGGATTGAAAAGGCTTACTTAGGAATAAAATTCAGATATATTCCATCTTCCATATAGACTGTAATGTATCTGATACACTCACCTCAAGAGTTCAATTTCATATTAAATCAATTCCGATAAAGATCCGATCTTTTCCCAATAAAACAAACGAGATAATTGATATTGTTATAAGAGGAAACAATACTAAATCACTCTCATTTCCAAATTGATAAGATAAACTTTGTCACTAGTAATCAGTTTTTTACAAAACCAAAACATCGGATCACGGAATACAAGGTTTTCATTATTTTTCCCGTTTTTCACAAAATCAATTTTTCATAAGTTATTTCCAGAAAGTAGTAGAATATCAGTAAAAGCATCCAAATTTTTCAATATAGAATAAACATATAAGGTCACTAGAGACCGAAAGGGCGGAATGGGTGCTTAACACCTTCCCAAATCGTAATATAGTTCCCGAACCCTATAGAAACCTGGTTTCGTAGACAAGACGTGTAAAGAAAGTCTTGTCTATACCCTTTTCTCTTACACAACCATTTTGTCTGTTTTCTCGTAAAGCGTACTGGTAACTCTGAACGAGCCCCTTTGCATTTAGAAATAAAAAATATGACAAAATCCTATATTTTGAAGAAAGTAAAACAACAGAATCCGTTCCAATATTTTAGACCCCTAAACACGGGATTTGAGACCCGGGGTTCGTATTTGCGGATTCTCACAGCGGGCCATACCCAACGCATGGGCCTCCAAAGTACAGGGCCGGCCCATTCTTATTATAACAAAAGTTTATGCTCCCTCAATTATACTCCGAGAAAGAGACTGGCGATTTAGTAATATGGTCATATATATAGTGACAATATGTGTTCTAAGGGCACATGTAAAATTTACTATTAATAGAAAGAATTATGTCTTGCATGAGAATTTAGCATCATTTAATATATTTTATATTTTTGTTCTTTTTATATTTAAATTTTTATTACATGTCCTTCGAACATATATTAACACTGCATATTAAAAAGTAAAAAATTCGTTCCTAAAGGGGACAGGATATGATATAGAGTAAACTGCTCAAATGGCCATTAAACTTTCTATCCAGTACCATTTTGGCCATCAATCTTTAAAACGAACCACTTTGGCCATCCAACTTTGGAGTTAGTTCTACTTTGGCCATCAAACTTCTATTTGACTCTTAAATTGAATAGAAAGAAACCATTTACAAGGCACATGACTTCATTTAAGCATATTTTGATCATTTTGGTTATGAAATAGCCTAAATTGTGCTATTTGTTGAAAATATTGATATGTTTTATACATTATATGTATTTCATTTTGGTGAAAATTATAGGAAATAAATGTCGTTTTATTGTAATATGGCCAAAATAGCCTTGCACGAAATCATGTGCCATGCAAAGGTATCAAATTTAACAGCCAAATTGGATGAAATGGTCAAAGTGGTACTCACTCCGAAGTTAGATGACCAAAGTGGTTCGTTTTAAAGTTTAATGGCCAAAATGGTATTAGATCGAAAGTTTAGTGGCCATTTAAGCTGTTTACTCTATGATATATATATATATATATATGCAGCCCAAATTTCAATCAAGTTGCATTTTTCAAATTGAATTCATAGATGGTGGGTGCTAGTTGGCTTTTTCCGGATAAAGGTGCTCAATTATGGATTTAGAGGAGAAGAAGAATGTAAAGGTTGAGCAAGAAATAAGAAAAATGGCATTAAATTATTTAGAAACGAGGTAAAAAAAATTCCGTGATAATATTTTTGCAAAAAAATCAATGAATAATATTTTTTCAGAAATAAGGGCCTAAATATCATTATTATTTTGAAATAAAGGTTTGTTTATCAAAAAAAATTTGAAACAAAGGTTTTGACCGAATGCAAACTTAATTTTGTTAAAAAAATTGTTTTGCGCAAATTTAACTTTGCAATAAAAAAAATTAATACAAATTTATTTTGCATGATGTGTTTCTATTTTTTAACAAGTGTGTGTTTTTATGTTTCATTCATAAAACTTTAAAACAACATCAAATAAATACAAATACATAGTAATGTTCTCGAAAATGAGGAGTGAAAATTTAACTTTACATAACTTCAACCCATACAATATTTATTACCTTTAAATATATATAAAAAAATATTTACAAAATCTTCAACGGATAATAAAATACACGAGTATTGGTCAGTAAAAAGGATTTAATTGCATTATCATTCCTTAAGAGATTAATCAACTATCCCATGAAACTGCTGCTAACAGACTCGAATCCTGCTGATTCTTGTAAAGAGTGGACAATCATACCATTTAAGAGACGGAAAAATAAGCTCAAATTTTATTATGGGGAATTTCAAAAAATCTCTTTAGGGATTGTTTGATTGGGGAGGGTTCGCTCCAATTATTTAGCCCGTTACGATTTTTTAAAAAAATTTTGCTTTATCCTTTAACTAGATTTTTTTAATTTTTATTTTTATAAAAGAATAGAAAAGAAAGAAAGAGAGAAATTATACCAAGGAAATCATTCTTTAAGAAAAAATTATTCAAATAAAAAACTCTCCTATGCAAATGTGCGTCTTCCAAATTTTTCCATTTGCTTATGTTTAACCAAAACAAATGTAAAGATGATGTCCGACGAGAAAGGGGGTGGCTCAATCATACGTCGTACTCTTTTTCCATTAGATTGCTCTCTCTATCTATCTCTAATGTGGTGGTGTGTTTTTTGTATAGGCAAGAGGGTTCATATTTATAAGGAGATTGGAATTGTTTAATTAATCAATTAACGTGTATTTGGGTATGGTTTTTTTTTTTTTTCCGAAAGATATTTGGGTATGGGTTTGTTTTGAGCAGTGATCATTAGTTATTTAATCTTATTCCAAAGATTAAATCATTAATGTGTACAACTCAAAACAATTTAATTTCGCTTTTGTTTTTCTTTGGCTTTTTATGCATAAACACTAGGCCCAACAAGCTCTTAGGCGACGTACATTGTCCGTCTCCTAAGATAAGTATGTTCGTCTCCTAAGAGTCGGGCGACGAGCAAGCCGTCTCTTAAGAGCCGTCGCCTAAGTTGCGTCGCCTAAGCTCTTAGGCGACATACAAATATAGGTTTGTCTCCTTAGTATCTCTTAAGCGACGTACATAATGTACGTCTCCTAAGTATATCTTAAGCGACGCACATAATGTTCGTCTCCTAAGTGAACTCTTAAGCAACGTACATAATGAACGTCTCCTAAGTGACCAATGTGTGTCTCCTAAGTTGGTCACTCAGGAGATGAACATTGATCAATGTGCGTCTCCTAAGTGACCACTTACGAGACGCACATTGGTCAGTGTACGTCTCCTACGTAAGACACTTAGGCAACGCATATTGATCAATATACGTCTCCTAAGCTTAAAACTTACGAGACGCACATTGGTCAGTGTACATCTCCTAAGAGGAACACTTAGGCAACGTACATTGGTGAATGTACCTCTCTTAAGTCATACCCTTAGGAGAAGTACATTGACCAATGTGCGTCTCCTAAGATAGGGTACATGTCTTTCTTAGGAGACGCACATTGGTTAATGTACGTCTTTTAAGAGGGACACAAGGGCTTCTTAGGCGACGTACATAGACTAATGTACGTCTCCTAAGTAAAAGACCATTTTTCCAAAAATGCTAGAATTACAATTACCCATGCAGTAAAAAATGCATTTTCTATATCTGTTATCAAGATTTATACCAAGAATAACTTATAATCCCAAACAACTAATTCCAAAACACCAAAATTCAAAAAATTACAATTCATAAAGCTACATGCAATTCACAAAATTTAATTAAACTGTCAACATACACAAAGTCTCAAAGTACTTCGGATGGAAAAAATTAAATATTTGTTAAAGTCTTAAAATATTCAAAATATACAGTCCCAAAATGAACCAAAAAGTTAACTTATGGCTGTTGGCGGGAAGTACTCTCGCCACCGGAAGCACTCCCTCCAAAAAGTAGCCGGAGTCGAGCTTCCATATCTTCCATCTTTTGTTGTTGTTCTTCATTTGCTCGTTGTTGTTCTTCATTTGCTCGTTTTTGTTCGGCTTTGAATTGTCGCATTTCTTCGGCCTCTTGTTCTCGTTCCTGTTGTATTCTTGCCATGGTGGACCGGCGCTCCTCGACCTCGGACGGATTCGACCTCCGCACGCCACCCTTCAACTGTGAACCCCTCCTGTGCCCTATTCCCAGACCGCGAATGACCGTCCCTCTCCGAACACCAACCTCTCCCTAAACAATATTAATATGTGTCTCAATAGGAAAAGTAATTGGTACCGGAGGGGTCGAGTCTAAGCCGCCTTCCACGGGCGGTGGCGTGGGATTCGAGACTTCGAAGAAGGAGATGGAAGCCTCAACCGCGGCAGTCATAGTAGCCTATAAATAACAATTAATTAATTTATAATTCAATAACAATAAATAAATAATAATAATAAAGCAACAAACAATTAATAGACTGTTACCGCAGCATCAGGAGCGTTCTTTTTATATACTTCCACCCAGGTATTGGGAATAGGGGCTATATCCCCAGATTCCTTCCGCTTCTTCGCTCGATAGGCGAAGGGGACCGGACCCGATCTGTGGTCCACCTTTTTGTCAGATGCCCTAACCGCCTTCATTTGCTAGGAACGAGCCTGCAATATAATGCAACATTTAAAAACAACTTATAAGTAGTAGTAGTAGTAGTAGCAATAGCAGTAGCAGTAGCAGTAGCAGTAGTACTAATAATAATACTAATAGTAGTAATACTAATACTAATAGTAGAATAAGTACAAAGATATTACCTTAGTCTCCTCGGTGGACCAGTGTGCCATGAGCCACGTCCACTCATCCACACGCTCCACAAACTCTACAGGAACGTCTGTGCCGTATGTATTGAAGTGCTCCTTGCACTCCGACATCCAGTTTATGAACCGCAAATATGCCATTTTTTGGATGTATTCGAACAAGGCGATATTCTCGTGGCTAAAGTCATAGTAGGTCTACAAAACAAAAATAACATATATAAGTCGAATTCAGAAAATTTGAACAAGTATCTAGAAAATAGAAATTAGTTAGTCGCCTTTACCGAGATGTGGTTGTAAACAATCTGAAGATGCTCTCTAGGTAGAGCCCAATATGAATGTGCTACCATTGGGAGTTTGTCCCTTACGACACTGCCTATGTCGCGTGTGAGACGGGCCTGAACCACCTGAGACGACGGCAATTTAAGCTCGTCGGACCACTCGAGCTTAATCTTTCCATGCTTTCACACTTCTTCACTAGTCTTCTTACCCACTACTATGCCTCTCGTGTGGGTGGAGGTGGATGTGGAGGCCAAAGTATCTACAAATTAGAGCATACAAAATAATTTATATATATATATAGTTTTAGTAGAAGAAAAAAAAAGAAAAAAGAAAAAGATATGTAATCACTTCCGCTCTTGCAGCGAATGCTGCGAGGAAACGAACGCCCAGTGGTGAAGGTGCTCGTGGCAAATGAATGCTGGGTAGACAGAACCTGACCCCTAATCAACTGCAAATCCAAAGGTGGCGGTGCAACCTTATTTTAGTGTTACAACATTTTTAATTACTTTAATTTATTTTTACAAAATATATATGTTGTAAAAAAAATAAATAATGTTAAATAGTTTATTTTATTTTATTTTAGTGTTACGGCATATTTAATTAGTTTAATTTATTTTTACAAAATATATATGTTGTTAAAAAATAAATAATGTTAAATAGTTTATTTTATTTTATTTTAGTGTTACAACATATTTAATTAGTTTAATTTATTTTTAAAAAATATATATGTTGTTAAAAAATAAATAATGTTATATAGTTTATTTTATTTTCACAAAATTTGAAAATATGTAATGTTAAAAAATAAATATGCTAATTACCATGTGACGCAACTTAAATAACGCGCTTCGATATAGCCCAAGTGCAGGCACGTCAAGTTGTAATATAGTCTCGGAAGTCCGAGTGTCGAACCACAGGGATAAGTGAAAAGGAATGGAATGGATTGCGGATTTTACGGTTTTCAGAAATGTGTGAGTTGGATTTGCTGTAAAACAACATAAATGTAAAACAGTTGGGAAAATTAATAAGAAAGCACTAAGGTATGTGGAGGTTAATTATGATTTAAGAAACGGTGATCACTAGCTCATACAAAGATTTCAACACAAGGTTTCTCAAGATATGGGGAATGTTGGTGTATCTCTCAATAGCATAGGGTGCGACGCTAGGCGACTCATTCCCGGGTTGAAGCTATATCAAGAAAGAGACAAACGACATTCCACCAAAAAGACGAGGTTATCATTCCTACCTCTTAGCTACGGGTGTGAAGCAAGGCAACCCATTCCCGATGAAGCTAATCCGAGATAGATATGACAAACTCATCATAAAAGGATTTAACATAAAGCAAGGGTATGAAATCTCACGATTTAAAGAATGAAAATTAGAAAGTGAATCCTATTAATGAAACGGAATGAAGTTTATGGAATAAATTTGTCATCTCATCATTTGTCATTTATGGTAGAAAATAAAGAGTCTAAGTATCACATATAATGTAAAAAGCACTCAATATATCAAGAAATGAATCAAAGATAAGCTAAACAAATTTAAAATCCATCTATGGAGTTTTATGAACTATTTTATAATTTCTACAAAAATGGGACAAAAACTCCATGAATGGGGGAAAAAGACTACAAGCTTTCTAGAACCATATAAATATGTTGTATGTTCATTAACAACAAAGAACTAAATATACAAGGGATATAAAGGCTTAACTTAATATGAAAATACCTAGAAAGCTTGAAAGAATGGAGGATATGATGAAGCAAAGGATTCATAAACATTTATCAAACTTTAAACATGGATTGAGCCATTAATCGCCAAAAATCATATCGCAATCAACCTCCGTAACCTTAGTAATAGACTACTCCATAATAGATGCAAATGCAAATATTATAGAAGAAGAAATCATTCTTATAAATCAAAAACTTACAATGGAGAAATGAAGAACAAAGAACAAATAGCTCTCCCTTCTCTCTAAAACTTCCAAGTCCAAAAAGCTAGATAATCTATCTCCCTAAACCCCTTGACTAAAAACCATCTAAAGGAGTACAAAAACTAATAAAATAAACAAAGGAAAAATATCTAGGAACCAAAACCCCCGAAATAAGGCTAAAAGCAGGAGTTGGTGGCTGTCCCCGCCAGGCCAACCCATGATCGATCTTGGGGTCCTCTGCCTGAAGGCCAATTTGCACCATGATCGATCATGGTATACCCATGATCGATCATGCTTCTGGGAAATTCCTAAGATCAGTATTTTGCGAGCTTTTGACTAGCGCTTGATCAATTCTTCGAAAGCCATTGCATCCTATGCCTTACACATAGAAACACAACAAAAGCACACCTAGCGGGACAATGTTAGATACAAAACTCGCTAAGACACTAATCTTGAGATAAGAGGATAATTAGGCAGAATTAATGCAATAAACGCGTCGAGCGACTCCGAGAAAGAGCTTATTCATGGCAATATTATGCGTTTATCACCATGACTAATATTACATTAAGAAATTGCATTTATTTTTTATTACAATAGGAAGACGTCAATCAGTATCGTCTTCATCATCGTCAAACCCTTGGGCATCGTCCTCATCACCTGAACATATGATGATGTCATTGTTAAAGCCTTCGGCATCATCGTCGTCATCGTCCTCGTCATTATCATCATCATCGTTATAATCGGGAGCATCCTGTTGTGGTATATCGCCAAGATCGATGGTAAAACCGGATATAGGAAAATAAGTCGTGTGGGGCTCTTGATACGATTCGTCTACTTCATACTGTGTGGTGGAGGCTTCGTCCCTTGCAAGTGCGCTCTCACTATACGTACCTCTATAGGACATAACATTAACTACTTTTCAACCTGGACCTGCAAATGGATCATTTATGTAAAACACTTGTCTTGCCATTTTGGCAAGAATAAATGGACTGTCTTCGTACCAACCGATCCATGTGTTCACGGATAAAAGACCACGATCTGTCTTTGTGTTGTCTGGTTCTACAGGGTCAGTGTTATACCATTTACACTTAAACAACACAATAGACATGCCTTCTGTGTACTTAAGTGCGACGCATATTGAGCAATGTCCGTCTCCTAAGAGATATGGTCAAAGGGCTTTGAACAATTTAAAATGTGACCGTTGGAAAACTTTAGGCGACGCACATTGGTCAGAGTGCGTCTCGTAAGTAAATTTTCAAATTTTAAAAATTTGAAAAAATTCGATAAAAATTGGGTGACTTTAGGCGACGCACATTGGTCAATGTGCGTCTCCTAACTGAATTTCCAAATTTTCAAAATTCCGTGAAAAATTTAGGCGGGAAAAGTACTTTAGGCGACGCACATTGGTCGATGTGCGTCTCCTAAGTGAATTTCCAATTTTTTGTGAAAAATTTAGGAGGGAAAATTTAATTTAGGCGACGCACATTCGTCAATGTGCGTCTCCTAAGTTAATTTTCAATTTTTTCAGAAATTCAAAAATTTCGATGAAAATTGGTAGACTTTAGGCGACGCACATTGGTCAATGTGCATCTCCTAAGCGAATTTCCAAATTTTCAAAATTTTGTGAAAAATTTAGGAGGGAAAATTTAATTTAGGCGACGCACATTGGTCAATGTACGTCTCCTAAGTTAGTTTTCAATTTTTTCAAAAATGCAAAATTTTGATGAAAATTGGTAGACTTTAGTCGATGCACATTGGTAAATGTTCTCCTAAGTGAATTTCTAAATTTTCAAAATTTTGTGAAACATTTAGGAGGGAAAAATTAACTTAGGAGACGCACATTGGTCAATGTGCGTCTCCTAAGTTAATTTTCAATTTTTTCAGAAATTCAAAATTTCGATGAAAATTGGTAGACTTTAGGCGACGCGCATTAGTCAATGTGCGTCTCCTAAGTGAATTTCCAAATTTTCAAAATTTTGTAAAACATTTAGGAGGGAAAAGTTAATTTAGGCGATGCACATTGGTCAATGTGTGTCTCCTAAGTTAATTTTCAATTTTTCAAAATTTTAAAATTTCGATGAAAATTAGGAGACTTTAGGCGACGCACATTGGTCAATGTGCGTCTCCTAAGTGAATTTTTAAATTTTCAAAATTTTGTGAAAAATTTAAGCGGAAAAAATTACTTTAGGTGACGTACATTGGTCAAATTACGTCTCCTAAGTGACATTTGAGGTGACGTACATTAATTTGTGTACGTTGCCTATGACTTATCTTAGGAGACGTACAATTACCAATGTACGTCGCCTAAGAAACATGTCAATTACGCGACGCATCTTACCATGTGCGTTGCCTAAAGGTTAAGTTTAAGAGACGTATTATATCCGTACGTCGCCTAAGAGTGAACTTAGGCGACGCAATCGCTTGTACATCGCTTAAGTTAAGTCGTAGGAGATGGACGTAATGTTCGTCGCCTAAGATGTATCTTAGGAGACGAACCTATTTGTGTGCGTCGCCTAAACCCTTTTCTGGCATAGTGAAATAAGATGATACAAGGTTTGTTTATAATAAGTGGCCGAGCTGAGATTTAATTAATTAACAACAGATCTGTTTGAATGTATAAAAAATAATTATATAAAGAAAGTTGAAAAATATTCATTTGATCATGTAAGTTTTTTCAGGGAAGCTAACGGTCGAACCTAATTGGCAACATTGAAAAAGTTTATAATTTCAATTGGTGAGAGAGAGTCTAGTGGGTTAAAGAGTGATGAGAGGGAGGATGAGGAGGGGAGAGAGGAGTGCAGTGGAAAAAAAGGCCATTATATTGCTCTCTCTATCTCTCTCCAATGTAGTGGTGGGTTTTTTTTATAGGCAAGAGGGGTTCATATTTATAAGGAGTTTGGAATTGTTTAATTAATTAATATGTATTTGGGTATGGGTATTTTTATTTTTATTTTTTTTAAAACATATTCGGTTTGTTTTGAGCAGTGCACATTAATGATTTAATCTTATTACAAAACCAAGATGGGGTCGGAAGTGCAGGGTTAGAGAGGACTAGGAGTAGTTAAAACTAAAGATTTAAACAAGCATAAGCATAAACTTAAATATATGGGAGAGAGAGATGTAAGAGCAAACTTGATAATTTTATTGATATCACAAAGCTTAATATGGGTTTTGTGATAAGATTAAGTCATTCATGTGTACAGCTCAAAACAATCGTGAAAAGATTACTAAAATTAAAATTAGAAGTTTCATAATAATATCCTTCTAGTGTCAACTTTTATATCTATTTAGAATTATTGTTGGAAAAGGGCCTTAGGTTTCAATTACAAGTCTCTATTAGATTCATTCAATAATCTCATGAGAGAAAAAAGGGTAAAATTTATTATTTGTAAATGAAGAAGAAAAAAAGTGGTACTCCTGAAATTGTTCTAAAAAAAAAAGTGTCGCTACAACTTCATTTAGCGGCACAATTTTTTTTTTCTGCTCTCTCTCTCTAGGGAGAGGCAGTGTTGGAGTTGCAAGTTCGCACAGTGACTTGCTTAAGAGGCCTTAGTTTGAGGATAGCATTTCTTTCAAAAAAGTTGAAAGGTCTCAACTCAAACCCACCACTTAATGTTGACATTATTGGGAAATCTTCTTGATAAGGGTTACAACGAAACCCTAGTGTGTGCCATAAAACCAAATCCTTGTTTTGGGGATTCCTGTAAAAACAGAAAATCAAAACCATAACCAAACATTAATTTTCATATCAAGTGTGGATGGATTAAATTTTTATTTTTTTTAAAAAAAGATTTATATAAATCGTAACATGTATCAAATTCACCGTTAATTATTTAAAAAATATTTTAAATCTCGGTCACACATTCTTTATCACTTATACATTTTTAAGATTTAAAAAGTATTACCTTGTATATATTATATAAATATACATTTGTTGAAGTTATGTAGGATATAAATTAATGTACGTTAAAAAATAAAAATGCAAATTATAAATATATATAGGTAAAGTACCTTCAACATTAGAGTGATCAATCAACATATTCGCAAGAATCGCATCCCTTACAATAATATATATATATATTTTTTATTTATTAAAAAATGAAATTTATTTACCTCTTTCCGATGTAAGGGAGGTTTTCAGCATTTAAGCTGCAAGGCAATTAAGTGTTGTGTTTATCTAATTTATGAAGTAAAATATTTTATACGCTCAACTCGAGTTATTAATAATTTATCCCTTTAAAGTTTACCCACTTTTTCACTTTTATCCACAAAGTTTATTTTGCACAATATTCATCCTTAAAGTTTGTACCCATTTTTACTTTAGTTCGAAACTCCATACGCCGTTAAATTTTTGGATGGAGAAGAACATGTGCGTTGCAAGTGAGCACTGTAGTAGGGTAAAACGGTTAAACCACTATAATACTCTCGTATATGTTTTTCTCAAGACCTAATTTGGGCAAAATCAATGTGTGGAGTTGGAAAAACAGTAGAGAGAAAAAATAAACAAATTAAAACATTTTGTTTATATTGAAGGCTCTAATTAGGGCAAAGTGATTGGGAATTAGAGTATTATAGTGGCTTGGCTGTTTTTCCCTACTACAATGCCCATGTGCAACATAAATGGTCTTTTCAGCCAAAAACTTAAGGGCAAGTGGGGTTTTCAATTAAAGTGAAATGGAGAGCAAACTTGAAGGATGACTGTTATGCAAAATGAACTTCAAGACGAAAGTGTAAAGATGAGTAACTTTAAAGGGGCAAATTATTAAGAACACACTCAAACTTATATTCCTACTCTTTATATGCAACGTATTCTAATATAGTATTAAAAATAAAATTATTAAGTATTAACCATGTCTTAGGCCCAACGACCACATGACCTTTACAGCACTCAACATAATAAGTCAAAGTGTTTGCTTGTTAGGCTAAAAAACTATGCCATAGTGTGAGAACCCGCGTTCTCGACGACCGGGGGTCCTCGTGGGCGGCGATTCCGTTTGTTGCTTTGAAAATTGGTTTTGAAAAGAATAAGAGTCGCCAGTTTGTTTTACTAAATAAACAAAAAAGATTTGTGTAAAAGAGACATATTTATGGACTAAATATCTTCTTATACACAATGTATGCGAAACCAGTTGATTCGAAGGTTCGGGGATTAAGTTACGAATCGGGAAGGTGTTAGGCACCCAATTCGCCCTTTCGGTCTCTTGAGTAGGATATGCGTGTGTTATAATTTAGTTCTTGCATGCTATTGCTATTACTTTATAGCTTTTCGTGCTTGCCTTAGAAATCGGGATTTTGGGATTGGGATGAAAACGATGTGTTTCCTAGTTCGCCCATGATTCAAAAATAAGTATGTGAGTGATTTGAAAAAAGAGAATTTGAGAATAATAAATGCAATGAAACAAGTGATTTTGTAAAGTATTGTGCTTTTCAGAAACTAATTCAATGTGAAATCTTATACTCGATATGATATGAGGCGAGTTAACCAATGTGTACCATAGTCTATTGATTAAACCAGTATAGATGGCACTAGTACTCTCATCATCGAGTATTCATCACATATACACTGCAATCTATGAGTTAGATTGGATATGTAGCGATTATCGATTCCTTCGTATAATGATACCGCTAATCCGGGCTTTTGAAAAAAGTAAGAAAGTAATAATACTATTTTGAAATTGGATTAGGGTTTGTTATACGCCTTTAGTTTTGAAAAACAATTTGAAAAGGAGTTTTGAAAAGCTATCAAGTGATAGAAATTATGCAGACAAGAATATAAATTATAAAACTAACAAATAAATAAAAGAAGAGAGAAAAAATTATACCCGAGCCTCCTTGGAGGGAGAGAATAAGGATCTCTTGGTGTGTACCATGAAATCCCCTTGATTGTTGATCAAAATATTGAATGGAGGGGGGGGTCTATTTATAGTTGTCAAAATACTTGGAGAGCAAGAAAAGAGATTGCAACTAGGACTCTTGGAAATTAACGCGAAACCTTCCACCGTTGGATCATCCTGATTTTTGGATATGTGTTGGGAATAGAACTCTTCTAGATTGTGCAAAAATTTCAGGTCGATCAGAATTCGGAAAGGTCCCCTCTCGTTCTGATTGGTATGAAGAGTTTGTGTCCGCGTAGGAAAGGTACTTGTTGTAGACAAGGTCCCTTGTTTGCACGACAAGTCAGGTTCTAACCGTTGGATCATGATGAATTTTGGATACGCATTGCCCATATAAGTCTTCTAGACTCTGTAAAAATTTGAAGACGATCGGAGTTCAGGAAGGACTCGGTCTCTTCGAATTGGTACAAAGAGTTTGTTCCCGCGTAGGAAACTTACTTCCGTACAAAAACCTCAATAACTGAACTTATAGCTGTTCGATTATGCTGATGTTTTGATATGTTTTCCCTCCAAATGTTTTCTAACTTGTGTCCAAATTTGAGGTCGATCAGAATTCGGGAAGGCCACTATTTATTTTAATTTGCTACAAAGGACATTTCGACTAGAATTGCACGATAGACAAATTGTTTCTTGAGGATCCCATGTCCGACAAAGCTGAAATTTTAATATGTTCTTCCCCACAATAAGGCGTATCCACTTACTAAACTTCAAACCATTTTAACTTCGAGAAGACCTCCATTTGACCACCCGAATCTAACTCATGAGTTTTTGAATTTTTGAAGATCCGACTGTCGAATTAAGCTGATTTTTGAGTATGCTACTCCTCATGGTAATGTCTAACAACTCTCAAAGTTTGAGGATGATCCTAAATTCTTAGCTCTCCTTTCACAAGTTTCCAGGAGTTTTGACGGTTTTCGGTTTCGACAATTTTCGAAAATTCTCCAACTCCTCATCCGGGGTCCTTTCGACTTTCTTCTTTGACCTGTATCACATGTACATAATATATGCATCTAGAAATGCTCGTGCATGCATGCGTGCTCATTTCTTTAAGAATTAAGATTCTTGCGGGGGTCGCAAAATGAGGTGTTCACACATAGGTGAGAGCGCATGTTGAGTCTATAGGAATCTCGTGTACGTCAGGAACTGAGTGTTAGATTGATATACTAAAAGCCATAATTTTCTTGTTGGCTTGGATATGTTATAAACTTAGTTTTACTATTTTAATGAGAATCTTTATGGGCAATGGTTGCATTATATTATTTATTTAAATATTGTGCATGTGTGTCTTTTATTCCATATAGTAGATGATTTGGTGTGTAGAGTATATAGCTTACACACAAAAGATCATATCATCGGTTCTTGTATAATATAAGTTTAATGGTTCACAGTATTAGATGGAATTGAACACCCATCGGTAGGATTGTAGCACAAGTTTTAGTAGTTTATCTTAATTACAGGAAACGGTATAGTTTTTATTAGAGTGACATACTAAAAGCCATAATTTTATTATTATTGGTTTTGATATATAGACTCGGTTTTGCTATTTTAATGAGAATCTTTATGGGCAATGGTTACATTATATTATTTATTTAAATATTGTGCATGTGTGTATCTTTTATTCCATATAGTAGATGATTTGGTGTGTAGAGTATACCTTACACAAAGAGGATCATATCATCGGTTCTTGTGGAATATAAGTTCATTGGTTCACGGTCTTAGATGGAATTGGACAACCATCAGTAGGACTGTAGTACAAGTTTTAGTAGTTTATCTTGACTACAGAAAATGGTACAGTTTTAACTCGTTGTGCTAGTACACTTTGTGTGTATTGAATCGGACCAATTTGGGTTAATTGTTTTTACACTGACTATATCAAACAATTTAAAATCCCATGGTTATTATGATTACTTATGCTCTTAATCTTGAAATAATTAATAGACATATATATGTAGTGTTTATTGTTTTGACTCATTAAAAGTGAGATTCATTTATGGATCAATAATCTTCGTGAATTGGATGGCGACACTATATGTATGATGAATATTAATTATTGACAGAATCCACGTTCCAGTATAGGGATTGATGATAACCCCTTGAGAAGCTTATAAGTTTTGATCATGTTAAACCCCTGTAGGTGGATTATGTTAATCCGACATGTCAAATAAGTTGTGTGGTACGCTCAAGGATTAAGAAGTCATTTAAATATAATTGTCAGTAATTTAATTTTAAATGATGGTTATCTGAAATCTTAACGTGGGGAGAATAATAAGTATTTAATAACAAGGAACTCGAAATATAATTTTGAGATAAGGACGAGAGTGCAATTATAATTCTTTAGTGATGTGAATTATAATTTATGAAAAGAATCAATTCTTAGTCGAATTAGGATTTCAATTTTCCATAGTAAGCCCAAACACTTATTTCTCCTGAGGGTCCCTATTGTAGCCTTACATAATTCTCACGAATTTAGGGTTTGTGCCGTAAAGAGTAGAAAAGGAGATCTTGGTGATACCACAGCCCATACTCGGTACAGGATTACACGGCGAAAGGAATACGATAGAAGATCTTGAGGTTCTATCGAGCCCGTGTTCTCGATTCGTCTCCACCAACCCTTGTTCGTGCTGAGACGAGATCAAACCAGAGAGATCTCGAAGGTAAAATCCGATTCCGCACTAGGGTTTTAGATAAAAAAAAATTGTTCGGTCTATACGCAATATTAAACGATTCTGGAACTAAGTTTCCATCAATTAGTATCAGAGCGATTGGTTTTTATTTCATAATGTATACGGATTGAACTACCCATGTTGTCCAGTTTAAGTCGATTCATGCATATTGATAATGGGTAGAACGTAGAACTCGCTAACCCTTGTTTTGAATGTTCTTGTCCCGCTATTATGGTCACGTAATTTTGTTTTATGTGATTGGATCCCACGATGGTTTTATTCGTGGTTACTTTAATGTGCGTGATGATTTGGTTTTATTCATGGTTGTAATTGTAAATTTAATTTAGATCAGTTATGTGAACTCTTTGAACAGAGGCATAGGATCTATGTAATTAATTCGATTTTGATTTCGATATATTAGATCAGCTATGTGAACTCCTTAAACAGAGGCATAGGATCTATGTAATTAATTTCGATTTCGATTTAGATAGAATAGTTCATGTGTGAACTCCTTTACATGGAGGCATAGGACTTTGTATCTAAAAACTGTTGTCTCTTTAACAAAGTTGAAGAATGCATTTTTAGTCAGCGAAGTGACAACATTGGTCGTGGCAGTTTCCTAACGGACTGGGGAGAAGCTTAGACCATAATAGTAGGGATTTGTTTTTATCCTTATTATTGAATGGTTTGATGCTTTGTGTGATTGTGTGAACACCCCAATCCACGACTCCCGTGCGAATACTGGTTTTCTTTTAGCATCCTGCATTTAATCATGGGTCATCATGCATGTAGAAAGACTGATAGGAAAGACTCCGTTTTCGGACGCGTTGGGAGTCTAAGATAACCTTTGTTGCCACTGAGGGTAGTGTGTCACTAAGGGTAGGTGGAAGAAAAGGTTGATGTATCGTGTCACCCGGCCAAAGGGAAAGGGGCGATTGTGGATTGCATCACCAGAAGCACGACAAAATCTGCATGCCAGAAAGGGTATACTCTGATTCAGTATCTTGAGATTCACCCGAGAGTCGTGAATCGTTGTCTTCTTATCGTCCCAGTATTCTTGCAGACAAGAATCCCGGGACGAGAGGGTCCGTGAACACCCCAATCCACGACTCCCGGGCGAATACTGTTTTCTTTTAGCATCCTGCATTTAATCATGAGTCATCATGCATGTAGAAAGACTGATAGGAAAGACTCCGTTTTCGGACGCGTTGGGAGTCTAAGATAACCTTTGTTGCCTCTTCGCTTACTAGGACGGGGATCGCCCAACCGTACGGTTGGCACCTCCTAACCGCACCCCCTGTCGCACGCCCAACCGTACGGCTGGCAATCTGTTTTGACACGTTTTCAAAACAAAACAAAAATATAAGAATAGTTTCCAAAGAAAGGAACTGCGAGACTCTGATTTCATTCTACGAATGAATACGTAGGCGCTCGCAAAGCTCGAGTCTGATTTCAAAATATTGTTTTAAACTAAATTTATCCGGAAAGGACTGTTCTGAAAACCATTCGAACTGCTTGCAAGATATCTAACATAGGAATTAGATACATGATCCATTAAGAGACCGAAAGGGCGAATTGGGTGCCTAACACCTTCCCAATTCGTAACGTAGTTCCCGAACCCTAGCAAAGTAAATTTTTAAAATAAATCTCTGGTTTCAAACGTATGAAAGATAGTTCGTTTTCGAATTATCCTTCGTACGATCTTTTGTTTGTTTTCTTGTAAAACAAACTGGCGACTCTACAAAACACGTTTTTAAATCAAACCGAGAACGAGGACCCATTTATTGTCCCGGGTTGCGGGTCCGGATTCTCACAGTGGCGACTCTGCTGGGGATGTCGAGAACTAAGCTCTATTATAATGGATCATACATTTAATTCCTGTTATTTTATTTAGGTCTTGCAAGCCTTAGTTCTAGGATAACATAGAAGCGATCTAGGAGGATACCCTGATGCCTTTATTTGCTAATTATGTGAGGAAAATCTTTTTCATAATTAAAATTGTGTAAATTATCATAACAAACCATAAAGCGTTTATCAATAATGAACCGCCATATTGTTCTTTCGCACGCACTCACATCTTATCATGCATTTTTGCGAGTGTGAATTTACCCTATCAACCTCGGGACCAGAGTCGTGATTAGGCCGTGGACTTGCGGGTCTGCACTAGCCGAAAGCGCCTGGGACCACTCTCCTTGGCCAAGTACTTACCGAGGTATATAGAGTGACGAGAACACTCAAGTACCCGGGACGTATATCAAAAGGTCCTTACACGTACCTGCGCTCTTGAGGTATATCGTAAGACCTGCCAAATAGGAGGGAGCCTTAAACCTTACCCTCTTCAGCCACGCTTGCATATAGGGGAGTCAGCTTAGAACACAAGATTTTCTGCATTGTTTTAATGACCGACAGTCGTGAGAATCTAGTGAGCAAAAGCCCTGATTCCATGAACAAAGCAACTCATGAGGAGAGATCTTCCCATATTTTCAAATGATTTTTTCGAAAAAAGCCCTTTTCAAAATGATTTTCAAAACTATAGACGGTCAGGGAACCCATGGAATTCTATTCCTACCCTACCGCTATATGGGACTCTCAAGTTGTCACCGTTGGTCTGTTTTCAATCTCACCTAAAGAAAACTTTTTTGTGTGTTTATTTTCGTCCCGATCGATGTATTTCTGGATAAGGTCCGGCAATTCCTAAATGATCTGTTGTTGTTATTTTTCGGGGGAATGTGTGCGGTCGAATTTGTCCTTTTTTCCGGCGCAGCAGATATTCATCCTGGCCTCTGTGTGGGCTGGAAGAGATAGCACCGGGAGACTCGTCAGACCAGATTCCTCTGAAAACATGGATCAGAATACCCCGAGCCGGAATGTGAACAACCAATTGAACAATGCAGCGGATCCGCCGCCCGGTCCTTTTTACCCAAACCCGGGGATGCCGCAGAATAATACCGTCTGGGGTCAGCCGATACATCACACTTCGTCTTTGAATGTTGATCCAAACCTAGCCAGTTCGAGTGGAAACATGAATGTTCCGTTGCCAAATCCCGAAGACATGTATCGGATGTTGATGAATTTGAACCAAAGCACGGCCATGTTACTAAGTGACAATAAAAATACTCGCGCCAAGTTGGACGAGTTGGCTAAAGGGCGCATGACAGAACCACCAAGAGAAACTCCGGTTATTCTACCACCACCACCGCCACTCTCAGTTCATACCGAAGTACCACCGCCGTATGAACAGTTGAACCAACCCAAACCCATACCTGATCCGGTCGGCAGTTGGTTACAACAGGACCTGACCAATCAAGCCCCTCCACAAATGCAACCGATCCATGAACCATACCACGATCCGTACTATGACCCAATAAGAAGGCCCATGAGCATCCAAGGGGAGGGCCCCACACCAATAGAAACTCACCGGGGGGATAGAGACTTGTCTGAGCTTAAGGAGCAGTTGAAAGCACTTACCCAAAAAGTAGCTGAAAGTTCGAACGATTTATACCCTGAGGCTCATTATCCAGTGGGCTTCAAGATGCCTTCCATTCCAAAATTTACAGGCACTACACCACCGGAACTCCATCTGAAATCCTATGTCCGTTCAATGAGAATTTATGACCTCGGTGAAGCTGAATTAGCCAATTCCTTTCATCTAACTTTGGCAGGATCGGCCCAGAGTTGGTTTTTGAACCTTGAAAAGCACCGTGTCAGATCATGGTCCGCAATCGTCCAAGAGTTTGTGTCACAATACAAAACTAATGAGGAGCTCAAAGTTACAAGGAAACATCTAGAGATGGCTAAGCAGAAGGAGAATGAGAGTATTAGTGAGTTTGTAACAAGATGGAGGGAACTGGCCGCCCAAATGGTGGAGTGCCTAGATGAAGAAGAACAACTCGGAATGATCGTGAAGAATTTGAAACCAGATATTCGGGCTCAAATGGGACACTAATTCTTTGGTAGGTTCAAAGCCCTACTCCACGTGGGCAACGAAATTGAGGAGGAATTAGCCAAGCAGGCTGAAATCAAAAAATCCGCTTCACAATACAAGAAGACCTCCACGTCTGCCGTCAATCAAGTCACGTCTTCTGGGTCCTATGGTCGGGGGTATTCCGGCAACCCCTTTGGTCAAAACTCTGTGAAAAACATTGGGGATTTGGGATATCGTAACAACAACAACAATAATCCCAGGACATTTGATCAAAATCGCTCACGAGACAGACATTTTTCGCAATTACCAGGACCGTTGGGAAAGGTTTTCGAACAATTGAAAGAAGCCGGGATTATGTATCCCATGAATCCGAGGCCATTACCACAACAGATACCACCTCATTGGAACATGAATGAACATTGCGAGTATCACCAAGGTTTCGGACACACCACCGATAGTTGTATGGCCCTGCGGCATGCTATCCAGAACTTAATTGACAGCAAGAGAATCCCTGACCCGTCAGCCCCGAATAATGCAAGGAATCCCCTCCCCAATCACCGGATAAATGCTATCGAAGACGATTCAGATCTACCAGATCCTGTACTCTTGATTAAACCCGCCATGAATACAGAAAATGTTGAAGTACGGAAATTTAGCTGTCTAAAGCCTTCGCCCTCAGTCATTCAATATACCCCACCAAGGTCCCTAAAATCCGTTGAAGAAATCGAGGATGAAACATTGTTGGGGTTATCCGTTGATGAAACATGCACTATGCAGTCACAAGAGATGGTTAGCCCAAAAATTATGGGCTGGATGAAACAAATGTTGTTCATGCCAGGTTTTGGGCTCGGTAAACAGAATCAAGGGATCGCCCACTTTCCACAGTTTAAAGGCAACCCGAGGCGACAGGGGCTCGGGTATAACCAAGGAAAAACAATAAAAAAGGACACCCATCCAAGAAAGAATTGCTCACAGATAAAGATGATCACCTTCGACTGGAACACAGTTTCGCAAGTCAATGAAAGGTCGCCTCCAACCACAGTTGAAACACCTGAAGGGATAAGTGATCCGGTCGCGACATGGGTCCAACAATTGACCCGTTCTGGGAGAGTGTACCAACCGCCAAATACCAAGCAACCTATTGATGTCGCTTCTCCCAACGAACCTGCAAAAGACCCAGAAGAAGGGCGTGTTGTTGAACAGTTGAAGAAAACACAAGCCCAAATTTCAATCTGGGGACTCCTGGTAGCGTCCAAACCACATCGGATGGCACTAATGAAGATGTTAGATGAATCGGTTGTTCCTCTTGAAGCCACCCCAAATGAGCTAACAGCATTGATCGCTTCAATGGGGGTACAAAAACAAGTTCTTGGGTTTTCTGATGAAGATCTATCACCACTGGGTCGGGATCATAACCAAGCTCTACATATCACCGTTGTTGCTTGTGGGATGTCTATACCGTATGTGCTTATGGATAACGGTTCTACGATTAACGTATGCCCGTTGAAAACTGCTGTTCGTTTGGGTATTGATTTAACTACCATGGAAGAATCGCCAGTCACAGTGCGAGCATACGACAACACCAAGCGAGAGGTATTGGGTTCGGTCATGCTTGGTATGCAGATAGGACCGGCTACGTTTACCACTGAATTTCAAGTCATTGATATCCCTTCAAGCTTTAATTTGCTATTGGGACGAGCTTGGTTGCATGAGGTTGGCGCACTGCCTTCTTCCCTTCATCAAAAAATGAAAATACCCTTCAACGGGGATATCATCATCATCAAGGGAGATCCTGAAAGGGCAATAGTCCCAAAAAACTCGCCAGTATTGGGAATCGGAAGCCAAGATGTCCAACTCGGGGGATTTTCGTATAAGCCAAAGGTGCAAAATCTTACCACACAGACCATGAATTATCTGCCCCCCGATGATATGTCATCTATGAATACGCAAGTGATAAAGATGATGAGGAAAATGGAATTTTTACCGGGGATTGGTTTGGGAAAATATCAGGCCGTCATTGCACAAATGATTGAACCATACCAACAACCAAGTCCTCTTGCTGGGTTGGGATATATGGTAGATGTTAGCCGAATGAAAAGTATCGTGTCCGCTAATAGTTCGTTAAACGGATGGTTTATAAAAGAGGGTGAAGACTTTCCTTACTGCGGGTTTCAGGAACCATGGGTAAATGAAGAGGGGAAAAGACAGCTGGGATTAGAAATTTTCTTTGAAGAAGACTTGTATATCAGTGAAGGATTTACTCACTCCTTCTCGTCTCGGTTGAAGATTACTCGGTCACCTGTCGAGCCACTGGAAGAGGAAGATATGCTGGGTAATATGTTTGAGGTCATGGCAATTGAGGAAGATTACCTGGGGGATCCTGTGCATCTTATACGCCCTATCAAAGGAAAGAAGAAGCAGAGAGAAAGGAATATTGATAGAAATGTACGAAATTTAGAATGTATGCTATCTGTGCAAAGTGATGTTTCTATCAATAAAATTGCCAATCTTTTCCCTTACTTTGATTCTTGTGATGTTGAAATTATGAATGAAAATTTGAATGATGAGTTGCGAATACAACCTATTGAAGGAGACACAGTCACGATAAATTTGGGAACAATAGACGATAAAAAAGAAATAAAAATTGGGGCCGAGTTAAGCCATGATGAGAAAACAGACTTAGAAAATTTGTTGAAAGAGTTTGTTAACGTTTTCGCTTGGTCGTATGCTGATATGCCGGGTTTAGATGCCAACATTGTGATGCACGAAATACACACTAAACCCGAATGTAAACCTGTCAAGCAAAAGTTAATAAAACTAGTACCTGAGTGGTCGCTTAAGGTAAAGGAAGAAGTCACAAAGCAATTGGATGTCGGATTCATACGGGTTGTTGAATACCCTATTTGGTTGGCCAACATAGTGCCAGTGCCGAAAGCCAATGGCAAAGTACGGGTTTGTGTTGATTATCGCAATTTAATTGCTGCATGTCCTAAAGATGATTTTCCACTGCCAAACATTGATCTCATTGTCGACAACACCGTAAATCATGCTTTAAAATCATTCGTCGATGGGTTTGCCGGGTATAATCAAATCAAAATGCATCCAGATCATCAGGAAAAGACGGCCTTTATCACACCATGGGGTACTTATTGTTACACCATCATGCCATTCGGGTTGAAAAATGCCGAGGCCACATATTAGAGAGCCGCAACTACTCTATTTCATGATATGATTCATAAGGAAGTAGAAGTGTATGTCGACGACATGATCATCAAATCATTAGACCGGGCAAGTCATGTGGAAACTCTTCGTGTCTTCTTTGAACGGCTTATGCAATTCCAGATGCGTTTGAATCCTCAGAAATGTGTATTCGGGGTCACCAAAGGCAAGATGCTGGGGTATATAGTCAGCAGAAAGGGAATCGAGGTTGATCCAACAAAGGTTAAGGCTATTCAAGAAATGCCAGTCCCTAAAACTGAAAAGGAAATTCGGGGTTTCCTCGGGAGGTTACAGTTCATCAGCAAATTTATTTCACAATTGACTCGAACATGTGAACCAATTTTTAAGTTACTCCAAAAGAACTCGGATAAGCAATGGAATGAGCAATGCTAGGAAGCGTTCGATAAGATCAAGCAATATTTGTCTAACCCGCCAGTCTTAGCACCTCCCCAAGTGGGCATTCCATTGATACTATACATGTCGGTCAATGACTCCTCAGTTGGAGCAATGTTGGCACAAGATTTGTTGCAAACAAGAACTGAACAGGCAATATACTACCTCAGCAAGAAGCTTTCTCCAGGAGAACAAAATTATACAACTTTAGAGAAATCATGCGCCGCATTAGTTTGGGCTACCCAGAAGTTGCGACATTATATGTTGGTATTTTCCGTGATCTTAATCTCTCGTCTAGATCCCTTGCGATACTTATTCGAAAAGCCGATGCTGACTAATCGAATGGCTAAATGGATGTTCCTACTCTAAGAATTCGACATTTCTTATGTCACTCAAAAGGCCGTCAAAGGGCAAGTCATAGCAGATCACTTAGCAGGCAATCCGATCATTGATGCCGAGCTACAGGACTTCGAATTTTCCGATGAAAGTATCATGGAGATTACCAAAGACGATGAATGGAAAATGTACTTTGATGGGGCTTGTAATCGAAATGGGAATGGAATTGGGATCCTATTAATTTCGCCAGATCAGACACATGCACCTATGTCTTTTCGATTGGAGTTTCCATGTACCAACAATATCGCGGAATACGAAGCTTGTATTGTCGGGTTAGAAATTGCTTTGCAGAAAGGGGTTCGTAAAATTCAAGTGTTTGGAGACTCCGCTCTCATTATTCATCAGATCTTGAAAAAATGGAAGATCAAAGAAGAAAAACTTGTGCCCTTCTTAGCCCAACTCGAAGAAACTTCTGAGAAATTTGACTGCATTGAATTCTTCTACATCCCGAGAACACAGAACAATTTTGCTGATGCCTTAGCTACTCTGGCCTCGATGATTGAAATGCCGGGGGAGAAAGAAGAAATTCAGATTCAGATTCACAGACGGATAAATCCGGTATTCTGCCTATCACTCGACGTTAAAATTGGAAATGAGATCGATCAGAATGTTTGGTATTACGATATCTGGCAATTACTCAAGCATAATGAATACCCACCAAATGCTGACAAAACCACTCGGGTCAAGCTTCGCCGCCTTGCATCCCGATTTATCATTTGTGCCGGAAAACTATACCGAAGAAATGATGACAGTATACACCTTCAATGTCTCGATGAAGAAAAATCTCGAGCAATGATGGAACAAATCCACAGTGGAGAGTGCGGTCCACATATGAGCGGTCATACATTGGCACGAAAAATAGTTCGTCAAGGGTATTACTGGTTAATGATGTAAAAGGATTGTTTTGAATACGTCAAAGGGTGTCACCAATGCCAAATATACGCCAAGACACAGAAGCTCCCACCAAAAGAATTATACCCCATGACATCTCCTTGGCCGTTTTCCATCTGGGGTATTGACATAATTGGTAAGATCTCGCCAAAAGGAAGTAATGGGCATGAATACATCCTAGTAGCTATCGACTATTTCACCAAATGGGTTGAGGCCGAGTCTTACAAGGATTTGAATGCCCGAAAGGTGGCACGATTCATTCGACACCACATCATATGCCGATACGGGGTACCGCATGAGATAATATCCGATAATGGTACGCATTTTGAAGGCGCAGCCAACGAAATCATGGAAGAATATGGAATCAAATGCCACAAATCCTCCCTATACCGCCCACAAACCAATGGGGCCGTGGAGGCTGCCAACAAGAATTTAAAGAATATCATTAGCAAAATGGTTAAATCTGGCAGAGATTGGCCCGAAAAGCTCCCATATGCACTTTGGGGATATCGAACTACTGAGAGGGTTTCTACGGGGTCAACACCTTTCTCCCTCACATATGGCATGGAAGCGGTTTTACCAGTAGAAATGGAAATACCTTCTTTACGGGTTGTCTTGGAAAATCAAGTCACTGAGAGTGATTGGGTAAAGGCTCGGTATGAAGAGTTGGCGATGATTGATGAAAACCGATTGAGGGCTTCATATCAACATAAGGGTATCAAAAACGTGTTGCCAAAGCTTTTAATAAAAAAATCCGAGACAGAAGCATCATAGTTGGAAACTTAGTCCTCAAAGAAATTCGTGAACCAGCCCGAGACCCAAGAGGAAAATTCTCGCCAAAGTGGACAGGCCCTTACATTGTTACTAAAATCCTATCCGGAGGTGCCGTTCTCCTTACCGACATTGATGGCCAAGAGTTAAACGTACCAGTCAACCTCGACCGATTGAAGAAATACTATCAGTAAAAATTGTATCCATGAACTACGAAGACCTGAGCCCCAAAAAAAAAAAAAAAAAAAAAAAAATTCTGGGGGAAACGTAGGCAACCTGAATATCAGGCCCGGTCTATTCATTGTAATAATATTCATTCATTTGGATGCAAGAAGAAAGGCAGAAAGAGATTTCCATATATATATATAATCAAAAGTTCTTTCGTACAAGATAACCTACAAACATAACTACATCAGTTCCTACATACTTCCCCTATATATTTCACCTACCATATCTAACCCCAAAAAAGCTTTCATAAAGAAGCCACCTACCAAACCTAACCTAACCATCATCAGCAGAATATAAGATCCTCTCTCGATCCATGGTCTGATACGAAGCAAGCACTGTCTCATCAGTCACCGGTGAATCTGCAAACCGAAACCACCTCATCATCATAGGCTCATGCTCAATGGTCTGTCAAACTCAACGCCAAATATGCAGCACAATATCGGAACGGGTCACCTGGGTAATACCAACCTCCCCTCCATGAAATCGCCGAACAAAGCGGGTAGACCAAAGACCTCGCAGGGTCGTCTCCAGTCTCAGGGTAATGGGAAGGGCGACCGAAGAAAAATCTCTCAGTGGAAGGGGTATACTCAGGGGTACACCGAACTGCCTCGTCAATCGACCGGGAATGTAGAATGACGTCTCCCTCAAACCACGGAACCTAAGGTAGTTCTGCCCACCCATACTCATGATCATGGTCCTCATACGCCACCCAACGAATCGAAGAAGAAGACTCAGAAAAACGGAAAGCCCAATCATATGATGATAGACGATGAATCTGGGCATAATCAGGACGCTGGAAGAAGTGCCGAGAGTCCCAGGGAAGCCGAGTCTCCAGATATCGAAACCTCTCAGTAACCCACATATATAGCAGATATGGGCTACCTCGAAAGTGACTAAGGCGAGACTGAACCACGGCATCCAAACCATTCAGTGTCTCCGCCAGTAAAATAGGAGTCACCAAATGGCCGCGTCTAGCCTCAGATACAACTCGAATAATCAGAGGGTCTACCAGAATAGCATCATCGGTAACCAAGAGCATCTGAGAAAAAGCAAAAATCATACAAGCAGAAGTTCGACCTGCATAGTAAGCCGGATCGTCGCCATGATGAAGGAAAAAATCTGCCAAGTGACGCAGATGGAGCCGACCGTCAACTATCATAGGCCGGCACTCACTCTCCCGTAAACCCAAAAACTCCGCCAGCATAACACGAGGGCTCCTAGCATCTCGCAAGGAGGCCAGCGGCCATGAAATATCCTGCCGCATCAGTAGTGTGAACTCCTCAATCGTCGGACACAACTCGTCTAAGCCAATGCGAAAACAGTGGTCCTCGGGATCCCAGAACTCAGCAATACTGAGCAAGAAAGAAAAATTGATGACATGAGAACACCAGCGGTGAAGGTGGCTCAGATCGCCCCAGTTGAGACCACAGTCGGCCTCGACTAAGGACACGAAATCAGACAATAGGGAGAAAGAAGCGTGGGTATGAAAGGTAGACATGGTAATAGAGAAAGAAGAGCTATAAGGTGAATAGTGACTTTGATGATGGAAAAAAGGACAAATTCGCGCTCTATTTATAGCACAACTGCACATGCCAACCGCACGGCTGGGCACCAACCGTACGGCTGGCTAGCCAACCGTGCGGCTGGCTCCCAACCGTACGGCTACCCCTTGCGGGTAGGGCGTGCGGCTGGCTCTCCCCCTTTAGCCAAAATCTTCTTTTGTCAAATCTTCTTTACAATACATCATGATACGAATATTGCCAGACTTTGTTCAGGAAGAACGATCCATCATTGCATGCATATAGATTTGATAATTACTTGCCAACGTGTGTACTTAACCATTTTTCGCAATTTAATTTGATTACACTTAATCGCATTCTTTCAACGTGTGCCGTTAACTTTTGTATAATTAAATAGGTAATAATTTCGCTAACACATAATCACTTTTCAATTACACTCACAAAAAGAATATCTTCATCAGATCACACACAAACATATTTTCGAAACAAACGTAAATATTTTATTCATAAATTAAAACCGAACACATCGATAAACCAACATTTTTCTTAACAAATAAACATATTTAAATTAACCGCTAAATTAAAATAAGTTTTTTCTAAAAAATAAAATACGCCTAAGTTAACTACTTAATTTAAAAATGTTTCTCTCAAGCAAAACCTAACACCGAGCCATCAGAACCATCAACGCTGAGGAGAAGGGGGAGGATCCATCATGCGCGGGCGCTTCGCTTCTGTCTCTCCAGCACCCTCCGCTGGACTCTCTGAAACCGTGCGACCCGCACCTTGAGAAGACGGAGCAAGACGGGAAGCACGTCTTGACTGCTGGATCGACTGAGAAGGAGCCGCCGATCGAGACCGCGAGCGTGACGGATGGTACGTAGCAGTCGTGTCGCCCTCCAAGCGCCTGCTGTACCGCCCCATGTACTCCGTCGGGAAGGGAGCCGCAAACGTCAGCAGTCCGTACATGCTGAAGTAACTCCTCAGTAACTCAGCCACCTCGCGGAGTAGGAATGAGCCCCTCTGTCAAAACCAAAATTACAAATCAGTAACGCTCAAAAATCGACACATATACTTAACTTTTTGCAAGATAACATACCTCCTCGTCCGAGAAACGTGCTAGGGCCCCCATCCGCTCATCGTCCACGTGCACATCAGGAATCCGGTATCGCTTTAGTAGGCCAAGATCCAAGTAAGGGATATCCCACGGGTACTCCGGGATCGAGTACGACGCCAACGCCCCACCCTCAGGAGCCTGTGACGAACCAGCTCCACCAGCGCCGCCCACTGGGGGTATGTCCTCCCCGGTGTCCTCTCCCGTCTCCGACTCGGGCGCCACCGCCTTCCCCTTCCCTTTGTCGCCACCTTCACCCACCGGAGTATGGCCTATGCCTGCTTCCACCCCTAACTGTGCGTCCCTCTCTCCTAGCTCCCGGAAGACTATCCCACGGGCCGCACCTGATGATGGGGTCGACAGAGAGTACGGCCTCAACCCCACCGACCCGGCACCTGGCGACCCGACAGGCGTGCGTAGCAACGGCGAGAACGATACATGTTGGACCCAATCCATGTCGCCCGGCCCATACACAGGTGATGACCCCGACATCGACCCACGTCCCCCAGGCGTCTGCGCCGACTCCAGCATCTACCGCATATCCTCCGACGACAACTGCGGTGTCCTCCCGGCCATAGCTGGTGGGATAGGCGGCCTCGACATGGGACTCCATCCTCCGACTGGACTCCTCCCGCCCCTCGACGCCCTACCTCGCCCGGGCGAGACCGCAGCAATCGGCCCCTCGACCCCTCCTCCGCCTGACCCAACCGGGGGGCGCCCCACCATTGCCTCCTCCCAAGGGCACTTCCTCCGAACCCTCGTCATCCTCCTCCTCCACATGCTGCGGCTCCGCGTCCCTCTCCCTATGCGGATCCTCGTCATCTGAATCCGTAATCCCCTTGGCCCTCCGGTTCGGCGCCGGAGCGGGCTGCTGTGGGACCCGCTGCGAGATGTACAACTGCCCCCTGATGAACATCGGATCACCCCCTATAGCAGCGTACCTCGCGTATATCACCCTGCCTCGCACCCCCTTCATCTCCCTCATCAGGTACCGGTGCGCGAACGTCCCGTAGTCTCCCTCCACCAACAGGCCCTCAATCGGGACGCCTCCCGAGAACAAAGCCCTCTCCTCCGCAGATAACATGACCGGCCGCCTCATCGCCGCTGGAGGCCATGCCGGAACCCGGAATCCCAACCCAGGAGTATGCTGCCGCACCACCCGCTCTCCCAAGTAGAACGCCGCACCGTACTCATGCACGAGCAACCGCCTCGAACGCGCCGCAGCCAACGCATCCGCATACCCCCACTGCTGCGTCACGTATGCAGGCCACGGACTCCACTAAACCTGCCACATCGAATATACACCATGAATAACTTAACTATTCTTTTTCAGAAGTAATTTAAATTTCATTAATTTAATTTCATACCTGGTCTAGCTGTAGCCCAGAAACATCGCCTGCACTGACATCCGGGGTCAGATATCGATACACCCCAACTATGTTCCCGCTGTAGCATCGTCGGAAAAGCGGGAACTCGTCTGCGAAAGTCGGGTGCAGGTGGATCTGACCAATACCCTGGTGGGTATGCGCAATAAACCACACTGTCACAAATCATCATACTTGTTAAAATTATAGAACTGGCACTTTTTTTTAAAAAAAAAATCACATGTTTTTTCCAAGTACAGTGAGGGTTTAAAATATTGATTACCTCCCATAGCGTGACCAACCCGCGGTGGTTCAGCTCCATGTGACGGCACACTTGGTCCATCGACTCATACAGCACCGCCAGTACGTATCCTCCCCATGCAAAAGTGTAACACTGGTCAAAGAAACGCAGATACGGCAGCCACCACAATCGTAGGTTGTCGCCGCCCCGCGCATAGAAGAAATCATGCAGCACGAGCAACAGAAAGCACCGGGATAGCTGCCGCACCTCCTGGCGTGTCATCGGCCCATCCCCGAACCTCTCACTCTCGGCCTCGATGTGCTGCACCATCGCCGTGTGGGGTATCCCATCCGCCACAATCCGGCTAGGCCTCCACCCTAGTGCCGCTCCCATACCATCTAGAGTAATGCATACCCGGGGGTTGGGTGCCAATGAAACGTGTGCGTCGTGTCCCACCATCTCTCCCCCAACACCGTCGGAAAGCTCACTGATCGCTGGAACTCCCCGCCTGGCAGCACCTCGACAAATCGTCCGAATGGTGTCGCGCTCAAGTAAGCCCTCACCAACGGGGGTAGCTGATCTCGGAGCTCAGGCGCAGCGCGTGTGATACCGCGGCAACGTCCAATCCTCTGGCACATCACATATTTTATTAATACAGGGTAATACATGTTTTGAAAAATCAATAAGTTATGTTGAGTATATCTATTATGGCAAGTAATTATTAAATCTGTCACATTTCATGCATATCTTTTCATTGCATTTTTTTCAAAAATCACATAATTTAACTACTATAATCAGAGCATACCCGTGTACGGCGGCAGATCTCGTGTGCCGCAGGCTCCATCAGCAGCCACTCTCGCCCCTCCCCCGGCGAGATCAAGGGTACGTCCCGGTACATCGCCCGCTGTAGCGACCCGTCTGCCCCCAGTGGCCCCTCCCAGGCCACACTCTCCCAGTCGTCATGATGCGGCGTGCAAATCAGGCGCCCATCCATCATCACAGTGATAGACTCCACCTCGTCCCCCGGGAGTAGCTCCGGCGCTTCCCCGCCCTCCGGTGGGCCCCCCATCATCATGAAAACGAAGATAGATAGTAGCCTCGCAAATGCCATCGCTCACACTCGTGTAAAAAACTCACAAAATATTTTTGAAAATGGGATATTTATATGCTAGAGAGAGAGATTGCAAGAAGAAGTGGTGAGAAATGAGTCAAACGGTGGCCTATTTATAGGATTTCAAGGCCAGCCGCAGGCTAGCCAACCGTACGGCTAGCCCCCAACCGTGCGGTTGGCTGCCAGCTGTACGGCTGGGGGGTCAGACCCTGCGGCTACCCCTTGCGGCTACCCCTCAATTTTGACCAGTTTGACCCAAAAAAAATAAAAAATAAATAAGGGGTTGGGACAGACTCTGAACCAACTCTTCCCGAGATACGAAAGGACCAAGACTCACACACACACGAGATGGCTGATCGAAACCCAAAGTTAGACTCTCTAAATTCCGTGGAGGAACCAACATTCAAAAGGATGAATCTTTTTTCCGAAAGGCTCGAATCTGATTGATAAACGGGGAAGGTGTAAAAGAGGAATCGGGTACCAGAAAAAAATTGAAAGAGTAGAAAAGGGAAAAATCCCGTTGGTCCAAGAGAGGAAAAAGTAAGAAAAAGAAAAAAACAGAAATAAAGGAAACCGACAGGAAGAGCCACACTAAGAGTGACAGCTGTGCCAAAAGGCGGAGGGCTACATCTTAGGTGAGTATGGCTCCTGTTTTGGAAAAAAGCAAAGAAAGAAAGCAAGAAAAATCCGAAAGCCAAAGAATAAAAGGCCGGATTAAGCAAAAGAGGGAGCAATAAGGGTATCGAAAAACAGAAAACGATACAGGACCAGCATCTTCCCTGTGGAAAAATCAGAGGGTAGCTTGAGGATTATCGAGAATTCCAGGCGAAAATCCCATCCCCATGACTAAAGGGAGGAAAACTGAGGGTAGAGAGATGCCAAATCCCAAAAATCCATGCATAGCGATCCGAAAGTTGCTGCAAAGAGTTAATTCAGAAGACTAATTCCCAATAAAGGTCAAAACTGAGGGTAGAAAAGAATGGAAAAGAAAACCACTTTCACTTGCAAGCAGTTCTCTGTAATATATCATTTTTGGAAAAATCAACAAAACAATGTCTGAGTAACCATGGCAACGAGACAGTAGAAGGGAATTTTCCGAATTCCTGAATAGATAGGAATTCTTCGCATTCCCCACGATGGGAATTTTTCCAAAACCCCTTTCCCCAAGAAGGGAAATAACGACTCCACGTGTTCCCCAAGAAGGGAATTTTCCGAATTCTTGAAAAGATAGGAATTCTTCGCATTCCCCACGATGGGAATTTTTCCGAAACCCCTTTCCCCAAGAAGGGAAATAACGACTCCACGTGTTCCCCAATAAGGGAATTTTCCGAATTCCTGAAAAGATAGGAATTCTTCGCATTCCCCACGATGGGAATTTTTTTGAAACCCCTTTCCCCAAGAAGGGAAATAACGACTCCACGTGTTCCCCAAGAAGGGAATTTTCCGAATTCCTGAAAAGATAGGAATTCTTCGCATTTCCCACGAAGGGAAGTAACCTTTACCGCACATTCCCTACGAAGGGAATAACTTTATCCACACATTCCCCACGATGAGAATCTTTCTTTCAAGATTAGAATTCTTCACACATTCCCCACAAAGGGAATCTAGTTCACATTTTCCAAAAGATGGAAATTTCTCTTAGCACCGCGCCCCATGAAGGGATACATCACAAAGACTAAGGTCATTCTTTTGCTTCTCCCTAAGAAATGAGAAAACTTTAAATCTTTTGAATTCGGCAAAAATGCCAAGTCCCCTCATGTAGTCCCACACACTGAGGGTGGTGTGCCACTGAGGGTAGTGTGTCACTGAGGGTAGGTGGAAGAAAAGGTTGATGTATCGTCTCACCCGGCCAAAGGGAAAGGGGCGATTGTGGATTGCATCACCAGAAGCACGACAAAATCCGCATGCCAGAAAGGGTATACTCTGATTCAGTATCTTGAGATTCACCCGAGAGTCGTGAATCGTTATCTTCTTATCGTCCCAGTATTCTTGCAGACAAGAATCCCGGGACGAGAGGGTCTGTGAACACCCCAATCCACGACTCCCGTGCGAATACTGTTTTCTTTTAGCATCCTGCATTTAATCATGAGTCATCATGCATGTAGAAAGACTGTTAGGAAAGACTCCGTTTTCGGACGCGTTGGGAGTCTAACATAACCTTTGTTGCCTCTTCGCTTACTAGGACGGGGATCGACCTGCTCGGTCAGGTCGCGGGGTGCGGGGTAGCGCCTCGTTAGAAAATTTGGTTTTTTCCGAGTGGTCCTACGCTTTTTTCTGTGAGCCAGCCGCACCCCCCTGTCGCACGCCCAACCGTACAGTTGGCACCTCCTAACCGCACCCCCTAGCCGCACGCCCAACCGTACGGCTGGCAATCTCCCTGTCGCACGTCCCAGCCGCACCCCTTGCGGCTACCCCTGCGGTTGGCCTCTTTTGGAGCGTTTTTGGCGGATTTTTAGCTATAAATAGGACTCTTGGGATCCCATTTTGGGATCATCAACATTCAATAGTATTTTTGATAAGTAGGAGCATTGTCAAAGTCTTTAGAAAGTCATTTTTAGAGAAATTCTGAGAGAGAAGGCTAGTGAGAGGAAGTTAGTGAGACAAAGCTTTAGAGAGAGAAAGCTCTAGAGAGAGAAGGAAGTCAAGGCAAGGCTCTCCTATCTTCTTCAAGCGCAGCAGGTATAACTTTCTACCACTTCTCTAAATTTCGGTATTGCATTTCTATATTAATTTTAAATACATAAATTAGATAACTTGCAAAGAAGTTCACTACTTTCAAAATAAATCCTTTCTAAATTTTACAAGAAAACTAAAATCTGTTTTGACACGTTTTCAAAACAAAACAAAAATATAAGAATAGTTTCCAAAGAAAGGAACTACGAGACTCTGATTTCATTCTACGAATGAATACGTAGGCGCTCGCAAAGCTCGAGTTTGATTTCAAAATATTGTTTTAAACTAAATTTATCCGGAAAGGACTATTCTGAAAATCATTCGAACTACTTGCAAGATATCTAACATAGGAATTAGATACATGATCCATTAAGAGACCGAAAGGGCGAATTGGGTGCCTAACACCTTCCCAATTCGTAACGTAGTTCCCGAACCCTAGTAAAGTAAATTTTCAAAATAAATCTTTGGTTTCAAACGTATGAAAGATAGTTCGTTTTTGA
Source organism: Lonicera japonica (assembly GCA_021464415.1). Taxonomy (NCBI): domain Eukaryota; kingdom Viridiplantae; phylum Streptophyta; class Magnoliopsida; order Dipsacales; family Caprifoliaceae; genus Lonicera; species Lonicera japonica. Next base: position 22,996,769 of record CM038465.1, on the reverse strand, counting down.
ATTATCCTTCGTACGATCTTTTGTTTGTTTTCTTGTAAAACAAACTGGCGACTCTACAAAACACATTTTCAAATCAAACCGAGAACGAGGACCCATTTATTATCCCGGGTCACGGGTCCGGATTCTCACAGATTGTCTGTTTGGTAGTATATGTTTAATTATTATGTTTCTTTATAATTTTGGATAACATGGATACATGACCACACCTAGATCACATTTTGTTTAATATTTGTCAATTAATAATTGGGTATATAAATATAAGTATTGTGTAATTGCAAAATTTAAGTTTTTTTAAAAAAATGCGGTAAAATAATTTTATTGCACATAGGTCTTATGTTTCATCCCCTTGTATTCTAATTGACTAGAATTGAACATATTTTTTATAACCCTCAAATAGTAATGTTTTAAATACTAAGTGGGTGAGGGATTTTTTTCACATAAATATCCCACGGTCTCCATCTTTGATTTGTAGATGATATAATTTATTCTTCGTGCAAGTTACAGTGCTCACCTCCATATCGGAAAGAATAGATTGTCAAATCATTGTACAAATTTTGTTGAAAGATAATTTAAATGATGTGATTTATTTTTCGTGTGGGTTTTAGTACCCACTTCCATATCGGAAACAATAAATAACATAATCATTGGATTAAATTAAATGATGGTATACACTTAGATATAAATAATAGCATGCTCTCCAACTGAGTCTCTAATATTATTTATAGGACTGAATGAAGTTAGCTATTTGAATTTTATTTGACAATAAAGAATTGTCTAGATAGTATATGTTACTTGACAATAAAGGATTGTCTAGATAATAAAATTTAATAGGTTTGGACCTGTCTAAAAATAATGAATAATAGACGACCTCACTAACGAGGCATATTTTTCAAAATTTAGGCTGCTGGCGAATACTTTTTAAAATGGTAGAGGGTACCATAGTTAAATATAGTGTTCAAAGTTGTTATTGCCCATTATAATTTGTATTATTATTATTATGTGATTCTCAGGATTTAAAATGGCAAACTCTTTCAACCCACTTTCTATTATACTCAACCAAAACAAATTGACTAGACCTAATTATATTGACTGGACAAGGAACTTGAACATTGTGCTTACTGCTGAAGAGTACAAGTTTGTGCTCACTGAGGTTTGTCCAGAAGAACCTGGTGAGGGGGCGACTGAAGAGGAAACCCAAGCTTACCGAAAGTGGAAAAAGGCTGATGAGATGGCGCGGTGTTACATTTTGGCTTCTATGTCGAATGTGCTGCAACATCAGCATGAGTCTTTAACCACCGCCTACGACATAATGCTGAACCTAAAAGATATGTTTGGAGATCAGGATCGTGCCGCAAGGTAGGTTGCGATGAAGGACCTCATGAACACAACAATGGCTGAAGGAACCCGAGTTAGGGATCATGTTCTGAAGATGATTGTTCTTCTGAATGAACTAGAGATCTTTGGAGCTGAAATCGATGGGGAAACTCTGGTCGATATCATTCTCTAGTCGTTGCCGGATTCATTTGAGGGATTCCGACTGAATTATAACATGAATAAGTTTAAATATCCATTGTCAGAACTTCTTAAAGAACTCCAAGCAGCTGAAGGACTCCTTGGTAAGTCAGCTAGTGCTCTGGTGGCTAAGAAAGCTTCTACTTCTAAGCCTAAAATCAAGAAAAAGAAGAAGAAGAATAACTCACAAGCTGCAGTCCCACAAGGAGCAGCACGTGCAGCAGTCGCTGGACCTCAAGGAGGAGTGAAAAAGCCTGTAGCAAGTGTTTTCACTATAAGCAGAAAGGGCAATTGAAGAAGGATTGTCCCCGTTTCCTAAACCGCCAGAACAATGGAGGTAAATTTTATTTATTAGTTATTGAAACTTGTTTAGCGATCCGATCTACCAGTACCTAGTGTGTAGATTCGGGAGCCACTAATCATGTCTGCAATACTTTGCAGGGGTTCTAGGAAACCAGACAACTTAGGAATGAAGAAATTTATCTGCACATGGGTAATGCTACGAAGGTGGCAGCAGTTGCAGTAGGAGATGTTTATCTTCAGTTTAGTAAGGATATGATTTTAGTTTTTAACGATTGTCTATATGTACCTTCCATTAGAAGGAATTTAATTTTTGTTTCTAGATTGGTTGAGGAGAAATATTTTGTTCATTTTAATAATAAATCAGTTATTATTAGAAAAAATAAACAGTTTATTTGTTATGGTACATTGGTGAATGATCTTTATATAATAAATCCTGACTTGTCTAAATTGCAACTATACGAATTGAATAACACTAATAGTTTACCAATTAAGACAAGGGAACCTTCAAAGATGAATCAAACATATCTTTGGCACTTACGCCTTGGTCATATTAATCTAAAAAGAATTCAAAGACTGGTCGAAAATGGGCCATTAGGTTCATTAGAAGTGGAGGCACTTCCAGTCTGTGAATCATGTTTAGAAGGAAAAATGACTAAGTGACCATTCTCTGGAAAAGGCTATAGGGCTAAAGAACAGTTAGAACTGGTTCATTCTGATTTGTGTGGTCCCATAACTGTCCAGGCTAGAGGTGGCTTTGAGTACTTCATCACATTCACTGATGATTACTCAAGGTATGGATACATTTACTTAATGCGATGAAAGTCTGAAGCCTTTGAGAAATTCAAAGTATTCAAGGCGGAAACGAAAAAGCATCTAGGAAAATGTATCAAAACACTATGATCAGATCGTGGTGGTGAATATCTCTTAGGAGGGTTTAGGGAATACTTGTCAGAAAATAGGATTACATCCCAGTTGTCTACTCCGCGTATGCCACATCAGAATAGTGTAGCAGAAAGAAGGAATATGACTCTTATAGAAATGGTAAGATCTATGATGAGTTATTCAGACCTACCTGGTTCCTTTTGGGAATATGCTTTAGAAACAGTAGTATATATTCTTAACTTGGTGCCATCAAAGTCAATACCTACTACACCCATAGAATTGTCGACTGGGTGTAAGCCTAGTCTGCGGCATATTCAGATATGGGGTAGTCTAGCACACGTGCTGAAAGGTAATGTGGATAAATTGGAGTCAAGAACAGAAGTGTGTTTCTTTGTTGGATATCCTAAAGGAACCAAGGGTGGCCTATTTTATAATTCTCGAGAACGAAAGGTTATTGTTAGCACCAATGCCAAATTCTTCAAAGAGGATTATATCATGGACCATAAGTCCAGAAGTAGTGTTGTTCTAGAGGGAATAAGAGGAGAAAAAGTAGGGCACAATTTGTCTGTACCTTCAGTACAAGAGGAAGTACCACAAGAGATAGATATTATCCCATTATCTCGTCGTAGTGGGAGAATTGTTGATGCTCGTGCACAACTTAAACGAACCACTAACACGCAGGTTCCTGAAACAACGCAGATTCCCGAACCAACACAGCGTGTGGATAGTGAGTTAGGAAGTTCAGTTCCTGCACAAGGTACACAAACACAAGTAGTGCTTCGTCGTAGTGGGAGGGTTGTACGTAAACTCGACCGTTTTATGTTCTTGGGAGAGTCTTATGACAAGGTCCCTGATGAGCACGAAATGGATCCCTTTAACTACAATGAAGCACTTCAAGATAAAGATGCATAAAAATGGCAAACGGTTATGAAATCTGAAATGAAATCCATGTACTCTAATACAGTCTGGGATCTTGTAGAGTCACCCGAAGGGATAAAACCCATCGAATGCAAGTGGGTATATAAGAGAAAGAGGGGAGCAGACGGGAAGGTGGAAACCTTTAAAGCAAGGCTTGTTTCAAAAGGGTTCACTAAGAAAGAAAGAATCGATTATGATGAAACCTTTTCACCGATTGCCATGCTAAAGTCTATTTGGATTCTTTTATCCATTGCGGCTCATCTTGATTACGAGATTTGACAAATGGATCTCAAGACAGCTTTCCTTAATGGAAGTCTTGATGAAAGCATATATATGATGCAGCCAGATGGATTCATAGTAAAGGGCCAAGAGCACATGTTGTGCAAGCTTAAGAAGTCTATTTATGGGCTTAAGCAAGCGTCTAGATCTTGGAACATCCGTTTTGATCAGGCAGTCAAGTCTTTTGGTTTTGATCAATGTCCGGATGAGTTTTGTGTGTACAAAAGGTGCAACGGAAATGCAGTTGTATTTTTTTTATTGTACGTAGATGATATCTTACTTATTGGGAACGATATGGGGTTATTATCTTCAGTGAGGGTATGGTTATCAAGTCAATTCGATATGAAGGACTTGGGAGAAGCTAGTCACATCCTTGGTATTAAGCTTATGCGAGATCGGAAAAATAAGATGTTGGGCTTGTCACAAGCTACTTATATTGATACAATTCTTTCTAGATTTAGTATGCAGTATTCTAAGAAAGGGTTTCTCCCTTTCAGGCATGGAATCACTCTATCCAAGGATCAGTGTCCTAAGACACCTGATGAGATAGAGAAAATGAAGGCAATTCCTTATGCCTCGGCAGTAGGAAGCCTCATGTATGTTATGTTGTGTACTAGACCAGACATCTTCTTTGCTGTTGGCATGGTTAGCAGATATCAGTCTAATCCAGGGTAAGAACACTGGACTGTGGTAAAACATATAGTCAAGTACTTTAAAAGGACTCGAGATCTTATGTTGTTTTACCAGGTAGATAGTCTAGTGCCCATTGGGTACACAGACTCAGATTTTTAGTCAAATAGGGACTTTAGAAAGTCAACTTCAGGATATGTGTTTACTCTAGGAGGTGGGGCCATTAGTTGGAGGAGTATTAAGTAGTCTTGTATTGCTGACTCCACCATGGAAGCTGAATATGTGGCTGCTTCAGAAGCGGCTAAGGAGACAGTTTGGCTTAGGAACTTTCTTATGGATCTAGATGTGGTACCTTCAGTGCATTCAGCTATTACACTTTATTGTGATAATAGTGGAGCAATTGCAAATTCGAAGGAGCCAAGGACTCATAAGAAGGGAAAACACATAGAGCGCAAGTATCATCTAATTAGAGATATTGTGCAGAGAGGCGATGTCATAGTGACTAAGATTGCATCAGGGGACAACCTAGATGATCCTTTTACGAAAAGCTTACAGGCCAAGACTTTTGAAAGTCACGTTGAGGGAATGGGGGTGAGGTGCATATCTGGATGGCTTTAAGTCTAAGTGGGAGATTGTTAGAGTAATATACTAAAAGCCATGATTTTATTATTATTGGTTTTGATATATAGACTCGGTTTTTCTATTTTAATGAGAATCTTTATGGGCAATTGTTGCATTATATTATTTATTTAAATATTGTGTATGTGTGTGTCTTTTATTCCATATGGTAGATGATTTGGTGTGTAGAGTGTATCTTACACACAGAAGATCATATCATAGGTTCTTGTGGAATATAAGTTTAATGGTTCACGGTCTTAGATGGAAATGGACACCCATCAGTAGGATTGTAGTACAAGTTTTAGTACTTTATCTTGACTACAGGAAACGGTATAGTTTTAACTCGTTGTGCTAGTACACTTTGTGTGTAATGAATAGGACCAGTTTGGGTTAATCGTTTTTATACTAACTATATAAAACAATTTAAAATCCCATGGTTATTATGATTACTTAAACTCTTAATCTTGAAATAATTAATAAACATATATATGTAGTGTTTGTTATTTTGACTCATTAAGAGTGAGATTCATTTATGGATCAATAATCTTCATGAATTAGATGACGACACTATATGTATGATGAATATTAATTATTGACGGAATCCACGTCCCAATATAGGGATTGATGATAGCCCCTTGAGAAGCGTATAAGTTTTGATCATGTCAAATCCTGCAGGTGGATTATGTTAATCCGACATGTCAAATAAGTTAAGTGGTAGGCTCAAGGATTAAGAAGTCATTTAAATATAACTGTCAGTAATTTAATTTAAATGACGGTTATCTGTAATCTTAACGTGGGGAGAATAATAATTATTTAATAACAAGGAGCTTGAAATTAAATTTTGAGATAAGGATGGAAGTGCAATTATAATTCTTTAGTGGTGCGAATTATAATTTATGGAAGGAACTAATTCATAGTAGAATTAGGATTCCAACTTTCCATAGGAAGCCCAAACTTATTTCTCTTTAAGGTCCCTATCGTAGCCTTATATATACGCCGGCCTTGTCTCTTCTCATTATAACAATAATTCTCATGAGTTAGGGTTTGTTCTATTGGGATAGGAGAAAATCTTGGTGATACTGTAGCCCACACTCGGTGCAAGATTTGATGGCAGAAGGAATACGATAGAAGATCTTTAGGTTTTTGGCACAACAATCGTAACTTTTGATCGCACCATTGGATCGGACTGATTTTTGGATATGTTGTTCAAAACGCAAAGTTACTATAATATCGCGAAAAATCAGGACGAGCAGAAGTCGTTTCGGTAGCAAAAACAATTAATTTTCGCAGCCCATCAAGGATTATGAAAATCTGATCAAATCGCAATTTAATGTTTTCAAACCCTAGTCTCCTCATATGGATCCTCTACATGATCCACAAAGGTGAAATTACTTTATTCTTATAGGGTTTTTGCAAAATGTTTTTTGTTCAATCTATACGCAATATCAAACGATCATGTATTTATGTCTCCTTCAATTGGTATCAGAGGGATTGATTTTCTTTGATAATGTGTACGGATTGAACTAGCCATGTTATCCAGTTAAATCTATTCATGCATGCTTTTGTTGGATAGAACGTAGAATTCGCTAATCCTTGTTTTGCATTGTTCTTGTCCCGCTATTATGGTCACATAATTATGTTTTATGTGATTGGATCCCACGATGTTTTTATTCGTGGTTAATTTTAATGTGCATGATGATTTGGGTTTTATTCATGGTTGTAAATTAATTTTAGATCAGATTTGTGAACTCCTTAAAAGGAGGCATAGGATCTATGTAATTTTATTTACAGTTTAGATATAATAGTTTATGTGTGAACTCTTTAAATGAAGGCATATGACCTTTGTATCTAAGATTGCAGTTTCTTTAACGAAGAACGTTGAAGAAGATGTTTCCACCAAGGTTGATTCCCAACATAATCAATGAAGTGGCGACATAGGTCGTGACAGATTTTCAATGGATTAGGGATGATGAAGCTTGAACCATAATAGCAGGGATTTAATTATTCTTATTATTAACTGGTTTAATGCTTTGTGTGATTGTGTGTTGGTCATATGTGTTTAATTATTAGGTTTTCTTATAATTTTGGACAACATGGATACATGACCATACTTAGATCACTTTTTATTTTATGTTTAGTTCTTGTCAAATTAAAAAAGGGTATATAAAAATAAATTTTGCGTAATTGAAAAATATAATTTTTTTTTTAAAAAAAGCAGCAACATAATTTTATTGCACATGTCTTTTATATTTCATACCCTTGTATTTTAGTTGACTAGAATTTAATATAAAATTTTCATAACTCTCAGAAAATAATGTTTTAAATACTAAGTGGGTGAGGGATTTTTTCACATAAAAATTTCACGGTCTCCATTGGTTTGTAGATGATGTAATTTACTCTTCGTGTGTTATAGTGCTCACCTCCATATCGGAAATAATAGATTGCGGAATCATTGTACAAATTTTACTGACTGATAATTTTAAATGATGTGATTTATTTTTCGTGTGGGTTTTAGTACTCACCTCCATATCGGAAAGAATAAATTGCAGAATCATTAGACTAAATGAAATGATGGTATACACTTAGATATAAATAATAGTATGCTCTCTAACTGAGTCTCTACTATTATTTGTAGGACCAAAAAAAGTCAGCTATTTAAATTTTACTTGACAATATAGGATTGTCTAGATAGTATGTATTGCTTGACAATAAGGCATTGTCTATATAGTAAAATTTAATAGGTTTACATCGGTCTAAGAAATAATGAATAATAGGCGACCTCATTAACGGGGCATACTGTTCAAAGTCTTAGGCCGCTGGCAAACGCTTTTTGAAATGGTAGAGAGTACCATATTTAAAATATGTGTTCAAAATTTTTATTGTCCATCATAATTTGTATGTGATTCTCAAGTTTTAAAATCGCAAACTCTTTCGATCCACTTTTAATTATTCTCAACTAAAACAAATTGATTGGACCTAATTATATTGACCGAAAAAGGGAACTTGAATATTGTGCTTACTGTTAAAAAGTACAAGTTTGTCTTCACTGAGTCTTGTCCAACAGAACCTGGTAAAGGGGCGACCGATGAGGAAGCCCAGGCTTGTCGGAGGTGAAAAAAGGCTAATGAGAGGCGTGGTTTTACATTCTGGCATTTTTGTCAAATGTGCTACAACATTAGCATTAGTCTTTTGCCACCTCCTATGACATAATGTTGAATCTCAAAGATATTTTTGGGGATCAAGATCATGTCGCAAGGTAGGTTTCGACGAAAGGCCTCATGAACATGACTATTGCTGAAAGAACCCGAGTTAAAGATTTTGTTTTGAAGATGATCAGTCTTTTAAATGAACTAAGAGATTTTTGGAGTTGAAATTGATGGGAAACTTAAGTCGATATCATTCTCCAGTCGCTGCTGGATTTATTTAAAAGATTCTAACATAATTACAACATGAATAAGCTTTATTCATTGTTGGAACTTCTTAAAGAATTCCAAGAAGTTGAGGAACTCCTTGGTAAGCTGGCTAGTACTCTAGTGGCTGAGAAAGCTTCAACTTCTATGCCTAAAAGCAAGAAAGGAAGAAGAAGAATGCATAAGCTGCAGTCCGACAAGGAGCAGTGCGTGCAGCAGTCGCTGAACCTATGGGAGGAGTGAAAAAGCCTATGGGCCAGTGTTTTCACTGTCAGTAGAAAGTGCATTTAAAGAAAGATTGTCCCTGTTTCCTAAACCGTTATAACAACATATGTAAATTTCATCTATTTATTTTTGTATCTTGTTTAGTGGTCCGATCTACCAGTACCTGGTGTGTAGATTCGGGAGCCACTAATCATGTCTACAATATTTTGCAGGGGTTCCAGGAAACCAAACAAATAAAAAATAGAGAAAATTTACATATGAGCAGCTACGAATATGGCAACAGTTGCAGTATAAGATATTTATCTTCAGTTTAGTCAGAATAAAATATTAATGATTAAGGAATGTCTATATGTATCTTCCATTAGAAGAAATTTTATTTCTATTTCTAGATTGGTTGAGAACAAATATTTTGTTTATTTTAATGATAAATCAGTTATCATTACATTAGAAAAAATAAATAGTTTGTTTGTTCTGGTACATTAGTAATTGATCTTTACATTATTAATCCTGACTTGTGAGTACTACAACTAAGTGAATTGAATAGCATTAATAATTTACCGATTAAGAGAAAGGAACTTTCAAAATGAACCAAATGTATTTTTGGCACTTACGCCTTAGTCATATTAATCTAAAAAGAATTCAAAAACTGGTTGAAAATAGACCATTAGGTTCATTAGAAGTGGAGGCACTTCCGGTTTATGAATCCTATTTAGAAGGTAAAATGACTAAGAGATCATTCTCGGTAAAAGGCTACAGTACTAAAGAATAATTAAAATTGGTTCACTCTGATTTGGATGGTCACATGAATGTCCAGCCTAAAGGAGGTTTTGAGTATTTCATCACATTTGTAGATGATTATTTAAAGTATAGATACATTTACTTAATGCGGCGTAAGTCTGAAGTCTTTGAGAAATTCAAAGAATTCAAGACAGAAACGGAGAAGCGTCTAGAAAAATGTATCAAGTCACTACGATCAGATCATGGTGGTGAATACTTATTAGAGAATGGGATTGCATCCTAGTTGTCTGCACCGAAGATGTTAAAGTGTGATGGTATAGCAGAAATGAGGAATAAGACTCTTATAGAAATGGTAAGATCTATGATGAGTTATTCAGACTTACCTTATTCTTTTTGGGGATATACTTTAAAAATAGCTGGATATATTCTGAACTTGGTACCATCAAAGTCAGTACCTACTACACCCATAGAATTGTAGACCGGGCGTAAGCCCAGTTTGCGGCATATTCGGGTATGAGGTAGTCTAGTACATGTGCTGAAAGGTAATGCGGATTAGTTGAAATCAAGAATAGAAGTGTATTTCTTTGTTGCATATCCAAAGGGAACCAAGGGTGGTTTATTTTATAATCCTCGAGAATGTAAGGTTATTGTTATCAATGCCAGATTCTTAGAAGAGGATTATATCATAAACCATATGCCCAGGAATAGTGTTGTTGTAGTGGAAATGAGAGGAGAGAAAAACATGGTACAATTCTTCTATACCTTTAGTACAAGGGAAAATACCACAGTAAATGAATATCGACATTCCATTACCTCGTCGTAGTGGGAGGATTACCGATACTTGTGCACATCTTGAACAAATCACTAATACTTAAGTTCTTGAACCAGCACAAAGTGTGGATAGTGAGTTAGTATGTTCAATATTTGCACAATGTACATAAACAAATGTAGTGCCTCGTCGTAGTGGGAGGGTTGTTCATCAACCTGGTCATTTTATGTTCTTAAGAAAGTCTTATGACAAGGTCCCTGATGAATAAGAAATGAACCATATTTTTACTACAATGAAGTACTTCAAGATAAAGATATAGAAAATGGCAAAGGGTTATGAAATCTGAAATGGAGTCTATGTACTTTAACAAAGTCTGTGATCTTGTAAAACCACTAGAATGGATAAAACCTATCGGATGCAAGTGGGTATATAAGAGATAAAAAGGATTAGACGGGCCTAAATCAAGGCTTGTTGCTAAAAGGGTTCACTCAGAAAGAAGGGGATCGATTATGATGAAACCTTTTCGCCGGTAGCCATGCCAAAGTCTATTCGGATTCTCTTATCCATTGCAGCTTATCTTGATTATGAGATTTGGCAAGTGGATGTCAAGACATGTTTCCTTAATGGAGGTCTTGGTAAAAGCATCTATATGATGCAACCAGAAGGATTCATAGCCAAGGGCCAAGAGCACATGTTGTGCAAGCTTAAGAAGCCCATTTGTGGGCTTAAGCAAGCGTCTAGATCTTGAAACATCTGTTTTGACCATGAAATCAAATCTTTTGGTTTTGATCAATGTTCAGATGAGTCTTGTGTGTAAAAAAGGTACAGCCGAAGCGCGGTGGTATTCTAGCTATTGTATGTGGATAATATCTTACTTATTGGAAGCGATACGTGAATATTATCTTTAGTGAGGGTATGGTTAACAAGTCAGTTCGATATGAAGGGCTTAGGAGAAGCCAGTCACATCCTTGGTATTAAGCTTATGCGATATTGAAAAAATAGGATATTGGGGTTATCCAAAGTACTTACGTCGATACAATTCTTGCCAGAGTTAGTATACAAGATTTCAAGAAAGGGTTTCTCCCTTTTTAGGTATGGAATCACTCTATCCAAGATCAATGTCATAAGAGACATGATGAGATAGAGAGGATGAGGGGAGTTCCTTATGCTTCGGCAGTGGGAAGTCTCATGTATGCTATATTGTGTACTAGACCCGACATTTTGCTTTACCGTTGGTATGGTTAGAATAAATCAGTCTAATCCAGGGAAAAAACACTGGACTGCGGTAAAACATATACTTAAGTACCTTAAAAGGACTTAAGATTCTATGTTGGTTTACCAGGCAAACAGTCTAGTACCTGTTGGATACACAGATAATGATTTTTAGTCAGAAGTTAGGATTCTAGAAAGTCAACTTCAGGTTTTGTGTTTAATCTAAGAGATGGAGTCATTGGTTGGAGGAGTATCAAGCAGTCATGCATTGCTGACTCCACCATGAAAGCTGAATATGTGGCTGTTTTAGAAGTAGCTAAAGAGGCGGTTTGGCTCAGGAACTTCCATATGAATCTAGATGTGGCACCTTCAGTGTTATAAGCTATTTCACTTTATTTTGATAATAGTGAAACGGTTGCGAACTCGAAAGAGCCAAGAATACATAAGAAGGGAAAATACATGTTCACGTTGAGGGAATGGGAGTGAGATGCATAGTTGCATGGCTTTGAGTCTAAGTGAGAGATTGTTAGAGTAATATACTAAAAGCCATAATTTTCTTGTTGGTTTGGATATGTTAAAAACTTGGTTTTGCTATTTTAATGAGAATCTCTATGGGCAATGGTTGCATTTTATTATTTATTTAAATATTGTGCATGTGTGCCTTTTATTCCATATAGTAGATGATTTGGTGTGTAGAGTATAGCTTACACACAAAAGATCATATCATCGGTTCTTGTGAAATATAATTTTAATGGTTCACAGTCTTAGATGGAATTGGACACCTATCGGTAGGATTGTAGCACAAGTTTTAGTAGTTTATCTTAACTACAGGAAACGATATAGTTTTAACTCGTTGTGCTAGTACACTTTGTGTGTAATGAATAGGACCAGTTTGGGTTAATTGTTTTTATACTGACTATATAAAACAATTTAAAATCCCATGGTTATTATGATTACTTATGCTCTTAATCTTGAAATAATTAATCAACATATATATGTAGTGTTTGTTGTTTTGACTCATTAAGAGTGATTCATTTATGGATCAATAATCTTCGTGAATTGGATGACGACACTATATGTATGATGAATATTAATTATTGACGGAATCCACGTCCCGGTATAGGGATTGATGATAGCCTTTTGAGAAACTTATAAGTTTTGATCATGTCAAATCTTGCAGGTGGATTTTGTTAATCCGACATGTTAAATAAGTTAAGTGGTAGGCTTAAGGATTAAGAAGTCATTTAAATATAATTGTTAGTAATTTAATTTAAATGACGGTTATCTGTAATCTTAACGTAATGAGAATACTAAGTATTTAATAACAAGGAGCTCGAAATTAAATTTTGAAACAAGGTCGGGAATGCAATTATAATTCTTTAGTGGTGTGAATTATAATTTATGGAAGGAACTAATTCATAGTAGAATTAGGATTCCAACTTTCCATAGGAAGCCCAAACTTATTTCTCCTTAAGGTCCCTATCGTAGCTTTATATATACGCCGGCCTTGTCCCTTCTTATTATAGCAATAATCCTCATGAGTTAGGGTTTGTTCTATTGAGAGAGGAGAAAATCTTGGTGATACCGTAGCCCACACTCGGTGCAAGATTTGATGGCAGAAGGAATACGATAGAAGATCTTTAGGTTTTCGACACAACAGTCGTAAATCAATTGTAAATTTTGATCGCACCGTTGGATCTAGCTGATTTTTGGATATGTTGTTCGGAACACAAAGTTACTATTACAAAATAAAAAATCAGGACGATCAGAAGTCGTTTTGGTGGCGAAAACAATTAATTTTCGCAGCCCAGCAAGAATTATAAAAATCTAACAAAATCGCAATTTGATGTTTTCAAACCCTAGTCTCCTCATATGGATCCTCTACATGATCCACAAAGGTGAAATTACTTTATTCTTATAGGGTTTTAGCAAAATTTTTTTGTTCAATCTATACGCAATATCAAACGATCCTGTATTTATGTCTCCTTCACTGAGATCTTCCAAAGCAATATATATGTATATATATAAGATCTAGGGTCCTATAAACAATTTATTTTGGGTTAGATGTTACGAACTCTTATCACTTTGGAGAATCTTATTTCCCAAGGTGGCATAGGATATAATTATATTCTCAACATTCTTAAATGAATCTTAATGTACCTGTTTGTCCAAGTATGTAATGTGTCATCCCCATGGCTTCGTTCTACAGGCAAACCACCAGCCCACTCCTCTGACCGGTTATACGGTGTCACCCAGACCTGATACTTAACAAAAGAATCATGAAATTGGGGATAATCATTATCAGTTAGAAGTGGAGTTGCAGGAGAACCGGGGATCAGTTTGTACCCTACCAAGTTTCCGACTTGAGTCTTTTAACTGGGATTCACCATTAACAAATCGGCCGGTTCGTCTAAATTCATTCTAGCCTCCAATTTAGTCTTTAGGATTTCTTTAACAGCAGTCCAATAACTCTTCGTTAACGTGTGGTCCCATCGGTTTTCATGGTTTTGAGCCTTGATTTAACCAAGGAGTTGTCTTCACCATCGATGTCTAGGTCAAGACAATAGGTAATATAGTGGTAATGGTTTATATGTATGGTATTCTCAGCTAATAATGTCCCATAAATGTCTTCTTTTACTTGGTATGTATGAGTGTAGAGTGTGGGTTTTGCCTTTATAATATCCCACTTAAAGCCACCTGAAAATAAATTATACAGTAATAATTTTTAATTTTGTGTGAATGTAATTGTAAATATTTTTATTAATTCTATTCAAAAAATTGCAATTTTTTTTTGTATATTTGATGCACTAAAGAATTGGTATAATTTATTATGTTAATTTATAATTTGAAGAGCATATATTACTATTAATATTTATATTTTTAATGTTTTCAGGTGTTAGAAAAGAATTTAAGAAGATTGAGAAATTAGAGAAATTAAAGTTTGTGAAGACACATAAAAGTACTCAATACTTTTAGAGGCATATCTTTTTACTCGGAGTTCCAAATAATGAGATTCTTGAGCTTAAATTGAAGAGAATTTCGAGAGCTACAACTTTACAGTTTAGCACTTTTTTAAATTCATCTATCTCAGAGTGCGAAATCTCGATACAAAAGATAATAAGGATGAAAATTGAATTTGTATTTTAATGTTGGCCCAAAATCATATACTTAAACAGACAGCCCATTTATCTTTAATTAGTGTAGCCCAAATGAATGATGAATCCAACTGCTGCAAGGCTTAATGGGTCCAAGCCCATGTATCACTCATTGCTCAAGTATAATAGGCGGCCAACAGCATCATCAATGGAAGAGCCAGCCACAGCAGCACTGCCGTGCGCTATTCTTCTCCTCTTTTCTTTTTCTTTCTTTTCCTTCTATTTTCTTTTGCTTAGAAGACTTAAAGATTGAAGATTTATTTTATTGGTTGATTTAATGTCAAGTAAGTTTTCTTTCAATTATATTTGTTATTTGATTTATTCTATGTTAGTGTAAATTTGTGTTAGAATTAGTATGAGTATATTTAATTGATTCTCTTGCACGTATTCATGCCAAATGACTTCACCAATTTAATGCTTTAATGTTAAATACAATTTTTCTTATTGGATGCCTATTTTAATTGATAAAAAAAATAAAATTGGATTCTCGCTATTTTTTGTTGGATTCACCTTATGATTTGTTAAGAGCAGATATAGGGTGTGTTTTGACAGATATAGTGAGTGTTTTGATTTTATACATTAGTTTGGCTGTGGAAGAATTACAATTGGATTTCCTTAACTAATTGGACTTTAATGATTTTATTTTCCACATCTAATAGAGTTTATGCGCATGAATATTAAGGAAGATGACATTAAATATATAACTCTAAAACCCTAGTTAATTAATTCATTAATTTTATTATCTTGCTTTGTATTATTTAATTTAGTTCCATTAATTTAACTAACTTGATTTACTTGATTTTATTTAATTTGCTTTATTTTATTTATTTGATTTGCATCAATTATTCTTGACTAGATTAAGAATTAGTGAAAAATTAACAAGATAAATTGACATCGCTTATACGTTATATTATCTATTGATTCGTACGCTTATGAGTATTAAAATTTATCACAACAATATTCGTAAAATAATATACCCCAACTTTGATAGAGCCACTTTGCTTGAACTCCGAATCAATCAAATATATAATCATAGTTGCCAACAGTTGAAACCATCCTAATTACCAATTTAACCTCCGCTCTAACCTCAGCTATCTGTAGAATAAAAATAAATAACCACCAAGATAATTAGTTATTGCAAGGAAAAACGGGAATAGATAACGGACGTAGTATTATATTAAATAAATTTTCTCCTAAATTAACTTAATTATAGAATTTTGTTACATAATTTATAATAAGATCTCCAAAGGTAGTTTAAAAATATGTTTTGTGTAAGTTTTACAAACTGTGTAAAAAAAATTAAAGTTCGAATGATTGTGTAAAATGAAAGTCTTACAAATCCAATTTACAATGTCACTATCACCTTTTTTTTTTCATTTTTTAATAAGAATTATATATATAGAATATACCCATAAATATCTACAAAACACGATCGATTTTGCTTGAGAAATTAATAATAAAAAAATTTAAGAAAAAAATTTAGGAAATTTATATATATATATATATATAATAGCATTTAACATGTGTTGTTGTTGAAGGGATCAACAGTAAACCCTCTCTCTCTACAGTAACTCCTCAGCTCAATCAAAGTATGCAGCCGCCGCAGCAAATCCCGGTCACCAGTGTGGGTGATCATCCTCCCATCTCTCATGTAGCAAACACGATGAATCCACCCACAGCATCCGCCAAATCCTTCAATGAACTATTTGCTATTAAACCTTCTCCATCAATAACCCCGATCATTCCGGTCAGATCGCCGGCTTCGTATAAAGGAGAACCGGCTGCCTTCTTCACTATGGTTGAAATCAATACCATGGCTGCACCATTCGGCTACTCATTGATTGGGAAATTCTCTCACGGAAAGCCACTCGTAAATGACATAAGATCCGCTATTGAGGGTATCGGGTTAAAGGGTTCTCACACGACAGGGCTCATTGACAACAAACACATAATTATGCGCTTCTCTCATGAAGAGGATTTTCACCGTATTTGGATCAAAGAAGAATGGCATATACGTAAGTTTCCTATGCGTGTATTTAAATGGAGACCCGAATTTAGAACCGATATTGAATCTTCTCTTATTCTTGTTTGGGTAAACTTTCCAATGCTACCAATCCACCTATTTTGCAAACCTGCCCTGTTGACCATAGATAGGATTATTGGCAGCCCAATGAAGGTAGACCAAGCCACAGCTAATATTTCTTGGCCTTCTCTGGCTCGTATGTGCATTGAAGTTGATTTACTTAACTCTTCCTGATCGTATTTGGATAGGCCATGGTAACACTGGCTTCTGGCAGCAAGTGAAATATGAAAACAGGCCTGCATACTGCAACTCATGCCCTAGACTGGGCCACAGCTCCTTTGATTGTTACAATACACAAACTCCCACTACAAAGATCAATGATACTAGCAAAGTCGCCAAAGGTAAAGAACAGGTTATTGCCAATTCCAAATCTATGCAACCAGTGACAATTCTCAAGAAGCCTCACAATAGCTCTCACATTCATAGCCACACTACTCCTGCCCAAAACATTAGCAATTATGCGGCCACTAGCAAGAAATCTACCCAAATTTATGTGCCCAAGGCCACCTCTGTTGTGCCTTCAACTCGGTTACCCATTTCTGTTGACTCAACTATTCAAGACAAAAGCCCCACTGAACCTACTTTGGTGAATGCTACCAATATCTCTCATGCTAAACCTGGAGAGGATATTATCATATTAATGAAATTGATAATAGGGATGATTGTCAAGTTCTAAATATTGCCACTGCTGCTGCTCCTTGCTCAAAAGATAATAATATTGTATTGCCTTTGGTGGTTGCTGGGGACAACAGTGTACCTCAAATTAACTTGGTGGTTGCTGAGTAATGCCATGTAGATTCTGATCCATTTGATAAGGTTTCAGTTGTTTCAGATTCAGAGAAGGACATTAAGACAAATGAGAGGTATGATATTCAGTATATGGATCTTTCTCCAAGAGCCACTAAATGCTACAATGCAGACTGGAATTTTGACGAACTCAAAGCTCTATTGTTATGTGATCAGCAGATGCTTTGCCATAGATTTGATAAAATCCATCCCAATACAGAGCCCCAAACAAAAAAGAGAGGAAGAGGGAGACCTAGAAAACATGCTGATAACAATAATACCTCCATAACTATAGCTCCGTCAGCATTGGCTGCACTTCTCAAAGTTGTCACTAGATCCTCTACTAGACTCTCTCAATGATTAGAGCCCTTTTTTGGAACATTAGAAGCATTCACAATGCCCCGTCAATTACCATATTGAAATTGATTTTACATATTCATAGGATCAATTTTCTAGCAATCATGGAACCTATGGTGCCCCAAGACAAGCTCTTACATACTAGACTGTTATTACACTTTGATCAATCTGCCTCGAATATCTCTTGTACTGTATGATTTTTTTGGAACAATGAGTTCAATTGCCAGATCCTGCATGATGACGTTCAGAGTTTAACTCTTCAATGTTCTCATTTTCAATGTGCGTCTGAGTTCGTCATCACTGCAGTTTATGCTAAATGCACCAAAACTGAGAGACTATATCTATGGAAACACCTCATGGATATGTCTCCCTCTATTCCTTGGGTTATAGGTGGGGACTTTAACATTATCAGGAAGAATGATGAAAGGCTAGGGGGTAATCCTCCTAATTCAGCAGCCATGGCAGACTTCAATGACTGCATTGATGCTTGTGCCCTTCAGGATTATGTAGGGTCAGGAGGCAGGTTCACATGGAACAAACCAAATGAGAGGATGTGGCAAACTCTTGATAGAATTCTCAGCAACAATCTATGGGGCAATATGTTTCCTTTGGCTAATGTCTCCCATTTGAACAGGGATAATTTTGATCACTCTCCTGTTATTGCTTCTTTTGGCATTGAGCACGCTCACTCATATAGTTTTAGATTTCAAAACATGTGGTGTTCTCATCATGAATTTTTGCCAGGGGTTCAACAATCTTGGAGCACTAGCATTGAAGGGGATCCCATCTGAGTTTTTGCTAGCAAGGTAAAACTCCTTAAGAAACATCTTAGTGCATGGAATAAGCTTCAATTTGGTAATGTTCATACTGGTGCGAAAGCTGCTGAAACTGCCTTAAAAGTTGCAGAAGATGAGCTTGAACATGATAACTTTGAGGCTACAATGAACAAGTACATGGAGGCTAAAAGGGATCTGGACACTGTTCTTGACAGGTGGGAGAGCTTTTGGGCTCAAAAAACTAAAATCAAGTGGTTAAAGGAGGGTGACACAAATACTAAGTTCTTTCATGCCTTAGTTGTGAACAAGAGGAGGAAAGCTAGAGTGCATAATATTCTTGATGAACATGGAGTTTAGCTTAAAAACCAGTCTCAAATTGCTGCTGAGGGAGTAAGACATTTCCAAAATCAATTCAATGCTCAACAAACAGAGGGAGGATGAGGAGGAGACAGAGGAGTGCAGTAGAAAAACAGGCCATTATATTGCTTTCTTTCTATCTCTAATGTGGTGGTGTGTTTTTTGTATAGGCAAGAGGGGTTCATATTTATAAGGAGTTTGGAATTGTCTTATTAATTTATTTTGTATTTGGGTATTTTTTTTGAAAGATATTTGGGTATGGGTTTGTTTTGAGCAGTTCACATTAATTATTTAATCTTATTACAAAACTCATATGGGTATGGGTTTTGTAATAATATTCTTGTATTAGATTCAGTTTGTATGATGTTAAGAGAGTACTGTATTTGATGATGATCTGACTGTAGTACAAATTACACAACCTTTAATTTTTACTGGCTTCTTTCTTGCAATTTTAAGTTTTAAAACTTTGTTGAGTTTTCAGTTTGTATAGATTATACAATGTATCCGACGCTGATTACGATGTATATCACTGCGATTCACAACAAAGACAACCCTAAAACAATTAATAGTCATGACTAAGTTTTTCAAACCTTTGAAATTAGTTATGGTATTTGGGAGAATCAAAGTTCCAAATCTCTAAGATAACTAAATAATTTTAACTTTTATCATTAGTTACATTAAAATTAGTATATTCATAATTTGACTAGTGAAATAGTAAAGCATTATTTGGGACGGAAAAATTTTACTCATCGTTTTTTTCTTTTCTTTTTGTGGGGACGGGGAGGGGTTTGGGGGGAAGAAGAGGGGACAATAACCAATAGGGATTCTAGCACTACTTGTAGTTCAGTGATGACTTGAGTTGATTCGTAGGCTGTGTTATATATAAAACTGAAGGATGTGATTTGGAATCTTTTGTGGCATATATATGGAGGGAAAAATGATAGTCTTACTAGTTTCATTTATCGGATATTCATTTATAATCTACTAATAAATCCGGTTGAACATTCTGTAAATGACAATAGTAAGTCTAGCACTACTTTATGTGTTAGCATATATTGTACATTACTATATATTGTGTTGAGACAATTGGTCATAAGGACACATTCTAATAATAACATAATTGCAAAGCCCCATTATAAATTAGTATAATAAATTAAGGACATTGCAGGAAAAAGACACTAATGCCACTTCCTTATTTAGATAATAACACAATAACCCTAAATATAACATCTCATGTCTCCAAAAAAAAGTTAGCACCAATCCCGATCAAAACAATTAAAAATCCACAACGGTTGATAATCAACACCAATTCTCTATAACATACTAACTATTTACATGATACTAAAATAGATTTAGCCCCATTTTTGCCCAAAGTAACTAATCACATGATGTTAAAACAGTTTTAGCCCCAATTATTAGACACTAGAATGATGGTAAAAAGGTTTTAGCACTACAAGTGAACAAATATAACTAAACGGAATGTGCTAAAACAGATTTAACACCCATCCAATGCTACACATCAAGGTGCTAAAACAGATTTAGCAGGAATTCTCTAGAACATAGTAACTATTTACATGGTATTAAAATAGATTTAGCACCATTAGAAAACAAAGAACAACGAAATTCAAAGGTGCTAAAACAGATTTAGCACCATTTTTCTCCAAAGCAACTAATCACATGGTACTAAAACAGTTTTAGCACCAATTGTCTAACATTAAAATGGTGTTAAAAAGGTTTTAGTATCGTAGGTGAACACAAATAACTAAAATGAAGGTGCTAGAACATATTTAGCAAGAATTCTCTAGAACATAGTAACTATTTACATGGTGTTAAAATAGATTTAGCACCATTAGAAAACAAAGAACAACGAAATTCAAAGGTGCTAAAACAGATTTAGCACCATTTTTCTCCAAAGTAACTAATCACATGGTACTAAAACAGTTTTAGTACCAATTGTCCAACATTAAAATGGTGCTAAAAAGGTTTTAGCATCGCAGGTGAACACAAATAACTAAAATGAATGTGTTAAAACATATTTAGCACCAATCCTCTAGAATATAGTAACTATTTACATGATGCTAAAATATGTTTAGCACTAATAGAAAACAAAGAACAACGAAATTCAAAGGTGCTAAAAGCAGAATTAGCACTATTTTTGTCCAAAATAACTAATCACATGATGCAAAAACAGTTTTAAGCACCATAGATGGACACATATAACTAAACTGAAGGTAATAAAACAGATTTAGCACACATCCAATGCTACACATCAAGGTGCTAAAATATATTTAGCACCAATTCTTTAGAACATAATAACTATTCAATGCCGTGCTGAATGCAAATATCGTCATATTGTAGACATTGTTCGAACAATTCTCATTTCTAGTGGGTGTCCTAAAGTTTTTAGGGGGAAGCAACTCTTACTATTATTTACACTATTAATCGTCATCCTATTCCTACCTTCTACAATCAATCTCCCTATGAAAGGTTATACGGTAGTTCACCCAACTATAATCTTTTGGAAGTTTTTGGATGTGTTTGCTTTCTCTTGCTCCAGCCCCATGAACATTCTAAACTCGAACCTCATTCTCGTCTCTATTATTTCTTGTAGTATGGGATAAAGCATAAACGTTATAGGTGTTAGGATCCTATTTCAAAATGGCTCCGTGTGTCTCGTCATGTCATATTTTGGGAACACAAAATGTTCTCCTCAATTTCCAAATTCCAGGTCACTATCGATACTTCTCTTCCATTTTTCATTAGTTCCACTACTGATCTCTATCACCTTGTCTTACCTGTTCCATCTTCAAATGCAACAGAAAACCATGAGCCAACCACTGCGACTAATGAACCCCCATCCATAGAGTCTAGCCCATCTACCACCACTACTCTATTAAGCTATCTGCAACCAACAACGGACTATCTTGATAATGTCGACCCGCCCAACAATCCTGCCAATCAACCACCACCTCCTCGTCAATCTACTCGGGTAAGACAACTATCTTATCATCTATGTGATTACCATTGCTATTCCACCATATTCTCGCATCACGAGCCATCCTCTTATAAAAAGGCTAGTTTTAACCCACTATGGGAGAAAGAAATGTCTAAGGAACTTCAGTCTTTAGAAAAAGCTCAAATTTGAGACTTAGTCACTTTTCCTCCAGGAAAGAAAGCAATTTGTTGCAAATGGGTTTACAAAATCAAAACCAAATCAGATGGGTCCATTGATCGATATAAAAGCCCGGCTTGTAGCAAAAGGTTTTATTCCGGAATATGGCATAGAATATGGCTAAATATGCTTTTGACATTCTCACCCGTGCCGGCCTCACCGATTCCAAAATTGACCTTACTGTCAACCATTCGGATATTGCTCACGCTGTCCATATCATCAGTCAATTCGTGTCTGCTCCGCGGTTTACTCATTATTTGGCAGTTCTTCGCATTCTTCATTAAATTAAAGGGACCTTATTCCATGGCCTTCATTTTCGATCCACATCCTTTTTGGAGCTAGTGACGTGCCTACTCTGAATTCGATTGGGTAGGAGATCCTACTAATAAGTGTTCAATGACAGGGTATTGTATCGTCTTGGAGATTCTCTCATATCATGGCACAGCAAGAAACATACGTTGGTCTCTCGATTCAGTAACAGAAGCCAAATATCATACTCTCACTGACACTATTCAAGAACTCGTTTGGCTCTGCTGGCTAGTTATAGACATGGGAAGTCCTCAACATCTTCCAAGAACCCTTGGCTATGATAATCAGCATGCTATTCATATTACTTATAACGATGTTTCTCATAAATGATCAAAGCACATTGAGACTAATTGCTATTTTATTCGTTAGCATGCTATTCATATTACTTATAACGATGTTTCTCATAAATGATCAAAGCACATTGAGACTAATTGCTATTTTATTCGTCAGCATGTCACTCGCAATACAATTCGCCTCCTGTCTGTCACTTATGGCAATTAACCTACAGATATATTCATCAAAATTCACTCGCTTGGCCGTTTCCACAATCTTATTTCCAAACTTAAGATGTTTTCTCATTTACTACCTTAAGTTTGCGCGGGGGTGTTAGCATGTATTGTACATTGCCATATATTGTGTATTATCATTTATATTCTCCTTCCTCATTTTGTATCTCTTTTAACCTTAAATAAAGGGTTCTCATTATACACAATTTCTCAATCAATATAATATAATTCTTCTCTCATCTCTTTTTGTAACACCCCCACCTTAATTACCAGGATAACACCCGTAATTAAGACCTGGAGTGTTACAAACCCATCTTAGATTGACTAAAATGGGTATATATGCATAAACACAAATAAATTTGAACCGTAAATATCATATGTGTCAATTTGCAAGACGTAAAATGATAGTATTGTACATAAACAAACATGCATGCATATAATTGTTATACAAAACCAATTGAGTAAGTTCAAAAATAATTTACAATCTTCCGGGCTAGCCGTGGCTTCCCACAAGAACATATATACATCTAAAATGATTCGTATCAGAGCCATCTACTTCATTCCCGAATCCAGAGTCTCATTAGCCTTACTCGTCCCTTGTGTACTTGTATTAGTTAGAAAACGGGGTGAGCTCATAACTCAGTAGGGGGGAAATATAGGGGATAACGTGTTTGAAAAATATAATTATAAATTATTAATAATTTATACTTTAACTAGCAATCCAAGTAAATATCATAATTTTACAAAAACGATGCATGCCTATGAATATGCAGGTTACCTCTATTTTGTGTCAACCCATCTCTAACCCTTGACAATAGATGCCAATGAGAATCTAAGCCAACACGGCCTTATGAAATTTATCCGCTCCTGGAGAATGTAATATAACCATAGTCCTTTTCAATAAGAATCCGAACTAAAGCCATGATATAGAATTCGTTGCCTCAAAACGGCATACCAATATCATCATACCCAGGAAGTGGAACAACAACCCGTCCATCTTCCATAGAAAAAAATTGAATCCATGGTGCGTTGTCAATGCCTAAGTTCCCGGGTCTTTCGCGGGTGGCTTATAGGAGGCCAAACAATATCCCCCTAGGGGTTTAAGGCTTTTCAACCTAAGGGCACCTGGCCATGCTTATTTTCCCATCACGGCAAGTACCATGAAGACAAATATTCATACAAAATTCACATCACCATGGTCATCCATGACCAAGTACAATAATTATGAAGAAATAAATCAACCAATCGTATCCGATAAGACAACATCAAAATAAAAATGAAGATTCCATGAATTGCCATGAGAAATAAGAATCTCTCTAGCATTCGGATACTCCACCATGAGCATAATTCATAGATAAAGAAATATAAACTCCCTCTGAAGTAGCCACCATGCCATATGCTATAAGAGAGATCCGAACTTGCTAGAATACTGCCATGATGCCGGGTTGACACGATAATAATGCATAATATGCAATTCATGCTTAACATGCTCCATATATACTTTAAAAACATCACATGCCATGTAAACTCTATGAATCATTCACCTATGTCCCTTGCTATGTATATACAACCTTTTATTGACCATTTTCCTCATATAATTGTATATACACCCTCAAGGTCAACCATAGAGATCAAATAATACTAAGTCTCAAGTTTAAATGGCATATATTGCTTCACTTTGAACACTTTTATGTTATTAATGGAAATACACGTGCTAAATGATGAATATTGAAACAACTTATGTCATTTACACTATAACCAATTTCATCCCCTATTCCTTGGTTTATATAAGCCATCAACCAATCCTTATAACAGTACATAAAATCCATACACCCGATGAATAGATCATATGATACAAATAATATACATATAGTGAGTGTAAATGGCATATTATGTTCCAAGTTACATGCTCACGGATTTAAACATCATAAACTATCATTTCATTAATAATCATACTTGTATAAATCATTCTAGTATATCAAAAACAAGAAATATATGCTCTACATCGCATATATATATAAAATCATTCACCTTTCGGTAAATAAAAATCATATTTGAGAGTTTTGAAAATATATAAACCACACCTTAAGTTGTAGACCAAAAGAGAAAAGAAAGATGATAATCAAAGTTTTGTCTAGTGAAACCTCAAATCTCTCGTGTCACCATGTTCCTAGAATAGCAAAACCCCTAAATAGATGAAGCTTAAACTTCAACTCATGCGGCCTTAGCTTACTCTCGAGCTCCCACGGCAAATAATCAAACTAGGAGATGATGAATAGTGATTAAGAAGTGGGTTTGAGTGATTTGGATCTTTGATTTTGGATTGAGGATGTGTAAAAAGCTCTTTAAATACCCTTAAAAACGAGCTCTCATCTCTCTATAGCTCCCTCTGAGGTTGTGGCACGAAAATGGGGGAGTAGGAGGCTTAAATGGCATAAAAGTGGTCAAAACCGACTTACTGTCTCCCATGATCAATCATGGAGTCCACTGCCGACACAGGCATTTTGGATTTGGAGCATTGTTCATAATTCTGCCATAACCTTTTGCTCGGAACTCTGATTAAGGTGTTCTTTTTGTCCATGAAAAGGTAATTCAAAGATCTACAACTTCCTAGAAGGAAGTTTTCCCAAATTATGGATAGAAAATTCCCAAAAATTCACCGAAGACAGCGCTTTGCCAAAGCACTACTGAATAATTAGAATTTAGCGATGGGCTTACTTCAAACCCTGTTTTAACCAACGAGGAATGCGAATTGGACTTCGGTCAAAACATGAAAGTTGTAGAATGGTATGAAACCTAGAAGTAGGAACAAACGGCAGCTAAATCAGATAAAAGATGAGGAAGTTACGATACTCCAAAGTTGGCTAAAAACAAGGAATCGCGTAAGGCCAAAACTCATAATTTTTAAGCCGAAACCGATTTCGTCCATTCCAATCACCTAACAATCATTCACATGAGTATAAAGAAGCTAATACAAAGCATTAAAACACTATGAGGCTCCATAATACGAGACTTCTCTCCTCACATACTACATCCAACCAAATTTACAACAAATTAAAGCACGGGGTATTGCACTTTCCCTCTCTCTCAATTATCATATAGTCTTGATCAATACGGAGTCATCTAACGGGCATATTGCACATGTAATTAAAGAGGTGACGAGTATCAGAGGATTTTAAGTCGACTTATTTCATTACATCCAAGCATAGGTAAGATTGATGTGAAAAGAAACCACAACCAGGAAAAAAAAATTATTGTTAATTTCCTTCTCCTAACAATACTTCCTACTTAATTTTCAAGGAAATTGAATTAATGGAATAAC
Source organism: Lonicera japonica (assembly GCA_021464415.1). NCBI lineage: Eukaryota > Viridiplantae > Streptophyta > Magnoliopsida > Dipsacales > Caprifoliaceae > Lonicera > Lonicera japonica. Next base: position 22,970,450 of record CM038465.1, on the reverse strand, counting down.
AAGTTATACATATACACTAGGTTATTAATTAAGTAAAATATATCCTTATATATGTATATAGTAGCCATAAAATGAAATGTGGTCCTCAGGCTATGAAAATTATGTGATTATAGAGGCCGTTGAAGTAGAATAATCTTTTTCTCTATCTAGGAAAAAGAGAAAATCAAAGATGACAAAAAGTTGCTTACCACATTAATAGTAAATTAACATCGCCCTAATAATAATAATAATAATAATAATAATAATAATAATAATAATATATGTACGTGTGTATAGAGTAGTTGGATGGTGGGTATTTTTTTACGGTAGACTATGATGAGTACCTCTCTAAATTTATACATTTTTTTTTCATAATTAGGGTTTATGATCCTTCAAATATTATTATATTAATTATATATACGATGAGTAATATGATAATCACTTTATTTTCTTGCTAATTTATGGTAAATAATGACGTGGTGTATCTTATTATATATATATACATATATTTATATATTATTATATAATTATAAAAGTGTGAATGGCCGGGTGGATTTGCACCTTTTATGAATTGGCAAGGAATAATTTGTATTCTATTTTTTTAGTTAAAATTCTACTCTATTTGATATTTTGGTTAGAAATATATATCCGTTCTACTAAAAAATTCTAGTCTTTTTGGTTAGGAACTAGAATCTAGTACTTTATTTTTGAGTTAAAACCATAATATATTTAGTCTTTAGCTTTGGAATATTTATTTTAGTCAAAATCCTACAATATTTGGTCTTTTATCTAGGAATTAATTACAGCTCATACTCTACTTCTTTTTCTTTTTCTTTTCTTTTTTAAAGTTAAAATCTTAACAATAAATCGTCTTCTATTTGGTTTTAAAGAAATCAAATAGTTTTTAAAAGTATTAAAATTTTTTAGTTATTTTCATTAAGATTCTAATATAAAACACTTTAAATTAACATTAATATTCTTACAAAAATCTCCGTTTTAATTTTGTTGCCTACTATAATTCCTCTAACAATAATTTATTATATTTGGGCCATAAAGTTCAAATTTATTTAATTATTGCAATGTTTATGACAAATATTTATCGGAGTGGTATTCTTACTAAATTTATAGTTGCATTCTTTTATTTTAATTATATTTGAAGTTAACATGTATGATCGTTTCAGATTCACTAGGAATTAACGAAATTTGAGTAAGATTGGATTGGTGTGCTATAAATAGAGCATATGTTTGTGCTTTTTGTTTTCCCTTTTGATGTTGATAAATATTCTTTGATTAATATACGAGGAAGTTTATTTTTGTGCACCATACATAAAATTCGCCTAGGTTATGTTCTTTTCGCATGATTTTGAGATTGGATTAGGTAAATCTTGTGATTTACATAATTCATGACTGTTCTCTTGGGATAAAACTCGATATTGTAAAAGTTTGACCGCTCAACAAGTGTGGAAAACATATATGTGCTCAAAGAGTATGATGGGCCCAACCCTAAGCATCACAGGGCCCTTCCTTCAAATATTAAAATCTAATAAATTATATGATTTCATAATCCACTTAAAAAGTTGGGATTTTGAAATCTCGCATTGAATTACGGAGTTTGAAATTTGATCCATCTCATTTTAATGTTATCTCTCATCCATTATTGGTTAGTTTTACTCCAACTAAAACACTTAAATGCATAAGAATCGCATTCAATCTCAAGTTACATTACTATATGTTGCTCGGATAATAACCCTAGAGGGGGGTGAATAGGGTTTTTAAAAGCTAATCCGGAATTAGGAAAAACATTAAGGAAAGTTTAGCCAAATGATGAATGACTATATATCAAGGAAGTTGACTAAATATGTTAACACAATACAAGATAATAAATAGATAAAGAGCTTGAGCTTAGAAAGTGAAAACCGTAGAACACTAAGACATTTTGTTCACGCGGTTTGGTTGTTTAGACCATACTTTCGCGCCTGAGTAATTCTCCCGAGAAGTTCCACTAAATGATTTTCCTATGGGTGAAAACCAAACCTCTTTACAAGTGTAATATTTTTTACTACACTCTCACACAATTCACTCTTGGTATACTATGAGAAAACCTCTCAAAAATTGATAAATAAGATTTGTTTGGTAACGAACATCAAGATATAATAACTCTCAAGTGTATTTGAATATTACAAATAAAGCTCACACTAGAGTTATCAAGATTGATCAATAATTAAGCTCAAATCTGAAGAATATGATCAATGCAATAGCTTGTATATTTGAATAATGAGGATATATGAAAAATGAGTTTGTATGATCATTCAATTATGTAAAAATGTGTTTAAGACCTCATATAAATAACTTGTAAAAGAATATGGCCGTTTGAAGTAGTTACAAGAAGTTATGGGTCAAAACTAGACATTTACCAACTCTCTAACGGCTAGTTTCTATCAATGTAATCGACTCGCCCATACACAATGTAGTCGACTACATGATGTAGTCAACTACTCCAATTACCATGTAGTCAACTACATGCTTCTAGAGTAGCACACTTATCTAAACCTCAAATCAACCAAATTTTTAGGGAGTGTTCTAGAGGCTATTCTAAGCATGTTGGAGTTTGGTTTGATCATTAATTCAACCTTATGAATTAGTTAAGATTTTTATAAGAAAACCGAATGGTGAGAAAGTAGTTTATTAATGAAGTTCAATTCAAACTTAATTTTGAAAGTAGTATGAATGCAATAAATGATACACAATCATATTTGAGCTTAGTTAGAGATTAATTGAGAAACTTTACATAAAAGGCTAAGCAGTCACTTAATTATCAGAGTTTCTAACCTTCAAGAAGCTTGATTTAATTCCTTTATACTTCTCTTAAAATGCACAATGCTTTTCCATCTTGATTCATGATATCTTGAGTTCATGTGAGGGTTGAGAAGATCTCATGGAGCAATGATACATTTGACAGCGTTTCGGTTTTGTTCCTCGAGATACTTCGGGAATTCAATGGAGCTTGTTAAATGGGTTTAAGCTAAATTCATTCAAAACGCGTGTTAAATACACATGATTAATTTATTGTTATTATCAAAATAAGATTAAGACCTTGTAGCTCAACACTATATATATTTTGATAATTTATAAAATACCTATGAAAATTTCTAAAATTTTTAAAGAACAATTAAATTGAAAATCATAAGATTTGGCCCATGTTTTCCAAAAGTTTTCGCGTAATATTTTTTTAACTGTAATAGTGTTGGGTCCAACGTGCATATGACTTCTGCTCTCAAATTTCATTAGTACATAAATTTTTTTGGACAATTTTTAGAAACTATATATATTTATAGGGTATTTTTATATATCAACTGTTCTTATCAACATGCAGTATATAAACGAGTTTCACCTTGTACATTACGAGGCAACTCATTTACGAAATGCAAGCCGATAAAAATAGGCAGCAAAAATACCCAATATTTTTTTTTCCTTTTTGTGATACCCATAATTTCTTGTCCTATAAAAAGGAGTAATAGGACCCCACTCTAAACTCCAAGCCACTTACAGGACCCAATTAAAATTTCTCCTTTACCATTTCTCCCCTCCTCCATAGTCATCATCTTTATCAAATAAACATCTTCTTTCCAAAAAAAAAGAAAAAAGAAAAAAATAATAATAAATAAATTATTCTTCAGCTTCATCAATCAAACCATCAGTATACAATTGCCGTGCCAAAGTACAACCTTCTCTAAAGTAGGGTGCTGGTGAGGACTACTCTAACTAAAACTTATATATCCAACTCTTTTTGTGACCTAAATTCACTAAAATAATGGAATAATTTAGATTTTAGCTAGCAATGTTTAAAATAAAAAATTAATAATAACAAAAATAAAAAACCTTTGGTCACTTACAATTTTGTAATACTTAAAAATTATAGGTTTCTGCCACTTTGATGGGTCGAGTATTTGTCCTTTGGTATGAGAGGTTTTTGGGAAATAACTTCAAGGTAATCGCAGTTTATGCGTGTGTGTATATATATGTATGTATATAAATATTTCTAATATTTTATTTTTTTTCTCAATAGATCTAATGCTCTAAAGTTAAAAAGATTTGAAGTTTTTTCACATACATGTGATGTATGATAATGTTAAGATAACAACTTTTCGGTAGATATGTAATTATTTGTTGTTATTTATACATATTTCTCTCTCTCTCTCTCTCTCTCTCTCTCTCACACACACACACACACACATATATGTATATATATATTTGGGGAGGATGGCTTATGTTTCTATGATCATTTGTTGTTATTTACGCAGATCTGCTTCAATATATATATATATATATATGTTTAAATGTACTATATATGATATATTAATTACATTTTATTTTTATCTTAGGTAATTTGTTGTTGGTGTCGTTTTTTTTTTTACTGCATGCATTTAGAGTTTTTTTTTTTAAAATAAATTATAAATTTTTTTGGTGAACAAGTATATACTTATTAGTTTATGTCTTATGTTAGGAGATGATGGCTTATGTTTCTGTTGGTAGAAATTTGGATGTAGTGATTCTTTTCATTTTTTGTTTTGTATGTTGGTGTACCTGATGGTGTTGAGTTTCATGAAGGGAGCACACTTTTGAAATGGAGTGCTTTGTTGTATGTGTCTCACTATGAATGCACCAAGTGCTAGGCTACATGCTATTTAATCATTCGGGACGCAAATTTATGCACTAGACTTTCTATATAAATATCCTTTATGTATCTATATATACATTATACTGTTCTTAGACTTCATAATAATAACCAAATTCTTCCTTGCCCCACTAGAAATTCTTAAGGCAATTGAACACCTTAACGCAGTATTTAATTTGTCAAGCGTATCACATATTGTTATTATAAATTTATATAAAATAATAAGCTTTAGAGTTATGTTATTCTTCAGATGAAACTGATAAAATTGTGCATTACTAAATTTATACATTGTATACTATTTTTCAAAATCTCACTTTTGTAGAAAGTATTTTATTAAGTATTTAAAAATATATTTTTCTCATGGCTACACTTTTTTTGTGTGTTATTTTAGTTTTCATTTTCTTAATAATTAATAATGTCAAATGCAGTTTATTACAAACTACGGTTTCTCCATTTATTATTAGACTTGATTTTAGGGCTCTCCTCAATGAAATATGGCGAGAGTTAAATCTCTTCGCACAAATTTTTGGCTGCATCCTCAAGGATGATTTCTGCATATCATATGTAGATATAAATCCTTTTGTTGGAGATCAAGATTCCATTGCATATTGGGGCTTTTCAACATCAATCCAATGTCCTGAAAGTACCGCCGTCTGATTTGTGATCAATTTTCTAAAGTTCAATCATAACTTCCTAATTAAAGATGACAATTTTGAGGATATGCAGTACCAAAAATTCAATTTTGAGAGAATTGAAAGTGATTTTGATGAGTTGATACGAGAGTAAGAGAAAGTTAAAAAAAAACAAAAAAAAACTGGAGGTTAGAATGCAATTCGGGAAGCCAATTCTCTTCTTAAGCCCGTTTCAGGCCAAACGTCCATTTAAGGAGTCAATTTTTGTTCTGGGGCCTCCGTTGTTGATCCAACACTTCCAACAAGTCATTTTAATGTTATTAAGTATGTGTGTATGGTTAGAAAGTAATTCGGGAAGCCAAGGTTAAATTTGGCGGCTAACGGCAAAAAATCGAACTTTTGCCGAAATGAGTTTTTGGCCAATTTTGGAAGGCCATGACTTCTTCATATGAAGTAAAAATGAGTCCCTATTTTCTGACATGGATTCATCTCATTCCCCTCTACAACTTTTGTTTGAATTCCGAGTCGAATTGAAGTCATTTAGGGGGTCAAAACAGGTCGCGAAAACTGAGATTCTTGTCGAAAAAGTTGAGTTTCAGAATTTGTGACCTCTGATCGATCAGAGGGTGCCTAGAGGTTTTTTTTAACCATTTTCATTGCATTTTATTCATCATTCTTCATCCCTTCTTCCCCATTTCGAACCACCACCATGGGAGGAACTTAGAGAGAGGTGAGAGCTCCATTTTAGTGAGATTTTGAGAGATATTGAACCACCCATCATATCATCTCTAAATCTCTACTATTCATCATCTTCCCCACTTATTCTCCACCATTTCTAGGTTTTGAGTTCGAAAATTGGGGGTTTTGCGATTCAGTGGGTTGCGGCTCTATCCGGCGCTTGAAAGCTTCGACTATTGGCCTAACTAAGGTGAGATCACTAGTATCTAACCTTGTTTTCAATTATTATGTATTACATCCTAGTTTTCTAAGCCAAACATAAAATTTTTGCATATAAATGAGGTTGATATTCATAATACATGGGGTTTGGGTTTGGCATCTAGGCATATATGTGCTAATTTCTCTATAATCTTATTGTTGTATCATATTTATTATAAAAGATATAGGGTATGTGTGAAGTATTACAAGCCCTAGGTAGTGTTCATTAGCGCGTAAGCATGTATACTTAACTTGGGGCTTATGTGCATAATTTTATGAACTAAGAATGAAGAGTTGGGCTAGACACGACTCACAGATGCCGTAGTGTGAACTTGGTACCTTAAAAAATAACTATGCACAAAACTTTCCTATCCATGTTACCAAGTTGTTAAGGGGTCAATGTTGTAAATCTATCAAAAGCTCCCTATATGCATTTTGGGCATAGTTAGAAATTGTATATAGTTGTAAAGAGCTTGAGATTACATAAGCTTAGCTTGTGGAAGGAATTACGTGTATGTATTATGATATTGATGTAGATATTATACACGTGCCATTAGCCTTTTAATATCATTACCTTGGTGGGAAAATGATCACTTTCGAAACAAGAAATGTTTTTAGTAAACCATTAACACTCTCTCTTTAGAGTTGTTCAAGTATTGTGTGGATGTAGTTAAGTAATGGTATTGATATGTTTTATGGCACTCGTATAATAGTTGCATTCTGAATCAAGGTGGGTCTTATGGATATTAATTCCATCTACCTAATATAGATATGGGTTAGTGATACACATAGTACGTGTACGACCCCTTTGTATTGAATTAGACCTTTAGTAAATAAAGGGAGACTTAAGGATAGGCTTATATACATATATAGGTGAATATATTTCATATGAGAATGCCCTATTCGAATATGCTTCTCTCTAATGTTCGGATTCTTTAATGGCACGTGTATATTATATATATTATAAGTTGAATATATCTATCTACCACAAACACATATTTGGGGATACACATATAGTTTGTGTATATGGAGACTAGTAGGAAGATTGGAGATATATATATATATATATATATGAGTGTGTGTACATGTATGTGTACTATATATAAGTAAATTTTCTGGGAGAACACGTTTTATTGCTTTCATAGTTTTGTAAGGCACTAATGGTCAATGGGGTTGACCTAGCCCTGGCGGCTACATACCCTAGTCCATGTAGAGGGATCCCACTTTCAGAGCGGATACTCTATGGTCCGTAGGGGGACCCCGCAATGCGGCATACCCTACATCATCTAGGTGGTCCACGGGAGGACCCAGCCTTGGGGGCTGCATACCCTAGCCTTGGGGGGCTTAGATTCGGATCGCAGTGCACTGTAAAGTAAATCCTAGATGTTAGATGATGGATACGAGATGAGCAGTTGGATGAGATTAGTGCCTACGTATTGTTTTATGACTATACTTTCCTTATGCCCTTTATTAATATGATACACTTCCTTATTTTGGCTTAATATACTTTGGAGATGTATATACCTTGTTATCACGAATTGCGTATATCTTGGTAGTACCTTTGGATACATATTTTCTGGTATCTTCAGGGATGGGATCGCACATGGTATGCATTGCATGTAAAATGATTTTCATTGCATCAATATATATAAATCTATAGATTTGTAAAGAGTCATAGAAATAGCATATATATATACGCATGATAATAAACAAACAAAAAAAAAACTACTACTTTCAATATGACGCATAGCATGCATGGTTTTAGAAATTATTTTGTATACAAAACCTTATAGTCCCCACTGAGCCCGTGTTTGGCTCACTCCCATTTTCCAACAGTTTTGCAGGTACTTCCTTGGGGTGATACGAGTACGAATTAGAACCTCTGAGGACCAAATATAGTTGTAGTCGTCCGTGGACGACTTATAGCTTAAGAGTTATATGTATTAGTACCATCAATATTGTTTGTATCATTATATTGTATTCATTTCAATTTAGATGAGATGTAAGGCCTTATTATTTAAGTTTGGGACCTCGTTGGAGGGTTTGAATTTTACGTAACATTATCACCATGAATGTGGAGTTTGATTTTGAAGAAAGGAAACTTATAGTTCTTATATTTTATTTATTTATTTAAAGGGTGGTTTTGTTATAAATACGAACTCCACATGCCAATTTTTTTCCAAAATAAGGCCTTCTGTGTAAATTACTATTAGATAAGTCTTAAATTATGCATTTCACAACCCGCCGTCGCGTACGGCCCCATGATGAATCGGGTTCCGGAGGTCTACACCTCACAACGGAATTTGGGGTGTCACAGTCCTATAAAAGGACTCACAAGACCCCCACTCTAAGCTCCAAGTCATTTCTAGGACCCAACTAAAATTTCATCTTTACAAAAAGTGAACCAACGTTCCGTGAACACCCCTACAAACGAAAAACTGGGATAACCAATGACATACAAACACATAAAGTATGTACTTAAATCTTAATAATTTTTCTTGACCTTATTTTACATAATTCTATAGATAGTCATGATTGATCTTGTTTAATTGATCTTGATTAGTAGATTTTAAATATATAAATTTTATTAAAATCCGAATGTTTTATTTAAAGTTATGGCATTTAAATTTGACATTATTATATGAAGAAATGTATATGGTAAGAGATTTATATGAAGTTCAATGTATACATTTCTTACCACAAATATTAGAAATGTATATGGTAAGAAATTTAGAAAATTATATTCTATATCTGCCCATACGTATGTTTTATATAAGAATGTTTTTAATTTATCGATAGACACTACTGTAAACTTGCGTGTGTAGAATAAATTTACCGACTAATTTATACTATTATAAATACTCTAGAATTTTGAGATCTATTTTCTCTCTCCTTCTATGATGATACTGACATTGGTGGTTATACTTTGGACAAAAGGTTTGCTTTTTTCTCAAACAGCTTGTTCCCCAAAATATGGTATATAATGTGTGTATATATATAAAATTAGTTGATTGTTGATTGCGTAAATATATAATTTCATCTATATATGTATATATATATATATATATAATACAATATTTTATTATTTCTAACTTCACTTTCTTCTTCTTTTTTTTAAAAAAAGAAAAAGAAAATTGTCAAGGAATCCCAACAGAGACGCTGTGATGACCTCAATTTTAAACTAGCTTTTAACTAATATTTTTTTTATTTTATAACCATAATATTTATTATGATTTTCTTTGTCTTATAATTTAATATTCATTATTAGCAATTAGTATCACATCTGTATGAAAAATTATAATTGATTGTGTGGTAAGATCAATGAATTGATTGATTTGGTTATTATTAAAAAAAATGAATTACAATCACGTTATGTTTTGGTGTGATGAAGTGTTATGTTATAGTTATGACAATAATATAATTTAGATAATTGATTTATTTATATGTACATTATATCTATATTTTGATGAATTTTGGTAATGTGTGAGTAACTTTATTAACACATGCATTTATGTGTATTAGAATGTATATGTACATATAGATAACAATTGGTTAAATTTTTACAAAAGTTGTATCCATAATATCATTGATTGGATAAATACTCCCAAAAATTATACGCATGATTTCTATAATTTGTGATTTCTATTTGTTTGTGATACTTGAGTAAAGATCAAATATCTAATATATGTAATAGTATACGCGATTTTATAGGTAATGTTTGATTAAGTATCCGTCTATCTAAAATCATAAAGACGTAATTTATAATTCTTAATATACTATTTGAGTAAGTGCTAATTTGGTTACATACTCATGTCAAATTCTTCTTATTTTATAGTTTCTCAATATATATATGTACAATGTGTTAGATTTTCCTTATATATTATTAATGAACCAAAATCATTATACTTGTTATCTAGATTCCCAATTATTTGAGTAAGATTTGACGATGAAAAATATTACATTTAATTTGGGATTATTTGAATAATATCTGATGATGGAATACCATACATCTATGATATGGGCTATTTGAGTTACATGAATTATTATCTTTATTATTTGAGTAAAAGTACATTAATTTGGTTACATACAAAAGTAATAATTTAAAGTTGGAATACAATATGTTTGATTCGTTTATTTAGTTTCAAACATTGGTTTTAACATATGTGCCCAATGTATTCAAGTATAAGAGAATTGAGAAGGGTTAAGAACCCTATTTATATGGTTGAAGATTTATATATTTGATTATGTGTACAACTATGTGCCTTACACTTAGATGCTTATGATTGTTGTTCCTTAGCAAAGTGCTTGTAGAGAATGTGATTATATTATAATTGTATGGTCTGGAAGAGAAAATGAGAAAGACGCACTCTGAACTTTTCTTACATCATTTGTTTTAGCCTAAATCTCGGGACGAGATTTCTTTAATGTGTGTATAACTGTAAGACCCGTAAATTTATAGTTTTTACTTTTATATATAATACATGGGTATTATGGTAATGTTACGTTAAGTGTCTATATAATTATAATTACGATTTATTTATTTATTTTCTACATTCATGAGTTAGATGGGTTCTATATAATATTATTTTGGTAGCCTACTATAATAAATTAGCGAGTCTTATATTTTAGTTTGATTGGTTTTCCTAATCCAACATGTATTAGGAAGTGGGCCAGGTCTATTATATAATTAGTATTTATAAGCCCTAATCTTATAAGATTTAAGTTAAAGGCTTAAACCCATTACCTATTTAATAATAATATATTTAGTTATATTGGGAGAAGGAGAAGAAAAAAGAAAACAACGTACGTGAAAAAAGGGGAAGAGACGACTTGGCTAGGGCGTAGAAGGAGATACGATTGCAAACGATTATTCTTGTTCATTAGTTTCAAGATATCTTTCTCCATTTATCGATAACTTAGGTGAGTGATTCTCAAACTCTTCTAGTGATTTCTATTCATACATGTTTTGATTTTCTTTTGACCTAATTTTTGTGAATGAGGGTTATTGTGTTTTTTGTTCTATTGATTGTAAGTTTCTTGATAAAGAAATTTCAGTTGTATGCTCTTACTAATAATCTGAGAAAAATACATAGATTAATATTATGATATATTATCCTTGTCACTAACTAATTGGTTTGGGCATAAATGAACATTTTTACTGCAGCAGTTTATTTTGTGATGTAGATATTATCCTTGTCACTAACTTCTTATGTGCAGGAAGGTAGGCCTTTCTAACATTTGTGCAGGGTTGGCCTACCTTAGCGTTCTTATAACTATTAATTTAAAGTTTTGTGAATGAATGTGATAAGAAACTAAGCGCCACCTTTTTATCGGGAAACTACGATTTTGTCTCGATAAGTATGTGGAACTATTTGTCTTGTCTCATGGTTATTTTAGTTGAAATTTTTTATTTATAATAATTACATTATGGACATAGTTGGGTGAACGAATCAACTCATACCAGTATTTTATACTGACCCAAGTTGCTTTTGTGCTTATTAGGTACGTTCTCTTTATGAGCGTAGCTAAGGAATTTGCAGGAATTTACTTGCTTCTTGATCGTGCTAAGATATTTACTTGAAGTATGCATATTTTGTACATTTCTTTTGGTTTGATGTACTTGGGAAGTGGGAGCGACTTAGATGTACTCTGGCCAAATAGTTTTTGTAAAGCAAATGTAATTGGACTTTTGTATATATAAGGTTAGCCATTTTAATTTTATTTATCCCGCAAAATATTTATTTAAAAATGAAAGTTTTTGTTTTCTTAAGTTTATATTTCGGTTTTCGAGCAATAGTTTAAAGGTAAATATGGTCTTAAAATTTTCACACCCGGTAATTGGATGGCTAAGTATGTGTGGATTAATGGGTACTCAAGGTCCAAAAATCGGGGTGTGACAGACACTTACGCAATGGGGATATGAATTACCTCATAAAGTGAATTAGGGATGAATATGGAAATCATGAAAGTTTTTGGTAGTTGGGTTGGGGATGAAAATTATAAACCCGAACTAGACCCATTGCCATCCTTAGAAGGAGGAGAGGGCTCATAATAATATCTTTGCAGTATATCACATAGAGCATCAATGAGGATGTCCCATCTTTTTACTGTCTTCGCAAATAGATGGATTTAATAAAGTGAATCAGGGATGGATGCGGAGATCGGGAAAGTTGTTGGTAGTTGGGACGGAGATGAAAATTATAATCCCGAACCCAACCCATTGTCATCCTTAGAAGGAGGAGAGGACTCCTAATAATATCTCTGCAGTACATCACATAGAGCATCAATGAGGTGGTCCCGGCTTTTTACTATCTTCGCAGATAGATGGATTTTGTTTGTTCACAAATTCACGCAGTCTCTTTCTACTTCATTTTTTTTCAATGAAGTTTTCTTTCGTCATATTGAATGTGGTATTAATTTTTATTAGTAGATTTGAGCCTGTTGTTGGCCCAAAAAAATTACACTTGGGAAGGATCGAATAAGGAATCTCCCATTATTGTCGCTCCCTCCAAGAACTAGATGGTAGCTAGATAAACCACTAAGTCAATTCTATGGATTAATCTCTCTCTACTTCACTCTTCATAGTACATCATTCCCCAAAATAAAAATATTGTTAGAGTTTATTTCACTTAGCCGCATCGTGGAATTTATTTAAAAAGTAATATAACTTAGAAATTCGAATCTCACAAATTACAAATACAACATTTTTTTCTCTTTGTAATAATTTAAGTTCGTTAATAAAAATAATAAAAGAAGTAAAGAAAGAAAGAGCATTGTTATCTATAAATTTTGGTTTCTTTCTAAAAGAAAGGGAAGAAAGAGCAAGATGGGGATTGGAGAGAAAAAAAAAGTAGATGACAAATTGAAGAGAAAAAGTGGATATACAGAAAACCCATGGTGTTTGGCCAACCAACTGTTTCATGTTCTTTACCCTTGTTTTTTTTTCATTTTTTTAATCCAAATTCATTAAAATATATAGTCTGAATCTTCTGAGTCTGACCCACCGAATATTTCCATAATAGGAGGGGGTATTTTTATCAATTGTTTTCCCATGTTTGTAGTCCCAAGAAATACATCCTTAAATGTTTAAATGTATTTATATATTTCTTTCTCTTTTTACTTTAATATTTTAAAAAAAAAAGAACAAAAAAATCTATTACATAATGACATTTTTCACGAAAGACGCATAATAAAATATTTTAGTGCAATGAGTTGGCTCTTGCTGAAGGTGCAAATACTTGTAGCTATTCATTTGGGCCATGCTCTCTCCTGGACAATGCACAATTTAGAAAAAATAAAAATAAAAAAAGGACACGCCGGCAAAAACAAAATTAGAATTAATACATTACATTAAAATTTGACATATGTACTCATATCACTATTTATATTATAAAACACCAACTTTGACCAAATTTTTTTTCACATCAACTCGCACTAATAATATACACATAATATTTACCTACATTCACACATCTCTCTCTCTCATAGCAATCAAATCAAACCCAATATCCCTTGCTAACTTTTTAACACTCTTCCCCTCTCTAACCTTTTTACCTCTTGCAAATTCTTTGGCAGAGTGCCAAAAAAGATGCTATTTGTCATCCGTCACTATGGGCCTCCCCTACCGCTCCCTTCACTGGTGACGCCTCCTTTCTTATCTCCAGTGCCTACTGACTCCTGGGTCCTCCATATAAGATTGTATGTTCTTATTTGTGGGTTTAGTGCATGGAAAGGGGGGATCTTGCTCCTTTGAAGTGGTGAATTTAACATTACCGGTACAGTAGAACATTATAGACACTTAATTACAAAGCATTGGCTATGATATTAACACGTCATTGAACACTTGAACCAAGATGGAACGGTGGCGTTTTGTAATGTCTTAAAATTAATGCTGTCGACACGGCCTCATTCAACCCTGACTCAACTTTTTTTCTGTGAAATTGAGAAACCTATAGCCTAATTCGACTGCTCTCTAACACCAGGACGAAACAAATTCGGCATCTATGGACTCTCTCCTCTTAATTTATTGATTCACCTGATGTACTTTACTGTAGACAAATTCTGAAAAAGAAAGAAAAAAAATAGTTGTTTAAACATTATAGTGGCCAAAATCAATTCAGAGATAAGGCTTTCTATTATCTTTAATGGCCCATTGGAATTGTTATTTAAACTCCATGAATATGAATGTATATGCTCTGCTTTTCCATCTCTATCAAAAAAATATGTCGGTGGCTTGCTGAACAAAGAAAATAATTGAAAACTCTTTTTCCATAAATTTTAAAATGGGATAGAGATTTAAGAGATACAGAACAAAGCGACCTATTTTTTACGGAAAGATAGGAGAGAGAAATCTTATAAGTGATAAAAAAAAAAGAACAACCAGAAGAGAGAAATCTAAAGGAGAAGAATGAACGGCGATACTCATATCTAGCTAATTAAATTGTGTAGTTTTGATCAAAATTAGGTGTTCAGTAAATGTGTGAATATCCTGGCCAATGGTTTGTAATCAGCGGTCGATCTATAATGTTCCACTGTATCCGTAATGTCAAATTGGCCATTTAGAGGAGCCAAATCCACGGAGTGGGTGACTAAATTAATTATAGTTAAGTTAGTTTAAATAAATAAGATACCTGTCATAGATATACTTCTTAATGTGAAAGACGAAGCACCTTATAGTTTTATATTTAATTTATTTTCTATAATGTGATAAAGAAATTTAAATTACCACTTATAATGATAGTAGAGAAAATTATGCAAGAAGAAAAGCCCGTGTGAAGCCTGACCTTTTCCATTTTTAGCAGAGACAAGTGCAATAATAATCTCTTGCTCTCTCTACCTCTCTTTCTTTCCGAAATATAAAATTGTATGTTTTTATCTGTGGTTTCAGTGTATGGAATGGGTTGCAAAATTATAGTTAAGTTAAATAAATAAGAAACTTATCTTAGATATACTTCTTCTTGTGAAAGACGAAGCAAGTTATAGTTTTATATTTAATTTATTTTCTATAATGTGATAGAGCAATTTAAATTACCACTTATATTAACAGTAGAGAAAATGATGGAAGAAGACAAGCCCATCTGAAGCTTTTTTTGTTTTTAGCAGAGACAAGTGCAATAATAAGCTCTTGCTCTCTCTACCTCTCTTTCTTTCCAAAATATAAGATTGTATGTTTTTATTTATGGCTTCAGTGTATGAATGGGTGGATAAATTATAGTTAAATTTGTGGCTTCACTATACTTTTACTTGCAAAAAATTAATATATTAAAACAAGAATACATAAATTTGACATTTGTGCCAAATAAAGATTAACGAAGAGTTGTGCTTACTTCTTGCAATTGTAGTGCTAGTGGGTCACTGCGATTGGGCATGTATGATGTTGATTAAGGAACTGAAAGGGCCTGATTTAGTCATTTAGAATAAAAGTTGTAATTTCATATTTTATATTTTTTACTCACTTTCTTTTTTCTTTTCACAGACGAATTATAATACAAAGCATATGTGTTTAAGAATGAGTTTGAATGAAAATGGGTTTGTGTCTAATTTTGAGTTTTGCAATGGAGAAGAATGGGTTTGATTGAAAATGGGTTTGTGTCTAATTTCGGTTGCTTGATTATACATCTCCTAAAGTGGATTATTTAGACTTTTTGAATGCTTCTTTTTTTTAACCTCATTTTCTCATCATGATAATGGTTTTAATTTTGTTGAATCCAATGTTCAATTAGATTATCAAATTGGGTTGAATACCAAAAGGTTTAGGGTTAGTCAATTGGGTGGGCTTTGAATTCGTTTTCGATTGTGAACCCCTTGTAGTATTTGGCAAAAATTCTTGCGATAGTTAAGACTCTGAACGCTCTGTTTGGTTGGAGGGAAAAGTGGATGGAAGGACCGAGTGTTTTTGTTTGGCTAAAGAAAGAAAGGTCAAAGGTGAAACGAAAGAAAAGTGGAGGGATGCTCTTTCCATCCAAATTCACAGAGTTCAGTCCCTCTAAAAGTGAGAGGAGAAGTGGAATGAATGACCAACAATAACCTATTGGATAACTACTGTTTTAGAGTGTACCTCCCTTTCATTCCTAGTGCACCAAACAAGGGAAAATTTATCCTTCCTATTTTCTATTCCTCCTACCAAACACAAAAGAGAGAGAAAGGGAGCTTTGATTTTGCTCTGTGTTTCCGTAGAGAGAGACTAAACAGGGGAGAGAGAAAGCTTTCTTTTCCTTTTGTTTCTTTTAATTTCAACTCAAAGACCAACCATAGTTAATTGAGAGTGGGCCCTGGAGGAACTTTGCAGAAATATGCACAGATGCGTACGCATCTATGCGCATAAGAAACAAATTGTGTATGTTATATTCATGTTACTCCTTCTATAATATATAAACTGATAAGATAGAGCAACACTATGTATAATATATTTACTAGGTTTTTGTTGAACTCATATCTAAGTGCGATTGTGTGTGCAAAAAAGAAGGATGGAGACTCCGCAAGTTTCGCCACTGCCATGATATATCGTCTCCTTGACTCCTCCAGTTTGGTTTTGCAGCTTCCACCATTTACTTTATGATTGTGATATGTTACCATTTAACTTGCTACTCAGTATCCAAGCTTGGTTTTGTTGCAATGGAGTTGCAGGCCTTCTAGAGCCTCTTCATGGCTCTTGTCCACTGTTATGTAGATTTAGTAAATAGTTGGTTTCAGGGCAACCACGGATCTTCCTATGTACATAATATCGAGAATTGGGTAACGTCCACCCTTAAATAGTTGGGTTCAAGGCAAGGTATACCTTTCTTTTTTGCTCTCTAATTGGCACAAATTCACTGTATATTTTCCTTTTGTTGTTTTTGTTTTGAAATGTGTAAAATTTTACACAAAACCCATGCATGAATTTAACCCATATACTGGACTAAACAAAATACTAACACTCAAATAAAAAGCAGTAGCATTGTTTAAAAGCAAATTAGTACTATAAACAGCATAGTGTTAAATTAAGCTTAGTTTCTTTGATTGTGCATTAATCTCCACTATATAATCTAAGCTCGTTAGCCTCATTTAACCCATCCCATCTTCTCTCATCACATTTCCTCAAGTTTTTCTATTAATTTGCTCTGTTAATCCTAATTCTTGTTGTTCTTCATATTCTCTCTTAGCTCGATCTTTCTACAAATTCTCTGTGTATATCAGCTTATCGTGAACTCCTTGGTGTCTTATTTATTCATATTCCATAAACCTCCCTTGATTTTTGTGATGGTGGATTACACATTACCGCAAAAAAATAGCAAGGGTTGGATGTGCTGTGCTATATTCTCATCAATTTCTTTCCTCTACTCATCATCTTCTTGGCTTTCATCATCATATTTACTTTGGTCAAGTATGACACATCCTTTCCCCAGTTTAACTTAACCGGTGTCGAATATTTCTTGATATCATTGGACACCGAGAAAATATTAAATGTAAATATTTCATTGGTTGGTACAGTTACCAACCCAAGTAAACACTCGACCATTGAAGTACATGGCCTTGAAATGATTCTTTCTCACATTGCTGGATGCAAAGTCCTTTCCACGACGTATTTCCCTCCTTTCGCAGGTAAGAAATTGGATTATTTATTTGTTAATGCTCCAATAGTTAGTACCCACCTCTCCATTCGGCCCGAACACCCTCAAAGACGAGAGAGGAGTTTGAAAGCCATTTTTGCTACTTCAATATCAAGGGAAAGTTTGGCTTGTACCAACACCTCTGGAGATCATTTCATGTGCCACTTAAATTATATTTTAGCTGCAATTTTAGTATGCTTCGAGACGGCTCTTTACGACACCTGAGTTGTGAGGAGATACAATGGGATATATAGTGTGCTTTGAACTTTTTCATCCGTAAATAATACTTGTATATATATATATATTGTTATGTTTACTTCTCTTTAGTGCACTTTTTATCATATATGTGATTGTCCCAGTGGCAAACCTATAATTGACAACTATTTAGACGAATGCAATTGGATGAATATATGCTTTAATCCACTGATTTCGATGCCCAAGTAACTAATGTTATTTTGTGGAAGTTATGCACTCTAATACATGGACTTACAATTTATTTTTGAGCTTAAAAAACTGGAAAAATGCATGAAAATAAGAAAATAAAAATAAAAACTACTTGCACTGGGCTAAAAAGTTATTGGGTCCATGTATTAGAGTGCACAAGTTCCACAAAATAACGTCAATTACTTAGGCCTCGAAATCAATGCATTAAAGCATATATTCATTCGATTTGTATTCTTCTAAATAGTTGTCAATTGCAAGTTTGCCACTGGGAAATTACATCTATGATAAAAAGTGCACTGAAGAGAAGTAAACAGAACAAAATATATATACAAGTATTATTTATAGACGAAAAAGTACAAAGCGCACTATATATCCCATTGTATCTCCTCATAGCTCTGGTGTCGTAAAGACCAATCTCGATCCACACTTAAATTATAGCTAAAATAGAATTTAAATGGCACTTGAAATAATCTCAAGAGGTGTTGGTACAAGTCAAATTTTCCCTTGAGATTGAAGTAGAGAAAATGGCTTTCAAACTCCTCCTTCGCCTTTGAAGGTGTTTGGGCCGAATGAAGAGGTAGGTGCCAACCATTGGACCATTAACAAATAAATGATCCAATTTCTTGACTTCAAAAGGAGAGAAAACGTCGTGGCAAGGACTTCGCATCCAACAATGTGAGAAAGAGTCATTTCAAGGCCATGTACTTTAATGGCTGAGTGTTTACTTGGGTTGGTAACTGTACTAACCAATGAAATATTTACATTTAATATTTTCTCGGTGTCCAATGATATCGAGAAATATTTGACACCGGTTAAGTTAAATTGGGTAAAGGATGGGTCATACTTGACCGAAGTAAATATGATGAAAGTCAAGAAGATAATGAGTAGAGGAAAGAAAATGACTGAGAATATAGCACAGTACATCCGAGCCTTGCTATTTTTCTGCGAAAATGTGTAATCCGCCATCACAAAAATCAAAGGAGGTTTATGGAATATGAATTAATAAGAAAATAAGGAGTTCATGATAAGTTGATATATGCAGAGAATTTGTAGAAAAGATAGAGCTAAGAGAGAATATGAACAACCATAAGAGTTAGGATTCACAGGGCAAATTAGTAGAAAAACTTGCGGAAATGTGATGAGAGAAGATGGGATAGGTTAAATGCAGCTAACGAGCTTATATTATATAGTGGAGATTAATGTACAATCAAGGAAACTAAGCTTAATTTAACACTATGCTACTTATAGTACTAATTTGTTTTTAAACAATGCTACTGCTTTTTATTTAAGTGGTATTATTTAGTTTATGTTACAAAAATGAAATCAAATAGAAGTTTTTTGATAACCTTCATTTGTTCGTCATGGTGATTTTGTTATAGCATATGTGAAACTTATTGTTGATGGAGACATAACAACAAGATCATTTGATATTGTGTATAGATTGAACAAAATATTTTTGAAAAACCCTATAAAAAAAGGGATTTTACCTTTATGGATCATGTAGAAGATCTATATGAAGATACTAAGGTTTGATAGCGTCAAATTGCGATCTAGTCAGATTTTTTCAAATATCGCTAGACTGCGGAAATCGATTGTTTTACCATCGAAACGACATCTGATTGTCCTGATTTTTCATATAATGATAGTAACTTTTCATTCCAAACGATATATCCAAAAATCAACTCGATTTGACGGTGCGATAAAAAAATATGATTGATTTATTATTGGAATACCGAAAACCTAAAGATCTTCTATCGTATTCCTTTCACTATCAAATCTTATATCGAGTGTGGGCTATGATATCACTAAGATTTTCTCCTCTCTCAATGGAACAAATACTAATTTGTGAGAATTCTTATTTCCATGAGAGGAGTCAAGGCTGTCGTATATATAAGTCTACGATAGGGATCCTACGGAGAAATAAGTGTTTGGGCTTCGTATGAATTAATCCATTCCATAAATTATAATTCACACTGCTAAAGAATTATAATTGGATTCTCGTCCTTGTCTCAAAATTATATTTCGAGCTACTTAATTTTAAATGCTTATTATTCTCCCCACGTTAAGATTACATATAACCGTCATTTAAATTAAATTACTGACAATTATATTTAAATAACTTTTTAATCCTTGAGCATACTACTTAACTTATTTGACATC
Source organism: Lonicera japonica (assembly GCA_021464415.1). Lineage (NCBI taxonomy): Eukaryota > Viridiplantae > Streptophyta > Magnoliopsida > Dipsacales > Caprifoliaceae > Lonicera > Lonicera japonica. The sequence continues at coordinate 22,950,036 of CM038465.1, read as the reverse complement.
TCGGGATTAATATAATCCACCTGCAAACATGATCAAAACTTATTAGTTTCTCAAGGGGTTATCATCAATCCTTATACCGAAACGTGTATTCTGTCATTAATTAATATTCATCATACATATAGTTTCGATATCCAATTCATGGAGCTTATTGATCCATAAATGAATCTCATTCTTAATGAGTCAAAACAACAAGCACTACATATATATATATATATATATATTAGTTATTTCAAGATTAAGAGTATAACCAAACATAATAACCACGAGATTTTAAATTATTTTATATAGTAGTCAGTATAAAAATAATTAATCAAAACTGGTCATGTTCAATACATATAAATTGTACTAGCACAATGAGTAGAAACTATACCTTTTCTTGTTATCAAGATGATGCGGACAAGGCTAGCACATAATCAAGCACGTGGATTGAAGCGCACGTAGGCCTAAATCAAGTTTTCATAGGTCCGATTACTAGAGCTCGTGCAAGAAAATTCAAAGAATATCGTATTTTAATTATTTTCAAATTATAGGACTTGTTTATTATTTTATTATTCAATTAGGATTAGGAATGTTTTCCTTATTCAATTGGGATTGTTTTAGGAGTATTTCCTTAGTCAAATATGATTGTTTTACCTTTCTTATTGTGTTAGGATTTTTATTTTTTTATACACCCTATTTAAAGGGGATCATTGTATTATTTTAATTAGAGAGCTATGAATTAATAAAATTGTGAGAGCTTTTCTCTTTTGTTCTTTTAGAACATGTTGAACAAATCCGAGTTTGTCCGTAATATTCATTTGACTTATCAATTGATTCACCATCATCAATTGTGGCATCATTCGCATATACCAAGGTTTGCATCTTTCTATAGGTGTTGGTCGCGGTGTCCATCAATCCATCTATCACTACAGGAAAAAGCGGATTTAGCGACGTTTCCTAAACGTTGTGAAAAGCCAACTAAATGACGCTATATCTTTTCGCGACGTTTATGCGACGTTTTAGATAAGCGTCGTCTATGCCAGTGTCGTAAATTTACGACATTTATAACAAGCGACGTTATATCCTTTTACGACATTTAAGCGACATTTATTAAGCGTCGTTATATCCTTAATTTCGGGGACACGTTTTACGTCATTTAGAAATAAGTGTTGCTAATTTCCCTCCAAAAATTACGTCATTTAGAAATAAATGTCGGTAATTTCCCTGCTATATTTTACGACATTTTTTAAAAAGCGTCGCAACTAATTTGATCAACCAATTTTCCCGCCATTAATAACCACCTACGTTAAGACGACATTTGTTCATAAATGACGACAATGGTAATTTGTGTAACAAAATTTCCCTCCAATATCATATCATAACTACCTTATTATAACATGACATTTGTTAATACATTATGACAATATAAAATTTCAACATTTTTTGGATATTTCATTCAAATACTAAATTAATTTTTCTCTATTCATATGTAATTATATAACACACATTTCAAAAAGGCCGACAATAATATATTTTCAGTGACTAGACAAAGTCTTAATTAAGATAAATCCCAAATATACAATCATTATATCCCATGCTAAAAACATCTAGATGGTTGAAGGCAACCAACAAAAAAAAGTTCAATATATAATCATTAAAATAAAACACGTCTTTATATCATTCAAAATTCCAAATGATTCTTCAAAATAGCAAAACAATCTTCGATATATGATAGTCTGAAAGTATTATGTCCAAGTGTAAAACCTGCACATGAGAATAATAGAGAGTATTAAAAAATTAATAAAACCATAACTCAAGGGCAAATAAACAGTTGGTGATTCCGCATACCATAATAATATTTCCTATTTCTTTGCCTTCTTTGCCACGCGTTCCTAAAAAGCAATGATTAATAATATGTAAGAAATTACACAAAACCAAACTTATTTTACCTCATATTTGTTACCAGACTAATAAAATCTGAGAATGAAAGAAAACTTTGAAATCATACAAACATGTTTTGTAGTAAGTATTTGCTTGCTCTGTTTTTTCATTGGAAATGGTTATTATACTTTTTGGCCCAAATAAATGCATTGCAATAGCAATTGTTTCACTGCCTATAATAAACCCTCTTAAAAACTTTAGCAAGATTGGAGCTATATGGATATATTCATATTCCTAGAAAATTAACATAATGGGACCTAGTTAATACAAGTAACTAATTATCCTAGTTAAACAATAAAAGGGTCACATAGAAATCGCACACATTTTATACTAGAAGTTCGGACTGGAATTGAAAAAGTAACTAACCTCTCTATAATTAAGTAGCTGATAACGTGATATAATTTGAGGAACTGTTTGTTGACGTGGTTGTTGCGTCTGAGAATTTGGTGGATATCGAAACAGTCTCTCCATTTTCTTTTCCTGCTGATGTTGTTGCGCTAATGGTGTTTGACGTTCGACACTTGATTCATCGGGAACCTACATAGTGATAATTTTTTTATAAAACATATAAATCCACACACTTGTACAAATTCACTAATATGAAAAAAATACCTGCTCAGTGCCCAAAGATACATCTTGTGGAAACCGTGGTAAACTTCCTATAGCACTCAAATAAGCCTCGAACTTCTCTTGCATTTTGGCTTGCATCTTATTCTCAATTTCAATTTGAATAGCATCTACCTTTTCTTTCAATTGATTTTCCATTTGAGCTTCCATCATAGCACGCATTTGTGTCTCCATCTCAACTTGTTTCCTCTCAAATTCGGCCTCCATCTCTCGTTGAATCCTCTCAAGCTCTAATTGATGTCGCCTCTCAGTCTCTCTTCTCTCAACTTGAGAAAATCTATTAGAATTGCTGCCAAATAAAACAGTTGGTGAGACACCAAGCCCAAAAGTCCTCACACGCCCATGCCTCTCAGGTCCCATCACTTGGCCATATATGTCATCTTGTGTATAGCCATCTTCTGCTGTCTCCGGATTCTGTAATGCTAAATTATCCATAGCATCCTGTAAATTAAGTTTTAGTGATTTTATAAACAAAACTTATATGAATTAATATCATTTAAAATGTCACTAGAATATATATATATATATATATAAACTTACATACATTTATTTTTTTTGCTGTTTCACTATATGGCTTGCCATCCTTTAACGCATGCATTTTCTTATGTACCTCCATACGAGTTGGTCTTTGTCCAGTCTCTTTCAACAACTATTAAGTGTAAAATATTAATATTCGATAAATTTCATCTTTCAAAATAAAATGAATTAATTGAGATTTAAAAGTATATACATTTTACCTCATTTCTCACTTGAGCGAGTGTAAAATATTAATATCAAACAAATTTCATCTTTGCAAATAAAATGAATTGATTGAGATTTAAAAGTATATAGATTTTACCTCATTTCTCACTTGAGCACTACTCTTTCTCCCAGATGTGTGTGGCATTTTTAGTTATGCTCGGCTAGCTTTGTTCCTCACACTTTTTACCTAGTTCAAATATAAAACAAGCACATATAATTAGTTGAAAATGATATGGGTCCAACATTAGGCCTATCAATTGGGTCAAGTAGGTTTGAAGCCCGCCCATTCGGCCTACGAAATGAGTTTTAATTGAAGTTCAAGTGCGTGGCCTGAATTAGGCCCGGCATCCTTATACTAAGGGTACATTAATTAATTAATATGTACTTTATTATATCTACATATTGTTTAACATATCTACATACTTAGTTTAAGTAAAAAAATTTAGGTTATGCTTATTAATTTTATGTGCTAGCCCCGAACTTGGACTTAAAGCTCGATTGACAGTCCTAACCAAGGTACTATATTTTATAACCACATACCTGTGCCTTAGCAGTATCCCAATGGTAGACAAGTGTTCGCCATTGATCTTCTTCAACCCTAGTGGGACAACTTGCTAGTCGTTCTTCATTAGTACTATATGCATCATAACCCTGCTTTTTCACTTTGGCTTTCCAATCTTTCCACTTTTTTGATACAGACGACAACAAGAAACCTTTCATCCCATCCGTCGCATTAGTATTTTCCTAGACAGTAAAACATGAATTTCATATATTTATTTATTTTCCAAATGCAATATAATAGGCAAAGGTGGTTCAGTAAATACCATTATACCTTGATTTGTTTCCAAATATTGTCCTTAATATGAGCCGGTACAATCCTCCAATCCGTATAAGTCAATGGCGCGAGTATCCCGTTCCGTGCTAGAACTCCCAAGTTAGAGGCCAGTCTGGAGGCTTTTTCCTCTATTGGTTGATCAAACTCATTCATCTCAATTTGTAAAATTCCTCCATTAATGGCCCACCCTTTGTGCATCAAAGTGGGGCCTCGAGTATTTCTTCTCGCAGCCTGATCTGAAGTTGAATCTGACAATTAAATAATAAATATGAGCAGTACTTAGTATAAAATCAGCATAAATATTAGCCCTAAATTCCTTTAATTTCCAGCAACAAAAACACCAAATATAGCACCCAAAAAAAATAGTCTAAACATTTGTTCAGAACTTAAGACGTATATAAAATTATCCCAAAACAGAGCCTTTAAAAGTGTTTATTTTAATGGAATTATGATTGAAATAGCTTATACCTGTCATTTGTTCTTCCTCTTGTTGGTTTACGCTTGCATTCTCACTTGCACGTGGCCAATTTAGTGGAGGTTCAGGCATACTTATATCTGTGTCCACCTCATGTTGCTCAGTAGGGCTAGGCATAGCTCTGATACGATTGGTTATTCGGCGACTACTTGTTGACATGGTAGTCTGTAAAATAAGAAATGAGTATATCAATAAGAATAAAATTCGAACTCACGAGAAATATAAGGGCAACAATGACTACTGATAGTTAATGTAATCAATGCTTCATAAAAACCCCCAACATATGCGAGTAATACAATTAAAAAAAAGTGATAATTATGATGACAACAATATTTTTTTTTAAAATACCAAACAAAATAATAGTTCTAGAACAATATTTTAAAGTAAAATTCTTAGTAGCTAATCATCTTCATGAGGCTCCCTTTGTGTTGGCCTTTTTGTAGGTGCGTCAACCTCCATTCCAGCCACGCCTTGCCTAACCCAACTAACATCATCATCATGTGTCATGTCCTCTAAATGTGGCTCGCTCAATAGTTCTATATTTGTTGGGTCATGGATGGTATTTGGTTCAAACATCTCAAACAAATCTCTAGGCTTTGTCTTAACAACAATATGCCAATCTCCATCAGTTGGATCTTGGACATAAAATACTTGTTTTGCTTGAGACGCAAGGATGAACGGTTCATCAGTTATTTCTTGCTTCGGATACAACAACTGTTTTAAATTAACAATCATGAACCCAAATTCATCTCGCTCAATGAGTCCTTTATTATTATCCACCCAATCGCACTTGAATAAAATGAACTTATAGTCCTTTGAATAGTATAATTCGATGATGTCTTGCAAAACACCATAGTAATTAACTTCTCCAAACACGGGATTCCTATCTCTTGCACTTGCATAACTTTCAGTCATTGCCTTTAGCATAACTCTGCTATTTTGAGTTGTTCTTTGCCTCTCTCTAGCCTTTGTGTGGTATCTAACACCATTTATAATATAACCCGTGAATCTCTTTGCCTTTTTCATAGGACCCATAGCAAATGTTCGAATCTCTTCTGATATCTCCACATTACCTGCCGCAATCAACTTTCCAACCTAATGTATAAACCAAAAACAAAGTATTATACTTCATAGTTAATAATAATAACGATGAAAATATGATATTACATTATAACTTATTACTTACATGATCCTTCAACCACTTATGAAAAGTTTCATTATGGATACGATCTAAATCATGTGGCCTGATACGAGGATTACTCCGTTTAATAAAAGCACGATGTGTACTGCATTACAAGTCATATTACATTATTTTTCAGCAATAATAACAATATTGTAATTTAATTTAGTAAGATACTAACTCTCGAAATGGAGCAATAGCGTCGGTGTTAATGAGAAGATAACGATGTGCCTGTGCATATGAGATGTCATCAAGCAAAAATCCTTCTGATTTTCCTAATGTGCGACCGCTTATTTGATTAAGAGAATTATCTACGCCATCGAAATCCCTTATTGGTCGGTTGGACTTCGTCTCGATATCATGCAAGTACCTTGAGCAAAATGTCAAGCATTCTTCTACCCAATATCCTTGTGCAATAGAGCCCTCTGGATGATTTCGATTTTTCACATAATTCTTGAGTGTAGACAAGTATCTAAGATGGAAAATTAAATTTTGTCAAAAGTAACATACATCACATATGCAATATTAAATAAATGAATAACATATGGAATATTGTACCTCTCAACTGGCCACATCCATCGACATTGTGGTGGTCCGGATAGCTTGGCCTCTTCTACCAAATGAATTACCAAATGCTCCATGATATCAAAAAAGGAAGGTGGAAAGATCCTCTCCAATTGACATAGTGTGAGCTGAATTCGAGATTGAATATGATCTAAATCGGTTACATTCATAACTTTCGAGCATATTTTCCTGAAAAAGTTTGATAATTCAATCACTGGTTCAAGAACATTCTTTGGTAGCACATTTCTTAGAGCAATTGGAAGTAGTTCTTACATCAATATATGATTGTCGTGACTTTTCAATCCAGATATGCTACGTTGTTTAAGGTTTACACGACGTGATATGTTTGAAGCATAGCCATCCGGGACTTTCACATCTTTTAACACTTTGCATACTATATCCTTATCCTTATTGTCTAGTGTGAAACACGAAGGTGGTATGTAAAATTTGTTTCCAGCCCGTTGTTGAGGATGCAATGGATGTCGAATACCCATAAGTTATAAATCAAGACGAGCATTTAAGTTATCTTTTCCTTTCCCATCAATATTTAACAATGTCCCAATCAAATTATCACTCACATTTTTCTCAATATGCATAATATCAAGATTATGGCGTATCAAATTATCCTTCCAGTAATCTAGTTCAAAGAATATACTTCTCTTCTTCCAATTGTATTTTAAGGTCACCTCCCTATCCAAATTTTCAGTATTATTACTCCTTTTTCTCTTTTTACCATCTAAAGGGGGATCCTTCCCAAACTGAATATGAATGTCCTTTATCTCGTCGTACACTTCAGCCCCAGATAGTCGAGTTGGCTTTACATCCAATTCAGTTGTGCCATCAAAAGAGACCCTATCTGTGCGAAATTTATGCCCTTCTGGTAACCAGCGACGATGACCTAAATAGCAATGCTTTCCACCCTTAGTTAGCCAACGATAACGAGTTTGTTTGTGACAACAAGGGCACGCTAATTTACCTTTAGTGCTCCATCCTGACAAATTTGCGTATGCAGGAAAATCACTTATAGTCCATAGTAGTGAGGCACGTATTTGAAACATTTCATTACTAAAAGCATCATATGTGTCTACCCCAATCCATAATTCCTTGAGTTCATCAATTAAAGGACGTAGATAAACATCAATATCATTACCCGGTCCACAAGGACCATCAATAAGTAAAGATAATATCATATACGGTTGCTTCATACATAACCATGGAGGTAAGTTATATGACATCAAAATTACTGGCCAAGTGCTATGAACAATACTCATACTCTTGAATGGATTAAATCCATCACTAGATAAACCAAGTCTCACATTCCGCGGGTCTTTAGCAAAATCAGAATGGATCTCATCAAATTCTCTCCAAGTAGGAGAATCTGCAGGATGCCTTAAATTTCCATCATTTGTTCGCCCCTCGGCATGCCATCTCATAAGTGATGCTGTTTTTCCCGACATAAACAACCTCTGAAGCCTAAGTATTAAAGGGAAATATCTTACCACCTTTAAAGGAACTTTTCGGTCCTTAGTGGCATCGTCATGTAGGTCACCCTTTATTTGTTTATATCTTTGGGTATGACATCGTCTACACTCAATATCTTTTTCCGTATCATTCCAGTACAGCATGCAATCATTAGGGCATGCATGTATCTTCGTGTAATCTAGCCCCAAATTCCTAATTATCTTTCGAGCTTCGTAAAAAGACTTCGGCAATGTTTCACCATCGGGAAATGAATCTTTTAACAACTCGAGCAACATTGTAAAGCTTTTATCACTCCATCCTCCAAGGCACTTTATATGCAACAAACGAACAATGAATGAGAGCGTTGAATACTTTTTACACCCAGGGTACAGCTCTTGTTCAGATTCCTTTATTAGATTGAAGAACCTTTTGGTTTCATCATCGGGGCCTTCCATGTGTTGATGTTCCTCACCATGTTCCATATTATCACCTAGGAATGACGGAGGAATTCCAAAGGCATCATGTATCATATCTCTCATTTCATCACCAACCACTGATTCAGATGTAGGAACTGACTCTAACAAGGATTCCCCATGAAAAGTCCAAGAAGTGTAGCTTTGTAAAAAACCGTTTAGCATTATATGCTCTAGCACATCTTCCTTTTTTACAAAAATCATATTTCGACACTTCTTACATGGACATAATATTCTCTTAGATTTTGGTCTATTGTCAGAGGCGAACTTGATAAATTCCTCAATTCCTTTCTCATATAAAGGATCATATCTATTTTTTAGACTAATCCAACTCTTATCCATCTGTTTGTTCAACCTATCGGCATATATTCAAAAGTAGTTAACAACAATATATTAAAATTCATAACCAAGACAAATGGTAATCTTATTAAGGAAAATATGGTTGGTGGGTGATCATAATTACAAATTCTTAAGTATGAGAGTTTGGTTGGTCATACACTGATAAATCAAGAATGCTAAAGTTTGACAAGATTAAGCATTAAAAATGTTGTAAAAAATAGGCAGTTGAGTTATCAATACATTGCAATTTCTCCTATGTACAAGAGTAGGTCACAAAACAAATATCAATTTAATAAAATATAAAATTTTAGTCTAGTTGTATTAAAATGAGTTTTTGGTATATATAGAGAGCTATACATATCAATATTAATATATATATATAGAGAGAAAGAAGGCTCGCTAACTTAGATTGAAATCTAGATGGCTTACGTACTGATGAAATCTTTAAGTGGCAACAAGGGAAGACGATGACCGTAGACGACCGGCTACAAGTAATAAATGTAAAGGTCACCGAAATGTCAAGAGAAATACAAGAAAGGAAAATGGACAACAAAGTTGAAATGTGCTGTGTACATCTGTGGTATTAATATTAACAATAGATATTGTTCAGACTTGTGCAGCTTAAGTGTTTAGCTTAATGTATACTTGGAAATATAACTTATAGTATTACACTTGCCCAACCATTATTCTAAAAGAGCAAGATATATAATTTTTTGTGTAAAAGTTTTATAATATAGAATATATGTTAATTTGGCTGCCATTGTTTTTTGTAAATATTATTGAAAAAGAAAATGAACTTCTTACGTCAAAATAGCAAAATAAGATTGCATTCAGCATTCACAATTAAAAACAAATTGGTTCAAAGCTTTCATTAAGCATTCACAGTTACAAACATTCTAATGTTAAAAAGAAAAAAGTTTCTTAATTTGAGATGTATCGAAAAAAACATAAAAAGCAATGGAATACAAGCAGTAATTGAAAAAAAAATCATATACAAACCATAAAACGTAAACTTATATGGAAATAAAAAGGGACATATTCAAAATTGCAAAAAATGAGTTCAGATTGGCTTAAGTTGGTCCAGAGAATCTATCACTGCTAATTTGAATAAAGTAAAGTTATACAGTAACTTTAACTATGCATCAATGAAGGAAACATTAGTTTTTGTAATATTAAGAGCTTTGGTTGGGACAACATGATGATGAGTCGGGAAAACAATATAGACCCCCGACCCACATGAGAGTTTCATAACGCGTCCCTCTTAACAATTATGTTTCTTGCTCTTATATCAAATGCTACCCCATCAAGTATTTTTTTTAAAACCACAACACACCAGGACTATGACAATTTGGATGGCGAATGATTGAAAAAATTGAAATATTATCAAAATAATTTTATAGAATATCTCTCAATATCACCTTAGCTGCTTATTTTGGTGGCTCAAAAAACACCGTTATTGAATTAGTCTACCTTCCTTGACTTTTATAAACGATTAAGTCCACAATTAGTAGTATGACTGAACTATAAAGATCCAATATAGTCAGACTAAAAAAATAATTTAGATTTTAAATTTTCTTCAATCTCAACATTTTCATAAAAAAATTTACAATATAATAATAGTAATGGTATAATTAATGTTTCTCTATAATTATTCTCATTTGAGTTGTTAAACCAAACTTTAGTTCAATCTCAAAAGAATAAAAACAAAACACATGCCATATAATAACACATTATGTGTGTTACAATTCAATCAATGTAATCACAAACTAAAGACATAATCACAAATATACATATAGAGACTTGTATGTAAAAGAAATAGCAGAGACAGAGTAAGGTACCACAACAATCGAAGAAATGGGAGATCGAGCTAAACGTTGCAGGAGGGAGGAACCGGAATCAATACAACTATGCACCGTAAATTAATCGGAGTTAAGTTTTTTCTGTAAAAGACAACAAGAATTAAATGACGGAAAGACTTATTTGGATAAAAAAATATGCAAATTGAAAAAGAATGAACATAATATTTAACCAAAAAACACGTATACAAAAATAAACACCGCTAATAATGAGATTAATGTTACACGGAATAGCTTGTATAATACTATGATATATATATATATATATAATATGTGGTGTAGGCTAACCGTAGCTTTGAAAAATGAGTTCAGATTTGCTTAAGTTCATTCGGAAAATCTATTACTACTAATTTGCTTAGAGTAAAGTTTATAGTTACTTTAATTATGTATATTAAGCATATTATATAATGAAGGAAACATTGCTTTCTGTAATATTAAGATCTTTTAGATGGGAGAGCATGACGATGAGTCAGGAAAACAATGTAGACCCCCGACCCACATGAAAGTTTCATAATGCGTCCCTCTTAATAAGTTTCTTGCTCTTATATCAACTACTTGTTAGCAAATTAGGGCAGTAATCATGCATCGCATACACTAATTTACGCACTAATCATTGAATCCTATGATCTATGCAGTTCAATAAAATCGACAGATGACATACCTTAATCGAGATTTGATGTCAATGAAACGAACAGGATGGATCTGATCCTTCTGTTGTTGTCGTCCTTAGCGTAGAAAACACGACGCCTCTACGGTATGCACACACGAACGAGATGAGATCTTGCTTGGTGTACTAGCGCCCTCTAGGGTTCTCTCTGCTATTTCGAATTTTCTTGCCTCTCTCAATTTCGTTTTTTTTCGGCCAAGAAGAACAAAGGTTCCCTTTTATAAGGGAACCCTAGTGAGAACCCTAAGCAACAAACGAACTGGGCCCAAGTCCAACTTGGCCCGTTTTAATTCGTTTTGATCCAACTCGTTTTGGTGTGCGACCCTGTAGGTTTTACACTCTTTGGCCGTACAATTAAAACCCGTTTTATTATACGAACAGTAAGCGGTTTCTAGTAAAACATTACTATTATCCAAAGGGTATAAAGGTCAAAAACGACACAACCTTAAATTGATATTTCACACATTAACTCCTTTTGTCAATCGATATCTAGATTGAACACAAGACTAGGCAAGTGTCATTCTTGTATAGTTCAATCTTTATTTCTTGATCTCTAAGTATAATTAATCCAAAACAAATGACATCTCATTTGTGCATGGCCATGCAAATATTAATTACACTTATCAAGGGGCCCAACGATATCTCTCTCAATATATGAGAGTGACAAATCCCATCTTGATCAACCACATACCTCTACATAGTTCATAGTATGCTCGGTCATCATCTTTATAATTACTCGGTCAAGAGCAACGTTTGATAATGCCTGACATGCTAATCCCTATGTTGGTAACCATGGCGATCTCAGGTCTGAGGATAATACGATATCACAAATGGGGAACATCACTGATGACATTATATAACACTCCTCGCAGTGTCCCCAAAGCGGGTCAGTCCAATACTTTGTTCCCTAACAAGTATCAGTATGTTCAGCTTGATATCTCCATATCCATGACTTGTGGAACATAGTCATCAGCTGACCCATACTCTAATCATTATATCAATGTGATCCTAGGTTATTGATACATGATTAGGGGCATCTAAACAATATTATTATTACATTACTAGCATCCCACAATCTAGTCACGTACTTGATGAACTAGTATTAATAAATATTATTTACAAGAGATTATAAAGTAAAATAAATAAACTTTATTAATAACAATAAGCATAAGATATCCAAGTACAAATCATAATCTATGAATAGTCCTATGACATATCTCTTTCAGTCTCCCACTTGTACTAGGACCATTCATTCATAAAACGAATGCCTAATGCACTAAAATGACGATCATGTTTAGTTTGAGAAAGTGGCTTAGTCAAAGGATCAGCTACATTCTCGTCTGTGGGAACCTTGCATATCTTCACATCACCATTACTGATAAACTCACGAATGAGGTGATAACGTCTCTGAATATGTTTGGATTTTTGGTGCGACCTTGGCTCTTTAGCCTGAGCAATAGCTCCATTGTTGTCACAATACAAATCCACTGGATTGGTGCTACTAGGAATGACACCAAGTTCAGTGATAAACTTCTTTATCCATACTGCTTCCTTTGCTGCTTCTGAAGCAGCAACATATTCAGCTTCTGTTGTAGAATCAGCAACTGTGGCTTGCTTAGAACTCTTCCAACTCACAGCTCCACCATTGAGACAAAACACAAAATCGAATTGTGATCTGAAATCATCCTTATCTGATTGAAAACCAGAATCCGTGTACCCATTTACAACCAACTCTTCTTCCCCACCATAAATCAAGAATATATCCCTAGTTCTTCTTAAGTACTTGAGGATATTCTTGACAGCGGTCCAGTGACTCTCACCTGGATCTGACTGGTATCTGCTAGTCACGCTCAATGCGCATGCTACATCGGGACGAGTACACAACATAGCGTACATGATAGAACCTATAGCCGAAGCATACGGGATTCTACTCATGCGATCTCGCTCATCTTGTGTCTGAGGACACTGAGTCTTGCTTAGTGTTGTGCCATGTGTCATTGGCAAGAACCCTCTTTTAGAGTCTTGCATGTTGAACCTACGTAAAACTTTGTCAAGGTAATTACTTTGACTCAGTCCTATTAGTTTTCTTGATCTATCTCTATAGATCTTGATCCCTAATATGTAGGCTGCCTCGCCCAAATCTTTCATTGAGAAACATTTTCCAAGCCAGGTCTTGACAGACTCAAGCATAGGAATATCATTCCCAATGAGTAGTATGTCATCTACATACAATACCAGAAAGACTATCGCGCTCCCACTAGTTTTCTTGTATACACAAGGTTCTTCTTCGTTCTTTCTAAAATCAAACTTTTTGATAGTTTCATCGAAACGAAGATTCCAGCTCCGAGATGCTTGCTTAAGACCATATATGGATCTCTTAAGCTTGCATACCTTGTTAGCATTTCTTGGATCGACAAAACCTTCAGGTTGTGTCATGTACACATCCTCTTCTAGGTATCCATTAAGGAAAGCAGTTTTGACATCCATTTGCCATATTTCATAGTCATAATATGCGGCAATGCTTAAAAGGATCCGGATTGATTTAAACATGGCAACTGGCGAAAATGATTCATCATAGTCAATACCATGGATTTGTCGATATCCTTTTGCAACCAATCGAGCTTTATAGACATCGATCTTGCCATCTTTATCAATCTTGATTTTGAAAACCCATTTGCAACCTATGGCTCTACAGCCATTTGGCATGTCAACCAAGTCCCATACTTGATTGTCATCCATGGATTTCATTTCGGATTTCATGGCTTCTAGCCATTTCTCGGAACTAGAGCTCTCCATTGCTTCTTTGAAAGTCGAGGGCTCATTGTTGTCTAACAACACTATGTCTTGCTCATCTGAGACGAAAAGTGATAATCTCTCAGGTTCGCGACGTGGCCTACTTGACCTTCGTAAGACTGTAACTTCTTCAGGAGTTTCTGCAACTATTTGCATACTTTGTTGAGGCTCTTCATTAAGATTACTATCATCTCGAATTTCTTCTAGATGTATAGTGCTCCCACTGTTTTCTTTGGAAAGAAACTCTCTTTCTAAGAAAACTCCATTCCGAGCTACAAACACTTTGTTCTCGGTTGGATTATAAAAATAATATCCTTTTGTTTCCTTAGGATATCCTACGAAGAAGCATTTATCAGATTTGGGTTCCAATTTAGTTGTGATTAGTCGTCTGACGAAAACGTCACAACCCCAAATCTTTAGAAAAGACAGACTTGGAACCTTTCCAGTCCATAACTCGTAAGGTGTCTTTTCTACAGCCTTAGATGGAGATCTATTTAGTGTGAACGCTGCGGTTTCAAGAGCATATCCCCAAAATGATATTGGAAGAGATGTCTGACTCATCATTGATCGAACCATGTCTAACAGTGTTCGGTTTCTCCTTTCAGATACACCATTCCATTGTGGTGTTCCTGGTGGAGTAAGTTGTGAAACAATTCCACAACTCTTAAGATGATCAATGAATTCTTGGCTTAAGTATTCTCCTCCTCGATCTGATCGAAGAGCTTTAATAGTCTTCCCAAGTTGATTTTGTACCTCATTTTGAAATTCTTTGAACTTTTCAAAAGATTCCGATTTATGTTTTATCAAGTAAACATAACCATATCTACTGAAATCATCAGTAAATGTGATGAAGTACTGATATCCTCCTCTGGCAGTTGTGTTTAGTGGTCCACATACATCAGTATGAATGAGGGCCAAAAGATCACTTGCCCTATCATTGTTTCCATTGAAAGGGCTCTTGGTCATCTTTCCCAATAAACAAGATTCACATCGTTCAAAAGACTGAAAATCAAATGAATTTAGAAGACCATCTTTATGGAGCTTCAACATGCGTTTCTCATTTATATGGCCTAAACGACAATGCCATAAATAAGTAGGATTCGAATCATCAGACTTGATTCTCTTGTTATTTACGTTATAAACAGGTATTTCAAGATTTAGAATATAAAGACCATCCAATAATTGTCCAATACCATATTGCATATTATTCAAAGAAAATGAACAACGTTTGTCCTTAAAATTGAATTCAAAACCTTCTTCGTCTAACAAAGAAATAGAAATAATGTTTCTGCTAAAAGCAGGCACATAGTAACAATTATTTAATTCTAAAATTAATCCTGAAGGCAAAAGAATCTCAAATGTTCCTACAGCTAGAGCGGCAACTTTTGCTCGATTTCCAACGCGTAGGTCCACTTCTCCTTTAGCCAGCTTCCTACTCCTTTTGAGTCCCTGTACATTTGCACAAATGTGAGATGCACTACCAGTATCTAATACCCAAGAAGTAGAAGAAGCTGAAGTAACATTTACTTCTATAACGTAAGTACCTGAAGACGAAGGGGCTAGTCCCTTCTTTTTGTCGTCAAGGTATTTCTTGCAGTTTCTCTTCCAATGACCCTTTTCATTGCAGTGAAAACATATCATTTCAGCTTGTGGATTAGGCTTGGGCTCAGAATCTTGCTTCTTGTTCTTCCAGTTCTTAACTGGAGCTTTACCTTTGCCTTTGGCATTGGACTTTCCTTTGCCATTTCCACCCTTCTTGAAACCCTTTCCCTTTTGAACCATCAGAACATTATTCTTACCTTTCTTAACAATATTCTGCTCAGCTGTTTTCAGCATCCCATGCATCTCAGTTAATGTCTTCTCCAAGCTGTGCATATTGAAGTTCATAATGAAACCATCATATGACTCAGGCAGCGACTGGAGAATGACATCAGTGGCCAACTCTTGGCTAATAGTTGTCCTCAACCTTTCTAGGTGATCAATGTACCCAATCATTTTGAGTACATGAGGACTAACTGAGCCTCCCTCAGGAAGCTTGCAAGAAAACAAAGACTTAGTAGTCTCGAAGCGTTCGACTCGAGCTTGTTCCTGAAACAAACTCTTTAGTTCCTTAACCATGTCGAATGCATTCATGTTTTCAAACTGCTTCTGCAGATCAGCATTCATGCTAGCAAGCATGAGACATGAAACATCTAAATCATCATTCAGATGCTTCTGGTATGCATCTTTCTGTGCACGAGGAGCATTAGCTGTTGGTTCTTCAGGAATAGCATTTTCGAGGACATAATCTTTCCTCTCCTGTTTGAGAACAATTCTCAGATTCCTAAACCAGTCTAGGAAGTTGGTTGTATTTAGTTTTTCCTTCTCAAGGACAGATCGCAACGAAAAAGCGGTTGTGTTATGGTTCGTCATCTATCTACAGCAAAATAACATATGCAAACATTTAATATGCTTATTTATAAAAAATTCCTACTATGTCTTACACACAATTGTCCCAATAGGACATAGTAGGTCCAAGATCCATATTACACAAGGTATTAAGAAAGCTTTGGCTTTTCACTTAAACTTTGTTAATTAGGTAAGCAACATTTGTTAATTACATCCTATGTAATTCTTGGTTTGTTGAGTTTTACATCTTATGTTTCGGCTTCTCAACACTTTGCCTCAAGGCCCAAAACCGTTTTGATGGCCCGTGAAATCAAACCAACACTTTTCTGATTTATGGATGTCCGACTTCCATACTATTAATTTATGATGATTTAAGATAACCCCGTTTTGGCAGGCGTCTTCTAAAATAATCATAAAATTAATAGTTATCAGTATTGGAAAGGCACAAATAATTTCATTTGTTCTAGGGACATGAATATGCAGTCTCACAATAATACAACAGAATATTTAAACATGCATCAACCAAAAAAATATGTGATATAGTATGGCCAGAGAAATAAAGCTACTAATTAACTATGCTCTCCCATCCTTTGTAGCTTTGGACATTCCAAAGTTCTTGGCTATCTTCTCTTGTGATGAGGGATCCTCCATCTTCTATGCGAGGTAATTATACAACAATTGTACATCCTAATACAAGAGACTAGTAATTGAAACTAGTAATTGAAATTACATTGCAAAACAAAAAAAACGACACGCAGGCCGTATTTATATATTACAATAAAAATAAGACGACACGCAGGCCGTATTTAGTTTGGCCATACTATATCACTATAAATAATAACCCTGCAAGTTAGTATTATCCCATAACACAACACATTGCATACTTATAAAAGGAAACATAAATTTAATCAATTATTAAATAAACAATTAGGGGTCGAGGGGCAACGCCCCCGCGGGGTTTGGGGCAGCGCCCCAACGGGGTTTGGGGCAGCGCCCTAACCGGGGTCCGGGGGGTGGACACCCCGGCGGCGGTCCCGCTGACCGGTCAGCGGGCTCGGTGTATGACCTGCAAGAGAATCATACTTCTGCCACCGTGGAAAATTTGAACGATTTCAAATTATTTCCTCCAGAAACGTGTCTGATCTTATCAGACAAATTTGTCTAGACTAATCACATTAATCTGCCCTATCTCGTTAATCAAATCAACGTGAAAGAACCCGATAGCCGTGATCTCATCAAGTCTACCAGATTGCGTAAACCCTAAACGAACGATTCTGAAAACGCTAAACATGATAATTGCGGAATTAAAATCACAACAGCATATGATGAACCCTAATCAAAAACGACTTAACAGAATCATGAACATGTCGATAACAGTCATACAATAATCACGTTTTTGACATATCAGATCTCTATTAATCAGATTATAAAGGGACATATCGTATATGTAAACTGATTAATGAAAACAGAAACATGCTACAGAAAACGATTAACCCATTAATCGATATTACTAAAACCTAGCATGATACTAAAATCCGAATATGAAATTAATCGAAATTTTTAAACGAGAACAGATCTTCAAGTTATAAAACGATTATAATCATGATCGAAATTAAAGAACAGCAATAACCTTCCTCTGATACCACTGTTAGCAAATTAGGGCAGTAATCATGCATCGCATACACTAATTTACGCACTAATCATTGAATCCTATGATCTATGCAGTTCAATAAAATCGACAGATGACATACCTTAATCGAGATTTGATGTCAATGAAACGAACAGGATGGATCTGATCCTTCTGTTGTTGTCGTCCTTAGCGTAGAAAACACGACGCCTCTACGGTATGCACACACGAACGAGATGAGATCTTGCTTGGTGTACTAGCGCCCTCTAGGGTTCTCTCTGCTATTTCGAATTTTCTTGCCTCTCTCAATTTCGTTTTTTTTCGGCCAAGAAGAACAAAGGTTCCCTTTTATAAGGGAACCCTAGTGAGAACCCTAAGCAACAAACGAACTGGGCCCAAGTCCAACTTGGCCCGTTTTAATTCGTTTTGATCCAACTCGTTTTGGTGTGCGACCCTGTAGGTTTTACACTCTTTGGCCGTACAATTAAAACCCGTTTTATTATACGAACAGTAAGCGGTTTCTAGTAAAACATTACTATTATCCAAAGGGTATAAAGGTCAAAAACGACACAACCTTAAATTGATATTTCACACATTAACTCCTTTTGTCAATCGATATCTAGATTGAACACAAGACTAGGCAAGTGTCATTCTTGTATAGTTCAATCTTTATTTCTTGATCTCTAAGTATAATTAATCCAAAACAAATGACATCTCATTTGTGCATGGCCATGCAAATATTAATTACACTTATCAAGGGGCCCAACGATATCTCTCTCAATATATGAGAGTGACAAATCCCATCTTGATCAACCACATACCTCTACAT
Organism: Lonicera japonica; assembly: GCA_021464415.1. Taxonomy (NCBI): domain Eukaryota; kingdom Viridiplantae; phylum Streptophyta; class Magnoliopsida; order Dipsacales; family Caprifoliaceae; genus Lonicera; species Lonicera japonica. The sequence continues at coordinate 22,931,261 of CM038465.1, read as the reverse complement.
AGTTCATAGTATGCTCGGTCATCATCTTTATAATTACTCGGTCAAGAGCAACGTTTGATAATGCCTGACATGCTAATCCCTATGTTGGTAACCATGGCGATCTCAGGTCTGAGGATAATACGATATCACAAATGGGGAACATCACTGATGACATTATATAACACTCCTCGCAGTGTCCCCAAAGCGGGTCAGTCCAATACTTTGTTCCCTAACAAGTATCAGTATGTTCAGCTTGATATCTCCATATCCATGACTTGTGGAACATAGTCATCAGCTGACCCATACTCTAATCATTATATCAATGTGATCCTAGGTTATTGATACATGATTAGGGGCATCTAAACAATATTATTATTACATTACTAGCATCCCACAATCTAGTCACGTACTTGATGAACTAGTATTAATAAATATTATTTACAAGAGATTATAAAGTAAAATAAATAAACTTTATTAATAACAATAAGCATAAGATATCCAAGTACAAATCATAATCTATGAATAGTCCTAGGACATATCTCTTTCACTACTACCCTTATCAAGTATTTTTTAACCACAACACACAAAGTCTATGACAATTTGGATGGCTAATGATTGAAAAAATTAAAATATTAAGAAAATAATTTTACATAGTACTTCTCAACATGACCTTAATTGCTTATTTTGGTGGCTCAGAAAAAACCATTCTCGAATTAGTCTCCCGTCCTTGACTTTTTATAAGCATTTATTTACATCTTCAATTTTTATAAGCTATTAAGTCAAAAAATTGTAGTATAACTTAATTATAAAAAAAAATAAAAAAAATTATTATAGTCAGACTGGAAATAAATTTAAACCTAAATTTTATTCTGGTATAGTTAATGTTTCTTAATAATTAATCTTATTGGAGTTGTACGTAAACAAAAATTCACTCCAATTTCATATTAAAAAAAAACAAAAAACATATCATGTAGCAACATACTCTGAATGTTTCAAATCAATCAATGGAACCACAAACCAAAGACATAATCACAAATATACATATAGGCACACATATATGTAAAAGAAAAAGGAGAGATGGAATAACGTACCAAACCAGTCAAAGAAATTAAATAGATACATATAATATGTAGTCCAGGTTAACCGTAGCTCTAAAAATTCTAATGGTGCTACAAAACTACTGCAATAATTCATGGGTGGGCTTTTTTAGATTGTTTCAAACTCACAGGATATAATATGTATAGTTGGTAACACCTAATTTTACAAGTTCCATAGTTTTAGGGCACATTACGGATTATGGTTTCTTGTTCTTGGATCATTAGATTTTGGGGAAAACTTATTACCAATATCTGTATCTCACCAAAAAATTAAACCCTAAAAAAAAAACCCAAATATTTAATAGCTTACTCACCTGAATCTAAACCCCTCCTTAATTCTCTGCTATGAAACCAACATTAAATTGAATAAGTACCTCAAATATATACTTAATTTTTTCACAAGTTTCATATAAGCACAAGAATCAAACATTGAAAATATAAAAAACCAATTTACCTGAGACCCACTAAAATTTTGAGGTTCAACAACTGAAGAAAGCACCGAAGTCAGTGAAGATTGTACTATATAGGGATAGTAAAAATCAATGAAAATAGAGAAAGAGAGAGAGAAGAGAGGGTTTTTGTTTATCAAGAATGGGAGAATCAATTGAAAGAGGGGCAGGTAGTGAGAGAGTTGGAATGGGAAAACCCACGAAGGGTTTTTGTCTATTGGAGGGATTAAAGAATTTTGGGAAAAAATTGTAGAGGGAAAACTAAATTAGATTCCTCTAAAATAGCTAGAAAATAAAATAACGTAAATTTGCACAAATAGTTGATACGACTTCGTTTTTGGGTACATTAAACCCAAATGTCTTTAATTTTTTTGACATTTCTAAAAAAAAGTCATAAATTCACGACATTTATAATTAATTGTCGTTAGCTTTACGTCATTTATAATAAAATGTCGGGTAATTAGCGTAATTTTTCAGAAAATGACGAGAATTTCGTGTCACTTTTCAGAAAATGACGGGAATTTCGCGTCACTTTTCAGAAAATGACGGGGATTTCACGTCACTTAATTTAAATGTCGTGAAAAAAAACTTTTTGCGACATTTTAGCCAAACGCCGCATCAAAAATGACGCCATAACCTTCTTTTCTTGTAGTGTATATCCTTATATACCAAGGTTCTTGCTTCCTTATAAGCAACGGGTTGCGGTGCCATTCAAATCTAATTGTAGAAATGGTCCAAGTTTATTAATTTGGTACAGTTTTCGTGTGTATTTGTGTCGGGGTTCGCACAACCAATTCGTTGTGTTTGCGGGTTTCATGCAATATCACCGTAGGTCATATCAGTTGGTATCAGAGGTAGCTTCTACTTTTAGGTTTATTTATCTTTTTAGTTTTTGTTCTTGTTAGAGTTTCAATTTAATTTTAAAAAAAAGGATACGATATGATTTTTTTTTCCTAATCCCGCGGGCCTGCGAAAATCTATCAATTTCGATACTGAAAAGACCTCTGATTTACGACAAGGTCAAAATAAATTTCGTGAAAACCTAGTGTGCATGAATATCCTAAAGATATCTATTGGTATGGGGCAAAATCATCACACGGATTTGAGGACAAATCCTTCTCAAGAGGAGGGGAATGATGTGGACAAGGCTAGCACATAATCAAACACGTGAGTTGAAGCGTACGTAGGCTCAAATCAGGTTTTCATGGGTCCGATTACAAGAGCTCGTGCAAGAAAATTCAAACAAGATCGTATTTTAATTATTTTTAAATTATATGACTTGTTTATTATTTTATTATTCAATTAGGATTAGTAATGTTTTCCTTATTCAATTAAAATTGTTTTAGAAGTATTTTCTTAGTCAAATATGATTGTTTTGCTTTTCTTAATGTGTTAGGATTTGTATTTCTTTTCTACACCCTATTTAAAGGGGATCATTGTATTATTTTAATTAGAGAGATATGGATTAATAAAATTGTGAGAGCTTTTCTCCTTTGTTCTTTTAGAACATGTTGAACAAATTCAAGTTTGACCGTAATATTCATTCGACTTATTAATTGATTCACCATCATCAATTATGGCGTCATTCGCGTATACCAAGGTTTGCATCTTTCTATAGGTGTTGGATCGCGGTATCCATCAATTCATCTATCTTTATATACCAAGGTTCTTTCTTCTTTATAAGTAACGGGTCATGGTGCCATTCAAATCTAATTGTAGAAACGGTTCAAGTTTATTAATTTGCTATGGTTTTCGTGTGTATCTGTGCCGGGGTTCGCACAACCAATTATTTGTGTTTGCGGGTTTCATGCGATATCACCATAGGTCATATCAGTTAAAATACTAATGTAACAACTCGTTCATTTATTTTCACGTGTATCGAAGTCCTTAATTGAAATTTAGTCAATTCGAGCCTCGGGAGATGAAATTGTGTTCCGAAGGGGCCAGTATGACTAAAAGACTTTCAATTAGTTATATTAGTGCATTTAGGTATGTTACAATGTCCATAAGTCATTCCTAGTGGATCGGACGAAAATCAGCTCGTAAATAGCAAGTTTCGGTCCTACGCGATTAATAATTTTTACCCGACTTTGGAAGTCCATATCTTCATCTAAATTCCAAATGAGTCCCCATTTTTGGCCTTGTCTTCATCTCAATTCCCTCTACAACTTTTGTGTTTTGGACGAGACCCAATTCCAACTCCTTGATGCCCAAAAGTGGGTGCGAAGTTGGGTTGTTGACCAAAAACTAAAGGAGGCAGAAATTACATCATGTAGTCGACTACATGGAAGGTGGGTGAGTCGACTACATCGATCTGGCGAGGTTTTATATATATTTCTTCATCTCCTTTCTTCCTCATTTCACACCACCAATGGAGAGCTCTTAGAGAGAGAGAGTTGAGAGGCGATTTTGAGAGGATTCAAGGTGCTTTGATCTACACACCTTCATCACACAAACCCACATCAAACAAAATATCATCATAATCTTCTCCACCCTCATCCACCATTTCTAGGGTTTTTGGGGAAATTTGGGGATTTTCGCATATGTGCGGTTCTGGCTCAATTTTTCTGCAATACTTCGAGGGATTGATCCTCCTAAGGTGAGAACAATAGTATTTAAACTTCTTTTTAAGTTATTATAACATATTTACACCAAATCAATCCAAACCTAGGGTTTTTACTCAAAGTTGTATATGCATGGGGCTTGGGTCAATTTCTTGGGATAACTTTGATAGATTTGCATCATATATGACATCAATAACGATTTTAGACAAAAAACCCTAATTGGAAATGATTTATAAGAAATTTTGGTATATAACCTTCAAGTACGCATAGGAGTATATACGGTAAGCTTTGATACGCTTATATATGATGTCATATGTGGGATTTGACTACATTTTGGACAAAGTTACACATATTGGTGGTATTGTTGTTGTGTTTAAGTTATGAGCTATATTTATGAGATTTTCTACTTACCTAGCCAGTCCGTAAGTATGCTGGTCAACTACATAAAAATGTTTTAAATAAATAAAGTCTTTAAATCAAAAAGGGAGGCTACTTGGGAATTCATATATATATTACTGGATTATATTACTCTTGCCTTGGGGCCAAATTGATGAAAACATACGAAACCTCCTAAACTGATGATTTTTCGGTTTCACTTACAAATTAACGGACTTGGTAATCTTGTTTAAGCTCAACAACAATACTACTACTATTACAAATTCTAAGGCATATTGTCATACACACTTTACATACATTATGTTGAAATGTATTTGGATATTCCCCACTATATTATATACTTTGATGAGATTATTATTGTGATTTCATATCGGTTAGCCACATCGTTCATACCAGGTAGATGCATGGTTATTACCCGTAGCGTATAGCCTTGGTGGCTACGTGAGTTTATATTATTGCCTTGGGGGCATTTTCCATCTAGGTGGACCTGGTAGGTGGTCCCTGCCTTGGGGGCAGAAGAAACCGAGTTGCCGGGTATCTCTGTGCACAGTAGATGTAAAATCCTAGATGTGACGTATATATATGATTTGATATGATGTTAGATCTGGTCGCGGTGTTGTGGCATCTTTTATACATTTCGGGCTATAGATTATTACTGTTTCTTAATTATAGCTTTATAGACATATAAATGTATCTTGGAGATACATGTTTTTGCACGATATACATAAAAGCTCGATAAACCTATGTTCTATCTATTTTATTACGATTTGGGGACTGGGAGAGCATCTATATGCATTTCACAAAATATTTTCAATGCATTGGTTGCTTCAAAAATGTAGTATATATATTTACATTTGTACATGCAAACAGGAATAGGAATGTATATTACATAGAGGAGATTTATTACACATAAGCAGCATATAATCTAACCTTACTTTCATTATATTGCATTGCATGGCATTCATGATTTTCCAACCTATTTTCTTATATTGAAACCTTATAGTTCCCACTAAGCCCGTTTGGCTCACTCCCATTTTTCAAATAGTTTTGCAGGTGTTTCTCGGGGACGGTACGCTTACTGATCCTAGTTAGCTCTGATGGCCGGTTGCCAAAGTCTTTAGGAAGAGATTTGCATTATATTACTTAAACTATCATCCTATTGTGTATTGAATTTCCAAATGTATAGTTTCTATGAGATTGGGACCTCGTTGGAGGCATTGTACAAACATTTTTATATAAATGTGGAGAATCGATTGTAAATGGATTTATTTATATCTTATGACAGGTTTTGGTTTACCATATAAATAAACTCCGCATGCTGAATTTTCTTTTAAAATGACTTTATTACTTGAACATGTTTTTGGTATAAAATATTAAGTGTTATTACTTCATACCCATCGTCGCGTACGACTCCGTGTCTAACCGGGTCCCGGAGGTATAATCCTCTAAATGGGATCTCGAGGCGTCACAAGTTGGTATCAGAGTTATAAGTTTGAGTTTTCCTCGCGGGATTAATGGGTAGATCCTAGATTAATAATGTGAACGTTGGCGGCGTCCCTCGATAGTTAATACGTTCTCTTGTGTTAGTACTCTTCTGCTAGAATTTGGAAAATGGGAGAATTGTGTAATGTGATGTAGCTTGTCTAGGCTACGTCTATTCATAAGGTTCATGCAAAAAATTTCGTTGGCTTCTTTTGCAAATTATTTCAGTTATTGACTCCTATATCACCTATTACATATGTACTTCATATACTCGGAATTAGTTCTGCCACTAAGTGAGCAAAAGGCAACTAATGAATTATGTTATAGTCATCCGCCGGCCAACGGTTGACTATCTGATAAATCACCAGTCCACTGTTGCTAACTAAGGCTAAAACGTGGCATACTCATGGATGAGTGGCTGCTAAAGTCCCTTTCCCCGAGTTTACCCCGTTGCTTCTTTGTTGGTTTTCTTGAGGGGTAAACCTAGTATGTGGTTGATCATTGCTCTTCTTATCCGTACAGCAGTGTTCGAGCTAGTAAGTTCAGTTAAGAGAGAGGGAACATGTAGATTACCTCTAACTTGGTTATTCTGACTCAAGCGAACATTCATTTTCTTTTTGTAATCGCCTCGACTAAGAGGCTGTCTATGTTGGAGGACTACTCTCATCTGTGATGGCGAGGAAAGGTTTCTTAATAATTAGTGTGGGAGTAGTGAAACAATTAGGTTTGGCTATGTATGAGTTAGTGCCCCAACTGGAAAAATCCTGAATTGAGATGGGTAATGTGGGGATCTCTTTAATGATCCTAATGACTAGTAAATGCTCATACTTGTGGTACCCCTCAAAGTAGATGGGTGTATGCCTGTGGTGCGACTTAACCACCGTAATTACTGTCGTGTGTGGTCCATTCATTTTATTTTTGACTAAAATGACATTGAGTATGCTTCTTCTTAAATCAAATTGTAGTTACCTTAGCCAAGTGAGTTCATGGGAGAACGGGAAACCCATTTAGTCACCCTATACTCAACAAACCTGTAATATACTTTGTTCTCTAGATAGACGAAGAAAATCCTCAAAAGCATCCGCGAGAGGGTCATTCATTACTCGCTTACGAACCTATCTTGCCTTATGGTGAAGAATCCATTATGGATCCGTTTGGAGTATAACTCTCATTCTTTCTTGATTAGGGGGAGTTATCAGAGTAACGCAGTGAAAGCTTGATGGTTTTTCGATCCAAGGCCGTGTTAATTAGACATTTGAAACCTTCTTACAATTGATAAGTTTATCATATCTGGACATTTAGAAATGCAGGGTAAGGGAGGAGTTAGAAGTGAGCCCCCTTAGCATATTTTGGCATTTAGTATCGACGTATCAGTCATACCTCTTGGCATAAGGGATGGAACCCTCAGTAGAATCTATCTATTACGTATTAATTCGTATGAGATCTTATACTCATTTTTCGTTGAATTCCCTTGGTGAATCTTGACATCTAGTATTTTCTAAACGGTCGTACCTGTTGGACTAAAGGGATATAACTTTTAGCATAATTTACCTAAGATGTATTCAGTTTTATAAAGATCCAATACTTCCTTCCTTTGTTATTTCCTTAAGCTGAGCATTGAGGACGCATTCAATTTGAGTGCAGTTCCTTTATTACCGATTGAGGAGGCTTGTTATAGTTGCTCAACGATAGTAAAATGACTTATCGATTGTGGTTGAGAGAACTATGTTTTAACACTTCTCTCATAATAGAAAGGTGTAAAGTTCTTGAGACTCTAAGTGGGCCATGGTGTGATCTTTATACAGTTAACACCTACGACACTTGCACATTCGAAATTTTGTTCAAATTCCTCCTGTGTAGACCTTCATTTGGAGTCCAAGCGTAGGTAATGGTGAAATGATATTCCCACTAGGAATGTTTAGACAAGTGTGTCTGAACACCGTTAACGCCAAACATTTTCATATCTTAAGCCCAAAGACGAGTGTTAAGATTTTTGGTGAAAACTCTCATACTTCACCTTGAGTACTGATTTGACGATTAAGTTAGTACTCCAAGTTCGAGACCCTCCCGTTATATCCTTGACCTTAGAGTCGAGCCTAAAGCAGTACTTCAAACTTAAGCCTTATCAATACTGATATATGATTAATCTCATTAGGATGAGAATTGAATCTGTCTACGAGAGGTAGACCTCATCTCCATTACAACTTGCCTTCCATTCAAAACGTATATATATGACGAGATTTGTTCTAATCTGGGAGATGGTCCTAACTTACTGTACAAAGCTGGCATCACTTCCCTAGAGGATGTAGAATGTACCTTGAGCCGACACCTTGGGGGAGTGTGAGATTGCCAGAGAGCATACTTGAAGTACACAACTTACCACAGTTGCTTCATGCATGGTGAATTTATGACAACATCCCAAAGCACATCTTTCATAAGATGAAAGATTGCGAACCCCAAATGGAGCTCAGATGTCTTATTTTCCTTTCTCCTTCAATTCTTGTTTAGCAAATGTTTGAACCGCGACCCAGGAGGTGTATATTATTGGCATATTGAATAGGGAAAAAGATGCCGTTGCATGACTCCTTTTCTTGATAATGACATTCATCACCAACTTGATCTCGAGAAACTTTTATATTTTGGAATCATGATTCTTGAAGGATGACTAAATTGTGGGCACATGTCAGTGATCTTAGTGAAGCTTTGATATTCCCATAAGCTCTTAGTGATTCGATCTATCCTGATTGTTTGATGTATTCAATCTTAAATTCTATCCTTAGATATTTTACGCGGCATGGTTGATTCTATTTTATCCTGGAATCTATTACAATTTTATGTGTTACAAAAATCCTATCCTAGAGTGACTAAGCCTTCACCGTATCTATCCTGCTTTTAGGTAGGGTAAGGGATCTAGATGTTGAGAAGCGAGATCTTTTTACATAGCCCTTAGGATCGAGTTAGCTCCGTAGGTTTGATGTACTATCACCTCATGTTTTCTCATTCCTAAGAATGGAGTAACTCTCTAAAAGTAAATTCCTTGTTGGCAAGGAGGAGCCTTGTGAGCATTGTCATGTTTGGATCGGTGCAAAATCCTCTGAGTGCACTAGTGTATGTTAGAAATTCCAGCTCTTACACTTCTAGTGATGAAATTTATTATATGCTTCCTCTCATAAGTGATGAACTCTGATTTATATAACCATTCTCATCTTGTACCATTGTAGTTAGATTTATCGGAGATTGCATAACGACGTTATGACTCAGGGACGAACCTTAAAAGCTTTGACAGTCTGATTGATGCCTCGTGCTTGGGATTATAGAATTAGAGACAGTGAATTTTGGTATTTGACATTTTTCCACTAGTAATTCATGTTAATATATTTAGCTATTGAATTCAATTCGAGTTTTGGATTATGAGTTAGTCTAATAAGTATTAAGGGTCTAACGCTATATAAATGAGCATATCGTGTTGAGGGTCTTCCTTTCGAGAGTAAGTTGGGAGAGTTCAAATCCGATGGTTCTGTTTCGTATTATTCACTGAGATCATGCTTTTCAACTTAAAACCTCAAAGTCAGTATATCCCGTTTGTGGGTGCAAATTCTCTTTTAAGGAGGGGAGACCACGGGGAAATTGAAATCCGCGTGTTCTTTTGCGACATGATCCTCCTACTAGAATTTCGAGGACGAAATTGTTTAAGGAGGGGAGATTGTAACAACCCATTCCTTTATTTCCATGCGTACCGAAGTCCTTAATTGAAATTTAGTCAATTCAAGCCTTGGGAGATGAAATTGTGTTCCGAAGGGGTATGACTCGAAGACTTTCAATTAGTTATATTAGTCTATTTAAGTATGTTACAATGTCCATAAGCCATTCCAGGTGGATCGAACGAAAATCAGCTCGTAAATAGCAAGTTCCGGTCCTACGTTATTAATGATTTTTACCTGACTTTGGAAGTAGATATCTTCTTCATCTAAACCCCAAATGAGTCCCCGTTTTCAGCCATGTCTTCATCTCAATCCCCTATACAACTTTTGTGTTTTCGCCGAGACCCAATTCCAACTCCTTGATGCCCAAAAGTGGGTGCGAAGTCGGGTTATTGACCAAAAACTAAAGGAGGCAGAAATTACACCATGTAGTCGACTACATGGAAGGAGGGTGAGTTGATGTAGTCGACTCTATGAGAATAATCTAGTCCACTACATCGATTTGGAGAGGTTTTTTTATATATTTCTTCTTCTCCTTTTTTCCTCATTTCACACCACCAATGGAGAGCTCTACGAGAGAGAGAGAGAGAGAGAGAGAGAGAGAGAGAGAGAGAGTTGATAGGCGATTTTGAGAGGATTCAAGGTGCTTTCATCAACAAACCCACATCAAACAAAACATCATCATCATCATCTTCATCATCTTCTCCACCCTCATCCACCATTTTTAGGGTTTTTGGAGAAATTTGGGGGTTTTCGCATATGTGCGGTTCCGGCTCGATTTTTCTACAATACTTCGAGGGATTGACCCTCCTAAGGTGGGAACAATAGTATTTAAACTTCTTTTTAAGTTATTATAACATATATACACCAAATCAATCCAAACCTAGGGTTTTTACTCAAAGTTGTATATGCATGAGGCTTGGGTCAATTTCTTGGGATAACTTTGATAGATTTGCATCATATATGACAACAATAACGATTTTAGTCAAAAAGCCCTAATTGGAAATGATTTATAAGAAAGTTTGGTATATAACCTTCAAGTACGCATACGAGTATATACGCTAAGCTTTGATACGCTTATATATGTATCATATGTGGGATTTAGAGTATATTTTGGACAAAGTTACAAATATTGGTGGTATTGTTGTTGTGTTTAAGTTATGACCTATATTTATGAGATTTTCTACTTACCTAGCCAAACCGTAAGTGTGCTGGTCAACTACATAAATATGTTTTAAATAAATAAAGTCTTTAAATCTAAAAGGGAGGCTACTTGGGAATTCATATATATATTATTGGATTATATTATACTTGGCTTCGGGCCAAATTGATGAAAACATACGAAACCTCCCAAACTGATGATTTTTCGGTTTCGCTTACAAATTAACGGACTTGGCTAATCTTGTTTAAGCTCAACAACAATACTACTACTACTACATATTCTAAGGCATATTGGCATACACACTTTACTTACATTATATTGAGTTGTATTTGGATATTCCCTACTATATTATATACTTTGATGAAATGATTATTGTGATTTTATATCGGTTAGCCACACCGTTCGAATCAGGTAGATGAATGGTCATTACCTGTATCGTATAGCCTTCGTGGCTACGTGAGTTTAAATTATTTCCTTGGGAGCATTTTTCATCTGGGTGGACCTTGTAGGTGATCCCTACCTTGGGGGCAGAAGAAACTGAGTTGCCGGCTATCTCTGTGCACCGTAAATGTAAAATCCTAGATGTGACGTATATATATGATGTGATATGATGTTAGATCTGGTCGCGGTGTTGTGGCATCTTTTATACATATTCAGGCTATAGATTATTACTGTTTCTTAAGTACAACTTTATAAATATATAAATGTATCTTGGAGATACATGTTTTTACAAGATATAAAAAAAAGCCCGATAAACTTATGTTCTATCTATTTTATTACGATTTGGGGACTGGGAGAGCATCTATATGCATTTCACGAAATATTTTCAGTGCATTGGCTGCTTCAGAAATGTAGTATATATATTTACATTTGTACATACAAACAAGAATAGGAATGTATATTACATAGAGGAGATTTATTACACAGAAGCAACATATAAACTAACCTTACTTTCATTATATTGCATGGCATGGTATGCATGGTTTTCTAACCTATTTTCTTATATTGAAACCTTACAGTTCCCACTGAGCCCGTTTGGCTCACTCCCATTTTCCAAATAGTTTTGTAGGTGTTTCTCGGGGACGGTATGCTTACGGATCCTAGTTAGCTCTGATGGCCGGTTGCCAAAGTCTTTAGGAAGAGACTTGCATTATATACCTTAAACTATCATCCTATTGTGTATTGGATTTCCAAATGTATAATTTCCATGAGATTGGGACCTCGTTGGAGGCTTTGTACAAACATTTTTATATAAATGTGGATAATCGATTGTAAATGGATTTATTTATATCTTATGACAAGTTTTGGTTTACCATATCAATAAACTCCACATGTCGGATTTTCTTTTAAAATTACTTTATTACTTGAAAATGTTTTTGGCATAAAATATTAAGTGTTATTACATCATACCCGTCGTCGCGTACGATTCCGTGGCTAACCGGGTCCCGGAGGTATAATCCTCTAAACATGATCTTGGGGCGTCACATTTAGTGGGAGTGTTACCAAGTGATTGTGGGGGTGCCAACATCACCACCCTTAATTAAACTAGGTTTGATTTCTGGGTCGATTGACATTGAGTATATTATTTAATTAATGGTTAAAAAAATGAATAATACTTCTGACATGTCCAAGAGTTTCAAAGTGTATGAGCAACGCAATAAACTTTAATTATTATCACACACAATCATGCATGGTGTAGAATGAAAAGATTCCCTTGTTTAAAAAAGTAGACATTGACATGTTTGGGAATTGTTTGAGTGGTTCTATTCCCGAGGCTTTTGGAATCATTTTGTCTCTTGAAAATGTCAATCTTTGTTATTCTTATCTTGAAGGTAAACTTCCAAATTCTTTGAAAAATTTAAGCCGTTTAATTAAAGTCGTTAGCTTTATTAGGCAATTACTTAAGCGGTTCACCCCTTAATATTACATAAATTTCATCCCTAAGGGAATTGCAACTTTCATATAACAAATTGAATAGGTCTTTCCCAGACTCGTTTTGTCAAATTTCTAGACTTGTTACTCTAGAATTCTTTTATAACTAGATGATGGCATCATTTCCTGATCTATCGTTGTTTTCTTCATTGAGATAGTTGCGTCTCATGAAAAATAATAATTTAAATGGGAGATCTTCCAACAGTATAGGCCAACTTTTGTAACTCGGATTATTAGATGTCTCTTTGAATTTAATGGACGATACAATCTCTAATGCCTACCTCTCAAATGTCTTCAAATTGAACTGATTAGACTTGTCTTTTAATTCTCTAGCTTTGGAGTTCAGCTTTGATTGGGTCTCCCTTCACGATTAGATATTATTCAACTTGCACAGTGCAATTTGGGGACTCACTTCCCAAAATGGGTTCAGTCAATATATAGTTTATTCGAGTTACTACTCTAGTTATTAACACTTTTCAAGAGACAAATCATTTAGATGGGAGATTTCCCAAAAGTATAGGCCAACTTTTTAAAACTTTTTAAGAGACAAAATGATTCCAAAATCTTCGGGAATAGAACCACTCAAACGATTCCCAGACGTGTCAATGTGGACAATGCTCCTACTCTAATTAAACAACAAATTGTAATTTGAATGAGAATTAAAGTTACTATGATACAAATCAACTATGGCTAGAGGGATAAGAGAAGAAGAATTGGTTAAGAGAAGCAAGGGAGACATGGTTCCAGGGAGCATACAAGAACTGAGGCGCACTTCGATTAGTAAGGTCCAAGCTAAGGTGGAATTTTACCAACAAATGACGCAAGTTATAAATCCAAGTATTGTAATTTGTTAAGGGAACCAATGAGTTCTGGGATTGGGCTCGACTGGAAATCATTGCCCACGAGGTTTAAATACTTGAAGTGTTTCAATTCGAGTAAAGATGGTCTAAATTTTCCATTAAGAAAAACTCAATCAGGTGTGCCACTTTCAATCCAAGCATGAAGATCGAGAACGATTATATGTCTAGTATGGTTGCTACGCTAGATTCCTCTCCATTAGCAGTAGTCTTCTTCTTGTCTTCTCCCCCAAGAAGAGAGAACTCCATAAGCATCCACAAAGCCTTGTTTAAAGTCGAGGAGAGCTTGTCTCTCATTCTTCCTACATCTCGTCACCTTCTTTACCATAGTAGCCTCGTCTCCAGCTTCTCCTCCTGAGGTACTGACTCCCACAACTGTTAGAATGATATACAAAAAGCCAAAATTTTTTATTGGTTTTGATATGTTATAAACTCGATTTTGCTATTTTAATGAGAACTTTTATCGGCAATGGTTGCATTATATTATTTATTTAAATATTGTGCATATATATCTTTTATTCCATATAGTAGATGATTTGGTGCGTAGAGTTTGGTATATGATTGTAGCACAAGTTTTAGTTGTAACGACCCGGTCCCACCTCAGTACGATATTGTCCGCTTTGGATAGCGTCCAGCCAGGCTTCAGCCCCAAAACATCTACCTTCACGGCTTTGTTTCTGGGAGCTCACTACCAGCTTCCCAGGGGGTCACCGATCCTGGAATTGCTTTGGTCTACTACTCACTTAACTTCGGAGTTCTTATGGGATCCGAAGCTAGTGAGCTCCCAAAAGGCCTCGTACTTAATTAGCGACCATTTCTTACTTATATGGGTCTTCAAGGATCCCCCATCTTCCGATGTGGGATACCCCTTTTGAGCTATAGTTCCTCCTCACAAGGGAGTACTCCTCACTCACAGGGCGTCACACTAAAAAAAAAGCTTCAATTGTTATTTCCACCCCATTTGTTTTAATTTAACTCAAAAGTTAATTAACCCACTAATTATATAATTATCTCTTATCTATCTAGAAACAAATTTTGGTTGCACCAAAACAAAAAATAAAACCTCCATTGAAACAAAACTCTAAGTTTGAGAAAAATGGTATAAATAAAACCTCGATTGATGCAAAACTCAAAATTTGAGAATAATGGTAGAAAAATGAGAAACTTTGAAATAAGCGAAGGAAAATAAGTAAGAAAGAGTTAATGAAAGAGAGACATACATGTTTTTATGTTGTTTCATTGTTTATATTATTTTCATAACATACACATCAAATATAAAACCAAAAAACACAATTTTCTGTTTGAAGCACAAAGAAGGTTTACTCGGTTCTCTGTAATCGAGTTACAGGCTTGTACACTCGGCTACTCTCAACCGAGTATGAAATCACATAAAATGTCAAATTAATATGGTCTCGGGACCTTCATTCGGTTGAGAGCTTCCAAGTGTGCTTAATGGTACTCGGCTGCTCAAAGCTGAGCATAATACAGCAACACTCGGTTGCTCTCAACCGAATGAAGGTCCCGAGAGCATATCAATTTGACATTTTATGGGATTTCATACTCGGTTGAGAACAGCCGAGTGTACAAGCTTGCAACTCGGTTAGGGAGAACTGAGTAAACCTTCTTCGTGCTTCAAACAGAAAATTGTATTTTCTGTTTATATATTTGATGTGTATGTTATGAAAATAATGTAAACAATGAAACAGAATATAAACATGTATGTCTCTCTTTCATTAATTCTTTCTTGCTTGTTTTCCTTTCCTTATTAAAAAATTAAGTTATTACATAGTTTTGCTTGTTTGAGAAGATGGTAGAGATGGTGGAGAAATTTTGGGGTTAGTTTGGGGTCATTAGTTTTATGTTATTATGTAATTAATTACTTAATGATGTTATTAATTAATTAAGTAAGGGATTTATTCCCAAAAATAAGTGGGAGTGGTAGGTATAACATGTGAGTGTTATTAAGATAAAAGTGTAAAAGTAGGAGCGTTTGCAAGAGTTTTTTGGGTGCCAACATCACCACCCTTAATTAAAGTTGTGGTTGTCAATGTGTTGACTAAAGTTGTGTTTTATTTCTTGCGCGGGGGCGGGGGGGAAGTTATGTTGGATGAATAATAAAAACGTTAAAAATGAGGAATATTACATGTGTGCTTCAATTCCCCAAAACATACCAATCCTAATTATTTATATAGATATTCTTCAATATCTATCATTGTGTTATTTATTTCAACTATTTCTTTGTCATCCACCTTATAATCTAATGTTTATGCTATTTTTAACGTAATTTTCTGCCTGACTTCTATGTATTCTTCACTTTCTATCGTTTCTTCTAACTGTTTGAAAGTGTAGTTGCTAAAATTAATTTTTAATTTTTCTTTTTTAGTAAATTGAGTTCCAGCAATTTTTTATTTATATGGGTAAGAGTAAGAATCCCAGAGTTCCTAGTTTTTTTCCTTAATTACCAGACTTCTATGTACACTGCATGGTAGTTTCGTTTATAAACTTTAGTTGTTGTTTTTCAAATTTCTCAGTAGTAGATTTTAATAGTTTTATCAAACTGTTGTTTTGCTCGATTATTACTTAAGGTGATTTAGAAATATTAATTAACATTTTCTGAGTCAGTTTCTTTAGTATATTTTACACTCATATTTTCTGCTGTAGGACCATCTAGAAATATTGTTATTGATGCCAATTTACACACTTTACTCATTTTGAGTTTACAAATTCTAAATTATAAATAAAAGGATTGGTAATTAACTTAATAATTGACTGCCCAACTGAAGTGGCACCTCAGTGTGTCACCCAAATTGAAACGCAAATTAAGAACCAATTGTCTGTAATATTTTTCATTTATTCAAATTTTTTGCATTTAAACTCATAAATTTCATTGCATTAAATTTGTAAATTTCACATAATTTTTTCTTGAAAATCTATAGTGAAATTTGTAATTTTCAATGCAATTTATAGTTTTGCTGTAAAATTTGTAAATTTTACAGGAAATTTTCATGCAAACTTGTAGTAAAAATTTATAATAATCATTATAACATTCACTAAATAATTCATGTTAGGAATAATTTGAATTTATACTATATATGTTGTAATATGCAATTATATATTTATATGGGTACATATGTCAAATATCAATGTAATTAATTCTAATTTTGTTTTTGCCTACATTTTCTTATTGTATTAAAATATTTTATCATGCATCTTTCGTGAAAAATGTTATTATATAACATATTTATTTTTATTTTTTTTAAATATTAAAGTAAAAAAGAGAAGAAATATATAAATGCATTTAAACATTTAAGGATATATTACTTGGAACCACAAAAGTGGGAAAAAAATTCTTGATTTTTTTTACGTAATTCTATAGTCATGTTCAATCTTGTTTAGTTGATCTTGATTAGTAAATTTTAAATATTAATTTTTTATTAAATTTTGAATTTTTTATTTTAAGTTTGGTATTTTTGATTTAGACAAAATTATTGGTGTGCGATGGATCTTGTTTACTAGATTTTAAATATTAAATTTTAATGTAATTAAAACGGATATTGATATGGGTACTTACATAAAATTTCAATGTAATTAATTCTAATTTAGTTTTTGCTAGCTTGTCTTTTTTTTTTTGTCTCAACCGGAAGATGGAAAAAACTTTTAGTCAAAAATGGTGTTTTATAATCTACATATTGATATGGGTACGTATGTCAAATCTCAATGTGATTAATCCTAATTTTGTTTTAGCCAGCATGCATTTTTTTGTTTTTTGGTCTCAACCGAGCGATGTCCAGACTAGTTTTTGAGCATCTCAACTACTTCTCTCTGTTCTAGAAGAACGTGACCCAAGTAGATAGCCACAAGCGATGAGACTCAAACTTGAAACCTCACCGCCCTTGGTTAACATGCAAACACTTGTAGCCTAATAATGTACCATAAGGCCAACGTACACATTGTATTAAAATGTTTTATCATGCATCTTTTGTAAAAAATGTTACTATATAATAGATTTTTTTATTTTTTTTTAAATATTAAAGTAAAAAGAGAAAGAAATATATAAATACATTTAAACGTGTAAGGATATATTCCTTGGGACCACAAACATGGGAATAAAATTTGATAAAGTACCCCCTCCTCTTTTGGAAAATTCGGTGGGTCAGACGATTCAGCCCCACATATATACTTTAATGAATTTGGATTAAAAAAATGTAAATAAAAAAAAAAGGAAAAAGAAAACCAAAAATAAAACAAATGTAAAGAAGATGACAACGGCTGAATTGGTGTATATATCCGCTTTACCTCTTCCATTTGTCATCTACTTTTTTTTTCCACCATTTGCCACACGGACCCATGAATTCAAGTAGGGAGAAATATAAAACACACAAAATATTTTAAAGTACAAAATTTAGTCGTAAGAATAATCTTATTAATAGTAATATTTGATAGAACTAAATGTCTTAAAATACTTAATATTTATAAATTATAAGAAAATTCTACGGAGTTCCTTATCAATATTATTAAAAATATTTTGTTCAATGTATATCATTAAAAATAATTAATATTTTTAAATTAAGAATTTATGCCTATGGTTTATTTCTCATACGCAAGATTCGTATGCATCTGTACCTATTTTTACTTATTTTCTACCGTGCCCCACAAACATTTAACTATACTTGGTTTTGAATTTAAATTAAAAGAACAAAAGGAAAAAGAAAGCTTTATTTTCTTTTCCTTTTTGGCCTTTCTCTACAGCCCGAGTGATTTTCAAGCTCTCTCTTTTAGTCCACCGATTTGGCTTTCTCTCTCTATCTATTATCTAGATTCTGAAGAGCTCTCTCTTTCTCTCTACCGATTTTCAAGCTTTCTCTCTTCACTAGTCCACTGATTTGGCTTTTTCTCTCTATCAATTATCTAGATTCTGAAATTTAGGGGCTGAATTGGGTCAAGGTTCACCTCTAGCTCCTTTATTCGTATCTTAGCATTATTATATTAATATCATTTACTAAAACTCTACAATTCCAATGCTTCAAGAATCCACACAAATGCAACGAAAACTCTACATTTTGCAACATTAGTCTAATATTATTGATATTGTTTCTTTTCTTTCTCTTTAGTGCACAAACTCGACATTTAAGAGATGTATAATCAAGCAAAACCGAAATTAGACACAAATCGATTTTCAATAAAACCCATTCTTCTCCACATCAAAACTTGAAATTGTACACAAACCCACTTTCAATCGACTTTTCTGCCAAATTTCGGAAAATGGGTTTTGAGTATTTCTAATATTGTTTATTTTCTCTCTTTAGTGCACAAAATCGACATTTAAGAGATGTATAATAGACACAAACTCATTTTCAATCAAATCCATTCATTATACTTGCAAAACTCGAAATTATAACAAGAAATTCAATATTCGAAACTTAGAAATGTAATGGAGAAAGCTCCAAAATTGGTAGGGAGAGAAAACTCCAAATCGTTGGAGAGAGAAAGCTCCAAAATCGGTAGAGCGAGAAAGCCAAATCGGTGGGGAGAGAAGCTCCAAATGGTGGAGTTCAAGCTTGAAAATTGGTAGAGAGAGAGAAAGCCAAATCGGTGGAAATGTAGGCTTGAAAATCGGTAGAGAGAGAAAGAGAACTCCGTTGTGCACTTAGGCTGTAGAGCTCCAAAAAAAAAAGGCTTTCTTTTTCCCTTTTTTCTTTTAATTTAAACTCAAAACCAACCAAAGTTAAATGATTGTGGAGTCCGGTGGAAAATAAGGACAGATGCATGCGTACGAGAAACAAATCGTTTAAACCTAAATCATTAAATATTTAATAATTAATTGATATTTTAAAAAATATACTTAACTTTATACAATTAATTAAGAAATAAAATTTATATTATGCAAGTAATTAAGAAATTAACTTATATCTAAAATTAAAAAGTAAATCTAAAAAATAAATACTTTAAAATGAGAAGTGTAGAGTGATAGGGATGGAAGATGAAGTGTGATGCATGCATGCAATAGACTCGTGGAAGTGTTGAAAAGTTGAAATGGAAGAGTGGAAGAGTGAGGAAGGATATAAGAGAGAGAGAGAGAGAGAGATAAATAGAAAGAGAGAGCCAAAAAGAAAGGGACGGATGATTTCTGGAAGTGGGTGGGTGAAGGTCTGATATTTTAAAGTCGTAATTTTGTAATGACCCTTAAAGTTTTGCTCTTTATACTTAGATACCCTCAAATATAAATTTACGCACATAAGTCTCTCTCTATATACATGTATTATTTTTCCAAAAAAAATACCTCATATATGTTAAAACAGTTTGAAATTCAAGAAGGAGCCATTGCCCCCCCTTACCCCTATGTAGGGACGCCCCTTTATCTCCACCATGCTCTTTCTTCCCTTTCTTTTAACAAAGAAATCAAAACTTATAGATAACAATGCTCTTTCTTTGCTTTATATTTTATTATTTTTCCCAACAAAACTTAAATTATTACAAGTAGAAACAAAAAAATATCCTGTAGTTGTGCATGAATACTTAGGAAGATAATATTAAACGTTTGACTCCAAAACCCTAATCAGTTAATTCATTAATTTTATTATCTTGCTTAGTATTATTTAATTTGGTTCCATTACTTTAGTTTACTTACTTTGTTCGATTACCATAAATTTTTATAACGAGATTAAGAATTTAGTGAAATATTAACAAGATAATTATAAAACATATTGTTTGAGTAATTGTGGAATTGACCTTACTTACACGCTACACTATAAATTGATTTGTGTGCTTGTGAAAATTAAAATTTATCACAACACTTATACGAAGTGTTAGTAACTAATGCCTTGCCTAAGAATTAGGAAGGAAGGATGAGGTTATGGGTCCAGTTCAAGCCGATGTATCTGGAAAGAAATAATGGGTTTGTTTAAAGGAATGACAATTATAAGTGCTTAACTAGTATTTTTGTGCTTAATATCGGTTTGTTTAAAGGAATGACAATTATTAGTAAATATAAATTTTAAAAACTATAATGATTGGAGGATCCTGCAAATGATGTGGATGGTGCTTGCTTCAAAATAATATTCTTTATCGGCAAATTGTTCTCCCACTGATGATCATATATTGATTGCCACAACCAAAAATTTTTATGGGGAAAATAATGGAAATTGCAATAAAAGATTTCAATAACAATGAAATTTTTTGTGGCAAAACAAAAAGATCCCCACAAATTATTATCTTTAGTGGGGAATCTCTAATAAGAATTTTTCTGCAAAAGTTTAATATATTTATGATTCTCCTAACAATTCCAAAAATAAAATAAAATCAATTACAAAAATATTCAATTAGAATTCCATAATAATAATTAAAAAAAAAACCTAGTAATAATTCATAGTTTAGCAATAAAAGTTTCAAAATCAATCCATCAAAGTAACAAATCCAAAATCAAATACAGTATACTGTAGCAATTACCAAAAAAAACTAATGCATCAAAGGAAAAAAAAAGGAGAAAACTATCTAGTATATCCATTAATGTTTATGTAATAGCTAGCAAAAAACCAACGATGAAATCTTCAATAATTTTTTCCTTGCTACAATTGTCTTCAATTAGAGTTAGTCTTCAACTACTTTTTTCTTGCATTGCTTCGTCTTTTATTCCAATTCCTAACCTGCATTTGGAACAACTTCAGACATCTTAGGCCTATGACTCGGAAGGTATTGGGTGCACAATAAAGCCACTCGAATCATTTCCTCGAGCTCAATTCTATCATAGCTATTTTTCAAGTCCTTGTCCACTAACACATCAAGCTTCATTTCTTGGTCAATTTTCTTAACCTGTAATCATATAATGTAACAACCTGTTCCTTCATTCCACGCGTATCGAGTTCCTTAATCGAATTTAGTCAATTCGAGCCTCAGGAGATGAAATTGTGTTACGAAGGGGCCGATATGACTCTAAGGCCTTCAATACGTTATATTAGTATGTTTAGGTATGTTATAATGAGCACAAGTCATTTCGGATGGATCGAGTAAGAAATCGGCTCGTAAATAGCAAGTTTTGGTCCTACGCGATTAATGGTTTTTAGCCGACTTTGAAAATGACTATCTCCTTCATCCGAACTCCAAATGAGTCCCCATTTTTTTGCCACGTCTTCATCTCAATTCCCTCTACAACTTCTGTGTTTTGGTCGAGTCCCAATTCTAACTCCTTGATGCCCAAAAATAGTTGCAAAGTCAGGCCATTGACCAAAAACTGAAGGAGGCCAAAATATAGCCATGTAGTCGACTAAATGGAAGCATGATGAGTCGACTACATGAGGAAAATGTAATCGACTACATGAGGAAACTGAAGGCGCTATCTTAGAGGATTAACAGGGATCATTCAAGGCCTGTTATCCCACATCTAAACCATGCCATCATCTTCATCTCATTCTTCATCCAAATCCTCCATAGCTAGAGTTTTGGAAGCTTAAATTGGGGGTTTTCGCGTATGTGCTTCCTTGGATCATTTCTTCTGCAATTCTTCAAGGGATTGACCCTTTTAAGGTGGGAACAGTAATATTAAAGATTATTTTTAAGTTATTATAACCTATTCGCACCAAATCAAACAAAACCTAGGGTTTTGTCTATAAATGCACGTTCATGGGGTTTTGGGATCAATTCTTCTTGATATTTGGTTTAATTTTTGGTAAGATTTTCACAAAACCCTTATGTACGGATACGATAGTGTACAATGTACTCTAGTACGCAGACATACACTGCTATACATGGTTTTAAGAGTATGTTTGGGCCTTTATTAATCCTATTTATGGTATGTTGTACTCGAATTACCTATTCACAATATACAAAGTTTGTTAGTTGCTAGGCCAGTCCGTAACTATGTTGGGCGATATCACAAACCTATTTTGAGTAAGTAATGTATAAAGACCATAAGGGGAGATTTGTATAAAATCTATAAGTCGTATAAATAAGATAATGCCCTTGGCTTAGTGCCAAATTTGTGGAAAGCTCTAAACCCCCCAAATACGTGATTTTCTTGTTATATGTTAGTCATCGGACTTGGCTAGCCTAATTCAAGTGTAGTAACAATACCACCGCTGGATAGTAGTATATGTATATATATATATATAATTTGGAATGTATATGTATGAGTTGTACAAATACATATGGAATATATGTTCTTATGATTTCCTTGATTTGATGAGTTTACTATCCTTTTGAGATTATTTAGATTTATTATCGGATGGCCACACTGTTCGTACCAGATGAGTATATGTAGTGTATGCCTTTGTGGCTATGTGAGAATTATATGTAGTGTATGCCTTTGTGGCTATGTGAGAATTATTTGTAGCGTATGCCTTCGTAGCTACATGAGGATTATTTGTAGCGTATGCCTTTGTAGCTGCGTGAGGTAGCGTCTAGGTGGACCCGGTAGGTGGTCCCTGCCTTGGGGGCAGAAGAAATCGAGTTTGATCGCGATCAGTGTGCACACGTATGAAAATCCTAGACGTGAGGATGATATATGAATGTACGTAGATTTGGTCACGGTGTTATGGCACACTTGGTACGATGACATATTATATTGTTCTCATCTTATATTTTTGGGATGGGATAATATACACATTTATACTTACTAAAGTATATTTTTGGGATAGAATTTCACACCGAAGCGTACTACTTGAAAGTAATTATTTTCATATTAACGCATTGTATGGCATGCATAGTTTCTAACTTATTTTTACATAAAAACCCTTATAGTTCCCACTGAGGCTGTTTGGCTCACTCCCATTTTCCAACCAGTTTTGCAGGTGTTTTCGGGAATGGTACGCGTACAAAGTGTAGTTAGCTCTGATGGCCTCTGATCACCTAAGTTGTTTGGAAACGACTTGTACTTCCACTCTTAGAGATATTATTGTATTTTTACCTTATCGATGTAAAGTTTTAAAAGAGACTTGGAGCCTCTGGGAAGGGATTGTATTATATATATATATTGTTGTAGTTGGGGTTGTACTTATGTTCTTTGGAAGTGTGGAGTGTTTATTAGAAATGGTTTTATTTACATATCTCTACAGGTTTTGGTTTTTATCACGAACAAACTCCACATGCGGGATTTTCTTTCAAACGACATTATTATTTGGACATGTTTTTGGTATAAAATTTTAATTGTTATTACTTCATACTCGTCGTCGCGTACGACTTCGTGGCTAACCGAGTCCTGGAGGTACAATCCTCTAAACGGGATTTCGGGGCGTCACATATAATCTAGCATGTTATTCAACTTTGGCTATTGGAATTCTAATATAAAGGATGTGGAGGAAGACCATTTGGTCACACTGGAACATTACAAGCATGCCAAGCCCATGTGGGTTTGCATTCTACAAAAGCCGAACTACTTTCTAACCTAAAACATTTTTTTTCTGAACTATTCTCTCTCTCACAGCAGGTTACAACTTTTTGGGCCAACTAGAATGTATAATTGGTATTTGGGACCCATCCAAGAAGTTGATAATAATTAATGTACGCCACCCTAATTGTTCACAACTATTATTCATCATTTTGCTCTTTGCCGTTCTTTCTTGCTTTTTATCTCTTTCCTAGCTAGCTGAGACTCCTACCTATAAATGGCCTTAGTGTGTGACTTATTAATTGCTCTCAATAATGCCCTTAGTCTAGTGGGGTCAATAAACTTACTGATGGTAAGCTAACGGAGTGAAAATAAAAAAATAACATAGGCCATATTTGTATTCCAATAAATCTTGATTGCATCTAGACATGTGGAAGGGAAAACATATAGATGTACAAACAGATTCTTGAGTTAGCTTGTGGATTGACACTTTAGAACGAGTAATTCTACGTGGATATAAAACTCTAATATATCAATGTGTCAATTGATTATTAATTTGTTAAAATAAAATGTGATATGTCAATTTTTATGTTAGATATATATTAAAGTCCACCTAGAATTATTGCATTAGAAC
Organism: Lonicera japonica; assembly: GCA_021464415.1. Lineage (NCBI taxonomy): Eukaryota > Viridiplantae > Streptophyta > Magnoliopsida > Dipsacales > Caprifoliaceae > Lonicera > Lonicera japonica. The sequence continues at coordinate 22,906,690 of CM038465.1, read as the reverse complement.
TCAATCACTACTGGTTTCTTGTGAAAAAAGTGACATTGCAAAATAACTTTGTCAGAGCATGTTATTGCCAAAAAGTTGTATTTTTTAATTAGTTTTATAGTTGTACATTATTCTGGTAATAAAAATATCTTAAAAGTTGGACAATTATTTCATAATTTAAATAGCCAACTAATGCAAAACTGCGTGGTATAATGTAATCCATATCATATGCTAGCCTCGTGTCTGATTGAGCAAAAGAATTTTTATATAAATGATTGATTAGAGAAATAATTTTATGTCACAGATCTTGTGATAGACTAAAAGGGAATATATTCTACTTCATCCGATTGAAATCATTTTTAGAAGTCACAATAGAAGAACATCCGAGCGAAATACAATTTTAAAATTATTTTATTTTGTAACCAAACATACAAAATTATTGCAATTGCAAGAAGATCAAACCCTGAACACCCATCTCTCTCTCTCTCTCTCTCTCTCTCTCTCATAAATGCATCGTGTTGTTTGTTAAGCAAATTAATTAGCTTAACCAGCTGCCACAGCCAAACCCTTCTCCGAATGTGATTCCGAGGAACGAAAATAAGCATGTAACTACCGGATGAAATAGCTTTGCAACCCACAAAAAATATATATTAGAGATCCGCTCACCAAATAACTGTTGAAAATGGTTGTCTCAAACCATTGATCCCACATAAAAAAATTGTAAAACTCAACATCGGTATATAAGTTGGGGAGCGTCTCTACATAGTAACGAGATCTTTAAAATTAAAACCCTATACCTGTGGCCCAAAGGTGTTTAAGTTGGGGACAAAATCGTTATTATTTGCACAGAAAAATAAAGAAATTAAAGCTTGTGAAGACATCTAAACTTTTCAATACTTTTGGACTCATAACTTTTTACTTGGAACTCCAAATAATGTGATTTTTGAGCCTAATTTGAAGTGAATTTCGAGATTTACAACTTTACAGTTCAACACTTTTTTAAAGTCAACCATCCTAGGATCCAAAAGTAAGACGCAAAACTCAGCAGTAAAAATGGCAAAATTTTAATATATTTAATTACGGGCTCATTTATATATTTTGGCATCAATACTAAATAAGCCCAGCCCATTTATCATTAATAAGTGACAGTCCAAATGCATAATTGAATCAAAGTTAATGACCAAGCAAGCCCACGTGTATCCATCAAAGCCCATTTTGCATATTAAAGACCTAAGAGCCATTTATACAATTATCTAAAGAGCTAGCAATTTGAAGAGATGCGTGCCTTTTGCTGCCGAGCACTTCCTCTCCTCTCTTTTCAATTTGATTCTTTTATTTCTTTTTGCTTTGAAGATTTGAAGGGTGTTTTATTGAATTAGATTGATGTCAAGTAAGTTATTTTTTAATTTTATGTGCTATTGAATTTTATTCATTTTGCGTAAATTTGCGCTAGGGTTAGGATGGATATATTTAAATGATTTTCTTGCACGTATTTATGCCAATTGATTATACCAATTTAATGCTTTAATGTTAAATAAAATTCTTCCTACTAGATGCTTATTCTAGTTGATAAAAAATAACGTTGGATTCTCATTATTTTTTGTTAGATTCACCTTACGATTTGTTAAGAGCGGATATATAGGGTGTGTTTTAATTTTGTACATAAGTTTGGCTATGGAAGAGTCACAATTAGATTTTATATATTACTTGAACTTAAATGATTTTATGTTTCGCATTTAATAGAGTCAAGATACCAAATTAGTGCGAGATATGAGTAGAATTTATGCGTATAAATACTTAGGAAGATGATATTAAATATATGACTCCAAAACCCTAGTCATTTAATTCATTAATTTTATTATCTTGCTTAATATTATTTTATTTAGTTCCGTTACTTAATTTACTTGCTTTGTTTTTGTTTATTTTATTTGTTCGATTACCATAAATTTTTCTAACAAGATTAGGAATTTAGTGAAATATTAACAAGATAATTATAAAACATATTGGTTGAATAGTTATGGGATCGACTTCGCTTACATGCTACACTATAAATTGATTCGTGTACTTCTGAGTATTAAAATTTATCACAACATGTTTTTGGCATCACTGCCGGGAACTCTAATCTAATACTATTAATTTAGTAATTACATTCCTTCTACTAGTTTCTTAAAAAAACCAAAACCTAGAATATTCACATATATATATTTAAAAAAAAAAGAAGATATTCATTGATTTTTTGGGCTAATTAAAGAGTAGGCGCGAAACATTTTATAAACAGTAGAACATAATATTTTACATAAGTATTTTTGTCCTGGTTGGTAATAGTTGGGTTTTAGATAGAAGAGGTCATATGTTCAATACTCGGCACTAATAAGGAAATATTCTTTGTCTTGTCCTCCTTATTTGTAACCCTTTTATTTAGTCCAATATATTAGAGTATTATTATTAATAATATTATCTAATTAAATTTATTATTAATACCTCTTAAATAATTTATTATTATTCTTATTAATATTTTTAAATTATTATTATTAATATTATTATTTTATTAAAAAATAAAAAATAAAAAGGATTTTATTATTATTATTAAAAAAATCTAAAAATTAATTAAATAAATAATTAAAAAATTAATGAAATTTATAAATTTAACTAAAAAAATCATTTAAAAAAAAAAGGAGAATTGTTTAGTTTCTGAGCGTTTATTGGAAACAGGAAAATGTGAGACTTTTTTTTTTTTTTACAAAGGAAGTATGATATTATTAATTCAAATCGGAAAGAAGAACATCGGAAATAAAGGAGGGGCACATCACTTCCCACACCTTATGATCAGGCATAGAACTCGCCGCCCTCGCTAAGCTATGCGCGACGGAGTTCGCTGATCGGTAAATAAAACTAACATTACATGGATCAAGGTCTCTTAAAAGAGCCTTACAATCATCTAGAACAATGCCCAGGCTAGAGCTATCATCTTTAGTATGGTTTAACGTATCAACCACATATTTAGAATTCGATTCGACAACTATCAGGCCCTCATTTCTGTCTTTAATCCAACTTAGCACTTCACGAAGACCCACCGCTTCAGCTAATAAAGGGCTAAAGCGCCCAGCGAACGAGCCTTGGATAGCAGCCACAAAGTTACCACTTGAATCCCGAATAATTCCGCCGAATCCCATACCCACCGGATCAGTCTTTAACTGCAACACCCGGTTTGTTTATCGCTTGCGAATCACGGCCTAAGTCGCGTATAAGGCAGAATCGGGCTCCGGATAGCTAAATTGGGTTCTGGAAAGGTTGGAATGGTTTGGAAACCTCCAACAAGTCATATTAACTTATTTAAGTGTGTTATAATGACCCTAAGTCATTTCGGGTGGTCCGGAAGGAAATCGGTTCGAAAATCACAAGTTTGGAACCTACGCGATAAATTATTTTTACCCGACTTTGGATGACCATAACTTTCTCATCCGAACTCCAAATGAGTCCTCGTTTTCGGCCATGTCTTCATTTTAATGCCCTCTACAACTTTCGTGTTTTGGCCGAGACCCAATTCTCACTCCTCAATGGCCAAAATTGGGCGTGAAGTTGAGACTTTGACCAAAAAGCAAAACTGTGTGCTGTGAATAGTGGTAGTCGACTACATGAGTTTTGATGTAGTCGACTACATCGATCTGGGCGAGTTTTTAAGCTTATTTCCTCCCTTTTCCTTCTCATTTTCACCCAACCAATTGGAGAGCTTTTAGAGAGAGATTGAGGGCGATTTTCAGGGAAATCTCGCGATCTTCTAAGGTGCTTCGTTCCGCATCAAAACAACACCATCATCATCTTCTCCATCATCATCTTCACCACATTCTCCATCCAAATCCACCATAGCTAGGGTTTTGAAGAGAAATTGTGGATTTTCGCTTTTACGCGGTTCTGGCTCGATTCTTCTGCAATACTTCGAGGGATTGACCCTCCTAAGGTGGGAACAATAGTATTTAAACTCCTTTTCAACTTATTATAACATATTCACACCAAATCAATCCGAACCTAGGGTTTTTACTCAAAGTTTCATGTTCATGGGGGTTTGGGCTAATTTCTCTTGATTCTTTGTTTGATTTGAACTTAATACATATATAAAAAGCGGATTTTATGATAAGCCCTAATTTCTATATTATTTTTGGTAAGATTTGTACAAAACCCTTATGTACAGATACGATAGGGTACTGTGTACTCTAATACACATACATACACTGCTATACTTGGTCTCAAAAGTAGGCTACGGCCTTGATTACTCTTATTGGTGATATTGTTGTTGTACTTTGACTGTTGGTTTATATATTATGAGTTTTGTTACTTATTTGGCCAGTCCGTAATTGTGCTGGGCATGATTATAACCCTTTTAAATATAATCAAAGCATTATGGTGTAAAGGGGAGGTCTATATAGATTGCATATACTATGAGAACTACATTATATTTGGCTTTGGTGCCACGTTGACTAAACACATATAATGCCTCCCAAATTCATGATCTTTTAACTGAGCCATTAGTTGACGGACCTGGCAAGCCTAGCTCAAGTACAACAGCAATACCACTATATGTTATACAATATGCATATGTACACATATCATGAATATATATATATATACGAGCTATACAGATACATATGGAATGTATGTATATTCATACCTACATCGGTTGGATTCTATATTATTATGATTTCATTGATTTGATGCATTTATGATTATTTGGTATTGATTAGCGGATGGCCACACCGTTCGTACTAGATAGATGGTGATTACCGGTAGCGTATAGCCTTGGTGGCTACGTGAGTATTGTTGTAGCGTGCGCCTTTATGGCGGCATGAGGTAGCGTATGCCTGTGTGGCTGCTTGAGGTAGCGTCTAGGTGGACCTGGTAGGTGGTCCCTGCCTTGGGCAGAAGAAACCGAGTTGCCGGCTATCTCTGTGCACAGTAGATTTATGAAAATCCTAGACGTGAGTTTGATATATGTGATTGATGTGATAGATCTAGTCGCGGTGTTGTGGCATATACTGTACGATGACGTATATGTATACTTACATTGCTTTTCTCGTACTTTGGGTTGGGGACATCATACATATATTTCACGAAAGTTTTTCTGTGCATTGGTTGCTTCTTAATTGTACTATATACATATATGTGTTTACAGTTATATATACACGTTTCTATCCAGAGATGGTTTATTACAGAGAAGCAGCACATAAACTATTTTCATTATAATACATGGCATGGCATGCATGATTTCCAACTTATTTTCTTGTACAACCCTTATAGTTCCCACTGAGCCCGTTTGGCTCACTCCCATTTTCCAAACTAGGTTTTGCAGGTATTACCCGGGGAATGGTGCGCCATCGAGTCTAGATAGTTCTGAAGATTGGATTACCAAAGTCGTGGGAAACGACTTGTGTATTCTTTGTTTAAGTATTCATATTTTATCGTTTTAAACTCTTAAGCCATATATGTAAAGTATTTGTATGAGATTGGAACCCTATTAAAGGGATCACTTTGTAATGTACTGTGCCTTTTATTTAACAAGTTGTTGACAGATGTGGAGATATTATTTTAAGTTAAACGTATGCAATTTGACAGGAAATGGTTTTATTAATAATACAAACTCCACATGCCAGAATTTCTTTTAAAATGATTTTATTACGTGAGCCTGTTTGTGATGTAAAATTCTAAGTTTGACACCTGATCACCCGTCGTCGCGTACGACTCCGTGGCTAACCGAGTCCTGGAGGTACAAACCTCTAAACGGGATTTCGGGGCGTCACATTAACGATGCGTCCACATTACATTTTAAGGTCCCTACTTGTGGCTTTGCCCACTGTTTGGGCGCTACATTGACTGATATACCCACAGGTGATGATGGCAAATTAACAGACCTCCATTATGCCAAACATACGGTAGCTTTATTAAGGACTGAGTTTGGGGGTTTCGACATACCATTTCAAAGAAGTTCATTTCTATTTGCCCAAACACACCAAAGCACACCCTGCATACATCATTCCACCATTCAAGAAAATTGGTAGCTGCTGTAGGTCGATGCCCAACCAAGGAAGCTGCCCAAACATGCTGCACTACTGGGTAGTTCACCAGTGCATGCAACGTCGTTTCTTCCTCCTCGTTGCATAAGTTGCAAGTTGTGTCAAGCTGCATTCGTCTACGTGCCAAAGTCACCTTTGATGGCAGGACTTTTTTTAACGCACGCCACATAAAATTTCGGAGTTTAGGAGGAATTTTTAAATCCCATATTCTACTCCAGTTAGTGATGGGAGGACCAGCCACCTCCTGCACATTTAAGCAAAGACATTTGTAGCCTGATTTAACGGTGTATTGACCCCGAGCGTCCCATGCCTAGTACCACTTGTCTAACTTTGGTAGTTTTGGCAAAGGAACAGCCAAGATTTCAGCTGACTCACTTTCAATGAAAATACCCGAGATCAGCTCCACATCCCACTCCATTTTGCCAGGAACCAAAAGCGCATCAACCATAACATTTTCCACTTCTTCCGGCATAGGAGACTGAATAAATGGCTGTTCTTCACTGAGGAGCCACGGTGACCCCCAAATTCGAGTGTCACAACCATTCCCTATTCTTCGACGAGCCCCCGCTATAACAAGACTCTTGCTAGACATCAGGCTTTACCATACAAAACTTGGATTATTACCCAGCTGAGCATCTAAGAAATCTGAGTGCGGAAAGTACCTTGACTTGAATATGCAGCTACAAAGGGAATTTTGATTCGTCAAAAAATGCCACGCTTGTTTAGCAAGCATGGCTATATTAAAAAGATGAATGCTTATAAAACCCAATCCCCCAAGAGACTTTTTATAACAGAGGCGATCCCATTTTTGCCAACGCATCCCATTTCTTCCATCATTCTTTTTGCCCCACCAGAAACTATTCATCAGTTTTTCTAGCTCGTCACACAACCGCAGCAGTAATAGAAACACACTCATGACATAGTTAGGGATAGACTGGATAACTGACTTGAGTAAAATCTCCTTGCCCGCCCTAGATAGATTTTTTGACCGCCGCCCATTCATCCTCCTCCGCGCTCTCTCCATCACATAATTAAATACCTCCATTCTATTCCGACCAACTAGAGACGGGGCTCCTAAATATTTGCCATGATTAACACATTTTCTAACTCCCAACATACCACAAATAACGTCTTGAATATCATACGAAGTACAAGGACTAAAAATAACGGAGTACTTCTCAAAATTAACCAATGGACCTGATGTTTTCTTATAGCTAAGAAGGCAACTTTTAATGGAATTACATTCCTCCACCGAAGCTTTAAAAAATAAGAAACTATCATCTGCAAACAAAAGATGAGAAATCATTGGAGCCCCTCTTGTAACCTTACACCCATGAATAATACCACGACGACAGCAATCATTAATCAAAGAGGAAAGACCCTTTGCACATAGGAGGAACAAATAGGGATAGATAGGATCCCCTTCGTGCAAACCCCTAGACGGAATAATCCGGCCAATATCTCTACCATTCTGCCTAATCACATACTTGACAGATTTAACAAAAAACATCACCAAATTAATCCACCGATCTGCAAAACCCAGTGCTCTCATCATATCTTCCAGAAACTGCCACTCAACTCTATCATATGCTTTTGACATATCAATTTTGAGCGACGAAAAACCGACCTTCTCTTGAGTTCAGCGTCTCAAGTAGTGACTTAACTCGAAGGCAATCATCACATTATCATTGATCAAGCGACCAGGAATAAAAGCACTTTGCTTCTCAGAGATAACCGAATCCAAAACCAATTTGAGTCTATTCGCTAACACCTTCGTCATAATTTTTACCACAACATTGCACAAAGATATCGGACGCAAATCAGTAATTTTATCCGGCCTTTTAATTTTAGGAATCAAAACAATCAGCGTATCATTCATATCATCCGGAAGTGAACATGAATTCAAACATTGTAAGCAAAACTGAGTTACCTCCGAACCTACTTTCGGCCGGAATGATTGGAAAAAACAAGGATTGAATCCATCCGGGCCCGGGCTTTTGTCCGGGTGCATTGACTTCATCGCTGTAATTACTTCATCGGCTATAAAATTCTGACATAGGTGCTCGTTTTGCTGCTCTGTAACCTTGGCCCTAACTGTACCAGTAACAGGGGCCGAGAGAGACCCCCTACTGGTGAAAAGGTCCACGAAATGTTCTGAAATTAAGTCTTGCAACCCCAAATTCCAGTCTCTCTTTCCACCTGAGTCATCATGGAGATAATTAATCTCGTTCTTCTTCTTCTTCCCAGTTGCGTATTGATGGAACGTGCGCGAGTTCGTGTCTCACTCTTTCAACCATTAGATCTTAGCTCTCTGCTTCCAGTAAATGGATTGTTGGTGTAGCAATTTCGAAAGCCTAGAGCGCTCTGCAACAACCCTTTCTTGCGACCGAATGTCATTTCTGGCAGAAAAAACTCGAATACAATTTTGGCATTGAAGAATATGTGACCTAAATTGTTTTCTTACCTCATTTCCCCATTTCTGAAGGGTCTGACCACAACTTTTAATACGAGAGCTGAAGTAAATAGGAGAGGCTGAACCCCACCCTTTAATTACAATCTCACGGCAATTTGGCTTGAAACGCCACGCGTTCTCGAACCGAAATATCTTCTGTCTTAGCACTGACCCGGTTGGATAATGCAAAAATAATGCAGAATGATCTAATGATTCCACCGGGATATTAATAACCTCCGCCGAAGGAAATAAAATTTGCCATTGATCAGACACCATAGCTCTATCCAATTTTTCTTCGGTGAAACCAGGCTTACCTCTACTCTTTTCCCACGTAAAAAAATGGCCACGCAAATCTAGATCCTTTAGACCGCTATCTTCTACCGCGCTACGAAAACTAATTATCAAATTATCAGGGTGAGGAAGGCGGCCCCTTTTTTTGGCTTGAGACAATAAATCATTAAAGTCGCCCATACAACACCAAGGTAGACTTGATTTTTGAGACAAATTCCTTAGGATATTCCACGATTCGGCAAGCCGGGCTCGCTCCGGGAACCCATAAAAACCAGTAAACCGCCAATACGATACATCAGACATAGAAATAATAACATCTATAAAATTTATTGAGAATCCAATGAGTTTCGTTGTATTTCTGTTTCGCCACATAAATGCTATGCCCCCTCCATTATTAACACCTTCTACAAAACACATTCCATGAAAATTCACTTTAAATTGAACTTTCTCCACCTTTTTCCTCGGAACTTTGACTTCTATTAAAAAAATAAAATCGGGCTTATATTTGGACACAAGGTCCACAAGTTCGCGAACTATCTTCGGGTTGCCCAGGCCACGATAGTTCCAGCTTAAGGTTGTCATAAGGCCCGGCGAGCCCCGACACCAGGACCCGCCTCTATAGCGTTTTTTGAACCCTGCAAATTTGAATTTTCAGTAACCAATTCCTGTTCATTGCCTGAGCCCATCTCTTTCTGAAGCCCACTATCTCTCCTCCTCCTTTTTGTATCATTTATAATCAGCATATGTGGCCAATATAGTTGGCCCTCTTTCATTAACTCATCTCCATCCAGGTCCACTCGATTCACAATATTATCCCCGTTGTCTTGCCCACTGATTACGCCAGCTTCCCCCAATCTGTCTCCTCCCAAATTTTTTGTTAAAGATTGATTTGACCCAGATCCCTTAAATAATGGATTAGCATGCCCTAGAAACCCAACTGGCAGATTACTAGTCACTGATTGATTATTCGAAATTCCAATATTCCCGGTATTTTTAAGCGTCGGATCTGCATAATCTTCTCGAAAATTAGGATCCTGCTCTAAGTTTACCGTATTGCCTCTTGAAACAAATCCCCCACCTGTCGGACCTCCTCCAGTCAAGTTACCGCCTTCACCGGGAAATCTTCTCCACTATTGACTTACTGCGCCGGATTGCTGGTGTAGCGGCCCCCGAAGCCAACTTTCGAATAAACGTGGCGCGTTTTTGTTTGGAAATTGGTATAGTTTAACAAAAAAAATTTCTGCATGCCCAATTATCCCGCAGAAAAAACAAAAATTGGGAAGATGCTCGTACTTAAAATTGATCCACGATACCTCTTGATTAACTTTCTTCATCCTCATATTTCGTTTGAGCGATTTTGAGACATCCACTGTAACTCTAATTCGAAAGTATTCCTGCCACATTCCATCAAAATTCTTGGAATCCGAACTAACAAACTGCCCTATAAAATTCCCTATGTCGCGCGCCACCCTTTTCGACCGAAATCCTATTAGAACATCGTAGACTTGAATCCAAAAATCCACCTGATTCAGAACCAGATCATGTGGGTAGACATCGTCTCTTAGCGGCTGAAAGACCAATAAATGTTGATCGAAAGTCCATGGTCCATCATTCATAACTCTGTCAAAGTCCATTTTGTCGGTAAATTGTATAAGGAACAGATTTGGCCCCAGCTCCTTCATCCAAATCTCAATAAACGGACACCAAACTGAGAGCATAATTTTTTGAATCGCCGTAAAATTGATTGTACGCCGTGTAAAAAACTTTCCCACCAAACGCCACTTCGGATCCTGATTTGATTGTTCAACTGGAATGGAGTTTAGATATTGATCAAGGCCATCTTGAGGCTCAAGATTTAGGTGAGCATACAGTTCTTCAATACTCCTTGATGAATCTCCCATTGCAAAACAGGGGATACTAAGGCGATAAACACAACAACTTCACTAGAATAAAAAGAAAAAACCTAAACCTGTCAGCTGAACAGGAACCTCTCCCAACCTCTCATAAGGAGGAAAAAATGGATATTTTACATTGCCGTAAGTTGAATGAATAGAACTTGTGATGAAAAAAGCTGCTAGCTTCTTAATTTTGTGCTATAACTTATTTGTATAGGTGAGACTTAATAGGATAGAAAATTTAGACATTAATCCTTTCTTTGAAGAACAATTAAATATGGCAGAACATAAAGACAATAGGACTTTAAAAGAATTATTTGCTCCCATATCTACTAATCCTCCTTCATGCATTGTTTTATGGGCTACTACGCTAGTCCACTTTGAATTAAAACTGCAAGTAATCCAATTACGCCCTCCTTTTAATGGCTTAGAGAAGGAAGATCCTTATCTTCACATAAAAGACTTTTTAAAAATATGAGCTACTTTTATATTTCAAAAATTTTCTGATGAATCCTTTAGGTTGTGTTTATTCCCCTTTTCTTTAAAAAATAAAGCTAAAGCTTGGTTAAATTATTTACTCTCGAGATCTATCAAGACATGGGAGGGGTTAATTACAATTTTTTTTGCAAAGGTATTTCCTATGACTAAAACTAGTGAACTTAGGGGGAAAATAACTGATTTTTGCTAAGATGATGAAGAACAAATATTTGAAGCGTGGGAAAGATTTAAAGATATATTATTTAGTTATCCACATCATGGTTTTGAAAGTTGGAGATTAATTCAATATTTTTATAATGGTCTCTCACAAACTAATCGAAATAGTATTATATAATCTATGAATAGTGGTAGTTTTCTAAGTCTAAATAAAGTTGAAGCTTATCAATTCTTAGAGAATTTGTCTAAAAGTTCTCAATAGTGGGACATTTTTAAGAAGGGAATGCAATCTCAACCTAACAAGAGGGAAATTTATGAAATTCATGAGGATGTGGAAACTAGAGGGCAATTAGATATTCTAAATAAAAAATTAGAAGCCTTAACGATGAGACTGTCTAATAATCCGGTTAACCTTGTGCAGGGGCTAGTGTGATTGTTTTGCCGTATTCTGTTTATGAGAAATTAAAACTTGGAAAATTAAAGTCTATAACTATGACACTTCAATTGGCTGGTAGATTTATAAAAATTCCTAGAGGAGTCATAGAAAGTATTTTTATTAAGGTTGATACATTTTATTATTCAGTTGATTTTGTTGTTATTGATACTCAACCTACTCTTAATATGGAAAGGAAAATACTAGTAATTTTAGGCAGGTCATTTTTAGTTACATCTAACCCCCTTATAAATTGCCGGAATGGTGTGATAAAGTTATCTTTTGGCAATCTCACTGCTGAACTTAATATTTTTGATGTAACTAAAACATCCTTCAATTATGAAAATGAATGTGTTTGTCAAATTAATTTAATTGATAGTTTAATGGAAGATAATTTTTTTTTTAAATAATGTTGATTCTTTTTCTTTAAAAGAAGATGTGAACTCTAGTGACATGTAATTAGAAGAATTTTTAAAAGCTTCTAGTCCAATTGATGATGGTTTATCTTGTGAAGCCAATGTTTTCCTTGATTCGCTTCATGATACTAATTTTAATGAATGGGAGAAAAATATTTATAATTTCTTAAATAAAGGTTCTAGCGATTTTTCTCAATTTGAAAATAGATGCCAATGGGCTCAAAATTTTTGCACAACAATGATACCTTAGATGTGATTGCTAAATCAATGAATTAATTTTTTTATGACATCCAAGATGAGATTGAGCTCACTAATTTATTTCTTACACCATTAGAAAATTTTAAGCATAATGTTGAAGTTTTGAAAATTAATTCGCTTTATTTTTGAGCCCAATGTGAATGACAATATCTATGATACATATAATTCTTTTAAGAATGATCATAATTGTTTTCGTAAATCTCAAGACCCATGGCCACCACCAATTAACTATTTTTCTTATCTAGTAGTTGATAAACGCTTAATATTGTCATTTATACGCTCATTTTTGGAGTTGTTTGACGCATTTATTTCTCTAAAACTACTCGGTTTGCCAACTTATTTCGCGATTAGTCTCGTAGCACTTTTGTATTTAACAATGCTCGGAAAGGTACATTTTTGTGTTTATTTTGGTGTCTTTAGATTTCAAGAAATATTGTATTTAATACAATAGTGGAATTTTCCATGGAGAAAAGGAATTCAAGAAAGTGGAGGTCTCCATGTGATTAAAGAGCATCCAAGAAAGTGGAAGTCTCCATGTCCATGTGATTAAAGAGAGAAAGTGGAATTGTCCATGTGATTAAAGAGTGTCCAAGATAGTGGAATTCTCCACCAAAAATAAAAAAAGCATTGTTTATTTTTTGGCATCAAACACAACTCTCCTATTTATAGTCTTCATTGTTGCTTTGGAGAGGGGAGCTTAGTCTTATTTTTATTTCTCATTTCTCAATTTATAGAGAGCGTGTAATATTTTCTTCTAGAGAGAGAAATGGAGTTCACTTTTATAATTATTGTCTTTACATTTATTATGGAGTAAATTTCTTTGCTAAGGCTAAAAGATGAAATTTGCAATGCATTAATTATGTAAGTTCAATTCTCATTCCATTGTTAGTATTGTTAAATACTTTTTGAATCCTTCATCTTCTCCATTTTTTTAACCATTCATAAGCTAGTAAGATAATTTTCATATGATGATTTGACTTTGTATGCCTTGTATACATAGATCTCAAGCATTAATGGAGAGATGGTACACTTGTGTATTTCTTACTAGCCTATGTCCATTCTTTCTTTGAATGAGATACTTTTCATTGCCAAGCATGATTAGTTTTTAAATATTCATGGAAACACCATAAATTTGAGATTTTTATCTTTTAATACTTTAATGATATGTTGTGTGCTTTCTACACTTTATGTGATTTTAAGACTCATCATCTTCTTAGTAAAGTATTGCCAAAGAGGATCTTTTAAATTTATGACATAAACAACTTCATTAATCATTTTAAGGATTCAATTTGTATTTATCAAATAAGTCTATAAAGGACGGTTTGACCTCCACCTAGACCTCCCAATCTTAGACAAATGAAATGTTATGATTTATCGAGCTAAACTCCTTGTAGTTGGCCATTTTCATAATCAAGTCATTTGCTTAGGGGAAATTAACAATGAATTCTTAAATGCCTAGTTTAAATTTATGCCTTTTCTTTATGTGTATTTTAAGTTTGAATCTTGGTTGATATTATATGGGAATGAGTTGCACTTGCTTCACACCCTTTGTCACAAGATAAAAATGAGAGATACACTTGTGTTGATATTTGCTTACACCCTTTCTTTATATGGCATTTATATGGGAATGGGTTGCTTTTGCTTCACACCCTTTTGCTTAGAAATGGGTAAAATATTCAACACTTAGGAATTGCATTGAGAACTTTGAATGAGATTGATTTTACTTAACTTTGCAAAACAAATGAATTCTATAATGCCTTAGCCTTTTCTCATCTATTATTACATTATTTTAATTTTTATTGCAAGACTTTAAAATCCATCATTAAAATCAATCAATTAAATTCTCTTCACAAAACCTTGGACTCGTAATCACCACATCGTCTTTCCGACTATCCTTGTGGTTCGACACTTGGACTTACCAAGTATTATAACTTGACAACCTGCACTTGGGCTTACCAATTTTCTATCATATGGATGTGGTCCTTGTCGTGGGAAGTTTGAAGCTTTGAGTTTCCAAAAAACTTCAAGTATGCTGTTTTTTTGGGATCATATACTACAAACATTTATCAAACTAGGAAAGCAGGTATGGCTTTCAACAAAACATTTTTTCCCTTTTAAGTTCTCTGGTAGACTATTTCCTCTTTGCAATAAAGGACTTTCACATTCTCCAAGAAGTATACTGGGCATATTGTAACACTCTGTGTTTCTATAAGCGTATTTTTGTTAATTTGGTTGGTTACTTCCTTGATTTATTCATGGACTTAGACAAGTCTGAATGTTCCCACACTTGAATTTGGTGTGATGGATAATGTGACGCCCTTAATCCCGTTACAAGATTTTTACTTCTGGGGTATAGTTAATTACGGATTCCGTGCGCAACGACGAGTTTAAATATATAAAATCACAACTTACAAAAACTTTTCTTAAATAAAGTATAATCCAAACATAATCCCATTTTAGAAAAATTCTACATGTAGAGTTTGTTTAAGTAATAAACCGACTTGTAATAATCAAAACCGTTTTCATACAAACATGTACACTTCCAACCATGATCAAAATCCACTCCATATATAAAAATATTTATACAAGTTTACTTTAAACACCGTTTATACATAAAAAATGAAGTCCAGTTCTTAAACGAAAGTTTGCATACATTACAATAAGACCAAAAACTATTATACAACATAGTCCTCCTCAAAAGGACTAGAAAATGGTCTTTGGAAATTAGAGGCTATTAGAAACGAGAATCACGTGCCACTCGAGATACTAACCCTGCAAGACTGATGAAAAGGGAATGAACCAAATCCGAGCTCAATGGGAACTATATAAGTTTGTATAGAAAGTAGAACGAGCAGATGCAGGCACGTGCAGCTTTTATAAAAACATTTACCATGATAATATAAAAATAATGCAATGTAATCCACACACACATGCATGCCAAACCCCACTAGGATTGCCATCCTAGTCACCAGAAGTTACACCACTTACTAACCAATCTCGTCCTCACAAATCCATAGATACGACACTCTCTATGAATTTATGTCTTTCTAGCAAATGATATTCAAGTATTATCTTACTTGATCTCTAGCTTCCTATCGTTCATCATGATGAGGTGAATTCGTTCTAATGCGTGCATCAACAATATCCCACAACTATCCCATACTTATATTGAAAGTCGGTAACTATAAGCCGAGCATTTATCATTTCCTCTTTGTTTATAGTTCATTATGAATTCCATACTTGGTCGACTAATAAGCATCACCACTAGATCATTCATCACGTATTAGTACACTCGCATCCATATTCTATATCCATGACCAATACTTATTTCATCTTAAGCGTTACGTTACAGTGCTCTCCCATCTAACTTTTCTATTAGCTATTATTGCCACTTTAATTATTAATATATTATGCTTAGTATGATTAGGTCAAATTCCCATAAACTGTACACTCACGCCCATATACTACATCTAAGGATCAATAGTTGCTAGCACTTCCCATTTTATGTATTAGTTCATTATGAATGGTCAAATGCTTCTCTATGTGTACTATGATCCATTCAATAATGTCCGCATTCATTCTTATATTACCCACAATACATCTGAGGTATTATATATAAAACAATACAAGATATGATACAGTAACAACAATAATCACAATCAATAATATCACATTGGTCCTCGTATCATATCTTAGAATAATATATCAGTTCCCCCCCTGTGGTCTTCTAGGCCTAGAGCTAGGGTCCCCGAAGGATCTCGAACTCTAAACTACTCATGTCTCCTTTAGGTAAAGGAAGTCGCTCATGGACTTTGTTCTATCAAGTAAGTCATTTGCAGATAACCCACACAAGGCATTTTCCTAGGGACAACACTCCAAATAGTTAAAAAAGAACACCCATACAAGTCGACCTCGGCACTAGGATGAACTACACTACGAGATTACACCTTATAGGGCAAGTGTCCATTAGTAGTGCTACTATTTTTTGGATCTCACCATTCCGTTAGTGGTGCCAAATGAAACTACTATACTACCGGGAAATGTAATACCCTGTTCATTCGCATTACCACAATTACTTTAATCCATTCGTCAATTTCATCTCGGGTGGTGAATTATTGATTTATGGAAAATTCTATTATTCTAGCAATTTGTTTTGGTTGAAATGGTATACTTACATTTTTTTAAATGGTCGTTTCACAATTTAGATGGTTCGAATTGCTATCGGGTTGTGAATTGTGCATTTTTTGGTTTTACGCGATTCATCGATTTTTGCCAACTTTGAGGTATCGTAACTTTTTTGTTCCTTCCCCGATTAAGCTCTTGTTTGAGCCTATGTTTAGACTTTGATCCAGCCTACAACTTTTGTGTTTTGACCGGAAGCTAGTTCGTCCTTTTCATTGCTCAAAATGGTGTGCAAAGTAAGCGAGTCATTAAAATCTGTTCATTCGGTAGCACTTCAAGAGAGTGCTGTCTTCGATGAATTTTTAAGAATTATCCATCCAGTATTTGAGAATATTTCCTCTTAGGAACTTATAGCTTTGAATTAGCTTTTCGTTGACATAAGGATCACCGAAATTGGAGTTTTGAGCAAAAAATTATGACCAGAATAAGAATAGTGCTCCAGATCCAAATTCATGTGCTGGTAGTGGACTCTACGATCGATCATGGGGAAGACCATGATCAATCATGGTACAATAGTAAGTCGGTTTTGACCACTTTTAGAGGGAGTTAGAGAGAGCTAAGAGCTCATTTCTAAGGGGTTTTTGAGTGGTTTTCATCCATATTTCTTCCCATAAACAAGCCTCCATCTTTATCTTCTTCATCTTATCTTGCTCCATGGCTAGGGATCAAACCAAGGAATTGGAAATTTAGCGATTCAACAGCCCGTGGCTCGATTCAGCCTTCCAAAGTCGAGGATTTAGCTTTACAGAGGTGGGAATCTAGTACTAAAACCTATTTTATAATTTATTATCACTTGATCATGATTTTACTATTTGTATATATATATATAAACCTAACATGTCAAAAGAGGGTTTTCGATTATATGTTGAAATTGATGCTTTATATGAACTGAATAGCCTATATATGGTTTAGATCACATGATTTAACAAGGAATTAAGGTTATTCACATGATTTATACCAAAACCCACTTGGAACCCACTTTATTGTTGAATATCCTTACCATAAGCTAAGTGTCTACTTTTAAGGGTTCAAGTGTATGTTTTTATATTACGAAACACACGTTTACGAGTTATTAAAGTAGACAGAATGATTGATATGATATTTCTCCGGTCAGCTACATAATGATGTGGTGTTTGATTAATCAAAAGTATTTACATGGCACAATTATTTCTCATATGAGCCTGTCGGTCAGTGTTATTGAAATATACGTTAGCACTAGTCCATGATCAGTCGCAAGTGATGGAGACATAAATACAGGATCGTTTGATATTGCGTATAGATTGAACAAAAAAACTTTTGCTAAAATCCTATAAGAAGGATTTCACCTTTGTGGATCATGTAGAGGATTCATATGAGGAGGCTAGGGTTTGAAAGCATCAGATTGCGATTTGGTCAGATTTTTTTAATTCTCCCTGGGCTTCAAAAATCGATTGTTTTCGTTACCGAAATGACTTCTGATCTTCCCGATTTTGCACATGAAAATAGTAACTTTGCGTTCTGAACGACATATCCAAAAATCAGCCCTATCCAACGGTGCGATTAGAAGTTACGATTGATTTACGATTGCAGTGCCGAAAACCTAAAGATCTTCTATCGTATTCCTTCCGCCATCAAATCTTGCACCGAGTGTGGGCTACGGTATCACCAAGATTTTCTCCTCTCTCAATAGAACAAACCCTAACTCATAAGAATTATTGTTATTATGAGAAGAGACAAGGCCGGCGTATATATAAGGCTACCATAGGGACCTTAAGGAGAAATAAGTGTTTGGGCTTCCTATGAAAAGTTAGAATCCTAATTCCATTATGAATTAGTTCCTTCCATAAATTATAATTCGCACCACTAAAGAATTATAATTGCACTCCCATCCTTATCTCAAAATTATATTTCGTGCTCCTTATTATTAAATACTTATTATTCTCCCCACGTTAAGATTACAGATAATCGTCATTTAAATTAAATTACTGAGAATTATATTTAAATGACTTTTTAATCCTTGAGCCTACCACTTAACTTATTTGATATGTCAAATTAACATAATCCACTTGCAGGTTTTGACATAATCAAAACTTATAAGCTTCTCAAGGGGCTATCATCAATCCCTATACCGAGACGTGGATTCCGTTAATAATTAATATTCATCATACATATAGTGTCGTCATCCAATTCACGAAGATTATTGATCCATAAATGAATCTCACTCTTAATGAGTCAAAACAACAAACACTATATATATGTCTATGAATTATTTCAAGATTAAGAGCATAAGTAATCATAATAACCATGGGATTTTAAATTGTTTTATATAGTCAGTATAAAAATAATTAACCTAAACTAGTCCTATTCAATACACACAAAGTGTACTAGCACAATGAGTTAAAAATATATCGTTTCCTGTAGTTAAGATAAACTACTAAAACTTATGCTACAATCCTACCGATGGGTGTTCAATTCCATCTAAGACTGTGAACCATTAAACTTATATTCCACAAGAACCGATGATATGATCTTTTGTGTGTAAGCTATACTCTACACACCAAATCATCTACTATATGGAATAAAAGACACACATGCACAATATTTAAATAAATAATATAATGCAACCATTGCCCATAAAGATTCTCATTAAAATAGTAAAACCAAGTTTATAACATATCCAAACCAACAAGAAAATTATGGCTTTTAGTATATCACTATAATACTAAGTTTGGTCTCTAACGATTGGGGCCGTAAGTTGGGACAGAGCGCCCTTGGGTGGAAGACCCAAAACCGTTCACGAAAAATAAAGAGAGGCCCTGTTACCGCATGGTTGAAAGGCCACAAAATGCAGACCTAGTTGTACGCTTGGATATTGGCGAGATTTATGAGAGTACGGCTCGAGGTCCATGAGATGAATGTATGTTAATTATGCCATAGGATTAGTTGATAATTGTTATACATTGTCCATGGATTTTAAAGGTACTTTAACGAAATGGAAACAAGGTTTTTCCTTAACTATTATATATATATATATATATGTATATATATAAGGGATTTATTTCATATCATCATATAAAAGGATTTCTTATAATTAAAAAAAAAGGATTCCTAAGTATTGTTTTCACACAAAATCTATTATATGATTCCCACTGAATCCGTTTGACTCACTCCAACTTTCTCCATCCAGTTGCTTCTGCAGGTTCTTCCTGGAAAGGGAAAAGGGACGATGCCACTACAAGAAAATATAAATTACCCGACAAAGAATTTTTGTCGGCTCAAATCAGTTTTTGTCGGCTAAACGTTTTTCCTGACAAAACCACTTTGTCGATCATTTTGTCTCCCAAAGCATGTCTCAGAAGAACTATGCCGACAAAAAAATATATTTTGTTGGCTTAACTTCCTGCCAACCTAAACATACCAACGAAATATTTTGTCGCGAGGATACTTAGCCGACAAAAGGGCCGACAAATTGTATTATCGCAAGATTTATTTCCCAACAATATGTTTTGTCGGCTAAAAATTCTCTCCGCCGACAACATATTTTGTCTGCACAACTAAGGACTTTGTCGACAAAATATTTTGTCTGCACAGGTGCGGACTTTGCCGACAAAATATTTCGTCTACGTAGGTGAGGACTTTGCCAACAAAACATTTTGTCTACACATGTAAATATTTTGTTGTCTTAGTATCGCAATGCTAACAATTTTTTTCTCTCCTTTTTTATATTAACATTGGCATAAATTATGCTAAACAACAAAGCAAATTAAGAATTAATAAGAATGCCACACACACACACAGATATATATATATATATTAAACCTGTCAAAACAGATACAAAAATATTTTATATATAATGCATATAAACCTGTCAAAATAGATACAAAAATATTTTATATATAATGCATCCCCCAATATCCAAACAAAAAAATAAGTCTACTAAGCATATGAGGAAATGAGTAGTCCACTATCTAAATCATTCCAAAAGCTAATAATGTCCAAACAAAAAATAAGTCTACTAAACATTTACATCTTCCTCGACTTCACGCACACGGTGATCAGAATCTGTAGTGTGTGGTATCATTAGGGGAGGTACAAACCCAGGGAGTTGTTGTGCTAGCTGCTGCATAGTTTGCTTCCATGATTGCATGAAAAATTCAAGACGTTGTTGGGCTTTCTTACGAGCTGCGTCAGCTGCATTCAACCTTTCGTCTGCTGCTTGGCGTGCTGCTCTCTTAGCTGCCAACTGCTCCTCCAATTGTCGAGCTCTCAATGATGATCCTTTAAGGTCACGAACTCGACTAGCTCCCAATCCACCAAACTCCTTACCGATGTTAAGACCTAGTACATTTGTTATGATATTAACTCCAATGTCTTTGTCTAGTACTATTTCATTTAATGGTGTACCCTCAGGATAATCCTTTGCTAATTCCTTCATATACGCGTCCTTCTTCGCCACCATCTCATCCTAAGAAAAATTATGTTACTTATCAGCATAGTAGAATTTAATACTGAAAGAGATATGTCCTAGGACTATTCATAGATTATGATTTGTACTTGAATATCTTATGCTTATTGTCATTAATAAAGTTTATTTCATTTTACTTTATATTCTCTAATAAATAATATATATTAATACTAGTTCATTAAGTACGTGACTTGATTGTGGGATGCTAGTAATGTTATAATAATATTATTTAGATGTCCCTAATCATGTGTCAATAAGCTAGGATCACATTGATATAATGATTAGAGTATGGGTCAACTGATGACTATGTTCCACAAGTCATGGATATGGAGATATCAAGCTGAACACACTGATACTTGTTAGGGAACAAAGTATTGGACCGACCCACTTTGGGGACAATGCGAGGAGTGTTATATAATGTCATCAGTGATGTTCCCCATTAGTGATATCGTATTATCCTCAGACCTGAGATCGTCATGGTTACCAACATAGGGATTAGCATGTCAAGCATCATCAAACGTTGCTCTTGACTGAGTAATTATAAAGATGATGATCAAGCATACTATAAACTATGTAGAGGTATGTGGTTGATCAAGATGGGATTTGTCACTCTCATATAATGAGAGAGATATCTTTGGGCCCTTTGATAAGTATAATTAATATTTGCATGGCCATGCACAAATGAGGTGTCATTTGTATAAGGTTAATTATACTTAGAGATCAAGAAATAAAGATTAAACTATACAAGAATGACACTTGCCTAGTCTTGTGTTCAATCTAGATATCGGTTGACAAAAGGAGTTAATATGTGGTATATCGATTTAATGTTGTGTCGTTTTGACCTTTATACCCTTTGGGTAGTAGTAATGTTTTATTAGAGACTGCTTACTATTTGTATAATAAAATGGGCTTTTAATTATACTGCCAAATAGTATAAACCTACAGGGTCGCACACCAAAACGAGTTGGATCAAAAACGAATTGAAAACGGACCAAGTTGGACTTGGGGCTAATCTGTTTTGTTACTTAGGGTTTCTCACTAGGGTTCCCCTTTAAAAGGGAACCATTGTTCTTCTTGGCCGCCTAAGGGGAGTTGTAGAGGCAAGAAAGACAAAATAGGTGAGAGAACCCTAAAAGGTGCTAGTACACCAAGCAAGGATCTGATCTTGTTCGTGTGTGCATACCGTAGAGGCGTCATATTTTCTACACTAGGACGACAATAGCAGAAGGATCTAATCTACCGTGTTCGTTGCATTAATTCGAAATCTCATACAAGGTATGTCTTCTGTCGATTTTATTGAACAGTATAGATCCTAGGGTTTAATGATTAGTGCAAAAATTTGTGTATGTGATGCATGTTTGCTGCCCTAATTCCCTACAATTACTGCATACTACGGGTTGCTAAAAGTTAAGCAAGTCCAATTTGAAGAAAATCGCAACTAAAAAATGGAGATGAACAATATTATCTAGGAATAAAACAGTAAACTAAAAGTAAAAGGAAGACCAAATTTGTTGAAGGGCAAGTTCTTCCGGTAGCTTTAATTCCCAATATGGTTGTACATCCTCCTTGGTATGTATTTAATATATTAGCTTAAGAACTTAACAAGGTAATACAATTAAAGAGAGCTTATGATTTGGCTAGAGGAAATGTGTGGGAGTGAGTTTAGAGTTGACATAATTAACTGAATAGCTATGGGCTCTTATTTAAATGTATTTGATATAGTAGGGTTGGTGGTATACGAAAATTATTACTACTCCAAGATAATAGCTATCCTTAACTCTATTCGCACTTACATAAGTGATTATTTTCCATCACTTATCCTATAGCTCAAATTTTCTCCACTTTCTAGCCGACCATGGTTGGTTGGTTGTCATTGAGTTTACACACATCGGTTGCCTAGCTATGGTAACCAAATATTAATCGGTTGACACATGAAAATATCTTACATGGCCAGAGAACTTCTTTTCTACAATGGAATGGACCCGGGAGTTCTGGACCGTGGGTTGACCATGACATTTCTCGAACTGGGCCTCGACAAAAGCCCAAATATAATTTTTACCTCCCACATGAAGATTTTGAACAAATCCATGCGGTAAATATATTTATCTTTTTACATAATTTCAAGCCAAAGTCACAATAACATAAGGCATCAAATATAAGACGATGTGAAGTAAATTTTAGTAATGTCAATGTTTTTATGGTGGTTGAAGTTTGTTAACGAATTGCACTTTTGATTATAACATAGAAACATATCCACCTAGCACCGAAATTACGGTTTTGAATTCAGTAACTTGTTCTTCTATTGCATCGATTTGCGTGACATATTCGTCTAAGTGACAGCTTTGGACTTCAATTACTCCCAATAATCTTTAAACCACTAGCCACAGCCTCAAAATCCTTTAAAGTCTTCTGCGACTCTTACATTCATCTTCTCCCAGATTATTAGTTCCTTGTTTATGTATATATATATTTAACAGTCAAAATTATCAATATATACAATTATTGAAAGAGTAGATATCTACCACTGTGAATATTAATTTGAAATAGTATATAATATATATAACAAGTGAAGAATGATTGTGTTTGGGGCAAGGGCTTAAGGCCCACTCCTTAGGATTAGATAGAGAAAAAAATTAAAGCGCAAAAACAACTTAAAATAAAATAGAGCACATGAGCTTATAGCTCAATGGCAAGTGCAACAATATTTACATATGATAAAGACTCCACCATTAGATGGCACCATGTGCACATAGATGGGCATGCTTGTCAATATGAGAGCATTGGTGAGTGGGAGATCTGAGGAGGCTATGGGCTCTCGTGTTGAGCAACAAGGTGTGCAATGCACTGACAGAGCCATCGGTTGTTGGCCCATGTTGTGCACAGGGCATGAGCACGGCGAGCAAGCGGTCCGGTGGTGCTGAACAGGGACTCAGCTTAATGGGGCCTCGAGGCCTTTGTACCGAGCTACACACATAAGTGCACACGACGAGGTTGACTGGGGAGCAGAGGCCCTGAATAGGTTCCATGCTAAGTATGGGCATAAGAACAACAATATGTGATATTTGTACCATGCTGCGCATGGGCTTGTGCACAGAGTGGTTGTAGTGTAGAACGACATATGGGATCGTAGGAGGCACCATGTGCAATAACAAACATATAATTCTACGTGAATCAACATCAACCAAGAATATAAGACTTGACACACGTGTGCTCTTCAATTTACAAAAGTTCCAATTGCTAAAACTTGCATTTCAATAATTTCTAACTCTAACAACATAGAAGTCCATCCACTTGAATCAACATCATTAGCTCCAATTACAGAAGAAGATCAGCAAGCTACAGCGGTGGCAGTAGCAACAACTACAATGATTCAACAAAAAAAAACTCTTAATTGAACCACCAATGTCAAGCAGAACTTCCACGAGCATTGATTCCATCCTTACATTACGAAAAAGATTTTAAAATTAAAACATCAAACACCTGAGATTGTGAAACATTAAATTCTAGGATTAGGAGAGGAGTGTAAAGAAATTGAGTTGAGGCTCAGAAACAAACTCATAATCTTCACCATATGTGTCCTTTTTATGTGTATATATGTGCATAAACAAAATGAAATATAATGAAGCATTGACACTGGTACGACTGTGCGGGTGTTATACCCAACATGACAAGGTAACTTTGACTCGGTAAATCTAAAAAAATTAGGACAACACACGCCAAGGACACAGGATAAATAACTCTTTGTTGTAATTATATATAAAATTTGATATATTATGCACTTCAGAAGTCAACCCATATGTCATAAATGAACTAAACCATAACTCAAGTCTTAAATCCATCTTAGGCAGTACATGAGTACTATAAGAAATACTAAGATCAAAATACTAGCTGTACCTACGACGTGTCTATTCTTTGCCTGAGCCATTTCCCTCGCACGTTGTCTATCTAAAATCCCAAGGTATCCAACATGCATATGTACTTCAGTTTTGGCTTAGTGTCCCATTCCTACTAGTTGCTTTTATTTATAAATCAAGTCGTAGTTGAATTCAAGAACACTATTGAGATGCCTACGGTAGCGAGTGCGCGTAATTAAATGGACTTATTTAAAACTTTTTCAATTTAAATGAGAAACGATAAAATCGATGACCTTATCAAATACCAGCCTATCCAAGAGAGAACCTGCTTTATGTTGTCCCTGTCCCTTTTTCGAATTACTGTGTTTACTGATAAAAGCTTCTTCCTTGGTTGTAACAATAGGGAAGGAAAATTAAATATTGTAGAAACAAATCAAAAGAAAGAGCTATAGTTGTTGAGAATGGTTGGCTCAAACCATTGATCCCATATGGAAAATTTGTAGAACTCAACATGGGTATATAAGTGGGGGAGAGTCTCCACATAGTAACGAGACCTTTTAAGATAAAGCCCCACACTTGTGGCCCAAAGGTGTTTAAGTTGCGAACAATATTGTTACTATGTGCGCAGACTAGCGGGCCCAATTAGTGTCCCAGGCCAGACCCAAGTGCCGGCGGGCACAACAATTGGTGTCAGAGCCGATGGTGGATCCACGTACTTGTGGAGCAGTAATGGTAGTTGGACTCGGTGGAGTCGGAAGAACTCGGTTGAGTCTAAGGTGATAAGTCGCTACAAAAAGTGTCCCGGTAGCTGGACTTGGTGGAGCTTATGGTGGAGTTAGACTCAGAGAAGCCGGGGGTGGAGTCGCTACAGCCTACGTACACCCGGGGTGTTGTTGTCAAGGTGGTTGTGCAGATTCCTCGAGTAAGATAAAATAGGGTGTACCTCGAGATGTGCATTGACCAAAGTTGGACGATCTTGCAGATGGACATTGTTGAGTGGTGACCGACATGGACAATTCAAAGGTGGATTCATGGTGGACTATGGTATAGGTCTAGGTGGAGCCTGGTGGACCAATGTTAGCCCAAGGTGGAGCCATGGTTGATTGGTTTGATCCAAGGTGGAGATTGTTCATAATGGTTGGCTCAAACCATTGATCCCACATGGAAAATTTGTAGAACTCAGCATAGGTATATAAGTGGGGGAGAGTCTCCATACAGTGACAGGGCCTTTTAAGATAAAACCCCACATCTTTGGTCCAAAGGTGTTTAAGTTGGGGATAGTATCGTTACCATGTGTGTAGACTAGTGGGCCCGATTGGTGTCCCAGGCCCGACCCAAGTGCCGGCGGGCACAACAATAGTAATACAATACAAGATTGGAACATGCTATATATTGAGGAAATAATAGTGAGGATTCATTAAAGTCGAAGTTTAATTGAAAATCACTTAACTTACTTTGTATAGAAAGAACAACGTGATAAATGGGAAGATTAACACTAAATTTCAAGATAAGAATCATGTTAGAAGATTGCACTTCCTTATCTTGATGGGCATATTTTTCAATTCGCAGCATACTTGCGGCCTTTTGAACAAAGAGTACGGTGCTTGGGGTATTCTGAAACTATCCAACAAAAGCATACAATTGTCGGCATTGACAAAAGAAGGAGAAATCTATAGAGCACTAAAGAAGCCAATGGTTTGGAGTTCTTTGCAATTTCCAAAATTAACTAGAATTTGTGGTTACAAAAACTCTATTGAGTATTTTTGGGATATTCCAAAACTATGAAAGAAAACCGCCTTCAAATAACTTCTCAAAATCCGCTGCTTCCCTCTCAATAATGCCAATGTTGTGGGTTTTTCAGCTCTTTGTTGTCTAAATGGAAGAAAGCCAGATAAATTTATAGAGTTCCACTAAACATCATTGAAACTTTTTCCTCTATCTCTTAAGACACATTGTTTGCTACCTGAATCAGATGAATGAGAGTTCCAAAGATCATTGAAATTTATGGTCTCATACTGTCCTGTTGTCAAATAAAAATAACCAGTAGAAATGATCGTAATTACATTAAGTTAGGCATTTGGACCTTCTGGTACTTGTTTCAGACTTTTAAGGAGAGGTGCAAATTAAATGATGTTGCATACCTGGGCAATAGTTTCAACAGGAGGGTACATAATTTAGATGCAATAACTGAAGATAAATTATCACTAAGATAAGACAGAAGTATCCTTGAATTCAAGGGAAGAGAGCCTTAGTATTACTACTGAGCTCTGTAATCCTAAACAATATCCACATATGACTACACATCCTTTTTAAACTCTGCATTTTATTTAAACAATAAAGATTGTTAATCATGCATCCAAGCTTCAAATTAGTTTTAGGGATGCTAAGTTACGAGTCCAACATACTAGAGTACATATTATTGGTCATTTAGAAAAAGGAAAATTGTATTTGGAAGCGAGAACATTAACTTACTGATTTTGATTTTAATTTAGCGCAGAAGTTGGAATTATGCCTGAATCAAATGCGTCATCTACTGATTCTGTTGCATGACCCCATGGCACCTTGCAAGTTGATATATAGAATTCACTCGTCTAAACATAGAATTGCATTAACATATATAACATGTACATATGTGGAACTCTGCCGCTGAGCAGATGCAAAAATATCTAACTTGGCCACGAAAGACTGAAGGAATGAAAAGGAAGTTAAGTCATTTAAACGGAACTTAAAAGTTCACAATGTAAATGAGGACCCAAGTAATAAGATCACGGCCGCTTCTTTATCTGATAGAGGAGCTGCTTCTTTATCTTGTCAAACATCCAATCAATGTAGATCAAAGTTAATATGGAATCTTCCCACTGTGGGAAGGAACCCTCGGTGCATCTTTCTTCTAGATGTGGAGAGCCGAAATATTACAATTCACCTACTGTTCCATTCCTCCTAGATACTTTTACATATAAATCAGCTGAGTTGGATCCTATAGTGTCATAAGGAGGTGAACAGTAACAAATGCAAGTCATTACAGGAAATTATTTAGAACTTACGCAATATAAAAGAGAAATGATAAAATCACCGACCTTATCAAATACCACCGTGTCAGAGAGAAATGATGCTTTATGTCGTCTCTATCCCTTCTCCCAATTACTCAGTTTGGTGCTAATAGCTTCTTCCTTAGTTGAACGGTAAGGAATAAATAACCAAATTATAAAAGAAAGTTAGAGGAAGCTATAATAACACCATATTAGTTGTATGCGTATATGAAATAGGAAATTGTCATCAACATCAACAATGCTAGGATAGAATGGATATTACAGTAAAGTGAGGTCCCACATTGCCTAGTTACAAAAGAATTTGAGTTGGCTATTGGGGTTGAGTTATACCCATGGGTTCGGTAAAAGTTACTATAACACTTCTCGATTATTAACTTTTCCTTTGTCAAGGAAACAAGCGGGGCACAACTATATAAAATAAAAATCTATACTATAGCTATGAAATCCTAAAATTATCATGTTTAAGTGTGAAAAGAATAACAATTTCAGTCTGCCACACAAATTAGCAGTTACTGAAGGCATGAAACATGAAATGGCAGGAAAATCATGAACTAGGTGGAACCTTTGACATGGCAATACAAGATTAGAACATGCTATATGTTTCACTTGATCATCTCAAACACATAATAAATGAGGAAATAATAGTGAGTATTCATTAAGGTTTAAGGCGCATGGACAATTAATTAACTTGCTAAAGACAGAAGGAAAAGCACGATAAATGAGGAGATTAACTTGCTAGATTTCAAAATTTTGAAAATAAATGGCCTTCAGAGCCTCGTCAAAATCTACTTATTGGTTATTGATGCCACCCGGAGTCAACTCTCAAGCCAATTGCCGTTTGCATCAACAAATGCAGGATAAGTATATAGAGCACCATTAAAGCCAATGGTTTGGAGTTCTATTCAATTTGTTTTATCACTAGAAACTTTTTCCAAAATTAACTAGAATTAAAATGTTAGAAGACTAATCCATGGAATTCCAAGAGTAACCTTCTTTTGGCATATAAGTGCAGAGTTGCAGACAGAGAAAAACTATCTATTGAGTTCTTAGCAAAGCCACTTCGCGTCGTAATTTACAGTTTCTTGTGTTGATGGGCAGGTTTCTTCAAGTTGTTATCATATCTTCACATAATTTGTGGTTACAAAACCAAGAGTATTTACGATATTTTGAAACAGTGAAATAAAATTTTGAAAAAAATTGCCTTTAAATAACTCCTTAAGAGCCTCTGCTTCCTTATTAATAATGCCACTGTTGTGGGTGCTTCATTCTTTGTTGTCGATCTACGTGGAAGATCTCAGGAGAAATTTAAGAGTTTCATTAATGATCTGTGGAACTCGTGGTTTATAATTTAAGACAGTTTGCTTGCTACCTGAATCGGAAGGAGGAGAATTCCAAATTGACTAGACTAGCTACATAGATACAGCTAAAAAGCCAGCAATTATTTTGCAGTCTCAATTTAGTACTTTCTAATTCCTACCACAAAATAACCACTCATGCGAAGCTTCAACTCCACTATCTTGTTTTTTGCCAAAAAATCCACCCCTCATCCTTTCAAAATCACTGCACTTTATTTAAACAAGGATGGTTGATCGTCTAACCTTAAAATTAGTTTTCGGAATGCTAAGTTACAAGTTTAAAACTTACTACAATACATATTATTGGCCGTTCAGAAATGGAGGAAAGTATTCGGAAGTGTGAACATTAACTTTCTGATTTTGATTTTGATTTTGATTTCAAATTCAGCACAGAAGTTGGAATTCTGCCAAATCAAACACTTCATCTATGATTCTCTTTGATGACTCCTTCACACCTGTACAGTTAACATATAGAATTCACTCATCAAAACATAGAATTCCATTTACATATATAAACATGTACATATATGGAACTTTGCTCCAGAACAGATGCAAAAGTATCAGACTAAGACATGAAAGAGTGAAGAAACAAAGGGAAATTATGTCATTTAAAGGACGAGCAAGTGGCTAGCCTAGTTTGGAGAGGCATCCAGGTCTAAGTGTCATCAAGGGTGTTTGGGGGGAATTTAATTTCCAGGTTTGTACTTAAGGGAGAGAATTAGACCTCCCTTTTAATTAAAAAAGAAAAAGAAAAGTCATTTAAACTTAACATTCACAACCTATATGTGGACAAAGGGATAAAATCACAGCCAACCTTATCTCGAAGACAAGCCTATATATCCCATATAAAGGTATTATTGTTGAACTCCCAATCAACCCTCAATTTGTTTTATACATATAGTAAAATGACCCTTAAAAATGATTTAGAACTGAATTTATAGCTCTGTTATGTACAAGCAGTCAAAGACTCCATGGACCATTCAAATTTATATAATTGGTTTTATTCAAACAACTAGCGCTTGATCTTCTATAGTCTTCATTACGTACAAAACAAAACAGGGGGAAGAGAGAGATGCATTATGGAAATGGCTATATCAATTTTCCTTGTTCAGCCGTTGGCACCCGACAGCATCTTGACCCCGTATTGCAGCAAAATATTATGACAAATGAGCATGAAATAAGTACGAACGAAGATAAAACTGATGGTGATTCATACCAAGTTCCAATTCGTCAATATTGCCTCCTTTTTGAATCTCACTAGTTGCATAAGTTAGAAGTCCATGTGTACTTTCAATTGTGTCCATTTCCACCAGATGTCCCATCCTCATATGTGCAATTTTGAGAATATAACTCATCTAACAAAGATCTATATATATATATAATCTTTGGAAAAAAAAATAGCATACAATGTAATAAGGAATTTGCATTTGCTTGGGTCTCAATTGTCATTTTATCCGATCTGCAAACAAATATTTTTTTCTAAAAGACAATTGTAAATGATGTTCTGGCAATATTAGATATAAACAAAAAAATATTAATTTCCATTCGAAGGACTATATACATTCCACCTATCTTCACTGGGATGAGCATAATGTATACAGAAGTTAGAAATTATCTCACCCAAAATCTTAAGTTGTTAAATAGTGGGCCAACAATGCATATCATGTTCTTCCACAACATATATATACAATATTCACAGATACAAAAAGATGAGGGTGAACATGATCGATGGGCCATAGTAAATGAATGTAAGGATTGTATAAGTAACTTACTCATCACTCTCCCATCGATGTAGATTGTAGTAATATGGAATTTTCCTACCTTGGGCAGGAACCTCGGTGCATCTTTCTTCTAGATGTGGAGAACCATAATTTTACAATCCACTTAATTTGGTGAGACGTCTCATTGCTTCCACGGAGGGCCTTACATATCCAATCTTCAGACATATTGAAAATCCAGAAAAGACACCATAGTAGGTTAGTAGCTAATGGGAAATTCCACGAGCGTTGTGCCCAGATCTTCTGGAGACATGCAGACTTCTAGCACACTTCAAATGAGCACAATTTCTAATATAAAGTCCCCGTCGCTAAGTGGAAAGACTTCGGTCAAACTTAGTAGACCAATCAACTTCTCATATCCTGAAATAGATATACTGCCCGAACGGATGGCAGACATGGCATATTTAATAGATTGGGACAACCAGAAATGACCAACTCTCTTATCGAAGGAAAATAACTTGGCACAGTAATTAAACTTGAATAATTTATAATCTTCAACTTTTCTAGCAGAGGAAATACACTCATTGAACCCGTTGGCGCCACTGCTTCCAACCATTTCTTTAGCCTTGACATTTGCTTTAGAGTGAGTTTTCTCAGTGATGGAAACATCATAACTTTAGCTGCCCCAGTGCTACTAGTACTCGCACCGCCACCAGCTGCATGCTTGCCATAGAATTCTGCCTTGATAGCTTTGATATTACCCATCCCAATTATGTTAACAGCTTTGAGATACAAAACGTGCCCGAGAGGCGGGATTTGCTCGCATGCGTTGCAATTATATAGCTTGATTTTCACCAAATTCTGAAGTACCAAAATTGGCTGATTTTATGTCATCCATGATGGGAATTTCCCACCCGCAAAGTTTTTGATTGTTAAACCTCTCA
The DNA here is from genome assembly GCA_021464415.1 of Lonicera japonica. Lineage (NCBI taxonomy): Eukaryota > Viridiplantae > Streptophyta > Magnoliopsida > Dipsacales > Caprifoliaceae > Lonicera > Lonicera japonica. Next base: position 22,874,700 of record CM038465.1, on the reverse strand, counting down.
AATTCAAGTGAGGTTTAAGACCATCCAAGACATCCTCAGCATTGCACACCGTGTTGTTGCTTCTCTCATCATTTCAAAAATCAATTGCATGCCGAGATATGTACCCAATCACAGTAGGGGCAGCCCAACAAAGTCTTATTGTATGGAGGCGTGACTTCTTAGGTAAATTTGCCTCTCTTGCTTCAACATAATTCTCCATATGCTCGCTCATGTCCGAAAATGGATAAGTCGCCAGTAAGATTGTTGAAACTTCCTAATTCCTTAATGAGGCATCCTCTATCTTGGTTCATGGTAAAGAAAGGTAATGTTTGTAGATAAGTCAACCGCCGTACCCCAATAAGCATACAATCCTGAGATTCTACAATATTTCCAAGGCAAAAGTGTCTCAAGTTAATCAGGTGTCCGAAATTTTTTGAAACATCAAATAATAGAGCTTTGTGATGTTATTTGGCAACAAACATATGCTAGTCTTTGAGTTGTCGAGATACCTTAAATGCTTAAGTATCTCTATTGAATCTGGCAACTCTGTGATGCTATAGTTTTCTAAAATTAAAACACGCAAGCATTTGAAGATTGTTAACAACTTTCCATCAAGATCACCTTTTAGGATTGGAGTCTGCAATGCCAAACAAATTTTCATTGAAATTTTCAGCATTTCTCTTAAGCAAGAGATCAAGGACAAATGCACAACATTAGAATCACCATTTAAATGACTAGCCTCCAAAGTTGGGCACTACTTATCGAATTTATATAACGCAATATCATGAACCACATCATGCATCTTGCCACTTGTGACAGAGTTGTAGTCATCTTTCTTTACATACCTGGAATTTGAAAATAAAATATCGAAATACTTGTTGCCTATATACTCCATCAACAAATCACTGTTCTTGGGAGGATGAAGCAATCCTAGGGCCATCCAAAGTTGTAGTAAATTACTCTTTTCAAAGTAAAAATCCTTATGGAATATCGAGCAAAATGCAAAACAATGCTTCAATTATAAGGGGTAGATGCTCATAGCCTATCTCTAGGGCTGGTAGGACTCGGCTCGTTTTATCTAAATCCCATAGCTGACTGCTTTGGATTGAGCGCCACTTAGGTTCAGAATTCTTGGGGTACATTAAAACTCTTAGACTGTTTATTGCTAATAATAAACCCCCACACCTTTAGACAATCTTTTTACCTATATCCACCATATTATCCATCTCCATTGCTCCGCCCTTTGCGAATGCTATCTGCTTAAACATGATCCAGCTATCCTCGTCTGAAAACCATGCCAATTGATGAATAAAAGATTTTTGCATGATTAAAACAACTACTCGACTATGTGTTGTTACCATAATCTTGCTTCCATAGTGACGCGATCCTGGATCGTACTCCTAACCAGGTTGTTTGTGAATCCTTGACCCATAGTCTATATTGAGACTAGAACCTTGGAATAGGACGAATAGATGGATAACGAAAACCTAAATCCGACGCTTTTAGAAGCGCAAACCTCGGTATAATGAACGACGCCACAATCTAGTGTGGATGTTAGATTGATAAGTCAAGAAACACGTGAATTAATCAATTCAGCATGCTCAACATGTTCTTAGAGAACACAAAGAGAAAACTCTCAATTTAATTAATCATAATCGTCTTCATAACTTGATTAATAAAACAATATTGCGCGTCCTTTAAATAGGAGGAAACAAAACAATAGAATCCCAAAACAATAAGGAAACTATTTCCTATTAAAAATAGGAATCCTAATAAAAGGAAACAAACTAAATATTATCTCCTAATTTGAAACGCCTTGTATTTCGTTTCCGCGTTAAATTCCTTCTTAAGCCCATTTAAAGCAAAAATCTCCGTTGGATGAGCCGATTTTGTTTTGGAGCCTCTGTAGTTTATCCAACACTTTTAACAAGTCATTTTAATGATATTAAGTATGCGTGAATGATTAGAATGCATTTCGGGAAGCCGCGGTTGAAATTTGTGGCTAATGGCGAAATATCGAACCTTTGCCAAAATAAGTTCTTGGCCAACTTTGAGGGGCCATAACTTTCTCATACGATGTCCAAATGAGTTCCCATTTATTCTTATCTCTAGGTTTTGATCCATTCTACAACTTTCATATTTTGACCGAAATCTAATTCATACTCCTTGTAGGTCAAAATAGCGTGTGAAGTACGTTGCTTGGTGAAATTTGATCGTTCAGAAGTGCTTCGGCAGAATGCTGTCTTCGGTAAATTTTTTGGAATTATCCATCCAAAATTTGAGAAAACTTCCTCTTAGTAAGTTCTAGATCTTTGAATTAGCTTTTCGTCGACATAAAGATCACCCCAATTGGAGTTCCAAGCAAAACGTTATGGCCAAAATACGAACAATACTCCAGACCTAAAATTGTTAAGCTTCAGATTTGTGCCCTCTGATCGATCAGAGGCAGCTATGATCGATCAGTGTTGTGATAAATTTTAATACTCGCAAGTGCATGAATCAATTTATAATATAGCGTATAAGCGAGGTCGATCCCACAGAGACTCACACAATATGTTTAAATTTTATTTTGTTAATTTTTCACTAATTTCTAATCTAGCCAAGAATAATTGGTGAGAATCAAATTAATAAAATAAATCAAATAAAATAAAGTAAAGAAAGTAAATTAAATTAATAAAACTAAATTAAATACTACTAAGCAAGATAATAAAATTAATGAATTAATTGACTAGGGTTTTGGAGTCATATATTTAATATCATCTTCCTAAGTATTCATGCGCATAAACTCTACTCTTATCTTGCACTAATTTGGTCTCTCCACTCTATTAGATGCGAAAAATAAAATCATTCAAGTTCAAGTAATTTATAAAATTCAATTGTAATTCTTCCACAGCCAAACTAATGTATAAAATCAAAACACTCACTATATCTGTCAAAGCACACCCTATATCTGCTTTTAACAAATCATAAGGTGAATCCAACAAAAAATAGCGAGAATCCAACTTTATTTTTTTTGTCAATTAAAATAGGCATTCAGTAGGAAAAATTTTATTTAACATTAAAGCATTAAATTGGTAGAGTAAATTTACATGAATACATGCAAGGGAATAATTAAATATACTCATCCTAACCCTAGCACAAATTTACGCTAGCATGATAAAAACTAAATAATAAATAAGATTAAAAGAAAACTTACTTGGCATTAATTAAATTAAAAAAATAAACCTTCAATCTTCAAGTCTTCAAAGCAAAAGAAAATAAAAGAAAAAGAAGAGATGAATAGTGCTCAGCAGGCACCGTGCTGCGGCTGGCTGGCTGCCTCAATTTGCTATCATATGCTTTTTTTTATACTTGAGCAATATTTCTTCAAATAGGACTATGACTAATACATGACTAGGTGGGCCTGATTTGGTTGCATGGGCTTAAGTGGCCTTTGGCTCTATAAGATTTGTATAAATTGGCTTGGACTAAACTTTAGTAGCTGGGCTTTTTAATATTAATAAAAAACATAGGGATGGGCCCATAATTAAATACATTGAATTTTTGTCATATTTTAACTGCTGCATCTTGCATCACAATTTTGGACCCCGAGATGGATGAATTTGAAAAAGTACTGAACTGCAAAGTTGTAGCTCTCGAAATTATATTCAATTTAGGCTCAAGAATCGCATTATTTGAAGTTCCTAGTAAAAAGATAGGCCTCTGAAAGTATTGAACACTTTTAGGTGTCTTCATAAGTTTTAATTTATCTATTTTTCTAAATGTCCTTCAAATCTTTTCTAACACCTGAAAAACCATTAAAAATGGTAATATTAGTAATAGTATATGCTCTTCAAATTATAAACTAACATAATAAATTATAGCAATTTTTCAAAGCATCAATCAGAGCATGCCCAGTGACGCGCCGAAAATACTTCCATGCTTAGGTACCCAAGTGCAGGTTGTCAAGTTATAATACTTGGTAAGTCCAAGTGTCGAACCACAAGGATAGTCGGAAAGACGATGTGGTGATTACGAGTCTAAGGTTTTGTGAAGAGAATTTAATTGGTTGATTTTAGTTGTTGATTTTAAAGTCTTGCAATAAAAATTAAAATGATGTAATAATAGATGAGAAAAGGCTAAGGCATTATAGAATTCATTTGTTTTGCAAAGTTAAGTAAAATCAATCTCATTCAAAGTTCTCAATGCAATTCCTAAGTGTTAAATATTTTACCCATTTCTAAGCAAAAGGGTGTGAAGCAAAAGCAACCCATTCCCATATAAATGCCATATAAAAAAAGGGTGTAAACAAATATCAACACAAGTGTATCTCTCATTTTTATCTTGTGACAAAAGGTGTGAAGCAAGTGCAACCCATTCCCATATAATATCAACCAAGATTCAAACTTAAAATACACATAAAGAAAATGCATAAATTTAAACTAGGCATTTAAGAACTCATTATTAGTTTCCCCTAGGCAAATGACTTGATTATGAGAATGGCCAACTACAAGGAGTTTAGCTCGATAAATCATAACATTTCATTTGTCTAAGATTGGGAGGTCTAGGTGGAGGTCAAACCGTCCTATATAGACTTATTTGATAAATACAAATTGAATCCTTAAAATGATTAATGAAGTTGTTTATGACATAAATTTAAAAGATCCTCTTTGGCAATACTTTACTAAGAAGATGATGAGTCTTAAAATCACATAAAGTGTAGAAAGCACTCAACATATCATTAAAGTATTAAAAGATAAAAATCTCAAATTTATGGTGTTTCCATGAATATTCAAAAACTAATCATGCTTGGCAATGAAAAGTATCTCATTCAAAGAAAGAATGGACATAGGCTAGTAAGAAATACATAAGTGTATCATCTCTCCATTTATGCTTGAGATCTATTATACAAGGCATACAAAGTCAAATCATCATATGAAAATTATCTTACTTGCTTATGAATGGTTGAAAAAATGAAGAAGATGAAGGATTCAAAAAGTATTTAACAATACTAACAATGGAATGAGAATTGAACTTACATAATTAATGCATTGCAAATTTCATCTTTTAGCCTTAGCAAAGAAATTTACTCCATAATAAATGTAGAGACAAGAATTATAAAAGTGAACTCCATTTCTCTCTCTAGAAAAATATTACAAGCTCTCTATAAATTGAGAAATGAGAAATAAAAATAAGACTAAGCTCTTCTCTCCAAAACAACAATGAAGACTATAAATAGGAGAGTTGTGTTGGATGCCACAATTAAACAATGCTTTTTTTTTATTTTTGGTGGAGAATTCCACTATCTTGGATGCTCTTTAATCACATGGACACTTCCACTTTCTTTCTTTAATCACATGGACATGGAGACTTTCTTTCTTGGATGCTCTTTAATCACATGGAGACTTACTTTCTTGAATTCCTTTTGTCCATGGAAAATTCCACTATTGTATTAAATACAATATTTCTTGAAATCTAAAGACACCAAAATAAACACAAAATGTGCCTTTCCAAGCATTGTTAAATACAAAAGTGCTACGAGACTAATCGCGAAATAAGTTGGCAAACTAAGTAGTTTTAGAGAAATAAACGCGTCAAACAACTCCGAAAATGAGCGTATGAATGACAATATTAAGCGTTTATCAACTCCCCCCGATTTATCTCTTGCTAGTCCCTTAGCAAGCAAAATAAAAATAGCTATGTATAATATCCGAAAATGCATTTAGCACATGCATTAAGCCTTTGAACTCCTAAGTTCCCCTAGAAGACGAGTTGTGTCTCGTGAGAGTTTACAGTGATGATACCCACAAACATCCGAAGTTTGAAATCTAAGTAGAAGAATTGAAGCATTTTCACGAATTAATTCAAGTGTTTGGCATTACTATTACAATTTCCGGAATGTTGGCATTTGTATAACGATCTCTACTGCTTACAATCTCCTTTAGAAACTAGCTCCACATTCCCATTTGAACACACTATGCATATGGATCTTTGACACAATCATTCTTAATCACAAATAGTTTTATTCATCAATAGTGGAAGAGAGAAATCTTTCAAAAACAAAAGCTCAAGAACTTTGTCAATTTTAAGCACTTTTTTTTTTTTTATCTTTTACTTGGACTTTTTGCTAAATTAGCTCAAGGTGGTTTGCATCTCTATGGAGGGCAGCAGTCTCACTTTGTGATTTTGCATTCATAGCTTAATTTTTTTTTTTTTAAATGCACAAAGGAAGCTATTCACCCCTTTTCCATATGGTAACCTTTGCCTATCCTTAATATTAGACAAAATGACTTATGAATTTAGTCAAGTGAAGCTTAAAGTCAATATTAAGTTTAAAATTCATCCAAGTTTTTTTTAAAAAAAAATTATTTTTTTTAAGTGCCATGCATGTGTCCCCTCTAAGGAGGATCTTTTCGAAAGAATTTTTATTGCATTTGAACATTATTTCTCTCTACACAAGATGAAAATCACTCTATGTGATACCAAAGACTAAATCAAGCCACAACATTATGCATATTCATAGGAAACTACAAGGCTCAAGAATCTAAATGAAGCAATGCCATGGAGATTATCACTCAACTACCTATCTGAATCAAGAATTTCATGCCAAAAATCATCAATTCAAAAATAATTCTAAAAAAAATGATCATCATATTACAAACTTTGATAAGATAGTGAAATTGATCCTAGCATGGAGAAAAATTAACATGAAAAAACAAAAAAAAGTATGCTTGAGAATTTGAGATTTAAATTTGAAAGTGCTCACCCCCCAACTTAAAGTTGGCATTGTCCCTAATGCTTTTGAAGACCACGAAAAGTGGGCAAATTCTTGAAAAATTGCTTTCCAATTTCTCCAAAAAGAAGTTAGGATTAATTTCAAAGCTACGATATATAAAAACAAATCTAAGAAAAACGGGTTAGCATTAGTCCAACATAAAATGAAAAATTAAAGCTCAAGCCATCACAAGTAGTTATGCTAAAATAATGCAACAACCCCAAAAGAAAATAAATAAAAATAAAAATGGAGTTTTTCAAAATTAGGAGGTTTTTTTTGTTTTTTTGTTTTTTTTTGAAAATCACCTCAGACCTACGGCAGTGGACTCCAAAGTTTTTTGAAAGTTTGATTTTTTGGATTTTGGTCCATTCACTTTAGTACATCCAAGTTTGCTGTTTTTGCATTTTAGTCCCTGAACTTTTTCCAACGTGCGACGATCCTCCCAAAACTCCAGAAAATAAACAAAAATTATATACAAACATGACCTACACGTGTTAGGCATAGGTCGGCCGCTTAGAGGGGTGGACTCCTCGAGATGGAGCACCCTTTTTCTTTCGCCGAAAGGTGCTCCCTCAAGATACTCCCTGTCGGATCTCCCTTCCCCCTTTTCGTGCTCTTATCCCTTTTTTCTCTTCACCTTCCTCCCTCTTCACCTTCCTCAAACCCAATCTATCTTTTTCAACACCATCCATTTCTTCTAACGCCATTTTTACAGTTTCTCTTGCAAAAATAAACAGAAATAATGTCGAGCACTCACCGTTTTGCAGGTCCTCCATGTGTGGCTTGCGCTTATAGCCACAAGAGATGTCCTCTATCTTGTGAATATGCCAAAAATTTTCGACATGTGATTGATCGTCAGGATTATCACACAATCTTTACTGTTTTTGGAGTGAGGAACGTTGCATCTTTTTTGCGAGATGTCCCCGAAGATCAACATCTCGAGACTCTTAATTCATATCTACTTGAAGCAACGACAAGAATAGAGAATCCCATTAGAGGCTGTACTGCTCTCCTTACTTCTCTTGAACATAAGGTGGAAGAGTTACAAGCACGGGTGACGGCATTAGAGGCTCGGTTAGAAAGGGGATCTTCCTGCGCTAACCCGTTATGTTCCTTTGCTCCTCCTGGCGGTTTTTTAAGCCTCCTTATGTCGGCAGAAGAGATTGCACCTGAGATCCCTCCGTCTACTGTGAATCTTATAGAAAACGGGGCTTCTCTGACTGAAATGAATTTGCTGTCATTTCCGAATCCGTCCTATGACCAGACTACCTTGGACGCCGTTTACCATGCGGCCTCGGACGGTTTTTTATCGCAATCTTCGCAAGATGATTTTATTACGGGTTTTGCTGAAACAACAGCCCCTGACTGGACAGCTTTAGGGGATATTCGCCATGATTTTTCCGAGTATTCTTCTTCTGATTTAAATACTATTTTGAATTTTGGTGCTGATGATCTTCAGATTCTTCAGCCTTTTTTTGAGTGATTAGGTAATGTGCACCTCCAGTGAGGGCTTTGTATAAATGTTTAAGAAATGTTTTTCTTGTGATTGTTTAAAGCATAGCCCCTTTCACCTCTAGTAGGATGCCTTGGTAGTGGTTGGCCTCTTGGTGGACTTATACGAAGAGCAATGTACAAATTTCCGGGCATAAGCCCGGAAGGGTGATCTCGAATAAAATTTTCCACCTAAAAAAAAATTAAAAATAAGTAGGAAAAGTAATTTACAAAGGGAGAGAATACTTACAAAGTGATTTTTTTTCTTTTTTTTTACAAAACCCGTAATCCGTCTTTCGCCGTATCCCCGGCAACGGCGCCAAAAACTTGACGCGCCGAAAATACTTCCGTGCTTAGGTACCCAAGTGCAGGTTGTCAAGTTATAATATTTGGTAAGTCCAAGTGTCGAACCACAAGGATAGTCGGAAAGACGATGTGCTAATTACGAGTCTAAGGTTTTGTGAAGAGAATTTAATTGGTTGATTTTAGTTGTTGATTTTAAAGTCTTGCAATAAAAATTAAAATGATGTAATAATAGATGAGAAAAGGCTAAGGCATTATAGAATTCATTTGTTTTGCAAAGTTAAGTAAAATCAATCTCATTCAAAGTTCTCAATGCAATTCCTAAGTGTTAAATATTTTACCCATTTCTAAGCAAAAGGGTGTGAAGCAAAAGCAACCCATTCCCATATAAATGCCATATAAAGAAAGGGTGTAAACAAATCTCAACACAAGTGTATCTCTCATTTTTATCTTGTGACAAAGGGTGTGAAGCAAGTGCAACCCATTCCCATATAATATCAACCAAGATTCAAACTTAAAATACACATAAAGAAAAGGCATAAATTTAAACTAGGCATTTAAGAACTCATTGTTAGTTTCCCCTAGGCAAATGACTTGATTATGAGAATGGCCAACTACAAGGAGTTTAGCTCGATAAATCATAACATTTCATTTGTCTAAGATTGGGAGGTCTAGGTGGAGGTCAAACCGTCCTATATAGACTTATTTGATAAATACAAATTGAATCCTTAAAATGATTAATGAAGTTGTTTATGACATAAATTTAAAAGATCCTCTTTGGCAATACTTTACTAAGAAGATGATGAGTCTTAAAATCACATAAAGTGTAGAAAGCACTCAACATATCATTAAAGTATTAAAAGATAAAAATCTCAAATTTATGGTGTTTCCATGAATATTCAAAAACTAATCATGCTTGGCAATGAAAAGTATCTCATTCAAAGAAAGAATGGACATAGGCTAGTAAGAAATACATAAGTGTATCATCTCTCCATTAATGCTCGAGATCTATGTATCCAAGGCATACAAAGTCAAATCATCATATGAAAATTATCTTACTTGCTTATGAATGGTTGAAAAAATGGAGAAGATGAATGATTCAAAAAGTATTTAACAATACTAACAATGGAATGAGAATTGAACTTACATAATTAATGCATTGCAAATTTCATCTTTTAGCCTTAGCAAAGAAATTTACTCCATAATAAATGTACAGACAAGAATTATAAAAGTGAACTCCATTTCTCTCTCTAGAAAAATATTACAAGCTCTCTATAAATTGAGAAATGAGAAATAAAAATAAGACTAAGCTCTCCTCTCCAAAACAACAATGAAGACTATAAATAGGAGAGTTGTGTTGGATGCCAAAATTAAACAATGCTTTTTTTTATTTTTGGTGGAGAATTCCACTATCTTGGATGCTCTTTAATCACATGGACACTTCCACTTTCTTTCTTTAATCACATGGACATGGAGACCTTCTTTCTTGGATGCTCTTTAATCACATGGAGACTTACTTTCTCGAATTCCTTTTGTCCATGGAAAATTCCACTATTGTATTAAATACAATATTTCTTGAAATCTAAAGACACCAAAATAAACACAAAATGTGCCTTTCCAAGCATTGTTAAATACAAAAATGCTACGAGACTAATCGTGAAATAAGTTGGCAAACTAAGTAGTTTTAGAGAAATAAACGGGTAAAACAACTCCGAAAATGAGCGTATGAATGACAATATTAAGCGTTTATCACCCAGCGAGTTTCTAGACCCATCCTCCTTGTTATATATTCATATTTCTTTTTCTTTTTTCACCAACTTAGTTCAAATTCAAGAGAGAGATTAGGAGAGGTGAGAGAAAGCAATTAGGAGGGACTTTTGGAGTGATTCTCCATAGTCCCTTGCTTCCAATAAGATTAACATCATCTCCATATTCTTCTCCACCTCATTTCCACCATTTTTAGGTTTTTAAGCTCAAAGTTGGGGATTTGGTGTTATATCAGATTTTGGCTCTATTCAAGGCTTCAAACCTTCGATTATCGACTTAACTAAGGTGGGAACACTAGTATCTAACTTCAATTTCAACTATTCATTGTTGCATCTTGATTTTCTTTAAAAAATTGGGGTTTTCTTTATAAATGGAATGGATACTCATACATGGGGCTTGGGTTAGATGTTTATGTGCATATACCTTATTCTTTCCATATTTCTTTGTTGTTATTTCATGATGATTGTTAAAAATACATATTGTGTGTTGACTATCATGAAACCTAGCCAATAACCAATAGCGCGTATGTGCGTATACTGCATTTGGGGACTTAATATATTGAGTTAAGGCGTAGAAAAGGAAACATATGCATGATTTGAATTTAGTACTATATAAATTATATATTGAGGAGTATAAGTTAATATGAAATCTATTTGGACAGATATGATGGCGATACATATATATATATACATATGTGTGTATATGCATATATTGATAAATTTAGGATTATAAAGTATGCTTTCGTTAATTTGTCTCATGTATGTGATATTATTGTTATACCTAAGCTATTAAATAGCTATTGTGAAAATTTACTTGAAAACCCACCAGTCCGTACCTATTCTGAATGGATTTATAACATATCTTTGAATGGGTTATATATTAAGACCATATGGGAAAGTTTTGATTGAAGTTAATTGTCATAGATCATAAATATGACTTGGCTTGGTGCCAACTAGGTGATTTGTTATAAGACTCCCTAATTGGTGGAAATAGTAAATAAAATTCTTGACTGAGCTATAACATGGAGACTATAACGGACTTGGTGGAGTTGGCTGAAGTATAGTACTAATATGATTACATGATTTGAGATATCCAAATATATATATAGAGAAATGGGATAGATGTATATATTGAATAAATATTTGGTTAATAATTATTATTTTCATAAACCATCTTATTTTGAGTACGAACATGCACTAATGGTCCACGGGGTTGACTTAGACTTGGTGGCTATATACCCTGGTCTGCGTAGAGGGACCTCGCTATATTAGCAGCATATTCTATGATCCTTGTAGAGGGATCCCGATTTAGGAGCGGCATACTCTACGGTCTTGTAACATCCCGCTTAATCATCTCTCGCAAATCACGGCCTAAGTCACGTATAAGGCAGAATCGGGCTCCGGATAGCCAAATTGAGTTCTGGGAAGGTTGGCATGGTTCGAAAACTTCCAACAAATTATATTAACATATTTAAGTGTGTTATAATGACCATAAGTCATTTCGGATGGATCAGACGAAAATTAGCTCGTAAATAGCAAGTTTCGGTCCTACGCGATTAACGGTTTTTAATCGACTTTGGAAGACCATATCTTCTTCAAGGGATTGACCCTCCAAAGGTGGAACAATAGTATTAAAGCTTATTTTTAAGTTATTATAACATATTTGTTCCTAATCAAACCAAACCTAGGGTTTTTCTACCGAAATTGCATATTCATGGGGTTCGGGTTAATTTTCTCTGTTTCTTTGATTGATTTAGAGTTAATATGTATATAAATGGTGGATTATACTAGAAACCCCAATTTCTACCTTAATTTCCAAAAGTTTGGCATAAAACCCCTATATACGGATATGGTTATGAACTAAATGCTATGATACGCATACATAGGTCACGATACATGGTTTTAAAAGTATACTTTGGCCTTGATTACGCATTTATGGGATATTGTTATTGTATTTTGGCTGTTGTCTTATACTTTATGTATTTTATTACTTATTTGGCCAGTCCGTAATTATTTTGGGCATGATTATAAACCCTTTATGTATAAACAAAGGGTTATGGTCCTAAGGGGAGGTCTCTATAGAATTTATATACTATGAAAACTATATTATATTTAGCTTTGGTGCCACGGTGACTGAAAGCGTAAAGTGCCTTCCAAATCCATGATATTTTAACTGAGCCAATAGTTGACGGACCTGGCAGGCCTACTCCAAGTACAACAACAATACTACTGCGTGTTCTACGAAGCGCATACATATACATAACTATGAATGAGATATATATCTACGAGTTATATCAATACATATGGAATGTATGTATATACAGATCTACATCTATTGAATTATATATGTTCTTATGATTTCCTTGATTTGATTCGTTTACTATCCTTTGGAGTTTAATTGGATATATTATCGGATGGCCACACCGTTCATACTAGATAGATATTGGTGATACCCGTAGCGTATGCCTTGGTGGCTGCGTGAGGTAGCGTATGCCTTTGTGGCTGCGTGAGGTAGCGTCTAGGTGGACCTGGTAGGTGGTCCCTGCCTTGGGGACAGAAGAAACCAAGTTTGATCGCGATCCGTGTGCTCACGTATGAAAATCCTAGACGTGAGAATGATATATGATTGATGTGATAGATCTAGTCGCGTTGTTGTGGCATATACAGTATGATGATGTATATATACATACATTGCCTTTCTTATATTTTGGGATGGGGACATTATATATACATTTCACGAAAGGTTTTCCATGCATTGGCTGCTTCATAAATGTGTTATATATGTATATGTATTTATATTTGAATATACAAAAAGAAATGTATTTTACCCTCAGGTGATTTATTACAGAGAAGCAGCATATAAACTAAATTTACCTTTATTATATTGCATTGCATGGCATGCATGGTTTCCAACCTATTTTCTTATACGAACCCTTATAGTTCCCACTGAGCCCGTTTAGCTCACTCCCATTTTCCCATTTTTGTAAACCAAGTATAAATGATTTCTCTTAAATGTGGAGTATCTATTGGAGTTGGATTATATGTACATTTTAACAGGTTTTGGCTTTGCCTTACAAACAAATTCCACATGCCAAAATTTTCAAAATTACCGCTTTATATGGAATTCTCTTTTTTATATAAGTTATAATTTATACCTTACACCCGTCGTCGCGTACGACACCGTGACTAACTGAGTCCCGGAGGCAAAATCCTCTAAACGGGATTTTAGGGCATCACAGGTCTAGCTAAGGGGACCGCACGAGGCGTCATACCCTGTACATCTAGGTGGTCCATGGGGTGGCCCAGCCTTGGGGGCTTAGATCGCGATCGCTGTGCACAGTCGAAAAATCCTAGATGTTGGATATGAGATAGATGAACATGAGATTTTTATTAAAAGATTAGTGCCTACGTTTCTTCTACTACTCTATTTTCTTGTGATGGTTTACTTATATTATAAGAGTTTTTATTTTTTACTACAGTTTCCTTATCTCAAGGATACTAAGTTATAGTAATAATGATATATTCTTTTATGTAATCGGGGCCGGGATAGCATATGACATGCACATCATATAAACTGTTTCTCATGGCATTTATATCTATAAAGAGTTACATGTATGATTTAGATATATACATGTATGCATGATAACAATAAACTATTTTCATTATGATGCATTTCATGCATGGTTTTAAAACATTTTACGTATAGATGACCCCATAGTTCTCACTGAGCCCCATGTTTGCCTCACTCCCATTTTCCAACAGTTTTGCAGGTACTTCCTTAGGGCGATACGAGTATGGATTAGAACCTCTTATGACCATAAACAGTTGTAGTCGTCCGTGGATGACTTGTAACTTAAGAGTTATATATTAGTACCATTAGTATTGTTTGTATCATGAAATTGTATTCATTTTAATTCATATGAGATGTAAGGCCTTATTATTTAACTATTGGGACCTCGTTGGAGGAATTGTCTTATATTGAACTGTTTTACTACTATTTGATTAATACTTTATAGATGTGGAGTTAAAGTTCTAGATAAACTTATGTATTATATTTACAGCGGTTGGTTTCTTGAAAAAATGTGGCCTTTTATGTAATTTTCTATTATACATGTTTTATATCATGCATTTTAAACCCGCCGTCGCGTACGGCACCGTGATTAACCTGGTCTTGGAGGTCTAAACCTCATAACGGGATTCGGGGCGTCACATAATTAAAATAAAAGACTTATTAAAAAAATAAAGAAGCTACCAAAATAATAATAAAACTAATTACATTCTTTGCTAGCCGGTCTTGAGAACATGCTAGAAAAATAAGGCTGAATTTTGGACTTTAAAGTGTGCCCGCGCCTTATCAAAACAGCACTTCTACCTTTTGGTCACAATTCCCAGCTTTAATGTGCCCATGCTTTAAACAAATACTTCTTCTGATTTCTTGGCTAAAAAGGGCTAGGCTGAATCACATCACATAGGAAGTACATATTTATAACAAAGCCTTTCTCAAGCAATCCCATTTTTCTTCATCCTCATTTTCTACATTATCTAATACAAGTAAATACCTTTTTTGGTTTAATCTTCTTCGAAGCTCAGTTTCTATTTTGTCAACATTTGACAACCGAGGATTTCTTCCAGTGAGAGATTGTAACATCTCGCTTAAAAGCCTTGTAACCTCAAAATTTTTAGATACAGTGATCCATATTGTTTTCTCAAAATGCGTCATCACCTTAACATGATTGAAAATGAACCGAGCAAGCGTGGTCTTCCTTGACCGCCAATTCCTACTATGGCCATGAAAGATAACTGTATTTCATTTTCATAAGAACATAGCATGTCTACTATCATTAACAACTCAGCCTCTCTTCCCACAACTTCCAAATCATCTATGTTATGTGAAGTCAGCCGGATTTTAGTATGTTCGGTGGTGGCATCTTTCACCCCTTCAAGCCTAATAAGTCCGTTTTTAATGCCTTCTTTGTAAATCTCATCTAGCGATTTATTGATACTTGCAATCTTGTGATCCATATTTAGATGAAATAAAAGTGGGTTTTTCGAGGGAGAAAATAGGTCACGTACCTTGTCCATCTTTTGGTTTTGCAGCTTCCATTTAAGAGTTTCATATTTGAGCTTATCCAGCACAGCATTGGCACCATAGGCTACGTTTGCCAGCTTCTTCATCCAAATTCCAACATATAGCATTTGGGTCTTTTTATTCCCAGCAGCATCAAAGACTAAAGCTTGAACCATTTCCACAATTTCCTCGAAACTTTTGAGCTTGTCCGTAAAACCCCATGCAAGGCTCTCTTCGTCAGCTACAAGGGAGAATACATTGCTCAAAATATCTTTCGCAATAACACTCAATAGAGTTTTAGCCATCTTCTTAAATTTTCCAAATTATTGCAACTAGAATAAGAATGAATCGGTTGATATGTGAAACAACAATAAGGACTCCTCATAGTATTTGTTTGTGAGATTACAGATGGTCAACTAAGAAATAAAATATAGAGCTAGAAGGTAAAAATCAAAGAAGACAAAACCATTAAGTTGAAGTGTACTGCAAGAAGCTGCCAACATGTTGGTCGGTAACTGTTGTCGTTAGTGTTAACAACATTTTAAAATATGGATGTTAATGCGTTGCTTTAAAATAGTCAATTCCCCCATTTTTTTTATTGTCAACCCATTCTAACTCTATAATGCAATTTCCTTTTAATTTAAATTTATTTGTAAGTATTAATTTTTTTCTTGTACGGGACTTAGTTCACATCCATTATTCTTTTGGTTCAATTTCTTTTAATAGATTTATTTCGAATGTTAAACGGGTATAATTTTTTATTTTTTTTTATAAAACTTCATAGAGATGATCTCTATGCAATCCAATACATGTATAGGATATCTTGTGGCACCAATACACGTGTAAGATATCTCGTTGCAAATGGAAATTTTTTTTTTATTCTTTTCTCTTTTTACATGAAAGAAACCCATAGTTTTATATTATAACATATCTATACTACATATAAAAGTATGAATAATTTAAATATTTTTCTCTTTTTTGTGAAGACAAATATGCCCTTTGATTTTATACAAAAGATTTTAAGATTTACATTAAATAATACATTATAACTCCATATATTTTTATATTAGTATTAGAATTTCAAATAAATTCAAACTCTACTCTATTTTGCAAAAATAATTAAATAAAATTCTTAAGCTAGATTTACATAAAATAAAATAGTATAAGACTGTGGAAGCATAATTTCAGAATGTACACTTGGGCCAACTATCTGGCCCAAGCCTAGGCCCAAGGGGATCAGCCCAAAGATGAAAAGACGAGACACAACCCATAGAGCTAGAATAAGCAATTTGAGCCTCGCTGACCACACATGATTTCCTGGCCGAAATTAACTACTAGGTCGGTAGATATGACACGCGTGTGGGCGTTCTGGCGAGGTACTAAGACCTGTAAATGAGAGGTACTGCCAGTATTAGTTGCCAATATGGGCATTCTAGCGAATAAGGGCCATACATCTGTAAAGTACCATTTCCTTCTGGATAAGGACGTACAACACGCGTGTGGAATGGGAGAATTGCTGATCAAGCAAGGTCCTCTTTTGTCTTTTTGATTCTTAACCTAGCTAAGCATTGTAACCCTAATTCTATTATTATAAATAGAGGGGGATGGCTCAACAGAAAAGGAGGGATCCATGTAACAAACATCTTTTGAGCAAGAAAAG
This sequence comes from Lonicera japonica, assembly GCA_021464415.1. Lineage (NCBI taxonomy): Eukaryota > Viridiplantae > Streptophyta > Magnoliopsida > Dipsacales > Caprifoliaceae > Lonicera > Lonicera japonica. The sequence continues at coordinate 22,857,679 of CM038465.1, read as the reverse complement.
AAACACAAACACACACCACGGGAGGACGTACCACTGGATTGGGAATAATAGCCAACAGGGGAACTGTAAGACCCATAAATTTCTAGTTTTTACTTTTATATATAATACATGGGTATTATGGTAATGTTACATTAAGTGTCTATATAATTATAATTATGATTTATTTATTTATTTTCTACATTCATGAGTTAGATGGGTTCTATATAATATTATTTTGGGTAGCCTACTATAATAAATTAGTGAGTCTTATATTTTAATTTAATTGGTTTCCCTAATTCAACATGTATTAGGAAGTGGGCCAAGTCTATTATATAATTAGCATTTATAAGCCCTAATCTTATAAGAATTTAGTTAAAGCCTTAAGCCCATTATCTATTTAATAATAATATATTTAGTTATATTGGGAGAAGGAGAAGAAAAAAAAAGAAGAGAAAACCACGTACGTTGAAGAAAAACGGAAGAGGCGACTTAGGGCGTAGAAGGAGACACCATGGCGAATGATTATTTTCTTCCTTAGTTTCAAGATATCTTTCTCCATTTATCGATAATTTAAGGTGAGTGATTCTCACCCTTTTCTAGTGGTTTCTATTCATACATGTTTTGATTTTCTTTTGACCTAATTTTTGTGAAGGAGGGTTATTGTGTTTTTGCTTAATTGGTTGTAAGTTTCTTGATAAAGAATTTCAGTCATATACTCTTATTAAAAATCTGAGAAAAAGACATAGATTAATATTATGAGTTATAAGAATTTTGGATTTGAAATTGAATTATTAGGGTTTTTAATTTGGGAGATATAAATTTTACAAAACAAGTGTATTAAGATACCTAGTGTTAATCAGATTGCTGCCTTACATGTGTATATAGGAATTCGTTTGGGACACTCATCTTTCGTGTAAAAATCTGGAAAAATTAGAGAAGTTAATATCATGTGTTAGGAGGATCTGGGATTTAGAATTGATTGAATATGAATTTTATGTTGAGAGATATTGAATTTACAAAAATAGTGCACTACAGAATCTGATGCTAGACAGATTGTATATCTGTCACCAAAACGTTTATAACTCCTAACGTATAAATTATTTTTAGTTGAATCCAATTGTATATGAATCCAGACACATTAGGATATATTGTATAATTTTTATGGAATTTTTGGATTGTTGAATAATTCCCAGAATTTATATGAAGTTGGTGGCTGTGTCGATTATAAGTTCTGTTTGTGTTCTTATTTTGTTTGTGTGCAATTTAACTTATAATTTTGGTATAGTTTGAATAGGATTCTTAAAAATTGACTAGAGTAATAGGAAAATTCCTTAATTACGCCACTGCTCCCTTGTTATGATTTGATCTTGGATTTGACTCAACACTTGTGTGGATTTTCCATGATTTTTTTTGTGAAAAGAAAACTTTGGTAAAAGCCAATGGAATTTTATGATTTTGACCATAAGCCAGATGGGGGCTTGTGATTGTTGTTGTACTCGTTCTATTGTTGAATAGACGAGTGGATTATATGTGATTTTGCTCGCGAAAGGGCGAGTGTTTTGGCGCGCAAACGTATAACTAGCCTTCCGAAGAAGGTCGGAACTTTAGACGATATGCCCGTGCAGGTTTCGGTTCGGAGTGGCCGCTAGTTTTACGGGGAGACACAGGGCAAGATGATCTGTGTAGGCCATGGGAGAGTATGGCGAGGTGGCATGTAATTAAGGTGCACACGCTAACCAAAAAGTCTAGTGGATTAGGAATGTATGATTGTTCTCTTTGTTTAATTTGTATAAAATTATTAGATCTCTAAATGACAATTCTAGCACATGAACCTGGAAGGAAATTTTATGATGCTTATTTTCATGTTTTGAATGTCCTTTGATTCCTTATCGTTTAAAAGTTTTGGTTGAATTTCGCTTGTGAAAAGTGTATGCATTGAATCACGTCTTTGGAGTATTAAATGGTCAATTTTTACGATCTTTCGCGAGTATTTGTTGAAATCATCATTCTGGAAATTTTTCGTGTTTTAAGTTTTCCAAAATTCCGCAAGGTTTGGGCAGAAAAGAACATTTTTACTGCAGCGATTTATTTTGTGGTGTAGATATATTATCCTCGTCACTAACTTCTGATGTGCAGGAAGGTAGGCCTTTCTAATATTTGTGCAGGGTTGGCCTACCTTAGCGTTCTTATAAGTATTAATTTAAAGCTTTGTGAATGAATGTGACAAGAAACTAACCGCCACCTCTTTATCGGGAAACTACGATTTTGTCTCGATAATTATGTGGAACTACATGTCTTGTCTCATGGTTATTTCAGTTGAAAAATTTGTATTTATAATAATTTCATCATGGACATGGTGGGTGAAAGAATCAACTCATACCAGTATTTAATACTGACCCAAGTTGTCTTTGTGCTTCTTGGGTACGTTCTCTTTATGAGCGTAGCTAAGGGGTTTGCAGGAATTTGCGTGCTTTCTGATCGTGTTAAGACATATACTTGAAGTATGCTTATTTTGTACATTTTTTTTTTGATGTACTTGAAAAGTGGGGGCGATTTAGATGTACTCTGGCCAAATAGTTTTTGTAAAGCATATGTAATTGGACTTTTGTATATATATAAGGTTGGACATTTTAATTTTATTTATTCTGCAAAATATTTATTTAAAAAAAAAAAGTTTTTGTTTATCAAGTTTATATTTTGATTTTCGAGCATTAGATTAAAAGTAAATATAGTTTTAAAATTTTCACACCCGGTAGTTGGATGGTCGAGTAGGTGTGGATTAATGAGTAGTCGAGGTTCAAAAATCGGGGTGTGACAGGAACCTACCCACACAATCCACAAAATTCAATCTCATTCAATCGATAATTTACTGTTCATCTGCCACCTTTTAGAATCTATTACCGACTCTACCTACTATGGGCTGATTCCCCATCAACAAATTCATTTTGGGCTTGGTCAGATTAAGGCCACCCACAATTGGCGCTGTCTGTGGGAATCCTGCAACATGAAGGTAACTTTCCGGTAATTAGATTCATTTTCTCTCACTACAGTTCATTTCATAATATTTTCTGCATTCTCAATAGTTCTCTGCTTGGTGTGGTCATTTAAGCAATACTTGCCCTAGAACTTTCAAAAATGTTTCAAACCAGAAGCCATCAAATGGGTGACCACAATAGCCCATATATTATCCCTCTTGCTGACCCAAACGTTTTGGCACCAACCACAAGTCGAGCCATGGCTCGAAATGTTGACAGACCTAGACAAACAAGCCAAACCCATACTCATTCCTCTTTTCCCTACGACCTTAACTACACTAAAAAAGAGATCATCATTTTAACTGAGCAACAACGAATAGCCCAACTAGAACATAAGAAAGAAGTCCTGTTTAATATGCTCAAAGAGTAAATTGCAGCAAACACTGTTAGAGAGCCTTCTAGGATGGCAGTCCCAACGGGAATAAATGTCTCCTCAACCAGGGAAGAACAAACTGATGGTGAGGTAAACTCTACTTTTCGTGGGAAGGGCAAGGCAAGGTCGGAGTGACAAGGCCAAAGGACTTTGGTTTTCGAACACGCCCCCCAGGAACAGTTTCATCCGGCCAACCTAACATTTTTGATCGCCTGGGGGATAGACCATTCCAAATAACCCGAAGGGTAGAACATGCAGGAAGGCTCGAGAGGGAACTACAGTTAAACCGAGAAGAGCGAATGGAAAGAGTGGAACCCAGACCGAAAAATTGGGCCGAGCAGGATCTCTGAAAGATGATATACTCGGCAATTGCCGACAGAAGGGAGGATGGTAAAACCACGACCGAATTGGCGAGAAAAGCCTTGGGCGAAGATTACGGATCACCCTTCACAATAAGGATATAGGACGCACCCCCACTAAAAAAATTTGGACAGCCAAAGTTCAACATTTATGATGGCCGATCATGTGAGGCATTACAAACAGGTGATGACCTACTGGCGTAACGAAGAGACACTTATTTGCAAGATGTTCCCGGCTAGTCTAGGTGACACAGCTCTCAGATGGTTTGATAAACTCCCGCCAGGTGGGATAGACAATTTTCGGGACTTGGCCGAATGATTTACGGCCCATTTCATAACGAATATCAGAGTGATCAAAGGACCAGAAGCCCTGACTCATTTGAAGAAGAAACACAATGAAAGTTTGAGGGAATACTTATAAAGGTATTGGGCATTATTCCAAGAAGCGGAAGATTGTGAAGAGAGATTTTCTGTTAACACGTTTAAATTTGGTTTGTTGTGGGACGATAACGGCAACTATAATGATCTGACCAGGAGACCACCGAAAAGTTTTAATGATCTTTTAGCAAGGGTAGACGAGTTCTCGAGAGTGGAAGACAGCCAACAGGTCAGTTAACAAGAAAGATAAGGAAATAAATGGAAATGGAGACCGTCGTGAGGATAGCGGTTCAAAGAAAAATTGAGGAGAAAACTCAAATGAGCCGAGAAACTAACGCGAAAAAAATAGTGCAATCGTATACACCCAAGTGTAGGCAGTCAAGTTGTAGTATAGACTATGGAAGTCCGAGTGTCGAACCACAGAGAGGGGGCGAAAGCTTTGTATGTCACGAGCTTTATATAATAGATATTGATTGATTAAAGGTTGTATTGTGAATTGTTTTACGAAAGTTTTAAAACAAACTTTAGAATTTATGAAATTGTTCTTATATTTAAAGAAAGCAAAGGCTTTGGGGGATCATTTGTTGTTTTATAATAACCATGTTTTAATGATTCCAATCTCGCTCATTTATTTACTTTAGTGTGATTTTTATTTGCTTGTCAAGAGGTAGCCTAGACGTTGGCAGTAAAAGATTTCGAGGAAATACAACCAATCCAACTCCACTAGACCACCAAATGAGGAAAGACAAATATCACATTAAAAGAATAAATAAGCAATTAGAAAGTTCTCAAATAGAGGCACAAAGTGCATTTAGGTGTTGTAGGTGACAAGGGAAAATAGAACCACACTTTACACTTAACCACAAGATGTGACCATATTTAAAACAACATTTCTAATTTTATATAAATAGCATAGCCATCCATTTACAATGGTGGTTGTCGAATAATATGTGACGCCCTAAAATCCCGTTTAGAGGTTTGTACCTCCGGGACCCGGTTAGCCACGAAGTCGTACGCGACAACGGGTGATCAGATGTAAACTTAGAATTCTATACCACAAACATGCTCAAGTAATAAAATCATTTTAAAAGAAATTCTGGCATGTGGAGTTTATTTATCAAGCAATACCAAAACCTGTTAAAATATCCATACAACCCATGTTCAATAGATACTCCACATTTTAGGGAAAATCATTTATACAAAGCCTCAACTGAGGTCCCAATCTCAATAAACTTTATATCAAAATACAACACTATAATATATAAACATTTATTAACTAAACAACTAGTACATAAGTCGTTTCCTAACGACTAAGGTGATCAAAGTCCATCAGAGCTATCTAGACTTGGTGAGCGCACCGTTCCCCGGGAAATACCTGCAAAACCTGGTTTGGAAAATGGGAGTGAGCCAAACGGGTTCAGTGGGAACTATAAGGTTTGTATAAGAAAATAGATTAGAAACCATGCATGCCAAGCAATGCAATATAATGAAAGTAAGGTTGGTTTATATGCTGCCTCTGTGTAATAAATCTCCTCTGGGTAGAAATATGTATATACAAATGTAAATACATGTACGTATATAATACATTTAAGAAGCAGCCAATGCATGGAAAACCTTTTCGTGAAATGCAGTTATAATGCCCCCAACCCAAAATTATAAGAAAGGCAATATATATATATATACGTCATCATACTGTATCTGCCACAACACCGTGACTAGATCTATCACATCAATCACACATATCATACTCACGTCTAGGATTTTCATAAATCTACTGTGCACAGAGATAGCCGGCAACTAGGTTTCTTCTGCCCAAGGCAGGGACCACCTACCAGGTCCACCTAGACGCTACCTCACGCAGCCACACAGGCATACGCTACCTCACGCAGCCACACAGGCATACGCTACCTCACGCCGCCATAAAGGCGCACGCTACAATAATACTCACGTAGCCACCAAGGCTATACGCTACAGGTAATCACCATCTATCTAGTACGAACGGTGTGGCTATCCGCTAATCAATATCAAATAATAATAAACACATCAAATCTGTGAAATCATAAGAATATAGAATCCAACAGATGTAGGTATGAATATACATACATCCCATATGTATTTGTATAGCTCGTATATATATATATCTATTCTTGATATGTGTACACATGCATATTGTATAACATATAGTGGTATTGCTGTTGTACTTCAGCTAGGCTTGCCAGGTCCGTCAACTAATGGCTCAGTTAAAAGATCATGAATTTGGGAGGCATTATATGTGTTCAGTCAACGTGGCACCAAAGCCAAATATAATGTAGTTCTCATAGTATACGCAATATATATAGACCTCCCCTTAACACCATAATGCTTTGATTATATATAAAAGGGTTATAATTATGCCCAGCACAGTTACGGACTGGCCAAATAAGTAACAAAACTCATAATATATAAACCAACAGTCAAAGTACAACAACAATATCACCAATAAGAGTAATCAAGGCCGTAGCCTACTTTTGAGACCAAGTGTAGCAGTGTATGTATGCGTATTAGAGTACACAGTACCCTATCGTATCCGTACATAAGGGTTTTGTACAAATCTTACCAAAAACAATATAGAAATTAGGGCTTATCATAAAATCCGCTATTTATATCTGTATTAAGTTCAAATCAAACAAAGAGTCAAGAGCAATTAGCCCAAACCCCCATGAACATGAACTTTGAGTAAAAACCCTAGGTTTGGATTGATTTGGTGTGAATATGTTATAATAAGTTGAAAAGGAGTTTAAATACTATTGTTCCCACCTTAAGAGGGTCAATCCCTCGAAGTATTGCGGAAGAATCGAGGCGGAGAAGCACGAAAACGAAAAACCCCCAATTTCTCTCCAAAACCCAAGCTATGGTGGATTTGGATGGAGAAGGAGATGAAGATGATGATGAACATGATGATGATGGTGAGAATCTTGTGTGGAAGATGCACCCTCAAATGATCCCTTAAAATCCCCCAAATTCGCCCCTTTTTCTCTCTCTAAAGGCTCTCCAAATGAATGTGTTAAATGGGGAAGAAAGGAGGTGAAAATATATGAAATTCTCGCCCAGGTCGATGTAGTCGACTACATCAAAACTCATGTAGTCGACTACCACTATTCACAGCACACAGTTTTGTTGTTTGGTCAAAGTCTCAACTTCACTCCCAATTTTGACCATCGAGGAGTGAGAACTGGGTCTCAGCCAAAACACAAAAGTTGTAGAGGGCATTGAGATGAAGGCGTGGCCAAAAACGGGGACTCATTTGGAGTTTGGATGAAGAAGTTATGGTCTTTCAAAGTTGGGTAAAAACCATTAATTGCGTAGGACCTAAACTTGTGATTTTCGAACCGATTTCCGTCCGAACCACCCGAAACAACTTATGGTCATTATAACACACTTATATATGTTAATATGACTTGTTGGAAGTTTCCAAACCATGCCAACCTTTATAGAACCCGATTTGGCTACCCGGAGCCAAATTTAGTCTTATACGCGATATGGGTCGTGATTCGCAAGCGATAAAGAAACCGGGTGTTACATAATATATGCTCACTTGAAGTTCATTGTTAGTATTTTAATGATTTCTATAGTACTCATCATACTTGGCATGATGAGTCTAACAATCATTGATATACTAAACCTATCCATTAATCACCAAAGAATTCCATATACTTGGCATAAGGAAGCAAAGGAAATTTAAATGGAAGTTTCATAATCTTTGTGGTGTTTTAAATCATCAAAGAGTATAAAACGTGTTTGAAAATAGATAAGTACAACTATTTGACAACACTAGGCATGAAGCTTAAAGGAATTGGAACCTAAATTATGTTCATGTTTACAACAAGTTCACCCCCTAGCCTAAGCTAGGTGATTCACCCCTCCATAGATGATGAAAGCATATTAAAGAAGATGTAGAATCAAAAGATCACTTGTATTAATAAAGATGGAAAAAGTTTATTACAAGCGGAGGAGAATACAAGGAGAAAATGGAAATTTGTCTCAACTTTTGCTCTCTTAATTCTCTCTTAATTACAAGACTATTTCTCTCTCTAAAGTTGTATATTACAAGCTTTGAACCTTGCCCTCTATTTATAGAAGTCCTAAGGAGGTGGGGTCAAATGGCCAAGTTGCAAAAAGGTGAGTTGTAAAAAGTTGTACAAGTTGGCAAGTTGATGCAAGTTGTTGAAAAATATCTGCAAGCCTTAAGATCTATCTTGCCTTGAGCAAGATCGATCTTGCTTCAAAGCTACTAGTGGTGAAAGGGGCAAGATCGATCTTCGGTGGCCAAGATCAATCTTGGAAGCTCTCGGGTCGTTTTTTTCAAAAGCTGCCAGGGACCAAGATCGATCTTACTAATGCCAAGATCAATCTTGGCTTCTTCGAATGTCTTAAAATCTTCTTTTCTTTGCCCAAGCTTCTCTCAATCTTCTCTAATTCTTTTAACATCTTTTTCTTGCCATTCTTTCCAATGAACATTCACATATCAACAAAGCACAACCTTTTGTACACAATTAAGCTTGCAAAATTGGATTAGTAACCTAATTTGCTAATGACTCAACAAGTAGTAATTTGGAGTTTATTTGATGTGTTTAGCCATATAAGTGCATTATAATGCACTTATCACACCCTCCAACTTACTACTTGCTAGTCCCTTAGCAAGACTATGCAATATACCTATAAAAAGGATGCATTTGGCTATATGCATCGTACCATTTAAACCTCAAAGTTCCCAAAGAAGAAGAGTGGCCTTCTCGTGAAAGTTTTCAGAGATGATACCTACAAACATACAAATCATGATATTGCCTAACATTCATCCTTAATTTCAATTCTATTGTGCACGTCATGATTTAGCATTTCAAACGCCTTATTAGATTGCGTAGCAAACGAATAAAATCTCAAACTATATATATGAATTTAGACAGGAGTTCCAAATATGTCTTTTTTTGTGTGTGGATTTTTTATTTAAAAGAGCTTTTTAAACACATCAAGAATGAGTTTTGATTATCCTTTTGAAAGAAAAACAAATTCAACTGAGGGCACAATTCTACTTATAAAGTATTTTTAGCACATTTTTTTATTTTTTTCTTGGATTTTCTACAAAAAAGTAGAGGCGCTTTCACGCATAATGAATAGGTAGCCTTTTCCTTCTATTTTCTCTTGTAAGCGCATGTGGCTACTTTTTTTTTCACAAGGTGGCTTCACTTCAATTCATAAGGCAGCCTTTTCCATCTATCTCAAACACAAAAATTGGGCTATGCAATTACCAAGTGGAGCATTAAGTCAAGTTTAAAAGAAAAAGCCCTATCTCCAAGTGTTTTATCTTTTCAATTTCTTTTCAAAGTAAGGATAGTGCTTGCCTTTTTTCTTGGAAAATAGGTTTCTTTCTTAGGATAAAAACAACTCAATTGAATTAGCAAAAGTTCAATTTTAAAGCAAATGTGCCTTTTTGTTGTGCAATAGGCATGAGGAACTCAAGTCTAATTAAAGATAGAAATTAAGAGATGAAGCTTGAATGCCTATCTTAATCAAGAGTTGTCGTGCCAAGATCAAGAGTTGAACATGAATTGAAATGTAACGGCCTGGTCCCACCTCAATACGATATTGTCCGCTTTGGGTGAGCGCGACCTGCAACCTCTCAGGGCCTGTCCATCTACTCCCCTCACGGATTTGTTTTTGGGAGCTCACGACCAGCTTCCCAGGGGACCACCCATCCTGGGATTGCTCTGGTCCACTACTCGCTTAACTTCGGAGTTCTTATGGGATCCGAAGCCAGTGAGCTACCCAAAAGGCCTCGTACTTGATTAGCGACCGTTTCTTACTTATATGGGTTTTAAGGATCGCCCCATCTTCCGATGTGGGATGCCCCCTTTGAGCTACAATTCCTCCCCCAAGGGAGTACTCCATCACTCGCAGGGCATCACATGAAATTTTGAAGTTCAAAGCATGGAGATTAAATTATATCATGATTTCAAAAAAAATTGGGGCCTAAACATGAAAAGTAAGCAAAATAAGCAAAAATTTGAAATGCAATGCAAAAATTACATTTCCTTACCCCCCCAACTTGAAGTAGGCATTGTCCCCAATGCTTGAAGCAATAAATTTTTGAAGAAGTCGTTTCCATGGATAGAGCAAGATTTACAAAAGGAGAAAAATAACACACAAATATACAACTAAAAACAAGGTTAGGTCAGAATTAGCATACCCATTTGAAAGCAAAAGCTTGAGTTCAACATAAAGTACTAATCCGAAAACAACCTTAAAAATCCAAAACAAACCTAATAATTAAAAGTTAGCACAAGTTACTTAAAAACCAACATAAAACCAAAAGAGGAAATAAAATATAAGTGCCATTGTCTTCAAAAACCTACAAGCAACAGGCATTAAATAAAAGCCCATGCTTGAAAATTTGCATCCCAGGCTTGGAATCGGTTGACAATGTCTTGGTGATGATCTTTCTCCCGTTTGCTCAATGCCTCATAGCGCTGGTTGCTTTCTTGGTGGAAGTCTTCCATCCACTTAATTTGGCGCTCCTCCATAGCCATTATTAATTGATTGATTTCTTCAAAGCCCGTGGCTTGTGGTGCTTGAGCCAAAGAACCTTCTCCCGAAGCCACGTGTGCTCTTTTTCGCCGCCTTAGTGGTTGCACTTGCTCCCCCCTTCCGCTTGCGGATCTTCCTCTTCCTCCATTGCCGTCGGACCTCCAGAGGGTTGGGTATGAAGCTGTACTTGAGATCGTTTGAGAGTGGAGTTGTTTACAATCCCCAATTGTTTAATAATTTTGTCACCGTCCTGATCCTTCACTCCAAAATGGGCACGAAACCAAGTAATTATCACTCCTAATTTGATTGTCTCCTTTGCCTAAATTTATGTTGTGGTGCGGCCTATCATGTTCACAAAGTAACGTATGAGGCATATGCTTTGGTCGGTGGAAATTGTGTACATGATTAGTGCCTCATCAAGATAGAGGTGACTTTTGTGAGTGGTTGGGTATAAACAATTACACACCACCATCCACAATTTGTGCATTAGAGGTGGGAGTTGGGTGGCATTGATTTTGAATTTATCATGGGGTTTTGGAGTTCCCATGAGAGCCACATGAATAAGGTCCTCATCTGGCGTTTGGTTGGGTGAAGTGATGGGCAGTGTGTATGGTGATGGAGAGATGAAATGGGGCCTAGGGTTTTGATGGGGGGTGTGTATGGTCTAACAAGTGGAATTTTCAAGAAATTGCTCAAAACAGTGGGATTGAAGGGGATTTCCTTACCTTGGACAAAGGCAACACATTCATATTTTTCCTTTTCGATAAGCGATGCGATAAATTCCAGACAAATAGTAGCATTGCAGTAGCTTATGTTTGTTTTGAGAAAATTTTACCAACCCGACCTTTGAACAATTGACATGAAAAATGGAAAATCAAAGAGTTCATCAATTGCCAAAGCTCTCTCCGCTACAACCGTTCGAGTGCTAAACCAATCTTTATACCATGTCTTCTCAACCTCACTTCGAAACCCTTGGTAACCACGTCTTGGATTGGGCTTAACTTCAATTGGTTTGGTGACATTTTTTCGCCTTTGAGATGATGAAGAAGACATTTGAGAATGCTTTTTGGTGGATAAAAGAGAGTGATTAGTTGATTTCTCAAAATCCCAACACCTTGGGTTTGGTAATTTTTTAAATTGAAGGGTTTGGTGATTGAAAAATGGATATAGGATGAGGGAATGGTTGTAAATGATGAAGATAGTTGATTTTTAGAGTTAGAGAATGGATAAATTTGGAATCTAGGGTTTTTGGGTATGGGATTTAGTGAGTTGGTGATGGAGAGATGAAATGGGGGTAGGGTTTTGATGGTGATGATGGGAGCTATGAAAAGGGATAGTAAAAAATGATGAGAGGAGCATTTTATTTTGGGTGTAGTAATGGAGGGGGGTTATGGTTTATGGAGAGTGGGAGAGAAAATGGAGAAAAATGCTCAAAAATGGGGTTTAAAAAAAATGCTCTGTCGCTTGCTATAGTACCCAAGATCGATCTTGCTTGCTCTCGGGACTTGCTTCGTAATTCTGTGAATGAAAAGATTTTCCAAGATCGATCTTGCCTTGAGCAAGATTGTTCTTACTTGCTCTTAGATGCTGCTCTGTTTTTCCACTGATATTCAAAACTTCCCAAGATTGATCTTGGGATGACAAAGATTGGTCTTGGTCACCCTCAGGATCCCGTATTGGCTGCACTTAGCTTCTTTCTTCATTTTCTTGCCAAATCTTTTTGGAATGGTTTTCTTGTGCTACAAAAAATACTTAAACACAAATATATACATTATTTACACAAGACAACCTATGTTTTTACACATAGGTTGGTTCATTTAGAGGGACGGACTCCTCCAAAGTCGGGATCTCAAAAAATTGCTTTAATCTTTGGCCATTGACTTTAAATTCAAAGCCATTTTTGGGATCCACCACCATCACGGCTCCGTATGGATAAACGTGTTTAACAATGAATGGGCCGGTCCATCTTGATTTTAACTTTCCCGGGAAGAGATGTAGACGAGAATCATAAACAAGGACTTTTTGGCCAATTTGAAAATCTTTTCTCAAAATATTTTTGTCATGAAATTTTTTTGCTCAATCCTTGCTTATTTTTGAATTTTCATATGCATCTCTTCTTAACTCCTCAATTTCCTCAATTTGGAGTTTTCAATTTTTGCCCACTTCTTTGAAATCAAAGTTCAATTTTATAATTGCCAAAAAAGATTTATGTTCTAATTCCATGGGCAAGTGGCATGATTTTCCAAATACCAAACGATAGGGAGACATGTTAAGATTAGTTTTAAAAGTTGTTCGGTATGCCCAAAGCACATCATTTAAGCGCAAAGATCAATCTTTGCGATTTGGATTTAACGTTTTTTTCCAAAATTTGTTTAATTTCCCTATTTGCATGTTCTGCTTGCCCATTTGTTTGGGGATGATAAACGAGGGATATCTTGTGGGTCACACCATACTTGCGCATGAGTTTTTCAAAAAATTGGTTTACAAAAATGTGTACCACCATCACTTATCATTGTTTTTGGAATTCCAAATCTTGCAAATATATTTTCTTTTAAAAAGTGAACTACCATGTTATGGTCATTTGTTTTGCAAGCTTTGGCCTCCACCCATTTAGAAACATAATCTACAACAACTAAAATATAAAGATTACCAAATGAGGGTGGGAAAGGTCCCATCAAATCGATGCCCCAACAATTGAAGATTTCAAGAATTAAGATGGGGTTGAGTGGCATCATGCTTCGTCTTGTTATTCCTCCAAGCATTTGGCATCTCGAACATGTTTTGCAATTGTGGTGCGTGTCTTTGAACAAGGTTGGCCAATAAAGGCCACATTAATTGACCACCACAAGCTTCGGTGTGGCAAAAGGTGAGCACGCTTTCAACTTCTTCATCCAGAATGCATCGACGGATGATTTGATCTGAGCAATATTTGAAAAGATATGGCTCATCCCAATAGAAATGCTTAGCCTCGTTGATGAATCTCCTCTTGTCTTGTGAGCTCCATGATTTTGGCATCTCTCCGGTTACGACGAAATTGACAATATCGGCATACCATGGAGAATATGTCATTGAGAACAAGTGTTCATCGGGAAATGAGTCTTTGATTGAGCTTTCATTGATGGGATCATTGAACATGAGCCTTGACAAATGGTCAGCCACCACATTTTCGACTCCTTTCTTGTCTTTGATCATGATGTTAAATTCTTGAAGCAGAAGAATCCAACGCAAGAGTCACGGCTTAGCGTCCTTCTTTGTGAACAAGTATTTAAGAGCTGCATGGTCCGTGAAGATTAGGATTGGTGAGCCGATGAGATAGGATCGAAACTTGTCAAGAGCAAACACAATTGCAAGGAGTTCCTTCTCAGTAGTGGTGTAATTCATTTGACCCTCATTGAGAGTTCGGCTAGCATAATAAATCACACCCAGTTTCTTGTCCTTCTTTGGCCCGAGAATGACACTGATTGCATAGTCACTTGCGTCACACATAATTTCAAATGAAAGATTCCAATCCGGACTTTGCATAATGGGAGCGGTGGTGAGCAATTGTTTGAGGTTGTTGACGGCTTCCTCACATTGATTGGTCCACTCGAACAGGGCATCTTTGAGGAGAAGATTACACATTGGTTTAGCGATTAGGCTAAAATTTTCTATAAATCTTCGATAGAATCCAGCATGGCCCAAAAACGAGCGTACATCTTTGACCGTTTTTTGGAGTTGCAGTTTAGCAATGAGATCCACCTTAGCTTTGTGAACTTCGATTCCCTTTTTGGACATGACATGGCCCAATATAATCCCTTTTGTTACCATAAAATGACATTTTTCCCAATTGAGGACAAGCTGCTTTTCTACACATCGGTCTAGAACCTGCTCAAGATTTAATAAACAATTATTGAATGACCCACCGTAAACGGTGAAGTCATCCATAAACACTTCTAAAGTTCTTTCCATGAGATCACTAAAAATGCTTAGCATGCATCTTTAAAAAGTAGCAGGGGCATTAGATAATCCAAATGGCATCCTTCGATATGCGAATGTGCCAAATGGACATGTAAAGGTTGTTTTTTTCTTGATCATCCAAATCGATTTCAATTTGATTGTACCCTGAAAATCCGTCCAAGAAACAATAAAATTCATGTCCCGCCACTCTTTCTAGCATTTGACCTAAGAAAGGAAGTGGGAAATGATCTTTACGTGTTATAGCATTTAGTTTATGGATCAATGCACATACGCCACCTGAAAGTGACTCTTTGGGGGATTAATTCATCTTTCTCATTTTTGACCACCGTAAGCCCGGATTTTTTTGGCACGACTTGGGTAGGACTTACCCACTTACTATCCGAAATTGGATAGATTATTTTTGCATCAAGCAATTTCAACACCTCATTTCCAACAACTTCTTGTATATGCGGATTAAAATGGCATTGAAATTGTTTTGATGATTTAGCCTCATCTTCTAAATAAATTTTATGAGTACAAATTAAAGGACTAATCCCACGAAGATCGGCTAAACTCCAACCAAAGGCCTTTTTATACTTATCGAGCATACGTACCTACTTTTTTTCTTGTTCAGTTGAAAGTTCGAAATAAATTACCACTGTAAAAGTTCCAGAAGTACCTAAAAAAACATACTTCAAGTTGCTTGGCAAAGGCTTCAAATCATTCTTCCTTCGATTGGTGCAGATGGTTCAGATTTGCCTTCCTTCTTCAAAATCTGTTTTTCTTCCAAAGAAAACACTTTCTTGCAATAATTGGATTCTTCGGGAGTGGTTAGAATGTCTCCCAATGGATCAGTTTCAAAAGAGAATTCAAAGTGTTCTTCAACCAATGACTCTATCATGTTAACGTGTTCATTTTCATCTTCAAAATCGCATGCTTGCTTGCTTAATGAAAACACATTTAGCTCAAGAGTCATGTTTCCAAATGTTAATTTAACAATACCATTTTTACAATTAATTATCGCATTGGATGTTGCAAGAAATGGTCTTCCTAAAATAACAGGAATTTGATTAGCAGGGTTATGACAGGTTGTGTATCAATGACTATGAAATCAACGGGGAAGAAGAATTTGTCAACTTGCACAAGTACGCCTTCCACAATTCCTCGTGGAACCTTAACAGTCCTATCCGCTAATTCAATGGTGACTTTTGTGGGCTTCAACTCTCCTAAACCCAATTCTTCATAAACTGAAAATGGAAGAACATTCACACTTGCTCCTAAATCAAGTAAAGCTCGTTTTATTCGACAATTTCTTATCATACATGAAATTGTTGGACAACTGGGGTCCTTGTATTTTGCAAAATTGAGCTTACTTGTTCGGTCATAAAAGCTTTCTTTTTAACATTCAACCTTCTTTTTGTGGTACATATGTGCCTGTTTGTTTTAGTTTTTGAGTTTCGTTTTTAAGTTAATTTTTTGGGGAGTGTGAAAGTAAGTTGAAATGTGAATTTGGTTTTTGTTGGAGTTTTTTTTCAACAAATTCAAAAAATCTCATGAAAAAAACTTAAAAAATAGTCTTACTTTATAGATTTCAATGAGTACGTTTTAAATATATATTTTTTTATCTAATTCCAATTTTTGGATTTAAAGTTATGATATTTTAAAAATTTTATGAGAGATAAAGTAAAGTGAAGTAAATTTGGAATGTATGAAAGTAAATTTAACTTATGGTAGAAATTTTAAAATTTGGTTTTCAAAACACCAACCAAACAGAGGCTATATCTTTCAAAAAATTTTCGTAAGAAGGAATTTGTTTGACCGTATCGAGTAGTGGAATGTTGATTTTTACTTGTTTGAAAACTTCCAAAATTTTGGCATTTTGATTTGGTTTCGAAGATTGTTGTAGCCTTTGAGGAAAAGGAATTTTCACACTTTCTTTGATTTTTTCAATGTCTTCATTTCCTATTACTTCCTCCTCATTCTTTTCACTCTCTTTTTCTACCACCTCGGGGTCTTTTGATTGAACTACCTCCTTTGGCTTTTGGGACTTAAGGTTAATGGTTTTATCAACAATTTTTTCACCTCGAAGAGTGGTGATAGATTTTACATGCTCTAATGCATCTTGTGAAGAAGTTCCTTCTTCAACCATCAGAGTTTGCCCGTGAGGATTAGCAAGAGGTTGGGCGGGAAATTTACCCTTCTCTTGGTTTGAAAATTTTGGAGCTATTTTTGATAAAAATTTCTCATATCGTTCATTGTGAGAATCCGGATCCACAACCCGTACTTTTCTCGATTTCTTGTTTTGGAGGAAAACGTGTTTTGTAGAGTCGTCAGTTTGTTTTACGAGAAAACACACAAAAGATCGTACAAAGGAAAATTCGAAAACGAATTATCTTTCAAACATTTAAGACCAGAGATTGATTGAAAACTTGTTTTGCTAGGGTTCGGGAACTACGTTACGAATTGGGAAGGTGTTAGACACCCAATTCACCCTTTCGGTCTCTTAACGGATCATTTATTTAATTCCTATTTTAGATATCTTGCAAGTAGTTTGAATTGTTTTCAGAATAGTCCTTTCGGATAACTTTAGTTTAAAATTGAATTTATGAAATCAGACTCGAGCTTTGCGAGCGCCTACGTTTTCATTCGTAGAATGAAAACAATGAACTTCTTTACAAGTTATCTAATTTTCTGTATTAAAAATAAATTTAAATGCAATAATGAAATTCAGGAGAGTTGTAGAAAGACGTAATTGATGCGCTTGAAGAAGAAAGATTGCTTGCCTTGATTGCTCCTTTCTCTCTCTAGAACTTTCCCTCTCTAAAGACTCTTTCTCTAACTTTCTCTCTCTAACTTTCTCTAAAAGAGACTCTCTAATAATCTTGACAAAACTTCTCCTTACTAAAAATTCTATTCAGTGTCGATGATCCCAAATATGACCCCAAGGGTCCTATTTATAGAGAAATATTTGCCAAAAACGCTCCAAAAGAGGCTAGCCGCAGGGGGTGCGGCTAGGGCCTACTGTTGGAGTGTGCGGTTAGGGCATGTGGCTGGAGGCCTACGGCTAGAGGCTGCAGCTGGGGCCTGCGGTTGGTTGTGAAGAGGCAACAATGGTCGTATCAAAACTCCTAAAGGATCCGAATATTGGAGTCTTCCCTATTAGTCTTCTATATGCATGATGACTTCGAACTAAGTGCAGGATACCTATTTTGTGAGAAAATCGGTATTCATACAAAAGTCGTGGATTGTGATGTTCACAGACCCTCTCGTCCCGGGATTCTTGCCTACAAGAATTCTGGGATGATAAGAAGATGACAATTCATGACTCTTGTGTGAATCTTAATGTATCGATACTGGAATCAAAATATACCCTTCTGGCACATGAATTTCGTTGTGTCTCAGACGATGTGATCCATGACCACCCTTTCCCTTCGTTTAGGCAATACGACACATCAGCCTTTTCTTCCGCCTACCCTCAGTGGCGCATTCCTACCCTCGGCGTACTGGATTTTTGGTCATTTTTAGGGAGTTTTGACATTTTGCTAAATCCAAATGATTATTGCAAAAATGTATTTCAAAGGTTTCCCATCTTCTGGGGAGAAGTGAAAAGATGATTCTTGTCTTGTGATTCCCTTCGTGGGGATTGGTGTTAAAAGAAGAAATTTCCATATTTGGGAAATGCAAAAAAGATTCCCATCCTGGGGAATGTGAAGAATTCCTATCTTTGAGGAATTCGGAAAATACCCTTCGTAGGGAATGTGCGGTGAAGGTTATTTCCCTTCGTGGGGAAAGTCGTTTCAAAGAAATTCCCATCGTGGGGAATGCGAAGAAATTCCTACCTTGAGGAATTCAAAAAATTCCCTTCATGGGGAATACGTGGAGTCATTATTTTCCATCATGGGGAAAGTGATTTCGGAGAAATTCTCATCGTGGGGAATGCGAAGAATTCCTAACTTGAGGAATTCAAAAAATTCCCTTTTTGGAGAACACGTGCAGTAGTTATTTCCCATCCTAGGGAAAGTGATTTCGGAGAAATTTCCATCGTGGGGAACACGTGGAGTCGTTATTTCCCTTCGTGAGGAAAGTGATTTCGGAGAAATTCCCATCTTGGGGAATGCGAAGAATTCCTACCTTAAGGAATTCGGAAAATTTCCTTCGTGGGGAACACGTGGAGTCGTTATTTCCCTTCGTGGGGAAAGTGATTTCGGAGAAATTCCCATCGTGGGAATGCGAAGAATTCCTACCTTGAGGAATTCGGAAAATTCCCTTCGTGGGGAACACATGGAGTCATTATTTCCCTTCGTGGGGAAAGTGATTTCGGGGAAATTCCCATCGTGGGGAATGCGAAGAATTCCTTTCTCTGAGGAATTCGAAAAATTCTACTGAGAGTAAATACTGCTTTACTAATTTTTCAAAATTTGATATGCTAGAGAGAATTGCTTGCAAGTTGAAGTGCTTTTTATTTTCTTCATTTCACTCTCAGTTTTGACCTTTGGTGATACCGGGAATCAGACAATTGAATCAATTTTTCTAGAAGCTTTCGGACCGTTGTGCATGGATTTTCGAGATTTGGCATCCCTCTACCCACAATTTTCCTCTCTTCGGTCACGGGGATAGAATTTCGCTTGGAATTCTCAATCATCTTTGAGCTGCCCTCTGATTTTTCACAGGAAAGATGCTGGTCCTGTATCGTTTTCTGTTTTTCGATACCATTATTGCTCCCTCTCTTGATTATCCGGCCTTTTATTTTTGGCTTTCGATTTTTTCTTTCTTTGCTTTTTTCAAAACAAGAGCCTTACCCATCTAAGATGTAGCCCTCCGCCTTTTTGGCACAACTGTCACTCTTAGTGTGGCTCTCCCTATCGATTTTTCATCCTTTTTTGTTTTTCCTCTCTTTCCTCAGTTGCACCAACATTATTTTCCCCTTCTCTACTTTTTCAAATTTTTCTTGTACCCGATTCCTCTTTTACACCTTCCCTGTTTATCAAACAAATTCGAGCCTTTTGGAAAATAGATCCATCCATTTGAACTTCGGTTCCTCCACGGACTTTAGAGTGCCAAACTTCGGGTTTTGATCAGCCATCTCGTGCGTGTGTGTGAGTTTTGGTCCTTTTGTTTCAGAAAAAATTGATTCGTAGTCTGTCATTCTTTATCACCCCCCTTTGTTTTGTCAAATCTGGTCAAAAATGAGGTGGCACTCACATGATATATACCCCCCAGCCGTACGGATGGCAGCCAACCGCACGGTTGGGGGCTAGCCGTACGGTTGGCTAGCCAGCGGATGCTCCTAAATCCTATATATAGGCCACTATTTTACTCATTTCTCTTCGCTTCCACATTCAGTTTCTTTCTCTAGCATATAAATTTCTGACTTTCAAAAACTTTTAGCGAGTATTCTCTAGTAGCGTGAATGATGGCATTTGCAAGGCTTCTTTTGATATTTGTGTACATGATGATGGGGGGACCCACCGGAGGGCGGGGAAGCGCCGGAGCACCTTCCGGGAGATGAGTATGAGGCGATTACTACTACGGCAAATAGGCGCTTGATCTGTGCGCCACATCATGACAACTGGGACGGTGTGGCGTGGGAGGGGCCATTGGGGGCAGACGGGGCATTGCAGCGAGCGATGTATCATGACGTGCCATTGATCTCGCTAGGAGAGGGGTGGGAGTGGCTACTGATGGAGCCCGCGGCACACGAGATTCGTCGCCGGACTCGGGTATGCTTTGATTTTCAGCCTTTAATTATTTTAATGATATTTTAGCAAAAATGCAATGACATGATATGCATGAAATATGATAGATTTCATAATTACTCGCCATGGTAGATATACTTAACATAATGTATTTTTCAAAGTATATATATATTACACCGTATTAATTTAAAACTGTTAAAGAGCGAGCCTTAAAATTTATTTAAAAATATGTGATGTAACAGAGGATTATTCGTTGCCGTGGTATCACACGTGCTGCTCCTGAGCTCCGAGACTAGCTACCCCCGTTGGTGAGGGCATATCTGAGCGCGACCCCGTTTGGGCGGTTTATCGAGGTTTTGCCAGGCAGAGAGTTTCAGCGATCAGTGAGTATACCAACAGTATTATGAGAGAGATGGTGGGACACGACGCACACCTTCCACTAGGGTTGGGGAGAGATGACATTGACCCTAGAGAACGTGTTTGCTTTGACTGCGTTGCCGTTCGGTGGAGAGGCTCTGGCACCCAACTCGCGGGTGCGAATTACGTTAGATGGTATGGGAGCGGCGTTAGGATGGAGGCCTAGTCTGATAGCGGCGGATGGGATAACCCACATGGCGATGGTTCACCATATAGAGGCTGAGAGTGAGAGGTTTGGAGATGGATCGATGACACGCTAGGAGGTTCGGCAGCTGTCTCGGTGTTTTCTGTTGTTGGTGCTGCATGACTTCTTCTATGCACGCGGTGCAGACAACTTACGGCTATGGTGGTTTTCGTATCTGAGGTTCTTCGACCAGCTGTATGCATTTGCGTGGGGAGGATACGTGTTGGCGGTGCTATATGAGTCGATGGATTTGGTGTGTCGGCACATGGAGCTCAATCATCGTGGGCTTGTTACACTTTGCGAGGTAATTAATTAAATTATATCTGTAATTTATCTTTATGAATAAAAATATGTGATTATTATGACATATGCGGTTTATAGCTTATACCCAGCAGGGTATAGGGCAGATCCAGTTACACCCTACTCATGCCGATGAGTTCCCCTTATTCCGGCGGTTCTACAGTGGGAACGTTGTTGGAGTATACCGGTACTTGACACCGGACCTCAGTTTTGGCGACGTGTCTGGGCTTCAGTTTGAGCAGGTATGAGAAAATTATGTGTGATCAAATTAAATTAGGTTTAGTGACATTTGTAAAAAAAACTTAACTTATTGTATGATTACAAAAATAGGTACAGCGGAGCCCATGGCCCGCCTTCATTGATCAGAAATGGGGCTATGCAGACGCGTTGGCGGCGACGCGTTCTAGACGTTTGTTTGCACATGAGTATGGAGTTGCATTCTATCTAGGGGAGCGGGCGATTCGGCAGCATACCCCAGCACTGGGAGCGATGGTGCCGGCATGGCCTCCGGCTGCGATGAGGCGGCCGGGATTGCTGTCGACAGAGGAGCGGGTGGCTTTCATGGCTGAGTCCCGTGTAAGGGTTTTTTGGTTGAGGGGGATTACGAGGTGTTCGCGCAGTAGTATCTGATGAGGGAGATGAAGGCGGTGCATTGACGAGTATTCTATGCTAGGTATGCGGCGCTTTTGGGGATCCGCTATTCATCCCGGTCAGCTGTACATATCCCAGCGGGTGCCTCATCAGCCTTTGCTGGCTCGAACAGGCGAGCGAAGGGCATTGCGGATTCGAACGACGAGGATCTGAATGGAGAGAGAGAGGTAGAGCCGCAGCCAGTGGATGGGGATGATGAGGAGGCGTCAGAGGAGGTGCCATTAGGGAATGGTAATGGTGGGGTTGGGCCTATGGAGCCTAGAGTGGCTGAGGGGGGACCTGCGGCAACAGCTATATCACCCGGACGGGGGAGGGGAGCGAGAGGAGGTAGGAGCCCAAGAGGGGGAGGAGTCCGGTGTCGAGGCCGCCCACCCACCAGGCATGTCTGGGAGGACGCTTCAGGTGTCCGCGGAGGCAGTAGTACAGGTGATCGAGTAGTTACGGACGCCGGAGGGGCAAGTATCTTTGGGTCGCTGGTATGTCTCAGGCTCATCGCCTATGTTTGGGCCGGGGGACATGGATTGGGATCAGCATGTCTCCTTCTCGCCGTTGCTGCGTACTCCTGTATGGTCTCCTGGCGCTGGGTCCGTTGGTCTGAGACCTTACTCATTATCTACTCATTCGTCAGGTGCTGCTCGCGGCATCGTTTTTCAAAAGATAGGAGAGATGGCGTCTCGATTGAGGGCGGAAGCGGGCATATGTCAGGCTCCAGCGGGTGAGGGATGTGACAAGGGGAAAGGGAAGGAGGTGGCCCCGGAGTCGGAGAGGATGGAGGAGCCTGAGGAGGACGTCCCCCCAGCGGGTGGAAAGATTGGTGGAGCCGAGGCTGGTTCGTCACAAGCTGGCGGCGCGTTCGACATCTTATTCGATTCCTGAGTACCCGCAGGACATTCCGTATATGGATTTCAGGCGGCTGAAGAAATATCGGATCCCTGACGTGCCTATGGACGACGAGCAGATGGGAGCCTTGGCGCATGTTTCGGACATGGAGGTATGATTGTTATTATTAAAAGTGTTTTAAGGTATGATATATATGAAGTGTTTATAAATAACGATGAATTGATATAATGGTTTTTGACAGATGGGTTCATTTCAGCTTCGGGAGGTGGCTGAGTTATCGAGGAGTTATTTCAATGCCTACGGGCTGTTGATGTTTGCAGCGCCCTTCCCGACAGAGTACATGGGAAAGTATAGCCGACGTTTGGCAGGTGACGTGACGGCGACTTACCATCCCTCTCATTCGCGGCCCCGATCAGCGGCACCTTCTCAGTCTGTTCAGCAGTCAGGTTGTACCTCTAGGCTTGCACCTCCTCCTTAGGGTTGCGGTCATACGACTTCAGAGAGTTCAGCGAAGGGCGTTGGCGAGTCGGAAGCAAAGCGCCCGTGTACGATGGATCCTCCTCCTTCCCCACAGCGTTAGAGATGATGGTTCTTTGATGGTTTTAGTGATGGTTTTAATGATGGTTCTAGTGATGGTTTTAATGATGGTTCTAGTGATGGTTTTCTTAGGTTTTTTAGAAAAACATTTTAATTTAATTTTAGCAGTTAATTTAAATGTATTTGTTTTTATGAACAAGTGGTTTATTTTAAGTTATGTGACTGGTTTTAATTATGAATAAAGTATTTATGGTTTTGAAGAAATATGTTTGTGTGTGATGTGATGTGAATGTTATAAGGGTATGAAGAATGTGGTTTGGAAAAAAAAATGGTTACTTAACATATGTTGGCGGAATTATGATTATGAACTTGATTGAGAAAAATAGTTACTTACATGTGTTATGAAGAAAATGGTTAAGTGTAATTGTTGACCATATTAGTATAAATTTAATCGCGAAAATGGTTAAGTACATATGTTGGCAAGTAATTATCAAATCTATAAGCATGCAATGATGGATTGTTCTTCCTGAATAAAGTCTGGCGATATTCTTATCATGAGGTATTGTGAAGAAAGTTTGGAAAAAATGAAAAAAAAATTACGAAGGGGAGAAGCCAACCGCAGGCCCTACCCGCAGGGGGGAGCCATACGGTTGGGAGCTAACCATACAGTTGGCAGGCAGCCGTACGGTTGGTAACTAGCCATGCGGTTGGCCCATACCTTTTTGCTATAAATAGAGCGCGAATTTGTCCTTTTCTCCTCATTGTGTTCAATATTCATTCTATCTTTCTAGCCTAAAATACCTCTTCTTTTCTTATATCGTCATGTCCACCTTTTGTACCAGTGCTGCTTTCTCTCTTTTGTCTGATTTTGTGTCTTTGGCCAAGGCTGATTGTGGCCTCAACTGGGGTGACCTGAGCCATCTCCATCGCTGGTGTTCTCATGAGATCAACTGGTCATTCCTCCTTGGTCTTGCTGAGTTTTGGGATCCAGAGGATCACTGTTTTTGTATCGAGTAGGATGAGCTATGGCTGACGATTGAAGAGTTCACACTACTGATGCGCCAGGTTGTTTCATGGCCATTGGCATCCCTGCGAGACGCTAGGAGCCCTCGCGTTATGCTGGCCGAATTATTGGGTTTGAGGGAGAGTGAGTGCCGTCCTATGATAGTAGACGGACGGCTTCATCTATGTCACCTGGCGGATTTTTTTATTCATCATGGTGATGATCCGGCTAACTATTCAGGTCGGACTTCTGCATGTATGAATTTTGCTTTCTCTCAGATGCTTTTGGTTACCGGGGATGCTATTCTCGTAGATCCCCTGATTATCCGTGTCATAGCTGAGGCTAAACGCGGTCATTTAGTGACTCCCATCTTGCTGGAGGAGACACTGAATGGTTTAGATACCTTGGTTTAGTCTCAGGTTGAGTATTTTCGAGGCAGTCCATATCTGCTATACATGTGGGTGACTGAGAGATTCCGATATCTAGAGCCCCGTCTTCCCTGGGATTCTTGGGATTTCTTTCTTCATCTTGATTATGCTTTGATTCATCGCTTGTTATCATTTGATTGGGCGGTTCCCTTTTTCGAGTCCTCTTCTTCGATTCGATGGGAGATTATGTGGTGGCGTATGAGGACGAGGATTATGAGCATAGGTGGGCAGAACTACCTTCAGTTTCGTGGTTTGAGAGAGACATCTTTCTATATTTCTAGGCGGCTGACGAGACAGTTTGGCGTCCCCTTGAGTGTACCCCTTCCATTGAGAGATTTCTCTTCAGTGGCTCTTCCCATTATCCCGAGGTTAGAGACGACTTTACGAGGTTTATGGTCCACCGGCTATATCCAACGATTTCATGGGGTAGAGGTTGGCATT
The DNA here is from genome assembly GCA_021464415.1 of Lonicera japonica. NCBI lineage: Eukaryota > Viridiplantae > Streptophyta > Magnoliopsida > Dipsacales > Caprifoliaceae > Lonicera > Lonicera japonica. The sequence continues at coordinate 22,832,561 of CM038465.1, read as the reverse complement.
ACCTAAGGGACTTGTTCTGATGTCGTGTTGCACATTTAGAGTTGTGTTTGTCAAACTATTGAGCATGAGCTGATGATGATGAGATGGTTCTGGTTTACGGATACACGAGTGATAGATAAGACGGTTCTTGCTTTATATCATGCCCTGGAGCGAGACAGGATCTTGTACGCCGCGACTGATTAATGGGTTGGTGGTTGATGGTTAGGTTTGATGGATGGCTTCCTTGTGAATGTTATATATAGAATATTTCTTTATGCCCCTTTTTCCTCCAAACGAATGAATGTTATTATAAGGAATAGACCGGGCCAGAAATTTTAACTCAGGTTGCCTACGTTTCCCCTAATGAAATTATTTTTTTGGGGACTCAGGTCTTCGTAGTTCGTGCATACAACTTTATTGATAATACTTCTTCAATCGATCAAGGTTGACTGGTGAGTTCAATTCTTGGCCATCGATATCAGTAAGGAGAACAACACCCCTGGATAGTATTTTAGTGACAATATATGGGCCTGTCCATTTTGGCGAGAATTTTCCTCGTGGGTCTCGAGCCGGTTCACGGATTTCTTTAAGTACCAAGTCTCCAACTATGATGCCTCTAGCTCGAATTTTCTTATTAAAGGCTTTTGCAACACGCTTTTGGTACCCTTGATGTTGATATGAAGCCTTCGACCGCTTTTCATCGATCATTGCCAATTCTTCATATCGAGCCATTATCCAATCATTTTCAATGACTTGATTTTCAAAGATAACCCTTAAAGAGGGTATTTCCATTTCCACTGGTAAAACTGCTTCCATTCTATATGTGAGGGAGAAAGGTGTTGATCTGGTGGAAACTCTTTCTATGATACGATACCCCTAGAGTGCGTATGGGAAATTTTTGGGCCAATCTCTGCCGAATTTTACCATCTTGCTAATAATGTTCTTTAAATTCTTGTTGGCAGCCTCAACAACCTCGTTACTTTGTGGGCGGTATGGAGAGGATTTGTGGCGTTTGATTCCATATTCTTCTATAACCCCGTTAGCTTCACCTTCAAAGTGTGTCCCATTATCTGATATGATTTCATGTGGTACCCTATATCGGCATATGATGTTGTGTTGGATAAATCGAGCTACCTTTTTAGCATTTAAATCTTTGTAAGATTCAGCTTCAACCCATTTGGTGAAGTAATCGATAGCCACTAGAATGTATTCGAACCCATTGCTTCCTTTTGGTGAGATCTTATCGATTATGTCGATACCCCAGATGAAAAATGGCCAAGGAGATGTCATAGGATACAATTCTTTTGGTGGGAACTTCTGTGCTTTGGCGTATATTTGGCATTGACGACAACCTTTGACATTTTCAAAACAATCCTTTTGCATTGTTGGCCAGTAATACCCTTGACAGACTATTTTACGTGCCAATGTATGACCGCTTATGTGTGGGTCACACTCTCCACTATGGATTTGTTCCATCATTGCTAGGGATTCTTCCTCATTGAGGCACTAAAGATGTATACCATCATCATTTCGTCGGTATAACTTTCCAGCACAAATAATAAATCTGGATGCAAGTCGGCGAAGTGCGACTCGAGTGGCTTTATTGGTATTTGATGGGTATTCATTGTGCTTGAGTAGTTGCAAGATATCATAATACCAAACACTCAGTTCAACTACGTTTCCATTTTCAACATCTAGTGAAAGACAAAATACCAGATTTGCCCGTTTCTGAATTTGGGTCTGGATTTCTTTTTTCTCCCGAAATTCAATACAATCAAATTTCTCAGAAGTTTCTTCGAGTTGGGCCAGAAATGGTACAAGTTTTTCCTTTTTGATCTTCCACTTTTTCAGAATCTGATGGATAATGAGAGCAGAGTCCCCAAACACTTGGATCTTGCGAACCCTTTTCTGTAAAGAGATTTTTAACCCAAAGATATACATGCCTCGTATTATGTGATGTTGTTAGTACAAGAAAATTCCAAGCGAAAAGACATAGGGGTGTGGGTCTGATCTGGTGAAATCAAAAGAATTCCTATTCCATTTCCATTTCGATTACAAGCACCATCAAAGTACATTTTCCATTCATCATCCTTTGTAATCTCCATGATACCTTCATCGGGGAATTCGAATTCCTGTAGCTCGGTATCGATGTAGGGTTTCCTACTAGGTGATCTACTATGACTTGCCCTTTAACGGCCTTTTGGGTTATGTATGAGATATCGAACTCTGAGCGCAAAATTACCTATTTAGCCATTCTACTAGTCAATATCCGCTTTTCGAACAAGTATCGCAAGGGATCCAGGCGAGAGATTAATATTATAGAAAAAACCAACATATAATGCCGCAACTTTTGGGTGGCCCAAACCAATGAAGCACGTGATTTCTCTAAATCCGTGTAATTTAGTTCTCCCAGAGAAAGATTTTTGCTAAGATTATATATTTCTTGTTCAGTTCTGGTTTTCAGCAAATGTTATTGTAACACCCGGTTTCCTTATCTATTGCGAATCACGGCCTAAGTCGCGTATAAGGCAGAATTGGGGTCCGGATGGCCAAATTAGGTTCTAGAAAGGTTAGCATGGTTTGGAAACCTCCAACAAGTCCTACTAATATATTTAAGTGTGTTATAATGACCATAAGTTTCTTCGGGTGGTTCGGACGGAAATCGGTTCGAAAATCACAAGTTTCGATCCTATGCGATTAAAGATTTTTATCCGACTTTGGAAGACCATAACTTATTCATCTGAACTCCAAATCAGTCCCTGTTTTCAGCCACATCTTCATTTCAATCCCCTCTACAACTTTCATGTCTTGGCCGAGATCCAATTCCAACTCCTTGAAGCCCAGAAGTGGGTGCGAAGTCGAACTATTGGCCAAAAACTAAAGGAGGCAGACATTACACCATGTAGTTGACTACAAGGAAGTGTGGTCATGTAGTCGACTCCATGAACAGTAGGGAGTCGACTACATGGTACTGGCGAGATTTTTTATATATTCCTTCTTTTCATTTCTTCCTCATTTGATCACCCAACCATGAGAGCTTTAGAGAGAGAGTGAGGGGGCTTTCTTGGGGGATTGTGAGGGATCGCTCGAGGCTTCTTATCCCACATCAAAAACACGCCATCATCATCATCTTCATCCTCTCCCTCCTTTGGTTTACCATTTCTAGGGTTTAAAGCTTCAAATTGGGGGATTTCGTACTCGTACTTCTCTGGCTCAATTCTTCGGCGATTCTTCGAGGGATTGACCCTCCTAAGGTGGGAACAATAGTATTTAAACTTATTTTTGAGTTATTATAACGTATTTACACCAAATCAATCTAAACCTAGGGTTTTTACTCAAAGTTTCATGTTCATGGGGGTTTGGGCTAATTTCTCTTGATTCTTCGGTTGATTTGAACTTAATACATATATAAATGGTGGATTATACAATAAACCCCAATTCATATATTGTTTTTGGTAAGTTTAGCATAAAACCCTTATATACGGATATGGTTATGAACCATAGGCTATGATACGCAAACATACGACGTGATACATGGTTTTAAAAGTATACTTTGGCCTTGATTACGAATATATGGGATATTGTTGTTGTACTTTGGCTACTGGCTTATACTTTATGTATTTTATTACTTATTTGGCTAGTCCGTAACTGTGCTGGGCATGATTATAAACCCTTTATGTATAAATAAAGTGTTATGGCCCTAAGGGGAGGTCTATAAAGAATCTTTATACATACTATGAAAACTATATTATATTTCGCTTTAGTGCCACGGTGATTGAAAGCTTATAGTGCCTCCCAAATCCATGATATTTTAACTGAGCCAATAGTTGACGGACCTGGCAGGTCTACTCCAAGTACAATAACAATACCACTGCGTGTTCTATGAAGAGCATATGTATACATAACTATGATTGAGATATATATATATATCTACGAGTTATATCAATGCATATGGAATGTACGTATGTTCATATCTACATCTGTTGGATTCTATATTCTTATGATTTCATGGATTTGATGTATTTATGATTATTTGGTATTGATTATCGGATGGCCACACCGTTCGTACTAGATAGATGGTGATTACCGGTAGCGTATAGCCTTGGTGGCTACGTGAGTATTATTGTAGCGTGCGCCTTTATGGCGGCGTGAGGTAGCGCATGCCTGTGTGGCTGCGTGAGGTACCGTCTAGGTGGACCTGGTAGGTGGTCCCTGCCTTGGGCAGAAGAAACCGAGTTGCCGGCTATCTCTGTGCACAGTAGAATTATGAAAATCCTAGACGTGAGTATGATATGTGATTGATGTGATAGATCTAGTCGCGGTGTTGTGGCATATACAGTATGATGATATATATATTGCCTTTCTTGTACCTTGGATCGGGGACATTATATATGCATTTCATGAAAGGTTTTCCATGCATTGGCTGTTTCAAAAATATAGTATATATATATTTACATTTGTATATACAAAAAGAAATGTATTTTACTCTGAGGTGATTCTTCATAGAGAAGCAGCACATAAACTATTTTCATTATAGTACATATCATGGCATGCATCATTTCCAACCTATTTTTCTTATACCAAACACTTATAGTTCCCACTGAGCCCGTTTGGCTCACTCCCATTTTCCAAAACCAAGTTTTGTAGGTATTTCTCGGGAAACGGTGCGCTCACCAAGTCTAGATAGCTCTGACGGACTTTGATTACCTAAGTCGTGAGGAAACGACTTATGTACTAGTTGATTTGTTAAAATATGTTTATGTATTATAGTATTGTATTTTGATATAAAGATAATTAAGATTGGGACCTCAGTTGAGGCTTTGTATGAATGATTTTCTTTAAATGTGGAGTATCTACTGAATATGAATTGTATGTAAATCTAATAGGTTTTAATATTGCTTTATAAATAAAATCCACAAGCCAGAATTTCTTTTAAAATGATTTTATTACTTGAGCATGTCTGTGATATAGAATTCTAAGTTTTACACCTAATCACCCGTCGTCGCGTACGACTCCGTGGCTAACCGGGTCCCGTAGGTGCAAACCTCTAAACTAGATTTCAGGGCGTCACAAGTTGGTATCAGAGCTATAGGTTTGAATTTTTCCTCGGGGGATTCATGGGTAGATTCAAGATTAGCGGTGCGAGCACTTATAGTATTCCTCGGATGGTCGATATACATTCTTTTGCGATCGGATTCTACCATTAGGATATTTGGAAAATGGGAGAATTGTGAAAGGAGATGTGGCTTGTCTTGGCTACATCCATTCACAAAGTACTTGTTTAATTCTTTTGGCATCTTTCGTGAATTAGTTCAGTCATTGGCTCCTATATCGCTTGTCTCCTACAATTATTTCGTGATTTGTGTTCGGGATTAGTTCTCCCTCTAAGTGAGCAAAAGGCGACTGATGGATTATGTTATAGTCATCCGCCGGCCAACTGTTGACTATTTGATAAACCACCAGTCCACAACTGCTGACTAAGGTTAGAACGTGGCATACTCGTAGGAGAGTGACTGCTAAAGTCCTATTCCTCGTGTTTATCCCATTGTTTCTGATGGAAACTTAGTTCTAGAATCGTTTAATATTGCGTATAGATCGAAGAAATTTTTTTATGTAAAACCCTAGTGCGGAATTGGATTTTACCTTCGAGATCTCTCTGGTTTGATCTCGTCTCAGCACGAACAGGGACTGGTGGAGACGAATCGTGAACACGGGCTCGATAGAACCTCAAGATCTTCTATCGTATTCCTTCCGCCGTGCAATCCTGTACCGAGTGTGGGCTGCGGTATCACCAAGATCTCCTTCTCTACTCTCTACGGCACAACCCTTAAATTAGTGAGAATTATTGTGTCGAGAGAAGAGGCAAGGCTGGCATATAAATAAGGCTACGATAGGGACCCTAAGGAGAAATAAGTGTTTGGGCTTACTATGGAAAACTGGAATCCTAATTCGATTAAGAATTGATTCCTTCCATAAATTATAATTCACACCACTAAAGAATTATAATTGTAGTCCCGTCCTTATCTCAAAATTATATTTCGAGCTCCTTGTTATTAAATACTTATTATTCTCCCCACGTTAAGATTTCAGATAACCGTCATTTAAATTAAATTACTGACAAATATATTTAAATGACTTCTTAATCCTTGAGCGTACCACTTAACTTATTTGACATGTCGGATTAACATAATCCACCTGCAGGGTTTGACATGATCAAAACTTATAAGCTTCTCAAGGGGTTATCATCAATCCCTATACCGAGACGTGGATTCCGTCAATAATTAATATTCATCATACATATAGTGTCGCCATCCAATTCACGAAGATTATTGATCCATAAATGAATCTCACTCTTAATGAGTCAAAACAACAAACACTACATATATATATCTATTAATTATTTCAAGATTAAGAGCATAAGTAATCATAATAACCATGGGATTTTAAATTATTTTATATAGTCAGTATAAAAACAATTAACCCAAACTGGTCATGTTCAATACACACAAAGTGTACTAGCACAACGAGTTAAAACTTTACCATTTCCTGTAGTCAAGATAAACTACTAAAACTTGTGCTACAATCCTACCGATGGTTGTCCAATTCCATTTAAGACCGTGAACCAATAGACTTATATTCCATAAGAACCGATGATATGATCCTCTGTGTGTAAGCTATACTCTACACACCAAATCATCTACTATATGGAATAAAAGACACACTTGCACAATATTTAAATAGATAATATAATGCAACCATTGCCCATAAAGATTCTCATTTAAATAGCAAAACTGAGTCTATATAACATATCAAAACCAATAATAATAAAATCATGGCTATTAGTATATCATTCTAATAGTTTCTTCTTCGATTTCTTGCGGGGTGAGCCTAGTGTGTGGATGATCGTTCCTCTGTTATCATATGACCGCATTCGAACTTGTATGTCTAGTTACGAGAGAGGGAATCCGTAGATTCTGTCTAAATTGACTACTCTAGTACGAGTAAACGTTTATATTGATCTAAAAATCATCTCGTCTGAAAGATCTCCTTTGTAGGATGACTACTTTATTGTGGGAGGATGAGACAAATTTCCTTAGAAACCCACATGGAATGTATGAGAATGACAAAGTTTAGTCATGTATATGTTTATATCCTATCTCATGAGTTTTGTAACACCCGGTTTCCTTATCTCTTGCAAATCACGGCCTAAGTCGCGTATAAGGCAGAATCAGGCTCCGGATGGCCAAATTTAGTTCTGGAAAGGTTGGAATGGTTTGGAAACCTCCAACAAGTCATATTAATATATTTCAGTGTGTTATAATGACCATAAGTTACTTCGGGGGGCTCGGACAGAAATCGGTTCGAAAATCACAAATTTCGATCCTACGCGATTAATGATTTTTACCCGAATTTGGAAGACCATAACTTCTTCATCCAAACTCCAAATGAGTTCCAGTTTGGCCACGTTTTCATTTTAATTCCCTCTACAACTTTCGTGTTTTGGCCGAGACCCAATTCCAAATCCTTGATGCCCAAAAGTGGGTGCGAAGTCGAGCTGTTAACCAAAAGCTGAAAGGGGCACCTTCAGGCCTAGGGAGTCGACTCCATGGAAAGGAGGGAGTCGACTCCATCGTGCTAGACAGGTTTTTTATATATTTCTTCTTCTCCTTTCATCCTCATTTCACCCCACCATTGGAGAGCCTTAGAGAGAGAAGTGAGGAGTGATTTGAGGGGATACTGAGAGATTACTCTATGCGTATTATTCCCCACCAAACTAACATCATCACCATCATCTCCATCATCATCTTCATCTCCTTCATCATCCAAATCCTCCATGGCTAGGGTTATGGAAGCTCAAATTGGGGGATTTTCGCATCTACGCGATTTTGGCTCGATTCTTCCGCAATACTTCAACGGATTGGCCCTCCTAAGGTGGGAACAATAGTATTTTAACAATTTTTCTTACAATTACAACTTATTCATCTCGAATCAAACTAAACCTAGGTTTTCTACCCAAAGTTGAATATGTTTGGGCTTTGGGTCAATTTCTTTGGATAATTTTGATGGATTTGCATCATATATGACATCAATAATGATTTTATATAAAAAGCCCTAATTATAAATGATTTATAAGAAAGTTTGGGATATTACCTTCAAGTACGTATACGATTATATACGCTTGACTTTGATACACTTATGTATGATGTCATATATGGGATTGAAACTATATTTTAGACAAAGTTACATATAATGGTGGTATTGTTGTTGTGTTTAAGTTATAAAACTACGTTTATGAGATTTTCTACTTACCTAGCCGGTCTGTAAGTATGTTGGTCAAATATATAAATATGTTTTGAATAAATGAAGTCTTTAAATCATAATGGGAGGCTATTCGGGAACTCATATACATTGATTGAATGTATTAGACTTGGCTTGGGGCCAAATTGATGAAAACATATGAAACCTCCCCAACTGATGATTTTCTGGTTTCTTTTACTAATTGACGGACTTGGTGGATCTTGTTTAAGCTGAACAATAATACCACTACAGATTTTAAGGCGTATTGGCCTACACACTTCATATACTTTATGTTGAGCATATATTTGGATATTCTTGATTATATTATATTCTTTAATGAGATGATTTATGCGATTTCATATCGGACGGCCACACCCTTCGTACTAGATAGATGGTGATTACCGGTAGCGTATAGCCTTGGTGGCTACGTGAGTATTATTATAGCGTGCGCCTTTATGGCAGCGTGAGGTAGCATATGCCCGTGTGGCTGCGTGAGGTAGCGTCTAAGTGGACCTGGTAGGTGGTCCCTGCCTTGGACAGAAGAAACCGAGTTCCCGGCTATCTCTGTGCACAATAGATTTATGAAAATCCTAGACGTGAGTATGATATATGTGATTGATGTGATAGATCTAGTCGCGGTGTTGTGGCATATACAGTATGATGATGTACATACGTATACATACATTGCTTTTCTTATACTTTAGGTTCGGGACATTATATATATATGCATTTCACGAAAGGTTTCCGTGCATGAGCTGCTTCATATGTGTATATGTATTTATATTGTTATATACAAAAAGAAATGTATTTTACCTTGAGGTAATTTATTACTGAGAAGCAGCTTATAACTAAATTTACTTTCATTAAATTGCATCGCATGGCATGCACGGTTTCTAACCTATTTTTTTATACGAACCGTGATAGTTCCCACTGAGCCCGTTTGGATCGCTCCCATTTTCCAAACCAGTTTGCAGGTGTTTGTCGAGGATGGTACGCTTTTGGATCTTTAGTTAGCTCTGATGGCCAGTTGCCAAAGTCTTTAGGAAGAGACTTTGATTATATACCTTAAACTATTATCATATTATGTATTGGATTTCCAGGTGTATAATTTCTTTGAGATTGGGACCTCGTTGGAGGCGTTGTATAAACAATTTTATATGAATGTGGAGTATTGATTGTAAATGGATTTATTTATACATTATGACAGATCTTGGTATACCATATGAATAAACTCCACATGCCAGAGTTTCTCTCAAAATGATTTATTTAGTTGAGCATATTTATGGTATGGAATTCTAAGTTTTACACCTGATTAGCTGTCGTCGCGTACGACTCCGTGGCTAACCGGGTCCTAGAGGTATAATCCTCTAAACGGGATTTCGGGGCGTCACAAGTTGGTATCAGAGCTATAGGTTTATGTTTTTCTCGGGGAATTAATGGGTAGATCCGAGATTAGGGGTGTGAGCGGTTATAGTATTCCTCGGAAGATTAATACGTCCTCTTGCGTTAGGACTTTACCGCTAGAATTTTGGAAAATTGGAGAATTATGAAATATGATGTAGCTTGTCTAGGCTACGTCTATTCACACAGTTTATTCAAAATTTTCGTTGGCCTCTTTTGCAAATTATCTCTGTCATTGGCTCCTGTATCACCTATTACTTATGTACATCAAATACACGGGATTAGTTCTGCCACTAAGTGAGCAAAAGGCGACTGTTGGATTATGTTATAGTCATCCGCCGGCCAACGGTTGAATATCTGATAAACCACCAGTCCATTACTACTGACTGAAGTTGGAACGTGGAATACTCGTAGGAGAGTGGCTGTTAAAGTCCTATTCCCCGTGTTTATCCCATTGCTTCTTCTTCGATTTTTCTTAAGGGATGAACCTAGTACGTGGATGATCATTCCTCTATATCTATACGACCGCGTTCGAACTTGTAAGTTTTGTTATGAGAGAAGGGAATCTTTGGATTATGTTCATATTGATTACTTTGTTATGAGTAAACTTCTATATTGTTCTAGAAATCATTTGACTTGCAAAATCTTTTTGGCAAGATGACTATTTTATGGTGATATGGTGAGCAATTTTTCTTGAAAACTCACATGGAATATATGAGAATGACCAAGTTTGGTCATGTATATATGTATATCATAGCTCATGAGTTTGGATTCGATGTGGATGAATGGTTAGACTTTTGTATGGATGCCGATGCCTCAGGTTAGACTTTTGTATGGATGCCGATGCCTCATGTGTGCTTGAGTTATTCTATTCTTTGGAATAAGAGGCATATGACTGTGGTGAGACATACTTTATATGTATTTTCTTTTGAGAATGGTCGGTTACAAGTATTCCTGCCTCAAGAAAAGCATTGAATATGCTTATTTCAGAATCGTAACCTCATTTTGTTTGTCATGTAAGTTCAAATGGGAACAAGAACTCGTTTAGTGAACCTTGTCTCCAGCAAATGTGTGTTATGCCTTGTTCCCTAAAATGATAGGAAGGAATCTTTCATGAAATCTGCAAGACATCTCACCATTACTTGTTGCAGACTTATCCTTTTCTTTGCAATGAGGAACCCACAACGAATTCGTCTGAAGTACAATCCTAGTTCATATTCGTTAGGGGGACCTATCAGAGTAATGCAGCGAAAGCTTGATGACTTGTTGATTCGAGATTAAAGTGACTACTCCTTTTGTAAGCTCCCCATATTTGTTAAGTATATTGTATCAAAACCATGAGAGTTTGGTTTCTAAAGGGACTAGAAGTGAACTCCCTTGGTAAATCTTGAAGGAGAGTGTTTGTTTAACGGTTGTATCTCATGGCGAAAGAGAATATAACCCTTAGTAGAACTATATGCTCCTCTATTTCATTTTCCTTTGTTACTCTAAGTAGAGCTTTGGGCACACAGTCGACTTGAATGTGATTCCATTCAGTAAGATAGGGGAGATTTGTTCGAATTGTTAAATGATAGCGTGATGGCATATCAAAGGTGAATTAATGAACTCAGTTTTTGAACTCTCCTCATACTAAAAAGGTGCAGTGCTTCTGAGACATGAGGTGTACTCTTGCTTGACGCTTGTTAAGTCAGCCTCGGCGAGATGAGCATTTTCGAGAAATCGTTCCCAACCTCCTATGTGGACATCTAATTAGAATTATGTGTATGCTAGTTGTAAAGCGAGTTTTCACTAAAGGAGAAGCTGGGAGCAGAAAATCATATGTTAAGTCGGAGTGAGTGTTCTAGTTAGAATTTCTCCTACCCTAATTCAAGAATCCAGATGTTGTTGAGGTAAGCATTTCAAGCTTGAGACCTTCCTATTCCCTTCTTGATTTTAATTTGGGATTTGAAGAGGTACTCCAGATTCAAGCCTTATTGAATCCAATCGCGGGCAAACCCTTTAAGGAGGGGAGTCGACACTCGATCGAGGTAAGTAGACCTCATCTCTGCTGCCATTCCCTTCTGTTTTACAACTATATATATATATTTTTGGTGTGTTAAAGCTTGTTCTGGCTCGGGGGAGAACAGTCTGAATTATTCTATTTGGTATGAGTTGCATCCTTTGAAGGAGTATGAACTCTCCTAAGATCATGCTAGCATACTATACGTGTATCACTTTTGCTCTTTGTATAGTGGAATCCCCAACAGATTTTCCAGAGATGTGTGTTTATTGCTTGTTAATGGGAAGACAAGGTAAGATCCTATAAATTTCTTTTATTGGAAATGCTATGCATGATAGATACTTTATAAGGAAATCATTACAATTCGAATATGCAGTATTCATACCATGTCAATCGGTTCATGACTGTGAGTTGCGATGCTCCACATCTTGGGTTACAAGAGAAGTAATTGGGGTCATAGTTAGGAAGTGATCATAGGATCATGTATTCAGTAGAGAGGACTTCATACACTCTTGGCGAACCAATCTTCTTAGCCTGAAGTTTATGCGACATTCATTGAAATTTTATTCTTGGTTCAGGAATTTGTCTAATCTACGAGAAGATATTCAAGGCAAGGAATGCATTTAACGTATAACTACCGCTTGTATTTTGAAACGACCTCCTAAGAATTTGAATTTTTAAATTATATGAGTTATTCTGATTCATTTTGGAGATCGAACCATGCATTTCTCCTCATCTGCTTGTTCCAATTGGATGGAGTTATAATCTAGTTAGAATTTCAAAGTAGGATATGGAATTTGGTTTCCATAATCAAACGGTAACGATTTTGGTCCGGTGTCACTATATTTTTATGGAGCTATATATTTATTGGCTAGATAACACCATAGTTATCTTAACCGAATTGAGAGTTGCACTTATTTAACTCTTGGGAGATTGACTTATACTCTTTCCTCTCGATTATATGGAAATGGAATTTGGGCCATCGATATGCCGTAAAGTACACCTGACACTTCATTTTGGACCCTTAAGTCATTCTCTGATTCCTTGGAAATGGTACCTTTTCATGAGTAATGAGACACTGAAAACCCTTCCATATCTGAAATTTAGTGTCTCTTGAGAACCTATTTAAGGATTACCAACTTACCCATTTCGATATGAAACTTCAATCACCCCGTATTTTGAACTGATCAATCCAAGTTTCTTGAGTTGGAAACTCCTAAAGCCATTACGAGGCGAACCTTGAGCATAGTGCCTATATTGACTTGAAGAACGTAGTGGTTTGACATTGGGGTGGAGAAGACAAGATCGTTGCATTGTTTGATAAGTTGGAAGAGAGAAAGAGGGTGTATAAGGAAAGTTCTATCTTCCACTACTTCATTTATGTATATCGGCTGGTCAAAAGCCTTCGTGTTTGGTTAATGCCTCTTTCCATTGAACCTCTTAAAGAAGTTGAGGCTTTTGAGAAAGAATGAATTAGGTATCTTTATTCATGTGATCTTTCTTCTTTATCGTTTGATAAGATGATTCCACTTGTTCTGATCCTCGAGTTCAGAATCTTTCTTCATTGGCTATTGTAGTCTTCTCTTTTAATGAAGGGCAGCTATGTAGAAGTCAGAACCACATGTACATTGGGTTGATAGCGATCCAACAGAAATTTCGAGGACAAAATTTATTAAGGAGGGGAGATTGTAACACCCGGTTTCCTTATCTCTTGCAAATCATGGCCTAAATCGCGTATAAGGCAGAATCAGGCTCCAGATGGCCAAATTTAGTTCTTGAAAGGTTGGAATGGTTTGGAAACCTCCAACAAGTCATATTAATATATTTAAGTGTGTTATAATGACCATAAGTTGGTTCGGGTGGCTCGGACAGAAATCAGTTCGAAAATCACAAATTTCGATCCTACGCGATTAATAATTTTTACCCGACTTTGGAAGACCATACCTTCTTCATTTGAACTCCAAATGAGTATCCGTTTTTGGTCACATCTTCATTTTAATTCCCTCTACAACTTTTGTGTTTTGGCCGAGACCTAATTCCAAATCCTTGATGCTCAAAAGTGGGTGCGAAGTCGAGCTGTTGACCAAAAGCTGAAAGGGGCACCTTCAGACCTAGGGAGTCGACTCCATGGAAAGGAGGTAGTCAACTCCATCGTGCTGGACAGGTTTTTTTTTATATATTTCTTCTTCTCCTTTAATCCTCATTTCACCCCACCATTGGAGAGCCTTAGAGAGGGAAGTGAGGAGTGATTTGAGGGGATATTGAGAGATTACTCTATGCGTATTATTCCCCACCAAACTAACATCATCACCATCATCATCTTCATCTCCTTCATCATCCAAATCCTCCATGGCTAGGGTTTTGGAAGCTCAAATTGGGGATTTTCGCAACTACGTGGTTTCGGCTCGATTCTTCCCCAATACTTCGAGGGATTGACCCTCCTAAGGTGGGAACAATAGTATTTTAACAATTTTTATTACGATTACAACTTATTCATCTCGAATCAAACTAAACCTAGGTTTTCTACTCAAAGTTGAATATGCATGGGGTTTGGGTCAATTTCTTTGGATAATTTTGATGGATTTGCATCATATATGACATCAATAATGATTTTATACAAAAAGCCCTAATTATAAATGATTTATAAGAAAGTTTGGGATATTACATTCAAGTACGTATTCGATTATACACGCTAGACTTTGATACACTTATGTATGATGTCATATATGGGATTTAAACTATATTTTAGACAAAGTTACATATATTGGTGGTATTGTTGTTGTGTTTAAGTTATAAAACTACGTTTATGATATTTTCTACTTACCTAGCCAGTCCGTAAGTATGTTGGTCAAATATATAAATATATTTTGAATAAGTGAAGTCTTTAAATCATAATGGGTGGCTATTCGGGAACTCATATACATTGTTTGAATGTATTAGACTTGGCTTGGGGCCAAATTGATGAAAATATATGAAACCTCCCAAACTGATGATTTTATGGTTTCTTTTACTAATTGACGGACTTGGCGGATCTTGTTTAAGCTGAACAACAATACCACTACAGATTTTAAGGCGTATTGGCCTACACACTTCATGTACTTTATGTTGAGCTTATATTTGGATATTCTTGATTATATTATATTCTTTAATGAGACGATTTCCGTGATTTCATATCGGACGGCCACACCGTTCGTACTAGATAGATGGTGATTACCGGTAGCGTATAGCCTTGGTGGCTACGTGAGTATTTTTGTAGCATGCGCCTTTATGGCAGTGTGAGGTAGCGTATGCCTGTGTGGCTGCTTGAGGTAGCGTATGCCTGTGTGGCTGCGTGAGGTAGCGTATGCCTGTGTGGCTGCGTGAGGTAGCGTCTAGGTGGTCCCTGCCTTGGGCAGAAGAAACCGAGTTCCCGGCTATCTCTGTGCACAATAGATTTATGAAAATCCTAGACGTGAGTATGATATATTTGATTGATGTGATAAATCTAGTCGCGGTGTTATGGCATATACAGTATGATGATGTACATACGTATACATACATTGCTTTTCTTATACTTTGGGTGGGGGACATTATATATATATGCATTTCATGATAGGTTTCCGTGCATGAGGTGCTTTATATGTGTATATGTATTTATATTGTTATATACAAAAAGAAATGTATTTTACCTTGAGGTAATTTATTACTGAGAAGCAACTTATAACTAAATTTACTTTCATTAAATTGCATCGCATGGCATGCACGATTTCTAACCTATTTTTCTATACGAACCGTGATAGTTCCCATTGAGTCCATTTGGATCACTCCCATTTTCCAAACCAGTTTGCAGGTGTTTCTCGGGGATGGTACGGTTATGGATCTTTAGTTAGCTCTGATGGCCGGTTGCCAAAGTCTTTAGGAAGAGACTTGCATTATATACCTTAAACTATTATCATATTGTGTATTGGATTTCCAAGTGTATAATTTCTATGAGATTGGGACCTCGTTGGAGGTGTTGTATAAACAATTTTATATGAATGTGGAGTATTGATTGTAAATGGATTTATTTATACATTATGACAGTTCTTGGTATACCATATGAATAAACTTCACATGCCAGAGTTTCTCTCAAATTGATTTATTTACTTTAGCATATTTGTGGTATGGAATTCTATGTTTTACACCTGATCAGCTGTTGTCGCGTACGACTCCGTGGCTAACAGGGTCCCGGAGGTATAATCCTCTAAACGGGATTTCGGGGATACCGATACCTAAGAGTCTGGATCCGATGTGGATGAGTGGCTGGACGTTCTTATGGATACCGATACCTCGTGTGTGCCGGGGGTATGCTATTCCTTAGAGTAAAAAGGCATATGACCGTGGTGAGACATAGTTTATATGTATTTTCTTTTGAGAATGGTCGGTTACAAGTATTCCTACCTCAGGAATAGCATTGAATATGCTTATTTCAGCATTGTATCCTCATTTTGTTTGTCATGTAAGTATAATTGGGAACGAGAACCAGTTTTGTGAACCTCGTCTTCAGTAAAGATGTGTTATGCCTTGTTCCCTAAAGCGATAGTAGAGAATCTTTCATGATATTTGCTTGGCACCTCACCCTTACTAGCTGCAAACTCATCCTTCCTTCGCTATAAGGAACCCATAACGAATTCATCTAAAGGATAATTCTATTCCATCTTTGTTAGGGGGACCTATCAGAGTAACACAACGAAAGCTTGATGAGTTGTCGATTCGAGGTTAGGGTTATTATTCCTTTTGTAGACCTCCTACTCTTGATTGAGTGTATTGTATATAATCTTGAGAATTCGGTTTGTAAAGGGAATTGAAACGAACTCCCTTGGTGCAACTCTTGAGGAAGAATATTTACTAGACAGTTATATCTCATGCCGAAAGAGAATGGAACCCTTAGCAGAACTCAATACTCTTATATTTCATTTTCCTTGTTCTTCTTAAGTGGAGCTTTGGGTACACATTCAAGTTGAATATGATTTCATTTATTCTAATAGAGGAGATTGGTTCAAATTACTCAATAATAGCTTGATGAAGTATCAATTGTGGCTTAATGAACTAAGGATTTGAGCTCTCCTCATACCAGAAAGGTGCAGTACCTCTAAGACACAAAGTGTACCTTTGCTTGACCCATACTGAGTTAGCCTCTATGAGATGAGCAATTTCAAGAAATCATCCATACCCTCCTATGTGGATACCTTATTATCGTGAAGTGTACGCTAGTTGTAGAGCAAGTTTCACCCAAGTAGAAGTCTGGAACAGAAAAATCATACCTTATGTTCGTGATTAGTGTCCTGGTGAGAATTTCTCCTACTCCATTTCAAGAATTCAGATGTTGATGAGGTAAGCATTTCAAACTTGAGACCTTCCTATTCCCTTTTGGATCTAGTTTGGCGTTTGAAGCAGTACTCCAGATTCAAGCCTTATTGATATTAATCACGGGCAAACCCTTTAAGGAGGGGAGACAAGACTTAACCTCGATAGATAGACTTTGTTTGCACCACCATTTCTCTTCCTTTTATATATGTCAAAGCTTGTCCTAGCTCGAGATAATAGTCTGAACTATTCTATCAAGCATGAATCACACCTTTGAAGGACTATGGACTCTCTTAAGATTATGTTAGCATACTATAAGTGTATTACTTTCGCTCTGTGTATAGTCATTTCCCCAAGAGATTTTAATGAGATGTGTTTCTACTTCTTGTTAAGGGGGAGACAAGGTATGATCCTATAAATTTCTTTTATTGGAAATGTTATGTTTGACAAATGCATTACGAGGAACTCCTTATAGCTGGATATGCAGTATTCTTACCATGTCAGTCGATTCATGACTGTGAGCTGCGATACTCCATGTCCTGGATTACTAGTGGAATAATCGGGGTCATGGTTACAAAATGATCCTGGGATTGTGTGTACAGATGAGAGGACTTCAAACATTCCTTATAATTTAGCAAGCTCTCAGTGAGCCTATTTTCTTAGTCTGAAGTTTACGTGATGTCCATTGAAAATTTCATCCTCAGTTCAGAAATTCATCTAGGCTAAGAGAAGACATTCAGGGCAAGGAATGCATTTGTTAGTGTAACTACCTCTTGTATTTTGAAACAACCTCCTAAGAATTTTTAGAAATCGATCCATGCATTTTTCCTCATCTGCTTGTTCCGGTTGGATAGAGTTAGAATCCAGTTAGGATTTCAAAGCAGGGTACGGATTTTGATTTTTCTATTCAAACCCTATTGATTTTTGGTCTGGTGCCTCTAACCTTTAGTGGAGCTATATATCTACTGGCAAAATAACACTATAGTTATCTTAATCGAATTGAGGGTTGCTCTTATTTAACTCTTGGAAGATTGGCTTATACTCTTTCCTCCCGATTATATAGAAATGGAATTCAGGCCATTGATTTACTGTAAAATAGGCTTGACACTTCATTTTATACTCTTCAATCATTCTTTGATTCCTTGGAAATGGCACCTCTCCATGAGTAGAGACACACTGAAACCCTTTCGTATTTGAGACTTAGTGTCGCTTGAGAACCTATTTAAGGATTATCAACTTACCCATTCCGATATGGAACTTTAATCACCCCGTATTTTGAACAGATCAGTCTAAGTTTCGTGAGTTGGAAACTCCTAAAGCCACTAAAAGGCGAATTTTGAGCATAGTGCCTTTATCGAGTCGAAGAATGTAGTGGGTGGAAATTGGAGTGGTGAAGTCAAGATCATCGCATTGCTTGATAAGTTAGGTAAGAGAAGGAGGGTGTATAAGGAAAGTTCTATGTTCTGCTACTTTGTTCATGTGTATTGGCGGTTGAAAACCCTCATGTTTGGTCCGTATCTCTTTCCATTGAACCTCTTAATGAGGTTGTGGCTTTTTAGAAAGAATGAATTAGGTAACTTTAGTCATGTGACCTTTCTTCTTTATCGTTTGAGACGATTATTCCTGTTGTTCTGATCTTTGAGCTTGGAATCATTTTTTTTATTGGCGAGTGTAGTTTTTCTGTTCTAAAGAAGGGCAACTATGTAGATTTCAGAACCACTTGTGCCTTGAGCTGGTAAGCTATCTTGTGGGAATTTCGAGGACGAAATTTATTAAGGAGGGGAGATTGTAACACCCGGTTTCCTTATCTCTTGCAAATCACGGCCTAAGTCGTGTATAAGGCAGAATCGGGCTTCGGATGGCCAAATTGGGTTCTGGAATGGTTAGTATGGTTTGGAAACCTCCAATAAGTCATATTAATATATTTAAGTGGGTTATAATGACCATAAGTTGCTTCGTGTGGTTCGGATGGAAATCGGTGCGAAAATCACAAGTTTCGATCCTACGCGATTAATGATTTTTACCCGACTTTGGAAGACCATAACTTCTTCATCTGAACTCCAAATGAGTCCCCGTTTTGGCCACGTCTTCATTTCAATCCCCTCTACAACTTTCATGTTTTGGCCGAGACCCAATTCCAACTCCTTGATGCCCAAAAGCGGGTGAAGTCGAGATGTTGACCAAAAACTGAAGGAGGCAGAAATTACACCATGTAGTCGACTACATGGAAGTGAGGTCATGTAGTCGAGTCCATGGATAGTAGGGAGTCGACTACATGGTACTGGCGAGACTTTTTATATATTCCTTCTTCTCCTTTCTTCCTCATTTGATCACCCAACCATGAGAGCTTTAGAGAGAGAGTGAGGGGGCTTTCATGGGGCATTGTGAGGGAACGCTCGAGGCTTCTTATCCAACATCAAAAACACGCCATCATCATCATCTCCATCACCATCTTTATCCCCTCCCTCCTTTGGTTTACCATTTCTAGGGTTTAAAGCTTCAAATTGGGGGATTTCGTACTTGTACTTCTCCGGCTCAATTCTTCAGTGATTCTTCGAGGGATTGACCCTCCTAAGGTGGGAACAATAGTATTTTAACTTATTTTCAAGTTATTATAACGTATTTACACCAAATCAATCTAAACCTAGGGTTTTTACTCAAAGTTTCATGTTCATGGGGGTTTGGGCTAATTTCTCTTGATTCTTCGTTTGATTTGAACTTAATACATATATAAATGGTGGATTATACAATAAACCCCAATTCCTATATTGTTTTTGGTAAGTTTGGCATAAAACCCCTATATACGAATATGGTTATAAACCATAGGCTATGATACGCATACATACGACGCGATACATGGTTTTAAAAGTATACTTTGGCCTTGATTACGCATATATGAGATATTGTTGTTGTACTTTGGCTACTGGCTTATACTTTATGTATTTTATTACTTATTTTCCAGTCCGTAACTGTGCTGGGCATGATTATAAACCCTTTATGTATAAACAAAGTGTTCTGGCCCTAAGGGGAGGTCAATATAGAATTTTTATACTATGAAAACTATATTATATTTCGCTTTGGTGCCACGGTGATTGAAAGCTTATAGTGCCTCCCAAATCCATGATATTTTAACTGAGCCAATAGTTGACGAACCTGGCAGGCCTACTCCAAGTACAATAACAATACCACTGCGTGTTCTATGAAGAGCATATCTATACATAACTATGATTGAGATATATATATATATCTATTAGTTATATCAATGCATATGGAATGTATGTATGTTCATATCTACATGTGTTGGATTCTATATTCTTATGATTTCATGGATTTGATGTATTTATGATTATTTGGTATTGATTATCGGATGGCCATACCGTTCGTACTAGATAGATGGTGATTACCGGTAGCGTATAGCCTTGGTGGCTACGTGAGTATTATTGTAGCGTGCGCCTTTATGGCAGCGTGAGGTAGCGTATACCTGTGTGGCTGCATGAGGTAGCGTTTAGGTGGACTTGGTAGGTGGTCCCTTCCTTGGGCAGAAGAAACTGAGTTGCCGGTTATCTCTGCGCACAGTAGATTTATGAAAATCCTAGACGTGAGTATGATATGTGATTGATGCGATAGATCTAGTCGCGGTGTTGTGGCATATACAGTATGATGATATATATATATTGCCTTTCTTGTACTTTGGATCGGGGACATTATATATGCATTTCATGAAAGGTTTTCCGTGCATTGGCTGCATCAAAAATATAGTGTTTATATATTTACATTTGTATATACAAAAAGAAATGTATTTTAGTCTGAGGTGATTCTTCATAGAGAAGCAGCACATAAACTATTTTCATTATAGTACATATCATGGCATGCATCATTTCAAACCTCTTTTCTTATACTAAACACTTATAGTTCCCACTGAGCCCGTTTGCCTCACTCCCATTTTCTAAAACCAGGTTTTGCAGGTATTTCCCTGGGAATGGTGCGCTCACTAAGTCTAGATAGCTCTGATGGACTTTGATCACCTAAGTCGTGAGGAAATGACTTATGTACTAGTTGATTTGTTAAAATATGTTTATGTATTATAGTATTGTATTTTGATATATAGCTAATTAAGATTTGGACCTCAGTTGAGGCTTTGTATGAATGATTTTCTTTAAATGTGGAGTATCTACTGAATATGAATGGTAACTAAATCTAACAGGTTTTGGTATTGCTTTATAAATAAAATCCACATGCCAGAATTTCTTTTAAAATGATTTTATTACTTGAGCATGTCTGTGATATAGAATTCTAAGTTGTACACCTAATCACCCGTCGTTGCGTACGACTCCGTGGCTAACCGGGTCCCGGAGGTGTAAACCTCTAAACAGGATTTCGGGGCGTCATAGTTGTTCTAACATTGCCCCTGTTGATGAGTTGTTGACTAACATGTACAGTATCAATGGAATGCCCATTTGGGGAGGTGCTAGGACCGGCGGGATGGACAAATATTGTTTGATCTTGTTAAATGCTTCTTGGCATTGCTCGTTCCTTTGCCCATCTGAGTTCTTTTGAAGCAATTTGAAAATTGGCTCGCATGTTTGAGTTAGTTGCGAAATGAATCTGCTTATGAACTGTAATCTCCCAAGGAATCCCGGAATTTCCTTATCAGTTTTAGGGACTGCAATTTGTTGAATAGCTTTGATTTTTGCCGGATCTACTTCGATTCCCTTTTTACTGACTATATATCCCAGCATTTTCCCTTTAGTAACCCCGAATACATATTTTTGAGGATTTAACCGCATCTGGAATCGAATAATTCTTTCAAAGAAAGCGCGAAGAGTTGAGATGTGGTTCTCACGATCTAAGGACTTAATGATCATGTCGTCGATGTACACTTCCACTTCTTTATGGATCATATCGTGGGGCAAAGTAGTTATCGCTCGTTAATATGTGGCTCCAGCATTTTTCAACCCAAATGGCATGACAATGTAACAATATGTACCCCATGGTGTGATGAAGGCTGTCTTTTCTTGATGATCAGGGTGCATCTTGATCTGATTATACCCGGCGAATCCGTCGACGAAAGATTTTAAGGCATGATTTACGGTGTTGTTGATAATGAGGTCGATATTTTGCAGTGGAAAATGTAACAACCTGCCTAATTAAGCATGTGTTAACGGATGCTGTAACTAAATAACAGCGATTAAGAATATAATAAATGAAATGAACCAACGCATGGCAAAGATATCTAATAAAAATCCGGCATGAAGTACTCGTAAATACTGAAAAATAATCCATCCTGTTTAACATCCAACACTCAAGAAATCCAAATGACATACTAAAACCAAAAGGGGATACAACTAGAATATCATTAGAAGGGTTCCAAAGTACTTGAATTAAATTTAGGATTACAACTCTCAAATAAAAGATAACACAAGGACTAAAAATCCATGGATGCATCAGAGAAGATTTTTACGATGAACTCGGACCTGCTCCCCTACCTCTACCCGAGACACGGTGAGTACCTGAAAGGAAAATGAGGGAATGAGCCACAACAGGCCCAGTGGGAACTAACGGGAAAGGGAAAATGAAATGCAAGAACGTACTACTAATTGTTTATATATATATATAAAAAAAACACAATTATTGCCTGCTAATAATGTCAGCCAATAATCATAAATTTATTAAGAAAACCAATTATCATATATCATTATAATCCAATTATGATCGATACATCACACTCTCAATCATAGCACACACGTCCATTCACCTCCTCCTCCTCCTCGACCTAATACCGGTACTAAACGGAACACATGCTCACATACATACCCCACCTCAAACCGTGGGCCTGTGCACTGGTAACCAGGTTTAACGGCACCCCATCTTGCCCATAGGTCTGTGCAATATCAAAACTCAGGCATTTTTATACCGGTGCCGATCTAGTTCCAACAATCACAAACATATACGTGCAACACAAGTGTTATCAAAGATAGTTCCAAGCTTATCATAAAATTTATGGGGAAATAGATTTATAGTATTAAAACTATGATCTCGCATCTTTAATTACTATAGCCACATATAACCATTAACTAATCTTGGTATAAGCTAAAATCTCATATTTGAAGTCCAACATTTCATCATCATATTTCTGAAAAATATTGAATTTTAATTCTAAAGTACAATTATACCATACAACATACCCATTCTATGCAAGAAAAACCTCATTTCCACAATTAGTTAGGCATGGTATGAGTTCAAAGTCATGCTCTCATTAGAATGACATAGAACCACCCTCGAGAATGAGCTGAAATGGAGAAGAAGATGTCTTAAAAACGAGTCAATGCAGGTCAAAATGTAAAAAACGAGGTTACGGAGTTACTGCTAGTAATTTGGTCATAACTCACTGCTCGGAACTCCGATTGGGATGATCTTTATATCAACGGAAAGGTAATTCTAAGATCTACAACTTTTCTGAATGGTGTTTAACTAAATTATGAACATATTAATACCAGAATTTTATCAAAGTCAGCGCTGTGCCGAAATGCAACAAAAATCTGACAGTGCAGTTTTTTTTGTCAATCGGCTGACTTCGAGCTCAGTTTTGGGAAACGAGGAGCGTGAATTAGATTTTTGTCAAAACACGAAAGTTGTAGGAGGAAATATGATGAAACTATAGTAGTTCACGGAGTAGGATTTGGATAAAAATTGAAGAAGTTATGAGTGACTAAAGTTGACTGAAAATCAACCGATAACCAAAAATTTTGGGTTCGAAAAAAATGCTACTTTAATACTCGTTTCAATTCCGATAGTGACAAAACTTTCCAGAATATTCTTAAATATATAATAGGACACTATAGAAGCAACGAAGTAAATTTTTGGATCTCCCAAAAATTTTAAGAAAGTGTTCGAGCTTAAAATAATAAGGATTTGGGTGTTAAACTAAAAAAAAATGAACTAAATTAAATTTAATTAAAACACGGGATGTTACAATCTCCCCTCCTTATAAGAATTTCGTCCTCGAAATTTAAAGGATAGAAAACTATAAAAGATAAGAAATATTACTTAAGGAGAGAAGGAAAGGATACTTGCTACGAATCTCCGATTCCAACTCCCAAGTGGCTTCTTCCTCGCCATGGTAATGCCAGATCACCTTAAGCAACGGAATGACCTGATTCCTTAATACTTTCTCTTTGCGGTCCTCAATCCACACCGGATAGGTCTCATATGCTCCGCTCTCATTAATCTTAATCTCTTCAACTGGTAACACATGAGAAGGGTCAGGAACATAACGGCGAAGCATAGACACATGAAACACATTGTGTATCCGTTCGAGTTGAGGAGGAAGTTCCAAACGATAAGCCACAACCCCCAACTTCTCGGTGATTCTAAAGGGCCCGATGTATCTTGGTGCTAATTTACCCTTGTTCTTGAAATGGACAATACTATAACGAGGCTTCACCTTCAGGAATACGTAATCATCAACTTCGAACTCCAAGGGATTTCTTCTCACATCGGCATACGATTTATGACGACTCTGTACGGTCAACATTTTTGTTTGATTAATTTGATCTTCTCCGTAGTCTCTTTCACCAACTGTGACCCCAAAATCGTTGATTATCCTGCCTCTATCCAACATACCGGGGATCTGCAAGGTCTGCCATACAGTGCCTCAAAAGGCGCCATTCTAATACTAGATTGAAAGCTGTTGTTATAGGCAAACTCGGCTAGCGGTAGATGTTCATCCTAGTTTCCCCGAAAATCCAATACACAAGCCCTCAACATATCCTCCAGGATCTGAATAGTCCTTTTCGACTGCCCGCCGGTTTGCGGGTGGTATGCCGTGCTAAAATCTAACTGAGTTCCCAGACTCCTGTGCAAGGCTATCCAAAACTTTGATGTAAACCGGGGATCTCTATGTGATACAACTGACAATGGTATACCATGCAATCTTACAATCTCCTTAATGTAAATCTTTGCCAACCTCCATACGGGAAACTTCTCTTGATAGGAATAAAATGAGCCCATATGGTTAACCTGTCGACTATTACCCATACTGCATCGTTCTTAGACTAAGTCCGTGGTAAACCCATAACAAAAACCAATGAGATATTTTCCCACTTCCATTCCGGAATAGGCAAAGGTTGTAATTGACCCGAAGGTTTCTGATGCTCGATTTTGATCTTTTGACAAGAAAGACATCTTGCCACAAAATTCGCAACGTCCTTCTTCATTCCCGGCCACCAATACATTCTCTTTAAGTCACGGTACATCTTGGTAACTCCTGGATGGATTGAAAACTCCGAATTGTGGGCTTCGGCTAACACATCTTGTTGTAACTCTACATTGTACCGGGGCACCACCAACTTCCCTTTATATCTCATACCACCGTCGTGCCCAATAGTGATATCGTCAATATACTCCCCGGATAATAACCGGTTGCGGCACCATACTAGGTTTTCATCTTGACCTTGGCTTTCAATCACCCGACTTACCATCACGGGCTTGGCAACTATTGCAGACATAAACGCCATGTTATCTCTCCGATTCACTACTAAGTCATACTTTTGCAACTCCTGGTGGAGTCTCCATTCACGGCACCATAAAGCAGAAATCGAACCTTGAGACTTCCTACTCCAAGCATCCGCTACTACATTCGCCTTTCCGGGGTGATACTGTAAAGTGAAATTATAGTCTTCCAAGTATTCCATCCATCGGCGTAGTCTCAGATTCAAATCTTTCTGAGTAAAGATATATTTCAAACTCTTGTGATCAGAAAACACTTCGAATGTCTCACCGTATAAATAGTGTCGCTAAATTTTCAAAGTGAACACAACTGCTACCAATTCCAGGTCATGCGTAGGATAGTTCTTCTTGTGAGTTTTAAGCTGTCTTGAAGCATAAGCAACGACATGGTCTAACTGCATAAGCACACAACCTAACCCCAATCAAGACGCATCACAATAAATGACATAACCCAAACCCCTTTGCGGTAAAGCGAGTACCGGAGCTGAAGTAAGATGGCGTTTAAGCTCATGGAAAGCATACTCACAACCTTCATCCCAAATAAATGGTACTCCTTTCTGGGTAATACGAGTAAGAGAATAGTCAATCCTAGAAAAATCTTGGATAAAACGGCGGTAATAACCAGCTAGTCCAAGAAAACTTCGAATCTCGGTAACACTAGTGGGTCGCTTCCAACTCGACACGGCTTCCACCTTAGCAGGATCCACAGAAACTCCGAATTTATTAACGATATGCCCCAGGAACTTCATTTCCCGCTGCCAAAAATCACACTTAGAGAATTTAGCATAAACCTGGTGCTCACGAAGCAATTGCAAGGCTATCTAAGACGAGTAGCATGCTCAATATCAGAACGAGAATAGATGAGGATGTCATCTACGAAAACCACAACAAACTGATCAAGAAATGATTGAAATATTCTTTGCATTAAGTCCATAAAAGCTGCAGGAGCGTTGCTTAGTCCGAATGGCATAACCAAAAATTCAAAATGTCCATAATGATTACAAAAAGCGGTTTTAGGAATATCCTCCCCACGGACCCTCAATTGATGATAGCCAGACTGAAGATCAATCTTTGAGAAAAAGGACGCACCCTGTAACTGATCGAACAAATCATCGATACGTGGGAGTGGATACTTATTCTTGATGGTAAGACGATTCAGTTGACAATAGTCGACACGCATCCGAACAGAACCATCTGCCTTTTTGGCAAATAAGACAGAGGTTCCCCAAGGAGAGGTACTAGGGCAGATAAACCCTTTGGCTATAAGATCATCTAGTTGAGTACGTAGCTCCCATAACTCAGCAGGAGCCATGCGATAAGGAGCTATAGAAACTGGGTCAGCCCCTAAAGCAAGATCTATAAAGATATCAACCTCACGGTGGAGCGGTAAACCAGGCAATTCCTCAGGAAAAACATCAAGAAACTCGTTAACAATGGGTATGTCGGTAGGAGATAATTTAGGAGGTTCGTCAGAGATTATAATACATAACCACCCCAAGTAATCTCCTTGTTTTTGCCTCAACGCGTAAGTAGTTAGAGTGATATACTAAAAGCCATAATTTTCTTATTGGTTATGATATGTTATAAGCTTGGTTTTGCTATTTTAATGAGAATCTTTGTGGGCAATGGTTGCATTATATTATTTATTTAAATATTGTGCATGTGTGTCTTTTATTCTATACAGTAGATGATTTGGTGTGTAGAGTATAGCTTACACATAAAAGACCGTATCATCGGTTCTTGTGGAATATAAGTTTAATGGTTCACAGTCTTAGATGGAATTAGACACCCGTTGGTAGGATTGTAGCACAAGTTTTAGTAGTTTGTCTTGACTACAGAAAATGGTATAGTTTTAACTCGTTGTCCTAGTACACTTTGTGTGTATTGAATAGGACCAGTTTGGGTTAATTGTTTTTATACTGACTATATAAACCAATTTAAAATCCCATGGTTATTATGATTACTTATACTCTTAATCTTGAAATAATTAATAGACATGTATATGTAGTGTTTCTTGTTTTGACTCATTAAGAGTGAGATTCATTTATGGATCAATAATCTACGTGAATTGGATGACGACACTATTTGTATGATGAATATTAATTATTGACGGAATCCACGTCCCGGTATAGGGATTGATGATAGCCCCTTGAGAAGCTTATAAGTTTTGATCATGTCAAACCCTGCAGGTGGATTATGTTAATCCGACATGTCAAATAAGTTAAGTGCTAGGCTCAAGGATTAAGAAGTCATTTAAATATAATTGTCAGTAATTTAATTTAAATGACAGTTACACGTAATCCTAACGTGGGGAGAATAATAAGTATTTAATACTAAGGAGCTCGAAATATAATTTTGAGATAAGGACGGGAGTGCAATTATAATTCTTTAGTGGTGTGAATTATAATTTATGGAAGGAACTAATTCATAGTGGAATTAGGATTCCAACTTTTCATAGGAAGCCCAAACACTTATTTTTCCTTAAGGTCCCTATCGTAACCTTATATATAGGCCGGCCTTGTCTCTTCTCATGATAAAAATAATTCTCATGAGTTAGGGTTTGTTCTATTGAGAGAGGAGAAAATATTGGTGATACCGTAGCCCACACTCGTTGTAAGATTTGATGGTGGAAGGAATACGATAGAAGATCTTTAGGTTTTTCGGCACTGCAGTCGTAAATCGATCGTAACTTTTGATCGCACCGTTTGATCGGGCTGATTTTCGGATATGTCGTTCGAAACGCAAAGTTACATTTATGGCCTGAAAAATCAGGACGATCAAAAGTCGTTTCAACGGCGAAAAAAATTAATTTTCGCAGCCCAATGAGAATTAAAAAAATCTGACCAAATCGCAATCTGATGCTTTCAAACCCTAGTCTCCTCATATGGATCATCTACATGATCCACAAAGGTGAAATCCCTTTATTCTTATAAGGTTTTAACAAAAGTTTTTTGTTCAATCTATACGCAATATCAAATGATCCTGTATTTATGTCTCCATCATAAGTCACTGGGTATAACCCGTACATTTCTCCATAAAATACGAGGGTTTGGCCCCAATGATAGGCGGTCACCTTCTTGGCATAACAATCAATGACGGCATGATATTTTGACAACCAATCCATACCTAGAATTAAGTCATAGGATCCCATATCCAACAGAACAAAGTCATCCTCCATATTGAGTAAGAAGAGCAAGATTCTTAAGCTTCAAACCCAAGACAAATGCACATGTTGATGATATGAATGAATAAGAAGCTCCTGAATCGAAAATAACTCTAACACTACTAGTAAAGAGAATAAGGCTACCTTCCATCACCGTGTGGTCCTCTTGCGTAGATGATGTCGCCAAATTGTAAACTCGACCACTTTGGTTTCCTTGACCCTGTGACTGCATGGGTCCAGAAAAGGATTTCTAGTGGGGTTGACGTGGCTGAGAGTAATACTGTTGGGAAGGAAGTTAGTTCGACTGGTATTGGCCACTCTCTGCCTGCTGTTCAACATCTTGATTAACTGACTGTGAAGATCTACTAGTGAGCCTGCCCGACTGGCTGCGACCCCGATTGCTATTTCTTCCTCAGTTCGAACCTTGGTTAGAGCTGCTACTTTCACCTCTACTACGATTTCCCTTCCCCATGCGTGGATTGTTAGGACAATTCCTTGCTTTATGCCCTTGCTGTCCACAATTATAACAGGAACCCGAGAAACTACCAGTACTACTGCCCTCATCACTAGAGTAGAGACCTCCTGAAGATTCAAAACTCGACTTGGACTTCTTGTTTCTTTCGCAGTTACCAAATCCACTCATTTTCTTCCCTTTATCTGATGAATACGAGAGCCTATCTGAACGACTGTCATAACTTCCCCTATTCGGCTTCATTAGAACCGAATCTCTCTGATAAGCGGCCTCCACTACCTCCATGTAGGTCTTGTAATTGTACGCACTTAGAACATCCCAAAAATCTGCTCGTAGACCAAAGAAAAAGGCCTCCATCTTTTCCCTATCTGACGGCCGATCCATGTGCAAACATAAACTTTCAAATTTCTGGTGGTATTCTGCCACTGTCATCCCTTCATGTCTCAGCATCCGAAGTTCTTCCATATTTCTCCTGCGGTAAGCATCGGATATAAACTGATTTTGAAACTCCCTACAAAACACCTCCCAGGAATTCATCTCAACCATCATACTCTGCATCCTCCACCAACTGTGGGCAAACCCGGATAGCTTAGAAGCTGCTAACCTAGGGCGTAAGGCATCAGGAGCTTTGATCAAATCCAGTTTCTCATTTACATTGAACAACCACGATTCTGCATCTTCGGGACCCTTAGTCCCCTCAAACTTAGCAGGTTCTAACCAATTGGACGACCTCATCAAGTTAGCCAGATCTCCCCCTTGATTCTGAATAGCTTCTTCCTCTACACTCCTATCATGTTCTCTACTATCAGGATTCCTAACAGTTTGAGGACGGTTCCCACGGGCATCAGCAGTTGAACTAGAAGAGGCTTTCATAACGTCCTTTAATTCCCCCATAAAATCCTTCATCATCCTCTTCATAGAGGACATAAAACTACGGCTGCTATCACGGTTCCTCGAACCTTCTCCCTCACCAATAGGAGATTCAGCAACAGGCCTGTTATGGGTCAAACGTCTAGGCGGCATTCTATAGGAGATAAAAGAAGAGTTCAGTCCACAACAATAATCATAATGAAGAAGAATAGAAGCCAGGAAATATGTCAAAACAAGTTAAGATTGATATATATGAGAGTCATCAAGTTCAACTCTAATGGGCTACAGTAGACAAATGCTTTATAAAATAATCAGCCGTTGCGCATACGGTTAATTATAGTTGAACTCACCCGTCACTTGTGCCTGCTAGAAGTGTTACCCAAAATTTCCTAACCCGATACGGTCATGCACTGAAGGAATAAAATGATCATATCTACCCGTCCCCCGGTCGAAAAGGAAAGTAAACCTGTCCCCTCTGATACCAACTGTAACAAACTGCCTAATTAAGTAGGTGTTAACGGATGCTATAACTAAATAACAGCGATTAAGAATATAATAAATAAAATGAACCAACGCAGGGCAAAGATATCTAATAAAAATCCGGCATTAAGTACTCGTAAATACTGAAAAATAGTCCATCCTGTTTAACAACCAACACTCAAGAAATCCAAATGACATACCAAAACCAAAAGGGGATACAACTAGAATATCATTAAAAATTTCAAAAGTACTTAAATTAAATTTTGGATTACAACTCTAGAAAAAAAGATAACACATGGACAAAAAAAACATGGGTGCATCAGAGAAGATTTTTACGATGAACTCAGACCTGCTCCCCTACCTCTACCCGAGACACGGTGAGTACCTGAAAGGAAAATGAGGGAATGAGCCACAACTGGCCCAGTGGGAACTAACGGGAAAGGGAAAATGAAATGCAATAACATACTACTAATTGTTTATATATATGTATATAAAAAAAAATACAATTATTGCCTGCTAATAATGTTACCCAATAATCATTAATTTATTAAGAAAACCAATTATCGTATATCATTATAATCCAATTATGATCGATACATCACACTCTCAATCATAGCACACACGTCCATCCACCTCCTCCTCCTCCTCGACCTAATACCGGTACTAGACGAAATACATGCTCACATATGCACCCCACCTCAAACCATGGGCCTGTGCACTGGTAACCAGGTTTAACGGCACCCCATCTTTCCCATGGGTCTGTGCAATATCAAAACTCAGGAATTTATATACCGGTGTCGATCCGGTTCCAACAATCACAAACATATACGCGCAACACAAATGTTATCAAACATAGTTCCAAGCTTATCATAAAATTTATGGGGAAATAGAGTTATAGTATTAAAACTATGATCTCGCATCTTTAATTACTATAGCCACATATAACCATTAACTAATCTTGGTACAAGCTAAAATCTCATATTTGAAGTCCAACATTTCATCATCATATTTCTGAAAAATATTGAATTTTAATTCTAAAGTACAATTATACCATACAACATACCCATTCTATACAAGAAAAACCTCATTTCCACAATTAGTTAGGCATGGTATGAGTTCAAAGTGATGCTCTCAATAGAATGACATAGAACCACCCTTGTATGTCCAATGGCAGATTTTATAACACATACATAATCATTTTAAATTCTGTAATTTAATCAAACTTTGGAGTTAAGAGATTTTTAGACATACAAGGCTTAATTTCTAGCCATTTCGGTACTAAATTCCCTGATTTACCCGAAAATACAAACATGCATGATGATTCACATTCATATACAGTAGTAATAGAATTATAAAAGATCATATGTAAGCTCAGATCTAAAAAGAAACAATTTATTCTAAAACATGCATTGAAAAAGGGGTGTTCCTGGTGCCGAAATGGCTAAACTATCATTCTATCAATCCATACATCCAAGAAATGAAAGATGAAGGGAAATCCCACATGAATAGCTAGAAGGATAGAGCTCAAATGACCTGAGAGGCTCAAGAAACCATCCCAAACAAGCATGCAAGACCATAAATGAGACAAGAGCGCGAAGAACCCCCAAAATCTGAAGTTTCGGTTTGATTCTCCAAGATTTGAGCTATGAATCGCCAAAATTTCATCAAGAGAGACACTCTCTCTCTTTAGAAATGTACGGAGCTCTATCACCCTCGAGAATGAGCTGAAATGGAGAAGAAGATGTCTTAAAAACGTGTCAATGCAGGTCAAAACGTTAAAAACGAGGTTACGGAGTTACTGCTAGTAATTTTGTCATATCTCACTGCTCGGAACTCCGATCGGGATGATCTTTATATCAACAAAAAGGTAATTCAAAGATCTATAACTTTACTAATTGATGTTTCACCAAATTCTGAACATATTAATACCATAATTTGATCAAAGTCAGCGATGTGCTGAAATGCAACAGAAATCTGACAGTGCAGTTTTGTTTGTCAATCGGCTGACTTCGAGCTCAGTTTTGGGAAACGAGGAGTGTGAATTAGATTTTGGTTAAAACACAAAAGTTGTAAGGGGGAATATGATGAAACTACAATAGTTCACGGAGTAGGATTTGGATAAAAATTTAAGAAGTTATGAGTGACTAAAGTTGACTGAAAATCAACCTATAACCAAAAATTTTGGGTACGAAAAAAATGCTAATTTAATACTCGTTTCAATTCTGATAGGGACAAAACTTTTCAGAATATTCTTAAATATATAATAGGACACTATAGAAGTGACGAAGTAAATTTTTGGATCTCCCAAAAATTTTAAGAAAGTGTTCGAGCTTAAAATAATAAGGATTTGAGTTTTAAACTAAAAAAAAAATGAACTAAACTAAATGTAATTAAAAGATGGGATGTTATAGAAATCATCTTTTGGACACGCGGCGTTCAGATTTCGATAATCAACACAAACCCTCACTTTTCTGTTGGGCTTTGGTACATGAACTATGTTGGCTAGCCACGTAGGGTATTCAACGACCGGTATGAACCCGACATCCAATTGTTTTGTTACTTGTTCCTTTACCTTGAGAGACCTTTTAGGTATCAATTTTCTTAACTTTTGCTTGACAGGTTTACATTCGGATTTTGTGTGTACTTCATGCATCACAATGTTGGCATCTAAACCCGGCATGTCAGCATATGACCAAGCAAAAACATTGACGAATTTTTTCAACAAATTTTCCAATTCTGTCCTTTCACTGTTATTTAATTCAGCCCCAATTTTTATTTCCTTTTTATCATCACTAGTACCCAAATTTATTGTGACTATGTCCCCTTCAATGGGTTGTATTATTTGTTCATCATTCAAGTTCTCATTCATCACTTCTACATCATAAGAATCAAAGTAAGGGGAAACATTGATAATTTTATTGATAAAAATATCAGTTTGTATAGATAACATACATTCTAACTTTTGTACATCTTTATCAGTATTTTTTTCTTTCTTCTTGTACCTCTTCTTTTCTTCAATGGGGCGGATGAAGTGTACAGGGTCCCCGAGGTAATCTTCTTCAAGTGCCATTACCTCGAACATATTTCCCAGCATGTCTTCTTTTTCTAACGGCTCAGCAGGTGGTTGGGTGATCTTTAACTGAGATGAGAAGGTGTGAGTGAAACCCTCATCATGTGCAATTCCGGCTTGATTTTTTCCCAGACCAATTTTCGGTAAGAATTTAATCTTCCTCATCATGTGCACTACTCGCGCATTTATTGTCGACATGTTATCGGAAGGTAGATATTACACATTATGAGTGGTAAGAGCTTGTACTTTTGGTTCATATGAAAATCCCCCGAGTTGTACGTCTTGGCTACCAATTCCCAACACAGGCGAGTCTTTGGGCACTATGGTTCTTTCAGGATCGCCCTTAACGATAATAATATCACCGTTGAAAGGTATTTTTATCTTTTAATGAAGGGAAGAAGGGAGTGCACCAACTTCATACAACCAAACCCGGCCCAATAACAAATTGAAACTCGATGGAATGTCGATGACTTAAAATTCAGTCGTAAATGTAGCTGGTCCCATCTTCATATCTAGCATGACAAAACCCAATACTTCTCGCTTAGTATAGTCATATGCTCGGACCGTGACCGGTGATTCTTCTAGTGTGGTCAAATCAATACCCAAACGTACCGCAGTTTTTAACGGGCACACGTTAATTGTAGAGCCATTATCCACGAGAACATATGGTATAGACATTCTACAGGCCACAATGGTAATATGTAAGGCTTGATTATGATCCCGGCCGAGTGGTGATAGATCTTCGTTAGAGAATTCGAGCATTTGTTTTTGTACCCCCATTGAGGCAATCATTGCTGTTAATTCGTTCGTGGTGGCTTCGAGAGGAACAACTGATTCATCTAGCATTTTCATTAATGCCACACAGTGTGGCTTAGATGCCACCAAGAGTCCCCAAATTGAAATTTGGGCTTGTGTTTTCTTCAACTATTCCACAACATGGCCTTCTTCCGGATCTATTGTCAGTTCTTTAGGAGGAGTAGTAACAGTAGGTTGCTTGTTACTTGGTGGTTGGTAGACTCTTCCAGAACGAGTCAACTATTGAACCCATGTTGCTACTGGATCAATTGTGTCTTCAGGTGATTCCATAGAGATTGTAGGCGTCTTCTTTTCAACTTGAGAGTGTTTGTTCCAGTCAAAAGCGATCATGTTTACTTGTGATGGGTATTTGTTTTGGTAGATACCCTTCCTTGTTACTTTTCCACGGCTATACCCGAGTCCCTGTTATCTCGGATTACCTTAGTTTTGTTTTCCGAGCCCAAGTCTTGGTATAAATTGTATTTGCTCCATCCATCCCATAACCTTTGGATTAACCATTTCTTGTGATTGCAGGGTAGAAGTTTTGTCAATGCATAATCCCAATAATGTTTCATCTTTGGTTTCTTAGACAGCTTTCTGGGATTTCCGAGGATCATGTTCTATGGCAGCAGGTGAAGGCTTTGAATAGCCAAATTTCAACACTTCAATGTTTCATTCATCGATGACAGGTTTAATCAAAGATACAGGATCTGGCAAGTCTACATCATCCTCAAGGGCATTAATTTGGTGATTGGGGAGGGGATTTCTTGCGACATTTGTGGCTGACGGATCAGGTATGCTTTTGCTATCAATTAGGTTTTGAATAGTATGTTGCAGAGCCATGAAACTGTCAGTAGTGTGACCTAACCCTTGATGGTACTCACAACGGTCGTTCATATTCCAATGGGGTGGTATTTGTTGTGGTAATGGTCTTGGGTTCACGGGATATATTATCCCAGCTTCTTTCAACTGTTCGTATACCTTTCCCAAAGGTCCTAGCAACTGTGAAAAGTCTCTATCTCGAGATCGATTATGGTCAAATGTTCTGGGATTGTTGTTGTTGTTACAGTACCCAGGTGTAGTGTAATTCCCGATGTTCTTTGTAGGGTTTCGATCATAGGTGTTGCTAGTATAACCCCTACCATAAGACCCGTAAGAGGTGACTTGATTGATGGCTGAAGTAAAAGTCTTCTTGTATTATGACGTAGACTTCTTGGTTTTAGCTTGCCTAGCTTATTCTTCTTCAATCTCATGACACACATGAAGTAAAGCCTTGAATATACCAAAGAATTGGTGTCCCATTTGAGTCCAATTTTTTGGCTTTAATTTCTTAACGATCATTCTCAGTTGTTCTTCCTCATCGAGACGTTCCACCATTTGTGCCGCTAATTCCCTCCATCTTGTAACAAACTCACTAATGCTCTCGCTTTCCTTTTGCTTGTCCATTTCTAGGTGTTTCCTTGTAACTTTGAGCTTTTCATTAGTCTTATATTGTGACACAAACTCTTGAACGATAGCGGACCATGATCTGACACGGTGTTTCTCGAGATTCAAAAACTAACTCTAGGCTGGTCTCGCAAGAGTGAGATGAAAGGAATCAGCCAATTCAGCCTCACCAATATCGTAAATCCTCATCGATCTGTCGTAGGATTTCAAATGGAGTTCTGGTGGCGTAGTCCCCGTGAATTTCGGGATGGAAGACATTTTGAAGCCCACTGGGTAACGAGCTTCAGGGTACAAGTTGTAGCTTTGCATCTGCGTTAAGTCATTCGAGCTCTTTGCCACCTTTTGAGTAAGTGCCTTTACTTGTTCTTTAAGTTCGGACAGGTCTTTCTCTCCTCGATAAGTCTCCATTGGTGATGGGCCCTCCCTTGAATACTTATTGGCCTTCTTACCGGTTCATAATACGGATCCCGATAAGGTTCATGTATTGGTTGCATCTACGGAGGAGCTTGATCGATTGGGACTTGTTGTAACCAATTGTTGACCGGATCATGCATAGCCTTTAGTTGGTTTAACTGTTCAAACGGAGGTGGTTCTTAGGTGTGAACTGAGAGTGGTGGTGGTGGTCGAACAATCGGGGCTTCTCTTGCTGGTTCTGTCATGCGTCCCTTAGCTAACTCGTCTAGTTTGGCACGAGTATTTTGATTGTCAGTTAAGATCATGACCATACTTTGATTCAGATTTATCAACATCCGGTACATATCCTCAGGGTTAGGTAATAAAACATTCCCATTTCCACTTGAGCTGGCTAGATTTGGGTTAGTATTCAGAGGCGGAGTGTGATGTAGTGGTTGACCCCCAAAGTATTATTCTGAGGTATCCCCTGGTTCGGGTAAAAAGGACCGGGTGGCGGATTCACTGCATAATCGAATTGGTTGTTCACATTCCTGTTCGGTGTATTCTGATCTATATTTTTGGAGGAGTCTGGTCTGACAAGTCGCCCGGTACTATCTCTTCCAGCCCACACAGAGGCCAGGATGGAATGAATATCTGATGCGGCAGAAAAGGAAAATTCGATCGTGCACATTCCCCAAAAAATAAGAACAATATATCATTTAGAAATTGCTGGACCTTATCCAGAAATACATCGATCGGGATGACGCTAAACACACAAAAAGTTTTCTTTAAGTGAGATCGAATTTAGACCAGCAGCTACAACTTGAGAGCCCCGTATAGTGGTAGGGTAGGAACAAAATTACATGGGTTCCCTGACCGTCTATAATTTTTTTTAAAGATCATTTTGAAAAAGAATTTTTAGAAAAAGCATTTGAAAACACGGGAAGTTCTCTCCTCATGAGTTGCTTTATTCATGGAATCATGGCCTTTCCTTACTGGATTCTCACGACTGTCGGTCATTAAAACAATGCAGAAAAACTTTGTATTCTAAGCCGACTCCCCTATATGCAAGCGTGGTTGAATAGGGTAAGGTTTTAGGCTCCCTCCTGTTTGGTAGGTCTTACGATATACCTCAAGAGCACAGGTATGTGTAAGAATCTTTTGATATACATCCCGGGTACGTAAGTGTTCTCGTCACTCTATATACCTCGGTAAGTACTTGGCCAATGAGAGTGGTCCCAGGCGCTTTTGGCTAGTGTAGACCCGCAAGTCCGCGGCCTAGTCACGACTCTGGTCCCGAGGGTGATAGGTTAAATTCACACTCGCGAAAATGCATTATGATACGTGAGTGCGTGCAAAATAACAATATGGTTGCTCATTATTAATCAATGCTTTAGGGTTTGTTATGAAATTTTACGCAATTTTAATTTAAGAAAAAGTTTTTCCTCACATAATTAACAAATATAGGCATGAAGGTATATACCTATATCGCTTCTATGTTATCCTAGGACTAAGGCTTGCAAGACAAATATCTATTAAATAACAAGAATTAAATATATGATCCATTATAATAGGGCTTAGTTCTCGATATCCCCAGTGGAGTCGCCACTGTGAGAATCCGAATCCACGACCCGTACTTCTCTCGATTTCTTGTTTTGGAGGAAAACGTGTTTTGTAGAGTCGCCAGTTTGTTTTACGAGAAAACAAACAAAAGATCGTACAAAGGACAATTCAAAAACGAATTATCTTTCATACGTTTAAAACCATAGATTGATTGAAAACTTGTTTTGCTAGGGTTCGGGAACTACGTTACGAATTGGGAAAGTGTTAGGCACCCAATTCGCCCTTTCGGTCTCTTAATGGATCATGTATTTAATTCCTATTTAAGATATCTTGCAAGTAGTTTGAATTGTTTTCAAAATAGTCCTTTCGGATAACTTTAGTTTAAAATTGAATTTATGAAATGAGACTCGAGCTTTGCGAGCGCCTACGTATTCATTCGTAGAATGAAATCTGAGTCTCGTAGTTCCATTTTGTTCAGAAACTATTTTTGTATTTTTATTTGTTTTGAAAACGTGTCAAAATGGATTTTAGATTTATTGTAAAACATAGAAAAGACTAGTTTTGAAAACAATGAACTTCTTTGCAAGTTATTTATTTTTTTGTATTAAAAATGAATTTAAATGCAGTATTGATATTCAGGAGAGTTGTAGAAAGACGTACCTGATGCGCTTGAAGGAGAAAGATTGCTTGCCTTGATTGCTCATTTCTCTCTCTAAACTTTCTCTCTCTAAAGACTCTTTCTCTAAAGACTCTCTCTAACATTCTCTAAAAGAGACTCTCTAATAATCTTAACAGAACTTCTCCTTACTAAAAATTCTATTCAGTGTCGATGATCCCAAATGAGACCCCAAAGGTCCTATTTATAGAGAAATTTTTGCCAAAAAAGCTCCAAAAGAGGCTAGCCGTAGGGGGTAGCTGCAGGGGGTGCGGCTAGGGCATGTGGTTAGGGTGTGCGGCTGGAGGCATGCAGCTGGAGGCTGCGGCTGGGGCCTGCGGTTGGTTGCCAACCATACGGTTGGAGGGTTGCGGCTAGCTCTCTGAAAATGCACAGAAACACCTTAAGGATCTGAAGAGGCAACAATGGTCATATCAGACTCCTAAAGGATCCGAATATTGGATTCTTCCCTAATAATCTTCTATATGCATGATGACTTCGGATTAAATGCAGGATACCTGTTTTGTGAGAAAACCGGTATTCATACGGAGTCGTGGATTGGGGTGTTCACATTCATAGAACGATCATTGCTTTGGAAGTATTGCTCACACCTTTGAACATGTTGATCGAACTTTTGAAAATTTTGATCGGATTTTTGAATAAATTGTGTAAGCATTTCTTCCAAATTTTTTTTTGGTAGGGGAACATATGGTGATTGAGATTTTTGAAAATTCGGAGCTTGATTAGTTTGAGTGTTGCTTGACTGTTGGTATGGTAGGACATTTTTCCGTTGGATGTCGTATCATATCACATATGCTACAAAGAGTTTCTTCTTTTACAAAAATTGACCTCTTTTGGTTTTGAAAAATCTAAAGCTTCAATTTTTTTGGTCAATTGTGTAAGTCTACCTGCCAAATCATCACTTTCCTTTAATTGGTAATAACCACCCCGATTAGGCATATTTCTTTCGAAAAAATTGTAAGTATCCCATGTTTGGTTACTTTCGGCAATATAATTGTGAGAATCCGGACCCGCGACCCGAGAGAGAAGAGTCCTCGTTCTCGGTTTGGTTTGAAAACGTATTTTGTAGAGTCGCTAGTTTGTTTTACTAGAAAATAAACAAAAGATCGTACGAAGGATAATTCGAAAATGAATTATCTTTCATACGTTTGAAACCAGAGTTTTAAAATATACTTTGCTAGGGTTCGGGAACTACGTTACGAATTGGGAAGGTGTTAGGCACCCAATTCGCCCTTTCCGTCTCTTAATGGATCATGTATCTAATTCCTACTTTAGATATCTTGCAAGTAGTTTGAATTGTTTTCAGAATAGTCCTTTCCGGATAAATTCAGTTTAAAACAGTATTTTGAAATCAGACTCGAGCATTGCGAGCGCCTACGTATTCATTCGTAGAATGAAATTAGAGTCTCGTAGTTCCTTTCTTTGGAAACTGTTTTTGTATTTTTGTTTGTTTTGAAAACGTGTCAAAACGAGTTTTAGTTTTCTTATAAAATTTAGAAAGGATTTATTTTGAAAGTAGTGAACTTCTTTGCAAGTTATCTAATTTTCTATATTAAAAAGGATTTTAAATGCAGTATTGAAATTAGTAGAGTGGCAGAATGACATACCTGACGCGCCTGAAGAAGAAATAAGAACGTTGTCTTGATCCCTTGCTTGCCTCTTTCTCTCTCTAGATTTTCTCTCTCTAAAAACTCTCTCTCAGAATTTCTCTAAAATGACTCTGTAACGATTATGACAGAGCTTCTACGTACTAGAAACACTATTCAGTGTTGGTGATCCCAAAATGGGATCCCAAGGGTCCTATCTATAGCTAAAATTCCGCCAAAAAACCCTCCAAAGAGGCCAACCGCAGGGGTAGCCGCATGGGGTGCGGCTAGGGCGTGCGACAGGTGTGTGCCAACCGCACGATTGGCAGGTAGCCGTATGGTTGGGCATGCGACAGGGGGCTGCGGCTGGGAGGTGCCAACCATACGGTTGGCAGGTAGCCGTACGGTTGGGCGTGCGGCTGGGGGGTGCGACTGGCTCACAAAAATGCGCAGGAACACTCGGAAAAAACCAAATTTTCTAACCAGGCAGGTCGATCCCCGTCCTAATAAGCGAAGAGGCAACAAAGGTTTTCTTCGACTCCTAACGCGTCCGGTATTGGAGTCTTCCTATCAGTCTTCTATATGCATGATGACTCATGATTAAATGCAAGATGATTGCTTTAAAACAAAATCAGTATTCGCACTAGAGTTGTGGATTGGGGTGTTCACAATAATCAAAGAAATCAAATGCCTCGTCGGGGTTTTTACTTAGAAATGTGCCGTTACACATTATTTCTACAAATTTTCTCATTTCAGGAGTGAGTGATTGGTAGAAGAAACTAACCAAATTCCAATTTTCATACCCATGGTGGGGACAAGCATTTACAAGTTCTTTGTATCTTTCGCAACATTCATAGAAAGTTTCTTGATCTTTTGGTGCAAAGTTTGAAATTTGACGCCTTAAAGTGTTTGTTTAATGAACGGGAAAAATTTTCTTTAAAAATTCAGTTTGTAAAGCTTGCCACGATGTAATGGAACGTGGTCTTTGTGCATTGAGCCAAGTTTTTGCTTTTTCTTTTAATGAGAATGGAAAAAGTTGGAGCCTTACTACCTCTTCGGTTACATGTGGATTATGAAAAGTGGAGCATACTTCTTCGAGCTCCTTGATGTGTAAGTATGGATTTTCGGATTCTATTCCATGAAATCTTGGCAAAAGAGGTATCATTCCCGGCTTGATTGTAAATCGGTTAGCCACTGTGAACACCCCAATCCACGACTCTCACGTGAATACTGGTTTTCTTTTAGCATCCTGCATTTAATCGTGAGTCATCATGCATGTAGAAAGACTGATAGGAAAGACTCCGATTTTGGACGCGTTGGGAGTCTAAGATAACCTTTGTTGCCTCTTCGCTTACTAGGACGGGGATCGACCTGCTCGATTTTGGACCCGATTTTGGTTTTTTTTCGGGTGTTCCTGTGCATTTTTGTGAGCTAGCCGCACCCCCCAGCCGCACGCCCAACCATACGGCTACCTGCCAACCGTACGGTTGGCACCTCCTAACCGCACCCCCTAGCCGCACGCCCAACCGTATGGCTACCTGCCAGCCGTACGGCTGGCACACCCCTGTCGTACGCCCCAGCCGCACCCCATGCGGCTACCCCTGCGGTTGGCCTCTTTTGGAGCGTTTTTGGCTGATTTTTAGCTATAAATAGGACCCTTGGGATCCCATTTTGGGATCATCAACATTCAATAGTATTTTTGGCAAGTAAGAGCACTGTCAAAGTCTTTAGAAAGTGATTTTTAGAGAAATTCTGAGAGAGAAGGCTAGTGAGAGAGAAGGCTAGTGAGAAGAAGTTAGTGAGAGAAAGCTTTAGAGAGAGAAAGTTCTAGAGATAGAAGGAAGTTAAGGCAAGGCTCTCCTATCTTCTTCAAGCGCAGCAGGTATAACTTTCTACCACTCCTCTAAATTTCGGTATTGCATTTCTATATCAGTTTTAATACATGAAATTAGATAACTTGCAAAGAAGTTCACTACTTTCAAAATAAATCCTTTCTAAATTTTATAAGAAAACTAAAACTCGTTTTGACACGTTTTCAAAACAAACAAAAATACAAAAATAGTTTCCAAAGAAAGGAACTACGAGACTCTGATTTCATTCTACGAATGAATACGTAGGCGCTCGCAAAGCTCGAGTCTGATTTCAAAATATTATTTTAAACTAAATTTATCCGGAAAGGACTATTCTGAAAACCATACGAACTACTTGCAAGATATCTAAAATAGGAATTAGATACATGATCCATTAAGAGACCGAAAGGGCGAATTGGGTGCCTAACACCTTCCCAATTCGTAACGTAGTTCCCGAACCCTAGCAAAGTAAATTTTCAAGATAAATCTCTGGTTTCAAACGTATGAAAGATAATTCGTTTTCGGATTGTCCTTTCGTACAATCTTTTGTTTGTTTTCTCATAAAACAAACTGGCGACTCTACAAAACAAGTTTTCAAATAAAACCGAGAACAAGGACCCCTTTCTCTCGGGTCGCGCGGGGGTCCGGATTCTCATAGTGGCGACTCTGCTGGGGTCGTCGAGAACTAAGCTCTATTATAATGGATCATATATTTAATTCCTGTTATTTTATTTAGGTCTTGTAAGCCTTAGTTCTAGGATAACATAGAAGCGATGTAGGTGGATACCCTGATGCCTTTATTTGCTAACTATGTGAGGAAAAATCTTTTTCATAATTAAAATTGTGTATAATACCATAACACACCATAAAGCATTGATCAATAATGAACCACCAGATTGTTATTTTGCACGCACTCACGTCCTATCATGCATTTTCGCGAGTGTGAATTTACCCTATCAACCTCGGGACCAGAGTCGTGATTAGGCCGCGGACTTGCGGGTCTGCACTAGCCGAAAGCGCCTGGGACCACTCTCCTTGGCCAAGTACTTACCGAGGTATATAGAGTGATGAGAACACTCACGTACCCGGGATGTATATCAAAAGGTCCTTACACGTACCTGCGCTCTTGAGGTATATCGTAAGACCTGCCAAATAGGAGGGAGCCTTAAACCTTACCCTCTTCAGCCACGCTTGCATATAGGGAGTCAGCTTAGAACACAAGATTTTCTGCATTGTTTTAATGACCGACAGTCGGGACAATCTAGTGAGCGGAAGCCCTGATTCCATGAACAAAGCAACTCATGAGGAGAAATCTTCCCATATTTTCAAATGATTTTTCGAAAAACTCTTTTCAAAATGATTTCCCAAAACTATAGACGGTCAGGGAACCCATGGAATTCTATTCCTACCCTACCGCTATACGGGGCTCTCAAGTTGTCACCGTTGGTCTGTTTTTGATCTCACCTAAAGGAAAACTTTTTTGTGTGTTTATTTTCGTCCCGATCGATGTATTTCTGAATAAGGTTCGGCGATTTCTAAATGATATATTGTTGTTATTTTCTGGGGGAATGCACGCGATCGAATTTGTCCTTTTTTTTGGCGCAGCAGATATTCATCCTGGCCTCTATGTGGGATGGAAGAGATAGCACCGGGAGACTCGTCACACCAGATTCCTCTGAAAACATGGATCAGAATACCCCAAGCCGGAATGTGAACAACCAATTGAACAATGCAGCGGATCCATCGCCCGGTCCTTTTTACCCCAACCCGGGGATGCCGCAGAATAATACTGTTGGGGGTCAGCCGCTACATCACACTCCATCTTTGAATATTGGCCCAAACCTGGCCAGTTCGAGCGGAAACGTGAATGTTCCGTTACCAAATCGCGAAGATATGTATCAGATGTTGATGAATTTGAACGAAAGCATGGCCATGTTATAAAGTGACAATAAAAATACTCGTGCCAAGTTGAACGAGTTGGCTAAAGGGCGCATGACGGAACCGGCAAGAGAAACTCCGGTTATTCTACTACCACCACTGCCACTCTCAGTTCATACAGAAGTACCACCGCCGTATGAACAGTTGAACCAACCCAAACCCATGCCTGATCCAGTTGGCAATTGGTTACAACAGGACCCGACCAATCAAGCCCCACCACAGATGCAACCGATCCATGAACCGTACCACGATCCATATTATGACCCAATAAGAAGGCCCATGAGCATCCAAGGGGAGGGCCCCACACCAATAGAAACTCACAGGGGGGATAGAGACTTGTCTGAGCTTAAGGAGCAGTTGAAAGCACTTACCCAAAAAGTAGCTAAAAGTTCGAACGATTTAACCCAGATGCAAAGCTACAACTTATACCCTGAGGCTCATTATCCAGTGGGCTTTAAGATGCCTTTAATTCCAAAATTTACAGGCATTACACCACCGGAACTCCATCTGAAATCCTATGTCCGTTCAATAAGAATTTATGATCTCGGTGAGGCTGAATTGGCCAATTCCTTTCATCTCACTTTGGCAGGACCGGCCCAGAGTTAGTTTTTGAACCTTGAAAAGCACCGTGTTAGATCATGGTTTGCCATCGTCCAAGAGTTTGTTTCACAGTACAAGACTAATGAGGAACTTAAAGTT
This sequence comes from Lonicera japonica, assembly GCA_021464415.1. NCBI lineage: Eukaryota > Viridiplantae > Streptophyta > Magnoliopsida > Dipsacales > Caprifoliaceae > Lonicera > Lonicera japonica. The sequence goes on along the minus strand of CM038465.1, from coordinate 22,788,050 downwards.
ACAAGGAAACATCTAGAGATGGCTAAGCAAAAGGAGAATGAGAGTATTAGTGAGTTTGTAACAAGATGGAGGGAACTGGCAGCCCAAATGGTGGAGCGCCTAGATGAAGAGGAACAACTGGGAATGATCGTGAAGAATTTGAAACCAGATATTCGAGCTCAAATGGGACACCAGTTCTTTGGAAGGTTCAAAGCCCTACTCCACGTTGGCAACGAAATTGAGGAGGAATTAGCCAAGCAGGCTGAAATCAAAAAATCCGCCTCACAATACAAGAAGACTTCCACGTCTGCGATCAATCAAGTCACGTCTTCTGGGTCCTATGGTCGGGGGTATTCCAGCAACCTCTTTGGTCAAAACTCTGTGAAAAACATTGGAGATTTGGGATATCGTAACAATAACAACAGTAATCTTAGGACATTTGATCAGAATCGCTCACGAGATAGACATTTTTCGCAATTACAGGGACCGTTGGGAAAGGTTTTCGAACAATTGAAAGAAGCTGGGATTATGTATCCCATGAATCCGAGGCCATTACCACAACAGATACCACCTCATTGGAACATGAATGAACATTGCGAATATCACCAAGGTTTCGGGCACACCACCGATAGTTGTATGGCCCTGCGGCATGCTATCCAGAACTTAATTGATAGCAAAAGAATTCCTGATCCGTCAGCCCTGAATGTCGCAAGGAATCCTTTTCCCAATCACCGAATCAATGCTATCGAGGAGGATTCAGATCTACCAGATCCTGTACTCTTGATTAAACCCGCCATGAATACATAAAATGTTGAAGTATGGAAATTTAGCTGCCCAAAGCCTTCGCCCACAGTCATTCAATATACTCCCCCGAGGTCCCAGAAATCCGTTGAAGAAATCGAGGATGAAACATGGTTGGGGTTATCCGTTGATGAAACGTGCACCACGCAGTCACAAGAGATAGTTAGCCCAAAAGTTATGGGCTGGATGAAACAAATACAGTTTATACCAGGTTTTGGGCTCGGTAAACAGAATCAAGGGATCGCCCACTTTCCACAGTTTAAAGGCAACCCGAGGCGACAGGGGCTCGGATACAGCCAAGGAAAAACAATAAAAAAGGACACCCATCCAAGAAAGAACTACTCACAGATAAACATGATCGCCTTTGACTGGAACACAGTTTCGCAAGTCGATGAAAGGTCGCCTCCAACTCCGGTTGAAATACCTGAAGAGACAAGTGATCCGGTCGCAACATGGGTCCAACAGTTGACTCGTTCTGGGAGAGTGTACCAACCGCCAAATACCAAGTAACCTATTGATGTCGCTCCTCCCAACGAACCTACAAAAGACCCGGAAGAAGGGCGTGTTATTGAACAGTTGAAGAAAACACAAGCCCAAATTTCAATCTGGGGACTCCTGGTAGCGTCCAAGCCACATCGTATGGCGCTAATGAAAATGTTAGATGAATCGGTTGTTCCTCTTGAAGCCACCCCAAATGAGTTAACAGCGATGATCGCCTCAATGGGGGTACAAGAACAAGTTCTTGGGTTTTCTGGTGAAGATCTATCACCACTGGGTTGGGATCATAACCAAGCTCTGCATATCACCGTTGTTGCTTATGGAATGTCTATACCGTATGTGCTTGTGGATAACGGTTCTACGATTAACGTATGCCCATTGAAAACCGCTATTCATTTGGGTATTGATTTAACTACCATGGAAGAATCACCAGTCACGGTTCGAGCATACGACAATACTAAGCGGGAGGTATTGGGTTCCGTCATGCTGAGTATGCAGATTGGAACGGCTTCATTTACCACTGAGTTTCAAGTCATAGACATCCCTTCGAGCTTTAATTTGTTATTGGGACGAGTTTGGTTGCATGAGGTTGGCGCGCTGCCTTCTTCCCTTCATCAAAAAATGAAAATACCCTTCAACGGGGATATCATCGTCATTAAGGGAGATCCTGAAAGGGCAATAGTCCCGAAAAACTCACCAGTATTGGGATTCGGAAGCCAAGATGTCCAACTCGGGGGATTTTCGTATGAGCTAAAGGTGCAAAATCTTACCATGCAGACCATGAATTATCTACCCCCCGATGATATGTCGACCATGAATACGCATGTGATAAAGATGATGAGGAAAATAGAATTTTTGCCAGGGATTGGTTTAGGAAAATATCAGGCCGGCATTGCCCAAATGATCGAACCATACCAACAACCGAGTCCTCTTGCTGGGTTGGGATATATGGGAGATGTTAGCCGAATGAAAAGTGCCGTATCCGCTGATGGTTCGTTAAACGGATGGTTTATAAAAGAAGGTGAAGACTTTCCATACTGTGGGTTTCAGGAACCGTGGGTAAATGAAGAGGGGAAAAGACAACCGGGATTAGAAATTTTCTTTGAAGAAGACTTGTATATCAGTGAAGGATTTACTCACTCCTTCTCGTCTCGGTTGAAGATTACCCGGCCATCTGCTAAGCCACTGGAATAGGAAGATATGCTGGGTAACATGTTTGAAGTCATGGCAATTGAGGAAGATTACCTGGGGGACCCTATGCACCTTATACGCCTTATCGAAAGAGAGGAGAACAAGCAGAAAGAGAGGAATATTGATAGAAATGTACGAAATTTAGAATGTATGTTATCTGTGCAAAGTGATGTTTCTATCAATAAAATTGCCAGTCTTTTCCCTTACTTTGATTCTTGTGATGTTGAAATTATGAATGAGAATTTGAATGATAAGCAAAGAATACAACCCATTGAGGGAGACACGGTCACAATAAATTTGGGAACAACTGATGATAAAAAAGAAATAAAAATTGGGGCCGAATTAAGCCATGATGAGAAAGCAGACTTAGAAAATTTGTTGAAAGAGTTTGTTAATGTTTTTGCTTGGACATATGCTGATATGCCGGGTTTAGATGCCAACATTGTGATGCACGAAATACACACTAAACCCGAATGTAAACCTGTCAAGCAAAAGTTAAGAAAACCAGTACCTAAGTGGTCACTCAAGGTAAAGGAAGAAGTCACAAAACAATTGGATGTCGGATTCATACGGGTTGTCGAATACCCTACTTGGTTGGCCAATATAGTGCCAGTGCCAAAAGCCAATGGCAAAGTACGGGTTTGTGTTGATTATCGCAATTTAAATGCTGCATGTCCAAAAGATGATTTTCCGCTGCCAAACATTGATCTCATTGTCGACAACACTGCAAATCATGCTTTAAAATCATTCGTCGATGGATTTTTCGGGTATAATCAGATCAAAATGCATCCTAATCATCAGGAAAAGACAGCCTTTATCACACCATGGGGTACTTATTGCTACACTGTCATGCCATTTGGGTTGAAAAATGCCGGGGCCACGTATCAGCGAGCGGCAACTACTCTGTTTCATGATATGATTCATAAAGAAGTAGAAGTGTATGTCGACGACATGATCATCAAATCCTTAGACCGGGCAAGCCATGTGGAAACTCTTCGTGTCTTCTTTGAACGGCTTATACAATTCCAGATGCGTTTGAATCCTCAGAAATGTGTATTCGAGGTCCCCAAAGGCAAGATGCTGGGGTATATAGCCAGCAGAAAGGGAATTGAGGTTGATCCGACAAAGGTTAAGGCTATTCAAGAAATGCCAGTCCCTAAAACTGAAAAGGAAATTCGGGGTTTCCTCGGGAGGTTACAGTTCATCAGCAGATTTATTTCACAATTGACTCGAACATGTGAACCAATTTTTAAGTTACTCCAAAAGAACTCGGATAGACAATGGAATGAGAAATGCCAGGAAGCGTTCGACAAGATTAAGCAATATTTGTCTAATCCGCCAGTCTTAGCACCTCCCCAAGTGGGCATTCCGTTGATACTATACATGTCGGTCAATGACTCCTCAATTGGAGCAATGTTGGCACAGCATTTGTTGCAAACAAGGACTGAACAGGCAATATATTACCTCAGCAAAAAGCTTTCTCCGGGAGAATAAAATTATACGTCTTTAGAGAAATCATGCGCTGCGTTAGTTTGGGCTACCCAGAAGTTGCGACATTATATGTTGGTATTTTCCGTGATCTTAATCTCTCGTCTAGATCCCTTGCGGTACTTATTCGAAAAGCCAATGTTGACTAATCGAATGGCTAAATGGATGTTCCTGCTTTCAGAATTCGACATTTCTTATGTCACTCAAAAGGCCGTCAAAGGGCAAGTCATAGCAGATCACTTAGCAGGCAATCCGATCATTGATACTGAGCTACGTGACTTTGAATTTCCCGATGAAAGTATCATGGAGATTACAGAAAATGATGAATGGAAAATGTATTTTGATGGGGCTTGTAATCGAAACGGGAATGGAATCGGGATCCTGTTAATTTCGCCAGATCAGACACATGCACGTATGTCTTTTCGATTGGAATTTCCATGTACCAACAATATCGCGGAATATGAAGCTTGTATTGTCGGGTTAGAAATTGCTTTGCAGAAAGGGGTGCGTAAAATTCAAGTGTTTGGAGACTCCGCCCTCATTATTTATCAGATCTTGAAAAAATGGAAGATCAAAGAGGAAAAACTTGTGCCCTTTTTAGCCCAACTCGAAGAAACTTCTGAGAAATTCGACTGTATTGAGTTCTTCTACATCCCGAGAACACAGAACAATTTTGCTGATGCCTTAGCTACTTTGGCCTCGATGATTGAAATTCCAGGGGAGAAAGAAGAAATTCAGATTCAGATTCAAAGGCGGAGAAATCCGGTATTTTGCCTATCGCTCGATGTTGAATGTGGAAATAAGATCGATCAGAATGTTTGGTATTACGATATCTGGCAATTACTCAAGCATAATGAATACCCATCAAATACTGACAAAACCACTCGGGTCACGCTTCGCCGCCTTGCATCCCGATTTATCATTTGCGCGGGAAAATTATACCGAAGAAATGATGACGGTATACACCTTCAATGCCTCGATGAAGAAAAATCCCGAGCAGTGATGGAACAAATCCACAATGGAGAGTGCGGTCCACATATGAGCGATCATACATTGGCACGAAAGATAGTTCGTCAAGGGTATTATTGGTTGACAATGCAGAAAGATTGTTTTGAATACGTCAAAGGATGTCACCAATGTCAAATATAAGCCAAGGCGCAGAAGCTCCCACCAAAAGAATTATACCCGATGACATCCCCTTGGCCGTTCTCCATCTGGGGTATTGACATAATTGGTAAGATTTCGCCAAAAGGAAGCAACGGGCATGAATACATCTTAGTAGCTATCGACTATTTCACCAAATGGGTTGAAGCCGAGTCTTACAAGGATTTGAATGCCCGAAAAGTGGCACGATTCATCCAACACAACATCATATGCCGATACGGGGTACCACATGAGATAATATCTGATAATGGTACGCATTTTGAGGGCGCAGCCAACGAAATCATGGAAGAATATGGAATCAAACGCCACAAATCCTCCCCATACCGCCCACAAACTAATGGGACCGTTGAGGCTGCTAACAAGAATTTAAAGAATATCATTAGCAAAATGGTTAAGTCTGGCAGAGATTGGCTCGAAAAGCTCCCATATGCACTTTGGGGATATCGAACTACTGAAAGGGTCTCTATGGGGTCAACACCTTTCTCCCTTACATATGGCATGGAAGCGGTTTTACCAGTGGAAATGGAAATACCTTCTTTACGGGTTGTCTTGGAAAATCAAGTCGCTGAGAGTGATTGGGTAAAGGCTCGGTATGAAGAGTTGGCAATGATTGATGAAAACCGATTGAGGGCTTTATATCAACATCAAGGGTATCAAAAACGTGTTGCAAAAGCCTTTAATAAAAAGATCCGAGACAGAAGCATTATAGTTGGGGACTTAGTCCTCAAAGAAATCCGTGAACCAGCCCGAGACCCACGGGGAAAATCCTCACCAAAATGGACAGGCCCTTACATTGTTACTAAAATCCTATCCGGGGGTGCCGTCCTCCTTACCGACTGATATGCCAAAGAATTGGTATAATATATTATGTTAATTTATAATTTGAAGAGCATATATTATTACTAATATTAGTATTTTTAATGATTTTTCAGGTGTTAGAAAAGATTTGAAGAAGATAGAAAAAATAGCGAAGTTAAAGCAAATGAAGACACCTAAAAGTGCTCAATACTTTCAGAGGCATAACTTTTTACTCGGAACTCCAAATAATGCGATTCTTGAGCCTAAATTGAAGAAAATTTCGAGAGCTACAACTTTCCAGTTCATAACTTTTTCAAATTCAGCTATCATCGAGTCCAAAATTGCGACGGAAAATTCTGCAGTCAAATATGGCGAAAATTCAATTGTATTTAAATTAATGGGCCCAAATTTAAGCCCATTCAAAAGCCTAAAGCAGCATAGTACGGCCCATGTCCAGAATTGCCTCTAAACTAATGGTCCAAACTTATTAAATTAATAAAAGCCCAAGTGTTGTCTACAAAGCCAAGCCCATCAGCCATCATTAAAAGCAATTATAAAAGGAATGCAACAGCAACAAATCAACAACAGCCGAGCACAGCAGCAGTGCCTGCCGAGCACTATTCCTCTTTTCTTTTCTTTGTTTTTCTTTTCTTTTATTTTTCTTTGAAGACTAAAAGATTGAAGATTTAATTTTATTTATTTAATGTCAAGTAAGTTTTCTTTCAATCTTATTTATTATTTAATTTTTATTATGCTAGCGTAAATTTGTGCTAGGGTTAGGATGATTATATTTAATTGATTCCCTTGCACGTATTTATGCCAATTGACTCTACCAATTTAATGCTTTAATATTAAATACAATTCTTCCTATTGGATGCCTATTTTAATTGATAAAAAAATAAAGTTGGATTCTCGCTATTTTTGTTGGATTTACCTTATGATTTGTTAAGAGCGGATATAGGGTGTGTTTTGATGGATATAGTGAGTGTTTTGATATTATACATTAGTTTGGCTGTGGAAGAATTACAATTGAATTTTATAAATTACTTGAACTTGAATGATTTTATTTTCCGCATCTAATAGAGTCGAGAGACCAAATTAGTGCGAGATAAGAGTAGAGTTTATGCGCATGAATACTTAGGAAGATGATATTAAATATATGACTCCAAAACCCTAGTCAATTAATTCATTAATTTTATTATCTTGCTTAGTAGTATTTAATTTAGTTCTATTAATTTAATTTACTTGCTTTACTTTATTTTAATTTGATTTATTTAATTAGTTTGATTCTCATTAATTATTCTTGACTAGATTAGGGATTAGTAAAAAATTAACGAGACAAAATTTAAAACATACTGTTTGAGTCTCTGTGGGATCGACCTCGCTTATACACTATATTATAAATTGATTTGTGCGCTTGCGAGTATTAAAATTTATCACAACAAGTTTTTGGCGCCGTTCCCGGGGACTCTAATCTTATCTTGTTAATTTAGTAATTACATTCCTTCTACTAGTTTATTTATTTAAAAAAAAAAAAAAACACAGAATACAGAATACAGAAACCAGAATATTCGGTTATATATATATATATATTAAAAAATAAAAAAAGAAAGTATTTATTTATTTAATTTTAGGGTAATTAAAAGATCTGGGCGTGAAACAATATATACGCAAAAGTGCAATTTATGACACTAAGTGTTTCTGTCCTAGTTGGTAAGCGTGTGGTTTTGATTAGAAGAGGTCATAGGTTCAATACTTGGTAACAACAAGAAAACCTTCTTTTTTCTCAAGCCATTCCTTATTATTATTAACCCTTTTAATTACTCCAATATATATTAGATTATTATTATTTTTTTTATTTAATTAAATTTATTATTAATACCTCTTAAATAAGTTAGTATTAATAATTTTTTTTTATTAGTATTATTATTTTATTAAAAATTAATAAAAAGGAGAATTGTTTAGTTTATGAGCGTTTATTGGAAACGAGGAAAAGTGAGGCTTAATAGGATAGAAAATTTAGAAATTAATCCTTTATTTGAAGAAGAATTAAAGATGGGGGATCGTGAAGATAATAAGACTTTAAAAGAATTATTTGCTCCTATATCTACTAATCCTCCTTCATGCATTGTTTTACCGGCCACTACTGCTGTTTATTTTGAATTAAAACCGCATGTGATTCAATTACTCCCTACTTTTAATGGCTTAGAGATGGAAGACCCTTATCTTCATATAAAAGACTTTTTAGAAATATGCGCTACTTTTAGATTTCAAAATTTTTCTGATGAGTCCGTTAGGTTGCGTTTATTCCCCTTTGCTCTAAAAAATAAAGCTAAAGCTTGGCTAAACTCTTTACCCTTAAGATCTATCACAACGTGGGAGGGGTTGGTTACTAAATTTTTAGCAAATTTTTTTCCTATGGCTAAAACTAATGAACTTAGAAGAAAAATAACTTATTTTTGCCAAGATGATGAGGAAAAATTCTTTGAAGCATGGGAAAGATTTAAAGATATATTACTTAGATGTCCACATCATGGTTTTGAAACTTGGAGACTAATTCAATATTTTTATAATGGCCTCTCACAAACTAATCGAAATATGATAGAATCTATGAATAGGGGTAGTTTTCTAAATCTAAACGAAGATGAAGCTTATCAATTCTTAGAAAATTTATCTGAAAGTTCTCAACAGTGGGACTTTTCTAAGAGGGGAACACAATCTCAACCTAAAAAGGGGGAAATTTATAATATTCATGAGGATGTGGAAACTAGAAGACAATTAGATAGTCTAAATAAAAAATTAGAAGCCTTAACTATGAGACTGTCCAATAATCCAGTGAACTTTGTGCAGAATGAAGTATGCTCTATTTGTGCTAGTCCTATGCATATAGCTCCATCGTGTCCATCTATGTTAGGGTATACCGTAGACAATCCAGGACAAGTAAATGCTATGAATGAATTTAGGCAAACTCACAACCCTTATTCAGAAACTTATAATCCCGGGTGGAGAAATCATTCTAATTTTTCATGGTCCCAAGATCAACCAATAAATAATATGGGAAATCAAAATAATAACATTCGTCAAAACCCACCAGGTTTTAGAGCTCCTGTGAACATGAATAATGCCACATCTTTTGTTACACAACAACAATTTTCATCCCTAGAAGATAATTTGAAATCATTTATGAATGAGGTAAAAAATACTACTTTAATAAATACTCAAGCAATAACTCGCTTAGAAAATCAGATGGGTCAATTAGATAACCAATTAGTGGAGCGAGAAAAAGGAAAATTTATTAGTCAACCTGTCCCTAATCCTAAAGGTATTATTAATAATAATGTTAATCAAATTCAAAATCCACCTTTTGAGCATAATCAAGGGCAAGTTAATGCAATCACTACTTTTCGATCAGGGCACCAGATTGATAATCAAGTTAGAATGCCAATAAGTAATGAAAATGAATTAGAGGAAAAAGAGGAGGAAATTATTCCCAAAGAGTCAAATACTCCCATGAAAGATTATAATCCTACCATTAATCCTAATGATTCAAAAGAAGTTGAAGTTAGAAAATTTGTGTCTAAAGCCCCGTTTCCGCAAAGACTAAAAGACAATAAGAAGGAAGCTCCATTTTAAGAAATTCAAGAAGTATTTAAGCAAATTCATATTAATATACCATTTCTAGATGCAATTAAGCAAGTCCCTTCATACGCTAAGTTTCTTAAAGATTTAGTAACTCAAAAGAGGAAAACTAATGTTCCTAAAAGGCATTCTTAGCTGAACAAGCAAGCTCCATAATTCAATGCAAAATTCCTATTAAATATAAAGACCCAGGTTGTCCTACTATATCTTGTAAAATAGGAGATCATCATATAGAGCGTGCTTTACTAGATCTAGGAGCTAGTGTGAATGTTTTGCCGTATTCTGTTTATGAGAAATTAGAACTTGGAAAATTAAATTCTACGCATATGACACTTCAATTGGCTGATAGATCTATAAAAATTCCTAGAGGAGTCATAAAAGATGTTTTGATTAAGGTTGATACATTTTACTATCCAGTTAATTTTGTTGTTATTGATACTCAACCTACTCATAATATGAAAGGGCAAATACCAGTAATTTTAGGTAGACCATTTTTAGCTACATCTAATGCTCTTATAAATTGTCGGAATGGTGTGATGAAATTATCTTTTGGCAATCTTACTGCTGAACTTAATATTTTTGATGTAACTAAAACATCCTTGGACTATGAAGATGAGTGTGTTCGTCAAATTAATTTAATTGATAGTCTAGTGGAAGAAATTTTTTTCAAAAATAATGTGGATTCTTTTTCTTTAAAAAAAGATGTGAACTTTAGTAACATATCATTAGAAGATTTTTTAAATGCTTGTAGTCCAATTGATGATGATATATCTTGTGAAGCTAGTGTTTTTCTTAATTCTCTTCGTGATACTAATTCTAATGAATTAGAGAGAAATATTGATAATTTCTTAAATAAAGATTCTAGCAATCTTTCTCAATTTGAAAATAGTATGACAATGGACCCAAAAATTTTAAATGAGACCTTAAATGTGATTGATAAATCAATGAATTTAAATTTTTATGACATCCAAGATGAAATTGAGCTCTTTAATTTATTTCCTACACCATTAGAAAATTTTAAGCATAATTTTGAAGTGTTGCATTTTAATTTTCCTTATTTTGAGCCTAATGTGAATGATAATATCTATGATGATTATAATTCTTTTGATAATGATCATAATTTTTTTCGTATATCTCGAGACCCATGGCCACCACCAAGTGACTATTTTTCTCTAGTAGGTCATGATTATATAATGAAGTCTTGTTATCTTGAGCTTAATTGCTATATTTATTTTGATTATATTTTTAAGCTTTCAGTGATATACATGTTTTATTGGGATGATCCCGAACTATTTAGATTATTGATTTATGATAAACTTGGGAAATTAAATATTTAATGATGATATTTGGCTATGATTTTATTTTCAGATTTTTTAATGCCATTGATATTATTTGAACGATTATAAATCTTTTTGTGCTGAAAGTTTTATCTAGTGTGCAGATATTATTTTATTTGATGAATCGCGTATCCAGGTGATCTCTTACATCCCTCTTTGTTCTTTTAAATTTTAGTTTAACGTGCTCCTTTGAGGACAAAGCAACATTCAAGTTGGGGGGAGTGGATAAAATTCTTAACTTTGCTAGTCCTACATATATTAAAAATAAAATAAAGAAAATAGCATATATTTTTTTAAATAAAATTTGCAATGATTCTTTGATTTAAGTAAAATTTCCTTTCTATCAGTGTGCTAACGATGACGCATTCGTCTTAATGCTTTATATGTGCATGCTTAGTTCTCTTACTATCATTATTAGTAGAAATTTTATGATTTTCGATCCTCGTTATATTTGTATATGTGACAACTAATACATGACTAGATGGATGAGTGAGTACAACTTAAAATTTCTTGAAGAACATAAATGTGGAGACTAAATAACCCGTGAGAATTTGAGCCAATCTTCCTTTTTGAGGGTTTTATATCAATTCAAATTTTTGAAAACCGTAATTCGTTGTATAGTTTCATTATTTCTTTGCTTTGATTGAACACTAGAAAGGTATGTCCATGAAATGCAATTTAAATTATGATCCTTGATACTGCTTGAACTGAAGAGCTATATACCATAGGAAGTGATTTAGGCCGTCCTTGGTAACCTACACATTAATCTTATCCTAGCTTTACATTTATATCGCTAGTCAACCCTTTGAGCTTTTTATATTAGCCTTTCTTTGTTAACCCAATATCCTTACCCTACTCCAGTTAGGAGTTTAACCCATATTTATAGCCTACCCTTTTATCTAAGAATATTTTGAGATTATTTATCTTGTGTATGTGCAATAGTGAAAAATGAGCTTGGAAAAAGTATGAAAGAAAAAAAAAAGAAGTGAAAAAGGAAAAAATATGAAAAAAAAAAGTTTATGAAATCTCCTTCAAATATCAAGATAAAAATAAATATGTGAAGAAAAAGAGGAGATCTACAAAAGAAATAAATAAAAAAAGAATTGAAAAGTTGAAAAAAAGAAAAAGCTCAAATGAAGTCAAAAGTTAAGCCCAAAGTGTTAATTTTATATCTCAACTTATTTCTTAGATTTTTGAATCCCTTATATACCCTTCATTCGATAGCCATTACCTAAACCTTACGTTACAACCCAGAAAAAGTCCTAATGATCCTTTGGGATATGGTTTAGAGGTGAGAGCAGTAAAAGGGAATCTATTTACGCATTTCGCTTTTCTAGTGGGATATATTCGTTCATGAGACTAATATTCTTTTCATTTATAGCGTTTTTCATATATACATGCGAAAGACTTTTGAATTTGCGTACATCTACTCTTTATAGCCCGCATGTAATGAGAGCATCTACACCTTATTCTCGAGAGTTTCATTTGTTGAGTGTATGCCGTGTGAGGAATTGAGTTAAAGCATAGTTTAGATGGGATTTGAAAGTTTACTTACTTTGATATCAATGATGTTATGTTGTTGTCAATTCACACTTACAATGAGGATTAGTGAGAATGAAATATTTTATTAATCTTACTAGTTTGAGAACTTTGATATTGTATGTGTGTCACACTGCTTTAGTATGTGTTTGGATGTCTTTGTTGAGTTAGTTACATTGGTGAAGAAGGGGAATTAAATTTTAAAAACAAACATTGTGTTGGACTTTTATTGGAAAATCTTGGACTTAAGAAAACAATTTATTTTAAGACTTTTGGCTTTGCTCGAGGACTAGCAAAGTATAAGTTGGGGGGAATTTGATATGCCAAAGAATTGGTATAATACCGACATTGATGGCCAAGAATTAAACTTACTAGTCAACCTCGACCGATTGAAGAAGTACTATCAGTAAAAAAATTGTATGAATGAACTACGAAGACCTGAGCCCCAAAAAAAAATAAAAAAATAAAAAAATCATCTGGGGAAACGTAGGCAACCTGAATATCAGGCCCGGTCTATTTATTGTAATAATATTCATTCATTTGGACGCAAGAAGAAAGGCAGAAAGAGGTTTTTCCATATATATATAATCAAAAGTTCTTTCGTACAAGATAACCTACAAACATAACCACATCAGTTCCTACATGCTTTCCCTATATATTCCACCTACCAATTTAACCCCAAAATGCTTTCATAAAGAATCCATGTACCAAATCTAACCTAACCATCATCAGCAGAATATAAGATCCTCTCTCGATCCATGGTCTGATACGAAGCAAGTATAGTCTCATCTGTCACCGGTGAATCTGCAAACCGAAACCACCTCATCGTCATAGGCTCATGCTCAATGGTTTGCCGAACTCGACGCCAAATATGCAGCACAATATCAGAACGGGTCACCTGGGAAATGCCAACCTCTCCTCCATGAAATCACCGAACAAAGCGGGTAGACCAAAGACCTCGTAGGGTCGTCTCCAGTCTCGGGGTAATGGGAAGAGCGACCGAAGAAAAATCTCTCAGCGGAAGGGGTATACTCAGGGGAACACCGAACTGCCTCGTCAACCGACCAGGAATGTAGAATGACGTCTCCTTCAAACCACGAAACCTAAGGTAGCTCTGCCCACCCATACTCATGATCATGGTCCTCATACGCCACCATGGAACCTCCCAACGAATCGAAGAAGAGGACTCAGAAAAACGGACAGCACAGTCATATGACGACAGACGATGAATCCGTGCATAATCAGGACGCTGAAAGAAATGTCGAGAATCCCAGGGAAGCTGAGTCTCCAGATACCGAAACCTCTCAGTAACCCACATATACAGCAGATATGGGCTACCTCGAAAGTGACCAAGTCGGGACTGAACCATGGCATCCAAACCATTCAGTGTCTCCGCCAGTAAAATGGGAGTCACCAAATGGCCGCGTCTAGCCTCAGATACAACTCGGATAATCAGAGGGTCTACCAGAATAGCATCATCGGTAACCAATAGCATCTGAGAAAAAGCAAAAATCATACAAGCAGAAGTCCGACCTGAATAGTAAGCCGGATCGTCGCCATGATGAAGGAAAAAATCTGCCAAGTGACGGAGATGGAGCCGACCATCGACTATCATAGGCCGGCACTCACTCTCCCGCAAACCCAGTAGCTCGGCCAGCATAACCCGAGGGCTCCTAGCATCTCGTAAGGAGGCCAGCGGCCATGAAACATCCTCCCGCATCAGTAATGTGAACTCCTCAATCGTCGGACATAACTCATCTAAGCCGATGCGAAAACAGTGGTCCTCGGGATCCCAGAACTCAGCAATACCAAGCAAGAAGGAAAAATTGATGTCATGAGAACACCAGCGGTGAAGATGGCTCAGATCGCCCCACTTGAGACCACAATCGGCCTCGGCCAAGGACACGAAATCAGACAAAAGGGAGAAAGAAGCGTGGATATGAAAGGTAGACATGGTAATAGAGAAAGAAGAGCTATAGGATGAATAGTGACCTTGATGATGGAAAAAAAGGACAAATTTGCGCTCTATTTATAGCATAACTGCACATGCCAACCGCACGGTTGGGCCCCAACCGTACGGCTGGCTGGCCAACCGTGCGGCTGGCTCGCAACCGTACGGCTACCCCGTGCGGGTAAGGCGTGCGGTTGGCTCTTCCCCTTTAGTCAAAATCTTCATTTTTTTTGTTCAAATCTTCTTTACAATACATCATGATACGAATATTGCTAGACTTTGTTCAGGCAGAACGATCCATCATTGCATGCATATAGATTTGATAACTACTTGCCAACATATAGATTTGATAACTACTTGATAACTACTTGCCAACATAATCACTTTTCAATTACACTCACAAATAACATTTCCATCACGTCACACGCAAACATATTTTCGAAATAACCATAAATATTTTATTCAAAAATTAAACCGATCACACTGATAAACCAACATTTTTTCTTAACAAAACATACTTAAATTAACAAAGTCTTTATTAAAATCAAAACATAACTTAATTAACTGCTTAAATTAAAATGTTTTTTCCTAAATAAAACCTAACAAAACACAAAACCATCACAAAACCATCAACGCTGAGGAGAAGGGGGAGGATCCATCGTACGCGGGCGCTTCGCTTCTGTCTCTCCAGCACCCTCCGTTGGACCCTCCGAAACTGTACGCCCCGCACCCTGAGGAGACGGAGCAAGCCGGGAAGTACGCCTTGACTGCTGGACCGACTGAGAAGGTGCCGCCGATCGAGACCGCGATCGTGAAGGATGGTAGGTGGCCGTCGTGTCGCCTGCCAAACGTTTGCTATACCGCCCCATGTACTCCGTCGGGAAGGGAGCCGCGAACGTCAGTAGTCCGTACATGTTGAAGTAGCTCCTCAGCAACTCAGCCATTTCGCGAAGTCGGAACAAACCCATCTGCCAAAAAAATCAAGTTGTCAGTCATCATTCACAATAACTCATATACTTAACTGTTTAAAAGAACCATACCTCCTCGTCCGAGACGTGCGCCAGGGCCCTCATCCGCTCATCGTCCACGGGCACATCAGGAATCCGGTATCGCTTCGGTAGACCGAGATCTAGGTAAGGGATATGCCGCGGGTACTCCGGGATCGAGTAGGACGTCGACGCTCCACCAGCCTGGGAGGGACTAGCTCCGCCAACATCGCCCACCGAGGGTATGTCCTCCTCGGTATCCTCTCCCGTCTCCAACTCGGGCGCCACCGCCTTCCCCTTCCCTTTATCGCCACCTTCACCCACTAGAGTCTGGCCTATGCCTGCTTTCGCCCCTAACTGCGCCTCCCTCTCTCCTAGCTCCCGGAAGACTATCCCACGGCCCGCACCTGATGATGGAGTCGACAGAGAGTACGGCCTCAACCCCACCGACCCGGCACCTGGCGACCCGACAGGCGTGCGCAGCAACGGCGAGAAGGACACATGATGAACCCAATCCATGTCGCCCTGCCCATACACGGGTGAGGATCCCGACATCGACCAGCGCCCCCCGGGTGTCTGCGCCGACTCCAGCATCTGCCGTATGTCCTCCGAAGACAACTGAGGTATCCTCCCCGCCATGGCAGGTGGGATAGGCGGCCTCGACACGGGACTCTGTCCTCCGACTGGACTCCTCCCGCCCCTCGACGCCCTACCTCGTCCAGGCGAAACCGCAACAGTCGGCTCCTCCCCTACTCCCCCGCCTGGCCATCTGGGGGCGCCCCACCATTGCCCCCTCCCAAGGGCACTTCCTCCGAACCCTCGTCATCCTCCTCCTCCTCCACATGCTGCGGCTCCGCGTCCCTCTCCCCATGCGGATCCTCGTCATCTGAATCCGCAATCCCCTTGGCCCTCCGGTTCGGCGCAGGAGCGGGCTGCTGTGGGACCCGCTGAGAGATATACAACTGCCCCCGGATGTACATCGGATCACCCCCTATAGCCGCATACCTCGCATATATCACCCTGCCGCACACTCCCTTCATCTCCCTCATCAGGTACCGGTGCGCAAACGTCCCGTACTCTCCTTCCACTATGAGGCTCTAGATCGGGATGCCTCCCAAAAATAAAGTCCTCTCCTCCACAGATAACATGACCGGCCGCCTCATCGCCGCTGGGGGCCATGCCGGAACCCGAAATCCCAACCCAGGAGTATGCTGCCGCACCACCCGCTCTCCCAGGTAAAATGCAACGCCGTACTCGTGTGCGAACAACCGCCTAGAACGCGCCGCAGCCAACGCATCCGCATACCCCCACTACTGCGTCACGTATGCAGGCCACGGACTCCACTGAACCTGCCACATCGAACATACACCGTGAATAACTTACCTATTCTTTTTCAGGAATAATTTAACTCTACTCAAACTTAATTTACCTGATCAAGCTGTAGCCCAGAAACGTCGCCTGCACTAACGTCCGGGGTCAAGTACCGGTACACCCCAACTATGTTCCCGCTGTAGTATCGTCGGAAGAGCGGGAACTCATCTGCAAAAGTCGGGTGCAGGTGGATTTGACCAAAACCCTGATGGGTATGCGCGATAAACCACATCTATCACAAATTATCACAGTTTTTACATTATTAAATTATCCCGTAATCACGTGTTTTTCCATAAAATTAAAGTGAGGGTTTAAATTATTAATTACCTCCCATAGCGTAACCAACCCGCGGTGGTTCAGCTCCATGTGCCGGCACACTAGGTCCATCGACTCATACAGCACTGCCAGCACATAACCTCCCCATGCGAATGTGTACAGCTGGTCGAAGAATCGCAGGAATGGTAGCCACCATAATCGTAGGTTGTCGCCGCCCCGCGCGTAGAAGAAGTCATGCAGCATGAGCAACAGAAAGCACCGTGATAGCTGTCGCACCTCCTGGCGTGTCATCTGCCCATCCCCAAACCTCTCACTCTCGGCCTCGATATGCTGCACCATCGCCGTGTGGGGTATCCCATCCGCCACAATCTGGCTAGGCCTCCACCCTAGTGCCGCTCCCATACCGTCTAGGGTAATGCGTACCCAGGGGTTAGGCACCAGAGCCTCCCCTCCGAATGACAGCCCCGTCAACACAAAGACGTCCTCTGGGGTCAACGTCATCTCCCCCAAACTCCAGTGGAACGTGTGTGTAGTATCCCACCACCTCTCCCCCAATACCGTCGGCAGACTCACTGATCGCTGGAACTCCCCGCCCGGCAACACCTTAATAAACCTCCCGAATGGGGTCGCACTCAGATATGCTCTCACCAGCGGCGGTAGCTGATCTCGAAGCTCAGGCGCAGCGCGCGTGATGCCACGGCAACGCCCAATCCTCTGTTACGTCACATATTATATTTTTCAAAAATAAGTTATGTTGAGTATATCTACTATGGCAAGTAATTATTAAATCTATCACATTTCATGCATATCTCTTCATTGCATTTTTTCAAAAATCACATAATTTAAAATACTAGACATTAGAGCATACCCTAGTCCGGCGACGGATCTCATGTGCTGCAGGCTCCATCAGCAGCCACTCTCGCCCCTCTCCCGGCGAGATCAAGGGTACGTCCCGGTACATCGCCCGCTGTAGCGATCCATCTGCCCCCAGTGGCCCCTCCCAGGCCACACCCTCCCAGTCGTCGTGATGAGGCGTGCAGATCAGGCGCCCATCCATCATCATCGTAATGGACTCCACCTCGTCCCCCCGGAGTAGCTCCGGCGCCTCCCCTCCCTCCGGTGGGCCTCCCATCATCATGAACACAAAGATCGAAAGTTGCCATCGCTCACACTCGTCTCACATCCTCACTAAATGTTTTTGAAAATCTAATATTTATATGCTAGAGAGAGAGATTGCAAGAAGAAGTGACGAGAATGATCCAAACATGCCACTATTTATAAAAAATAGGAGGCAACCGCAGGCTAGACAACCGTACGGATAGCCCCCAACTGTGCGGTTGGCTGCCAGCCGTACGGCTGGGGGGTCAAACCTTGCGGCTACCCCTTGCGGCTACCCCTCAATTTTGACCAGTTTGAAAAAAAAAAAAACAGGGGGACAGACTCTTAATCAACTTTTCCCAAGATACGAAAGGACCAAGACTCACACAAATGCACGAGATGGCTGACCGAAACTCAAAGCTTGACGCTCTAAAGTCCGTGGAGGAACCAAAATTCAAAAGGATGAGTCTTTTTTCTGAAAAGCTCGAATCTGATTGATAAACAGGGAAGGTGTAAAAGAGGAATCGGGTACCAGAAAAAATTGAAAGAGTAGAAAAGGGTAAATCCCGTTGGTCCATGAGAGGAAAAAAAAAGAGAAACAGAAATGAAGGAAATTGACAGGAAGAGCCACACTAAGAGTGACAGCTGTGCCAAAAGGCAGAGGGCTACATCTTAGGTGAGTAAGGCTCCTATTTTGGAAAAAGCAAAGAAAAAGGCAAGAAAAATCCGAAAGCCAAAAAACAAAAAGGCGGATAATCAAAAGAGGGAGCAATAAGGGTATCGAAAAACAGAAAGCGATACAGGACCAGCATCTTCCCTGTGGGAAAATCATAGGGTAGCTTAAAGGTTATTGAGAATTCTAGATAAAATTCCATCCCCAGAGAGGAAAACTGAGGGTAGAGAGATGCCAAATCCCAAAAATCCACGCATAGCGGTCCGAAAGTTTCTAAGAAAAGTTGATTCAAAAGTCTTATTCCCGATATAGGTCAAAACTGAGGGTGGAAGGAAAAGAAAAACCACTTCCACTTACAAGCAGTTCTCTCTAACATATCATTTTTGGAAAAATCAGTGTCTGAGTAACCATGGCAATGAGACAGTAGAAGGGAATTTTTCTGGATTCCTCTGAGTTAGGAATTCTTCGCATTCCCCACGATGGGAATTTCTCCGAAACTCCTTTCCCCAAGAAGGGAAATAACGACTCCACGTGTTCCCCACGAAGGGAATTTTTCCGAATTCCTCTGAGTTAGGAATTCTTCGCATTCCCCACGATGGGAATTTCTCCGAAACCCCTTTCCCCACGAAGGGAAATAACGACTCCACGTGTTCCCCACGAAGGGAATTTTTATTTTTTTTCTTTCGAATCCCTCAGAGTTAGGAATTCTTCGCATTCCCCACGATGGGAATTTCTCCGAAACCCCTTTCTCCAAGAAGGGAAACAACCTTTACCGCGCATTCCCCACGAAGGGAATAACTTTATCCACGCATTCCCCACAAAGGGAATCTGATTCACATTTCCCAACGATGGAAATTTCTTCTAGTATCACAAGACTAAGGTCTTTCTTCTACTTCTCCCTAAGAAATGGGAAAACTTCGAGAACACTTTTTCCACCACAATCATTTGGATTCGGTAAAATGCCGAGCCCCCTCATATAGTCCTATACACTGAGGGTGGTGTGCCACTGAGGGTAATGTATCACTGAGGGTAGATGGAAGAAAAGGTTGGTGTATTGTGTCGCTCGGCCAAAAGAGAAAGGGGCGGTCACCCCTGTCGCACGCCCTAGCCGCACCCCATGCGGCTACCCCTGCGGTTTGCCTCTTTTGGAGGGTTTTTGGCGAATTTTTAGCTATAAATAGGACCCTTGGGATCCTATTTTGGGATCATCAACATTCAATAGTATTTTTGGCAAGTAAGAACTCTGTCAAAGTCTTTAGAAAGTGATTTTTAGAGAAATTCTGAGAGAGAAGGCTAATGAGAGAGAAGGCTAGTGAGAGAAAGTTAGTGAGAGAAAGCTTTAGAGAGAGAAAGTTCTAGAGATAGAAGGAAGTCAAGGCAAGGCTCTCCTATCTTCTTCAAGCGCAGCAGGTATAACTTTCTACCACTCCTCTAAATTTCGGTATTGCATTTCTATATAAGTTTTAATATAGGAAATTAGATAACTTGCAAAGAAGTTCACTACTTTCAAAATAAATCCTTTCTAAATTTTATAAGAAAACTAAAACTCGTTTTGACACGTTTTCAAAACAAACAAAAATACAAAAATAGTTTCCAAAGAAAGGAACTACGAGACTCTGATTTCATTCTACGAATGAATACGTAGGCGCTCGCAAAGCTCGAGTCTGATTTCAAAATATTATTTTAAACTAAATTTATCCGGAAAGGACTATTCTGAAAACCATACGAACTACTTGCAAGATATCTAAAATAGGAATTAGATACATGATCCATTAAGAGACCGAAAGGGCGAATTGGGTGCCTAACACCTTCCCAATTCGTAACGTAGTTCCCGAACCCTAGCAAAGTAAATTTTCAAGATAAATCTCTGGTTTCATACGTATGAAAGATAATTCATTTTCGGATTGTCCTTCGTATGATCTTTTGTTTGTTTTCTCGTAAAACAAACTGGCGACTCTACAAAACAAGTTTTCAAATAAAACCAAGAACGAGGACCCGTTTCTCTCGGGTTGCGCTGGGGTCCGGATTCTCACAGCCATCGGTGGGAGAACAATACATGATGGAGTGGCGCTCCTTGGTGGTTGGAGATAATCTCTCATGGTTGCTATTGGTGGTTCTTGGACGGGTTGGATTTGAGCATTGGCGTGATTCCCTCCGTTTCCACCTCGTGCTTCTTCTTGGGGATCCATTGTAAAATCTGTGTCAAATAGATTATAAAAAAATGAATCGGGAAATGGATCTCTTTCTACACGTCCTTTGGTATTTCTTAACCAATGGATCATATGCCAAAGAAAGTGTATAAAGAAGAAAAGGAAGACACAAAGTTAGAACGATACAACCAAATATATATATTCTAAATCCGTTGTCATCTTTTGTTTACCTTCCCGGCAACTGCGCCAAAAACTTGATGCGCGGAAACTAGTACAATCGTACACACCCAAGTGTAGGTGGTCCAGTTGTAGTATAAACTATGGAAGTCCGAGTGTCGAACCACAGAGAGGGGGCGAAAGCTTTGTATGTCACAAGCTTTATATAATAGATATTAATTGATTAAAAGTTGTATTGTGAATTATTTTACGAAAGTTTTAAAACAAACTTTAGAATTTATGAAATTGTTCTTGTATTTAAAGAAAGCAAAGGCTTTGGGGGGATCATTTGTTGTTTTATAATAACCATGTTTTGATGATTCCAATTTGGCTCATTTATTTACTTTAGTGTGATTTTTATTTGCTTGTCAAGAGGTAGCCTAGACATTGGCGGTAAAAGATTTCGAGGAAATACAACCAATCCAACTCTACTAGGCCACCAAACAAGGAAAGACAAATATCACATTAAAAGAATAAATAAGCAATTAAAAAGTTCTCAAATAGAGGCACAAAGTGTATTTAAGTGTTGTAGGTGATAAGGGAAAATAGAACCATACTTTACACTTAACCACAAGATGTGACCATATTTAAAACAACATTTGTAATTTTATATAAATAGCATAGCCATCCATTTACATTGGTAGTTGTCGAATAATATATGCTCACTTGAAGTTCTTTGTTAGTATGTTAATGATTTCTATAGTACTCATCATACTTGGCATGAAAAGTCTAACAATCATTAATATACTAAACCTATCCATTAATCACCAAAGAATTCCATATACTTGGCAAAAGGAAGCAAAGGAAATTTAAATGGAAGTTTCATAATCTTTGTGGTGTTTTAAATCATCAAAGAGTATGAAACGTGTTTGATAATAGATAAGCACAATTATTTGACAACACTAGGCATGAAGCTTAAAGGAATTGGAACCTAAATTATGTTCATGTTTACAACAAGTTCACCCCCTAGGCTAAGCTAGGTGATTCACCCCTCCATAGATGATGAAAACATGTTAAAGAAGATGTAAAATCAAAAGAGCACTTGTATTAATAAAGATGGAAAAAGTTTATTACAAGTGGAGGAGAATACAAGGAGAAAATGGAAATTTCTCTCAATTTGTCTCTTTTAATTCTCTCTCAATTACAAGAGTATTTCTCTCTCTAAAGTTGTATATCACAAGCTTTGAACCTTGCCCTCTATTTATAGAAGTCCTAAAAAGGTGGGGGCAAGTGGCCAAGTTGCAAAAAGGTGAGTTGTAAAAAGTTGTACAAGTTGGCAAGTTGATGCAAGTTGTTGAAAAATATCTGCAGTCCCCAAGATTGATCTTGTCTTAAGCAAGATCGATCTTGCTTCAAAGCTGCTGGTGGTGAAAGGGGCAAGATCGATCTTGGAAGCTATCGAGTCCTTTTTTTCAAAAGCTGGCAGGGACCAAGATCGATCTTACTAATGCCAAGATCGATCTTGGCTTCTTCAAATGTCTCAAAATCTTCTTTTCTTTGCCCAAGCTTCTCTCAATCTTCTCTAATTCTTTTAACATCTTTTTCTTGCCATTCTTTCCAATGAACTTCCATATATCAACAAAGCACAACCTTTTGTACACAATTAAGCTTGCAAAATTGGATTAGTAACCTAATTTGCTAATGACTCAACAAGCAGTAATTTGGAGTTATTTGATGTGTTTAGCCATATAAGTGTACTATAATGTGCATGCATAAGCTTATACAAGTGCATTATAATGCACTTATCAGAAATGGTGAAGCATTTTGAGGAATAAATATTGTGTTCACTAAGCCCATACACAAGAAAATGTGGGAAATCAAAGAGGAGCAATTCTTTAAGTGGCCCAAGCCAATGGGCCGCGATCCCAGCACCAGAGACACCACCCAAAAATGTTCCTATCATAAGGATCACGGACATAAAACTGAGAAACTGCAGGACACTGAAATTGTTTCTAGAAAGACTTGTCAAGCAAGGTCTTTTGACCAAATATGTGAAAACCGTTGAAGCCAAAGATGATTAAAGCACCAAGGCCGAGGAGAAGACGACCATAACACATGTAAACAAACTTGTGGTTAGAGGGATTGAAGCAATTCACGGAGTCACGAACAAAACCGAGGCAACAAGAAGTTACTTACGAGCTAGATTAACTCGGGCTCAGCTCTAGGCAGAGGCCCATCCTATCAAAGAGGTGTTAACGATGATGGCACCCCCAAAGAGGAATAGGGACAGCACTTTGGTATACCAACTATCTTTTGAGGAAGAAGATTTGGAAAGGGTAGACATACCCCATAATAATGATTTGGTCTTTTACAGTCAATATCAAAAATTTCAATGTTAAAAGGGTGCTGATAGATCTAGGGAGCTCTTCAAAGAACATTCGGTCAGTGGATGAGTCGATCTATAGTTTCAATGGGGATGGAGTGTAGCCAATCTGCGTGATAAATATTCCAGTTAGGATAGGGAAATGGTAGTTGTCATGGATTTTTTTGTTATGAATGTGGACTCGCCATACAACGCCCTCCTTGGTAGAAATTAGTTAGGGAAAATGAAGGTTGTCGCTGCACCCTTCCATTAGAAATTGAAATTCCTTTATCCCAAAAGGGTAGTTATTGTTAGAGGTAAGTAGGAGGATGCGCGTTTTTGTTTCAACTTAGCAATCAAGGGGTCGTTGTCTGAAAAGAAGGATACCGAAAGAGCCGAACAGGACAACCTGGCGAAAAAAGTGGAAAAGTTGTTAAAAGAAATCAAGGAAAAGCCTGAACCCTCAGAGAAGGGGAAGGGAAAAGAAACCAAACAATAGCAATCACAGGGAGGTCGCCCCCGAGATGTTGGGAGTAGAGGGCGACCCGAAGAAAGGGCCCTTGAGGACTTAATCTGAATCCCCGCAGTTCATGATCCAGAGCAGAAAGAGAAATATTTCTTGATCGGCAACAGTCTCGATTCTGACAAGAGGGAGGACTATCCAAATTCTTGAGAGCCAATATCGATGTTTTTGCATGGAAACAATATGACATGCCGGGAATATCGACAGAGGTAATTTGCCATAAGCTCCACATAAACCCCAACCTCAGTCCAACGAAATAAAAACCCCACCGAGTATCCCCTTAAAAAGCAGCAACCATTGAAGAAGAGGTCCAAATTTTACTTAAGGCAGGTGTAATCCAAGAGGCCGAGTTTCCTGAATGGATCTCCAACCCAATTGTCGTGAAAAAGAAAAATGAAAAATGGAGAGTATGTATAGACTTCACGGATCTGAACAAAAATTATCCCAAGGATAGTTTCCCGTTACCAAAGATAGATCAACTGGTAGATTCTGCAGCCGGTCACCAGAGGTTTAGTTTTTTGGATGCATATTCGGGATACCACCAGATACCACTCTTCGGACCTGATCAGGAATTCACAGCGTTTATTACCTCGTTGGGTCTGTATTGCTATAAAGTCATGCCGTTTAGATTAAAAAATGCAGGGGCCACCTATCAGAGATTGGTTACTAAGATGTTGAGTGATGAAATCGGGAAATCCGTGGAAGTTTACGTCGATGATATATTGGTTAAGAGCATGTTATCCGCCGATCATGTTCGGGACTTGGGAAAAACATTCTCAATTCTTTGGCAGTACCCGATGAAACTAAATGCGACAAAGTGTACCTTTGGGGTCAGTTCGGGAAATTTTTTGGGTTTCATGGTAAATCACAAAGCGATAAGGGCAAATCACAGAAGGTTCAGGTAATACTCGATGTCCAGCGGCCGACTAACCTGAAAGAACTGCAAAAACTCACTGGTATGGTTGCTGCCCTAAACAAATTTATTTTGAAATGTTCTGACATATGCATGCCACTGTTTAAATTATTGAAAAGAACAAAAAAATTCAATTGGAATCTAGAATGTGACAAAGCTCTCGACGAACTAAAACAATACCTAAGCAGCCCACCCGTGATATTTATCCCAGAGCCCAATGAACAGTTGTACATGTACTTGGCTTCCTCTGATCGGGCAGTAAGTTCGGCCCTACTCAGAGAGGATGAAAATATTCAAAAACCTGTGTATTTTGCTAGCAAATGTTTAGTTAGGTCAGAAATAAATTATTTGCCTCTAGAAAAACTTGTGCTAGCAATAATCACAACTTCCAGAAAGTTGAGACGTTACTTCAACGCCTATCCCATCAAGGTCTTAACGAGCATCCCCATAAAGGCAACTCTCAGGAAGCTGATCTTTTAGGACGAATGGAAAAATGGTCTGTTGAGTTGGGCTGATTTCATATTAAGTATGCCCCGCGAACATCAATTAAAGGTCAAGTCCTTGCTGATTTCATTGTCGAATTCACAGGAATCAGTACAAATGATACAAACAACCAGTTGTCAGTTCCAGCTGGGGGCAGACTGGCGGCAACCTGGAAGAGGCCTATTATAGGCAGAGTGAGCAAGTTGTAAAATTCCCATCAGCTGAAAAGCCGACCTCTTGGATACTATGAATTGATGGGTCATCAATAGTGGGAGGATACGGCGTGGCCATAGTGATTAAAACCCCTGAAGGATGAATTATTGAACAGGAAGTCCGATTGGGTTCAAGGCCTTTAACAATGAGTCCGAATATGATGCACTAATCATTGCATGAGAAACACGAAAAAGATAGAGGTCGAAGATCTGACAATTCGTTGCCAATTAACTAATTGGGGAATACTCGGCTAAAAATGAAAGAATGGCTGCGTATATGAAAAATTCCCAAGAAACAACAACTCACATGCAGACACCTTGGCAACTCTGGCCTCGGCAGTAGACTCAAAATTAAAAAGGCACGTGGAAGTCGAATATATGCTGAACCCGAGCACAAAAGAGGGGGAACGACCAGTCATTTGCAACATAGAAACCAATTTAGGGGTCAACTGGATGGAGCCGATCACTAATTATATGAAAGATGGGTCGCTACATAGCGATAGCAATGAAGCATATAAGATTAGAGCCCAAGCAAGCCGGTATTGGCTGTCTCCAGAGCTAAAGCTATATAAAAGATCTTTCTCAGGGCATTATCTTCGCTACGTTCATCCAAAACTGGTGCTGAACATCCTCTTTGAATTACATGAAAGGAGTTGTGGAAGCCACACAGGTGGCCGGTCATTGGCTCATAGGGCCAGAACACAGGGTTATTGGTGGCCGTACAAGCAAAAAGATGCAGTAGAATATTTCAGGAAATGCGACAAATGTTAGAAACACGCCACCATCATTCACCAACCTGCAACGGACCGTTATTCCATGATCAGCCCTTGGCCCTTTGCGATGTGGGGGCTTGATATAATGGGACCGTTCGCTCGAGGACCAGGTGGCAAAAAGTTACTCCTCGTTGGCACTGATTACTTTACGAAGTGGGTGGGAGCAGTTCCATTGGGCAATATCCAAGAATTTAATGTCAACGCTTTCCTTTGGAAAAACATAATCACCAGATTCAGAATCCCTAGGGCACTCGTATCTGACAATGGAACGCGGTTCAAAAATAGGAAGATCGAAGAATTTTGTTACATCTATGGGATTAAACATCATTTTTCGAGTGTAGCCTACCCACAAGGCAATGGACTAGCTGAAGCATCAAACAAAGTTATCCTTGAAGGGTTGAAAAGAAGGTTAGACGATAAAAAGGGAAGATGGATACAAGAACTGCCCTCAGTGCTTTGGGCGTTCCGGACAATTCCACGCCGATCAATTGGCGACATGCCTTAGTCTTTGACCTACAGGACCGAAGCCATCATTCCTTTACAAATCGGACTACCTACCCAGAGGACAACGCAAGTTGAAAGAGGAAACAATGAGGGAGTCCTTGAAGAGGCTTTGGATTTTGCCAAATCTAGAAAAGAAGCGGCAGTGATCCACATGGCGAATTGTCATAATGCCTTGGCCAGACAGTATAAGGCCCATGTGAGACCAAGGAAATTCAAAGTTGGATAGCCTTCCTCGGCACTACTATCGATCCTCGTCATGGAAAACTTGGGCAGAATTGGGAGGGTCCCTATATGATCACCTCGGCTAGCGGGACTGGATTTTATCTCCTCCAAAATATGGATGGTTGGCTAATCCCTAATCCATGGAATATAACAAACTTAAGGAGCTATTATCATTAAATGTAAACCCTAAGTTCGGATCTTTTTTTGTCCAGTTGACTAAATCAATGAATATGTCTCTTTTGCTTTAAATTGTTATCATATAAGACCTTTCTTATAAGGGTACTCTTGTAAGACGTTGCTCGCCCAAGGCAATTACAATAAGACCCTTTTTTACAATGGCAATCTTATAAGACCTTGCTCGCCCAAGGCAATTACAATAAGACCCTTTCTTGCAAGGGCAATGTTGTAAGACCTTGCTCGCCCAAGGCAATTACAATAAGACCTAAGACCCTTTCTTGCAAGGGCAATCATCTAAGACATTGCTCGCCCAAGGCAATTACAATAAGACCCTTTCTTGCAAGGGCAATCTTGTAAGACCTTGCTTGCCCAAGGCAATTACAATAAGACCCTTTCTTACAAGGGCAATCTTATAAGACCTTACTCGCCCAAGGCAGTTACATGCAAAAAGACCCTTTCTTATAAGGGAAATCTTGTAAGACCTTGCTCACCCAAGGCAATTGCAATAAGTCCCTTTCTGACAGTGGCAATCTTGTAAGATCTTGCTCGCCCAAGGCAATTACAATAAGACTCTTTCTTGCAAGGGCAATCTTGTAAGACCTTGCTCGCTCAAGGCAATTACAATAAGACCCTTTCTTATAAGGGCAATCTTATAAGACCATACTCACCCAAGGCAGTTACGTGCAAAAAGACCCTTTCTTATAAGGGCAATCTTGTAAGACCTTGCTCGCCCAAACTACATGCAATAAGACCCTTTCCTACAAGGGCAATCACATAAGACCTTGTTCGGCCAAGGCGATTACAATAATTTTTTTTTATATATGGGCAATTATACAAGACCTTGCTCGGCCAAGGCGACATTGGATAGATCCTTTTCGCATAAAGGCGACCATGAAAGACCACCTCCAGTTGGGGGCAAAAATAAAATATGAAAACCTTTTTTCAATCAAAGGCAAAATCGGGTTATAACCCTCCCTATGTTAACTTTAAGACAAAGTTTGCTACGATTAATCGGCTAACGCTTTTATGTTTATAAAAGGAATCCTTAATGATGTCCAATATAAAACCTTCTCATTTGTCAGGGAGAAAAATTGTGTACAGAGCCTTAATCGACCGTACTTATTTAGCTATCCTTATTAATAATAAGGTTCTCCTTACCCATTTCAAATGAAGAACTATTTTGGTTCTCTGCCATTTAGAATTAAATGACAAATAATTCAGCGCAATTGGCTGATTTGAAAAGTTAGGGAGAAAAATTGCGTACATAGACTTAATCGACCGTACTTATTAATAATAAGGTTATCCTTACCCATTTCAAATGAAGAACTATTTTGGTTCTCTGCCATTTAGAATTAAATGACAAATAATTCGGCGCAATTGGCTGATTTGTAAAGTTATGTACCGTAGTTTACTGACAAAGATAATGTATGTATTGTAAGCAATGCATAATTCAAAAATACATAGTGCAATTTTCATTGATTCAAAAATATTTACATTCAGTGGGGCTTCGAGGCCCATTTACATTGGAAATCATCCATTGGCTACCACAAAACCTACCAATACTTACACAGGAGCTTGCTGCTAAAAAAAAGGAACAAAAAAGGGGAAAATGAAGTCAAAAGAGACTAAAAAAGGAAAGGGGAAAGGAAAAGAAATTGAAGAACTGAGGGGGCAAAGTTTTCTCTTCACGTGTTAGAATTTTCCAACCAAATTAGGGACGATATCTTCTAATCTGGCCAGCCTGTTGTTTAAAGCCTTCCATCCTCCAGTGAACCCAGAACTGGGGCCAGCGGGAAGTTTCTCGCTGCTTTTAAACATGGAAAGATAATTCTCAGTGAAGAAGAGAAAGAAGAACGAAGTCGAAGTTGTGAAGAGAGTGAAACTAAAAAAGAACCTTTTTATAGGGAGACAGGAGCCCTAAAAAGCATTAAATGGGCATTTATTGGAAAGGGGGGAGATGTCTCTTCATTTGAAGAGACACCCCGTGTTGGGAACTCCTGTCCCAATACCGGCACAACTAACAAATTGACGGATGCAGCGTGGCACAATGATTTTCCAGAAGATATGAATGTCTCACTACACACGTGGGAATTGTTCGATGAAATAACTGCTAAGTATGGTCAAATCTAGGCCTGGATAGAGGCTTAACAGACCAATTGAAGGCATATGTTCAGCAAGACCGTATCAAAGAACGATTTTACGTTGAAATGGAAACAATTTCAAAACTAAAATCCCCATTGATTAAAACAAAATAGAAGTACATGTGGAGAGGCTTCATGGCTCGTGGATTACAATTTATGAAGAAAATAAAAGAGTGCTAGGCCTACGTGTTATCATCCTCGACACGGACTTCATTGCTCTTGATGTTGATATCACCGACCAGATCGTCGTCGATGGTTTCTTCGTCGACTTCTTGTTGGGCCGTAGCAAGCAGATCTGGTGGACAAAGGACTACCTTGTCAAACAAAGCATCACCGTCGGAAACACCAGCAGCAATCAGACCAAACTTATATCTAGCCTTGTACAAAAAGTCGTTGATCTTTAACATCTCATCAGCTGCCGAGTTTGGAGAATCATCCCAACCCTGAAGTTCGGCCACCTTTAACTCTTCATCATGCCTCGACTCTAGTTCTTGAACTCGATCTTCAGCCCCTTTTTTCTCTTCTTCCTTGGCTTGATGGACCGCGTCAGCCCTAATCTTATTGGTTTGCTTAAGGGAGTTCTGAAGCTCAGCGACTTGGTTTTGGAGTGTTAGATTTTCATTCTCCAGTTTGGCTCTGGCTTCTTCAGCCGACTTCATCTATGCCTCATGATCAGACTGGTACGGGAAAGCTTATGTTTAGCCTCGCCAGCCTCTTTTCTGGCCTTTGAAGCCTTGGCCTTCCGGTCCTTCATATCTTTGGCATGCCGGATGGCAAACTTAGTAAGACATTGTTCGGCCTGAAAAATGATGTGGGAAATAAAGCAAGCCGATGAAATGAAAATTACGAAAAGGAAATATAGCAAAATAATCGAACGAAACAATAAATATTATACCTCGGCAAGGCGCTGGAAGGTTCTGCACTCCAGCTCCGAAGTTTTGATACCCTTTAATATCTTGCCATCTTCTAGCAGAGTCATGCTCGAGACTAGGGCAAAACCAACCCTGCTGTCTCTCACTGCTAAGTCTTGTACAGTGACCAGCCAGTTCTCATGTGGAATATACGGCCTAGGAGTGAATAGATCAGCGGGCATGTCCTCATGCGGATCATCATCAATAACACTTGTAGCCTCTCAACGAGCCAGTGAGCTGATGGGATCTTCGATACCAAACGATTCAAGGGCATCAATGTTTACAAGTGGAAGGGGAACCTCAGCAACTCCTCCTTGGTCGCGTCTCACCGCTGTAGGAGTCTCAGTCCCCTCAGAAGATGACCCAATTTGCACAGCCTCCTTCTTTTTAATGGAGGTGATGCTGAACTTCCGAAGGCGCCAACTATAGTGGAAACACTAGCCTTATAGAGCTTGGAGTTCATGAGGTCCAGAACTGACCTACGACTGGCCATATATTCGGTTTCAAAAGACTAAGGAGATGGAGGAGGCAAAGGGGACCGTTTTCATAACCTCCTCCTCAGTGGAAGACAATTTTCTTCTTCAAGAAGCTCTTCTATAACAGAATCGACAGTAAGTGGCCGATCAGTCTTTTTGTCCGAAACCGGGACCACTTCACCATGGCCCCTGAAGAGCGGAATCACAATGGGAACTTGGGTGGCCATGACGCCCGTGCTCACTCGCTCCGATGGTGCGAATATTCAGAGGAGACGTTTGGAATCTATGGGAAAAGTTTGCACGACTGCCGATCCCAATTCAGCAATGGGTTTTTTGCCCTTATCCTTACGCCCGCCTTTCTTCTGTTTTTTCTTCTTTTTGGAAGTGTCTTCGGCAAAGGCCAGACTTCGGGGTTTTCCTTGAGCTAGGAGATCCGTTATGAATTCGTTCTTTTGGGAAGTCCAGTTATTGACGACATGATACTTCTTGAAAAGAAGGTATTTCTCTTCGTCAGAAGGTGAATCCCCAACCCACTTGACAATATTAGTGCGACTAGAAAAGGTAAAGTATGGGAGTGCGTAGTCGAGTAGAATATGAGCCAACCTCGGATGATTAAAAAGGGTCCTAACCCCGAGCCCGTCGTGGTTTATGATCGCGTTCAAGTGCTCGAGATTGAGATCGTCTATCGACGGCCTCTCAAAGCACCTTTTAGCACCAGCGACTGCAAGAATAAAAAAACTCATGTTAGACGTTGAGACGGAATTAATAAAAGCTAAACACACAACATGTGGAGCACTAACCAGGGGAGCCAAATTGTCTTGGAACTGGTTTATTCACTGGGTCGGGCTCTATATTTACAATGATGATTACTATATCTTTATACATCAATTTGTGGAAAGAGGCCGGCCCTTCAATCAACAAGGGCGATGCAAGCCTGGCCCTCATATTCCACTTATCCTCAGACTGGCAGAGGAGATAATAGTGCATTATTTCGTTTAACCCTAAGTTAAGATCAAACCTACGATTGAGTTCGGCCAACCCGAGAATGATTATAATTACATTGGGGGTTAGTTGGCAAAAGTGGAAGCGGGTATCTAATAAGAAATCAACCAGAAGTGGGTGTAGGGGTAACTTAAGCCGAGCAGCCCTAAAAAAAGAAATAAATATGGGATACTGATTCTCATGCATGGAATCAGTCGGGCTACCCCTCAAAGGATCTTCGCCACTGCCACACTCCTTCCAAACAACCCCGTTAGGGATGAAGGAATCTTCAAAATCTAACCTACTCGCCTCAGGAAGAGCATATTTACCCATGGCGAAAGATGAAGAAAATCAAATGACACGATAGGGAATCGTCCCGATAAAATGAAGCTAGAAATAAAATGTAGAACGAGGTTGAGAACGACTTATAGAAAACCAACCACTTTCGATTAAAACGACCACCAAGAATATCGATTAATTGAAACGAACGCCAAGAATATCGATCAGGAAAAAAGTGAGCCGCGGAAGAAAGACGATGAAAACCCTAAATAAATGAAATTATGAAGGGGAAATAAGGAGCATGATAGAAAAATTTAAAGCAGGGAAGTGGAAAAATACCTTATATATTTGTACGTGAATCCTCTAGAGTTTTCTCTCTCTATATATCTCCCTTCGAGTTCAAACATCGCCTTTTCCTTTGAAAAATCGCGCCCATGATGACTCTATTTAATGAGACGTAACAGCCAAGCATGCCCGCACTCAACCTCTGGGGAGTCAACACGTGTTCACAGCTAGCTTGCACCAAATCTGCGAAGATGGCCGATTAAGCACTAACACAGCGAATTCAAGCACCCAACTCCATAAGATCGCCAGGACTTCAGCGCTTGGGGGCAATTATGGGAGCATAATTTTAGAATGTACATTTGGGCCGAGTCTCACGGCGCAAGCCTAGGCCTAAGGGGATCAACCCAAAGACGAAAAGACGAGACACAGCCCACAAAAGCCAAAATAAGCAATTTGAGCCTCGCTGACCATGCATGATTTCCTGGCCGAATATAACTACAAGCTCGGCAGGGAACGATGACGTCGAGATAGGCACCGTGGGGAATGTAGACATGACACCTGTAAAGGAGAGGTACTACCAGTGTTAGTTGCCGATATGGGCATTCTGGCGAATAAGGGCCATATATTTGTAAAGTACCATTTCCTTTTGGATAAGGACGCAAAACACGCGTGTGGAATGGGAGAATTGCTGATCAAGCAAGGTTCTCTTTTGTCATTCTGATTCTTAACATAGCTAAGCATTATAACCCTAATTCTATTATTATAAATAGAGGGGGATGGCTCAAGAGAAAAGGAGGGATCCATGTAACAAACATCTTTTAAGCAAGAAAAGAAACACAAACACACACCACGGGATGACGTACCACTGGATTAGGAATACAACCACCAGGGGAACGTACCCACACAACCCAAAAAATTCAAAGACAAAAGCTATTGTATATAATATAAGTATATTTATATAAATACACATACATATATATATAAGAACCTCCACCATTATCCTCTGCAACAGCATGCTGTCAAAATTCTTCCAACCACACTAGAGCACCACGGATTGCTGCTGAAGCTTCAGAAGCCAGTAAAGTTGCTAGAGCTCCGAAACTGGCTGTTGGAGCTCTGGCGTGGGTCGAGGCAATAGATGGCGATGTCGGAGTTCTTTAAACCATCGACTCTTTAGAATTTGTTATGAAATTTTGAATTTTATTAGATTTGTAAATAAAAATTATATAAAATTCAAAGAATGATATTGTAAATCTTGAAATTGCTATAATTCTAATATAATTATAAAACCGTGAAACCAAACCTTGCCTACTAGAATCATAACTTCTCTTTCTTCTGTCCTATTTAGCACTCGATTTCTAAGGGCCCATTTGGTTGCGTAAATTACCTAATTTTAGAATTAGTTAATTTTCGATTAAAGAATTGTGAATTTGCTCGTTTATGAATAATTCAATTCTAATTAAAGTAGTGTTTGGAAAACTTAAACGAGAAACTTCAATTGTTAGAATAAAAACATGTTCTCTATTGTTTTATATTATTAAATTTTTTTCTAGATGCATCAACATCACGGGTAGAAACTAGATCTTCTCGAAAAATAGAGTTTGAATGAATTATCTAATTTTAGAATTAGGCAATTTCAAGTTTTACTTGAAATGACTTAATTTGAGTTTTTGTGAATCAACTTGAATGATCATATTTATAATTGTCCAATTTACACAACCAAACACTAGTAAATGAAATTTTTGTAAATAATTTAATTGTAAATTATCTAATTCGCAATTTGAAGGACAACCAAACGGGACCTAAATCTTTATTTTTTTCTACAACAATATTACCGGGGCAAAAAATGGGATTCATTCTAAGAAGACATTGATGTGGTTGTAGACCTGGCAAGTGAGTCAGAAAATTTCTATTTTTTTAGTCTCTCTCTCCTCTCTCCTCCCTCATTCAAACAAACCACCTCTTTCACGATCGGCGCATGTCCCTCTCTCTGTGATAGGAAACTAGAATCATTACATGTCCATTCCTCTTTAGAAATACCTCACTTTGTTAAAATCGTCGCCGCCACTATCTTGTAGTAGTGAACCCAGTGAACCGAGACTTGTGATTGAACTCTCTCTTTAAATGACTTTTATGAGACTAGGAAGAAGATAAAAGACAAAAGATAAAAGGAATGATAGAAGGAAAACGGTTTATATACGGAAGGCCAAAGGATAGTTCTACGAAGGAGGGAAGCCTCTTTTTTATAGGGAAATAAAGGTGACTGTTTGTGTCAAGCAGCACAAGCTTAAAGCCATGTTTGGCTATGCCAAAAGACACACGACCCTTGGAGTTTAAACCGTGTTTGGCTAGAAGAGAAACATTTTGGTTAGTGGTTTAAAGATTTGGGCTTAACTAGATGTCATTATATAATGGGCTAGACTAAACTATACTAAAAAAAACAAAAGAATTTAAGTTTTAAGTAAAAGCCCACTTCTTTCTAAATCCAAACCTAACGTAATATATGTGGCCTCGATTAATAGTTTCAAATTTTCCACTTCTTTATAGGAAGGTTTATCCAATTTTTAAATTAGTTGAACATAATTACTTTTGAAGATGATTTCTCATTCACCTCAAACTTATTTTAAACAAACGATTACACATTTTGTAATTATTTATGGTATAGTAAATACGTTGACCCAAACCTGATGTATTTAATGTATGAGACCCACATTAATCAATGTAAATATTTGGTCAAACCTCTATTTATAAAGCAAGTTTCTAACAGTTTCGGGCTTCCAGCCAATTTTTGTACTGTTTTCTCTAATACAATGATATAACTATCTCTTTATTAGGCTCCATTTTTAACAGCATAGAAAATATTAGGAAAACAATTATTTTGTGTGATATGTTGAAAAATAAGTTGAGATATGTGGGGAGATTTATTCTAATGTTTTGATTTTCTCCAAGAAAAAATTATCTTTGTAGACGAAAAAGAAAATTTTAGAGAATTTTTTTCTACAAATAATATTAGAAGGATAGACGCCGTATACTCAAAAAATGAGCATGAGATTGAAGTCATCTCATCTTTCAACGCACTTTCTAACTTCTTACACAAATTAGCTGTTTTTACTATCATTTTTCATGTTATTACCAAAGAGAGCATTAAATGTATCATTTGCTTAGCGAATAACATTTCTTCTGTAATAACATATATACTCAATTATTATATTGTAATTAACATTATTCTAAATTGCATCATTAAAAATAAGTTTATAAACATGTCTTTATTTTTTTTACGGTGTCAACAACTTAGCTTATTAATACTAAATTATTTATAACATTTTTACAAAAATATGCCCAAGAGCTTTTTAACTGGCATCATTCTCACCACCCAATTGATAGGTTATTGATTCAATTTTCCTCCCTATAAGATTTGCAGTATTTGCAAATGCGTATATTTTAGATATTCATTTCAAAACAAAGTTCAAAAAAATTGGTTCCACATATACTTTTGTTATATGTAATACTGTTACTGATATACAAGCGATGATAGATCTAGGGTGGTTTTTAAGGGAGGGGGCAGTGGGTGGGGATCAAATCATGGCTCCATGTGTGATTATTTGTGATACCCCGAATCCCGTTGAGAGATTTAAACCTCCAAAACCGGTTAATCTCAAATGCCATGCGCAAAAAGCAGGTAATTAGACTATACAAATTTTAAATAAAAATAGAAAAAACTTGTTTATGAACGTAAGAAGTAAGTTTTAGCAAATTATCTTAAGTTCCACAATGACGTTTCTAGAAATATTACATCCATATTTAAAAGAACACATAGTGTACATGATAACGTTTAATTCATACAAACAGGTCTTTATGAGGTTCCGAACATAAGTTTAAAACTTCCATTACATAACAATTCTTACTTAACATACATATTGTCTAAAAATGCAAAATTTAAATCAAAGACTCGTTCTTCTCAACGAGTTCTCACTTGACAGTTAATCATAGTACAACGTATCTAAGATGTATCGGCCTTCCCTCTTCCCATCCCCAGAGTACCTGCAGAAGTACCTATATAGGAAAATAATCGGAATGAGCCAACCGAGCTTTGTGGGAATCATATATGGTAGTCTTAAAAAGGATTATACTGATAAAAATTAGAATATGTACATCATACAGAAAATAGTTTCAACCAATCATAGAAGAAAGTCAACACATTCTAACAAAACTTACTAATCAACCGGTATACTACAATTTCGTTGGCTATATAAAACATTAGGCACGAGTTGTTGTAGTGTTAATAAGTTAAGTATGCTAAGCAATTCGCTCAATAGCCCTCATTATCCTAGCGTACACTAGGTCTGTATTTCATGACCTTTCACCTACATAGCAGTAGGGCCTTACATTAGTTTCATGCACGGCTTCGGGTCTTTCACCTAGTGTTGTGATAAATTTTAATATAATTGCAAGCGCACGAATTAGTTTATAATATAATGTATAAGCAAGCTTGATCCCACAAGGATTCAAACAGTATGTTTTATGATTATCTTGTTAATTTTCACTAAACTCCTAATCTAGCTAGAAAAGTTTATGGTAATTAAACAAATAAAATAAAGCAAATCAAAGCAAGTAAATTAAATAACTAAATAATATTAAGTAAGAGAATAAAATCAATGAATTAATTAACTAGGGTTTTGGAATCGTATATTTAATATCATATTCCTAAATATACATGTGCATAAACTCTATTCTTATCTCGCACTAAGTTAGTATCTTGATTCTATTAGATGCGGAAAATAAAATTAATAAAGTCCAATTAATTAATAAAAACCAAATGTAATTCTTCCACAGCCAAATTTATATATAAAATCAAAACACTTACTATATCTGTCAAAACACACTTTATATCCGCTGTTAACAAATCATAAAGTGAATTCAGCAAAAAATAAAGTTGGATTCTCATTATTTTTTGCTAATTAAAATAGTCATCCAATAGAAAAGATTGTATTTAAAATCAAAGCACTAAATTTGTAGAGTCAATTGGCATGAACACGTGTAAATGAATCAATTAAATATATCCATCCTAACCCTATCGCAATTTTACGTTAACATAAATAAAATTAAATAGTAAAAGAATTAAAAGAAAACTTACTTGGCATTAATTTAAACAATTAAATCTTTAAATCATCAAAATAAAATAAGAAAAAAAAAAGTAGAGAGCAGCTCGGCAAACAATTTAAAAGGTTAGGGCCATTACTTTGGAGGCAATTCTGGACATGGGCCGTGGGATACTGCCTCTATTTTCAGGCTTTTCAATGGGCTTAAATTTGGGCCCATAATTAAATATAATAATTTTGTCATTTTTAACTGCTCATTTTGCGTTGCAATTTTGGATTCTGAGATAACTGAATTTGAAAAAATGAGAAACTGAAAAGTTGTAGTTCTTGAAATTCTTTCCAAATTAGGCTAAAAATCGCATTATTTGGAGTTTCGAGTAAAAAGTTATACATCCAGAAGTACTAATCAACTTTAGGTGTCTTCACAACATTTAATTTACCTACTTTTCTCGATCTTCTTAAATTCTTTACTAACACCTTGAAAACACTAAAAATATAAGAATTAGTAATAATATATGCTCTTTAAATTATAATTTAGCATAATAAATTATACTAATTTCTTGGTACATCACTTAGGAGATTGTATCTCACTTTTCCGGCCTCATCCTATGAGACCAACGTCTGGGACCTAACATGGACTAGCGCTATTGTATAATGGTAATTAATTAAACAACTCATCAGGTAGACAATTGTGCCAATTAGCAATGTAATCAGTTATAATGTACGAAAACTATAAACAAACATGAAAAATCTTGTAAAACAACTCCAACAAGTGTGATTGGTGATTCTTGAACCCAAGCTTCAATCAATTAAATGAATACATCAGAAATCTCCCTCATAATTACCTCTAGAGCCTCTCTCTCTCCCTTGGAAGTTTTTATACACAAATGGGGGTTTAAGGGCGTTAAAATGGTGAAAATCGAGTCAAAGGTGGTCAAACCATGCTAGGGAAAAAAGCAAGCTAGATTGATCAAATCTCAATTCGAGTTAATCATGAAACTTGTATAAGGGAATGGGATGAAACTTTGGCTGCAAATGGGGTCATTTGCACGTCATATGAAGAAGTTATGGCCTCTCAAAGAAGGCCAAAATTCAACAAGTCCCAAAAAGTCAAAACACGCGATTATCAACTCGTTTTTAAATTGGACCACCCAAATAAGAAAACAATTGTTCCTGCAAACTTCATATGCCTAATATGAAATGCTAAAAGTGTCGGATCAACTAAAAGAGGTCCAGAACTATTCATGCCCTAACAGAGATTAAGCCTTAATCGGGCTTAGAGAATAATTATCACGGAAATAGAGCATGGGGTATTATATTATTTGCATTCCTATTATATTATTGTGTGTATATTATCTTTAAAACATCTATGTATCCTGTGAGGGTACATACTTGTATGGTTTTTTTCCTTAAGAAATAGAAATTGTCCGTGGCGAAAATCGTCCCCAAGAATTGAATAAAACCATTTCCAAATGGTTTGCCCCATAGTTTGGCTCAATTTGTTTATCACTACGCCAAATTTTATGTTTCCTACTTGTATAGGTTTACGATAGAATTTTAGAAACTTTAATGGAGGAAGACAAAACCAAATAATATTTTCTGGTAAAAATATTAAGGAAATTTTTATTTAAATCCACAATGATCAATTATTTGTGTTAAGTAAACACACCATAAAATAAACCAAACAAAAAGCACAACACAACTCATCAAAACAAAAAAATATTTATAATTACTTATCATTACTATTAACAAAAACAATAATGAATAAGCATTTTAGTAAAGTGACCGTAGTATTCAAAAAAAAATTCTTATGAGTGACAAAACAATGCTAAATAAGAAATATTGTAATGGAGTACCCGTTATTTTGTGATGATAAATTTTTTGTTAATTCATAAGTTGAAACTTGTTCATTTAAAATTGGTTCATATCCCTTTTACTCCAGTCCAACCCCTTACAAGAATCTTGGATCCGCCTTTGAAAATGATACTATCCTTTATACATGTATTCTTGACAAGCAATCCAATTCCTATTCTCCCTATTTGCTCCCCACTGCCACACCACATCCCTAATAGGTACTGTGCTATAGTCCTAGTTTGAATTAAGTATGAAATACAATCTATGTAACAAAAGTATAAGTACCAAGCACAACAAGAACATACATTTCACATCTCAAACAAATAACCACTAACTTTAACCCTTTTGATATCCTTTGTTGATCTTCAAGTAGCAAAGGTAAGGGAACACAATCGATATGCTGATACTAAAAAATGACCTAAAATGTCATTACATACCCAAATTGAGGAACGACTAATGTAATGAAAACACTATTGATAAGCAATGTCGTTCCAATAATATAGCTAATTATCATTGTCATTGAAGTGCTATAGCTGCTTAATCTATTATTAAGAATAAGAAGGGTGAACTCGATTGTTCTCATGACTGGTGAAACAACTATGGCATATTTTGTTATCAGGTAGACTAATGTACTATAAATTCCTATTTTGGATGTTATGCGTTTAGTAGGAAGATTTAAAGTCACTTGAGACTCAAGACCATAGATCATATAGCTTATAATCACTAGTGATCCATAGTTGATAGTGTTTCAAACATCGATAATAAAGAGAACATATAAAATAATTAGCCATATCAGGGGAAATAATTATTAAATGGAAGTTAGTAAGCAAAAAGGCTCTATAGATATTGCATTCAAACTAACCTTAAAAGTTAAACGACGAGAAAATGACTTTGAATCAAAAATTTTCCCTTTTACAACAAAGTAATCTCAACTTTACACTAAAATTCATTGCAATTTTATCCATTCCAATCCCACATGAGAGAAAAGTAAAAAACTTATAAATACATATATATATATATATAAGTGATGAAGAAAATCACAATATATAGATATTACATGTTCAAAAAAGAAAAATCACAACCATTTGATGTCCCAAAATTAAATAAAGCAAGCATAATTCATAAAGGTTTCAAACCGAAGCATGCATAATCCTTAAAGCCATAACACCAAAATATGAATATACATGATTCTTTCTAGTAGAAAATGATCATATTTGCTAGTCTTTCGTTGAGATTACAAAATGAGGCCCCTCCACTATTCCTGCCAAGCAAATTAAAGTAGAAGAAATAAGTTATTATAAATTTTTAAAGCTAAAATAATGAAAACTAATAGAAAGTGGTATATCAAGAAACCAAAGAATAAATAACTTTTTTGGTAAAAAAGATGGATAAGTAATGCAAATTGGATAAAGAGAGTGGGAGAATAAGAATCCAATTTGGGACCAATTCGGGTACATCAAGCCTTCCGAAGAAATATTATGTGACGCCCCAAATCCCGTTAAGAGGATCAATCCTCTGGAACCCGGTTTGTAATACCCCGTACTTTAATTTGTGTTAAATGAAATTATATTAGCTTATTTATACTCATGTGAGTGATTGTTTGGTGAATCAGGTGGTCCGTATCGATTTCGGTTGGTAAATAAGAAGTTTTAATTCTTCGCGATTCTTTAATTCTAGCTATCTTTGGGCTATCGTAATTTCTTTGCTATTTATCCGATGAAGATTCTGTTCGCATGGGTGTCTAATATTTGTACCATTCTAAAACTTTCGTGTTTTTGCCGAAGTCCAATTCACACTCCTCATGGGTCAAAACTGGGCCAAAGCAGACCCATTGCAAAATTCTAGTCATTCGGTAGTGTTTCGGCAGAGTGCTGTATTCGGTGAATTTTTTAGAAATATCTATCCATAATTTAGGAAAACTTCCTCTTAGGAAGTTTTATATCTTTGAAATACCATTCCGTGAATGTAAAGATCACCTCAATGAGTGTTCCGAGCGAAAAGTTATGGCCCAAAAAAAAATAGTGCATTAGGGCAACAAAGTTACCTGCGGACCGATATGGCCATTTCGGCATACCGGCACCAAATGTTTGAGAAATTTGTGCTCCACAGACTAGTATTCGATATTTGGCATACCGGTCCGCCAGTTAACTATTCCAACCGACTTAAGCTAATTTTTAAGCCATTTTCACACCTTTTCCACTCCATTTTCGAGGCAAACTCTTCCATACTCATCTAGGGAGTTCTAAAGGGTTCTAGACAGAGAAATAGGAAGATTTCTACACATCTATCCATCCAAATTGAAAAATCAAAGCTCCAAATCAATCATACCCATCTCTAAGGTACTATTCATCATTTTCTACAAAAACTTTGGCGTGAGCTTTGGCTACTTGGGTTGGGTTTATACTCTATTAATTAGAGGATTTGGCTATGCTAGGAGTGCGGTGACACGAGAGCTTGAGGATTTCTCCGAAAAGGGCTTCGGTTTATAACTTTCTTCCTTCTTTTAGTCTATATGCTTGACGTAGGGGTTTATATGACTTCAAAACTCAATTATATAGTTTAAATGTTTTGAAAACATGTAGTACGACTTGTTTGATGAAATTTATCATGTCTTCCCCATGTGTTCTCTAAGGAAATTATGATACATCTTTTTAGTGCATTTACAAATGGTTGTAAAGGTTCAAATGTGAAATTTGAAGCCATAAATGATATATACCCATGAAACATTTGTATTATCCAACCCTATGAAGTATTCCATGGATTCTTGACTCCTAAAAATTGATGAAAATGAACTGTTGTTATTTCTATACATCTTGGAGTACGGGGTTGGGCTTGTGGAAGTGTATATGGCATAAATTACTTCAAATGTTTGTTAAAAGACATGAATGCATGTTTTGAAGCAAAGTATGCCATTTATACTTGATTTACTATGCTAATTGAATTGTACAAAATATTCCTTGGATGTATGGATGCTATTTGTGATGGAATTGAATTGTTAGTGCTTTATACACTTCAAGGGATATCTAGCGAGACTTGCTAAAGGGTATATGGCATAAGTTGCTCGCGTGTTTACTATATAGCATGCTATGCATCCTATGCACTATAATTGTGTCAACCGGAATCTTGGAGATCCATCAGCAGCTCGGATCATTCTTATGGCCTATCTTATGGGCGTATATCTCTTATCATTACGCCGAAAACTTCTTATGATCTTTATATCGTTCTGGATGTGATATGATCCTGTCATGGATTCGGTTATGACTCTCTTATGACCCTTCAATGGTGAAGGGATGGTGTGTCT
The DNA here is from genome assembly GCA_021464415.1 of Lonicera japonica. Lineage (NCBI taxonomy): Eukaryota > Viridiplantae > Streptophyta > Magnoliopsida > Dipsacales > Caprifoliaceae > Lonicera > Lonicera japonica. Next base: position 22,745,459 of record CM038465.1, on the reverse strand, counting down.
ATTTGGTGCTTGCCGGGATGGGAAATAGGCAGGGCCCGGTGCCCTTGGGTTAAAAAGCCCTAAACCCTTGGGGAGCAATATATGGCCGCCTATAAGCCACCAGTGTGGTGCCCGGGAACATAGACAAATTGGCAAGGCACTGATGATTCTGTGGTGTGATATTATCATTGGACTGGAGGTCTGATTTGGTTATGATCTAATGATATTCTCTGAGGCTGATGGGCTAGTTATGATAATTGATGGATGGTTCTATAGGGCTGTCTGGCCCTTGATAAAGTTTAGCTCGATGTGGATATATACATTCTGGCTACGTGGCTTAATGGTTGACACAAGGGAGATAACCTGCATATGCATAAGCACGTATAGTTTCATATGATGATAGTTTTCAAACCGAAGCATTTGTTAAAATATGAATTGTTGTTGAACTGTGAAGTGTGTTTTCGATATGTTATTCCTTATCCCCCCTACTGAGCTGTGAGCTCACCCCATGTTTTATTAACAATTACAGGTACTCAGGGGGCAAATGATGGTAATGGGACTACGGGTTCAGGAATGAAATAGATGGCTTTAATACATATTCAATTTTTGTTATGCATATGTTATCTCGGGAAGCCACGGCTAGCCCGAAGTGTTATCTACTGTCTTGCACCTGCTTAGTTTGGGTTTGTATATTGGTTATATGTATGCATGATTTTGTACAATACTATCTTCTTCTATCTTGCTGATTGACATGTGTGAGAATCCGGACCCGCGACCCGAGAGAGAAGAGTCCACGTTCTCGGTTTGGTTTGAAAACGTGTTTTGTAGAGTCGCCAATTTATTTTACAAGAAAACAAACAAAAGATCGTACGAAGGACAATTCGAAAATGAAATATCTTTCATACGTTTGAAACCAGAGATTTATTTTAAAATTTTACTTTGCTAGGGTTCGGGAACTACGTTACAAATTGGGAAGGTGTTAGGCACCCAATTCGCCCTTTCGGTCTCTTAATGGATCATGTATCTAATTCCTATTTTAGATATCTTGCAAGTAGTTCGAATGGTTTTCAGAGTAGTCCTTTTCGGATAAATTTAGTTTAAAATAATATTTTGAAATCAGACTCGAGCTTTGCGAGCGCTTACGTATTCATTCGTAGAATGAAATCAGACTCTTGTAGTTCCTTTCTTTGGAAACTATTTTTGTATTTTTGTTTGTTTTGAAAACGTGTCAAAACAGATTTTAGATTTCTTGTAAAATTTAGAAAGGGATTTATTTTGAAAGCAATGAACTTCTTTGCAAGTTATCTAATTTTTCTGTATTAAAACTGATATTTAAATGCGGTATTGAAATTAAGGAGAGTTGTAGACAGATGTACCTGATGTGCTTTGTAGAAGAAAACCTGCTCGTTTGCTCCTTTCTCTCTCTAGAACTTTCTCTCTCTAAGACTCTCTCTCTCTCTCTAAGACTCTCTCTCAGAATTTCTCTAAAATGACTCTGTAAAGATTTTGATAGAGTTTCTACTTCCTAGAAACACTATTCAGTGTTGATGCCTTAAATGGGATCCCAATGGTCTTATTTATAGAGAAAAAATACAGAAAAATGGCCTGGGTAGCTGCGCGGCTAGGAGCCAGCCGTACGGCTAGGGAGGGAGCGTGCGGCTCGGGCTTGCGGCTCGAAGCCAACCGTACTGTTGGGAGCCAACCGTGCGGCTAGGGTATGTGCCAACCGTACGGTTGGGAGCCAACCGTGCGGTTGGGGGGGCGTGCGGCTGGCTATCAAAAAACTCAATTTTTCTAACGGGGCATGATGACTCAAGACTTGATCCCTGTCCTGGTAAGCGAAGTGGCAACAAGGTTGCGGTAGATTCCTAACGCACTCGAAAATTAGGGTTTTTCCTAACAGTCTTTTATATGCATGATGACTCAAGAGTTGATGCAGAATGCTTGTTAGGTTCACACGAGAGTCGCGGATTGGGGTGTTTACAGACCCACTCGTCCCGGGATTCTTGGTTGCAAGAAGTCTAGGACGATAATAAGAAGACAACAATTCACGACTGTCATGTGATTCTCAACTGGTTGCTTTATTCATCAAAATCTGTGAATCGAAATATACCCTCATGGTAGGGGCATTTTGTGGTGATTTAGGCAATGTGATCCACGGCTGACCTTCCTCTAGGCCAAGCTATCTCTGATATATCGATCTTTTCTTCCCTCTACCCTCGGGGGTGCCCTTTTACCTTCGGCGCATCTCCTTTGATAGGATTTTCGGTGGAATTCAAATTTCTAAAACAATCTCTCAGTGATTTCCTCTGAGAAGTGTATTTAAGGAAAGGTTCACAAATAGAAATGATTCTTATCTTTTAGTAAAAGCACATATAATTCTCTTCGTGGAGATTTGTGAGAAAGTGATTCCCTTCGTGGGGACTTGTGGAAAAGGTTATTTCCCTTCGTGGGGAAGGTGATTTTGGAAAAATTTCCATCGTGGGGAATGCGAAGAATTCCTACCTTGAGGAATCCGGGAAAAATTCCCTCCGTGGAGAATGTGTGGAAAGTGTTATTTCCCGTCGTGGGGAAAAAGGTTACCAAGAATAGCTGGGTTGGCACCTGTCGCACTATCTTGTTGTCGCAACCATGAGAAAAATGTTAACAGTTACCAAGAGCGGCGGGGTTGGCTCCTGTCGCACCGTCTTGTTGGCATAACCAAAGAGGTTTGTTTTAAAGACTACCAAGAGCGGGAGGATTGCACCTGTTGCACCGTCTTGCTGACATAGTCTACAATGGAATATCAGGAGATATGACAATTTCTAAGAAACGACTGCCAACAGTGGGGGGATGCACCTGTCACACCATCTGGTTAGCATCGCCTAAGTGGTGAATTCCCATTGTGGGGAATATTTGGAAAAGGTAATTCCCATCTTGGGGAATGTGATTGTGGAAAAATTCCCATCACAGGGAATGCAAATAATTCCTTTCTTGAGGAGACTGCCAAGAATGGGGGGTATGCACCTGTCGCACCATCTTGTTAGCACAGACTAAGTGGTAAATTCCCATCATGGGGAATGCGCGGTAAAGGTTATTTCCCTTCGTGGGGAAAGGGGATCGGAGAAAATTCCCATCGTGGGGAATGCGAAGAATTCCTATCTTGAGGAATTCGAAAAATTCCCTTCTTGGGGAATGCGCGGAGTCGTTATTTCCCTTCTTGGGGAAAGGGGTTTCGGAGAAATTCCCATCGTGGGGAATGCGAAGAATTCCTAACTCTGAGGAATCCGAAAAAATTCCGTTCTTGGGGAACACGTTGTACTGAGAATAAGAAATTCTCTTGATAGAATTCCGTCTTTGTATGTCAAACTATTGGCATTCTTGTTGCATTATTCTGCGGGGTATTCAAAAAATGATATGCTAGAGAGAATGTGAAAAGTTCGAATGTTGCTTCTCCCCCCCCCCCCTTGTTTTTTAACCCTCAACTTGACTCTTCTTTTGTCATCAAGAAATTGAGTTGGTTCTCCTTGAATCCCAAACCTTTGTGCGTAGTGGTGGACTTAGTTTTCAACTTCACCCTCAGGCTTTACTTCTTTGACCATGGGAATAAAGCTTTTCCGGAAATCTCAGTTCCTTTTTCGGTTACCCTCTTGACTTATCAGAGGAAGGTGCTGGTCCGCATCATTTTCTGTTTTTTGATGCCCTTATTGCTCCCTCTTTTTGATTATCCGGCCTTTTATTTTGGGTTTCGGATTTTTTATTTAATTTTTCTTAATTTTTTTTTTTTTTATTTTTTTTTTATTTTTTTTTTTTTGCTTTTTCCAAAACATGAGCCTTTCTCACCTAAGATGTAGCCCTCCGCCTTTTGGCATAGCTGTCACTCTTAGTGTGGCTCTTCTTGTCGATCTTTCCTTCTTTCTATTTTTCTCACATTCCTCACTTGGACCAACGGGATTTTCCCCTTTTCTACTCTTTCAGTTTTTTCTTGTACCCGATTCCTCTTTTACACCTTCCTCTTTTTCTAGATTTGAACTGTGTCTAGGACTGATCATTCCTCAAAGCTTTGCTCCACCACAGATCTCAAAATTCAGCTTTTGGGCTTCGTATCTTACTTCGTCGTGCATGTGTGAGTGATTTTCAGTATGTTCATCTTAGAAAACTAACTAGAAAGTCTTTCAGACGCCCAATGAGTCAATTTTGGAAAATTTTGTTGATTTTGTCGATTGGGATAACCCCCCACTTGTTGTGTGACAAGGAACTTGTCATACAACAAGTAGCCAAATGACACTGTGGGCTGGGCAACAAAAATATCACTTTTTTCCATTTAAACTTTCAAACTTTTCATTCTCTTTCTAGCATATCATTTTTCTTGCTCACATATTTACTTTCTAGCAATCCAGTTGGTCATGTATTTCGTGATGATCATCAGCCACGACCGTTCTGCATGATGCGCCTTTCTTGATGACGAATGGTTATGTGTGGATTTTGAGGGACCCCCTGAGGTTGAACAGTTCTGATGAAGATTGATGTATCATCAAATATCACTTTGGCCTTTATTGGAAGGTCATTCGTGGTGTACAATGGAGCCTTTGGCACACAAGATTCGCCGACTCGTACGGGTACGTTTCAATTCAAATTTCTTGTTTAGAGAAAATTATGTGAATATGTCATTTATGCCAGAAGACATGAGACATGCATGCAATGTGGTGGGTCTGGTGGCCTTTTGCGCAATCTTGATTTATGAAAATATTTTTGTAAACTTTTTCAGATTTTAATATCACCCCCAGTTTAAAATACCCTCAATTTTTATACAAAAATAACACATGCGCCCCCATCTTAGAATTCAACCGATGCTGGATATATTCCAAATTACCACTGAATTATGGATTGTAGTTATATCCTTGATGAAAGGCTTCATCCGTGCAACGCATTCTGGTTTGATTTTCGGATCTTGATGATTACAACTCATTTACTTTGTAAGGCTTTCGATGCATCAGTTGGGCTGTACATCTACCCTCGGTGAAAAGCTTCATTCGTTCAACATGTTCTGGTTCGTTTGGGTTACTCCACGTCTTGACGACTATGATTTGTTGCACTTTGCAAGGCTAATGACATAAAATGATGTCCAAGGATATCTTTGCATGACCGATCTTCATTCCACTTCAACACGAACTTCTCTATGTGGTCTAGCTTTATTCAATGCATCTTTGGTGACATCAGTCGCATGACATGTGAGATATGTCTTTGGAGATGCTACTTCATCAAAGCGTTCGCATTTGGATGCGAATGTGAGATGAGTTTTTGAAGATGCCATTTCGTCAAAATATCCACATTAGATCTTCCACTCCATATTTAGAATTATCCTTACCCCATTTTTCAGTTGCATTCAGAATTTTGATATTGATCTATCAAAGTGTCACCCTTGTAATCTTCCCCTATAAACCTTAGAGCGATCCTTATCACCTATTGTAACTTCACTCAGAGCTTTAATCTCATTTGAAACCTTATTTTCCAATGCATATTTAAAGTGATCCGCTCCCTTTTCTGCAATCTCCTCCGGAGTTTCAATCTTACTCGAAACCTTGAAGCTCAAGTATCTTCACTGGCACCTTCTACCTCAAGAGTAATTCATACTACCCCCCGTACCCTTTATGTGTCAGGTTTTTCTTTCAAAAAAGTTCTTTGGAATCATTATATTTATGTAGTATGGGTGTTTTGAAGCTTATTTTTATATATCATTTCATGAAAATGTTAACGCTTTGTAATGTGTATTTTATTCATGAAAGTATTGGTTATTATATAATATGCTTTATGCGCAATTAACCCCCAGACCCATGCAAATGCAAATGCAAAGATCGTTCTTTTCGAGAATCTGGCAATTTAAAAAGGGTAATTCATATTTTGTTTTGTTACATTCGCCAGAAATTCTAAAACAAATTTGCTCGAGACCTTTATCAAGATTTGTCCTTTTCTCCTCGCCTTACCACAGAAACTTCTCTTTACGAATCCTTCATCGTTCCTCGAATTGACTTGTGCCTTTAAATGAACTATTCTTCTAATTTCTCATCATCTTATTATGGGTGAAAGAGATTGTTTTATTAGAATAGACCGGGCCTGATGTCACTTCTCAGGTTGCCTACGTTCCCCAATGCCCTAACATTCCAAAGAAAAAATCCAATATGGGGGCTCAGGTCTTCGTAGTTCATGCTTACAAGTGACACTATTTTTCAAAATCTTAATCATTGATTACAAATCTTCAATCTCTGATTACCAATGTTCAATCCCTGATGATTTAAAGGAGATGGGTCTGGCATCTTTCCTCCTTCAATAAGGTCTCGAATAGTATTCCGAAGAACTATGCAATCATCTGTCGTTTGTCCCACATTCTGGTGATATTCGAATGTTTCGTTGAGGTTCCAATTAGTGGGGACCGGATTTGGCATTGGTCGCGGGTTTAGTGGACAGATCATCCCTACATCCTTCAGCTGCTTATATATCATACTTAAATTCCCTGGCAGTTGCAAGAGCTTCCTTTTCCTGAGTCTGACTTGGTTAGCCCCCTATTGTTGTTGTGACTCTGGTATCCTAAAGAAGAAATGTTGGTGACGGTGGCGAAAGAATTAGCAGAATAGTCAATGTTGCTTTGAGCAAAGTGGTTATATGTTGAAATCTGGTTTGCAGCCGTAGTTGAAGCCTTTTTGTATTGTGCAATTGATTCATTTGCTTCAGCTTGCTTAGCCAATTCTTCTTCTATCTCATTTCCCACATGCAGCAAGGCTTTGAAACGGTCAAAGAATTGGTGATCCATCTTATTTCGAATTTCTGTTTTCAGGTTCTTAACAATCATTCCCAACTATTCCTCTTCATCCATTCATTCCACCATTTGTGCAGCGAGTGCCCTCCACCTTGTGACAAATTCACTCACACGTTCATCCTCTTTCTGCTTTGCCATTTCTAGATGTTTGCGAGTAATCTTTAATTCCTCGTTCATCTTGTATTGGGCATTAAACTCGTTTACAATATCGCTCCATGATTGCACCCTATGTTTCTCCAATCCCAGGAACCAACTTTCGGCTGGACTGGCTAGAGTTAAATGAAAGGCGTTAGCTAACTCAATCTCACCTACATCGTAGATCTTCATCGCCCGTACATAAGACTTCAAGTGCAATTCCGGCGGTGTTGTTCCAGTGAATTTCTCTATCCTGGGCATCTTGAACCCAACTGGGTAACGAGCCTCTGGGTATAGATTATAGTTCTGGAGCTGTGTCAGATGATTTGATCTCTCAGCTATTTTCTGGGTTACGGCCTTTAGTTGTTTTTAGAGTTCGTCTACGACCTTATTCTTTTTCAGAATCACCTCTTGGGGAAGAATGGCATCGCCCTGTATACTCACTCGATGCAAAATAGACTCGTAGTATGGATCATGATAAGGATGATGTGGTAGTTTCCATTGTTGAGCATGTTGGGCTGCTTCTAGTTGGACTTCTTGGTGTTGCCAATTCTTGATTGGACTAGATCGCTTGTGTGGTCCCATAGGAAATGGAACAGCAGAGTGAACAGATAGTGGCGTGGGTGACACAGGTGGGTCCTCTCTTATCGGCTCATTAACAAGTGGTTGACCATGACCAGATGGCGACACAAGTGGTGCGAGTGGTATCTCTTTTGTTAGCTCATTCATAACCCGTCGATCTTTGTCGACCTCGTCTAACCGAGCCTTGGTGTTTCGATGGTCATCCACTAGCAACGCTAGGTTCTTGTTAATATCCCCAAACATTCGGTATATCTCTTCCAGGGTTAGAGTGGCTGTGTTATCCGATCCTGAAACAGTGTTTGTTGGATCAACAAAAGTATATCTTGGCAGCATTCCCTAGTTAATATTCTGCCGAGATATCCCTTGATTTTGGTAGGAAGGACCTGGCGGCGGATCCGCTGCAGTGAAAGAGTTTTCAGCGACCTTATTCGAAGTTTCTACTTGTTGGTGTTCCATATTAACTAATGTATATCAAGTCAAACCAATCTGCCCGTGCTATCTCTTCCGGCCCAAATGAATGGCAGATTGAATATAAGTCTTCTGGAGGAGAAAAGGACAAGTCCTGATGTGCATATAGAATATTTCCTGGAAACAAAAGAAAATATGAACTTTTAATAGTTGTCAGATTCCCAGAAATACATCGATCGAGACGACGCTAAACACATAAAAAGTTTTCCCTTAGGTGAGATCAAAAGCAGACCAACGGCGATAACTTGAGAGCCCCGTATAGCGGTAGGGTAGGAATGGAATTCCATGGGTTCCCCGACCGTCTATAGTTTTAGAAAATCATTTTAAAAAGAGTTTTCTGAAAAATCATTCGAAAACACGGGAAATTCTCTCCTCATGAGTTGCTTTGTTCATGGAATCAGGGCTTTCGCTCAATAGGTTCTCACGACTGTTGTCCATTAAAATAATGCATAAAATCTTGTGTTCTAAGCTGACTCTCCTATATGCAAGCGTGGTTTAATAGGGTAAGGTTTAAGGCTCCCTCATATTTGGCAGGTCTTATGATATACCCCAAGAGCGCAGGTACGTGTAAGGACCTTTTGATATACATCCCGGGTACGTGAGTGTTCTCGTCACTCTATATACCTCGGTAAGTACTTGGCCAAGGAGAGTGGTCCCAGGCGCTTTTGGCTAGTGCAGACCCGCAAGTCCACGGCCTAGTCACGACTCTAGTCCCGAGGTTAATATGGTAAATTCACACTCGTGAAAATGCATGATAGGACGTGACTGCGTGCGAAAGAACAATCTGGCAGTTCATTATTGATCACTGCTTTAGGATTTGTTGCAGTATTTTTTAGAATTTTAATTATGAAAAAGATTTTCCTCACATAATTAGCAAATAAAGGCATCAGGGTATCCACTTAGATCGCTTCTATGTTATCCTAGGACTAAGGCTTACAAGACCTATACCTAATAAATAATAGAAATTAAATATATGATCCATTATAATAGAGCTTAGTTCTCGACATCCCCAACAGAGTCACCACTGTGAGAATCCGGACCCGCAACCCGAGAGAGAAGAGTCCTCGTTCTCGGTTTGATTTGAAAACGTGTTTTGTAGAGTCGCCAGTTTGTTTTACAAGAAAACAAACAAAAGATCGTACGAAGGACAATTCGAAAATGAATTATCTTTCATACGTTTGAAACCAGAGATTTATTTTGAAAATTTACTTTGCTAGGGTTCGGGAACTACGTTACGAATTGGGAAGGTGTTAGGCACCCAATTCGCCCTTTCAGTCTCTTAATGGATCATGTATCTAATTCCTATTTCAGATATCTTGCAATTAGTTCGAATGGTTTTCAGAGTAGTCCTTTCCGGATAAATTTAGTTTAAAACAATATTTTGAAATCAGACTCGAGCTTTGCGAGCGCCTACGTATTCATTCGTAGAATGAAATCAGAGTCTCGTAGTTCCTTTCTTTGGAAACTATTTTTGTATTTTTGTTTGTTTTGAAAACGTGTTAAAACGGATTTTAGATTTCTTGTAAAATTTAGAAAGGGATTTATTTTGAAAGCAATGAACTTCTCTCTTGTATTAAAACTGATATTTAAATGCGGTATTGAAATTAAGGAGAGTTGTAGACAGACGTACCTGATGTGCTTTGGAGAAGAAAACCTGCTCGTTTGCTCCTTTCTCTCTCTAGAGCTTTCTCTCTCTAGAACTTTCTCTCTTTAAGACTCTCTCTCTCTAAGACTCTCTCTCAGAATTTCTCTAAAATGACTCTGTAAATATTTTGATAGAGTTTCTACTTCCTAAAAACACTATTCAGTGTTGATGCCTTGAATGGGATCCCAAGGGTCTTATTTGTAGAGAAAAAATGCAGAAAATTGGCCTGGGTAGCCGCGCGGCTAGGAGCCAGCCGTACGGCTAGGGAGCGTGCGGCTCAAAGCCAACCGTACGGTTGGGAACCAACCATGCGGCTAGGGTATGCGCCAACCGTGCGGTTGGGGGGCGCGCGGCTGGCTATCAAAAAATTCAATTTTTCTAACAGGGCATGATGACTCAAGACTTGATCCCCGTCCTGGTAAGCGAAGTGGCAACAAGGTTGCGGTAGATTCCTAACGCGCTCGAAAATTAGGGTTTTTCCTAACAGTCTCTTATATGCATGATGACTCAAGACTTGATGCAGAATGCTTGTTAGGTTCTCACGAGAGTCGCGGATTGGGGTGTTCACAACATGTGTGATATTTATTGTTTGAATTTCTTTTTGTGTTTTCATATATACTATTAGTCAATCTAAGATGGGTTAGTAGCACTCCAGGTCTTAATTACGGGTGTTATCCTGTAAATTAAGGCAGGGGTGTTACACGGTTAATCACGGTGCCATATGCTGTAACAACCCGCCTGATTAAGCAGTGTTAATGGATGCTGTATAACATTAACAACAGAATTACAAGAATAAAACTCATATGAAAAGAAATTTCTAGCGAAAATTCGGCATGAAGTATTCGTAACTACAACAAAATCCAACCTGCTTAACAACAAACCCAACATTAACAAAGATAACTGGAATTCAAAATATAATCCAAGTACAATATCAATACAATCCAAATTCCAAAAGATATTACAACCCAGAGTTATCATACATTGTCTCAAAATCACCATGTTCAACAAGATACACAACTTCCATACATGAAAATACAATGACTAAGCTAATAAGGGCATCAGAGGAGACTCTAAGAAGTACTCTGACCTATCCCACTGCCTCTACCCGTACCACGAGGTGTACCTGAAATATACATGAGGGAATGAGCCAAAACTGGCCCAGTGGGAACTATAGGGTAAAGGGAAATATACAATGCATGGGTGTGTAACATTATGAAGATTTATAATAAAAATCCCTTTATTATATTACCAAGTGCATCAATTGTTATCCACGTGAGACTCTCATGATAACTGCACAAACGTCCGTCCTCCTTCTCCTCCTCCTCCCCCTCCTCGACCTAATACCGGTCTAGACGGATTATGACACTCACATACGCACCACGCCTTCGCCGTGGGTCTGTGCACTGTCAACCAAGTTTCTAGCACCCCATTTTACCATGGGTCTGTGCAATAATATCAACTTAAGCATTTCTATACCGGTGCTTATCCGGTTCCAACAACCTCGTCATCTTACCGCGATTTGTTTAATTTGCCAAAAACATTTTCAAGAGGTCGTTTTGTGCATTAACAATGTTAATCAATTGATATAACTCAATTCTATATCCAGATAACCCAATGATAAAACATTACATCAGTTTAAAAGAGATATCTCATAAATTATGCATCACATGATGATAATAACATGATTTCCAAGGATTCGTAAACCAATAAATGACTAAAAATCACTAGACTATTTAGAATCATCATCAAGCCATGAGTACATGTCTAAAAACAAGTTAAAAGTGAATTAAAAAGGGGTTATTTTCCTGGAAATTCATCAATTTAAGTAGAAATATCAAGTACAAGACATGTTTCTAATGATTCTAACTATTTTGGTACCAAATTCTCAATAATCATAAAATTACCGACATGCAGGGAGATCAACCTCTAATTCCATCACATCAAGTTCATAATCTATCACTAACAAGGTTCAGAAGATACAATATATGATTAAATGATCTGCATGCAAGAGAAATCATCAATTTGGTACCGAAATCTAGTGTTTTCAACTCAATCAATTCAAATCTTACGAAAATGAAAGGAAAGAGGGGAGTTCCCACCTGAATAGTTAGAAGAACAGAGGATTATAGCCTGGGTTGAGCTCCATAAATCTCCCAAATCACACATGCAATCCCGAAATCAGGACTAGAATGCACAGAGGAAGAAAAATCTGCAATATCGGTATGAAATCCTTGATTTGGAGCTATGAAACCTTCAAAATCCACCAAGAACCACCCTCTCTCTCTATAATTGTTCTAACCTTACTCTCCCACGAAAATGGCTGAAAATGGTGGAGAAATAACTTAAAAACGGGTCAAAACGCAGTCAACTCGTTAAAAACGAGGTTATGGGGTTACCCACTGTAATTTGGCCGTAACTTATTGCTCGGAACTCCGATCGGGATGATCTTTATATCAACGGAAAGTTAATGAAAAGATATACAGCTTTTTAGAAGGATATTTCATGTAATTCTGGATAGATTAATACCAGAATTGCGTCGAAGTCAGCGCTGAGCCGAAATGCTGTAGAATTTTGACAGAAGCAGATTTTTGTCAATCGGCTGACTTCGAGCTTAGTTTTGACCAATGAGGAGCGTGAATTAGATTTCGGTCAAAACACAAAAGTTGTAGGGGGAATATGATGAAACTACATGAGTTAACGGAGTAGGATTTGGATAAAAATTAAAGAAGTTATGAGTGACTAAAGTTGACTGAAAATCAACTAAAAATAAAAAAATTTGGGTTCGAAAAAATGCCACTTTAATACTCGATTCAATTTCGATAGTGACGAAACTTTCCAGAAAATTCCTAAATATATAATAGGACACTATAGAAGCGACGAAGTAAATTTTTGGATCTCCCAAAAAAATATTTAAGAAAGTGTTCGAGCTTAAAATAATAAGGATTTGAGTGTTTAACTAAAAAAAATGAACTAAATCAAATGTAATTAAAACATGGGATGTTACATACGCGATGGCTGATTAACGTAATTTAGTTTCCTATGGAAGACTTGAAAATTTATATTCTAAACAGCAAAGACATGATCCATTCCGTAAAATCCATCCACAAAGCAAATGAATTAATATAAATAAACAACTAACCTCCAACAAGGTCCCAAGTACAATTATTCAATCTCCACAATACATACAAACATATAAAAATTCTAATATAGGAACAACACATATATCGTTAACAAAGCCTTAAGAGTGATGGTCCTTCTATTGTGAAGGACCCACGATCGGGTGTAGGTATCGAGGCAATCTATGGAGCTGCATCCTTCTTTTTCCCTTTCCCAGAAGAACCTGTAGAAGCAACTGGATGGAAAAGAGTTGGGGTGAGTCAAATGGACTCAGTGATAATCATATAATAGATTTTGTGTAAAAACAATACTTATAAATCCTTTTGTATGATGACATGAAATAAATTCCTCATATATATATATATAATAGTTAAGGGAAAACCTTGTTTCCATTTCGTTAAAGTACCTTTAAAACCCACGGACAATGTATAATCGATATTAAGTAATCCTATGGCACAATTAACGTACATTCATCTCATGAACCTCGAGCTGTAATCTCATAAATCTTGCCACTATCCAAGCATACACCATGTCTGCATTTCGTGGCCTTTCACCCACACTGTAGCAGGGCCTCCTATTAGTTTATGTATACGGTTTCGGGTCATGCACCCAGGAGACTGTGTCCCAACTTTCGGCCCAATCACTAGAGACCAAACCTGGGACCGATCATTGACTAGTGTTAACGTATATCTCAATAACACCGGCAGGCTTATATGAGAAACAATTGTGCCATATAAATACTTTTCAATAATCAAACACAACATCAATATATGGCTGATGGGAGAAATATCATATCAATCATTCCATCTAGTTTAATAACTCATAAACATGTGTTTCGTAATATAAAAACCACCAATTGAACTTTTAAGAGTATACACTTAGCTTATAATGAGGATATTCAACAATAAAGTGGGTTCCTAGTGGGTTTTTGTATAAATCATGTGAATAGCCTTATTTCCTTGTTAAATCATGTGATTTAAACCATATATATGCTATTCAGTTCATATAAAGCATAAATTTCAACATATAATTGAAAACCCTCTTTTGACATGTTAGGTTTATATATATACAAATATTAAGATCATGATCAAGTGATAATAAGTTATAAAATAGGATTTAGTACTAGATTTCCACCTCTATAAAGCTTAATCCTCGAGTTTGGAAGGTTGAATCGAGCCACGAGCCGTTGAATCGCAAAATTCCCAATTCCTTGGTTTGAGCCCTAGCCATGGAGGAAGAGAGGATGAAGAAGACGAAGAAGCAGGCTTGTTTATGGGATAAAATATAGATGAAAATATCTCCAAAACCCTTTAAATATGAGCTCTCAACTCTCTCTAACTCCCTCTAAAGTTGTAGCTCAAAAATAGGGGAAGAGGAGGCTTAAAATGGCATAAAAATGGTCAAAACCAACTTTCTGGTGTACCATGATCGATCATGAAGTCCACTACAAGCACATGTATTTTGGATATGGAGCACTGCTCGTATTTTGGTCATAACTTCTTGCTCAGAACTCCGATTTGGGTAATATTTATGTCCATGGAAAGTTAATTCAAAGATATACAGCTTCTTAAGAGGAAGTACCGTCAAATTACGGATGGATAATTCCCAAAAACTTGTCAAAGACAGCATTCTGCCGAAGCACTACCGAATGAACAGATTTTAGCGACTCGCTTACTTCGCACACCATTTTGACCAGCGAAAAGCATGAATTAGCTTTCGGTCAGAAGACGAAAGATATAGGTTGGATCAAAAACTAAACTTTGGCAGAAACGGAAACTTAATCAGGCAAGGAAGGAAAAAGTTACGACACCTCAAAGTTGGCTAAAATTGATTAATCGTTTAAAACCAAAACGCACGATTCACACCCCGATAGCAATTCGGACCATCTGAATTGCAAAACGACCATTTACACAAATGTAAGTATACCATTAAAACTAAAACAAATTGCTAGAACAATAAGATTATCCATAAATCAAGAATTCACCACCCGATATGAAATTGACGAACAAAATATGGTAATTGTGGTAATGCGAATGAACGGGGTATTATATATTCTTAGCACACTTCTTATTGGAAACCAACAATCTCTTAGATTACCATAATATTTAATTAACCTTTTTTAAATCACCGTAGTAAACTAATATTAAGAAATTTTATTACTCCTAAACATACAAATATATAGAACTAAATTCTTACACATATATATACAAATACATAGAGTGACTATAACGCCCCGTATTTCATTTTCGCGCCAATTCTCTTCATAAGCCTGTTTAAGGCCAAACGTCTGTTTAAGGAGTTAATTTTTGTTATGTAGCCTCCATAGTTGATCCAACGCTTCTAACAAGTTATTTTAATAATATTAAGTATGCTTGAATGGTTAGAATGCATTTCGGAAAGCCACGGTTAAAATTGGTAGCTAATAGTGAAAAATAGAATCTTTGCCAAAATGAGTTTTTGGCCAACTTTGAGGGTCCATAACTTTATTATACAATGTCTAAATGAGTCCTCATTTGTACTTGTCTCTAGGTTTTGATCAATTCTACAACTTTCATTTTGACCGAAAGCCAATTCGTACTCCTCGTTGGTCAAAACATCGTGCGAAGTAGGCCGCTTGGTCAAATCTAATCATTCGATAGTGCTTTGGTAGAGCGTTATCTTCGTTTAATTTTTGGGAATTTTACATCAAGAATTTGAGGAAGGCTCCTCTTAGTAAGTTGTAGATCTTTGAATTAGATTTCCATGGACATAAAGATTACACTAATTAGAGTTTCGAGCAAAATGTTATGACCAAATTATGAACAGAGCTTCAGGAAAATGCTCCTTTGATCAATCAGAGGCAACTCTGATCAATTAGAGCTTACGTAGCTGGATTTTTTGCTTTTCCCCTTGCTATATGTTCACATTTCTTCCTTCCCTTCTTCCCTAATTGATCCACCACCATTAGAGAGGCTAGAGAAAGGTGAGAGCTCCCATATGAGGGGTCTAGGTGGGTGATTTTTCAAGGCTCTCCATCCTACACCAAACCCCCATCATCATCTCCTCCATCTTCTTCTCTAATCACCCACCACCATTGTTAGGCTTTTAAGCAAAAATTGGGAATTTCGTGATATGCTGGATTGCAGCTTTATCTAGGGCTCAAAACCTCGAAGAATCAGCTTAATTAAGGTGGGAACACTAGTATCTAAACTCAATTTCAAAGATTATGTGTTGCATCTTTATTTTCTAAGAAAATTAGGTATTTTTCTTATACGATTGTTGATATGCATATACATGGGATTTTGGGTTGAAATTTATAGATTATTTCTCTTGATTGAAACATGTTTTTGTTATAGTTTTGTATTACACTACACCAAAATACGCGAATTGTCACGGTTTTAAACCATGACAAAAGGCCCTTGTCTCGGCTAATATCCGTGCTAAAAATAGCGGTGACAAAGCAATTGTGTCACGGTCCATAACCGTGACAAGTTCCATTGTCACGGTTTTATAAAGGGATTTGAGGCACTACAAATGGCTGGTGTTGTCTCGGTTCAAGACCGAAACAACAGTATGCTATTTGTAACGGTTTAGAACCGTGACATATTTTACTTTAAGGTTTCTTTTTACAATAAATTTGTCACGGTTCAAAACCGAGAAAATATTTTGTTATGTAACTTTGTTGTAACGGTTTTTGACCGTGACAATATTTTTAATAATTTAAAAAAATTGAAAAAAATGAAAATTCCAAAAATTCTAATTGCACCTGCAACAATTAAAAAAGTCGTAGCACCAATGTTAAATTTTAGTAAAGATCTATAACACTAATTAAACAACAATAATTTCATTGCAATTAATCTCATTATTTGAATCAATCTTACATAAGTCACAAATATATATATATATATATATATGTACCAATCCTATTCAAGAGCACGGATAAACACCGTACCAATTAAGAAGCAAAACATGTTTGTCTGAGACGGATATATATATTTATATACACCTCCACAAGCTCTCGTACAATAATTAGAACTTTGCCCTAATAATTAGAAAAGATCTATAATTCAATTTCTCACAAGTTTAATTTTAATTTCACCATCTCAGAGTCGGATGCTTAATTGGCCAAAAATTAAATTGACATATGGCACATCCGTAGCACTCCCTTGTGTAAATGGAATTAGGCTTCCTTTGGACCTAGCATATGACCCTCCTTGTGTATTCCATCTGTTATCTCCTTAGTCACATAAATTTATGGGCTGCGCTGCATTTGGCAACAAAATAAATAAGTCAATACCTTATTATCTAAGAAGATGTGGCTCAATCAAGCTAGAAACTTCGTTGGTGGAAAGCACATATATAACTATAAAAATTCATATTAATAACTAAGGTTAGCACTTTAGTTTGAGAATGCTAGACCATCGTGAGGACCTTCTTGTCCTTAACACGAGTTATTTACCTATATTGTCCTTCTGGTTCTTATTAAGCTTGACAGGGCCTGTCCTATGATTTGGAGGGTCTTGTGCAAAAGTTTAAAATAAGACCCCTCTTTACTTAATCATGTAAATAATTATATCAAAAAAATGTATCACTCTTTTTAAGATAAAAAAAGTGTTACAAAATATATAAATATATATATATAATAAACCGAAACGAAAAATAAGAGAAAGAATGCACAAGAATTATGGAGGGATCAAAGCGGGCATTATTCTTTTTTTTTTCGGCCAACAAACTAAAGAGTTGGATAAATTCTTCTGTAATTAATGTGAAGAATAATATGTAGGAAGGCATGTTTCATGTGGTAGGCATGAACATATCAAATAAGTTTTTAAGGAACAGAACATATCAAACCATGTTTACTAATATAAGGAAGTTTCTTAAATAAAGCAATTATTATACATAACTCAAAAATGTACGTAGTTGTAATATCATCAAGAAAGAAAAAATGTGGGAAACTGGTTCTTGATTCTAGATAGCTAAAAAACTGATGAATTATTACAAATTGCCATTGTCATACCAGGAATACTGAAAAGTAAAGTAGTAGTCACACTATTTTTTGTATCCTCATAAAATAGGAGCATTTTTAGCAGGCATAGTATATCAAGAAGCACCACATTTTTAGCATGCATAGTATATCAAGAAGCAACGCATTTTGTATAAATTAACTGTTGTAGTTGTTATAGAAGTTTCTGTTAGAGGAATTTGATTTGCAGTGGAGAAGAAAGTACCTGAAGATTCACAATTGCAATCTCCACCCACCACGTAGACACTTTAGAGGCAAGTTGAATGCAAGAATAATCTACAAACTGCACAAAGTAATGTGTATACCTGTGATTGTGAACATTAAGAGTTATATGAAAGTATTAAAAACAACGGAGATAAATAGCACAAAATAGAGACCTTGGCCATGTATATTAATCGCATCCACAGCAATGGAAAAATACTTACTTAAGCAAACAACTAAAAGGAATACTTTACAGAAAATAAAGGACAGCGGTAGAGAAATGCTAGATGCGGTACTATCAAGTAGTAATTACTGTAGGTGCCTGGCCAAAACTATGTCCTCAAATTCAGACTCAATCGTAATTACTACAGGCAAACTCTGGAGACACAATTGTAATAATAAAACTGAAGGAAAAGACTAATTAAAGGGAACTTAAACTTGCAAGAAAATTGAAAAACCAACAAACGAGCGAGATGGGTTGTGATGTTTTTCATCTTAACAAATAAAATGAACTTCAACAACATTTGAGTAGTTTCCTTTGCAGAACTCTACGCAGAATGGTTGCACTTCAGTGAATATATGTCATGAACCATCAAAATTAAATAAATATAGAACAAATATGAGATTTTAATAACAAATGGGATTCAATGCAGATGAAGAAATGGGTTTTACTCACCATTCATAAATTTATTCCAGAACAAGCTCTGCAGGAACACACATAAAAGACATAATCTAAAATGAAGTTACCTTCTCTGGTACAAGTAAAGATCCCTAGTGTAACGGTGGTGTCTGACTAATTGGTGAATGAATTTACTTTCGACCTAGCATAAAAAAGATTGACCACTTGTTATATATCATTTGAATAAAAAAAAATTAGAAAAGAAGAGGGCCCTTGTAACTGCTTCGGCCCTGCTCATATGCACACGAAAAACAATATTTTAGCAATCTTTTAAGTCTCTGTCACACACATAGACAATAGCTCAGCCTTCTAATTTTTCTCCAACACAGACAATAACTTAACAATCTTCATACTCACATATCCATACTCACACCGCACAAAAGAGCGGCTGTAGAATATTCAATACACTTGGCAACGGGTTTATTCGTGTTGGTTTTGTGTCGGGTATTAACAAATGCGTGTAATATTTTACTACATCCGAACACAAAATTCGTGTTGGTTTTGTGTCGGGTATTAACAAATGCGTGTAATATTTTACTACATCCGAACACAAATCGATCAGCTGTTGAGTTATTTTTTTTTAATGTGTATACGACTCGATTTGTTATTGGGTGACGTTACACGGCTTGATAGTACACGTGCAGCCTAGTTTTTAAAATTATATAAAGAATCTCTTAACAAATTCACTTCAAACAAGATAAGTGAATAACTCATTTTAGAGCATGACTACACATGTATCCTAATTAATAGTTGACAGATCAAATTAGTAGACCCAAACATGATCAGAATACTATTATTTACCCTTAAAAATTAAAGTTCCTTTCTTTCATCAAAGCAATTGAATTTCTTTATAGATCATACATATGGTTGAAAATCAAATTTCACCTTAGTCGCTTTTTTGTACCATAAATGACGATTGCGTAAGGGTCTAATTTACCATTGAGGTTAGCACCAGCGAGATTCTTAGCTGGCAGCAGTTCTACTTATCCACATTCAACCAGCCATTGGCCCTATACCCGGCGATGCAAGATCAATCTACAAGAATTTAAATACATTAGCAATACTATTTTCGTGAACACTACAAGATTAATGCATATAATAAATATAGTCATAGTGTACACTAATCAAGCATCATTTGGACAATTTTTTATATGTTTCATGATCCAGTAAATTCTATGTAAAGGAAAATTGGAAATGGAATAGAGGGAACGAATCGACTAGCTTCTTCCAATCTCAAATTTATGGACAAGGAAAACTTAACAAAGTGAAAACTGAATAACCAAATACAATTAGGCCTAGCAAGAAAAAGTTATTCTCGAAATTAATCTTATGGATAATTAACAAAGTGAAAGTTATTAGTTCAAAAACACGTGATACATTGGCAAGTGTCTTTATTAACAAAGAAATATAATTCTCTGTTCCTCCTTGATAAATAATTTTTAAAGAAACGACTTAATTCTAGACTTTAAATACCTTATACACTTTGATACCGTGTGAGAGCATTTCCCTATTCAATAACAAGTCTCTTAAGACTAAAAGTTTAGCAAATACAGGTTTTCCACCACCAGAAGGATATCCAAATTTCGAAGTACAATTCAAATCTCAAGGGTCTACATACCCTGTTCTCATAATTACTTCACAATTCTTTAGCAAAAGGCTGGTCTATACATAATACATGCGGTTCACTCTTACACTATATTCCCCAGTAATATATAGGAGCCTCAATATCCCCCTCCCCCCTATAGGGGAAACGTTCATTGGAAACTTACATAAGTTCATGTGTATAGCGTGATTAACTTAGATGTTTTCTGCATTCAATGGCGTTTTGAAGCCAGTTGGCTTCAAGCATCACAAAATTTAATCAAAATGGAACTTTTTGCTTTTTTAATTCTTCAATTGCAATTAATGTTGTAATAGACTGCCAAGACATCAACCTGCATGAATCGGGAGAGAAATGAATCATTTGCAATAAAAAAATGAAGAATAATATTGCAATTTGTTGGATACAAATATTATATTAGTAAATCAAGAAAAGAAATTCCATTAGAAAAATCTGAAGACCGAAGCCAACTGATATACATTACAAAATTGAAAAATCAGGTCGATATAGGGGGATTCGAGTCCAAGTATCCAAGTAGAATTAACAAAAAAAAATGATTAAATATCACATTGCATGTTACCTTGTTTATTCCAGGCATAACGTAATCGAAAATTACCACTTGGTGCGTGTTTAGGAGCCACATATCTGCAATCAGACCAATTCAAATATTTTAAATTAGTCAACCATCACTACAGTGTAATGCAATACTTATTATTCAAGAATAGAAGTACAAGTATACAGGCAGACTAAAAAAAATGTGCATCTTCACTAACACGCAAATTTTGTCCAGTTGGATCGAGTAAATCGTTTATCATGTAATAACTTAAACAATTATTACTAGACTAATTGAAGTCATCTAGATCAACGCCAAGAAAAATAAGTAAATAATTACAACTACAATTACAAAAACTCACAGCAATCCAACAACAATTGATCTTAAGCCTTTTAAGCATATAGCAAAGTTATAAACAAGCTAAGAATCGCATTTGTCCGTTACCACGTCATTTATCTGTTTCACTACAAAACAGTGATCTAGTCTAAGAAATTGTATTTGTTGACTCTCAAAAGACTTTATCTGTAAAATGGAAGGTTTCTCTGATTTACCTTACACATGATTCTGATATAGGTGATAAAACGATTTACTCAATGCAACTTGTAAAAATATACATGTAAGAGAACTTTTCTCTCCCAGCTCCTCCATTCCATTCTATTTCTATTAGTAGTAAATATTTCAGGTCAGATCGAGCACCGATTGAGTTTCTCCACTTGTTATCCAAGGATGTCCTGCATAATTATGGGAAAAAATTAGATTAAAGGAACACAAATTTCACTTTCATATATAGATGAGAAAATACATGATAATAAAACCAAGAGACCACGAAGTTACAAATCTAGCAACATGTTTTCTTTAGTTTTTGGATCTGACAAGCCAAAACCCCAAACAAATTGCAATTTAGGCAAACTACTAGGATTTACATTATTTCATCTTCGTTTACATTTTTTTTTATAATCAATTTCACATCCATTCTATAAAAAAAATTAGAAAATTTCTTACTCAGAACTTGCTCTGCTGATAGCCACCTCAATCGTCCTTACAAATTTGAAGGATATTATATGTACGAGTGCTAGGGTTTATGGTGGACGAGCACTCGTACGTTCTTTGCAGCTGTTCTATGGACATATTTATTTATTTGCCTCAGATCTTTACCTCTCACAACTCATTCTTCATAATTTAGAGGACCACTTCTATTAATTACTTCATCTTCTTCGAATCCACCTTCCAAATCTATCAATGGAGCCAAAATCTGAGGCCTCTGCATCTACGAAAATAATTTCATAGGTTGGATCTGGCTATTGAAGAATAACAATGGCCGAACTCATCGATCCATTCACAGCTGGACCGTTTGGTAAAAATCAATAGAGATGTCATTGCTTAGAATATAGAGAAGAATTATTTGTGATAGAGAAGGGCTACGATATGGAGAAGAAGAGTTGGGGAAAAGAACTGCGATGGGAAGAGGTGGAGAAGAGATGAGGGTTTCGACTTTGGGCACGAAATTAGAAGGGGGGAAAGAGGCGGAGTGTGTTAAAATTGTAAGAGGGAGAATGAAAAGTAAGAGAGGGATATCGGAATTATGTCCCGCTCATATTTTGTGCCTTAATTTTACCACTTATCTCGGTTTATAACCGATGCTACCTTTCCTCTACCATTGTCACGGTCCTAAACCGTGACAATTATACATACTAAGTGTTACATATTAAAAAATAGTGCCATTATTCACTTGTTTCGGGTTGAAACCGATACAACCGTGTGTCACGGTCTTAAACCGTGACAAAGCCTCCGCGCAGTTTAGTGACATTTTGCCCAATTTGGTGTAGTGTTATATTGAACGAATCTCAAGATATGTTAGAATATCATAAGCCCTAAGTGATACCCACTAGTGCGTATGTGCGCATACACAGTCTATGGTTATATGCATATATACATAATACCTTATGATATAGAGAATGAAGGTTTATGAAAGATTTGAACTATACAGGATTACGATGAACCGTGCACTATACAAATTTAGTGTTTGAGGTGAGGTTGTATATGTATATGCGTGGTTCACATGGTATAGATAATATATACATGCCATTGGATTACTAATACAATGAATTTGTTGAGACCCACTGTGAGAATCCGGAACTGCGACCCGAGAGGCATCCTTGTTCTCGGTTTGATTTGAAAACGTATTTTTGTAGAGTCGCCAGTTTGTTTTACAAGAAAACAAACAAAAGATCGTACGAAGGATAATTCAAAAACAAACTATCTTTCATACGTTTGAAACCAGAGATTTATTTTAAAAATTGACTTTGCTAGGGTTCGGGAACTACGTTACGAATTGGGAAGGTGTTAGGCACCCAATTCGCCCTTTCGGTCTCTTAATGGATCATGTATCTAATTCCCTTTTTAGATATCTTGCAAGTAGTTCGAATAGTTTCTAAATAGTCCTTTTCGGATAAATTTGGATTAAAGCAATATTTTGAAATCAGACTCGAGCTTTGCGAGCGCCTACGTATTCATTCGTAGAATGAAATTAGAGTCTCGTAGTTCCTTTCTTTGGAAACTGTTTTTGTATTTTTGTTTGTTTTGAAAACGTGTCAAAACAGGTTTTAGTTTTCTTGTAAAGTTTAGAAAGGATTTATTTTGAAAGCAATGGAGTTCTTTGCAAGTTATCTAATTTTCTGTATTAAAAATAAATACTTAAATGCGATATTGAAATTAGTAGAGTGGCAGAAAGACGTACCTGACGCGCTTGAAGAAGAAATGAGAGCCTTGCCTTGTTGCCTTGCTTGCTTCCTTCTCTCTCTGACGCGCTTGAAGAAGAAATGAGAGCCTTGCCTTGTTGCCTTGCTTGCTTCCTTCTCTCTCTAGAACTTTCTCTCTTTAGATTTTCTCTCTCTAGAACTTTCTCTATCAGAATTTCTCTAAAATGACTCTCTAAAGATTTTGACAGAGTTTCTACTTACTAAAAATACTATTGAGTGTTGATGCCTTAGAATGACAGACCAAGGGTCCTATTTATAGGGAAAATCCCACCAAAAAAAGGCTCCAAAAGAAGCCAGCCGCAGGGGGTAGCCGCAGGGGGTGTGGCTAGGGCGTGCGGCTTGGAGCCAACCGTGCGGCTAGGAGGTGACTGTGCGGCTAGGGTGTGTGGCTAGGGCTTGCGGCTCGCGACGGCTCGGAGCCAACCGTACGGTTGGGAGCCAACCGTGCGGTTGGGGGGCGTGCGGCTGGCTGTCAAAAAAATGTAGGTCGATCCCCGTCCTAGTAAGCGAAGTGGCAACAAAGGTTGTGGTAGGTTCCTAATGCGCTCGAAAAACAGGTCTTTTCCTAATGGTCTCTTGTATGCATGATGACTCAAGACTTGATGCAGAATGCTTGTTAGGTTCACACGAGGGTCGCGGATTGGGGTGTTCACAGACCCTCTCGTCTCGGGATGCTTGCTTGCAAGAAGTCTGGGACGACAATAAGAAGACAACAATTCACGACTCTCGCGTGAATCTCAACCGGTTATTTTATTTATGAAAATCTGTGAATTGAAATGTACCCTCATGGTAGGGGAATTTTGTGGTGCTTTGGGCAATGTGATCCACGGTTGACCTTCCTCTCGGCCAAGCTATCTCTGATACATCAATCTATTCTCCCGTTTACCCTCAAAGAATCCATCTCAGTCATTCTTCAGAATTTTTGAGCTTATTGATGTTTACCCTCAGCTTACGGGATGCACCAATCTTACCATTTACCCTCTGACCGGGCTACCTCATGAATACTTCTCATTCTTTGCAATGTGTTCGAAAAAGTTCTTCGAGTTTAGATTCTTTCAAAATGACACCTTCTTAACTTTGTCGTGATAAAACTTCCCAATCTTTTGGGGAAGGAGTGGTTACCAAGAGTAGCGGGGTTTGCTCCTATCGCACTATCTTGCTGTCATAACCATGTGACAAAACTCCCTGATCTCATGGAGAATGTGATGAAACTCCCTAACTTTTGGGGAGGACGTTATTGGTTACCAAGAGTGGTCGGGTCGGCACCTGTCGCACCATCTTGCTGGCATAACCGAGGTTGTCTATCACGAGATATTCCTTTATGATAGTTTTCTAAGAAATGGCACTCCTAGCTACCCTCAGAAGGAATATCATATTAGCGACTGCCAAGAGTGGGGGGTCTGCACCTCTCGCACCATCTTGCTGGCACAGCCTAAAAAGGTTGAGTTAAGATTGCCAAGAGTGATTGGTCCTCGCGATAGGACGTCATCTTGCTGACACAATCTGGGCTGACTTGTAAATTCCCATGGAACGCATCCAAAAGGGGAATAAAAGGTATGATATGTTAGCGACTGCCAAGAGTGGGGGGTCGGCACCTCTCGCACCATCTTGCTGGCACAGCCTAAAGGGTTGTGTTTGAGACTACCAAGAGCGGCGGGGTCGGCACCTGTCGCACCGTCTTGCTGACATAGTCTAAGGCTGAACGTCGGGAGATATTCCCTTATGACGGTTTCCAAGAAATGGCGCTCCTGGCCACCCTCAGAAGGTATGACATGTAAGTGACTGCTAAGAGCGAGAGGTCTTTGTGATAAGACTTCGTACTTGCTGACACAGCCAAAAGAGGTGATGTTAAGACTGCCAAGAGCGGTGGGGTCGGCACCTGTCACACCGTCTTGCTGTCACAGTCTAAGGTTAGGATTGACTCCGTCAATAGGGTTTTCTTCAGAATCATATTACTCCATCAACTTTATGTCACATCACATAATTCGAGACATGTTCTTGAGGATATTTGTCCATATTTTCTCTTATCCTTCGACGCTTCTCCTTGCGTTGCCTCTGCTTTTAGCCGTTGATCACATATGCCTACTCATCTTGTGGCAAGAAAATTATGCTAAAGAGAATATGAAAAGTTCAAGTGTTGCCTTTTCAAAACCTGTTCTTACCCTCGTTTTGACTCTTCTGCTGTCATCAAGAAATTGGGTTGGTTCTTTTTGAATCTCAGACTTTCGTGCGTAGTGGTGGACTCAGTTCTCAACTCTACCCTCTGGCTTTATTTTTTTGAACATGGGGATAAAGCTCTTCTGAAAATCTCAGTTCCTTCTCCAGTTACCCTCTGACTTATTAGAGGAAGGTGCTGGTCCGCATCATTTTCTGTTTTTTGATGCCCTTATTTCTCCCTCTTTTTGATTATCCGGCCCATTGTTTTGGCTTTCGGATCTCCTTTTTTTTTTTTTCAAACAGGAGCCTTACTCACCTAAGACGTAGCCCTCTGCCTTTTGGCACAGCTGTCACTCTTAGTGTGGCTCTCCCTGTCGATCTTTCCTTTTTTCTGTTTTTCTCACTTTCCTCACTTGGACCAACGGGATTTTCCCCTTTTCTACTTTTTCAATTTTTTCTTGTACCCGATTCCTCTTTTACACCTTCTTCTTTTGCCAGATTTGAACTGTGTCTAGGACTGATCATTCCTCAAAGCTCGGCTCCACCACAGATCTCAAAATTCAGCTTTTGGGCTTTGTATCTTACTTCGTCGTGCATGTGTTAGTGATTCTCAGTCTGTTTATCTTAGAAAACTAACCAGAAAGTCTTTCAGACGTCCAAGGAGTCAATTTTGCAAAATTTTTGTCAAAACTTCGTTGGTTTTGTCGTTTGGGATTACCCCCCACTTGTTGTGTGACAAGGAACTTGTCATACAACAAGTGGCCAAACGACACTGTGAGCTGGGCAACAAAAATGGAACCTTTTTTCCATTTAAACTTTCAAACTTTTCATTCTCTTTCTAGCATATCATTTTTCTTGCTCGCATACTTACTCTCTAGCGATCCAGTTGGTCATATATTTCCTGATGATCAGTTATGACCGTTTCTGTATGATGCACCTTTCTTGATGACGAATGGGTATGTGTGGATTTTGAGAGACCCCCTGAGGTTGAACGGTTTTGATGAAGATTGATGTATCATCAGATAGCACTTTGGCCTTTATGGGAAGGTCATTCGTGGTGTACAATGGAGCCTTTGGCACACAAGATTCGCCGACGCATACGGGTACGTTTTAATTCAAATTTCTCGTTTAGAGAAAATGATGTGAATATGTCATTTATGCCAGAAAGCATGAGACATGCATGCAATGTGGTGGGTCTGGTGGCCTTTTGCGCAATTTTGATTTATGAAAATATTTTTGTAAAGTTTTTCAGATTTTAATATCACCCCAGGTTTAAAATACCCTCAATTTTTATACGAAAATAACACATGCGCCCCCATCTTAGAATTCAATCGATGCTGGATATTCTCCAAATTACCACTGAATTATGGAATGTACTTCTACCCTCTGTGAGAGACTTCATCCGTGCGACGCATTCTAGTTTGATTAGGTTATTCCGCATCTTGATGACTACGACTTGTTTACCTTTCAAGGCTTCAGATGTATCAATTGGGCTGTACATCTACCCTCAGTGAAAAGCTTCATCCTGGACGGACAACACGTTTTGGTTTGATTGGATTACTCCACATCTTGATGACTATGATTCATTCACTTCGCAAGGCTAATGAGAAAAAATGATGTCCAAGGATATCTTTACATGACCGATCATCATTCCACTTCAACACGAGCTTCTCCATGTGGTCTAGCTTTATTCAATGTATCTTTGGTTACATCAGTCTGGGCTGGATCAATTGTTGTTGCCTGTGCGACTGGCCGGGTGAGGATGAAAGACAAGCCTTCTAGAGATACTATTTCATCAAAGCATCCGCCTTTGGATGAGAATATGAGATGAGTCCTTGAAGATGCCATTCCGTCAAAGTACCCATATTGGATCTTCCACCCCATATTTAGAATTGTCTTTACCCTATTGTTCAGTCACATTCAGAGTTTTGATATTGATCCGTCAAAGTATCAGCCTTTAAATCTTCCCCATAAACCTTAGAGTGGTCCTTATCCCATGTTGTAACTTCACTCAGAGCTTTAATCTCATTTGAAACCTTCTTTTCCAATGCATATTTAAAGTGATCAGCTCCCTCTTTTGCAATCTCCTTTGGAGTTTCAATCTTACTCGAAACCTTGCAACTCAAGTATCTTCATTGGGTTCTTCTGCCTCAAGAGTAATTCATACTGCCCCCCGTACCCTTTATGTGTCAGGTTTTTTTTTTTGAAAAAAGTTCTTTGGAATCATTATATTTATGTAGTATGGGCGTTTTGAAGCTTATTTTTATATATTATTTCATGAAAATGTTAACGCTTTGTAATGTGTATTTTATTCATGAAAGTATTGGTTATTATATAATATGCTTTATGCGCAATTTAGCCCCAGACCCATGCAAATGCAAATGCAAATATCGTTCTTTCCGAGAATCTGGCAATTTATAAAGGACAATTAACATTTTATTTTGTTTCGGTTGAGAGAAATCTTAAAACAAATTTTCTCGAGATCTTTATCAAGATTTGTCCTTTTGTCCACACCTTACCATATGAACTTCTCTTTACAAATCCTTCATTGTTCCTCGAGCTGACTTGTGCCTTTAAATGGACTATTCTTCTAATTCCTCATCATCTTATTGTGGGTGAAAGAGATTGGTTTATTAGAATAGACCGGGCCTGATGTCACTTCTCAGGTTGCCTACGTTCCCCAATATCCTAACATTCCAAAAAATCCAATATGGGGCTCAGGTCATCGTAGTTCATGGTTTACAAATGACAAATCCTTCATCACTGTTTTTCAAATTCTCAAACACTGGTTATAAATCTTCAATTTCTAGCTACCAATCTTTAATCACGGATGGTTTTAAGGAGACGGATCTGGTATCTTTCCTGCTTGGATAAGGTCCTGAATAGCATGCCGAAGAGCCATGCAATTGTCAGTTGTGTGTCCCACATTCTGATGGTATTCGCATGTTTCATTGAGGTTCCAATTAGTGGGGACTGGATTGGGTATCGGTCGTGGGTTCATCAGATAGATCATTCCTACATCCTTCAGCTCCTTGTATACCTTGCTTAATGGACCTGGCAGTTGTGAGAAATTCCTTTTCATGTGTCTGACTCGGTTTACCCCCCTATTGTTGCTGTAATCCTGGTATGCTAAAGGAGAAATGTTGGTGACTGTGGCGAAAGGATTGGCAGAGTAGTCAATATTGCTCTGAACAAAAGGGTTGTATGACGAAATCTGGTTTGCAGCCGGGGTTGAAGCTTTCTTGTATTGTTCACTTAGCTTTGTTGCTTCAGCTTGGTTAGCCAATTCTTCTTCTATCTCATTTCCCACGTGCAAAAAGGCTTTGAAGAGGCCAAAAAACTGGTGACCCATCTTATTTCGAATTTCTGCTTTCAGATTCTTGACGATCATTCCCAATTGCTCCTCTTCATCCATTCGTTCCACCATTTGCGCAGCGAGGGCCCTCCACCTTGTGACAAATTCACTCAAACTTTCATCATCTTTCTGCTTTGTCATTTCAAGATGCTTGCGAGTGATCTTTAATTCCTCGTTTGTCTTGTATTGGGCAATAAACTCATTCACAATACTGGTCCATGACTGCACCCGATGTTTCTCTAATCCCAGGAACCAAATTTGGGCTGGACCGGCTAGAGATAAATGAAAAGAGTTAGCTAACTCAGCCTCACCTATATCGTAGACCTTCATTGCTCGTACATAAGATTTTAAGTGCAACTCTGGTGGCGTTGTTCCTTTGAATTTCTCTATTGCAGGCATCTTAAACCCAACAGGATAATGGGCTTCTGGGTATAGATTATAGCTCTGGAACTGTGTCAGGTCATTTGATCCCTCGGCTACCTTCTGGGTTAAGGCTTTCAATTGTTCCTTAAGCTCATCTAAAGCCTTATTCCTTTCCGAAATCACCTCTTGTGGAAGAATGGCATCACCCTGCATACTCACAGGATGCGGAATAGGGTCGTAGTATGGATCATGATAAGGATGATGTGGTGGTTGCCATTGTTGAGCATGTTGGGATGCTTCAGGTGGGACTTCTTGGTGTAGCCAATTCTCAATCAGATCAGGTCGCTTATGTGGAGTATGTGGTTCAATAGGAGTTGGAATATCGGAATGAACAGATAGTGGCGCGGATGGTACAAGCGGGGCCTCTTTTATTGGCTCATTCACAACTGGTTGACCATGAATAGATGGTGGCATAGGTGGTGCAGGCGGTGTCCCTTTTGTTAGCTCATTCATAACCCGTCGACCTCTGTCTATCTCCTCCAACCGAGCCTTGGCGGTTCGTTGATCATCTACTAGCAATGCTAGGCTCTTGCTAATGTCCACAAGCATTCGGTACTTCTCTTCCGGGGTTGGTATGGTTACAGTGTCTGACCCTAATACAGTGTTTGTTGGATCCACAGAAGTATGCCCTGGTGGCATTCCCCGATTAATATTCTGCTGAGACACCCTTTGATTTCGGTAGGAAGGACCCGGTGGCAGATCCACTGCAGTGAAAGAGTTTCCAGTGACCCTATTCAAAGTCTGTGGCGGTTGGTGTTCCATATTAGCTGTTGTATCCGGTCGAACCAATCTACCAGCGCTATCTCTTCCGGCCCAAATGGAAGCCAGATCGAATATAAGTCTTCCGAAGGAGAAAAGGACAAATCCCGATGTGTATAAAATATTTCCCGGAAACAAAAGAAAATATAAACTCTTAATACTTGCCAGATTCCCAGAAATACATCGATCGGGAAGACGCTAAACACACAAAAAGTTTTCCTTTAGGTGAGATCAAAAGCAGACAAACGGCAACAACTTGAGAGCCCCGTATAGTGGTAGGGTAGGAATAGAATTCCATGGGTTCCCTGACCGTCTATAGTTTTGGAAAATCATTTTGAAAAGAGCTTTCTGAAAAATCATTTGAAAACACGGGAAGATCTCTCCTCATTAGTTGCTTTGTTCATGGAATCAGGGCTTTCGCACACTAGATTCTCACGACTGTCGGTCATTAAAATCATGCAGAAAGTCTTGTGTTCTAAGCTGACTCTCTTATATGCAAGCGTGGCTGAAGAGGGTAAGGTTTAAGGCTCCCTCCTATTTGGCAGGTCTTACGATATACCTCAAGAGCGCAGGTACGTGTAAGGACCTTTTGATATACATCCCGGGTACGTGAGTGTTCTCGTCACTCTATATACCTCGGTAAGTACTTGGCCAAGGAGAGTGGTCCCAGGCGCTTTTGGCTAGTGCAGACCCGCAAGTCCACGGCCTAGTCACGACTCTGGTCCCGAGGTTAATAGGGTAAATTCACACTTGCAAAAATGCATGATAGGACGTGAGTGCGTGCGAAATAACAATCTGGCTGTTCATTATTGATCAATGTTTAGGGTTTGTTACTGTAATTTACACAATTTTAATTATGAAAAAGATTTTCCTCACATAATTAGCAAATAAAGGCATCAGGGTATCCACCTAGATCGCTTCTATGTTATCCTAGGACCAAGGCTTACAAGACCTATATCTAATAAATAATAGAAATTAAATATATGAACCATTATATTAGAGCTTAGTTCTCGACATCCCCAGCAGAGTCGCCACTGTGAGAATCCGGACCCCCGCGACCCGTAGAAGAAAATGAGGTCCTCGTTCTCGGTTTGATTTGAAAACGTATTTTTGTAGAGTCGCCAGTTTGTTTTACAAGAAAACAAACAAAAGATCGTACGAAGGATAATTCAAAAACGAACTATCTTTCATACGTTTGAAACCAGAGATTTATTTTGAAAATTGACTTTGCTAGGGTTCGGGAACTACGTTACGAATTGGGAAGGTGTTAGGCACCCAATTCGCCCTTTCGGTCTCTTAATGGATCATGTATCTAATTCCCTTTTTAGATATCTTGCAAGTAGTTCGAATAGTTTCAAAATAGTCCTTTTCGGATAAATTTGGATTAAAGCAATATTTTGAAATCAGACTCGAGCTTTGCGAGCGCCTACGTATTCATTCGTAGAATGAAATCAGAGTCTCGTAGTTCCTTTCTTTGGAAACTGTTTTTGTATTTTTGTTTGTTTTGAAAACGTGTCAAAACAGGTTTTAGTTTTCTTGTAAAGTTTAGAAAGGATTTATTTTGAAAGCAATGGAGTTCTTTGCAAGTTATCTAATTTTCTGTATTAAAAATAAATACTTAAATGCGATATTGAAATTAGTAGAGTGGCAGAAAGACGTACCTGACGCGCTTGAAGAAGAAATGAGAGCCTTGCCTTGTTGCCTTGCTTGCTTCCTTCTCTCTCTAGAACTTTCTCTCTTTAGATTTTCTCTCTCTAGAACTTTCTCTCTCAGAATTTCTCTAAAATGACTCTCTAAAGATTTTGACAGAGTTTCTACTTACTAAAAACACTATTGAGTGTTGATGCCTTAGAATGACAGACCAAGGGTCCTATTTATAGGGAAAATCCCGCCAAAAAAAGGCGCCAAAAGAAGCCAGCCGCAGGGGGTAGCCGCAGGGGGTGCGGCTAGGGCGTGCGGCTTGGAGCCAACAGTGCGGCTAGGAGGTGACTGTGCGGCTAGGGCTTGCGGCTCGCGACGGCTCGGAGCCAACCGTACGGTTGGGAGCCAACCGTGCGGTCGAAAAACAGGTCTTTTCCTAATGCGCTCGAAAAACAGGCCTTTTCCTAATGGTCTCTTGTATGCATGATGACTCAAGACTTGATGCAGAATGCTTGTTAGGTTCACACGAGGGTCGCGGATTGGGGTGTTCACAACCACTATTTTGGAAATAACTTTATTATGTTCTCTAGCTTAGTAATGCATTTGATAAGTTGTGCGTTTAATGCATGTTTTCGCTTCAAAAAGTCATGAGGATTATATCCACGATATACATACGCTATTGAATGGGCTAATTGATTTACAAATGGCATTCTATCGAGCCAAGAACATGTTACAAGTAGATTATTAGCTCACTTTTTGTAATGTTCAAGTATCACAAGGTCACACCCGTGCTCTAGACACCAGCCCCCTCGAAGGTGATTCCTCTAATTTTTTGGTTAAATTTTGGAAAATGGTTCGTTTTATTATAGCGAAAAAGGGACGATTTGCAAAAGAATTAGAGTCGCTAGTTTGTTTTACTAAACAAACAAAAGTCTGTGTAAAAGAGGAACATTTATGAATTAGACGACCTCTTTAACACAATTAATACGAAACCATTGATTCGATGGTTCGGGAATTAAGTTACTAATCGGGAAGGTGTTAGGCACCTAATTCGCCCTTTCGGTCTCCAAGTAGGGTAGGAAGTGTAACTAGGGGATTGTTCGCAGACAAACCCTTCCCTTTGTCCGTAGACAAACCCTTCCCCTTCTCCGCGGACACACACTTCCAGCCTGGCCCATTAATTATTCTACAGCTATAAATACACCTGCACTGACCCCATTTGAGGCATCAGTCAGCTCTGGACTTCGGGAACAGTGCTATAAATGGTATTGTACTATTTTTAAGGCTCTCAGGTATTTTTATTTTAATTCGGCTTTAATTCTTTATCTGCCCTTATTTTATCAGTTATAATTGATCAATTGCATATAAAAATTGTTGTTTATCTTAAAATCAGTCCATATTTCATATTTAAACCCGTTTTCAAGACCAAAGGCGTAGAGCGAGCTGTAAACCATTTTAAACATAATTTTATCAGCTAATTTCATAAAATCTCGGTGTTATTAGTCTTAGTTTACGAAAAAAATCAATACTCGTTTGTATCTAGTTTAATTTATAAATCGCGGTGCTTACGTAAATATCCAATATAAGAGTATTGGATTTGTCAATGCCGGTTTAAATTATTAAACTGTGGTACACTATTGACGAACGAATCTCGAGGATTGCTGGATATTAGATTCCACTTCGAATTAGCTTCCGAAAAACCCTAAATCTTTCCAAAAACAGTTGTTTTGCTATCTATCATTATCAAAATCATTTTTCAAATCACACACACACTAATTTCTAAAATCGAAGGGTGAAATAAGAAGCACATGGTTTTCATCCCCACCCCAAAATCCGGTTTTTCCTAAAATTATGGACCGATACGCGATAACATTAATTAACATGCAAATGTTTGATTATAATTTCACGCATATTCTACTTAGAGACCGAAAGGGCAAATTGGGGTGCCTAACACTTTTTCGATTCGTAACTTAATCCCCGAACCCTTTGAATCAACTGGTTTCGCATTAATTGTGTTTAAGAGGTCATTTAATCCATTTATGTTTCTCTTTTACACACACTTTTGTTTGTTTAGTAAAACAAACTAGCGACTCTGATTCCTTTGCAAATCGTCACCATTTTTTTTTATAATAAAACGAACAATTTCCCAAAAATTAATACCAGAAAATCGGAGGAATCGCCGCCGCGGGGGCCG
Organism: Lonicera japonica; assembly: GCA_021464415.1. Lineage (NCBI taxonomy): Eukaryota > Viridiplantae > Streptophyta > Magnoliopsida > Dipsacales > Caprifoliaceae > Lonicera > Lonicera japonica. Next base: position 22,711,417 of record CM038465.1, on the reverse strand, counting down.
AGCGTCGAAAGCGTGGGTTTTCATAGCATGTCGTATAACATTCATTATCATGTTTATGATTTTTTACCTTTAGCGGGTCATTGTTTACCTTTAGGTTTAAAACTTGCAAAATGTTTAACATTCATATTTTATATAACAATAAACTTGAATCGCCACAGTTTAGGAATATGTTATATGCAAGTAATATGTTGTTTGTTACTTTTCATGTAATTGACCTTATAAATTATTAAGTTTATTCTGTGTGCATAAATTGAGAAGAATAATCAATTATTAATATGAAGGATTTAATGTTTGATCATTAGTATTATAATTTGTCTTTCGTACTATTTTCGTTACCTTTTTGGTGATATATGGTTGGTGGGGCTGTTAATTAATTGTTTTGTTTCCATATAAATTTAATTTATGTATTCTAATTAACAATTTATGCATTACTTTCGGCTTTTGATTAAACTCAAAAAAAGTTTTTTTCTTATTGAATCGGCTTCAACAAATAATGGAAAACCTAAGGGTGTCAAGACCACTAATGTCAGATACAATTTTTCAAGTATGATTGCTAGATGATTCACGTGACTAGGATGGGATGTCTTTGGTATATCAGACTTGCATGGAGGAAATTGCAAGTTCTTTCTCTCTTCCAATTTGACATTTTGATATGCTTAAATGTTGCTGTTAATTTCAATTTGGTCTAAATGGCTCTGCATTTTAATGGGTGCCACCATGACCGTATGTGTTTTATACTTCTATTTATTATAGTACTTTGGGAGACTCAAATTTTGTTGATCGTGCATATACAATGAAATGGTTCCTACCACTTTTTGGCACATGCATCTCCATTAGATTTTCTATGATTGCATTTTAAATGAATACTGGCAGTTTACAACACATAAGAGAATGCAATACAAATACATTTTTGTATAAAATAAACAGTAATAATTTGATGAGTATCATACCATACATTAACAACTGTGATTATAATTTATATATATTAAATTTCTTCATTTTCTACCAATTGGATATGCCCTTTTCAAAGTTGTAGACAACCCAATTCATGACCCCCACGAGAACCTTAAAAGTTCTCAAAAAGTTCACTGAGAGTCTAAAACTCACATGCGACTTCAGGAAGGTTTGTTGGACAACAAACGGACTTACTGATTGAGTTTGTCGCACGTGCCCCCCCCCCCCAAACATAGACCAACAACCTTCTGACACATCAGTCTGTCAGAAACCTCACTTCAGCCTTTTGTTGCATGATATATGGCCTTTTGTCGCACGACAAAATAAACACTGTTGTGGTTTGTCGCGTGACAAACTTGTTCAAGTACTATAAATAGGGCTGCACCCCCATGGATTAAAGGAAAAGATTTTTACCCCAAAAATCCTACTATTCTCTCTGATTTTCTAATTTTCAAGAGTCTTCAAGTTCGCTTTATATATTATCTGATTTCTGAGGAACTCTCGAGTCCATTCTTGATACTCAAAGTATTATATTCTAGAATTGAATTCTCAGAAATATGCGGAGAAAGAAATTGTTATCCATCGGAGGTTTTCTCTGCTGCATTATATTTTCTCTCTTTCGTATATTTATTATCAGGAGGGTAACTAAAGTATCTTCCATTATTTAATTATATAATAGAGTACTTATTTTACTATAATTGTTTAAAAGATGTAGACTTTTTATGTTTGTTGTTTTGTCCACTTTCTGATTGGATAAACTTATTGTCAAGCTACTGATATTTTATCAGTTTTAGACTAAACTTGTTTTCAAAACCCTGATAAAATTATTTGTAAAATAAGAAGAAGTAAGGCCATTATCGTCCCAATAAAACTAAGTTTTCAAAATTTAGACTGAGAAAGCTTACTTAAGAATTAAACTCAAATACATTCGATTTCCCATATATAATGTAATGTTTCTGACACTTTCTCCTCTAGAGTTCAATTTCGATAAAAATCTGATCTTTCCTAAAAATCAACCAAACGAAATAACTAATATTGTTGTCCGATGAGACAATATTGAATCAATCTCAAAATTTCAAAATAAAAAAGATAAACTTTTCTCAATAGTAATTAGACTTGATAAAACCAAATATCGGATTACAAAATACAAAGGTTTTCATTCCTTTTCCCCGTTTTCCCCAAAATTAGGGTTTTTTTATAAGATATTTCTAGAAAGTAGTAAAATATTAGTAAAAACATCTTACCTAGTGATTGGAGATCCCAAGATCTTGGTTCAATGGGAAAAATGAATCTTGTGTGTCTTTTGCAAGTAGCATTGGGGAGAAAATTATCTTTACCCATTCCTATGACAATTTAGTACTGCTTGCATTGTTGTACAGATAAGCTATGCTTTTAATGACTTTTATGCCTTGAAAAATCTAAGTGGGGTATAATAGGATACTTTTAATAGAACTCACCTATGTGAGTGTGAAGAGTGGCCACTTCTATGAGAATTGATAAAAAGGCTAGATTCTCTAAAGCACTCTTGAAACCAGGAGCTATTCAGGGCCAAAATGAACACAACAATGAAAATTGATGGTTATAAGAAGGTTTTATGTGTGAAGACTATTGTCATGGTTTACACAAATGATTGACAGTTGAAGGAAAAAATTAGTCCACTGATTCCACTAATAAATTCGATAATCTTTCGCTAAGGAAAATTCTAAGCTATTCGACTATCTATCCTGATGCATACAATCTTCTGTTGCACTTTACATTTGTCAGTCCAAGCTCTATATTTTCGTTGGTCTTTTTGATATATATATATATGTATATATTTGTCCTTTTGACATTTTCACTCATGTGGAGGATTGCTGGAATTATTAATCAAATATTAATAATTTAATTATGTGAGTGAAAATTAATTTACTTTTAAGTGATACTTGGTATGAGAGAACACGTCTTTTGGAAATTGGGTAATATGTTTTTTGGGAAAAGACATGACTTTATAATATAATTAAGTACCCCTTCAGAAGAGACATGCCTTTAAAAGAAGACATGTCCTTTATGAAGAAACATATCTTTTGGAAGAGCCGCATCCTTTTTAAATAGTCACAACCTTTTCGAAGAGTGGCTTGAATTTCTATATAAACCTCATTTCGCTACACCTTTTATTATCGAACTTTCTTGTCTCATATCTCTCTATTCCTCAAGTCCGTTTTATTCTTCCTCCAGTATGAGAGTACAATAATCATGATTTGACAGAGCGTACTTATTGGAGTGATACTTAATACTTAAGGACACAACAGTCGTTGTATGCTGGGAGACAGTGTCCAAGAGTTCGTAACCACCATAGTGGGGGCAAAATTGTCTTAAGGACATAGTGTCTAAAAGTAACCTTGATTGCAATAAATTCGATAAGTTTTCTGATCTCTTTCTTATTATATCATATTTATTTTACGTATCTATTTTGTTAATTATTTTATGACGAATTTATATTTGCCAAAATGAAATTATAACAAATATTGTCCAACACAAAAAGAGTTTGATATATATAAGTTTAGTTGGAGTAGTCCTCACCAGAATAGGTGGAATATATCCCACCTTGGAGAAGGTTGTATTTTGGCATGGCAGTAGTATGCTGATGATTTGATTGATGAAGATGAAGAAATTTTTTTTTTTTTTTGGAAAGAAGATGTTTATTTGATCAAGATGATGACTATGGAGGAGGGGAGAAATAGTAAAGGAGAACTTTTAGTTGGGTCCTGGAAGTGGCTTGGAGTGTAGATTAGGGTCTTGTTAGTCCCTTTTATAGGATAATAAATAATGTGTATCACAAAAAGGAATTTTTTTATTGAGTATTTTTACCGCCTATTTTTATCGGCTTGCATTAAGTAAATGAGTTGCCTTGTAATGTACAAGGTACAACTCATTTACATAATACATGTCGATAAGAAGAGGCGACATATAAAAATACCCTATAAATATATATAGCGTTGCTATATATTCTAAAAATTGTACAAAATTTTTTATGTACTAATGAAATTTGAGAGCAAAAGTCACATTCACACTGGATCCAACACTATTACCGTTAAAAAAATTAAAATAAAACAAATATCATGCGAAAACTTTTGGAAAACATGGGCCAAAGTGATATGGGTGAGGGTCGGTCCTTAAACTTAGATTTTAGCTTTATGTTAATAAGCTCATATTATCTAGGAGTGTGTGTTTATCACATATTTATTTCCTGCTAGTTTTTCTCCCTTTTTATTTTGTAAAGGCTATTAACTAGCTCAAGTTGTTTTTCAATCAAATAATTTATTCATTCCCAATTTGTGTTGTGCTTTGAACTAAGAGTTTATATTCTTGTTCATTCATTTATAAAAAATTGGTACCAGTGCGATTTTGAGTAACTTCCAAACAACGAGAAGAAATGACAAGTGAAGGGAATTATGTTCAACCTACAATTCCTCGATTTACTAGTCACTATGACCATTGGAGTATGCAGATGGAGGACTTCCTTAGATCAAAGGAATATTGGCATTTTGTGGAGACTGGTTATGAAGAACCAGTAGATGGAGAAACTATAATAGAAGCATATAAGAAGAGACTTGAAGAATTGAAATTGAAAGACTTGAAGAAAAAGAATTACTTATTTCAGGCGATTAATAGGATGATCATGGAAACCATATTGAAGAAGGATACATCAAAACAAATCTAGGATTCGATGAAAAAGAAATATGAAGGGAGTGCACGAGTGAAGAGGTATGACCTTCAAGCCATGCGGAGAGACTTTGAAACCCTAGAAATGAAAACAGGTGAGTTTGTTACAAATTATTTTTTGAGGTTTATGTTGGTAGCAAATAAATGCGTATAAATGGTGAAGACATGAAATATGTAACTGCGGTGGAAAAGATCCTTAGATCTTTGACTGAGAGGTTTAATTACATAGTCTGCTTAATCGAAGAATCAAAGGATATTGTGTGCTTTCAATTGATAAGATACAAGGCTCATTGATTGTTCATGAACAAAAGCTTTAGAAACAGAGTAGCTAGTGAAGAACGAGCTCTCAAGGTGTCATGTGAAGAAAGAACTGGTGGAAGAGGCCGGGGTAGAGATTCATTCAGAGGCAGGGGGTATAGGAAGAGGACGTCAAGCGTTTAATAACGCCACTGTGGAGTGTTACCGATGCCACAAACTCGGTCACTTCCAGTATGAATGTCTCACCTAGGATAAGCTAGCAAATTATGCGAAAGTGGACGAGCAAGAGGAAATGCTGTTAATGTCACATGTTGAAGACATTGGAGCAAGGAAAGAAGAAATTTGGTTCTTAGACTCAGGTTGCTGTAACCACATGAGCGATGACAAGTCATTATTTTCTAAATTAAATAAAGGCTTTCAACAAGTAATGAAACTGGGAAACAATATAAGAATGACGGTTGTTGGCAAAAGGAATGTCAAACTAGTGGTAAATGGAGTCATTTGTGTTGTTACTGAGGTGTTCTTTGTACCCGAGTTAGAGAACAACCTCGTGAGTATTGGATAATTATAGGAAATGGGGCTTGCCATTCTTATACAATCCGGAAAATGCAAGATTTATCACTCGCGGAGAGGGCTAATCATTCAGTCTAAAATGACTACTAATCGAATGTTCATTATAATGGCAAAATCTCAATCATCTCTTCCCCAGTCAAGCCAGGAAACCTGCTTCAACACTACTACTCAAGATCTCACTCACCTTTGGCATTGCAGACTCGGTCACATCAGCAACAAAGGGTTAAAAGCCTTGCAATGAAAAAAAATTGTTCATGGATTACCTTAGCGCCCAGCATCAGATGTGGTGTGCACAGATTGCTTGAAGGGTAAACAACATCGGGAACCAATTCCAAAAGGCAATACATGGAGAGCTTCTCAGAGGTTAAAGCTGATTCATGCTAATTTATGTAGACCGATTTCTCCAATCTCTAATAGTCAAAAAAGGTACATGCGCACTATGCTTCATCGATGATTTTAGTAGAAAAGCCTAGTCATATTTTCTAAATAAAAAGTTAGAGACATTTACTTTTTTCAAATACTTTAAGACTTATGTTGAGAAAGAAATTGGTCTTGATATTAAATGTCTGCGTATGGACCAAGGAGGAGAGTAATTTACATCGGGAGAGTTTAACAATTTTTGCAAAAATAGTGGAATCAAAAGGCAACTAACAATTGCATACACTCCGTAGCATAACGGAGTTGTAGAAAGAAAGAACCAAATGGTAATGAACTTAGTGAGATGTATGTTGTCTAAGAAAGAAATTCAAAAAACCTTTTGGTCTGAAGCTATAAATTGGACTATTAATGTGTTAAATCGACGTCGTCCTACTGTAGCTTTGAAGGATGTAACACCAGAAGAGGTTTGGAGTGGTGTCAAGCCATCAATGGGGCACTTCAGGGTCTTCGGGTGTGTTTTGTCTTGTGCATGTACCTAATGCTAAGAGGACTAAGCTGGAGGATAAAAGCACTAGTTATGTTCTTCTCAGAGTGAGTAACGAGTTGAAGGGTTATAGGTTGTATGACCCTGTGGCGAAGAAGATAATTGCCAGTCGAGATGTAGTCTTTGAGGAGAATAATAAATGGGACTGGGACAAGAGTCATGAACAGTAATTATATGTTGACTTAGAGTGGGGATAAAGTGACAATGATGAGCTAGCTGATGACTCTAGTGATTTTGAAGATTTAGTTAACATTGGTGATGAGGCAAACAATAAAGATGTACCAAATCCTGTAGATGCAGTGTGTCTTCGAGTTCCTCAAGCGTGAGTTTAGAAGGAAGAATAAATAAAGGCCACCTATTTAGATGGACGATTATGTGAGAGGGGAAGGGCTCACAGAAGATGACATTAATGTGAATTGGGCTTTCTTTGCTAGTGCAAATCCTATGTGTTTTGAAGAGGCTGTTGAGAATGATAATTGGAGACAAGCAATAGACTATGAAATTAAGTCCATTGAGAAGAATGAAACATGATTTCTCACTAACCTACCTGAAGGAGCAAAACAAATTGGCATCAAGTGGGTTTATAAGACAAAGTTGAACGAACGTGGGGATGTAGAGAATTATAAAGCTCGATTCGTTGCAAAAGGTTATGGACAAGAGTAAGGTGTTGACTACTTGAAGGTTTTTGCACCAGTGGCTTGAATGGACATAGTTCGGGTAATTCTTGCGCTTGCTGCTCATAAGAGCTTGATTTAAGATGACTTGATGTCAAATCGGCGTTTTTGCACAATGACTTAATTTAAGATGTTTACGTGTAACAACCTAAAATTTATGAGAAGAAAGAAGCACCTCACAAAGTATACAAGTTAAGAAAAGCCTCATATGGATTGAAAAATGCTCCACGAGCTTGGTTCAGTCGAATTGAGGATTATTTTTTAAGGGAGGGCTTTGAAAAATGTCACAGTAAACAAACACTTTTTGTCAAAACAAACAGCAGAGGTAAAATTTTGATTGTAAGTTTATATGTTGACGATTTAATTTATATTGGTGATGATGAGGCAATGACCAGAGAATTTAAGAGCTCGATGATGAAAGAGTGGTATGTCGGATTTAGGGAAAATAAGATATTTTCTTGGAATTGAAGTGCAACAGTTAAAAGATGGGATTTTTATCAGTCAAAGGAAGTATGCAATATATGTATTAAGAAGGTTTAGGATGGAAGGAAGTAATGTAGTTCTAAACCATATTGTTCCAGGGTTTAAGATTTTAATAGATGAGAATGGAGTAGAAGTTAACAGTACATTCTACAAGCAGCTCATTGGAAGTTTAATGTATTTAACTTCTACACGTCCCTATTTGATGTATGCAGTAAGTTTGATCAGTAGGTATATGTCACAACCTAGAGAGCTTTATCTCATGGCTGCTAAGAAAGTGTTAAGATATGTGAAAGGAACTGTGAGCTTTGGCATTATGTACAAGAAGAAAGGAAGTGGTGTTTTGACTGCATATACTGATAGTGATTATGTAGGGTGTTTGGGGGATAGGAAGAGAACATCGGGATATGCATTCATTATGAGTTCAGGGGCAATGACATGGTCATGTAGGAAATAGCCGATAGTCACCCTTTCTACAACTAAGGCAGAGTTTATAGTTGCTGCTGTAGCATGTGCTTGTCAAGCGGTGTGGATGAAAAGGACTATGAAAATGCTCGGTTATAAGGGTGATGAATGGACAACCATCTTCTATGACAATTGCACGACGATTGAACTATCTAAGAACCCAATGATGCATGGGAGGAGTAAGCACATTGATGTACGTTTCCACTTCTTACGAGATTTGTCAAAGGAAGGAGTTGTGCAGCTGGTCCATTGTGGTTCACTGGAGCAAGTTGCTGATGTGTTAACTAAGACACTCAAGCTTTAGTTGTTTCAAAAGCTGTGTGGTCTCTTGGGAGTATGTGAGTTAGCAGAATAAACTAATATGCTTTGTGCAGTTAGTTTATGGGAGGGAATGATATGGATTAGGGTCAGTCGTTAAACTTAGGATTTTAGCTTTTTGTTAATAAGATCCTATTATCAAGGTGTGTGTGTTTATCATATAATTATTTACTGCTAGTTTTTCTCCTTTTCTGTTTTGTAAAGGCTATTAAATAGCTGAAGTTGTTTTTCAATCAAATAAGTTATTCATTCCCAATTTGTTTTGTGCTTTGAACTGAGAGTTTGGATTCTTGTTCATTCATTTATAACACAAAGCCCTCACTTGGATTTAGAAAACATTCATAGCAGGTATAGGGGGCTTTGTGCAAACTTTTAAACATGAGTTTAGGTTCGTAAACATTTCAAAACTTCGGTACCTGACCTGACCTATGATTATTGTTAAGGAAGAAAAAAAAAGTCATTTATTTAACCTTTGACCTCCATTGGCTATATAGAAACTAATCTTGCCCCCCCCCCCCCCTCCCCTAGAATTTCTCATATTGTAATTTTGACCTTTCATTGGACTGTTTATGTACATTTTTTCAAATTTAATTGTTAAACAAACAATTAAATGTCTAATCTTCTTTTCTCTTTTCCCAAAATTTTGAAATTGTACGATTTGATAAATCATAAGATTTTGAAATTTGTGATTTTAAAATCTTATGATTTTCAATTTAGGTGTTCTTTTTAAAAATTTTGAAATTTTCATATGTGTTTTATAAATTATCAAAATATAGTATTGTAAGTTGAGATTGAATGTGATTCTTATCCATTTACGTGTTTTAGTTAGAGCGAGACTAACCAATAATGGATGAGATTTGACATTAAAATGGTATGAATCAAATTCAAACTCTATAAATTAACACGAGATTTCAAAATCCCAACTTTTTGAGCGGATTATGAAATCACATAATTTATAATTTGAAGGAATTTTAAAATATCGAGATTTATCCCAAGTGAATAGTCTTGAATTAGATGAATCACAAGATTCTCCAAATCCTATTTCAAAATCACGCGAAAAGAACATAACCTAGGCGAATTTTATGTATGGTGCACAAAAACAAACTTCCTTGTAGATTAATCCAAGAATATTTTTTAACAACAAAAGTGAAAACAAAAAGCACAAACATATGCTCTATTTATAGCACATCAATCCAATCTTACTCAAATTTCGTTAATTCCTAGTAAATATGAAACAATCATGCATGTTAACTTCAAATTTAATCCAAATAAAAAAATGCAACTATAAATTTAGTAAAAATACCACCCCCAATAAATATTTATTATAAACATTACAATAATTAAATAAATTTGTACTTTATGGCTGGTCCAAATATAATAAATTGTTGTTAGAGGAATTATAGTAGGCAAAAAAAAATTAAAACTTAGATTTTTGTAAGAATCCTAATGTTAATTTATAGTGTTTTATATTAGAATCTTAATGGAAATAAATAGAAATTATGAATACTTTTAAAAACTATTTGATTGCTTTAAAACCAAATAGAAGACGATTTATTGTTAAGATTTTAACTTTAAAAAAAGAAAAAGAAGTAGATTATGATTTATAATTAGTTCCTAGCCAAAATACCAAATATAGTAGGATTTTGAGTAAAATAAATATTCCAAACCTAAAGACCAAATATGTTAGGGTTTTAACTCAAAAAAATTAATAATTAAAGTACCAGATTTTAGTTCCTACCCAAAAAAATAATTAATATTTGATATTTCTAACCAAAATGTCAACTAGAGTAGAATTTTAACTAAAAAAAATAGAATACGAATTATTCCTTACCAATTCATAAAAACTGCAAATCCACCCGGTCATTCACACTTTTATAATTATATAATATTATATAAATATATGCATGTACACAATTATTTACCATAAATTAGCAAAAAAATCAAGTGCTTATCATATTACTCATCGTATATATAGTTAATATAACAATATTTGATAGATCGTCTCTCCTAAACATAACAAAAATGTATAAATTTAGAGAGGTACTTACCATAGTCTACCGTAAAAAATACCTGCCATTCAACTACTCTATACATGCATATATATGTATATATGAATGATGTTTACTGTTAATGGGTAAGCAACTTTTTGTCATCTTTAATTGGTTTTCTCTTTTTCCTAGATACAGAAAAAGATGATTCTGCTTCAACAACCTCTATAATCATATAATTTTCACAGCCTAAGGACCATGTTTCATTTTATGAATACTATATACGTATTTAAGAATATATTGTACTGAATTAGAAACCTGTGTGTATATATATAGCTCGTTATTCCATTAATTCAATTTCCTTAAAAATTAAGTAGGAAGTATTGTTAGGAGAATGAAATTAACAATATTTTTTTCTTTTTTTGGCTGAAGTTGTGGTTGTGGTTTCTTTTCACATCACTCTCTCCTAAGCTTAGCGATAATGAAATAAGTCGACATAAAATCCTCTAATACTCATCACTTCTTTAATTGCATGCGTAATATGCCCGTTAGATGACTCCATATAAAGCAGTGCTACACTTAGTTGTCATTTACAGAATATTCAATAATGGATATATTAGTAGATTGTAAATGAATATCTGATAAATGAAGATGGTAAGATTATCATCTTCCCTCCATATATATGCTTCAAAAGAATCCAAATCCTTCAATTATATATATATATAACACAGCCTACGAATCAGCTCGAATCATCAACTAAACTGGTACTGCTAGCATCCCTATTGGTTAATGTCCCCTCCACTACACCATTTTGCGCAATTTGTAACAGATAGTTTTTGCAATTAGTAACGGACTAAATCTATTAAAATCTAGTAACATGTTTAATCCGTTACTAATGTTAAATATCCGTTACTGATAAGACAAATATTATCTTCACTATATTAAATAATTATTTGTTAAAAAAAATTGAGATGTAATGGACTAACCGTTACAAAATCCGTTACTAAACAAAAAAAGAAATTGCGCCCAAATTTTTACTTTTGCCGCTTATATTTTAATTAAACACAAAATCAAAAAAAAAATTAAAAAATCTCTCACGCTTAATGAAAAGAACAAAAAAAGCCCTAATTTAGTTTGCAGCTCCCAGTTCCTTAACCCCTCTTCCTTGCCCGCTACAGTTCCTCTCACCCCCTCTACCTCCCTGCGTTCTTCTCACCGCCTCGCCGTCGTTCCTCTCACACTCACTGCTATTCCTTACTCTCGTCAATTCTCGAAAATACTCTCTCACATCACTACTCGAAGTCCCTCTCTTACCTCATGTTTGTAGTTTTTAGGGTTCAAATCAACCACTTGGCAGGATTGAAGGTCCGATTGTTCAAATTTTTGAGCTTCTATTGGTGAGTTTCTCTTCAATTTTTATTCTTCTTCTTCTTCTCATCTTTCTTATTATTCTTCTCCTCTTAACTTTGGATTGTATATTTAGGGTTTCTCTTTGGCTTTGGATCATTCTCCCCCATTTATTCATGTAGTAAATCTATGTTTAAACATAGTGTCCTTTTAGATTTTTATATTTGTTTGAGGTAGTTTATGTTCATATTCATAATAAATTCACGAGGATGTGATGAACTATGCACTCAGCTATAAGCAATTAATAAAAATTGCAGTATTTATGCACAATGCGACCTAGAAAGCTTGATCCCTATTTTTTGTAATCCAATTAAAACACTAGTTCACCACTTATCTTTTTCCAATTTGAACAAATATTTTGTAATGAAACAAGGTATTTTTCTGGAATTTGTAATATATATATATAAGATAAACAAGGTAGTTTATGTTCATAGGACTTGGATTACTTGAGGTAAAGTTTGGTGGTGTGCTTTGAAATACCGCATCCCTTGTCATGGAGTATGTAACCGATGATGGGTATATTTCGCTTTCATCCTAAATTAATATTTGGTATTTGAATTTGAAATATTTCAATTGATGAGAAAACATTGATGTAATCAGTCATGAAAACCAATAATATCTTTGTATTTGGGGATATCACATATCAGATGAGCTCTGGGATATCAAAATTGCATCACATGAATTGTATAAGCTGGTGGGAGGTTTTATATGAACGTTAATGAAATCTCTCTAACTTTAGTTGTTTTAGTTTAAAATTGAAAGTAATTTTTTTTTAAAACAGTTCGGCTAGGTAAAATCGAACCATACATATATGCATATCGTTTCCAAAGTTGGGTTATCATTTAAAATTGGTTCGATTTTTTTTTATTTTTAAATTTTTCGATTAAAAATGCTAGCACTAACATAAATGGGTTAATGCATCCAACTTACTCCATGCATCAGTTTTTACGAAAATAATAATTTCAAGTCTTTCCAGTTCGCCCCCTGCCGCTAGGATATTAGAAGCGCTTCCCTTTTGTTTGTTTCTCGTTTTCTTTCGTCGCCACATATACTTTTTTTTTTGCCAAAGTTGATTAATAAACTTGGCAGTCCGTTTTAGAACTTGGCTGTACAATTTACATACATTTATATTGGTATATATATAGAGAGGGGGGAGGGGGATTACGACCTTTAATAGGAATATGATGGACTTAATGATCCTCATCAATGTTAGGATTTGGATGGAAAATTCGAGAGTCAGAAGGGTAAATGAGAGGGGCAAACATTATAATTGTGGTAGTCAAGTTCTTAAAAGATCTGCCACTTAGTGTCTTTGCACTCCAACACTCCATTGGAACTTCCCCTGATAATGGATTTGGATGGGACTTTTTATTTTTTGTGAAGTAAAAAGGGCCAATTGCACTGGATTTAAGAAGCGCTAATTACCAGATCACTGGCATCAGAATTTTTTGAGTTTTGTTATACCAAAATAATGACCTGTGAGGATTCTCTTAAGTTACTCTTGAAGAATGCTACGCTTTTCACAGTTCCAGCCCTCTAATATGGCTTTTCCTGTTTATTCATTGTATTTTTAGGCTGTGAAAGTTCTAGCAAAAAGTCCAACATTTCCTAAAAATCTAAGGCTCCTTCAATTTGAAGCAGACATAAACCGTCTCTTCCTTTACACCAGGTCAGTATCATTGTACTCTCTGAATTAGGATAGCTAAGAAATCACTTCACTTTTAAAATTAGCAAGGGTTTTAATTAGTTAATAATATATGAAGTGATTTCGAGTAGTAAGTATAGCCATATCAAGTTTTTCGGTTGAAACAAGTGCTATCAAAAACTAATCCAGATTGGTAAGTTGTTGGAGCCTTGGAGGTGGGATTTGACTAGAATTTAAAGATGAGATAAGATAAAAAATAAATTAAAATAATGAAACAATTTCTATAATTTATTTAAGAAATATTAGCATGCTTGAGTACTCAATAGTCATTAGTCAATACTCATGTTCATATAGTACATGTAACTTTTGACGTTAAGAACTCAAATAAAAGCGTGATCTTGCTGTTGTTCAACCATTTTCAGAAATCATCTATGAAGTTGAAATGTTGGATTTTATAAAAGGTAATTTCTACAGTATTGGAGGTGCAGATCAAAATTCCTAATGTGATGATGATTATGGCTACAATTTCCTTTTAAGCTGAGAAGCTTTTAGTTGCATTTCCACATGTAAGAAAACAGGTCATCTTGAAAAAAAAATTATTGGGCCATACATTTTTATTAATTGCTACAAATTCTCAAGGGTAATAAATATTTTGCACAATCCTATTTTGATCTGGTAACGAAAAACATGTTAACCGATAGACAATCTGATGAAGTTGGTTTTGCATAAATTTATTTTTATTACAAATATATATTAATGTTTTTTTTTAATTAAGATATTGCTTACATTCTTATTACTTTCAATGGAGAACACATGAGAAAGCGCCCTGAGAGATGAGTAGTCATGAAAGAATCAAGGCAGCTGAGATAAAGAAAGAAGAAGGTAACACAATATTTAAAAATGTGAAGTATCAAAGAGCTGTGAAAAAATATGACAAAGTAGTATCTCAATACTGATTTCTCTTTTTTGATCAAAGCCAAAGAAAAAAAAATTATGACTGACTTCTTTGATCCTTTCCTTTAAGGCTGCCAATTATGTGGGGGATGATGGATCCTTTGAAGATAAAGATCAAAAGCTTGTAAAATCATTAAGAATATTGGGTTCATTGCTAAGTGCAAGAAAGTTTGGGTATCTAAGAATTAGTCACCACCGGCTCTCTCTCTCTCTCTCTCTCTCTCCCAAGTAAATAGTTGAAATTAGTTAATAATATATGAAGGGATCACCACCTTATGTTTGTGTGTTGAAAAGTGTGAAACCCTCTTTTATGTAAGTACTTTGCAATTTAACTTTGAGCTTCATTTGCAATGTATTAATTGTATGGACAGACGTGTTTGTATGATGCCATTTGATCATTATATGGGAATTTGTATTGTGCTCAAAAATTGTGCTGCTAAAAAATAGTTGCATTTATAGCTAATTGAATTTTTATTGTTTTGTATAGGGATTATGGACAAAAATATAAAAGAATACTTTTTTTAATTAATTTACACTTTGTAACGGCTTTAAGCCGTTACAAATATGCAACAGTTTTTTCATCAGCAACGGTTTTATTCCGTTACAAATCATTAAAGATTTAATTACTTTTGCGTGCCATTGCAATGGTTGTTTAGTATTTTTAACGGATTAAATCCGTTACTAAAATTAGTATAAGTAACGGATTAGTAATGTATTTAGTCCGTTACAAAATTATTTTTTGCAACAGATTTTGGCTAATTTTAGTAACGGATATATCCGTTACTAAAGTGTTTCCCACACCTAAATACTAACGGATTTTGTGTGTTAGAAACATTTTCTCTAACGGATTATATCCGTTACAAAAGGGCCATTCTGGTGTAGTGCTCCTCCCCCTACTCCAACCCCCCCCCCCTGCCAGCAAAAAAAAAAAAGGAGTAAAATTTTTATGTCCCAAATAAAGTTTTAATATTTTACTAGGTTTCAAAAACTTAGTCATGAGACTCATGACTATTAATTGGTTTAGGGTTGTCTTAGCTGTGAATTGCAATGAGATAGTATATAATAAGCGTCGGATTCATTGTATAATCTATATAAACTTGAAACTCAACAAAGTTCTGAAACTTAAAATTGCAAGAAAGAAAAGCCTGTAAAAATTAAAGGTTGTGTAATTTGTACTACAGTCAGATCACCATCAAATACAGTGCTATCTTAACAACATACAATCTGAATCTAATACAAGAATCTATTAATTAGCATACATAGAGCAAGACTTATAGCCCATTTGATTCTCCTACAATTTACATAAGCTCATTTGATTGTCCTCCAATTTATGAATTAGACAATTTAAAATTGCTTAGTTCTTGAATCATCTAGTTTGATCATTTGGTTGCAAAAATGAAGTAGGTGGTATTCGCAAGGCCACCACTAATCCACCGGGTGATACCCATTATTGATGAAGATCAATACTAAGTACAACCGCAAAACAAACCCTGACTGCCAATTAAAGTGCTCAATAATATCTCTCAAATATACTATGTAATTTACCTATAAAACAATACTATACAATTCTTATAAAAACCTATGACAAGAGTTCTATTTATATAGAATAAATCTAATGGGTCTAGAATTGCGCAAAGCCAAAACAAAATTAAAAAAAGACAATACGAAACCAACAAGAAAAAAGATTCCTATACAAGAGTATAATTAATTTTTTAATATAAGAGATATTTCTAACCAAAATATCAAATAAAGTAGATTACATTTTAACTCATTCACACTTTTATGATTATCAATCTATTATAATGGTGATGTTTATTATTAATGTGGTAAGCAACATTTTCTCTTCTTTGGTTTTCTCTTTTTCCTAGATAGAGAAAAAGATGATTCCTCTCTTTGCTTCAACACCAGTTGCCAGCATGCCTTGCTTGTTCAACCTCTAAAATCATATATATCTTTTTTTGTTCACGTAATTGTCACAACCAGCTCTATTATAGCCCAAATCAGAGAGAGGATCCACATTTCATTTTATGATTACTATATGATGAGGATTGTACTTAATTAATTAGTAACCCATTATATATAGCTTGTTATTCTATAAATTCAATTTCCTTGTAAAGCAGGAAGTTATGTTAGAAGGGAAATTACCAATAATTCTTTCAACATTTCCAAAGTCACCACTAGTAACTTGGTTAATATGGAGCGGATGCTTTCCTATTAAAGAATGTCCCAATGACATACGCAATTAAACACTTTTTTTTTTCATTTGAGGGTTCATCTCCATGTGGTGTTTGGATAAGTTTTCGCGTGTTTCAACTAATTTCCGTTTGCAGTTGATGCCTACCGCTAGGCACAACAAATTTTTCATTGCTAGAATTCTGAAAGGCCTAGGGTTGGTCAATGGGTTTTCAATTATTGTTCATTTCGAGATAGAATTTTTTGCGTCTAGTTTTATCGCATTCGCCAGTGTTGATCCGCTTGAAGTTCTTGTTGCTGCGTTTGCGTTGTCCGAGCCGTTCGCCGATGATATAAAGCACGCCTACAGTTTCGGTAACTGAATCATGATCCAAAAATTATTTTCATAAATATTTTTTTTTTCTTATTTCTATTTTTATAATTTTTGGGTTTTGGTTTTTTAAAAGAAAAAAATTAAATCTATTAAATATTATTTTTATTGAGTATTATTTTTGACATGTTTTGAATATATATATATATCTGCTTTTGTCAAAATATAATTTTGAGAGAGTTTAAGTGTTCTTTTATTATTTTTGTGTTTCTTTAGTTTAATCTTGGCCTTAGATTTAATTTTATCAACGGTTGGTTTTGGTCAATCCTTGTGAGATTGGTAGAAATGGACAGCACATATTTTTTTTACTTTTTGCTTTTCTTTGTCCATTGATTAAAGAGACTCAGTTTATTGAAAAGGAGAGACACACAGATTTTTCCATTCTCTCTCTAACACACGGTTGTTCTTTTCTTTTTCTCTCTCACACGGCTTTCTCTCTCTATTTTTTCCTCACATAGCCGAGCACTCTCTTTCTTCTTCTTTGTGAGATTCAAGCCCTAGAAACATCTAGTTTCTTTTCTTCGAGTGTGGTTAATTTCTGAAGTATAACGATCGGTGATTCCTCTTCTATTTTGATGCGATTGTTATCTTACTCGAGGTGAGATGTTTGCGATTTTGCGTATATTTTTTCTAGGGTTCGTTTGATACTTTGAGAGGGGTTTTTCAGATTTGATACGATATTATATTTCTTGTTTAGAATCTGATTTCGTTGGTTTCATAGCTGTGTATTTTCCGAGTATCTTGGCTACGTATTTTGTGATATTGAATCTACTGTGTATATACTCGATTGGGACTGTTTTTCTCTTGGTTGGAAGTTATATTTGAGATTGGTATTTTTTGATTGAAGTCCAAGAGATTGCTGAGAATTTTATTGAGTTTGAACAAATTATTTTGGAGTGTTCAAGTTGGTTTATACGTGATATATATGTATTGTTAAGTTGGTTTTTGGGGATTTTTGGATCTTGGTAAATGTGCATCTATGAGGCGATTCGTACAACCTAATTCCTTGGTCTATTGCGGTTGATGATCGGGATGGTGTTCAGTTGGTGACTGGCTAATTCTACAGAGGTACGCGGTGATACACTGGTGGTGTGCGTAGGACCCTTTGTAAGTATTTTCATCCTGTTTCTTGTACTTTTTTGTTAATAGTGGATTTAGGTTGTGAGGTTGGGAGCCTCGGTGGATTTTTCCTATCCCAGTTGGGTAGGTTTTTACCACCTTAAAATCTGTTGTTCTGTGTGATTGATTGTTCTGTGTGATTGGTTTGCTATCTCTGTTTTAGACTAGACTTTCAGAACTTCACAGGCTTATTAAAATAGTCATTCTAATTCAACTTTAATTTTTGATCTACTACAGAATTTTCATCAAACCAAACAGCTTGTTTGGAATTCGAAATTTGTGTTTAAAATTTTTATGTTATCATATTTCGAATTTTAGTTTTTATACAACAGATTGTTTTTGAATATAAAATCAGATTGAAGGTTTTTTCAATTGGTATCAGAGGAAGTGTCTATTTCAAAAGGATTTACAAATCTTTGATTAAAGATCCTACTCAAATCTGATTTTATTCATTGAAATGGATTTTAACAAAGGTAGTTTGACTACTCCACCTACTTTTGATGGAAATAACTTTCCGTATTGGAAAGTTAGGATGACTGCTTTTCTTCAAGCCTTGGGTGATGAAGTTTGGTGTATGGTAGAAGAGGGATACACCCCTCCTGTGAAAACTGTGACTCAAGGTGAAGTCACTTCTGTAGTTTCTAAACCCATGTCCGAGTGGACTGCGAATGAAAAATCTATATCCCAATTTAATAGCAAGGGAAAGAATGCCATATTTATGGCTGTGGGTGAAACCGAGTTCAAAAGGATCTCAACTTGTAAGACTTCTAAGGAAGCCTGGGATACTTTAATTTGTGCCCATGAGGGTGATGATAAAGTAAAGAAGTCTAAACTTCAAATGCTACTAAATCAATACAATTCCTTAGTTATGGAAGATAATAAGAAGTTTGATGACTTTTACTTGAAGTTGACTGATATTGTGAATAAGCTTGCTTCCAATGGAGTTAGACATTCTGATTCTGAAATTGTAATGAAAATCCTTAGATCCTTGACTGATCGTTTTGAACCAAAGAAGTATGCGATAGAAGAGTCAAATGATTTAAACACTTTGTCTCCTGAGATTTTGTCTAGTAAGCTAAGAATCTTTGAAATGGAACTTGATATGAAAAAATCTCAAAGGAACAAGTACAAAACAGTTACAACTGATACTTCTATTACTTTCAATACTTCTCTTGAAACTGATTTTGAAGGCTATATTTCTGAAAATGGAAGTGTTGATTTGGAATCTATTGATAAACAAATAGCCTTGTTATCTAAGCAATTTAAGAAAATTGTGAAGTTTAGAAATACATATGCTGCAAAACAAGGTAGGTCTCAATTTTCCAACAACAATTTTCCTCATAATAAAAATGTTTTTGGAAATGGCTTTTCTAATAATAATAAGACAAGTCAGGGAAATCAGAATCAGAATGGACAAACTTCTGGGAGAGACCTTAGTCATATTCAATGTAGGAAGTGCAAAAAGTATGGTCATTATGCTAACAATTGCCCTACACGCATGAATAACCAGAATAAAGCTCACATTACTCAAACTTGGAATGATGATTTAGATAATACTAATGATGCTATGTTTGATGATGATTCTGATGATAATTGTGATACTTTTGCAAACTATATTGCCTTTACTAGCATTGTTAGTGAGAATAGTGCTGATTCTGACTCTAGTATGACTGAGGGAAGTGAAAGTGAAGGTGGTGATGTGTTAAACTACAAGAAAATGTATACATCATCCATCAAGAAGTGTCTAAAACTTGGCAGCACTGTTGATAAATTAAATGCCAAGATTGAGACACTCAATTCTCATATAAAAACCAATGCTGAGGAATCCCTTTTGCAATGTCAAGCTTTTGAACAAGAAAGACAAGATTTTCAAAATAAAATCAAGTTTTTGGAAGAAACAAACCTTGTTTTAGAAAAGAAATATAAAGCTTCTATGCAGGAATATGAGCAAATAAAACAAGATTTTGTAGAGTTATCCAAAAGAGTCAAAAGTTTTGAAAAAGGAAAGGAAAATCTTGATACTATTTTATCCGTGGGACAATTAGGAAGTAACAAAGCTGGAATTGGTTTCAAAACTGTCCAAAAAGTTGAATCTTCTCAATTATCCAAAACAATTTTTGTTAAATCTTCAAATACCCATGAATCGCAAAAAATTCCTCTTGTACAAAAGGCTGGCAGCAGTAATAAAATGGTGTTCCAGCAGTGGAACAGTCAAAATTTAAGCCCATATTGTGTTTATTGTGACTGTTTTGGCCATACTATGTCTAACTGTGTTTTTTCAGGACAAAAATACAATGATAGATCTTTTAATAACCATGAAAAGCGCAGGTACGAAGGTTATCCTAATTATAAGGATACTTATGCAAGTTATTTTAAGAAAAAGAAGAACAAGTCTAAAAGAAAGTCTAAGTTTCATCATTCTAATTCAAATGGATCAAAACAGAATTTTCCTAAAAAATTAAAATCCATTTGGGTTAGAAAAGATGAACTGAGACCTCAGCTGAAATGTAATGTTGTTTTAACAGCATTAAAAGCTGTAGAACATTCATCTCAATGGTATTTGGACAGTGGCTGCTCTAGGCATATGAGCGGAGACAAAAATATTTTCACAAGTTTAAAAGAATTTCAAGGTGGAAATGTTACTTTTGGTGATGGAAAAAATTCTAAAATAATTGGAAAAGGCACTGTTCAAACACCGGGTTTACCTATATTAGAAAATGTTCTTCTTGTTGAGGGTCTTAAGGCAAACTTATTGAGTATAAGTCAGTTCTGTGATACTGAGCATACTGTCCTATTTTCAAAAGAAAATTGCAAGATTTTAAACTCAAAAGGACAATGCGTACTAACTGGAAATAGAACGATGGATAATTGCTATGGAGTTATACATGATGTCTCTTTCCAGTCATGCAAACTGACTCAACTTGATAATACAAATCTTTGGCACCAAAGATTGGGTCATATCAATTATCAAGACCTAAGTCATATCACTACAAAAGAACTTGTAAAAGGTGTTCCCAAATTGGGAAGAGTAAGAGATGTTGTTTGTGACTCTTGTCAAGTGGGTAAACAAACTAAAACTCAACACAAGAAAGTAAAAGATGTTATGAGTTCACAGCCTCTTGAGTTGTTACACATGGATTTAATGGGACCTTCGAGAACTGTTAGTCTATGTGGTAAATCTTATATATTAGTAATGGTTGACGATTTTACAAGGTTTACTTGGGTTTCTTTTCTTAAAGAAAAATCTGAAACATTTTCTCATTTTCATAATATTTTTCAAAGGATTCAAAATGAGAAAGATTCAACCATAACTAATATACGAAGTGATAGAGGAGGTGAATTTATTGATACTGGTGTTGTTGAGTATTGTGCAGGAAATGGGATTGTTCATGAATTCTCGGCCCCGAAAACACCGCAACAGAATGGTGTCGTCGAGAGGAAGAACCGAACAATTCAAAACATGGCAAGGGTAATGTTACACTCTAAACAACTCTCAAAACAATTTTGGGTAGAAGCTGTGAGAACATCTTGTCATTTGATAAATAGAGTATATCTTCGACCCAAAACTGATAAAACTGCCTATGAACTGTGGTATGGTAAAAAGCCTAACTTGAAATATCTTCGTGTATTTGGTAGTCTTTGCTATGTGTGTAGAGATAGAGAGCATCTAGAAAAATTTGATACACGTGGAGATAAAGCTATTTTCTTAGGATATTCCATGAATAGTAGGGCATATAGAGTTTACAATTTGCGTACTAAATCTGTCATGGAATCTGCCAATGTAGTTGTTAATGATACTACTGTTTCTAATGCTTCTCAAACTGGAATTCTTGGAGACACTACAATTTTTGAAATTGTGGAATCTGATTCTGAAAAATCAAATACAAATGAAAATTTAAGTGATCCTAAAATTTCAGTACAAACTGAGAATTTTTCAGAATCACAAGAATCTTCAAAAATCACAGATTCAGAAGTGAGATTATCTGCTCCTAACTACATTCGTAATAGGCATCCTGAGAAAAATGTTATTGGTGATATTGATGCTCCTATGATAACTAGATCAAGAGTTAAGAAACACACAGCGCAATTTTCATGTTTTGTTTCATTATTTGAGCCAAAAAATATAAATGAAGCTCTACAAGATGAAAATTGGATAGAAGCCATGCAGGAAGAGTTAAATCAGTTCATTAGACATGATGTGTGGTATCTTGTACCTCGTCCTACTCATACTAATGTCATTGGTACGAAATGGGTGTATAAAAACAAATGTGATGAATCTGGAAATATAGTTCGTAATAAAGCTAGATTGGTAGCACAGGGATATAATCAAATAGAAGGAATAGATGTTCATGAAACATTTGCACCTGTTGCTAGACTTGAATCTGTTCGTTTATTACTTGCTATGGCATGTTTTCTACACTTTAGACTATATCAAATGGATGTTAAATCTGCCTTTTTAAATGGTATATTGGCTGAGGAAGTATATGTGGAACAGCCTAAAGGATTTATTGATTCTCAAAAACCAGATTATGTTTATAGACTTAAAAAGGCTTTATATGGTTTGAAATAGGCTCCACGAGCCTGGTATGAAAGACTAACATCTTTTTTGGTGTCTAAAGGTTTTGCTAGAGGAGGATCAGATCAAACATTATTTGTTAAAAGGGAGAATACAATTATTGTAATTGCTCAGGTATACGTTGATGATATTGTGTTTGGTTCAACTTCTGATTTGCATGCGAAGAACTTTGCAAAATTAATGCAAAGTGAGTTTGAAATGAGTATGATGGGAGAATTAACTTTCTTTCTTGGTTTGCAAATTAAACAGCATGATAATGGTATTTTTATATCGCAAACAAAGTATGCAAAAGATCTTGTAAAGAAGTTTGGCCTAGACAATTCTAAGCATGCTAAAACTCCAATTAGTACTTCTACTAAGCTAGGAAAAGATAATGCTGGAAAAATAATTGATGTTACTCTTTATAGAAGTATGATTGGTAGTCTTTTCTATCTCACTGCTAGTCGACCTGATCTTCTTTTTAGTGTTTGTGTTTGTGCTAGATTTCAATCTGAACCTAGAGAGAGTCATTTAACAGCTGTGAAAAGGATTATACGTTATGTTAATGGCACTTTATCTTTGGGAATTTGGTACACATATGACACTAATAGCAATATAGTTAGTTATTGTGATGCTGACTGGGCTGGATGCTCAGATGATAGAAAAAGTACTTCTGGGTGTTGTTTTTATGTTGGTAATAACCTTGTTGGGTGGTTTTCTAAAAAGCAGAATTGTATTTCTTTATCTACTGCTGAAGCTGAGTATATTTCGGCTGGAAATTGTTGTTCTCAGTTACTTTGGCTGAAACAGATGGTCAGTGATTATAATATTCAACAAGGACCAATGATTGTGTTTTGTGATAATTTGAGTGCTATAAATATTGCTAAGAATCCTGTCCAGCACTCACGCACTAAACACATTGATATTAGGCATCATTTCATTCGAGATTTGGTTGAAAGAAAGATTATACATATTGAATATCTTGATACTAAGTTGCAGCTTGCAGATTTGTTTACGAAACCTCTAGACTATGACAGATTTCAAAAGCTAAAGACGGCTATTGGAGTTTGTTCTGTTAGTGTGAACAGGTAGACTTTACCCCTTGTTCATTTGAGACAAAATGGGGGAGAGGTAAGAGAGGTCAACAGTTCAGTTCATAATTTCTAATATCTTATCTTTTGGGATTGAATAAACTTTATACTTGAGATTGAACTTTATACTCAGATTAAGAGCTTAATGAATGATTGTTAAATTCTGAGTTTTTAAAGTGCAGTGCAGTGCAGCCAATGCAATTTTTTTTGTTAACTATTACTAATGTTGTCTGCTACTTCTGTTTTGCAGGAATAATCTTTAGGATTGGTATTATTGTTTTAGATTGAGTTCTGTATTTTTCATTCTGAGTTGTGGGGTAGATAGAATGATGTTTTTGATTGTAAGATAGGTTAGGATGAGAGCTTACAGCAAGTGCGCTGGTTTAAGCTTGTCTTTTTAGTTTTGTCTCGAAATGTCCAATGGGGGAGATTGAAAGGCCTAGGGTTGGTCAATGGGTTTTCAATTATTGTTCATTTCGAGATAGAATTTTTTGCATCTAGTTTTATCGCATTCGCCAGTGTTGATCCGCTTGAAGTTCTTGTTGCTGCGTTTGCGTTGTCCGAGCCGTTCGCCGATGATATAAAGCACGCCTACAGTTTCGGTAACTGAATCATGATCCAAAAATTATTTTCATAAATATTTTTTTTTTCTTATTTCTATTTTTATAATTTTTGGGTTTTGGTTTTTTAAAAGAAAAAAATTAAATCTATTAAATATTATTTTTATTGAGTATTATTTTTGACATGTTTTGAATATATATATATATATCTGCTTTTGTCAAAATATAATTTTGAGAGAGTTTAAGTGTTCTTTTATTATGTTTGTGTTTCTTTAGTTTAATCTTGGCCTTAGATTTAATTTTATCAACGGTTGGTTTTGGTCAATCCTTGTGAGATTGGTAGAAATGGACAGCACATATTTTTTTTACTTTTTGCTTTTCTTTGTCCATTGATTAAAGAGACTCAGTTTATTGAAAAGGAGAGACACACAGATTTTTCCATTCTCTCTCTAACACACGGTTGTTCTTTTCTTTTTCTCTCTCACACGGCTTTCTCTCTCTATTTTTTCCTCACATAGCCGAGCACTCTCTTTCTTCTTCTTTGTGAGATTCAAGCCCTAGAAACATCTAGTTTCTTTTCTTCGAGTGTGGTTAATTTCTGAAGTATAACGATCGGTGATTCCTCTTCTATTTTGATGCGATTGTTATCTTACTCGAGGTGAGATGTTTGCGATTTTGCGTATATTTTTTCTAGGGTTCGTTTGATACTTTGAGAGGGGTTTTTCAGATTTGATACGATATTATATTTCTTGTTTAGAATCTGATTTCGTTGGTTTCATAGCTGTGTATTTTCCGAGTATCTTGGCTACGTATTTTGTGATATTGAATCTACTGTGTATATACTCGATTGGGACTGTTTTTCTCTTGGTTGGAAGTTATATTTGAGATTGGTATTTTTTGATTGAAGTCCAAGAGATTGCTGAGAATTTTATTGAGTTTGAACAAATTATTTTGGAGTGTTCAAGTTGGTTTATACGTGATATATATGTATTGTTAAGTTGGTTTTTGGGGATTTTTGGATCTTGGTAAATGTGCATCTATGAGGCAATTCGTACAACCTAATTCCTTGGTCTATTGCGGTTGATGATCGGGATGGTGTTCAGTTGGTGACTGGCTAATTCTACAGAGGTACGCGGTGATACACTGGTGGTGTGCGTAGGACCCTTTGTAAGTATTTTCATCCTGTTTCTTGTACTTTTTTGTTAATAGTGGATTTAGGTTGTGAGGTTGGGAGCCTCGGTGGATTTTTCCTATCCCAGTTGGGTAGGTTTTTACCACCTTAAAATCTGTTGTTCTGTGTGATTGGTTTGCTGTCTCTGTTTTAGACTAGACTTTCAGAACTTCACAGGCTTATTAAAATAGTCATTCTAATTCAACTTTAATTTTTGATCTACTACAGAATTTTCATCAAACCAAACAGCTTGTTTGGAATTCGAAATTTGTGTTTAAAATTTTTATGTTATCATATTTCGAATTTTAGTTTTTATACAACAGATTGTTTTTGAATATAAAATCAGATTGAAGGTTTTTTCAAATTCAACTTAGGAAAGCTCCCAGTTGAGCCTAGCATGAACCCAAAGTGGACGAGCCACTGGTACTTACTCGTGGCTATTATTTGTGTTTTTAGGGGTTGTGCTTTAATTATTTTCACATCACTCTCTCGCTATGCTTAGATGTAATGAAGTAGACATAAAATCCTCTAATACTCATCACCTCTTTAATTGTGTGTGCAATATGCCCGTTAGATGACTCAATATAAAGCTAGCAATGTTACACTATACTGGATATTCAATACCGGATAGATTGGTGGGTTGTACATTATTTTCCTTCTATATAAGATTCCGTAATCCTTCAGTTATATATATATATATATTAATATATAACACAGCCTATGAATCAACTTGTGTCATCAACTAAACTGCAACTAGTGCGGCATCCCTATTGATTATTCCCCTTCTTCTCATAAAAAAATAAAAAAGAAGAGGAATAATATTTTTCCGTCCAAAATTAAGCATTACTATCTTACTCGTCAATTTTTAGATCAATATATTAATTTCAATCTAACAAATGACAAAAGTTAAAATTATTTAGGTTATCTTAGAGATTTGGAGCTTTGATTCTCCAAAACATGATGACTAATTTCAATCGTTTCAAAAACTTAGTCATGGCTATTAATTGTTCTAAGGTTGTCTTTGTTGAGACTGGCAGTGATATAGTAATCAACGTCGGATATATTGTGTAATCTCATTTCGAAAAATAAAATGGCAAGAAAGAGGCCAGTAAAAAAGTTGTGTAATTTGTACTACTATTAGATCATTATCAAATATAGTGCACTCTTAACAACATACTGAATCTAATACAAGAATATATTAGCATAGAGACTTCATCGTATCATTTATATATAGATACGTATCTATTTTATAAAGACTAGTATCTCTATATACCAATAGATGAGTTATTAATAATTTACCTCCTTAAAGTTTACCCTCTTTTGTACTTTTATCCATGAAGTTTATTTTGCATAATGTTCGTTCTTAAAGTTTGTTTTTATTTTCAATTTAGTCCGAAATTCTACACGTTGTTAAGTTTTTGGACGGAAAAGAACATGTGCTTTGCACGTGGGCACTGTAGCGGGGTAAAATGGATAAGCCACTATAATACTCCCATATATGTTTATCTCAAGACCAAATTAAGAAAAATCGACACGTGAAGTAGAAAACAGTAGAGAGAAAAAAATGAACAAATTAAATAATTTTTGTTCCATTGAAGGCCCTAATGCCCACATGCACACACATGGTATTTTTCATCCAAAAACCTAACGACGAGCGGAGTTTCGGACTAAAGTGAAAATGGGAGCAAACTTTAAGGACGGGTATTATGCAAAATAAACTTCATGGACGACAGTGCAAAAATGGATAAACTTTAAGGGGAAAATTTGTTAATAACTCCCAATAGATAGTAGTAGATAATGAGCTTCACAAGGATTTTACATACTTAATTAATCGTACTTGTTCTTTTGAATACGATGCCTCCTTAGTGAGTACTAGATGTTTGAGATATGGACAACGATGAACTAGTTAACAAAATAGACAAATTTTTAATATAGCCCATCAGAAATACTATCTAGGAAGTAAAAATTGACAAGAAGATCGAGAACGAGTGCCTCCCAGATATATTTAACCCAGACATATTTAACAACAATTAATCAATATATAGTTCAATACCAAGTTGTCTACTAGAGTCAGATATATGATATATAATTATGTGACAATGGAAAACACAGATACAACACATCCAAACCATAGATATATATACATAAATAGAAGCACACACATAGTAGCACTAGAAGATGATGTTATGTAATTATAACGTGTATAATTAAGCTTATTTATTTAAATATGATCACTTCTAATCAAACAGTCCCATTGACTGTCATAAAGTGGGAAGAAACAAGAATAACGTGAGGGAATAGCACACGAGTTCGGAAACTGCAGCCATACCAATCAGCAAAAGCAAAAAAACCAATTATCGTTGTCATCGTCAACATAAGTAGTAAAGGTGACTGCAGATGCACATGCAACCACAAATTAAGGGTGGGCGTTGCCAAATTCCCGATATTATATACATAAACAGCTCTGTGGTAGCGTTGAACCCAACTATTTACTAAATCTGCATAACAGTTCACAAGAGCCATAAAGAGGATCCAGGAGGCCTGCCAACCCCATAGCAGTAAGGCCAAGCTTGAATGATGAGAAGCAAGCTAAATGGTCACAGATTAGAGTCATAAAATAAATGGTGGAAGTTGCGAAACCAAACTAAAGGAGACGATACGTCATGGCAATGAAGAAACCTATGGAGTACTCCATCCTTCTTGTGTTACAGCACGGTGTACTTTTAGTATGACTTTAGTCAATTTGTCACGTGTCAGTAATCTGAAAGTTGAAATACAAGATTACTGTGGCAATGATTAATCATTGAATTTACATGTGTGAGATAGAAGAGTTGGTGGAAATATCAAGTTGAGAATTTTCATTCATAATAGGAAAAAAAAATTCTTTTTTTTAAAGGAGGTGGAAATATCAATGGTGAATTTGCATTCTTAGAATTTTCAACAAGAAGAGAAAAATTACTTTTGTTGTTTTCAAACTTAAATAGGTAGATGAAGGAGTTTTGAACTTAACTAACTGTATATGGTTATACTTAAAAATGTGAAATAAACTCACATTTTTAAGTAAGTTCAAGTGGCGGCTTAAACAATTGAAAATGGGACCCATAAAAACGTGAGAAGGTCTCACTATTTTAACACTAAAATTGTGACTTTGTCTCACTTTTCTAGTGTTAAAATTAATAATAAAATAGATTTTCTCAGGTTTTATATTTCATATATCATTTTTGTATACGCCGTTTAGTCATATATATATAACATTGTTCAAATACATAAACACCTGAAAAAAACACTCTTACTTCAACTGAGAAATGCGCATCGGAGATGGTTGCCGAAGGAAAGAGATTGAGAGTGGAGAGGGGTATTACTTGGGGACCAATAAAAGTGGTGTAAATTCCATTAAATAAATCCCTTCCTTTCTCTTTAGTGGCTGGCCCACTTGATTCCTCAACCAAAGCACTCCCGTTTCAAAAGTGTGCTCCCTTCATCAAACTCAGCACCATCAACTACACCAACATACAACACAAAAAATGAAAATAATCAATACATCGAAATTTCTACCGACGTAAACATAAGCCATAAACTAGTAAATGTACACATTGTTCACCAAAACAAAATTATAATTGATTTTCCAAAAACTCTAAATGCGTGCAGTAAATAAAAAAAGGCACCACCAAATTACCTAAGATAAAAATAAAATGTAATTAATATATCATATATATAGTACATTTAAACATATGTATATATATATAGAGAAAGAGAGAGAAGCAGATCTGTGTAAATAACAACAAATGATCATAGAAGCATAAGCCATCATCCCCATATATATACATATGTGTGTGTGTGTGTGTGAGAGAGAGAGAGAGAGAGAGAGAGAGAGAGAGAGAGAAATAAGTATAAATAACAACAAATAATTGTATATCTACCAAAAGTTGATATCTTAACATTATTGCACATAACATGTGTAACAAAAAAATTCATATCTATTTAACTTAAGATCATTACATCTATGGAGAAAAATAAAATATTAGAAATATTTATATACATACA
This sequence comes from Lonicera japonica, assembly GCA_021464415.1. NCBI lineage: Eukaryota > Viridiplantae > Streptophyta > Magnoliopsida > Dipsacales > Caprifoliaceae > Lonicera > Lonicera japonica. Next base: position 22,681,974 of record CM038465.1, on the reverse strand, counting down.
TATATATACACACGCATAAACTGCGATTACCTTGAAGTTGTTTCCCAAACACGTCTCATACCAAAGGACAAATACTCGACCAACGAAAGCCATAAACCTATAACATTTAAGTATTACAAAATTGTAAGTGACCAAAGGGATTTGATTTGATTTGATTTGATTTTATTATATGTTTTTTTTAACATTGCTAGCTAAAATCTAAATTATTCCATCATTTTATTGAATTTAGGGCACAAAAGGAGTTTGATATATAAGTTTTAGTTTGAGTAGTCGTCACAAGAGTAGTGGACTATATCCTACTTTGGAGAAGGTTGTATTGTGGCACGGCAATAGTATACTGATGGTTTGACTGATGAAGGTAGAGAAAAAAAAAATTCTTTGGAAAGAGGATGTTTGTTTGATGAAGATGATAACTATGGAGGAGGGTGAAATGGTAAAGGTGTAACTTTAGTTGGGTCCTCGAAGTGGATGGACTTTAGAGTAGGGGTCTTATTAGCCCCTTTTATAGAACAAAAAATTTTGGGCTCGTCAAAATGAATTATTTTTTATTGGATATTTTTACTGCCTATTTTTATCGACATGTATCATGTAAATGAGTTGTGCGTCGTATGGTACAAGGTACAATGTATATATAGATAGATAGATAAAGGATATTTATCTAGAGAGTCTAGTCCATAAAATTAATGCCAAATGATCAAATAGCGTGTAGCCTAGCACTTAGTGCATTCACAGTAAGACATAGACAACAAAGCACTCCATTTCAAAAGTGTGCTTCCATCATGAAACTCAACACCGTCAACTACACCAACATACAAAACAAAAAATGAATGGAATTACTACATCCAAATTTCTACCAACAGAAACATAACCATAATCTCATAACATGCTACATTGTTCACCGAAAAAAATTTATAATTTATTTTCCAAAAACTCCAAATGTGTGAAGTAAATAAAAAAAATGGCACCAACAAATTACCTAAGATAAAAATAACATGTAATTTAATATATCATTTAAAGTACATTTAAACATATATATAGACATAGAGAAGCAGATATGCATAAAAATAACAACAAATGCTCATAGAAACATAAGCAATCATCCCCAAATATATATATATATATATCAGAGAGAGAGAGAGAGAGAGAGAGAGAGAGAGAGAGAGAGAGAGAGAGAGAAACACATATGTATAAATAACAACAAATAATTACATATCTACCGAAAACTTGATATCTTAACATTATCAAACATCACATGTATGTGAAAAAAAATCAAATCTTTTTAACTTAAGATCATTACATCTATTGAAAAAATAAAATATTAGAAATATTTATATATACATGTATATTATAAAACAAGGATTTTTTGCAATAAAATAATAAATCAATCGAATATCTTATATTAATTTGTAATGGTGTTAACACTTTTGGACCATTAAATCACTTTTATACTCACAATAAGATGTCAAATCAACTCAACATTTACTCACGCACTAAACATACACACAAATATAACTCTTACATCTCTCTACTTTTCTATAACATTTCTCTTTCATCAAATTTTTAATAAACTTTCAAATGCCATAACTTTAAATTTACAAATCCAACTTTAATAAAATTTATAATTTTGAAATATATTCATCAAGATCTACAAAACAATATCCATTATGATTATTAAATTATGTATAAAAAGAATTCAAGAAAACTTATAAAATATTACAACTATAATGGTATACTTAATGTATTTCTAACTCATTAGTTATTGAAAATATTACACAATAAATAAAGGTTACTGAAATAAAATTAAAAATAATAAAATATCCCGGTCGAATATGTTTCAATCCGAACAGAGAAAAATGGGCAGAATTTTTTATATTAGGGTCTGACTTACCTCAAATATAAATTTTTTTTCTTTTAAATACAATCATAACACCATTACAATATAAAAGGGTCGGGGCAATTTCAGGGCAAGAATTTTTTATATTACAGTTCGATCTGTCTTGAATATAATATTTTTTTTTCTTTTAAATACACTTATAACATTATTACATTATAAAAGGGTCAAAGCGATTTCAGGTCAAATTGGACAAATAAGACATGTCTTGGATGAGGATGACTATATTTTTAGTTGGACATGTTTCGTTTTTATGATCCCTTATCTATTTTCATCCCCAGGTAATATACACTTATACACATCTTTAATTCTTATATTTTTTACGTAATTATATTTTATCTGATTATTAATTTTTATTCTTTTTATCGTGCCAGACGGCACGGGTATACCCTAGTATATACATATACACACGCATAAATTGCGATTACCTTGAAGTTGTTTCCCAAACACCTCTCATATCAAAGGACAAATACTCGACCCACCAAAGTGCCACAAGCCTATAACATTTAAGTATTACAAAATTGTACGTGACCAAAGGCAATATTTTTTTTTTAACATTGCTTGCTAAAATCTAAATTATTCCATCATTTTAGTGAAAAAGAGTTTGATATATAAGTTTTAGTTAGAGTGGTCGTCACCAGAGTAGGTGGACTATATCCCACTTCGGAGAAGGTTGTATTTTGGCACGGCAATAGTATGCTGATGGTTTGATTGATGAAGCTGAAGAACCTTTCTTTTATTATTTTTGAAAGAAGATGTTTGTTTGATGAAGATGATAACTGTGGAGGAGGGGGAAATGGTAAAGGTGGAACTTTAGTTGGGTCCTGGAAGTGGCATGGACTTTAGAGTGGGGGTCTTATTAGCCCCATTTATAGGACAAAAAGTTTTGGACTCGTCGAAATGAATTTTTTTGATTGGGTATTTTTTTTACCTACTTTTATCGATAGCTATTACATAAATGAGTTGTATGTCATATGGTACAAGGTACAACTCATTTACGTAATGCATATCAATAAGAACAGGCGATATATAAAAATAACAGGTAAATATATATAGCGCTATTCTAGAAAATGTCCAAAAAACAAATTATGTGCTAATGAAATTTGAGAGCAGAAGTCATGTGCACGCAAGCTGGCTTGAACACTATTACTACTGAGGAAAAAAAATAGAAGGATCTTGCGTAAACTTTTGGAAAACATGGGCCAAAGCCCCCGCTTGGATTTGGAAAAAATTCATAGCGGGTACAAGGGGCTTTGTGTGAACTTTAAATATGAGGTTAGGTTCATAAATTAATTTAAACTTTGACCCCCATTAATTATATAGAAACTAATCTTTCTCCCCTAAAATTTTACATATCATAAGTTTGACTTTTATTAGATTGTTTACTTACATTTTCACAAATTTAATAGTTAAAGAAGTATTTAAATGTCTAATATACTTTTCACTTTTAGATTAAAAGGATTATCTACATTTTAGTACAATGTACTGGCCCCAAATTCCATTTGATATAATATACTCTTTTTTTTTTTCAAATATAGCAATCTAATTCCAGTTTGGTTTCAAATATAGCACTTAGTGACTTTTTTCCAAGCAAATTTTGATTGTTAAAATACCAAAATATGTGGTTTTCGAAACCAAACAGGAAGTAGATTGCTATATTTGTAATAAAAAATAAGTATATTGTATCGAATGGAATTTGAAGACCAATATATTGCACTAAAATGTAGTTAATCCTAGATTAAAATGATACTTACACCCATACTATATTTCTAACATATATCCCATCTTCTCTCACCCTACTTTCAATTCATATGGGAGGCAAGCATTATCTGTTTGCACTATTTTCCATATTTTTTTTGGTACTTAAATTCATAAAACAAATTGCTTTATAGTTATGTTTTAGAGAATAAAACATTTGAATTACTTGGTGATTAATTTTTTCTTCAATTATTAGTTGATTATGATTTATCAAGTGTAATATATTTAGACAAGAAGCTAGTTTATTACTTCATGACAATTTGGAGAGAAATACAAGTATTTTGTAGGATAACTTATGAGTTTAATCAAAACACTTATGCGTTTTCTGGGTAAAAAGCAAAAAAATATATGGAAAATGTTATAATATCTCAAAAATTAATTACTATCATTGGGAACCGCTTAAAAATATTAAAAATTAAAATTTCTTTCAACGTTTTGAAGATACAAAAGTTCGAAGATATTTTTTATACCTTTTTGTTTGTATGTCAAAAAATTCCGTCATGTTAGTATTACATGTAATTACTATACAAATTATTTTATGTTAATCAAGCTCCAACTAAGTTAGAATCCTACCTCTGCCACTACGGAGAGGTAATAATGGTTGGATATGTAGGTGGAGAAAGATGGTAAAAAATAAAATAGAAAGGTGAATTAGGATGAGAGTGACATTATTATCGGAACAATTATTTAGATTTTCTTTATAAATAAGGGCTTTCTTTTAAAGGACAAAATGTCACACTCTCTTTCTATTAATGGACACTCATTTGAATTAATTAGTTTATAGACAACTTTTTAATTAAGGACAAAATATTAATAGTTATATTATTTTAATTAATTAAGTTAAATTTCAGTACTACATTTCTTAAAGACAAATACAAGAAAATTATGTTTGAAGTGTAGTATTGAAATTCAACTTAAGTAGTTGAAATTATTAAGGCCACACCATTAGGGCACATTCCCTGAAGTTAAAATTTGAATTTTACCACCTTAGTAAGGGCACACCAATTATTTAAAAAATGCCTAACTTTTGTATCCATCTTCTCCATCTCATTTAATCCACCATCCCCTTTCCGTTCACAGTGACCTTGATCAATATTATGTTTCCATTCAAATTTGTGGACAATCTAACTTTTTTTCACTCTTTTCGTTGCGATGCCAAGTAAGTTCAACAAAATCAATATTTTAGTTTATATATTCGCGTGTTTCATGTTTACTTTATTTATATTTATGAACACATATTTTACTGCTTGAATCAATATATATACACACATTATATGTTCCTTAGGTCTTTTGAGTAAGATATATTCATGTTTATTTCAAAGTATTATCAATAGGTTGAACATTCATGTAGAATAACCTAGCTATTTAATTGCTATCTATATACTGGAAAGAATAAAATGGGGGAAAAACATATTATTTCACCTACTGTGGGTGGTATAAATTTGATTGAAGCCATAATAGATTGAACCGGCCCAAAGAGGTAGAGTCAATAACCGAATTCACTAAAGGTGGTAGCGATGAACAGTAAGTTAGCAATAAGAACAATTGGTTTTTTGTTTGGTGTGTGTAGGTTCCTCCGGTGGCTATTATTCCCAATCCAACAGTACGTCCTCCCTAAGTGTGTGTTTGTGTTCTCCACTAGGCTATAATGGCCTAGAATGATAACAATTTCTCCTACTGTGGGTATGTATGTTGCCTATTTTCTAGTAGAGTTGTTGATCCCCTTATAAGGGTTTATCCTATTCTATTTATACAATTTGGATAGGGTTTGGTGAGACAAAAAATTACTATAAAGGGTAAACTTGATCAATACTCCAAAGAGACAGGTGGTAACAACCCCATTCATACCATTAGAAAAAGTTATACCCCAATGCCTATCTTCCAGCTCAGTTATCTTTGATCCATAACTCGTTATTTGTTGATCGGCCTATAATCCGATCAGATGATACTTCAATCCTCATCGGCTGTGAGGAGTTCTGTCCACAGGATAGGTCCAAGGCCCGTTCATCGAGTTTGGGCCAAAGCCCAATTACAAAATTATGCTCCCACAATTGCCCCCAGGCATTTAAATTTGGCGTAAAGATGGATTCGGATGTCTTCTTCCCTTACATGGATGTTAATCAGAAAGCATTCTTCGTATTCGTAGTTACCCAATGGACTGGAGCTTGATAGGCTGGACACATCTTGCGTAGGGGGTTAGCGGTTTACAGTTGTCACTCATTTGCTTGGTCAGCCTTGTGTTTGAAAAATGGGCGGGTTAGTTCACATCTGAAACCCTTTCGTTCTTCTCCATTTGTCTTCTCGTCCGACACATTGTTTGAGTTCGTTCCACAACAACACAAGCCTCCATTGCTCTTCGCTTAAGTTCACGTCTGCGTCTGGTAGTTCTGTCAAATTTTCATTCTTGGTTTTAATACTCCATTTCTACTTCTTCTTTATGATTTCAGGCATTTGAGTAACTTCCTAAAATCGATTCTCGCATTTCGATTCTTATTGTTGTTTGTTCGTAGCATTTTATTTCTAGAACATGGGTAGATACGCGCTTATAATTGAAGAGTAAAAAGCTGAGGTCACTAGGGCACATATCCCTAAGGGGATTAGTTGGAGAGAATTGGGGGAAGGTGAAAATCCTTTCGCTGAGGATTACAAACTCGCCCATAATGAATATCCCGTTCATCTGTCATTATTCAAAGATTATGATCTTAAGCTGCTGTTAGGTCCATTAATGGTGGATTTTTTTAGGAGGTTCAGTTTGACCCTAGGGCAACTTTCCGCAAATGTAGTCCGAATTATTTGTGGAATAGAAAGGCTTAATGAAATCTATGGTACCAAATGAAGGCTAGAAGAACTTAAGTATTGTTATATCCTCACCAAGAAGGAGTACGAAAATTGTTAGAGTGATATACTAAAAGCCATAATTTTCTTATTGGTTAGGATATGTTATAAGCTTGGTTTTGCTATTTTAATGAGAATCTTTATGGGCAATGGTTGCAATATATTATTTATTTAAATATTGTGCATATGTGTCTTTTATTCCATATAGTAGATGGTTTGGTGTGTAAAGTATAGCTTACACATAGAAGATCATATCATCGATTCTTGTGGAATATAAGTTTAATGGTTCACAGTCTTAGATGGAATTGAACACCTATCGGTAGGATTGTAGCACAAGTTTTAGTAGTTTATCTTGACTACAGGAAACGGTATAGTTTTAACTCGTTGTGATAGTACACTTTGTTTGTATTGAATAGGACCAATTTGGGTTAATTATTTTTATACTGACTATATAAAACAATTTAAAATCCCATGGTTATTATGATTACTTATGCTCTTAATCTTGAAATAATTAATAGACATATATATGTAGTGTTTGTTGTTTTGACTCATTAAAAGTGAGATTCATTTATGGATCAATAATCTTCGTGAATTGAATGACGACACTATATGTATGATGAATATTAATTATTGATGGAATCCACATCCCGGTATAGGGATTAATGATAGCCTCTTGAGAAGCTTATAAGTTTTGATCATGTCAAACCCTGCAGGTGGATTATGTTAATCCGACATGTCAAATAAGTTAAGTGGTAGGCTTAAGGATTAAGAGGTCATTTAAATATAATTGTCAGTAATTTAATTTAAATGACGGTTATCTGTAATCTTAAACGTGGGGAGAATAATAAGTATTTAATAATAAGGAGCTCGAAATATAATTTTTAGATAAGGATGGGAGTGCAATTATAATTCTTTAGTGGTGAGAATTATAATTTATGGAAGGAACTATTTCATAGTGGAATTAGGATTCCAACTTTTCATAGGAAGCCTAAACACTTATTTCTCCTTAAGGTCCCTATCGTAGCCTTATATATATGGCGGCCTTGTCTCTTCTTATAAGAACAATAATTCTCATGAGTTAGGGTTTGTTCTATTGAGAGAGGAGAAAATCTTGGTGATACCGTAGCCCACACATAGTGCAAGATTTGATGGCGGAAGAAATACGATAGAAGATCTTTAAGTTTTCGGCACAGCAATAGTAAATCAATCGTAACTTTTGATCTCACCATTGGATCGAGCTGATTTTTGGATATGTCGTTCGGAACGTAAAGTTACTAGAATTTCACAAAAAATCAGGATGATCAGAAGTCGTTTCAGTGGCAAAAATAATCGATTTTTGCAGCCCAGCGAGAATTAAAAAATCTGACTAAATCGCAATTTGGTACTTTTAAACCCTAGTCTCCTCATATGAATCATCTACATGATCCAAAAAGGTGAAATTCCTTTATTCTTATAGGGTTTTAGCAAAAAATTTTTGTTCAATCTATACGCAATATCAAACGATCCTGTATTTTTGTCTCCATCAGTTGAGGCGTCCTAGTAAGCGAAGCTGCAACATTGGTCATATCAGACTCCTGAAGGATTTAAAGTCTTTCCTAACAGTCTTTTATATGCATGATGACTCAAGACCTAAATGTGAAATGCTTGTTTTATAAAACACTAGTGTTCACGCGAGAGTCGTGGATTGGGTTGTTCACACTAGGCAATCAGTAGTTTCATTATAATAAGGCCATGAAGCGCCTCCACATGTACATGTTTCTGAATCAATGAAGAACAACTTTATTTTCTACAATGCCCTTGTTTATATTGTTTACTTATCGATATGTTACTTGAATGATATACTCTTGCAGACTGTGTGATCCACATGTTATATTAAGTCAATGAACATATATTGCCTCCAAAACTAGATGAGTTCTTTAATAAAATTGACATACTAATCGTAGTCATGCCTTTAATACATAAAAGCCTTGCCGATCAAGATTTTTCATCAGATTTTAATATAAAATTTTTAACCAAATGAAGGTTCCTAGGAGTAAACTGCCTTATCGAACAAGGTCTTATACAAAATTTTGCCTCCAGAAAAGGAAAGGTTTCATCAAGTCCATTGATTGCCTTGCCGAACAAGATTTTAAGTGGGTTTTGCCTTCAGATAATAAAATTTTGCCTTTGGACGATAAAAGGTCTTATTTGTTTATTTGCCTTGCCTAGCAAGGTCTTATGAGAAGAATTTCGCCTTTAGATAGTAAAAGGTCTTATTTGTTTATTTGCTTGCCGAGCAAGGTCTTATGAAAAGAATTTCTCCTTTAGATAATAAAAGGTCTTATTTGTTTATCTACATTGCCGAGCAAGGTCTTATGAATAACGTTAAGTTTTGCCTTTCGGAAGAGGGGAGGTCTTATAAAATTCAATGCCTTGCTGGATAAGGTCTTTCGTAATGTACGCCTTGGAGGAGACATGGATAAGAGCTTTGGATCCATTTGGGACTCGCTGGATTTATTGCTCTGGGCTTGATAAACGCTTAATATTGTCATTCATACGCTCATTTTCGGAGTTGTTTGATGCGTTTATTTCTCTAAAACTACTCGGTTTGCCAACTTATTTCGCGATTAGTCTCGTAACACTTTTGTATTTAACAATGCTTGGAAAGGCACATTTTTGTGTTCATTTTGGTGTCTCTAGATTTCAAGAAATATTGTATTTAATACAATGGTGGAATTTTCCATGGGATAAAAAGAATCAAAGAAAATGGAAGTCTCCATGTCCATGTGATTAAAGAGCATCCAAGAAAGTAGAAGTCTCCATGTGATTAAAGGAAGAAAGTGGAAATCTCCATGTGATGGTGTCTTTAGATTTCAAGAAATATTGTATTTAATACAATGGTGGAATTTCCCATGGGACAAAAGGAATCAAAGAGAGTGGAAGTCTCCATGTCCATGTGATTAAAGAAAGAAAGTGGAATTTGTTGACCTTGAAGGTCTTAATCTTATTTTGATAATAACAATAAATCAATCATGTGTAATTTAACATGTTCTTGATATAAGATTATAGATTTCTTATTTGGAAAATCAAGAATAGCATGATTGCTCAGAGGAAGTTTGACTAGGATCATTCAATCAATATCCGAATCAAGATCATTCTTCTACAAGCGTTGGACAAGACAAGAAGATCAATCTCATTACTCACAAGCTAGTAATGCAAATCCATGGAGCACAAAGATCAAGAATCATATGCAAAAGCTTCAAGGGAAAAGCTTCAAGTGAAGAATCAATTTGAAGAAACAAATCGAAGCATTTATAAAATTGAGTGAGTGCTTAGATTTTATGTAAAATATGTCATTGATCATTTATATAGCTCATACAATGTTTTAACCATGACAAAATTGATCAAAACTAGTTTTAACTTTGAAAACAATTTTTACCGAAATCTTGTCTTCTTGGAAAATTCACTATAAATTCACATGAATGAATTTTGATACAAAAACTATTTTAGAAGTCTTAAAAAACTATTTTTGACATTCTCCAAGCATTGAAATCAATTTCGGAGTCAAAATACAAAAGTCAAAAAATGCACAAAACGTCCCCACTCCAGAAGGATGTAGTCGACTACATGGTTAATGGAGGAGTCGACTACACCATGTAGTCGACTACACGGTGCTCTGGGTAGTCGACTACCTTGCAAAATATAGCCGTTGGAACTTTTTCTACAGTCCACTTTTGGCCCATTAATTTATTTTTTCTCCTTAAACGGCTATAAACTTTTTCTACCTATATATATGAGTTCTAAGGCTCATTTTAAACAACTTGAATGATCTTACAAACCCACATTTCACATATTCACATTATTCAAGTTTGAAAGCTAAGGCATTGATCAATCTTTTCCTTCTTTGAGCTTATATTCATTGATCAACTTTGATATCTCTTAGTGTGAGCTTCATTTGTAATTTGTTATACACGAGAACTATTGTACATTGGTGTTTGTCACCAAAACTTGTTCAAATTATTTTTGTGAGAGGTGTATCTCATAGAATTAGCAAGAGAGATTTCTTGTGAGAGTATTGAGGGTATTTCAATACTTGTAAGAGTGTGTGAGAAGAATATACTTGTAGAGGTTTGATCTTCACCAGGAAGGAGATCGGTTATAGTGGAAATTATCGGGGAACTAACCGAGCGCGGAGTAGGGGTTTTCAAGCCGAATCGTGTGGACAAAAAACCTCGACTTCGATTGGTTTAATCTTTCTCTTTATCATTGATTGTTTAAATTGTTTGAGATTACTTAATTATTTGCTCTTGTGCTTGATTGTTTATTTGCTTACATTCCTTGATAAATTTGTTTAGTAAATTGCTTTACTCAAACATTTTCGAAAAGTATTTAAGTTCCGCATTAAGTTTTGAAAACCCTATTCACCCCCCTCTAGGGTTGAAATCCGACCAACAAAATTCTCCATGTGATTAAAGAGCATCCAAGATGGTGGATTTATCCACCAAAAATAAAATAAGCATTGTTTATTTTTCGCATCCAACACAGCTCTCCTATTTATAGTCTTAATTGTTGCTTTGGAGAGGGGTACTTTTATTACTTCTCATTTCTCAATTTATTGAGAGCTTGTAATATTTTTTTCTAGAGAGAGAAATGGAGTTCACTTTTATAATTCTTGTCTCTACATTTATTATGGAGTAAATTTCTTTGCTAAGGCTAAAAGATGAAATTTGCAATGCATTAATTATGTAAGTTCAATTCTCATTCCATTGTTAGTATTGTTAAATACTTTTTGAATCCTTCATCTTCTCCATTTTTTCAACCATTCATAAGCTAGTAAGATAATTTTCATATGATGATTTGACTTTGTATGCCTTGTATACATAGATCTCAAGCATTAATGAGAAAATGATACACTTGTGTATTTCTTACTAGCTTATGTCCATTCTTTCTTTGAATGAGATACTTTTCATTGCCAAGCATGATTAGTTTTTGAATATTCATGGAAACAGCATAAATTTGAGATTTTAATCTTTTAATACTTTAATGATATGTTGAGTGCTTTCTACACTTTATGTGATTTTAAGACTCATCATCTTCTTAGTTAAAGTATTGCTAAAGAGGATCTTTTAAATTTATGTCATAAACAGCTTCATTAATCATTTTAAGGATTCAATTTGTATTTATCAAATAAGTCTACATAGGACGGTTTGACCTCCACCTAGACCTCCCAATCTTAGACAAATGAAATTTTATGATTTATCGAGCTAAACTCCTTGTAGTTGGCTATTTTCATAATCAAGTCATTTGCCTAGGGGAAACTAACAATGAGTTCTTAAATGCCTAGTTTAAATTTATGCCTTTTTTTTTTGTGTATTTTAAGTTTGAATCTTGGTTGATATTATATGGGAATGGGTTGCACTTGCTTCACACCCTTTGTCACAAGATAAAAATGAGAGATACACTTGTGTTGATATTTGCTTACACCCTTTCTTTATATGGCATTTATATGGGAATGGGTTGCTTTTGCTCCACACCCTTTTGCTTAAAAATGGGTAAAATATTCAACACTTAGGAATTGCATTGAGAACTTTGAATGAGATTGATTTCACTTAACTTTGCAAAACAAATGAATTCTATAATGCCTTAGCCTTTTCTCATCTATTATTACATCATTTTAATTTTTATTGCAAGACTTTAAAATCAACAACTAAAATCAACCAATCATATTCTCTTAAACAAAGCCTTGGGCTCGTAATCACCACATCGTCTTTCCGACCATCCTTGTGGTTCGACACTTGGACTTACCAAGTATTATAACTTGACAACCTGCACTTGGGTACCTAAGCACAGAAGTATTTTCGGCGCGTCAGGGCTTGGACTGGTCGCGGGGTGAAACTGAGGCATTATGCTGGAGACGTGATACGAGAGTTGTTGTGAGATTGTGATTATGCTATTATTATTATTGTATTGTATCATGTGTCGTATTGGTTTATGTATGTTGCCTCGATTATGATATAAACGATGTTGAGAACTGTTGAGCCTTCCATAATGTATTAATACATAAAGTGGAAAGACATAATGACTATTGAACTTAGAGATGGTATATGGGTATACAGACGCGTACGGATTATAGAATAGCGAGCCAGATCATAATGCATATAATGTACTAATAATTGAAAGGGAAATCGTAACTAACGAGATAGTCTAATGAGAGTATGCCGTAATATAACGGTTTAGACGAAAGATCTTGGGGCGAAGCCTATTAGCTAGTAAAGCATAGGCTCCATAATGAATTATAATTAAAGAGGAAATAATAAATACTTGGTTAATAGTTATGTCTTACGGAATAAGGGCCGGATATCATAGTAAAGCATGGGGTTGCACTTGTGAGTGGATAATCTATAGCATGTCAAACTGTAGGGAGCTATAATTTGATATGAGGTGACTGTAGACAATCAATCTCCTTAGGTTGTGGAATTTTCAGAGATTAATTGTGACGCCCCGAATCCCATTATGAGATTTTCACCTCCGAGACCCGGTTAATCACGGATGCCGTGCGTGACGGCTGGTTTAATTACGTAAAAAAAACAACTTTTAAAACATTCCTCTAATAAAAGATGATCTGAGGAAAAACCCGTTTTTTCAAAATTTCAGCATATAGAGTCCGTATACACAATGATCCACCCTGTTAAGTTTAAAAGCATTTTCATACAAAAACAACCCAAACCAATCCACATTTTAAATTCAGCCCACATATATGAAAACCATTTACATGAGCCTTATTACACGTCCTTGATACATTAATACAAAAATCCAATTATTATAAGAGGATTTATATACATTAGAACATGATCAAAATCAATTATACAATATAATCCTTCTCGAGGAGGACTAAAAGGTTTAAGGACATCAGAGGGCCTCTAAATTCATGAACCACGTGCCACCCAAAATGCTAAACTTGCAAAACTGTTTAGAAAATGGGATGAGCCAAATCCGGGCCTAGTGGGAACTATATAAGTGCAGTATGAAAGCACGTGTAACTTTTACAGAAAGTAATTACTTTATTTTAGTATAATAGTTAAAGACAATAAAATGCAATGAAACCCACACCCACTTGCATACCAAACCTCCCTAGGAATTCTACTCCTATGGTTAGAAGCTAACTATCCGGTTTATTGCTCACGGTCCCACAAATTCCCATATACGTCATTTTAATGATCTCACATTCTCCTAAGGGGTGGGTTCTAGGATTACTTTGATGAATTATTATCCTTCGATGGTTCACCATGCTAAGGAGGATTCTTACTATTGTGTATATCAACCCTGTAACCTAATCATCTCGTACCTATCTCGGAAATCAATAACTATCGGTCAAGTATTCATTATTTCCTCCTTGTTATTAATTTATTATGACATTCTTACTTGACCGACTAACAAGCATTGCTACTTGATCCCTCGTCCCACTCATCCTGGTACGATGTCTCCCATTTAACCATTTCATTAGCTATGTTTGCCACTTCAGTTATTAGTATGTTATGTTTATGAGGTAAGATCAACGGTTCTCTATGTGTATTATGTACCATTCAATGGAATATGCGTTCAATTTTATATTATCCACAGTATATCTAAGACAAAGCATATATAAGATGGTTATAAGATATAACACAGTAACATTCATCTAGACTACCAAGATAATACAAATAATCTTCCACCCCGGTCTGCATTTTGTGGCCTAAGCAGGGCCTCCCGTTAGTTTTCGTGCACGGTTTCGGGTCTTGCACCTAGGAGACTGTGTCCCAACTTCCGACCTCAATCGTTAGAGACCAAACCCGGGACCATCATGGACTTTGCAATCCCACTATCATATGTCATATCAACAGCAATCATATAATGTATACATCTCTCAATAATCGCACAACTAAGTCATAATAAGATATTAAGGCATATAACGTTGATAAGGCAATTCTCATCATACACGTTATCATCATTCATATATAGTTGTGTAAGTAACGAGCCCATATATGAGGGAACCAATGTGTATATCATTCATATATGTATATACATACATGTGTAACAAACCCACACAATCCATTGCATTTAGAATCTAACATACACTACCTGATAACAGGTCTTAACTGACTCTTACAGTCGCTTAAGACCACTTCTCCGTCTCTTAAGTCTTAAGCGACTAACTATCAGTCGCTTAAGTATTGTCGCATAAACCGAGTGGCTGTAGTTCTTAAGTGACTGAACAATATGGGTCCGTCCCTTAAGAAACCCTTAAGCCACGAACTCAAACTCCGTCGCTTAAGGCTTAGGCGACTAAAGGAAATAGTTTAGTCACTTAAGTTAAGCCAGCTTAAGCGACTGACAAAGCCATTGTCAGTCTCTTAAGCTGGGCCAACTTAAGCGACTAACAAAGGGTTTTTCAGTCTCTTAAACTGGGCCAACTTAAGCGACTAACAATGGCCTTTTCAGTCTCTTAAGCTAGGCCAGCCTAAGCACACTGGCAATGCATTCTCAGTCTCTTAAATTAGGTCACTTAAGAGACTGACAAAGCATTATCAGTCGCTTAAGCTGGCCACTTAAGCAACTGACAATTGCTATGTTAGTCCCTTAAGTGAAGAAATACCATTCTATAGCCATTTGCAATTTTAGCAGCCTGCAGGTTTGCTAAACCTGCAATTCAAATCAATTCACACCTGCAATTCACACCTAAACTTGCTACCAATTCACATTTGCAATTTATACTAATATGATTTCAATAACAAGTGTTCTTACAAAGAGTCAACACAAATACGAGTGTATAATTCACAAACATACAAACATTAAATGTAGTTCACTTACGACATTAAAAACTTATTCATAAAAAATACAAGTCTAATAAAAAAAGTTTTAAAAGTACAAATTATCTCTGACTGGTATTCGAACCAGTCACCGCCTCACGAGTCTTTTTAAGCTGCCTTACCATGTCATGAATATCTGCGAATTGTCCCTCAAGATGGCAAATGCGTTCATTTGCTGCCTTGAGTTCCTCCCTCTGAGACTTGAGTTCCTCATCCTGAGACTTGACCTTCTCTTCCAAGATCGACTCAGAAACAAACGCCCGTACTCCACCTCTCTTTGTTTTATTGCAGACAAGAATTAAGAGTATGCATGTGGTTACTCAGAGCAAATGGCACAGTGGAAAAGAGAAGTCGCGCCAAACAAACATAATGAAGGATGGAAAACCAAGCAATGAACAGAACTGCATAAAAGAAAGTAATCATGAGGGACACCATAATAGTAATAGATAGATTAGACGTAGTATTAAGACTAACGCTATAGAGACCAAATCTAATTAGAAACCATGAATAACTTGCCATGTAACTTTGACTATTCGGTATGTCATTCATCAAATTAGCGTGTGCAGCATATCAATTTTTTAGAAAGTTAAAAGATTCCTTTATTATCCAACAATTTTCAAATTTTAAATTATAGATATACCGTGAGCCGCCAAAAGTTGGAGAGAGAGAGAGAGAGATGAGGGGGGAAGAGTGTTAGGAGTGCAAACTTGTAATGGAGTTAAACCACTACCAAGCTATGCCATGATCACTCTAGTATGGTCAAAAATTCAAAGGATCGAGTGATCAGGGGTGGGGGCAGAGTGTACGTGCATTTCTTCGTGTAAATTGGATTATTGATTTCAAATAATTCAGGAATAAAGTATAACTAAATTTCTTTAGCATTATAATATGACATTTGGTGGCACTGTTTATTCAATCTAAGGATGAGAGTACTTGTAGAAAAGTATCCATAAAAAAAAAAATTACATTAATTTTTTGCATAAGAGTACTTGTAGAAAAGTGTCCATAAAGATGAAAATACAACACTGCTCAAGTATAAAATAAAACCAATCAAAACTTCAAATGCCATCTTGTCTTTCCATGGAATTCAATTCTCCATGTGAATTCCATTACTGCCCATGTCAATTATGTGAATTCCACAGAGTCAGAGATGGAGAATATATAAACAGGAGTATTGGAACTCCCTATATCTACAAGTACTAATTTGGTTCGAGTTTTTTCCTTTTCCAAGAACCCTAAATAACCTTAAACATAAAATCTCGACTCACCTTAAGAGTTGCGAATTATCTACGCCTAAACTTGATGTGAAATTACTAATTTAGGATTCCGAGAAAGCCAAAAAAGGAAATAGTAGAACCAAACCAGCACCATCGAGAAAGCAAATTTTGATGTATTGTAGCTTAGTTTTACATACCCGGAAGACTGCATCAGCTTCCGTAATCTGGTTGCTAGCTCATTTAGCTACTTCCAAAGGCTCTCTTCAACTTATCTGTGAGCACACAAAAGAAAATAAGATTTTTGCAGCGAAAAACTACAGAACAAATTTGGAGTCCAGCGGTTGCTGGAAGAAACACAGTTAGGTTCCAAAAATAGGGCCTGTGACGAGAAAGTTGACTATGTGTATGCTTGATAACTTTACATTTGTTCTTGTACCTGTGTGTATCTTTTATAAGGTGGGTATGTATTGGTAGTTCATCATATGTACATTTGTGCATAGCTATACATAAGTATGCATTCATGCGCACATGTGCAAGTTTGTGTGCAAGTTGATCAATTTCAGTCATTTAAGTGAAAAAAAATTATAAAAAAAATTATTGTAAAAATTTCCTAAGCGACAGATATATATAATCAATTACTTAAAAATTACTTAAGTGACTGACATTGATCAATGTCAGTCACTTAAGTAAAAATAAAAAATTCTAAAAAATATTATTTCTTAAAAATTCTCAAGCGACATATATTTATAATCAGTTGCATATGAATTACTTAAGCGACTAAAGTTGATCAATGTTAGTCGCTTAAGTGAAAAAAATTCTAAAAAATATTGTTTTAAAAAATTCCTAAGCGACGGATATATACAATCACCAGCTTACGAATTACTTGTGCGACAGAAGTTGATCAACGTCAGTCACTTAAGTGAAAATAAAAAAATCTTAAAAATATTTATTTATTTATTTAATTATTTAATAATAACAATATTAATAATAATAAATGAAAAAAAATGTTGAAAAATATTATTTATTTAATTAATAATAATACTAACAACAATGATAAAAAATGCTGAAGTACATTATTTATTTATAAATAATAATAATAAAAAATGAAAAAAAAATGCTTAAAACGATTATTTATTTATTTAATAATAACACTAAAAAAAATAATGAATAATATTATTTATTTATTTATTACAATAATAGTGAAATCGATCTAAGGAATTCCAAATCGGAACATATCAATTATCATCATCGTCCTCATCGACATCCTCATCATCATCGCTTAAAATGTCATTGTTAAACCCTTATGCATCGTCGTCATCGTCATTATCATCGTCTTCATCATCATAGTTGGGAACTTCCACTTGTGGTAGATCACCAAGTTCGATGGTGAAACCAGAGATAGGAATGTAACTCAAGTGATACTCTTGATAGGGTTCTTGTACTTCAAACTCTTGAGTGGCGGTTTCATCTCTTGCAAGTGTGCTATCATTGTACGTACCTTTGAGTAACATCACATGAACGACTTTCCAATCAACACTTGCCAACGGATCATTTACATAAAACACTTGTCTTGCTGTTTTGGCAAGAATAAATGGTCTATCTTCTTACCAACTAGTCGAAGTGTTCACTAACAAAAGACCATGATCTAACTTTGTGCTATCGGGATCTTCCGGGTCAATGTTGTACCATTTACACTTGAATAACACCACTGGCATGCCTTTTGCATACTTTAGCTCGACAACTGCCTCAAGAATCCCATAGTACGGGACGTCATCCGCTACTACCATCACTCCACTATTCTAAGTCTTCCCGTCATATTGTGAATATATGGTGTAATTTTGAGGCCGGCCTTCCATAACGAAGGTATATTTGAAGTTTCACCGTGGTGGTCCCATATAGTATACTCCTCCATAATACTATTACCGATCAAGTGTTTGTACATCCCATTAACATTAAGCCGCCATTTATGGTTACGACATTTTGTGTAGAGACACTTAAATAATCCAGTCGGTTCATTAGTATTTTGTACTACAAACTCCAAGAATTTGAGAACCCCCATAATGAAAGGGTCTGAACCTCTGCAGCACTACATCTAACTCTTATACATGTTCCCTATTATTTATTCATGAAAGATATATACATAATTATATATATATTTATTATAAAAATTTATATTATATAATTTTCTTTTATATATTAATATAATTTTCTAATCAATATTTTTGTATATAAATATTATGTATATAGTATTATACATAATATTATATATATAAATATTTATTAGACACTAAGTATATATATAATTAGTGTTAATATAGTATATAGTATTATACATAATTAGTGTATATAATATATACACTAATTATATATGTAATTAATGTTACTATTATGTATATAGTATTATACATAATATATATATATATATAGATATATACATAATTATATATATTAATATAATTTTCTAATAAATATTTTTATATATAATGTTATGTATAATACTATATTTACACACAATATTATGTATATAGTATTATACATAATATTATATATACAAATATTTATTATACACTAAGTATATATATAATTAGTGTTAATATAGTATATAGTATTATACATAATTAGTGTATATATAATGATGGGCTAAATATTAATTTACCATTGGCCTACAAAAATAAAAAATAATTTTACCATTGGCCAACAAAAATAATATTCTCCACTTTCTTTTTTATTCCACACTTTTCTTTAAATAATTATTCCACTCCATTATATTCCACACTTTCCTTTAAATAATTATCTCACCCCATTATATTCCACACTTTCCTTTAAATAATTATCCCACTCCATTATATTCCACACTTTCCTTTAAATAATTATCTCACCTAATTCCACAAAAAATTGCCTTTTGCCCTTCATTTTTACCAAATTTATATTTTTTCCATTCTCCATTTACCTATAAATACCCCCCACCATTCATTCATTCAACACACAACAAAAACATATATTCTTTCTCTCTTAAGATCCATCTATCTCTTCCAAGAGATATAAAGCCATTGGCAATATAAATAAAAGCCAATTCGAGAAGAAATAGAAGAGTCATATACTCTCTATTTTCATACCCCAAAAATTAGAAGGGTCTTATACTCTCTATTTTCATACCCCAAAAAATAGAAGAGTCTTATACTCTCTATTTTCATACTTCAAAAAATACCAACAACCCTTATACACTCTCTCTCCTACACAGTTTATTATTTATTCTGTTGAAATATTTGTAATCCTAATTCTATACTTATAAATAGAATTAAGGAAATTATAGAGAGAGAAGTTGGTAGCTTGTATTATCATCCAAATTGATTGCCTTTGAACTAATACAACACAAGCACACACAAAAGGAGGACGTACCACTGGAATAGCATAAGCGCTACCGGGGCAACCTTCCTTAAAAAAAAAAGTCATGTGTTCATTATTGCGCCGCATTTATTTTTTATTCATCGATATTCGCTTATTGATTAGTTAATTATCAATTTCTAGATTTTGACACCATCATATAATATAGTATATACATAATTAGTGTATATACTATATACATTAATTATATATATATATATACATATTTAAACTAACACTAAAACTAGATTTTGAACACTAAAATTATATTTTTAACACTAATTAGCTCAACTTATCTACTATGAACACGAAATTTAGTAATAAATTAAGATAAATAAGAGAGATTATACGAACTTAAAGATCAAATACGAGGTAAGAACAAAGCCTTTGGTGGTAGAAATGGTGATTTGCACCTCAAAGTCGCTTCTCCTTTGACCAAAATGCATCTTTCAACCCAAATGCATTATGAGAAAAGGCTATGCATTTAACTAAAAAAAAAAAACACTTAAGCGACTAATAATGAATTGTCAGTCGCCTAAGTAAGATCTTAAGCGACTGACAATGTTCAAAGTCAGTCTCTTAAGCAGTATGGTCAAAGTCCTATGCCTTTGTCTTAAAAATTGTCAGTGGAAGCTTTTAAGCGACTAACATATGGATCTAAGTCGCTTAAGATCTCTTAAGCGACTAACATAGGTGAGTCTCTTAAGTGTAGTCGTTTAAGATCTCTTAAGCGACAAACATAGGTGAGTCTCTTAACTGTAGTCGCATAAGGTCTCTTAAGCGACTAACAAAGTGCGGTCGCTGAAGTATTGTCGCTTAAGAGTCTCCTAAGGGACTAATTAACTTTAGTCTCTTAAGTGTAGTCGCTTAAGCATACTTAAGCGACAGATTGTAATGTTAGTCGCTTAAGAAGTGTTTAAGTGACTGACGGAAAAAAGTTAGTCTCTTAAGATCATTTCTGGTGTAGTGATATCTCATTCCATTTTGCCAACAATGCACTTCACCTCATACTCCGTTCACCGTTCATATGTCATCAACAAAGTATTATTATTCTATCAGTATTAGATTGCCAACTGGTTTGTATCATCATAATCATGGATACCGGGCCATTCACCATAGGCCTTACCGCTCCGTAATTATTCTCATGTACATAGTCAATCAGTTCATAATCAATAGCTCTTGTCATATATAATTTCATGTATATCGAACCCGAGCCATAATATTCTTATGTCATTTTATTAAGCTGGGTGTTTATTATTGAAATTCTCGCCTAATCAGTGCACTAACGGCACTACAGTATTTTATGATTGTGACCAGGACAATCTATGCCCCACCAAATCATGTTCATCACATTCTTAACTTGTACCAAGATTATATCCGCATTACTAGTCTTATTAATGTTCTACATAAGGCAATCAACCCAAAGGTTATTGCGTATAGCTCCACCGTAATGGTTTTTGGTACGAATCTCATTAATAGCTTTCTACCCTTACTTCTAATGTTATATTTATATGTATCCATCATCCATAACTCACAATTAAAGATTCTTTAAGCAAAAACCCCTCAAATACCCAATATCCAGTTCATACGCGTAGCTACATGATGGGTTCATGATAACTTTTTGTGTATATGAGCTAAAACATAGATTTAGATGCTCAATCATGCAATACAAACAATAATCTACCAATATTAACTCCCAATCGCAACTCTAAATAGCCCAACCCATTTAATGAGCACACAACCTAGGGTTTGTAAGAAATTTCCCCAATTTGATTTCAAACTTCTAATTCAATAAGTAATTATTTCAAAAATAGTTTAATTAGTAGTGTTCCCACCTTAGAGAAGTCGAAACGCATAGTTGATGAAGCGTGGAAGTCCAATAGCGAAACCCTAGCTCCATGCTTAAGCTCCAATGGTAGGAACAAAGGCTTGGGATGATGAATAGTGTTTTGGGTGAGGATTGGTGTGATCGAAGCTTAAATCTTTGGTAGGTGATGAAAGATAATTAGGAATCTCCCAAAGAACTCTCTCCAACGAGCTCTCACCTCTCTCTAACTCTATCTAAAGTTGTGGGTCGAAAAATGAGGGAGGAGGATGCTTAAAATGGCGTATAAATGCTCAAAACCGACTTTCTGGTGTACCATGATCGATCATGGTCTCCACTGCCAGCACAGGCATTTTGGATCTGGAGCACTGTTTGTAATTCTACCATAACTTCTTGCTCGGAACTCTGATTGAGGTGATCTTTATGCCCACGGAAAGCTAATTCAAATATATGAAACTTCCTAAAAGGAAGTTTCTTCAAATTCAGGATGTATAATTCATAAAAATTCACCGAAGACAGCGCTCTGCCGAAGCGGTACCGAATAAACAAATTTTACAAACCGGCCTACTTCGGACACTGTTTTGACCAATGAGGAGTGTGAATTGGATTTTGGTCAAAACACGGAAGTTGTAGAATGGTATGAAACCTAGACATAGGTGTAAACGGAGACTAAATTGGATAACAGATGAAGAAGTTACAAGGCCTCAAAGTTAGCCAAAAATAAAGAAATCGCATAAAGTGAAAACACGCGATCGACATCTGGATTTTAATCCGGACCACCCGAATTATGAAGCGATTGATTTAACAAACTTAATATGTATAAAATGACATGTTAGTAGCATCGATTCATGTTTGGAGGGCTCAGAACCCGTAACTCGCGCTCCAACGGAGATTAAGCCGCAACCGGGCTTAAGAGAAGTTCAATGCGGAACAAAATAGAACACGGGGTATTACATTAATCTTATAGAATGGTTAGAGGATAGATCGGGTTATTGGATAAATGGCTTTCGGGTAGCTAGGATAGGAATCCTAGTGGGGTTGCATGCACTCGGGTTTGCATTGCATTGCATTGCACGTTTTTAAACTATTACATTAAAGTAAAGTATTTTCTATACAAAACCTATATAGTTTTCACTGAGCCCGGATTTGGCTCATCCCGTTTTCCAATAGTTTTGGAAGCATAGCATCTCGGGTGGAGTATGATGTGCGTGTATAGAGGCCTCTGATGTCCACAGTCTACGTCTAGATAATTAGGAATCTCCCAAAGAACTCTCTCCAACGAGCTCTCACCTCTCTCTAACTCTATCTAAAGTTGTGGGTCGAAAAATGAGGGAGGAGGATGCTTAAAATGGCGTATAAATGCTCAAAACCGACTTTCTGGTGTACCATGATCGATCATGGTCTCCACTGCCAGCACATGCATTTTGGATCTGGAGCACTGTTTGTAATTCTACCATAACTTCTTGCTCGGAACTCTGATTGAGGTGATCTTTATATCCACGGAAAGATAATTCAAATATATGAAACTTCCTAAAAGGAAGTTTCTTCAAATTCAGGATGTATAATTCATAGAAATTCACCGAAGACAGCGCTCTGCCGAAGCGGTACCGAATGAACAAATTTTACAAACCGGCCTACTTCGGACTTTGTTTTGACCAATGAGGAGTGTGAATTGGATTTTGGTCAAAACACAAAAGTTGTAGAATGGTATGAAACCTAGACATAGGTGTAAACGGTGACTAAATTGGATAAGAGATGAAGAAGTTACAAGGCCTCAAAGTTAGCCAAAAATAAAGAAATCGCATAAAGTGAAAACACGCGATCGACATCTGGATTTCAATCCGGACCACCCGAATTATGAAGCGATTGATTTAACAAACTTAATATGTATAAAATGACATGTTAGTAGCATCGATTCATGTTTGGAGGGCTCAGAACCCGTTACTCGCGCTCCAACAGAGATTAAGCCGCAACCGGGCTTAAGAGAAGTTCAATGCGGAACAAAATAGAACACGGGGTATTACATTAATCTTATAGAATGGTTAGAGGATAGATCGGGTTATTGGATAAATGGCTTTCGGGTAGCTAGGATAGGAATCTTAGTGGGGTTGCATGCACTCGGGTTTGCATTGCATTGCATTGCACGTTTTTAAACTATTACATTAAAGTAAAGTATTTTCTATACAAAACCTATATAGTTCCCACTGAGCCCGGATTTGGCTCATCCCGTTTTCCAATAGTTTTGGAAGCATAGCATCTCGGGTGGAGTATGATGTGCGTGTATAGAGGCCACTGATGTCCACAGTCTACGTCTAGATAATTAGGAATCTCCCAAAGAACTCTCTCCAACGAGCTCTCACCTCTGTCTAACTCTATCTAAAGTTGTGGGTCGAAAAATGAGGGAGGAGGATGCTTAAAATGGCGTATAAATGCTCAAAACCGACTTTCTGGTGTACCATGATCGATCATGGTCTCCACTGCCAGCACAGGCATTTTGGATCTGGAGCACTGTTTGTAATTCTACCATAACTTCTTGCTCGGAACTCTGATTGAGGTGATCTTTATGTCCACGGAAAGCTAATTCAAATATATGAAACTTCCTAAAAGGAAGTTTCTTCAAATTCAGGATGTATAATTCATAGAAATTCACTGAAGACATCGCTCTGCCGAAGCGGTACCGAATGAACCAATTTTACAAACCGGCCTACTTCGGACACTGTTTTGACCAATGAGGAGTGTGAATTGGATTTTGGTCAAAACACGAAAGTTGTAGAATGGTATGAAACCTAGATATAGGTGTAAACGGAGACTAAATTGGATAAGAGATGAAGAAGTTACAAGGCCTCAAAGTTAGCCAAAAATAAAGAAATCGCATAAAGTGAAAACACGCGATCGACATCTGGATTTCAATCCGGACCACCCGAATTATGAAGCGATTGATTTAACAAACTTAATATGTATAAAATGACAGAACCTGTTACTCGTGCTCCAACGGAGATTAAGCCGCAACCGGGCTTAAGAGAAGTTCAATGCGAAAAAAAATAGAACACGGGGTATTACATTAATCTTATAGAATGGTTAGAGGATAGATCGGGTTATTGGATAAATGGATTTCGGGTAGCTAGGATAGGAATCCTAGTGGGGTTGCATGCACTCGGGTTTGCATTGCATTGCATTGCACGTTTTTAAACTATTACATTAAAGTAAAGTATTTTCTATACAAAACCTATATAGTTCCCACTGAGCCCGGATTTGGCTCATCCCGTTTTCTAATAGTTTTGGAAGCATAGCATCTCGGGTGGAGTATGATGTGCGTGTATAGAGGCCTCTGATGTCCACAGTCTACGTCTAGTCCTTCTTCGGGAAAGGACTACATTATATAGTCGTTTCGGTTTCCTTTGATTGAAATGGACTATGATTTGATAAACAATTTGTATTATAAATTTGTAGAAATGGTTTTATATATGTGGAGTGCATTTGAAATTGTGGTTGGATGTGATTATTCATATTACATGGTTTTAAACCTTACATGCCAGTTTCTTATTTAAATAAACTCCACATGTCGTGATTTTGTAAAATGAGCTTTTAAACAGGATCGTGTTTTATTTAAGAAAAGTTTTTAAAAGTTGTGATGATTTTAATATTTTAAACCTGCCGTCGTTGAAGCAACTCAAATAACGCTCTTCGATAAAGCCCAAGTGCAGGCACGTCAAGTTGTAATATAGTCTCGGAAGTCCGAGTGTCAAACCACAGGGATAAGTGAAAAGGAATGGAATGGATTACGGATTTTACGGTTTTCAGATTTGTGTGAGTTGGATTTGTTGTAAAACAACGTGAATGTAAAGCAATTGTGAAAATTAATAAGAAAGCACTAAGGTATGTGGAGGTTAGTTACAATTTAATACACGGTGATCAGTAGCTCATACAAAGATTTCAAGACAAGGTTTCTCAAGATATGGGAAATGTTGGTGTATCTCTCAATAGCAAAGGGTGCGACGCAAGGCGACTCATTCCCAAATTGAAGCTATATCAAGAGAGAGAAGAACAACATTCCACCAAAGACGAAGCCACCATTCCTATCTCTTAGCTACGGGTGTGAAGCAAGGCAACCCATTCCCGATGAAGCTAATCCGAGATAGATATGACAAACTCATCATAAAAAGATTTAACATGAAGCAAGTGTATGAAATCTCATGATTTAAAGAATGAAAATTATAAAGTGAATCCTAACAATGAAACGGAATGAAGTTTATGGGATAAATTTGTCATCTCATCATTTATCACTCATGGTAGAAAATAAAGAGTCTAAGTATCACATATAGTGTAAGAAGCACTCAATATATCAATAAATGAATCAAAGATAAGCTAACAAATTTATAATCCATCTATGGAGTTTTATGAACTATTTATAATTCCTACAAAAAGGTCAAAAACTCCATGAATGGGGGAAAAAGACTACAAGCTTTCTAGAACCATAAAAATATGTTGTATGATCATTAACAACCAAGAACTAAATATACAAGGCATATAAAGTCTTAACTTATCATGAAAATACCTAGAAAGCTTGAAAGAATGGATGATATGATGAAGCAAAGGAGTCATAAACATTTATCAAACTTTAAACATGGATTGAGCCATTAATCACCAAAAATCATATCGCAATCAACCTCCGTAACCTTAGTAATAGACTACTCCATAATAGATGCAAAAACAAATATTATAGAAGAAGAAATCATTCTTACAAATCAAAAACTTACCATAGAGAAATGAAGAACAATGAACAAATAGCTCTCCCTTCTCTCTAGAACTTCTAAAATGTGTCTAACTAGATAATGATCTATATCCCCTCCCTTAGACTAAAAACAATAGCTAAAGGGATGGAAAAACTAATAAAATAAACAAAAGAAAAATATCTAGGAACCAAAACCCCCGAAATAAGGCTAAAAGCAGGAGTTGGTGGCTGTCCCCGCCAGGCCATGATCGATCATGGCCAACCCATGATCGATCATAGGGTCCTCTGCCTGAAGGCCAATTTGCACCATGATCGATCATGCTTCTGGGAAATTCCTCATATCAGCATTTTGCGAGCTGTTGACTAGCTCTTGATCAATTCTTCGAAGGCCATTGCATCGTATGCCTATAAACACATAGAAACACAACAAAAGCACACCTAGCGAGACGATGTTAGATACAAAACTTGCTAAGACACTAATCTCGAGATAAGAGGATAATTAGGCAGAATTAAAGCAACAAACGCGTCAAGCGACTCCGGGAAAGAGCTTATGCATGACAATATTATGCGTTTATCAACTCCCCTCAACTTATCTCTTGCTAGTCCCTTAGCAAGACAAAAAGTATATAATTACAAAAATTAATATACTATACAAAAATATGTTAACTTCTAAGTTCCCAAAGAAGACGAGTTGCATCTCGTGAAGGTTTTCAGCAATGGTACCTACAAACATTAGAAGTTTGATCATGATGAACAATGAGAATGAAGTTTCAAGTTTCAATTTGCAAAGCAAGAGGCATTACTATCAATTTTCCAGAATGATGGATTTTTGAATGATCATCTAATTCGCCTATCTCCTTTAGAACCCAATCCCATATTTTCCAATGCTCACATCCTAGATTTCGATTCAAGCAATTCAATATAAACACAAAGAGTCATAATCATTCAAGAAGGAAGAGAGAACTTTTTCAAAAACAAAATCTCCAAGATTTATCGATTCTAAGCACTTTCTTTATCTTTTCTTGGAATTTCTTTTGCTAAATTAGATCAGGGCGGTTTTCATCTCTATGGGGGGCAGCGGTCTCACTTATGAAGTTTTCTCAAAATTCTGCTCAGTCATTGGAGCTCGAAGGAAGCTATTCACCCTTTCCCATATGGTAACCTTTACCCATCCGCAATATTAGACAAAGAGACTTAAGATTTAGTCAAGTGAAGCTTTAAGTCAATATTAGGATAAAAGTCATCCAAGTTATGAAAGTGCTATGCTTTTGTCCTCTCATTGGAGGATCTTTTCGAAAGAGCTTCCATCATTTTTGGACAAAAATTTCTCTTCTTTTAATGAAAATAAATCTAAGTGTTACAACCAAATTGGGAATAACCAAAACAATATAGCATGCGGAACAGGCAAATATGATGGGACATAAGACTAATTGGAGCAAGGCAATTTAGATTATCATTCAAATTCCTATCTGAATCAACGAATTCATGCCGAAAGCTAATGAAACAATAGTCTTCATCGAACAAAAAAATCAATCAATCATCACTTTTCAAACTTCTCAAAAAAAATTGAACACATCTCTTCTACTCGCGAAAATAAACAATAGCAAGCTAAAACAAAATAATCACAAAATAACGTACCCCCCTCAACCTGAAAGAAACATTGTCCTCAATGAAAAGAGAACAATACAAATGCATGGAAGGGCTACTTTGGCTTTGCTTTCCATGAGATAAAAATAAGAGATAAACAACAACTATACACAAAACGGGTTAGAATTAGAATCTAATAGCAAAAACCATAACATTCAACCATTAAAACCAAGATCTAAAGTTAACATCATGTCTGAAATCTAATTCAACCCAAAAGAAATAAAATAAAACTAAGCATATATATAAGTACTTAAAGATTTTCCAGGATTAGCAAATATCATCACATGTCGGGAGGTGGGGGTGGGGGAAAACGACCATACAACGCCTCGAACTGCTGGCGTATGAACTCCTGCTGGGTCGCCATCTGAGCTGCAACTCGTGCCTCGACCTGAGCTGCAATATCTGCCTCCAAACGGTCCTGACGCAATACTATAATCTCAACCCTCTCATTGATGCTAGCAAACCCAGTCTGCATCAACGCAGTCATCTGCTCAAACTGCTATCTCATGAATTCCCTAGTGTCATCTACCGGCCCGGAGCTTGCCCGTCTTCTCCGCCTTGAGGGGCCCGGGAGATCTGCTCCGACTTCTTCTGCCCCCTCTTCTTCAGACTCAACTTGAGGAGGTGCGGTTGAAGAACTTGGCCGGTTCCTCAATTGACCAGCGGCTCGAGTTTGGGTCGATCGGTTAAGTGGTGCTCGAGGCATTTTCTTCACATCCTCATCTCTTTCAGTTACCCCCGCTCGCAAACATACCTTAGTAATCAAAGACCCAAATGCGCTTGTTTGTTGCAATAGCGTATAGCACATACGCTTGAGAAGGGTACAGGTGTTGGGTATGTGAAGTCGGGTCCAAAGCGTTGGCAACTACTAGCCACAACGTCCTAAGGCTATCATGTAAATTGCTCCTATCAAATTGAGTTCCAATCCATTCCATTGGTCTTGGCTCTTGGCTCTTCATAAGGGGTAGCTAGATCGTTATGTAGCTAGATCGTTAGCTCTTGGCTCTTCATAAGGGGTACCATCCGAGAATGGGAGGTCATGAGCATTGGGTGGTAAGGCCGGGATTCCCGTAATCTCACTCAACACCTCGAGGTTAAAATGAACCGTTTTGCCTCGAACATGAGCAACATATGTATATGATGTATTTGGAACTTGAATTAAACTTGCGACAAATTCACGACAAATGGTGAGATTACATTGAGTACCTTGTTCACGCAAGTAGTTAATCCACTCCGGATAGCGCTCAAACGTTGCTCGTTAAGGGAAATCGTCTAGCGAACCGATGTAGACCGGCCTCTCAATCACCACCGTCCTCGTCTTGAAAGCGTAATTCCACCATTCGAATTCTTGGCGGCTTCGAAATCTGCAGTAGCCACCCCTTGCGGCTTGAATTTCAAGTGGCTTAGTGGGAGGGTGAGAGGAAGCCATAAAAGAGTAATGTGATGCTTTAGAGGAGGGAGAGATGAGAAATTTTGAGATTTGATTTGGTAGGGCTCGAAATTGGTGAGGAGAGAGAGAAAGGGGGATTTTTGGGATGGGTTTGATGATTGGGGTTCGAAAATTGGAAGATTTGATGGTTGATTCTAGGTGGGGAAGGTTGGAAATGGTGTTTAGGGAAGGTTTGGGATCAATGGGGGAAGAGGGGCTAGGGTTTGGAGGGGATTTGGGAGAAGGAGAAGTGAGAAATGGGGGTTTAGAAATGGCTCCCCTGTTTTATTACGGCACCATGATCGATCATGGGTCATTCTGCCCAACTTAACTTTTGTACAATGATCGATCATGGGAATACCATGATCGATCATGCTGCCTTCTGCCTGAGAAAAATTTTCCACCATGATCGATTATGGACCAATCTGCCAGAAAAAAATTATTTGCCCTCTTTGCTCTAAAACACCTTATTGCTCCCCTCAACTTGATCCGTTCAGACTTAATGGCACCCGAATCTCCGATGACGATTCCTGAAACTCAAAAACACTAACAAAAACATTATTTACAAAATCGACCCATGCCTTTTAGGCATAAGTCGGGTCTTCGAGAGGGGTGGACTCCTCTCGAGGTGGGAATTCCAAAAACGGCTTAAGGCGTTGTCCATTCACCTTGAAAATGTAGCCGGTTTTGGGATCCTCAACATTCACAGCCCCAAAAGGAAATATGTGACGGACAATGTAGGGACCGGTCCAACGAGACTTTAACTTTCCCGGAAAGAGATGCAGACGAGTATCATAAACAAGAACTTTGTGCCCAAGTTTGAATTCTTTTCTCAAAATGGATTTATCACGAAAATTTTTGGCACGTTCCTTGCTTATCTTTGCATTGTCATAAGCATCTCTTCTTAATTCCTCAATTTCATCTACTTGCAACTTACGGTCAAGCCCGGCTTTTTTCAAATCACAGTTAACCATCTTAGTTGCCCAGTATGATTTGTGTTCCAACTCTACTGGCAAATGACATGGTTTTCCGTACACAATGCGATAAGGAGACATATCCAGAGTTGTTTTATACGCAGTACGGTAAGCCCAAAATGCATCGGTCAGTCTTAACGACCAATCCTTGCGATTCGGGTTTACCGTTTTCTCTAGAATCCGTTTGATCTCCCTATTTGCCAACTCGGCTTGACCATTAGTTTGAGGATGATAAGAGAGAGATACTTTGTGGTTTACACCATACTTTTGCATTAATGATTGAAATGGTCTGTTGCAAAAGTGAGTACCGCCATCGCTTATTATTGCCTTGGGAGTGCCAAAACGTGCAAGAATGTGTTCTTTCAGAAACCAGATCACCACTTTGTTATCATTTTTCTTGCACGCTTGGGCTTCCACCCATTTTGAAACGTAATCTACGGCAACTAAAATGTAAAGATTACCGTAGGAGGATGGGAACGGTCCCATGAAGTCGATGCTCCAGCAATCGAAGATTTCAATCGTCAGGATGGGATTGAGTGGCATCATGTTCCTCTTAGAGATCCCTCCAAGCATCTGGCATCTTGGACATGTCTTGCAGAAACGTTGTGCGTCCTTAAAGAGCGACGCCCAATACAATCCACTTTGCAAAATCTTCGCGGTGGTCTTCTTTGCCGACCGCAAGCCTCAGAATGACAGAAGAATAGAGTTCTCTCCACTTCTTCCTCTGGGATGCACCGCCGGATAATCTGATCCGCACAATACTTAAACAAGTACGGTTCATCCCAATAGAATCGACCCACTTCGCTCAAAAACCTTTTTCTATCTTGTGCGCCCCATGGCTTTGGTATCTTGTCAGTTACAAGATAATTTACGATGTCTGCATACCATGGGAGCGTCGAGATTGCCAATAATTGCTCATCTAGAAACGAATCTTGGATCGGACTTTATTCACTGTTGTTCGTAAAAGTGAGTCGAGACAGATGATCGGCCACCACATTCTCGACTCCCTTTTTGTCCTTGATGCTTAAATGGAATTCTTGCAATAGGAGTATCCACCTCAAAAGCCGCGGCTTGGCATTTTTCTTTGTGAATAGGTACTTCAACGCCGCGTGATCCGTGAAAATCACAATTGGCGATCCTATCAAATTGAATCAAAACTTGTCTAGGGCGAAGACAATTGCTAGAAGCTATTTCTCTGTCGTGGTGTAATTCATTTGCGCATCATTCAAAGTCCTAATTGCATAATAAATCACACCCGGTTTCTTGTCTTTCCGTTGACCAAGAACCGCTCCCACCGCATAGTCATTTGCATCGCACATGAGCTCGAATGGCAAGCTCCAGTCCGGTGTTTGCATAATCGGCGCAGTAGTGAGCATATGCTTCAGAGAGACGAAGGCTTCCTCGCACTTGGCATCCCACTCAAAGGGTGCATCCTTGAGAAGTAGATTACACATCGGCTTGGAAATGGAACTGAAGTTCTTGATAAACCTCCTATAAAACCCGGCATATCCTAGAAAGGATCGGACATCTTTGACATTTTTGGGTGCAGGAAGTTTGGCAATCAATTCGATTTTGTCTTTATCCACCTTGATTCCTTCTGAAGAAATGATGTGCCCCAACACAATTCCCTTGGTAACCATAAAATGGCACTTCTCCCAATTCAATACCAATTGTTTTTCCACACATCTTCCCAAGACCTATTCCAAGTTAGTCAAGCAATTGTCGAATGACTTACCATAGACGGTAAAGTCATCCATAAAAACTTCCAAAGTCCTTTCCACCATATCGCTAAAAATACTTAGCATACACCGTTGGAAAGTGGCGGGTGCATTACATAGACCGAAGGGCATTCTCCGATAAGCGAAGGTACCAAAAGGACATGTAAAGGTGGTTTTTTCTTGATCATCTAGGTCAATCTCGATTTGATTGTACCCAGAAAAACCATCGAGGAACGAGTAATATTCATGGCCTGCTACCCTCTCTAGAGTTTGATCCAAAAAGGGGAGTGAGAAATGATCTTTACGAGTTGCCTCATTAAGTTTACGGTAGTCAATACACATTCATCACCCGGTGGTGACTCTTTGCGAAATCAACTCGTTTCATTCATTCTTGACTACTGTAAGACCCGATTTTTTCGGTACCACTTGAGTTGGACTAACCCATTTACTATCCGAGATTGGATAGATGATCTTTGAATCCAACAATTTCAACACCTCATTCCTAACCACTTCTTGCATATTAGGATTCAACCGGCGTTGAAATTGTCTCGATGTTTTTGCCCCATCCACCAAGTGAATTTTATGTATACAAATCAAAGGGCTTATCCCTTGGAGGTCGGCAAGAGTCCAACCAAAAGCTTTTTTATATTTACCAAGCAAATGAACTAACCTTCCTTCTTGATCATCCGAAAATTCGGACGAGATGATGACGGGGTAAGTGTCTGAAGCTCCTAAGAAGGCATTCTTCAAATTGCTAGGAAATAGCTTGAGATCCATTTGTCCTTCAAGCTTTTTGGTGGACGCTGATGTGTTTTCCTCTTTCTCCAAGCATTCAACCTGTTTGTCACACAAGGAAAATACTTGCATACAATCCTCGGGTTCATCGAAAGTGGTTAGATAACCTTCCGTTGACTCTGATTCGAAATTTGCCACAAAGTGGTCTTGGATACATGACTCTATCATGTTCATTTTCCTCATTATCATCGTCATCTCTTTGATTGCTCAAAGAGAACACGTTTAGCTCTAGAGTCATGTTTCCAAATGTTAACTTCACGATTCAATTCTTGCAATTTATTATGGCATTAGAAGTAGTAAGAAATGGTCGTCCAAGGATAATCGGAATCTCGTTGGCGGGATTTGACACGGGTTGCATGTCGAGAATGATGAAATCAACCGAAAAATAAAACTTGTCGACTTGGGCAAGCACATCCTTGACTATCCCTCTTGGGATATTAACGGATCGGTCCGCTAATTGAATAGTAACCCTCGTGGGTTTTAACTCGCCTAACCCCAGTTGTTGATATACCGAATATGGGAGCACATTCACACTTGCTCCCAAATCTAACAACGCATTTTTGATCCTACAATTTCCTATGACACACGAAATTGTGGGACACCCGGGGTCTTTGAAATTGGGGGCTCTCGTTCCTTGCATGAGGGAGCTCACTTGCTCCGCCATAAAGGCCTTTTTCTTGACATTCAACCTTCGTTTGGTAGTACATAAGTCCTTGAGGAACTTAGCGTACGAAGGTATTTGCTTGACCGCGTCAAGCAATGGAATGTTGATTTTCACTTGCCTAAAAACATCCAAAATCTCGGTATTAGATTTGGACGGTTGGTTCAATCTCTCCGGAAATGGAACTTTGATCCCATTTTTGATTTTTTTGAGATCCTCTTTTCCTCGTTTTTCTTCCTCTCTCTTCTTTTCTTCACTCACAACCTCCTCAACATTCGTGGGCTCAACTATGTCCGCCACCTTAGGGGTTTTAGGAACAATAGTTTTATCTACCTCCTTCCCAGTCCTCAGGATTGTGATAGATTTGAGTTCTTCTATCTTGGTGCTAGACTCTCCTCCCTCTATGACTTGAACTTGACCTCTAGGATTAACTAAAGGTTGAGAGGGGAATTTTCCCTTCTCTTGGGTAGCTAGGGCGGTGGTGAGTTTAGACATTTGAGTTTTTAACTCACCCACATCACGATCCGTTTTGTCCACAAATGATCTCAACAAAGCTTCCAAGTTTTGGTTGGAATTTTGATTCTGAGGTGGAACAAAAGAGTTTTGAGGTTGTTGTTGTTGCCTTTGGTTCTGATGATATTGGTTATGGTTCTGACTTTGATTTCCGCCCCAACTAAAATTGGGGTGATTCTTCCATCCCTCATTGTACCTTTGAGAATAGGGATCGTTTTGGTTACGGTTTTGGTTGTACTGGTGTAAAGCATTGACTTGGGCAGGATTTTTGAGGACTTCCAGAAAAGCGGGAATTGTAGGGCAATCCTCGGTAGTGTGTCCTGAATTTTCACAAATGACACACAACTGACTCGAGGATACTACGTTGACCTCCTTAAGCTTACTTGCTTCCATTGCCTCTACTTTCTTAGACAATTGGAATAACCTCGCACCCATGTCATCCTCATTGGACACTTGGTACAACCCACCCCTTCTTTGAGTTTTGGCTTTGGGTTCTTCGGAATAGGTGTTCCAATTTTTAGCACCTTCCGCTAATTCATCAAAATACAATAAAGCCTCATCGGGATTCTTACTCAAGAATTGACCATTACACATGGTCTCAACAAATGTACGCATATCGGGGGTGAGAGATTCGTAGAAAAAACTAACAAGGCTCCACATTTCGTTACCATGGTAAGGGCAAGCGTTTAGAAGTTCCTTGTATCTTTCCCAACACTTATAAAAGCTTTCATGTTCTTTTGGCGAAAAATTTGATATCGCCCTTCTTAAAGCGTTGGTCCTATGAACGGGGAAGAATTTTTTTAGAAATTCCGCTTGAAGCTCTTGCCAAGACCGAATTGATTGCGGTCTTTAAGCATTTAGCCAAATTTTTCCTTTATCTTTTAGGGAGAAAGGAAAGAGTTTTAAACGCATGACATCCTCGTTAACATTTGCCTCACGAAATGTGGAGCAGACTTCTTCAAAGTCTTTCAAATGCAAGTATGGGTTTTCCGACTCCATACCATGAAAAGAAGGGATATGTTGAAGCATACGCAGTTTGAAAGAGAACGCTCCGGCTTGGCCAGCGGGAAGCACAATGCACGAATTCGAAGTAGCCCGAGGCGGTTGAAGGTAGTCCCTCATGGTCCTAACGGGAGGAACATTGTTGGCACCTTCCCCTTCATTATCGCTCTTGTGATCCGCTGCTCTTTCTTGGTTTGCCATTCTTGGAGATGTTGGGGGGCTAATTCGAATATCCACGAACAATCGCCCTTGCATGGGCTTGGAAGATGATTCCAAAAGCTCCTTGGGAAATCTACAAAATCAAACAAAAATAAGGGAGAAAATAAATTAATTAAATGGAGAGATACTCACAGGGAATGGTTTTATACAAAACCCGAGATCCGCCTTTTGCCTTTATCCCCGGCAACGGCGCCAAAATCTTGACGCAACTCAAATAACGCTCTTCGATAAAGCCCAAGTGCAGGCACATCAAGTTGTAATATAGTCTCGGAAGTCCGAGTGTCGAACCACAGGGATAAGTGCAAAGGAATGGAATGGATTACGGATTTTACGGTTTTCAGATTTGTGTGAGTTTGATTTGTTGTAAAACAACGTGAATGTAAAACAGTTGTGAAAATTAATAAGAAAGCACTGAGGTATGTGGAGGTTAGTTACGATTTAATACACGGTGATCACTAGCTCATACAAAGATTTCAACACAAGGTTTCTCAAGATATGGGAAATGTTGGTGTATCTCTCAATAGCAAAGGGTGCGACGCAAGGCGACTCATTCCCGAATTGAAGCTATATCAAGAGAGAGACGAACAACATTCCACCGAAGACGAAGCCACCATTCCTATCTCTTAGCTACGGCTGTGAAGCAAGGCAACCCATTCCCGATGAAGCTAATCCGAGATAGATATGACAAACTCATCATAAAAAGATTTAACATGAAGCAAGTGTATGAAATCTCATGATTTAAAGAATGAAAATTATAAAGTGAATCCTAACAATGAAACGGAATGAAGTTTATGGGATAAATTTGTCATCTCATCATTTATCACTCATGGTAGAAAATAAAGAGTCTAAGTATCACATATAGTGTAAGAAGCACTCAATATATCAATAAATGAATCAAAGATAAGCTAACAAATTTATAATCCATCTATGGAGTTTTATGAACTATTTATAATTCCTACAAAAAGGTCAAAAACTCCATGAATGAGGGAAAAAGACTACAAGCTTTCTATAACCATAAAAATATGTTGTATGATCACTAACAACCAAGAACTAAATATACAAGGCATATAAAGTCTTAACTTATCATGAAAATACCTAGAAAGCTTGAAAGAATGGATGATATGATGAAGCAAAGGATTCATAAACATTTATCAAACTTTAAACATGGATTGAGCCATTAATCACCAAAAATCATATCGCAATCAACCTCCTTAACCTTAGTAATAGACTACTCCATAATAAATGCAAAAACAAATATTATAAAAGAAGAAATCATTCTTACAAATCAAAAACTTACCAAGGAGAAATGAAGAACAATGAACAAATAGCTCTCCCTTCTCTCTAGAACTTCTAAAATGTGTCTAACTAGATAATGATCTATATCCCCTCCCTTAGACTAAAATCAATAGCTAAAAGGATGGAAAAACTAATAAAATAAACAAAAGAAAAATATCTAGGAACCAAAACCCCTGAAATAAGGCTAAAAGCAGGAGTTGGTGGCTGTCCCCGCCAGGCCATGATCCATCATGGCCAACCCATGATCGATCATGGGGTCCTCTTCCTGAAGGCCAATTTGCACCATGATCGATCATGGTATACCCATGATCGATCATGCTTCCGGGAAATTCCTCAGATCAGCATTTTGCGAGCTGTTGACTAGCGCTTGATCAATTCTTCGAAGGCCATTGCATCCTATGCCTATAAACACATAGAAACACAACAAAAGCACACCTAGCGGGACGATGTTAGATACAAAACTCGCTAAGACACTAATCTCGAGATAAGAGGATAATTAGGCAGAATTAAAGCAACAAACGCGTCAAGCGACTCCGGGAAAGAGCTTATGCATGACAATATTATGCGTTTATCAGTCGTGCACGGCATCCGTGATTAACCAGGTCCCGGAGGTGAAAATCTCAGAACAGGATTCGGGGCGTCACATTATGTTTCTTTGATTGCCCCCGCTTTGAGTAGTTTCTGAACCTCCTCTTCGACCGCTGCTGCCTTTTCTGGTGATGTTCGGCGAGGCTTTTGTTTAACCGGTTTGAAATTCAGATTACTGAGGAGCTTGTGACATGTGACTTCATCCGGGATCCCCAGCATATCATATGGCTGCCAGGTGAAAACATCCAGATTCTCTCTAAGGAACATAGTTAATGCCTCCCTTTCATCGACATCCAGGCTACTACCGATCAAGAAACAATTTTCCTCCTCCAAATCTAAAACTGCTGGGACTTGAACGAGGTCTTCGAAGACCTTTTTTTTGGCCGTCTTATGGCATCACCATCTATGGGACGACCATTTTCTGATTGTTATTTATTCAATTCCCTGCCTTTCCCCTTATTTGAGGATTCGGGCATTTCTTTTTCCTTATCGATTAACATTTCCTCGAATTTCTTCTCTGAGACTATTGTCTCTTTAGAATCTGGCTCTTTCTTCTCAGACAATGATCCTCTAACTGCCAAATTGAAGCAAAACCTTGCATTTTCTTGTTTTTCCCTCACTACACAGACTCATTTTTGCGTCGAAAATTTTAATTTTTGGTGAAAAGGGGATGCTGCAGCTCTCATTTCTCCAAGCCAATTTCTTCCCAGAATTGGATTGGAAGGTGAGTCGATAGTCATGACAAAGAAATCAATCACAGAGACCATTTCCCCTATTTTAACCGACACACTAACGATACATGTGGGCTAAACAGTGTATCCGCTGAAGTTATATATTGGGGCGTCCACCGACTTAACATTCTTAGCAAAAATGAAAGGCAACAACTAGTCGTACGACTTTAAATACATCACCTCCGAGGAACTCTCGGATCTATCAACACTCGTTTTACATCAAAATTGCAAATATTAACCATGATTACTAAAGCGTCTTTATGGCGTAGATCGACTCCCTGAGTTTGTGTTTGTGTTTGTGTTCTCCACTAAGCTCTAATGGCCAAGAAAGATAAAATTTCTCCCATTGTGGGCATGTATGTTGCCTATTTTATAGTAAAGTTGTTGATCCCTTTCTAAGGGTTTATCCTATTCTATTTATACAATCTGGATAGGGTTTGGTGAGATGAAAAATTACTATAAAGGGTAAACTTTATCAATACTCCAAAGAGACAGGTGTTAACAACCCCATTCACACTATTAGACAAAGTTATACCCTAATGCCTATCTTCCAGCTCAACTATCTATTATCCATAGCTTGTCATTTGTTGATCGGCCTACAATCCGATTAGATGATACTTCAACCCTCATCAGCCGAGAGGAGTTCTGTCCACAGGATAGGTCCAAGGCCCGTTCACCAAGTTTGGGCCAAAGCCCAATGATAAAATTATGCTCCCACACCTGCTATAAATTTAATTAGGCTCTTTATACTTCGAAAGATTTACGCATTTAACAAGATCAATTGGTTAGAATAAAATAATAGACTTTGTAGTGAGATTATAGATGCTTTTTTTATTAAAAAAAATATTAGAAACATTAGTAACGAATTATTTCCATGTAGTTGTTTTTTTTTTATAAATAATATTTTATTTTATACGCACTCAATTATTTGCATTAAGGAAAAAAACAAAACTTAGAATAGTTGCAGATAGTTTTGTTTGGCGATGAATTTAGAATACATGTTGTAACAAGAAAAATGTCTTTAATAAATATTGTCGATGTAAACAAGTCCTATTATGTGGTAATGAGTGTTCCCTTACTACTAGTAAATAAACATGGCAAAATTTAATTTTTAATCTCAGTAAATGTGTCCTAATTAAAAAATTGATATGTCCTTGCTATTAACTATTTTTAAATTATTTTTAAAGAAAGAGATTTTAGGTATTTTTTTTAATAAAAATAAGAAGAAAACAATTTAAACCGTGAAAAAGAAGTTAAATGCCATCGGGAGAGAGAAATTGCACTGAGTGAAATAATTCCGATCCTTTCAGTCCTGTCAGAGAGGAGAGAACAAAAAATCTCCTGTCTCTGGGATACAATTTTTTAGAATTTGATCTTTCAACTTTATTTTTAAAGAATACGGTTTTGCATAGATACAATTTTTTTCCTTTTGATACTTCTTGATCAAAGTGCTATTTTTCTCAATTATAGACATAATATATACGCCAAGAAAATTGGTTTTCGTACTTGAGAGATACTGAAATATTTCAAATAGTATTTATGTATTTAAGCTTGCTAGAGGTATATATTGTAATATTTATATCTACAAAGATCGCATCATCATATTTAATTATATATAATAATTTTATTTAATATTTTTTTCAGGGACTAAATCCGAAAAGATTCAAACAAAAAGGGATAAGAGATGGTTTTGTTTTGTGCAAATTTTTGATATATTTATGTATACCATATGAAATTCTGACATAATATACCAAGAGTTATAGCATATTTAACAGGCTATTCATAAGTTACTTTTCAAATTTGTACATTTTTGACTTATGAAACATTTTGAAGGGTAACTTTTGTGATCTATTTTCAAGTGATTCCAAGCTACTCTTCAAATTTGATTGTTTTAATATTTCTCTTCACTTTTAGTAGGGTGCTAATATTTACACCTACAAAATATTTGGTAACACTCCTACTTTTCATTATGTCAACGACAACTAAGTTAGTTTTGCATGTTACTCCGTTCTTGACAATGCTTTATTCCGCCTCTAAGCACCGAGTATATATGCTTATACTCAATCCTCAAGAACCGACTAACAGATGCTTTACTCCATTGTCAGGACCAAATGAAAGTGAGAATATTACCAAGTATTTTGTAATGTTTGAAAAGTGACTAGCCACTTTTCAATTTGAAAAAAGAGATGAACTCTTTGAATTGAAGAATTTATTTTACTATTTCTCTTAGACCTCATTTGATTATGTAGCTCATTAAATAATTTATATTTTAATTTTTTAAAGAATCTCTTACAAATGATGTAACATATTTATTTTATTGAAGAAATGAGAGAGAAGTGAAAGAATCTCATAAGACCAAATGAAATAACTAAGAGAAGGTACCACATTAATTAAAAAACCCCATTGTGTCAAGATGCAACAACTTTCATGTGATGGGTCAGAATTACTTTAGCCCCAAATGGTTGTTCTTGCGCAAGTGAAAAAGAAAAGCCTTCTAAGTTTTTACTGTTTGAACAATAATTCATGTATTTTTTGTTACATTTAAATTTGATTTAAATGTTTTGTCATTTGGGTACCAAATTGGTTGCAGATTGGATGGCGGTATTTTCAACACGTTGAATTGTCGTTGAAAAGCCCCAACATATAACGGAGTTTTGATCTCCAACAAAAGGTTTTATCTCTACTTATGATTTGAAGAAGTCATCCCTCGAGGATGCAACCATAAATTGGTTGGGGGAGATTTAACTTTCGATATATTTCATTGAGAAGCCATGGTTTGTAATAAATTGCATTCGACATTATTAGTTATTAACAAAATAAAAACTAAAATAACACATAAAAATGTGTAGGTATGAGAAAAATATATTTTTAAGTATTTAATAAAACATTTTCCACGAAACTAAGATTTTGCATAAGTAGTAGTATAACTATAGATAATGTATAAATTCAGTAATGCACAATTTTGTCAGTTTCGTCTGAAGAATTACATAACTCTAAAGCTAATTATTTTATATAAAATTATAATAACAATATGTGATGTGTTTGACAAATTGAATACTACGTTGAAGTATTCAATTACATTAAGAAGTTCTAGTGGGGCAAGGAATAATTTGGTTGTTATTATAAAGCCTAAGAAAATTATGATGTATATATAGACTGATAAAGGATATTTATCTAGAGAGTATAGTGCATAAAATAATTGCCAAATGATCAAATAGATTGTAACCTGCTAGCACTTAGTGCATTCACCGTAAAACACATACAGCAAATTAGGCACTCCATCTCAAAAGTGTGCTCTCTTCATGAAACTCAACACCATCAACTACACATCAAATAGTAGGTAAAAATTTATACAATTACATAATTATATATCTATCGAAAAGTTGATATCTTAACATTATCACACATCACATGTATGCGGAAAAAGTTCAAATATTTTAACTTAAGATCATTACATCTATTGAGCAAGATGAAATATTAGAAATATTTATACACAAACATATATATTTATATACATATAAACTATGATTACCTTGAAGTTATTTCAAAAACAATATAAATACTCGACCCACCAAAATGGCATAAACTTATAAATTTAAGTATTACAAAATTTTAAGTGACCAAAGGGTCTAGGTAGAAGGATATTAGAGAAATAAAATTTAAATTAAATCACAAATGCCAGATTAAAATAAGGAACTGTGCATACTAAATTTATTTATTTAACATTCTAGCTAAAATAAAATTATTCCATCATTTTAGTGAATTTAGGGCACAAAATGTTGGAATTACTAATCAAATATTAATAATTTAATTATGTGAGTGAAAATTAATTTACTTTTAAGCAATACCTGCTATGAGAGACATGTCTTTGGAAATTGGATAATATGTTTTTTGGGAAAAGACGTGACTTTGTAATATAATTAAGTACCCCTTAAGAAGAGACGTGCCTTTAAGAGAAAACGTGTCCTTTATGGATAAATGTATCATTTGGAAGAGTCACAACGAAGAGTCACATCCTTTTTAAAGAGTCACAACCTTTCCGAAGAGTCACTTGAATTTCTATATAAACCTCCTTTCGCTACACCTTTTATTATCGAACTTTCTTGTCTCATATCTCTCCATTCCTGAAGTCCATTTTATTCTTTATGTCCAGTATGAGAGTACAATAACCATCAATTCACCAGAGCGCACTTATTGAAATACTACTTAAGTATGCGATAATCATTGTATCCTGGGAGAAAGCATCCAAAAGTCCGTAAGCACCTTAGCGGGGGCGAATTTGTCTTCAGGACATAGTGTCCAACACTAGCCTCAATTGCAATAAATTCAATATGTTTTTCAAACTCTTTCTTATTATATCATTTTTATTTTACATTTATATTTTGTTAATTATTTTGTGACGAATTTTATATTTGCCAAAATCAAATTATAACAAATATTGTCCAACAATCTTAAGACAGTTTTGTACTTTTTTTTATTTTGGTATGGCAAGTACGCTACAACGTAAACTCACTATAATTAAAGAATGAATTTATGAAAGAAAAAAATAAGTTATTACAACTACTAGCATGTCATATAACATTCATTATCATGTTTATGATTTTTTACCTTTGGTGGGTCATTGTTCATATGAAATTGGAATTGAAATTTCTTTATGGAATTGACAAGGTTTAAAACTTGCAAAATGTTTACCATTCATATTTTATATAACAATAAATGAATTGCCACAATTTAGGAATCTGTTATGTGCAAGTAATATGTTGTTTGTTACTTTTCATGTAACTGAAATTATAAGTTATTAAGTTTATTCACTGTGCATAAATTGAGAAAAATAATCAATTATTAGTATGAAGGAGTAAATGTTTCATCGTTAGTATTATAATTTGTCTTTTTTACTGTTTCAGGTTCCTTTTTGGTGATGGTTGGGGGGTTATTAATTAATTGTTTTGTATCCACATGCATTTAATATATGTTTTATAACTAACAATTTATGCATTACTTTCGAGTTTTGATTAAACACATAATTTTTCTTTTACTTGTTGAATCGACTTCAACAAATAATGGAAGTGTGACGTCCCAAAAATTTAGACATAAATAAACCAAAATGATAGGTAATAATAGTTTATCATTAATCCAAATAATTTTAGATTGCTGTGAATCAATGAACCCAAAATACTAACTACCACAAGATGTAACCTGACATAAGTATTTGATATAATCCAAAACCAAAAGTTCTCTAAGTTCAAACTAAATATTCAACTAATCAAGCTAAGGCTACAACCCATAGCAATTTTATTCGGGTGTGATCGGAAAACTAAGAGCCTACTTGATGCCTCCCCTAACTTTGAAGAAAGCTCTGGCGGGTAATTAGAATCATCTACCTGCTGATAGCCTGCAAAATCTGAGAGGGGGTGAGCAAAGCTCAGTAGGAAAAACAATTCTAGCTCTACCCTAACCCAATACAACCAATGTCCACAATGCATGTAAATATGTAAGCGTGTATAGCAATGTAAGAGGCAAGGTAGATGTATCCTATGTAGCATTTAATCTCCAATTAGAATCAATTTATCTAGCAACTCATCAC
The DNA here is from genome assembly GCA_021464415.1 of Lonicera japonica. Taxonomy (NCBI): domain Eukaryota; kingdom Viridiplantae; phylum Streptophyta; class Magnoliopsida; order Dipsacales; family Caprifoliaceae; genus Lonicera; species Lonicera japonica. The sequence continues at coordinate 22,638,350 of CM038465.1, read as the reverse complement.
ACCTAATAATTTCTCAACAAATCATAGCTGCATGCTAGTCCTCGTTTTTGGTGCTTTCAACCGTGGTACGAGTGTACCCCGCGCGCCTCAAGGACTCTAATTTGGCCAAAACATTATGGGATGTGCTGTCCCTGCTATTATCCATCCTATATAGGATGTGAGTCCATATACATTGCACAATAAGTTAAAGGAGGTAGAATCAATTGATGCTCAGCGCGAATTAAAAGAAAATAAAAATAAAACACAAGCCTACTTATGATCAGTAAAGGCAGTATCAAGTTAAATAACCCAATTAAATGAATCAGTGACTATGAAGTATAGTATAAGGCTTTCTTGGTGCTCCGTTCACCCATTAGAACCTGTTCTTGTAACGGTGAAAAACAGAAGAATAAAATAAAATAATGGTAAGACCGAACTCCAAGTAGTATATTTTCTGCTTGATTGAATTGATAACTAATAACCACCCTAATATTTTATGTATAAACACAGGTATTCAATATACCATTAATAAGCATGGCTATCTAAGAGATAGTAAAGAAATCATAATCACCCTTAATTTATTAAGCCCTACTGTGCACTACTAGACTAAAGGAAACGACTTCACACCTGTATGCTTCTCGGATGCATATATTAATAGGTTTGTGTAAACAAATTTTATTTTATTTTTTAATCTATACATACGTATATGTGGATTCCCAATCTACCAAGCAACTAATCTAACACCTACTACATATAAAAAGGGACGTAAGTATGTATATATGTGTGTGATACATCAATAAGGCAGCAGGATCTAAAAAAATATGAGTATAAATTAAGAACCAGCCTTTCAAATCCTTTTATGTCCAAAATAAATAAATAAATTAATAAATGAAGGAGTGACTGTACCTTGAGAATATAACCATGGATATATGCTCCTATGTTATTAATATGTTGGAAATAAAAAAAAGACCATAAGGGAACTTCTATTTAAGCAGAAGGAAAATATAAGTATATATATTTATATATAAATTTACACACATTTATCGATCCATCTACATGTATATATGTATAAAATTTATGGAGGTGTTAATGTATATAGAAGTAACCATTTGTCTTATTAATATAATTTCACTATCGATGGAAGATGCGTATTAATTCTAAATACCACTCAAGCTCACACCAACTACTTGCATACCGTAGGTCTATACCATTCATGAGTAGTATACTCAACAAGCCCATCCTTGATTATCAATCTAAAGAAATCATGAAATTAAAACCAATACATCCCACTTACACATATCCTACTTGCATCGTCAACACACATAGTACCGGACTAAGATAGGCTTAGAGTTTGAGTCCCCTACCTCAATTCACCATTTGATTGGCAGAGTCTTGTCCTAGACCGCTACTCGTACCGCTGCCCTCCGCCTTGGACCTGCCCCGTCTAAAATAGTTGAATACAATAATATTAGGGTTTCGAATCTCTCTCTCTCTCTCTCTCTCTCTCTCATTGTGGAAGCTCTCCCCTACGTACAAAATTCCATTCCCTCAAATACTAGGACCGATGTAAATAAGGAACTTGAGACAAATATAACTCTTTCCTAATACAACTCTAAATTTGAATTTTAAATCTCCCACTACCAAAATTACCAACCCAATATCTAAGAAAAATATTATCTAAACTATATATTAAAGCAATTACAGGACTTTACAGGAAGACATTAGGGTATCAAAATCACCAATGTCAGATACAGTTTTTCATGTGTGATTGTTGGATGATTCACATGATTGGGACGGGAAGTCTCTGGTATGTCAGACTTGGAGGAGATTGTAAGTTCTTTCTCCCTCTTCCATTGTTGTCTTCCAATTAAAAAAAATGAAATCGGTTAGACTGGTGAAATTTGACATTTTGATATGCTTGAATGTTGCCGTTAATTTCAATTTGGTCTAATTGGCTCTACGTTTTAATGGATGCCACCATAACTGTATGTGTTTTATACTTTTATTTACTATATAACTCTAGGATATTCAAATTTTGTTGATCTTCCATGTACAATGAAATGGTTCCTACCATTTTTTGGTACATGCATCTCCAGTAGATTTTTTATGCTCGCATTTTAAATGAGTTCTGGCAGTTTATAGCACATAAAAGAATGAGATATAAATACATTTTTGTATAAAATAAAAAGTAATAATTTGATGAGTTTCGTACCATACATTAACAACTGTGATTATATAATAATATATATATATATTAAATTTCTTCATCTTCTACCATTTAGGTATGCCTTTTTGAAAGTTATAGACACCCAATTCATGACCCCACAAGAACCCTAAAAGTTCTTGGAAAGTTCACTAAGAGTTCGGAACTCACCCGCACACTAAAAACTACTTTAGAAGGGTTTGTTGGACAACAAACAGACTTACTGATTGTGTTTTCCACACGACAAACCCTACCTTGTCGCACAACAAACCCCCTAAACACAGACCAACAATCTTTTGACAAATTAGTCTGTCAGAAACCTCACTTCAACCGTTTGTCAAACAACATATAGCCTTTTGTCGCACAACAAAATGTACACCATTGTGATTTGTCTCGCGACAAACCTATTCCAGTACTATAAATAGGCCTGCACCCTCATGGGTTAGAGGACAAGATTTTACCCCAAAAATCCTAGTATTCTCTCTGATTTTCTAATTTCCAAATGACTTCAGGTTCTCTTTATATAGTTGTCTTGTTTCTGAGGAACTTTCGAGTCCATTCTTGATACTCAAAGTGTTATACTTTGGAATCGAATTCTTGAAAATATCTGGAGAAGGAAAGTTGTTATCCGACGGAGGTTTTCTCTATTGCAGTATATTTTCTCTCTTTCGTACATTTATCATTGGGAGGGTAACTAAAGTCTCTTCCCGTATTTAATTATATAATAGTGTACTTATTTTACCGTAAATGTTAAAAATATGTAGATTTTTTATGTCTGTTGTTCTGTCCACTTTCTAATTGAATAAACTTAATGTCAAGTTACTGATATTTTATCATTTTTAAGCAAAACTTGATGTCAAAACCCTGACAAAATCATTTGTAAAACCAAAAGAAGCAAGGCCATTTTCGTCCAAATAAAACTTAGTTTTCAAAATCCGGACTGAGAAAGCTTACTTAGGGATTAGACTTAGATACATTTTGTCTTCCATATAGAATATAGTGTATTTGAAACATTATCCTCCAGAGTTTAATTCCATATAAAATCAATTACGATCAAAATCAAATATTTCCTAAAAATCAACCAAATGAGATAACTGATATTGTTGTCTGAGGAGACAATACTGTATCAATCTCGGGATTTCAAAGCAGATAAGATAAAATTTTGTCAATAATAATTAGACTTGACAAAACCAAACATCAGATTACGGAATACAAAAGTTTTCATCCATTTTCCCCCATTTTCCCTAAAATTAGGTTTTTTTACAAGATGTTTCCAGAAAGTAGTAAAATATTAGTAAAACCATCCAAGTTTTTCAACATAGAATAAACATATAAGACCATTAAAGACCAAAAGGTTAGAGCAGGTGCTTAACACCTTCCCAATCCGTAATATAGTTCCCGAGCCCTATAGAATCCTGGTTTTGTAAACATTTGTGTAAAGAAAAGGCTTGTCTATAGCCTTTCCCCTTACACAAGCCCTTTTGTCCATTTTCTCGTAAAACATACTGGCGACTCTAAACGAACCCTCCTGCATCTAGAATAGGATAGTAGGACACATGATATGAATTATCACCACTTAAAAGCAAATGAATCAACGGAACCATTTTTCGATGTTTCAGGCCCTTAACTAAAGGTTGAGACTTGGGGCCACATTTGCGAATTCTCATAAATGTCTCACGGTATAAATGAGTAAGGCCATTCAATTGAGCGTTCTGAGGACTTTTTAGACTCTCGAGTATAACTAACCATTTTTTTGTAATTTCCATTTCAAGTTTAGCCTCCCAAGTACTGTTTGAAGAAACACCACTGGAGGCAGGGAGTGAAGAAGTAGGATTCCGGTTCAGAATCGGTATTGAATTAACTTCTTGATTTTTGGGTAATGGAGGATTATCGTTGCCTAACAAACTTGATGAAATATAGCGCGCTAGAGAAATTGGGCTATAATCAGGTTCCAATTCTTCCGATTGATCAAAATCATTACCAGCATCATTTGAAATTTCGATAATTTCTGGCATCTTGAGAAACTTTGATCATTTTTTTAAAATGAACATTTTGACAACCTACATATATATACATATATATATATATCTTATTACCATTGTAACTGCCAAGTGGTTGTAACTGTCAGGCAGTTACTTTTGTATAAAATATATGTAGTAAAAATAATATATTAATATTGATAAATTAATTAAAATTTGGAATAGTATTCTGGAATTGACTCCTTTTAGAATATAACGTTTATAATCCGTATGAAATTGGAAGCAAGTTTGGAAAAGGAAGTCAAATGGTGTTTTTTGGGTTCCACTCTAACTTTTCAACCTCGAAAGGTTAAATTAATTCAAAACGCAAAATTGATGGAAGGATCCGCACTGGCATTATTTGGGCCAGTATACAATTTAGAAAATTGAGTGAATATGTATATGTACAATATATCTATTTAATATTAAAAGTTGTAACTTTTCTATTAGACTGCTAGTTCCAAAAGTGGTGAAAGGTTATTTGACAGTTAAAATATATATTTTTGGAATGAACAGAATACTTTGAGTTTTCTAATAGTTGGTTTGAAATCTTATTGACATATATACATAAATATGTTTTTTTTTTATTTCACCTAATCTACATTTGGTTAAATTTATTTCTTTTCTAACAAACTACTTTGTATTTATGTCATTCTATAATCTTCTAGATAATTATTTTACTTTATGCTTCCAATTCTATTTAAAGTGCCATTATTTAACATATATATATAATAAAGAAATTCGACCTTTACTTTTGTCCATCAAGTTTCACCAGTTTGGAGACAATTGGAGATATAATGTTCCAACAAACAAAATTTAAAATTGGCAAGAAACGGTTGGGTCCAATTAAACTCTTTTTGTTTATTGACTTATTTAGTGATTAATATTTCTTACTGCCTACTATTTGAATTTTATGAGTAAAAATAAATTTTATGATTAAAGATTGTAATAAGTTGGGGGGGGGGGGTAAGTTATATGGTGACAAGTGAAATCATAACCACCCTATAACTTGTGGGGGGCATATATTGGTTTTATTCTCAACATGTGTTTTCTCTAGTTAAGTTAATATAATAATTTGATTTAAATATTTAAAATGTGGGGGTGAATAAACCCTATGGGGTGGCCTAGTTGTTCACTAGATCATTGTGAGAGATCAATCTATTTCGCAGGAGATCTTATGTTCGAATCCCTCTAAGTGCAAGTTGTTAAAAAAAATGTGGGGGTGAATAACTAAGAATGCAAGTCATCTACCTCTTACTTGAAAATTGTGATATTACAGTGTATAAAGTTGAGAATGGTTCTTTGGTCCTAGCCTATAGTAAAGCAATTGAAATTTAGTATTGGATTTTCTAAGAGGAAAATGGAAAAAAAATCTTTTAGGATTAAAAGTGCATAATAATATTTGTTGTGATATCTTACCAAATTTAATGGCAAAGATATGTCATGGGAACTGGATCAATTGTCAAAGAACCCATATACATGTATAGATTATTTTTATCATAAACTTAACTATGTAATTATGCATTGGAAATCCTCGAAACAACAATTGCTTGTTAGATTATTAATCTAAAATTATTACTTTGAGTAAAGTAATGAGAAACATGTTAAGTGGTGTCATACTTTTAAAGAGGATATTCCAAAATAAATGGTACCTCATGGCATATATGATGTAGACATAATACCATAAAAAATTGTTCTTTTTTACGCTGATAACATTAGACCTAACAAAGAAAATGGATCCGCCGATCATAGAACAAAGATTTTACTGAGGGGAATGGGATCATAAGCTTATTAAAGAATGATTACCATGATGACACCAAGTAGAGGTTGTCAAATTATAATACTTGGTAAGTCCAAGTGTCGAACCACAAGGATAGTCGGAAAGACAATGCTGTGATTAGGAGTCCAAGACTTTGTTAAGAGGATTTGATTGGTAGATTTTAGTTGTTAATTTTAAAGTCTTACAATTAAAATTTAAAGTGGTGTATCAAATGATAAGAAAGGGCTAAGGCATTATATAATCCATTTGCTATGCAATGTTATGTATAATTAATCTCATTCAAAATTCTCAATGTAATTCCCAAGTGTTGAATGTCTTACTGTGAGAATCCGTATCTTCGACCCGTCCTTTTCTCGGTTTCTTTGTTTTGAAGGAAAACGTATTTTGTAGAGTCGCAAGTTTGTTTTTCAAGAAAACAAACAAAAGATCGTACGAAAGCTAATTCGAAGATGAACTATCTTTCATACGTTTAAAACCAGAGATTCATTGATGATTTGTTTTGCTAGGGTTCGGGAACTATGTTACTAATTGGGAAAGTGTGAGGCACCCAATTCGCCCTTTCAGTCTTTTAATGGATCATGTATCTAATTCTTATTTTAGATATCTTGCAAGTAGTTTGAATTGTGTTTCAAATAGTCCTTTTGGATAAGTTCAGTTTAAAACAGTATTTATGAAATCAAACTCGAGCTTTGCGAGCGCCTGCGTATTCATTCGTAGAATGAAATCAGAATCTCGTAGTTCCACTTATTTGGAAACGGTTTTTGTATTTTAGTTTGTTTTGAAAACGTGTCAAAACGGGTTTTAGATTTCTTGTAAAACTTTAGAAAAGACTTGTTTTGAAAGTAGTGGACTTTTTTGCAAGTTATCTAATTTTCTTGATTAAAACTTGTGCAGTAATTGAAATCAGAAGAGTCATAGAAAGACATACCTGATGCGCTCGAAGAAGAACGAGGACCGCTTGCTTGCTCCCTTCTCTCTCTAAAACTCTCTCTCTCTAGAACTTTCTCTTTCTAGAAATCTTCTCTCTAAGACCTTTTCTCTCTCTACGATTTTCTTTCTCTGAAAAGACTCTCTAATAACCTTGACAGAGTTTCTCCTCTTTCAAAACTCTATTGAGTGTTGATGCCTAAAATGAGACCCCAAGGGTCCTATTTATAGGAAAAAGGGCAGAAAAAAGGCCTGGGTAGCCGCGCGGCTAGGAGCCACCCGTATGGCTTGGGCGTGCGGCTAGGGCGTGGGGCTCGGGCTTGCAGCTTGAATCCAACCGTGCGGCTAAGGTATGGCCAACCGTACCCTAGTACGCGAAGGGGCAACATTGGTTGTGGTAGATTCCTGACACGCTCGAAAGTCAAGATTTTTCCTAATGCTCTCGTATATGCATGATGAGTCAAGACTTGATGAGGAATGCTTGTTTGTATGAAAATCAAGTTCACACGGCAGTCGTGGATTAGGGTGTTCACACTTACACTTTTTTAGACAAAAAGGTGTGAAGCAAAAGCAACTCATTCCCATATAAATTTCATCAAGAGAAAGGGCTCAACACAAATGTATTTATCATTCATATTTTGTAATAAAGGGTGTGAGCAAGAGTAACCAATTCCCATATAATGTGCAATAAAATATATAAACTTGAAATACAACAAAGAAAAGGCATAAAATTAAACTAGACATTGAAACATCATTGTTGGTTTCCCCAAGCCAATTGAGTTGATTATGAAAATGGCCAACTAAAAAGTTTAGCACAATAAATCATAACATTTCTCTTGTCTAAGATTGGGAGGTCTAGATGGAGATGAAATCATCCAGTTTAGACATGTTTGATAAATGCAAAATGAATCCTTAAAATGATCAGTGAAGTTGTTTACGACATAAACTTAAGAGATCCACCTTAGCAATACTTTAACTAAGAAATATTGAGTCTCAAAATCACATAAAGTGTAGAAAGCATTCAACATATCATTAAAGTATTCAAGGATTGAAATCTCAAATTTATGGTATTTCTATGAGTATTCAAAGACTAATCATACTTGACAATGAAAAGTATCTCATTCAGAGAAGGAATGATCATAGGCTAGTAAGAAATACACAAGTGTATCATCTTCTCATTAATGCTTGAGATCTATGTATACAAGGCATATGAACATTATCTTACTAGCTTTTGCATGGTTGATTGAATGTAGAAGGGGAAGTATTTAACAATACTAACAGTGGAATGAGAATTAAACTTACATAATTAATGCATTACAAACTTCATCTTTTAACAAGTGATAGAATAAACAAAATTCAGGAAAAATGTTTCTATTATAGGTCTAGATCTCCAAATTAGAACCCCTTTAAATGATGGACAAAGAGAAGTTTAAATAGAGGCAAAAGCAATGCCCAAAAATGGTTAATCTATCACACTTTCTCAACAACCCATGGGGCAAACACCTGAGTCTATCTAAAAATAGAAAGTCCATCACTTTTTGGTGAGTTTCAAAGCATCAAAAGGTGAGAAAAAGCTTCTTTGGAAGATCGTATTTCTACCCAATAAGATGAATCCGCAACCCTTGACGCTGAAAAACGCAAGAACCTTGGAACCACGCGAAGTAAATGGAGGTGTGACCTCAACCCAATCCCGAAAATGAGAAAGAACCTTGGTATAGTCGTAGACAAACAATCAATCGATGGGTCTAGCTGTTCGAAACGTTCTTAGAACGCAAGAGGTGAAAACCACTCAAATTTAATTAATCAAAGATGCCTAAAACAATAGCGTTAGCTCCTTTAAATAGGAGTAATTAAACCCACTAGGTCTAGGAAAAATAAACAAAAACGAAATTAATGGGTTTCCCACATAACTTGGGCCCTAAGCAAAACTAAACATAAATTAAACTTAAAATAAACAAAGCCTAGCCCAGCCCAGCCCATTTAACTAATACATGCTTTTAATCTCTTGGGCTGCTATTTTGAACATCTTCAATTTGGGCCTTTAAGTAATGTCTTCCATTCTTGAACCCGATCCCCTTCAATGCTCCTCCATGCTTCAGCTTTGCTCATCATCTCTTGGACCATGGTCATAAGTGCCTCCTTGATCTTCTTGGCTCTAGCTCGAGTGATTGGGCCACTTGGAACCCGGCTGGGATCTGCACAGCCTTCACTCCATGATCCAGCTCCAGTGCTATCCTTGGGCTCATCACTACACGTTGTGATATGGAAGTTCTCTGATCAATCAGACATTACACCAAAATACCCGAATAGTCACAATTCTAAACTGTTACAAACATTTCTTGTCATGGCTAAAAACCATGACAATTAGAGCGATGACAAAAAAATTATGTCGGTTCAAAATCATTACAACAGTCAGTTTTCACATTTCTCTAATGGGATTTTATGACGCCCCGAATCTCATTTTGAGATTTTCACCTCCGGGATCCGGTTAATAACTGGTACTATGCACGACGGCGGGTTTAAGATGTAAAATTACCAATTTTTAAAAGTATATTCAGATAAAGTGCGATCTATAGAAATACTGTGTTTTAGAAAATTTCGGAATGTGGAGTTCGTTTATACAACAATCCACCCTGTTAAATTTAAAATCATTTTCACACAAAAACAACTCAAACCAATCCACATTTTAAATCCACTCCACATATAAAACCATTTATACAAGTTTACGAAACAAATTGCTTATCAAAGTCATAGTTCATTTACAATACAATAAAATAAACCAAACAGTTATACAACTCAATCCTTTATCTAAGGACTATAAGGTCTATGAAAATTAGAGGCTTCTAAGCGGACACTCCATGCTCCTACCCTAAAGCCCAACCTGCAAAACTGTTTTGAAAAGGGGAATAAGCCAAATTCGGGCTCAATGGCAACTATAGTGTTTTGATATAGAAAATACTCGTTGCAATAACAAGCACATGCATCTTTACATATGTGATGCCCTGAATTCCTTTAAGAGGTTTAGACCTCCAGAACCCAGTTAATCACGGTACCGTACGTGACGGCAGGTTTGAAATATATAATTTAGAACTTGTAGATCAGTAATTTACATGTAAGGCCTTAATTTTTGAAAATTTTGGCATGTGGAGTTCGTAAATTTAACAAATCCAAACCAGTAAATTTTTTGAATAAACCTGACTTCTATAAACTCCACATTTATAAAGTCCATAATCAATAAAAGAAATCATACAGTTTCGTGTATCAACAAATCCTCCAACGAGGTCCCAATCAACCGAAAGGCTTAACATGACATAAGAGTAGAATTTAATATAGGTTTAACTAATCAAAATACACAAATCCACTAAATACACAAAAGCTCAGTCGTCTACGAATGACTACAAGTAATCTAGGGTCATCAGAGGTGTCTATACTTCGTATTTGTGCCGCCCCAGAAGAGAATTACCAGCAAAACTGGTTTAGAAAATGGGAGTGAGCCAAACACGGGCTCAGTGGGAACTATAAGAGTTTGGATAAGAAAATACTTTTAGGAATGCACATGCATCGTGAGATTATAAAAGTAATTTGAACCATGTATATGTATATATACTTATACTGTTTCTAAACATATACATAGATATAGATAGTACTTTTATCAAATAGCTTGGAAACCATGTTATATGCAATGCACATTAAGCACCACCCAATCCCTGAAAATACTTGAAAGAATATACCGTCAAAAGCTAATTAAATCATAATAATGGAAATACATGATAAGAGAAGAGTAGGCACTAATCTCATAACCGTCAATTTCATCTCACGTCAAACATTTAGGATTTACTCTACTGTGCACAACGATCGCGATCTAAGCCCCCAAGGCTAGGGTATACAGCCCCTAAGGCTGGTTCCCCCCGTGGACCACCTAGATGGTGTAGGGTATGCCACCTCGTGGGGTCCCCCTATGGACCATAGACTATGCTGCTCTCAAAGCGAGGTCCCTCTATGCGGACCATGGTATATAGCCGCCAAGGCTAGGTCAACCCCATGAACCATTAGTGCCTGTCCGAAAATCGAATTATATCAACCATGCAAATTGTTCAAAGTATCAAATATCTAAGCCTCATAATAATTAGGCTATCCAATAGCCATAAAAAGGTATTATAATTCTAATCTATAGAGATCAAAAGGTATCCACCAAATGATTTACTCAAACATAATACACACACATATACATATACATATATAACTCAATCCATATTGTATATAATATTATTGTTTTACTTTGAAATATGCTCGCCACGTCCATAACTAGTCGTCCGATTAAAAATCTTGGTTACTAATCCTTCTACCGAGAAGTTTTAGAGTGATTCATCATTCAAGCTCCAATTCTCATATAAAAGATAGTTTGTAACAATTTGGGTTTATATAAACACCCCTCACATTATCTCCATACAAATATAAAATCAAAAGTATATTAAAAGTCTAACCAGTGTAGTTGCGGACTGGCTGGTTATCTAAATAGGCTCATGAGAATCAATTGGTAGTTCATGTACAACAATAATATTAAATACAATAGAATCTTGCTTAATTCACACTTTAAATTCAATGATATATCAATACATGTACATATTTACAACCTTTATCAACTATCATATCTATATAGGTGGGTTTTGCATCCATAATTGTCAATCTTGACATATAATTGGGGGTTCTTGTTTAATCACCAATCTCTAATGATATTAAGTGCAAAACAACCAAACAATCAAAATAAATCAAACACAAACCCCATGATAATGCATAATTTTGAAATTATACTAAAAAATCCCAACTTGGTTTGAAATCAAAGATTCAATACATAATAATTTGAAAAAGGGTTTAAGTATTATTGTTCCCACCTCTATTGGAGCTTTAAACCAAGATTGGAGCGTAGATGGTTAGAATTCCACAAGCCCTAGCTTCCTCAAGTTCACATGGCGGGATGGTGGTGAAGGAGATGATGAATAGTATGATTTATATGCATAAATCTTGTAATGTCTTGAATAAATTGAAGAAAGCCATCACAATCTCTCAAAATCTCTCACCAGAACTCTCTTGAGGGGTAGAGGAAGTGATGGCTCAGAATGGGGAAGAGAGGAGCTTTTGGTTATATAAAAATGGGCTCAAAATGCTAGAAACTTCGAGTTTTCACCCTTCAATAGGTGATCACTCGACTGACGCACAGCCATCAATCGACTGATGCCCCAATCTGCCCACTGTGAACACCCCAATCCGCGACTCTCGTGTGAACCTAACAAGCATTCCACATTAAGTCTTGAGTCATCACGCATACAGGAGACCGTTAGGAAAAGCCTTGATTTTCGAGCGCGTCAGGTATTTACCACAACCTTGTTGCCACTTCGCACGGTTGGCTCCCAACTATATGGTTGGCTTCGAGTCGCAAGCTCGAGCCGCACACCCTAGCCGCACCCCATGCGGCTACCCCAGCGGTTGGCCTCTTTGGAGGGTTTTTTGGCGGAATCTTAGCTATAAATAGGACCCTTGGGATCCCATTTTGGGATCATCAACACTCAATAGTGTTTTTAGTAAGTAGGAACTCTGTCAAAATTATTACAGAGTCATTTTAGAGAAATTCTGAGAGAGAAAGTTTTAGAGAGAGAATTTCTGAGAGAGAGTTTCTAGAGAGAGAAAGCTTTAGAGAGAGAAAGTTCTAGAGAGAAAAAAAAAAGGCAAGCAAGGCAATCAAGGCAAGGCTCTCATTTCTTCTTCAGGCGCATCAGGTACCTCTTTCTACAACCTTTCTGAATTTCAAAACTGCATTTAAATTCCTTTTTAATACAAAAAATTAGATAACTTGCAAAGAAGTTCACTGTTTTCTAAACTAGTCCCTTCTAAGTTTTACAAGAAATCAAAAATCCGTTTTGACACGTTTTCAAAACAAACAAAAGTACAAAAACGGTTTCCAAAAGAAAGGAACTACAAGACTCTGATTTCATTCTATGAATGAATACGTAGGCGCTCGTAAAGCTCGAGTCTGATTTTAAAATATTATTTTAAACTAAATTTATCCGGAAAGGACTATTCTGAAAACCATTCGAACTACTTGCAAGATACCTAAAATAGGAATTAGATGCATGATCCATTAAGAGACCGAAAGGGCGAATTGGGTGCCTAACACCCTCCCAATTCGTAACGTAGTCCCCGAACCCTAGCAAAGTATATTTTAAACTCTGGTTTCAAAAGTATGAAAGATAGTTCGTTTTCGGATTATCCTTCGTACGGACTTTTGTTTGTTTTCTTGTAAAACAAACTGGCGCCTCTATGATAAGCACCCAAAACTGTTATTTTTAATTCCCCAAATGCCAAAATTTAAGTGTCAAAAATTGCATTATGTTATCTAATGTTGACATTTAGTTGTTTTGCAGGTTCTTGTCTCAATTGATATAATTAAATGCTTAACTTTGTTGAATATGTGAGACATGACACTTAAAGTTGCTCGGATAGTTTTTAAAGCATAACGTTTTGCTCGGGACTCCGAATCATGCGTTTCTTGAGCCTAAAATCAAGAGAATTTTGAGAGCTACAACTTTCCAGTTCAACACTTTTCAAAATTCGGCCATCTTCATATCCGAAATTGCATTACAACATTCCGGCAGCAAAAGAAAAAAAGAGAGAAAAATATCCCAAAAGTGTGTGTGCCCACTCTCATATTTTTTAATCTCCCAACCCATAACCCAACACTCCACTACCTAGACAATGACCACATTATTCTCTTACACACCCCACTCTCTAGACAAAGCTTACCACTTTCTTACACCCCCTCACCCCATTGTCTACTTTCATCATTAATATTCTCCCGCATTTTCTCACATATATTGATAGATATTTGGCCAAAGGGGGAGGCACACACCTACGTGAGTTTGAAAGAGAGGATGAGAGCTTGGAGCAAGAGAGCTTGTTGTAGAGAGAGAAAATATTTGAGTGCTACATATTTTTCTTCTTCTTGTATTATTGTTTCATTTTGTTGAAGAAGATAATATTGTAGAGTGTTGAGAGAAATTCTTTTACTCACATATTTGGAGATATTTAAGGAGCTATTTTATTATTTATTTTGTTCTTCTATCTTTATGGAAGGCTAATCTCCCTTTCAAGGGGAGAGATGAAGCCTCATTTTTATTTGTAATTTAGAGTTTTATAATATTGCATAAATATACTCATTTGTGATTTTTCTTAAATAAGATCTTTGGATCACTCTACATACCATAGGTGATCCCATTTTGGTTTTTATACTTGACTTAAGAGATGAGCTACATACCATAGGATTTTCTTAAGTTCATTTTATTTTCTAAATTTATCTTCTAGTTCTTTAATGTTAATGTAAGTGAGTGACAACCTTGTATTATTATTATTTCTAAAAGAAGAAAATATAGATCTTGAAATGAAAAATCTCTTATAAACAAATAAATTGTCAAATACTATTTGATTAGCTTTTGGGTTCACTCTACATACCATAGGTGATTCCATTTAATCAAACTAGTATAGAATTTATTTTGGGTATATATGTGCAATAATATATTATTCTAGATCTATTGATAATTTGGTGGTGGATTCTTGTAACACCCCGTGTTCATATTAGTGTTAAGTATGTTGTATTAGGTTTCTTTACACTCATGTGAGTGATCGTTTAGTGATTCGGGTGGTCCGAATCGATTTTGGTTTGTAAATCATGAGTTTTGATCTTACGCGATTTCCTTGTTTTTAGCCAACTTTGGATTATCATAACTTTCTCATCTTTTATCCGATTTGGGTGTCGTTTATTCTGTCTTCTATATTTCTTATCATTCTACAATTTTCGTGTTTTGGCCGAAGTCCAATTCGCACTCCTCGTCGACCAAAACAGGGCCCGAAGTTGGCCCATCGCTAAATTCTGGTCTTTCGGTAGCGCTTTGGCAGAGCGCTGTCTTCGCTGAATTTTTGGGAACTATTGGTCCATAATTTGGGAAAACTTCCAACTAGGAAGTTGTAGATCTTTGAAATACCTTTCCGTGGACATAAAGAACGCCTCAATCGGAGTTCCGAGTCAAAAGTTATGGCCAAAACAAAAACAGTGCACCAGAACCCCAAAATTACACGCGGACCGGTATTGGGGTGACCAGACTGATGCGCGGACCGGTATGGGCTTTTTGAATACCGGTCCGGCAGCGGGCCAATGTCGGTTTTGGTCATTTTTAAGCATTCTTTTGACCCCTTTTTGCCACAACTTCGACCCAAACAGTTCTAAACATCCCTAGAGAGTTCTAGAGAGCTCTAGGGAGATAGAGAAGGAGATTTCTACACATCTAACCTTTTTATCCAAGGATTAAAGCTTGAAACCATCCAAATCTTCCTCTCCTTCACTATTCATCATCTCCTACCTTGTTGTCCACCATAAGAGCTCTAGCTTGAGCTTTGGATTCGGGAACGAGGGTTCATATATCATTGATTCGAGGATCTTGCCACGCTGGGAGCGTGGTGACGCGAGAGATTTAAGATTTCACCAAACGGAGCTTCGGATATGGATTGATTTCTATGGTTAAGGTATGGGAAGTATTTCGTATGCATTCCGTAAGCTCTAGAGCTATTCTTTGAATTCCGTATCTTTGTGTTCATCTTGTATTGCTTATTCATTGGCTCTGTGATGTGTTTGTTGGTATTGATTGGTATATGTGACATGTTTGGCTTAAATGCTTTGGTAATTGATTGGTATATGCTTAAGTACACCTATCGGGGATTTGCCAACAGTCCAACAGCCCGGTTTGCAACGTCCGCGGAGAGGGCGTGGGTGAGGTGAGGCATGAATTGGTATGGTGGTACTTGGCATGTAGCCATGAGAAAGCCGGGTATGAGGCCTTGTATGGTGATGGGCTTGTGTATGTGTAATTGTTATTGTTCTATTGATTCCACATATTCATATTTATCCTCTGTATACGGTTTACTTCCCCATACATGTTTTTCATCTACAGGTGCTTGCGGTGAGGACGCGGGATGGGACGGTGAGAGCTCGTGGGAGAACTTTAGAGATAGCTATAGTTTGATAGAGGATTTTCCGTTGTATTTTGGAAATATATTGTAAATTGATACGATTTGTATTCTATTTATTCATTTCTTATCGCCCCCAAGGGCGGGGCGTTACAATTGGTATCAGAGCTTGGGTTGCGACAACCCTTGGCCTTTGGGTGAGAGATGGGTAGATTTTTCGTAGGATGCGTTTGAGAGATCGTTGCGACGCTAATTAAATTTCGAGGGCGAAATATTATTTAGTGGGGGAGATTGTAACACCCCGTGTTCATCTTAGTGTTAAGTATGTTGTATTAGGTTTCTTTACACTCATGTGAGTGATCGTTTAGTGATTCGGGTGGTCCGAATCGATTTTGGTTTGTAAATCATGAGTTTTGATCTTACGCGATTTCCTTGTTTTTAGCCAACTTTGGATTATCATAACTTTCTCATCTTTTATCCGATTTGGGTGTCGTTTATTCTTTCTTCTATATTTCTTACCATTCTACAATTTTCGTGTTTTGGCCGAAGTCCAATTCGCACTCCTCGTCGACCAAAACAGGGCCCGAAGTTGTCCCATCGCTAAATTCTGGTCTTTCGGTAGCGCTTTGGCAGAGCGCTGTCTTCGCTGAATTTTTGGGAACGATTGGTCCATAATTTGGGAAAACTTCCAACTAGGAAGTTGTAGATCTTTGAAATACCTTTCCGTGGACATAAATAACGCCTCAATCGGAGTTCCGAGTCAAAAGTTATGGTCAAAACAAAAACAGTGCACCAGAACCCCAAAATTACACGCGGACCGGTATTGGGGTGACCAGACTGATGCGCGGACCGGTATGGGCTTTTTGAATACCGGTCCGGCAGCGGGCCAATGTCGGTTTTGGTCATTTTTAAGCATTCTTTTGACCCCTTTTTGCCACAACTTCGACCCAAACACTTCTAAACATCCCTAGAGAGTTCTAGAGAGCTCTAGGGAGAGAGAGAAGGAGATTTCTACACATCTAACCTTTTTATCCAAGGATTAAAGCTTGAAACCATCCAAATCTTCCTCTCCTTCACTATTCATCATCTCCTACCTTGTTGTCCACCATAGGAGCTCTAGCTTGAGCTTTGGATTCGGGAACGAGGGTTCATATATCATTGATTCGAGGATCTTGCCACGCTAGGAGCGTGGTGATGCGAGAGATTTAAGATTTCACCAAACGGAGCTTCGGATATGGATTGATTTCTATGGTTAAGGTATGGGAAGTATTTCGTATGCATTCCGTAAGCTCTAGAGCTATTCTTTGAATTCCGTATCTTTGTGTTCATCTTGTATTGCTTATTCATTGGCTCTGTGATGTGTTTGTTGGTATTGATTGGTATATGTGACATGTTTGGCTTAAATGCTTTGGTAATTGATTGGTATATGCTTAAGTACACCTACCAGGGATTTGCCAACAGTCCAACAGCCCGGTTTGCAACGTCCGCGGAGAGGGCGTGGGTGAGGTGAGGCATGAATTGGTATGGTGGTACTTGGCATGTAGCCATGAGAAAGCCGGGTATGAGGCCTTGTATGGTGATGGGCTTTTGTATGTGTAATTGTTATTGTTCTATTGATTCCACATATTCATATTTATCCTCTGTATACGGTTTACTTCCCCATACATGTTTTTCATCTACAGGTGCTTGCGGTGAGGACGCGGGATGGGACGGTGAGAGCTCGTGGGAGAACTTTATAGATAGCTATAGTTTGATAGAGGATTTTCCGTTGTATTTTGGAAATATATTGTAAATTGATACGATTTGTATTCTATTTATTCATTTCTTATCGCCCCCAAGGGCGGGGCGTTACAATTCTTAACTCTTGAAATTCCTACATTTTATTTCTACAAAACAACTTTTTCACTTTTATTATATTTTATTAGTATTAAAATTGTTCTTAAAAAAGTAAGCATTTCTAAAAGATAAAAAAATGGTTTTTATTCTAAATCTATTATTTTCTCAATTTTTTTTTCATTGATTCATAAACAACTCCCGTGAATTTGACCCCTTACTACTACTATCTACGTTACTAATATATTTTGTAGGTACATAAGGGTTTTTGATCAAGCTGTTTTTAGCGACGAAGATAGCTTCCTATCAAATGGCGCCGTTGCCGGGGAGTTGACGCCAATGAAAATGACGTGGAGAGTTTTTGAGATTTGTTAGATTTAATTGTAATTATTCGATTTGGTTGTAAAATTTATTTTTTTTGGACATTTTGGACTGTTTAAAAATTGTAATATTTATTTATATGGTGTTCTAGGACTGCCTAGATTAAGTGTTAAAAAAAAACATAAAAACCAAAAAAAAACAAAATTTTTGCAAAAGGGAAACTGGACAAAATAGAGATTGCATATTTGGAAAGGAAAAAAAAAGAGAACATTTGAAGACTCTATTTTGGGTCAGTAGGACTCTCGGGGACGACTGAAATTTAGGAGAAATTTCCCCCTGATCGACTCAACCGAATCATCACCCCGCTTGCGGGAGGTACATTTTTTATCACTCGCGAATCTCCTGTTAGCGAGTCAATTCCTATGTGCTCTAATTGCTATGTGTTTATTTTTTAGCACATTTATTTTGAATGGTGAATGATGAATAATTGGACCTAAAGCCTAGCCCGGCTATTGAAACGAGTTGGGATTTCATCACCCACTCAATCGCTTATCCATTTGCTTGTGATCCTAAGCCGTCATTAATTAAAATCAACTCACTAGCAAGCCAAATAGGATTCGGTGTTCATAGGACCTCTAAAGAAAAGAAGCGATTGGTAGCCACTCCAGTGAGCTCTTCCAAGCCTATGGTAGATTGACTAGTTGGTATTTAAGTGGTGCCTTTGTGACCCTCCAACGTATTAGTCCTTCGGCCCTGATTTGGGAGAATTTAATTGGTAAGCTTCTCGGACAATTTTTATTGTTCGTTTCGATCAAATCTGGACAAGAGTAGGAGCACAAAATTTTCAATCAGGTGGTGTCACAGAGCTCGCGCTTTCCCACCCACGAATAATTAAAATTGACTACCCTTTCACTAAATTGAAGATAAGAATTGGTTATATGCTATCTAGGAATTCTTTCCTTTATTAGTGTACGTCGACCAATTAGGATTGTAGTCATTTTGTGTCCTATTTTCTTGAACCATCCATCTATTCTTTTTGGGAAGTCAAAATTTCACAATATTTATCTCATTGGATGCGAAAGTCCAAAAGGCTACTGAACCGATCACGTAGCAATTCAACTCTTGATTCACGAGATACGGATCTCTGTGATCTTATAGTTGACCCCACCCCATTTTCCATAGTGTCGAGTCCAAGTTCACCCACATCTCCCATCGTTCAAATTCCCCATCCGGAAATGGCGGAAGAACGTCCATTGAAGGACTACTTTGCTCCTATCACTGCAAATCCTCCATCTTGTATTGTCCTCCCAGCTACTACAGCTACTCATTTTGAAATTCGTCCAGCGACGATTTCAATGTTACCCAGTTTTCATGGTTTAGACCGAGAAAGTCCATACCCCCACTTGGGAAAATTTCTCAATGTCTGTGCAACATTTAAGAACCAAAATCTAAATGATGAGAATGTTCGGTTAAGGTTGTTCCCTTTCTCCCTTCATGACAAAGCTTCTTTGTGGCTTAATTCTTTGCCACAAGATTCAATTCGCTCATGGGATCAATTGGCCAAAAAGTTCATGTCTAAATTCTACCCAATGAATCGAACAAATGAAATGCGTCAGTCTATCCAAGATTTTCGTCAAAAAGACAATGAACAATTTTATGAAGCATGGGATAGATTTCAAGATTTCATTATCAAATGCCCTCATCACGGCATTGATAAAAGTCGTCTAGTCCAATGTTTTTATAATGGTCTCAATCCCACTTCTCGTAACATGATAGAATCCATGCATAAGGGAAAGTTCATGCACCTCACTCCCACTGAAGCCTACACATTTTTAACTGAATTAGGAGAAGATTCACAGCAGTGGGATGCTTCTAATGAATTTTCTAGGTCTGACCCAAGTCTTAGAACTGGTGGTAAGTATGAAATCAAGAGCGACCCCGAATTAAAGAATTTAATGCAAGGTTTCAACCAAGGTTTAACAGCTTTGACCAAAACAGTGGAGGCTTTAGCCTGTTCAATGCAAAAGCAAACTGTTGAACCTACTCCAATCATGAGTGTCCATAGTGAGCCCAACACATTTCCATGCACTGTCTGTTCTAGTGTACACCATACCGCTCACTCCTGCCCAACCTTCTTTCCTGAACCTGAGCCAATTATGGAACAAGCCTTTGAGTTCAACAACTTTAGGAAACCTAATCCGGCTAGTTTCAGCCAGACATACAATTCTGAGTGGAGGAACCATCCTAACTTCTCTTGGAAGCAAGATCAATCTTCGAATCCGCAGCATTTGCAACCTCAAGTTAGGGGTCCTCCAGGTTTCCAAGCCCAAGCTAGGCAGAACCCAAATCAGTTTCCAAATGATCGCCATCGTTTTTTCACATCAAAATGGAAACCATTCGGGAAATCAACAGATTGTCCATTCATCTAGTCATTCTTATGGCTCTGCGCCTCAGTTAAGTGCTAGTAGAGAGTTGGTTTCTCAACTTCCATATGCTGCCCCTCAACAGCAATCGAAATCAGCTCTTGAAGACCTTATGTTGCAGATTCTCACGCAGCAGCAACAAACTCTTAATGCCCATACACAAAGCACCTCTCAAGCAATCCAACAAATGCAACAACAGTTGAGTCAATTGACTGCTTAGAGAGACAAGGGTAAATTTCCTAGTCAACCAATTGCTAATCCAAAAGGTAATGGCAAAGAGCCTGTGTATGAGGTTGGTTCCTTTTCTGGTCAAGACCAATTTCAAGGTGAGTTGAAGTCTGTCACCACCTTAAGATCAGGACGGCAAATTGATAATCATGTTGAAATGCCTAATGATTCCATTGAGAATGATACATCTGCCATTCCCAAATTCCCTCCTAGTGAACCAGAAGTTGTGGTTCAAGATACAAATCTGTTGAAGGAGGATTCCAAAGTTTCACTCAAGAAAAAAGAGGGGACTCAACCTAAGGAAACAATTTATGTGCCTCGGGCACCCTTTCCTGATAGGTTAGAATTGACCACCAAAGCAAAGCACTTTGATGAGATTAAGGAAGTGTTCCAAAATGTTCATATCAACATTCCATTCCTTACTGCCATCAAGCAAATCCCTTCGTATGCTAAATTCTTGAAAGACTTGTGTACTGTCAAGCGGAGGACAAATGTCCCACATGATGCTTTCATAGCCGAACAGGCTACATCTGTCATTCAGCAAAAGACTGTCGTCAAACACAAAGATCCTGGTCGTCCTACGATTCCATGCAAGTTAGGTAACAAGTATTCAACTCAAGCGTTACTTGATTTAGGAGCCAGTGTCAATTTGTTACCATATTCTCTCTACCAAGAGTTGGGCTTGCAAGATATGAAGCCCACTCGAGTCACTCTGCAATTGGCAGATCGTTCTGTCAAAGTCCCCCGAGGGATTGTTGAGGATGTTTTGGTTAAGGTGTCCGACTTTTATTATCCAGTTGATTTCATAGTTCTTGACACCCAGCCCTCTGATGAAAACTCTATCCCGATCATTTTGGGACGTCCTTTTCTTGCCACTGCAAATGCGCTTAAACTGTATACTTCCATCTTAACAAATCCACCTTGTAAATTGACAAATGAAATGTTTGTCACAACATTACCACACTCATCAACATCCACATGATGTTGAATTGGTAGAAGTAATTGTGTTTCATCGAATACTCCTGTTTCAGAATTGGTGGACCATTCTTATCCTGATACCTATCCAACAATGTCTGAATTTTCAATCAATCAGATTTTGATTTAAATGATGCCATGGATAGTGTCAATTCTTTGTTAGACTCCACCACTTTGATAGACATTGATAAATGGATCACTTAGAATGAAACTTGGACAGATTGTTTGAATCTCTTCATCTCGAACCAATTCTTGGTATATATACTGGCCCTTAACAATGTGGCTAAGTCTGATTGCGAGTCCATGCTTGAACTATACCTGAAACTGAGTTCACCATGTTCAGGATTCAAAAAAAAGTTTGGACCTAAAGCCTTTGTCTTCGTGAGTTGAAATATGTCCATTTAGGTTCAAATCAAACTCATCCAGTCATCATTGCCTCCGACTTGACTTCCGAGCAAGAAGTAAATCTAGTCGATGTTCTAAGAAAGCACAAATCTGCCTTGGGTTGGAACATCTCTGACCTTAGAGGTATAAGTCCGACTATTTGTAGTCATCGCATCTATCTGGAGGATGGTGCAAAAACTTCTCGTGAGCCACAACGTCGATTGAACCCAGTCATGAAAGAGGTTGTTCGATCAGAAGTCCTTAAGTTGCTTGATGTAGGAATCATATACCCTATCTCTGACAGTAAATGGGTCAGCCCCATTCATGTTGTTCCAAAGAAATCTGGTGTCACTGTTGTAAAAAATAGTGATAATGAGCTAGTCCCAACCAGAATCTCAACTGGATGGCTTGTTTGTATTGATTACCGAAAGCTAAATAGTGTCACAAGGAAAGATCATTTTCCTCTTCCTTTCATATACCAAATGCTTGAGCGACTTGCTGGACATTCTTTTTATTGTTTCCTAGATGGATATTCTGGGTACAATCAAATTCCCATCGATCCTCAAGACCAAGAAAAAACTACTTTCACATGTCCATTTGACACATTTGCCTATTCACGCATGCCATTCGGCTTGTGCAATGCACCTGCGACTTTCCAAAGGTGTATGATGAGCATTTTCAGTGACATGGTGGAACGATTCTTAGAGGTCTTTATGGATGATTTCTCCGTGTATGGCTCATCCTTTGATCAATGCCTATCTCATCTGACCATGGTGCTAGAACGATGCCAAGAAAAGAATTTAGTTCTTAATTGGGAAAAATGCCATTTCATGGTAAAAAAGGGTATTGTTTTGGGACATGTAATCTCTTGCAAAGGTATTGAGGTCGATAAGGCAAAGGTTGATTTAATATCCTCTTTACCAGCTCTTAGGTCAATTAAGGACATCCGTTCCTTTTTAGGGCATGCCGGTTTCTATCGGCGATTTATCAAGGATTTTTCTAAGATAGCCCGACCTTTGACTAATCTTCTTTCGAAAGACGTGCCTTTTGTCTTCAATGAAGCTTGTGTCACTGCTTTTGAGCGTCTTAAATCTGAGTTGATCTCAGCTCCGATTATTCGACCTCCTGATTGGGATCTCCCGTTTGAAATCATGTGCGATGCATCTGATTATGCCATTGGGGCTGTTTTGGGGCAGAGAGTTAATAAACGTTCTCATGTGATTCATTATGCTAGCAAAACTCTCAATCCAGCCCAACTCAATTACACAACAACTGAGAAAGAATTGTTGGCGGTTGTCTTTGCCCTCGACAAATTTCGTGCATACCTTCTTGGATCTCCAGTCACTGTGTACTCTGATCATTCGGCATTAAGGTACCTTCTAAGCAAAAAAGATGCCAAATCTCGCCTCATCCGTTGGATCCTTTTGCTCCAAGAATTTAACTTGGCAATCAAAGATAAAAAGGGTACTGAGAATGTGGTCGCGGACCACCTGTCTAGACTCACTGCTATGTCTGAAAATGACCATTTGCCTATATTCGAGTCATTCCCTGATGAGCAACTTTTTGCTATTTCTCAGTCACCATGGTTTGCTGATATTGTCAACTTTCTTGTCACAAACCAAATTCCCATTCATTGGACAAAGCAAGACAAGTCCAAATTCATGTCCATGGTCAAATACTACTCATGGGATGATCATTTTCTCTTCAAGTATTGTCCTGATCAAATCATCCGTAGATGCGTCCCCGAGTTTGAGCAAAATAAGATCCTTTAATTTTGCCATAACCATGCATGTGGGTTTTACAAAGTTTTGCCATAACCATGGTCAAACTGCTGCAAAAGTTTTGCAAAGCGGGTTTTACTGGCCCACCCTTTTTCGCAACGCTCATGAATTTTGTAAAGCCTGTCCAAATTGTCAACAATTAGGACGACTATCTCGAAGGCATATGATGCCTCTCACTCCCATCTTGATCGTGGAGATCTTCGATGTTTGGGGTATCGATTTTATGGGCCCATTTCCCCCATCTCATGGTTTTAAATATATCCTTATGGCAGTCGACTATGTCTCCAAGTGGATAGAAGCGATACCCTGTTACACAAATGATCATCGAGTTGTTGTGAAATTCCTGAAAGAATATATCTTTGCTCGGTTTGGTACCCCAAAAGCCATCATCAGTGATAACGGTACACATTTTTGTAATCGTATCTTTGAGAATCTCGTTAAGAAGTATGGCATAACCCATAAACTTGCTTTGGCGTACCATCCACAAACCAGTGGTCAGGTAGAAGTTTCAAATCGTCAGATTAAGCAAATTCTTGAAAAGATAGTCAATCCAAATAGGAAAGATTGGTCTTTGCGACTCGCAGATGCTCTTTGGGCATACCGCACCGCCTTCAAGACTCCTATAGGCATGTCCCCTTATCGCTTAATCTTTGGTAAGCCCTGTCACCTTCCAGTCGAACTTGAGCACAATGCATACTAGGCTATCAAGACCCTTAACTTTGATCCTGATAAAGCTGGTGAGCAAAGAAAGTTGCAACTCAATGAACTTGAGGAATTACGAAATGATGCTTATGATCTGTCTAAGAAATACAAGGACAAAATGAAATGGATTCATGATCATAGCATATTGCGAAAAGAGTTTCATCCTGGACAGAAAGTATTGTTGTATAATTCTCGTCTGCACCTCTTTCCTGGTAAATTGAAAACCAGGTGGGAAGGACCTTTCACTGTCCAATCTGTCACACCTTATGGTGCCATCACTGTTGAAAATCCAAAAGATGGTACTACTTTTCGGGTCAATGGTCAAAGATTGAAACCATTCTTCGAGCTTAATTCATCTCTAGTAGAGCAAATTGACCTTGTTAATCCCATATACCCTGAGTAAACATCTTACCAAGGGGTTGTTGTTATCTTTCCGCCCTCTCTGTACTCTTATTCCAGCTATATCATTTTTTGAGGGTGTGTCCGCTTTGTCTGGCTGAAGACATTAAACTTAGCGCTTTTGGGAGGCAACCCATTTAGTGTGTTTCTGAGTACTAGTTTTATCCTGTTTGGGGGTGGTTTTTACAAATCCACCCATGAATTATATATGATAGACTTGTGCAATTGTTTCCGTGTCTTTTGCTTATCCAGATTCTGATGGATACTTTTCACGGTTCAACTTTCGAATCAGGTAAATACGGTAATTTTTTCAACCTTATGCTTACATTTATATATTTCATCGAGGACGATGTTCTCTTTGTTTGGGGGTGGGGTTTTACCAAATTAGTTCCCTTTTCGAAAACTGATTCAGAAGCAACACATTTTCATTTATTTAAAAAATAAAATAAAAAAATAAAATAAAAGATTTTTCCATCTTTCTTTTAAAAGTTTTTGGCGATTCAGAATCTTATCCATGATGAGATTGAATGACGATGGTCCACTTTTTAGAAATCAAGGAATCATAATGTCTAATGTTAGTCTTATAAGCTTTAACGATACCTTTATAGGCATATAAGCACTATCAATTCTTAGAGTTCACACGTCTTTGCACAACGGTTATATCTTTAGTATGTGATTCTCTAAAATGAGCTAAAAAGAATACTTGTGGAGACTTAAACCCGTGAGTTTAGAGCCTTTCACCTTGTAGAGAGTTATACGCAAACTCTGAGTCACAAGATGACTTAACTTCATTTGGATATCGTCATTAATATCGTTGCATGATCTTATTATTCTTTCATATTTGGCTGACCACTGAGAATGAAATCCTTTTTGAGTTGTGAAACTTTTACCTAGTCAAAACAAAAATTACCGCATTAAACCTTAGAGATGACATTAGGCCATCATTGCCAAAATAATCCTACCATTTATTTCATGACCAATCCTTGTGTTTGAGAAAAGTATGGTTGATCTGACAAAAGAAATCATTGTTTTCACTGTGCAATCATTTCAAATCGCATAAAAAAGAAAAAAAAAAAAAAAAAAAGAAAAAAAAAAAGAAAAAAAAAAATTGCGATCAACAAAAGAACGTGAAAACCAGTGATATTAGAAAATTCCAAACTCCTTAGAAAGTCTTCAACCTTCTTATACACACATCGACACTCCATTTTCCCTCATTCCACCCCATATAAAAGACCTAGTTGATCTTTGGTGCGGTAGTGTTTGTTAAGGTAATATGTTTAAACAGCTTGACATTCTCACATGGTGGTTGGCATTCCTTTCATGAGATCAAATTCTTTCTAATATCCGTCTTTCTTATTTATGCATGTGAGTTATTTACTTTGTGTGCATCTACTCTTATCACTCACATGTAAAGAGAAACAATTAGCCACATCTCAGAGTGATTCAATTTTGAGAGAATATATCTAGTGAGATTTGAAGTCGAAGCGTAAATTCTATAAGGCAATATAGGGAATCACATCAAAATTATTTAAATGCCGATTGCAAACACTGAATCTTAAGAAGGATTGTGCCATTTTGGTATTGTATAGCATATAAGCTTCTATTAACTTCTATATGTTGATGATTCATTGTCTTCTCTACAGCTGGATACTTAATATTTCTCTGAGGCAAAATAAGAGAAAGTATCGCCGAAAATAATTTTTTTGTA
This sequence comes from Lonicera japonica, assembly GCA_021464415.1. Taxonomy (NCBI): domain Eukaryota; kingdom Viridiplantae; phylum Streptophyta; class Magnoliopsida; order Dipsacales; family Caprifoliaceae; genus Lonicera; species Lonicera japonica. The sequence continues at coordinate 22,611,677 of CM038465.1, read as the reverse complement.
AATACGTTTTGGAAGTTTATGGGTGTCTTCACTGCAAACCCTTACGAGACTTCACTCGTCCTCTTTGGGTGACTTAGAGGTTTAAAAGGCTTGTTGCACATGCTAAGTGCAATCGAGAATCACCAAGGAAAGTGGTTCGTTTTGGCTCCTTATCTATTATCACTCTTTTTGCTTGCGGACTAGCAAAATGCTGTTTGAGGGTAGTGTGATAAGCACCCAAAACTGTTATTTTTAATTCCCCAAATACCAAAATTTAAGTGTCAAAAATTTCATTATGTTATCTAATGTTAACATTTAGTTGTTTTGCAGGTTCTTGTCTCAATTGATATAATTAAATGCTTAACTTTGTTGAATATGTGAGACAGGATACTTAAAGTTGCTCGGATAGTTTTTAAAGCATAACGTTTTGCTCGGGACTCCGAATCATGCGTTTCTTGAGCCTAAAATCAAGAGAATTTTGAGAGCTACAACTTTCCAGTTCAACACTTTTCTAAATTCGGTCATCTTCATATCCGAAATTGCATTACAACATTCCGGCAGCAAAAGAAAAAAAGAGAGAAAAATATCCCAAAAGTGTGTGTGCCCACTCTCATATTTTTTAATCTCCCAACCCATAACCCAACACTCCACTACCTAGACAATGACCACATTATTCTCTTACACACCCCACTCTCTAGACAAAGCTTACCACTTTCTTACACCCCCCTCACCCCATTGGCTACTTTCATCATTAATATTCTCCCCCGCATTTTCTCACATATATTGATAGATATTTGGCCAAAGGGGAGGCACACACCTACGTGAGTTTGAAAGAGAGGAGGAGAGCTTGGAGCAAGAGAGCTTGTTGTAGAGAGAGAAAATATTTGAGTGCTACATATTTTTCTTCTTCTGTATTATTGTTTCATTTTGTTGAAGAAGATAATATTGTAGAGTGTTGAGAGAAATTCTTTTACTCACATATTTGGAGATATTTAAGGAGCTATTTTATTATTTATTTTGTTCTTCTATCTTTATGGAAGGCTAATCTCCCTTTCAAGGGGAGAGATGAAGCCTCATTTTTATTTGTAATTTAGAGTTTTATAATATTGCATAAATATACTCATTTGTGATTTTTCTTAAATAAGATCTTTGGATCACTCTACATACCATAGGTGATCCCATTTTGGTTTTTATACTTGACTTAAGAGATGAGCTACATACTATAGGATTTTCTTAAGTTCATTTTATTTTCTAAATTTATCTTCTAGTTCTTTAATGTTAATGTAAGTGAGTGACAACCTTGTATTATTATTATTTCTAAAAGAAGAAAATATAGATCTTGAAAGGAAAAATCTCTTATAAACAAATAAATTGTCAAATACTATTTGATTAGCTTTTGGGTTCACTCTACATACCATAGGTGATTCCATTTAATCAAACTAGTATAGAATTTATTTTGGGTATATATGTGCAATAATATATTATTCTAGATCTATTGATAATTTGGTGGTGGATTCTTAACTCTTGAAATTCCTACATTTTATTTCTACAAAACAACTTTCTTCACTTTTATTATATTTTATTAGTATTAAAATTGTTCTTAAAAAAGTAAGCATTTCTAAAAGATAAAAAAATGGTTTTTATTCTAAATCTATTATTTTCTCAATTTTGTTTTCATTGATTCATAAACAACTCCCGTGGATTTGACCCCTTACTACTACTATCTACGTTACTAATATATTTTGTAGGTACATAAGGGTTTTTGATCAAGCTATTTTTAGTGACGAAGATAGCTTCCTATCACTCTACAAAATACATTTTCAAATCAATCCGAGAAAGAGGACTCTTCTTCTCTCTCGAGTCGCGGGTCCGGATTCTCACAACCACTGATGTTGTTTTTCTGCAGTTCTGCCACTTCGTGCTCAGTTTGGGCCACTATAGAGTTGGAATTTGGTCTCCGCCAAAACACGAAAGTTTCAGATAATTGAATCACCTTTCCAGTGGTGTAAACGGGGACACATTTGGACTTCGGATGAAGAAGTTATGGCTTTTAAAAGCTAGAAAGGTTATTTTTCAGTAAAAGCAATTTGGGCAACAAATTTTTGAATTTCGCTCGGACCACCCAAAATGGGTTACGACCTATTAGGTGAATGTAATAACATATAAATGAAGTGTAAAAAAGTTCTAAACCACTCAAAGATCACCCGAACCAATTCTTGGCTCCCGAACCAAAATTTGTGTTATTAGAGGTTATAAAAAGGAACTAGGAAATAAATCACATAGAGGGTGTTACAATCTCCCCTCCTTAAGAAATTTTGTCCTCAAAATTTTTAATATATATACAAATGAGATCTAAGGTAATTCAAACAATCACTAAGACTTGCTTAGTCACCCCTCCTTAAAAGGGTTTCTAAAATGTGGACTCTCAAGCGTTGAACTGACCTCCTGTACGACTCTACATCAGTAGGACTTTCGAAAAATTAGCAACCAGCCATTTACCTTTAGCCATAAATCTAAAATGGTTCACACTTGAAATCAACTGAAACAACAATAATTTCCCCTCTTTATAATTCTTCTTCTTAACAATTTTCGAAAAATACTCTGTTTTTGTGAGTCGAATGTTGCTTTTGAAAAATGGAAGGAGAAAGGGTAAAATGGAGGTGATCTCAATAATTTTCCCTCTTTGTAATTACGGAAGAAGCAGCAGAATTACGAAGAAGAAGAATTACGGAAGAAGCAGCATAATTACGAAGAAGAAGAATGTGAGCATTGAGAACCAATTTTGTCGAATTACGAAAAAGAAGAAGAATTACGAAGAATGCAGAGGTAGCTCCAATTTTGCCCTTTTTCCCCTATTTTCCTCCTGTAGAGGCGAAGCTTATCACCACCGTTTCGTCCTCACTCTACAAATCAGTGGACCACGCCGGCGAAAAATCTATCAAAGGCAGGTCTTCTTTTTCCAATCTCACACTAGAGAAACAATCGAGGATCAAATTCAACAAATCACTCGCAATATTAAGACAAAACCTCAAAATCTGTTATGAGAGGCTCGCTAAGTCTGTCACAGGTTTGTTCCGTTCGTTTCTCCCCATTTTCAAGATGATAATGGCGTGGATCGAGAGGATATTTATGTTGGGCTTTCTTCTTCAATGGGTTTTCTTGTGAGTTAGCATTATATATTGGGTTGAAGCTTAATTTAAAATGAAGAATTCGAAGGTGAAGAATTGGAAGAAGAAGAAGAAGAAGAAGAAGAAGAAGAATTACCCTTTTGCCCTTTCTTTTTCATTTTCTGTTCTAAAATGGACGGAAGGTTAACGGAATGGGCATTTAAAACAACTTTTTGAAGTTTGGAGTGTAAGGTGGAACAAATTAAAATTTATGGTCCAACTTGAAATCGTTTATAAAATTCGGGGTGCAAATAGGTCATTTACTCATTTTATTATTAGCATTATTAATTTTAGCGCATGCATGTGAAGGGTCAATTTTAAAAGCTATATAAGAACTTACCAAAAGTTTAGCGCAATTGAAGGGCTCCCTTGAAAAGCTCTTTAAAAACTTACCCAAAAATCAACACATAAAAGGAAGAAAACTAAACCGGGGTCGTGCAATCTAATAAATGTAATCCGATGACTATAATGTAGTTGCAATTACATGATAAGTGATTTAATTACTGTAAGTTACCATAATAAGAAGATCACCATTGGGCTATATATACATAACTACGGTATATGATAAGTATAACCTATCATTGATCTTGATAATCTTCTAAACATTTTGCACTCGAATTGAAACTATGGAGAAGAACCTCACTTTCGATATTTTTTACTTGCTTTTACTCAATGTTGTTTATAATGGTTCATTATATGTGGCCACTGCTTCGAATTATCATGACGCAACTAGTAAAGTTCAATCAACTTTTTGGCCGAAGGATCTTCCTGCATTGTGTGGTATATGCTCTCTCTCTCTCTCATTTGTAAAATTATCCGCACTTCATTATGATTATTGTGATGATGAAGGCGCTGCCAGAAAAAAATATTACTAAAAAACCGTGCTTTTTGATATAATTACCAAAGTAGCAGAAAAGGGGCCATTATTTCCCAATTAGGCAGAAATTTTGCATCAAACTTTCGTACTTTACCCTTTTCTGTTGTTTTGCTCAAATTCTCATTCCCCCCCTTAAGTTAATAATTTGTTTTTTTAATTAGTACAAAATTTGTCCATTTTTATTAGGCAATTTCTTTCTTTCTCTGAAAGACATACCCGCTTCTTCCGACATCTTCACCATACTCGGGCCACCACTATATGTTTACTTTCTCCCTCTAAAAAAGGAAACTCAAATTTTCCACCAACACCCCTACACCACCCACGGCCATCACCACCCTTATTACTATCTCTCTAAAAAGGAAAAGCCAAGCTTTCTACCACCTTGCTCACACTCAAACTCACAACTACCACTAAAACATTAATTTCTCTTTATAGAATTGGAAACGCCCCCAAATACCACCATCCCCCACTCCCACTACCCATAGCTCTAAATTATCTTTCTCTCTCTAAAAATAGAAACTCAAATCCTCCACCACCCACGGCCATCACCACCTTTATTACGCTGTCTTTAAAAATGAAAACTCAAACTTACTATCACTTTACTCTAACCCCAACTCACAACTACCACCATACCATTAGTTTTATCTCTAAAATTGGAAACGCACCACCACCACGTACCACCCCTACTCCCATTACCAATGGCTTTACCTTGCCTCTCTTTAAAATTAGAAACTCCAGCTCACAATCACCCAAATCCATCACCCCTCCCACCGCCTACTTTTCTACCCTAACTTTCTCAGTCTAAAAATGGAAACTCACAGCGACCCAAACCCCCCTCCATCCACCCACCCGGGGGGAGTCAATATTTTTTTTAAGGGAAGGGGGTTGGGTGGCATGCTTAACACTACTGTATATTTTTATAAATTAAATGAGGAATTTTAGTATTAATATTATTTTTGTTCAAGATTAAGGTGCAATATTAATATTAGTAGTATGTTTTAAAAACTAAAGGGTGCTCAAACATAAATAATATGCATATATTTGCAATTTCTAAAAATAGGGATAAAATTATAAAAAAACTGTGGGTGGGGGGGGTTGCAGTTGCCAACTTAAGTACATCATTAGGGATGCTTTAATTTATAATATTTAGACAATTTATTTTTATTTTTTAATACATGAGCTCATTTTGAACCATTTACAAATTAGACAAAAAATAAATAAATTTGAACCCCTTCTGTAAAAAAAATAAATAAATTAAGAAACCAAGACTCTCGTAAATATAATCCAGCTAATAAAACATAAAAATATTAAACCTACCAAAAAAATAAATCATCAACAAAGCGTCAACTATTTTATGGGAGCCATTTTTGTGTATAATATTTTTCCTAATGGGGGTACCGTATTGTAGTGAACATTGCATGTAAATGATAATTGCAAAATTATCAACTTATATATTTCTTTAGCATAGAAAACAATTTCATGTCAAACAGAAACCCATCCATTTACATATTTAAGAAACTTCTTCCTTCCGTAAACTTCAAATAAACATTGATCAAAAGCAAGGTGTATAAAAAAGAATGAGCAGATTAGGCCAGATTTGATTCAAACTACCCACATCCAGCACAATTATGGTTTGGGATAATATTAACAGACATTCAAATGTTTAGTAATATAAATATAAATAAATATATAATATTTCTCTAAATAGATAAATAAATATACATTTAAACAAATATTCAAATATATATTTAAAAAAATAAATTAGGAAAATATAATATTAACATATATTAAATAAGAAATATCTGTTACAAATAAGAAATATATATATTCAAATATTTAAACATAAATTGGGAAAAAAGAAATATCTGTTACAAATATATAAAAATAATTTTCACATATATGTTAACATTAATCACAATAGCTGTTTCAAATATTGTTATGGTATAATATATATATCTATATACATATACATATATACATATATATATTAATGGTTTAATTCATAATATTTATTACAAATAATTTTCGCATGTAATGTGTCAGTTAAAATACTTATTATATTATTAATAATTAACTATTAAAATATATATTATATAATACATTTGAAAATATTAAAATTAAATCCATTACAATAAATATTTGTAAAACTCTTTAATTTATTAATGGTTGACACTAAAGTAAAAAATTATGTGGAATTATAACATCAATAAACATTCAAGTTAACTCACGATATATGTAAAATCTATTAAATGAATTAAGTATCTAATTAATTAAAAAAAATACTTAGTATTTTTAAGAAGTTAAAACGGTTTATAAAATATTTCTATAAAAAGGGGTTCTAAAAAACATGTATATTTACATATTTAGAAAATCATATATTTCAAAACATGAATGCATTTTTCCTTAATATACTAATCAATTATGATCCCTAAAATTATGTATGTCAACATTCCTCCCAAGAATTAAGTATGCCACAAATCTTTCCTAAAATTCACTCAAAGGGTATTCTTGTCATTATACCACAAATGGGCTGCCGGATTAGAACCACATACAAGTCTTTTGGGTGAAAAAGTCAAACTAGGGAGGTGTCACCAATTTCCTATCGAGATAATGGGTTTTAGAGCCTCACTCCATAATGTTTTATAATTTTAAGAACGGACTCGTGTTTAATAAAGCGAAGTAATAATGATTTCATAATTTAGTTTTAAAATAAGGACACTTTTCATAATATTAATTTATTTTAAGGAAAATAATAAATGTTGATGAAAAAATATGCCATTAATATAAACGGCTCTTAAACCTTTTTGCACCCTCCTATGTCACCCTTTCATCATCACATCCTCTCTCCTTTATAGCTATATATAGTAAGCTTCCATAACTTCTCTCTCTATATGTATAGTGTACATACATAGACACACTACCCCTCCCTTTCTGCTAAGAGATTGAAATAAGACCATCACTACACCAGTATGGCCCTTGGGCGACGTAAGCAATAGCCTACGTCGCCTAAGAAACACCTAGGCGACGTACTAACATCACGTCGCCCAAGAATATTTTAGGCGACGTATATATATCCTACGTCGCCCAAGATAATCTTAGGCGACGTACTTATATCCTACGTCGCCCCCAGATAATCTTAGGCGACGTAATTATATCCTACGTCGCCCCAGAGTATCTTAGGCAACGTAGGTATATCCTACGTCGCCTAAGAACATGTCATTTTAATTTTGGCTATTTTGTAGGTAAAAATCAACATTATTTTCCTCATTAAATGCTTGTTTGATCTTTAGGTACTCTATCTCTTATTAATATTAATTTTTTACTAATTTTTGTGTTTGTATAGATATTGTGTTTAATTATGTATTTGATTCAATTATGAAAATAAAGTTCGTAATGAATATTTTTTAAAATGTATGATATTAATTTTCAAAATAAATCATTTATAATACTAATTATTACACTATAACTAAATTTAAAAGTATTCATACTACAACATGATAACTTTTCACCTTATACAATTGAAAAAAATAATTATAGCAATCTTATATCAGGATCAGAGTAATGATGATGACTACAATTGATGTTGTATTGTTATTATTTGTAATTCAATCGATCGGTTTCACTATTGTTGTAGACGTTATTAATTAAGTGAAATGATTGTTGTAAAATAGTTAATTCTTTTATATTAATCAAGTTCTTAAACAAGGTTTCAATTAATTCACTTAACTAAAAAATTGCTTTATTTTCTTTCCTTCTTTTTTGGGTTTGGTTTGATAAACATGATATGAGGATTGAAATGTGGTTGTAATGCATGCATGTTATCACAGGGATAGTCGGAAAGACGATGTCGTGATTACGAGTCCAAGGTTTTGTGAAGAGAATTTAATTGGTTGATTTTAATGATGGATTTTAAAGTCTTTCAATAAAAATTAAAATGATGTAATAATAGATGAGAAAAGGCTAAGGCATTATAGAATTCATTTGTTTTGCAAAGTTAAGTAAAATCAATCTCATTCAAAGTTCTCAATGCAATTCCTAAGTGTTGAATATTTTACCCATTTCTAAGCAAAAGGGTGTGAAGCAAAAGCAACACATTCCCATATAAATGCCATATAAAGAAAGGGTGTAAGCAAATATCAACTCAGGTGTATCTCTCATTTTTTATCTTGTGACAAAGGGTGTGAAGCAAGTGCAACCCATTCCCATATAATATCAACCAAGATTCTAACTTAAAATACATAAAAAAAAAAAGGCATAAATTTAAACTAGGCATTTAAGAACTCATTGTTAGTTTCCCCTAGGCAAATTACTTGATTATGAAAATGGCCAACTACAAGGAGTTTAGCTCGATAAATCATAACATTTCATTTGTCTAAGATTGGGAGGTCTAGGTGGAGGTCAAACCGTCCTATATAGACTTATTTGATAAATACAAATAAAGGTGAATCCTTATAGAATAAAATGATTAATGAAGTTGTTTATGACATAAATTTAAAAGATCCTCTTTAGCAACACTTTAACTAAGAAGATGATGAGTCTTAAAATCATAAAGTGTAGAAAGCACTCAACATATCATTAAAGTATTTAAAGATTAAAATCTCAAATTTATGGTGTTCTATGAATATTCAAAAACTAATCATGCTTGGCAATGAAAAGTATCTCATTCAAAGAAAGAATGGACATAGGCTAGTAAGAAATACACAAGTGTATCATCTCTTCATTAATGCTTGAGATCTATGTATGTCTTTGTCACAAGGCATACAAAGTCAAATCATCATATGAAAATTTATCTTACCAGCTTATGAATGGTTGAAAAAATGGAGAAGATGAAGGATTCAAAAAGTATTTAACAATACTAACAATGGAATGAGAATTGAACTTACATAATTAATGCATTGCAAATTTCATCTTTTAGCCTTAGTAAAGAAATTTACTCCATAATAAATGTGAAGACAAGAATTATAAAAGTAAACTCCATTTCTCTCTCTAGAAAATAAAACTATTACAAGCTCTCTATAAATTGAGAAATGAGAAGTAATAAAAGTTAAGACTAAGCTCTCCTCTCCAAAACAACAATAAAGACTATAAATAGGAGAGTTGTGCTGGATGCCAAAATTAAACAATGCTTTCTTTTATTTTTGGTGGAGAATTCCACTATCTTGGATGCTCTTTAATCACATGGACACTTCCACTTTCTCTCTTTAATCACATGGACATGGAGACTTCCACTTTCTTGGATGCTCTTTAATTACATGGATGCTCTTTAATCACATGGAGACTTCCACTTTCTTTCTTTTATCACATGGACAAGGAGATTTCCACTTTCTTGAATTCCTTTTCTCCATGGAAAATTCCACTATTGTATTAAATACAATATTTCTTGAAATCTAAAGACACCAAAATAAACACAAAAATGTGCCTTTCCAAGCATTGTTAAATACAAAAGTGCTACGAGACTAATCGCGAAATAAGTTGGCAAACCGAGTAGTTTTAGAGAAATAAACGCGTCAAACAACTCCGAAAATGAGCGTAAAAATGACAATATTAAGCGTTTATCAGATATTGAGATTTTTTTAATTAACTTGCTCAAGTTGTGTACATGTTCTTATCTTTTAAAAAACAGTTATACAGACCCAGATAGAACTATGGAGATTATTTTTATTATTATAAATATTGTTAGACACTTGAAGTGAATAATTGTCAGAATTGATGGGCTTTAGTTTTACATACATATAATATTTGGATGTCATGTTAACCTTCAAAAAAGTAGATTTAGTTGGACCCAAATGCGTTCTGTGCTACTTGTTTTGATAATTTTACCCAAAAGTGAATGTTTTATGGTCCTCCATTACTATTTTTAATCAGCTGGATCTGGGGGTGGGTGGGTTGGTTTATTTTTTAGATGATTGGGGACAAAGTGGGAAAAGGGCAAATAATTTATTAAGGGGGACCATAGAAGATTACATAAGTAGTAGAAAAAGGAAGATAATCTCCCTCTATTTATATCTAAAGAAACATTAAATTACATTACATGTAAACCGAGGTTTCTAAAGTAAACACCACACGCACATTAATCACAACCATTTGTGTCAGAACCAAAAAATCTGTTCATCCCACTATGCTCAGTTAAAACAACAATCGTTTTCCCCAAAAGCAATAAGTGAAAATATGCCTTTAAATTGTGAAGGTCCTATATCTAAAAAGTATAATATTTTTAAAGACCTGAACATGAATCAGGTAGCAAATCTAAAATGAATGCGAATCACAGTGAATCTCTTTTTCCAACTTCTGAATAAAACGGGTAGTATTTTCAGTCATTTTTCAACGTTTTCATCAAGCGTACCCTTAATATGATTTAATTTCAAACCGTGACATTTAATTTGAGACGGAGGAATAACCTATAATATGACATAGTATTCTTCACCACACTAATTAAGAAACACATTATAACATGTATAAATGGCAAAGACTTAAAAGGCCCGGCTACACAGTGGCCAAGTCATCTAGATATCCAAGTTTGACTAGAAGCGGCTACACGGTGGCTAAGCAATCTAGATATGAAACTTTATCACACTTTCAATTTGCCGAAGACATAACCTTATTTCTTTTGAACAATGAGGAGAATTTCAAGAACTTGATTGGGATATTGAAAATCTTTGGTCTTGTTTGGGGTCTAAAAATAAACATGACCAAAAGTGTCCCTTAATTCTTAAAAAAAAAAAATTCCTAAATTGATAGTTCAAATTCAAAAGACTGCCATTAAACACCACACACACATTAATCACAAAAGAATAGCTCGACCAGTTCAAAGAAAGATGCGATCGAAATGCCTGAAAATTAAAGTTTTTCTATAAATAAATTAAAAGTGGAAACAAGATTAATATCTATATGATTCTAAGGAAGCAAAACTAAGACTAAATATGTAATTAAGCAAAGATAAGTAATTAAGCAATGAATGTATTACATGGCAGATTCACAAATGAGAGAGAAGTTAGGGCTCGAAACTATTCACCGTGTGTATGCATGTGTGTTAGCTGCCGCCTGTTCTAGGGCTCAAACTTACACTCACACATATATATAAGAGCTATATTATACACATACACTCAAACACACACATATATATAGAGATAGTAGTATACATACCTATGAGATGGTGGTGCACTGGTGGAGAGAGTGAGACGGTGGTGCGCTGGTGATGGTGGATTTGTGGGAGGAAAGATTTTGGATTTCTCAAAGTTAATTTGGGGGGGGGGGGGTGAGCGAGGGCGGTGATGAGCGGAAATGAGGGAGGAGGGAGAACTGAGAGATAGCGGGAGAAGGAGGATTGTTTTGGGGAAAAATAAAATTGGGGTGAAGGGTTTAATTTATCCTATTCACTTGGGCGACGTAGGTATTTAAGTACGTCGCCTACGTCGCCCAAGTGAATTTTAAATTTCCAGAATATTTTAAATTTTCGTGAAAATTTAAGGGGGAAAACCTTTTGAGCGACGTAGTGTTTATTTGTACGTCACCTAAGAGTTTTTAATAATTTTTTTATTTTAATGGTAATTTAATTTTAATAAGCTAATCTTTATTATAATTATAACCTGCCTAATTACATTTTAGTAATAATTATTTTAATAATCATAATAATTATTATTATAACCTGAAAAACAGCGATAAGGAGTCAAAATGTGTAGCATTATTTGAAAAATAAAAAAAATAAAAAATTAAGGGATCCCAAGCAAGAGTAATAGGCTTAATTTAAAAGAGAGAAATATACCCATTCTGTGACATGTTTCCACTTGTATTCCATTTGATATATATGGAAAAGAATAAGCTAATTTATATATGTCGCTTAGGAGTATCACTTAGGAGACATACATATATAAGTAATAGGTCAAAAATAACGAACTATTTCACTGAACTTAAGCATCTGTTTACCGCTTATTTTTATATAGTGAGTTCTGATTTGATTATATATATATATATATTTAACATGTCTGAACAAACATTGATTTTTATGCTGAATGAACTTCTATCAAATACTAAAAGGTAAAAAGTAAATACATGTCTTCTTATATTTTGAGTAAATGACACTAGAAGCCCTTAAACTATAAAATAAACTATAAAAAATTATAAATTTAATCATTTCACTTAATTAATAACTTTTGCAACAATTAATTCGCTTAATTAATAACGTTTACAGCAATAGCCTTGTTTGCCTCTAATCCTTTGCCCGAGCCTGCACTGTTGAAGGCTAAAAAACCTGCCCCCTTGTGGACCGCATTACAACTGTTACAGACTTGTCTACCATCGGGCTTTAACTGTTACGGTGAGTGACACTCGATTTCCAACAGTCAAGTGCTGAAAATCGATTTTAATCGAGATGTAATGCCGTCGATTATCAGTGACATAGTTATTTCTATTTTCTTTGGGAAGGGGCCCAATGAGGTTCTAAGCTTCTTCAATTCTGTACAACCGATGCTTATGGATAAAAAAATGTTATTCTGAAGGTTTTAGTGTTGGTTTTGAAGATTTTTTTATCCCCAAGGAACTACAAGAGAATATTCAGAGGAGTATTCAAGATGTTTCCCCCTTGCTGCATCACTTAAGGTCCTCCTACAATGAGTTGGTAGAGTTGCAGCTGGAGAATCACCTAAAGCTTGTTAAAATGCCTGCCACAAATTTCATTCTGAAGTCATCTTCAATGAGTATTCTAATCGATTCTAAGAGCGACTTGGCCATTAATAAGGTGTTTCAGCAAATAAGGTTCTTGAGTGTTCAAATGTCAGATAAGGGGAAACTATATTCATGCAGTACCTACTGGACTGCGAAATTCAATTTTGTGAGGAGCTGTCTATTTCATGGCTGGACCCGTACCAAGAGATGGTCCACTCAATTAGTAGTTGAGAAGTGATGGCCCGTTCCTCTAGAGGACTGATTGAACCCGAAACCTTGTTTAAGAACTTGATTAATATAAAAGAATTAACTATTTTACAACAATCATTTCACCTAATTAATAACGTTTCCAACAATTAATTCACTTAATTAATAACGTCTACAATAATAGTGAAACCGATCGATTGCATTATAAATAATAACAATACAACATCAATTGTAGTCATCATCATCACTCTGATCCTGATATAAGATTGCTATAATTATTTTTTTCAATTATATAAGGTGAAAAGTTATCATGTTGTTGCATGAATACTCTTTTTAAAAAAATAAAAATTAAGGGAGGTCTAAGTCTCTTCCTTAATCCTACAAAAAAAAGAAAAACCCTCCACCCACCCCCATGAGTCAAACCCTTGACATTAAGACAAGGGTGGGGGTTGCCTACCACTAGACCAACCCCTCTCCTCGAATACTTTTAAATTTAGTTATAGTGTAATATTTAGTATTATAAATGACTTATTTTGAAAATTAATATCATACATTTTTAAAAAAATTCATTACGAACTTTATTTTCATAATTGAATCAAATACATAATTAAACACAATATCTATATAAACACAAAAATTAGTAAACAAATTAATATTAATAAGAGATAAAGTACCTAAAGATCAAACAAGCATTTAATGAGGAAAATAATGTTGATTTTTACCTACAAAATAGCCAAAATTGAAATGACATGTTCTTAGGCGATATATGACATACCTACGTTGCCTAAAATACTCTGTGGTGACGAATGATATACCTATGTCGCCTAAGATACACTTTGGGGCGACGTATGATATAACTACGTCGCTTAAGATTCTCTGGGGCGACGTATGATATATATATGTTGCTTAAGATATTCTTGGGCGACGTGATGTTAGTACATCTCCTATGTGTTTCTTAGGCGATGTAGGCTATTGCTTACATCGCCCAAGGGCCATACTGGTGTAGTGCACGCTGTCTGGGACAATCTGGAGTCCCATCATATTTTCATACTATTGCCAATAATCCATAGGGTCGGTGGTTCCGTCGAAGGATTCCAGCGCTGAGAGCTTAAACTTCACAGGGATCGGGTAATTCTGAATGTGATCCACAAAAGGGGATTTGGAGTCCTTTACAAGATCTGTTGTTGAGCTCTCCGCCAGATGACCCACAGTCTTCATCATTTTTGCCATTTGAGCCTCCATCCTCGACATCAATCTTTTATTGACCTCTTCTACTGACTCTTTGTGAGAGATCCTATCGAACACGGACCCTCGAGATCTAACCTCTACCTCTCGTCCTGGTATCCGAGTTGATGGGAGGGTAGGTAGGCCTGCGCTTGGATTCTGATGTTGTGGATCCCCATCCGAGCGCCTCTCATGAATCACGTTCACCTGTGGGTCTCTCACTGGCGGGGGAGGGAGTGCAACCAAAATTTCTTTATACAAGGTCTCCCTAGTAGATTTGGAATGGTGGGATTTGAGCTCACTTGTTCTGTTGCGACTCACCCTATATCCTCTGTGACGGTCTCCAAGTCTTTCTCTGACTGGAACTCGCGGAGGGATTGGGTGAACATCCCAGACGCGGAGGCTGAAAATAACTTGCTCCTCGAGCTGACTCAGGGACTCTATCTCTGGGCTAAGAGTTTGTCAATTTGGATTTGAAAAGCATCTTGTCGCTCTTGTAGGGCTAGTATAGGGTTTGAATGAGTTTGTCTAAAAGACATAGTAAATTTTGGGTATGTTTGTAGTTTTTGGGAAGGTACATGACTTTGAGAAACTGTCTTTCCCACAGATGGTGCCAAATAGTTGGTGCTAAAAACTGGAAAGGTATTTTCGACCACATAGTCAAATGATTATATCAAATAATTAGAACAGTTAAGGTACTGAATTTAAAGGAATTAAAGATTTATAGAGGAAGTTGGCCTCGTATGACGATACGGGTTAGTCCTCCCATGTGGAATAGAGCTAGGAGCTCGGTTTGCTTTGTATTGATGGTAAAGAAACGACTATTACAAACTCACAAAAGTCTCTCTAACTATTCCATTCTCAAGATGTTACAATAAGAGGAAGGCTAAGCTACCCAGAGTTTAATCTCTCTAACTTAGGAGCTCTGAAATGGGTTGCGGAGCTCTTTGTATCTGTATCTCACACTTGTGGTAATGCTTGATGGTCCTTTTTCTCATTTTTAACTTGGTTGTTTGAAGAAGTAAATGATTCTCGTATATATGTGACTAGAGGAGATGTGCGGCCAGAGCTCCCAGAGCAGGTCTGGGGCCAGCTTCAATCAATACTAACTCTGACCTTACTTCTCCATAAAATTCGGTGCATTAAATGCATTGGGTGTGCATTTAATGAAGGTGAAGGGAGTTTTGCGTGCTCTGCAGAGCAGGTGACAGTCGTCCATACTTCTACTAACTACTCTTGCAAAGAGCTCTGGAGCACGGGCTTTGCAATTTGTCATACGTAATCAATTCTCAAGCGGGTACCCAGTTCTTGAGGGGCTCTATCATCTTACGACGTCTCAATAGGGTTCCTCCAAGCTCTTCGCGCTGAAGCAATTCTGATAGCTGACATGGACGACCACGTATCAGCTAGGGGTTGGCGGGACAAATTGGATTAATAATTTGCACCATCAATAAGTATTTTAGCTGATACTCTACATGCAAAAATTATTTAAAATAAAATTTTTTTTAAACCATTAATATATATATATATATGTATATATATGCATATATATATCTATATTATACTATTACAATATTTGAAACAACTATTGTGATTAATTTTAACGAAAATTATTTTTATATTTTTGTAATAGCTATTTCTTATTTCTTATTTCACATGCAATATATATTTGAATATCTGTTAATATTCTATTTTCCTAATTTATTTGTTAAAATAGAATATTTTTTTAAATGTATATTTGTTTATCTATTTAGAGAAATAATATACATTGATTTATATTTATATTACTAACATTTGAATATCTGTTAATAATATCCCAAACCAGAATTGTGCTGGGTGCGGGTAGTTTGAATCAAATCTCGCCCAATCAACTCATTTTTTTTTATAAACTTTTCTTTTGATCAATGTTTCTTTGAAGTTTACGGAAGGAGAAAGTTTCTTAAATATGTAAATGGATGGGTTTCTATTTGACATCAAATTGTTTTCTATGCTAAAGAAATATATAAGTTGATAATTTTGCAATTATCATTTACATGCGATATTTACTACAAAAAAAAAATATTTGATTTTTTTGGGATCAAACTCTTAGGATCGGCCGCTTTTTGGGGTGCCAAATAAAAGTATATGGGACGGCCAAGTGTTTACCATAGCATATATATATATATTGGCGAATGAAACTTTCGATATCTACTCATTAAGTTAATCTAATAATTTATGGGAAGCAAAAGTAAAGCGCATAATTTGGTTGATTAGAACACCTAAAGTCGAATTCAAAATTTTGATATTTAAATGCCAAATTATTCTGATATATTTTTTTATCCTTCTTGCTGGCCCAGCAATAAAGCATAGTAAATAGGGAAATGAATTGTCAAAAGATTTGGTATAGGCATGAATGAAATTCCTCCAAACAGAATATTTGAATTAGAAGGCGGATTAATTTATAAAATATATTTGAATTCATGTTTCAATCATGTCTAGAATTTTTTCTTCACAAATATGCCACTTTCATTAGAATTCGCAAATTTAACGAAGTTTATCTGGTATATATATACGTAAATAGTGGTAAAACATTTTTAGTATCTTCAGTTTAGTTATATGTATCCACCTGTGGTGCTAAAACAAAGGCATATAAAGATAATGATGACAAGGTGGTGCTGCCGTGTGTGTCGATGGAGGAGGAGGAGGCAACGTTGGTGGTGGAGAAAAGGAGAGTTGGGGAAGAGGGTGGATGGTGGGGTTTGGATGGTGAGAGAACGGTGGTGTAATCGACTGTTCAGGTACAGCTGGAGTTGAAGCATGTTGATAGTCATGATTGCACCTTCATGCAATAACTCCAAAGGGCTCTTAGGCGACGTAGCATACGTCGCCTAAGGTACGTCGCCTAAGCTGTGTCGCCCAAGGTGATGGGCGACGTAAAAAAATATTTACGTCGCCTAAGATTCTTCTTGGGCGACCTACGAAATAAATACGTCGCCTATAAGACCAAAGAGAAGTTGACTTTGACTTCACTTTAGGCGACATAGGTAAAATACGTACATCGCCCAAGTATGGATCTTAGGCGACGTAGGAAAATACGTACGTCGCCTAAGGTCTACGAGAAGTTGACTTTGACTGCACTTTGGGAGACGTAGGTAAACTAAGTACGTCGCCCAAGTAGGGACCTGAGGCGACATAAGTATTTACCTACGTCGCCTAAGGTCGAAGAGAAGTTGACTTTGACTTTACTTTAGGCGACGTAGGTAAACTACATATGTCGCCTAAGTGAATTAAAAAAATAAAAAAAAATTGCCTGTTTTTGTGTGCACCCCACACGTGCACATCTATACAAATAACCTGCATTACAAACCAATTTCATTCATTCATACATCCTGCCTAATCATTCATATTTTTCATTCATTCAAATATCAAAACATTCAATTATTCAAATATCTAAGCATTCAATTAAATGTTCAAAACGTTTATAAATTATAGCAATGTCCTAGAAAACTGTTTTAAAAACTTTACAATCATATAAAATTGATCAATAAGAAAATAAACCTAAAACTATCCTACATTGAAGCCATCGGATGGTGGAGCCCTCGTATTCATCTGCCTCGCCATTTCTGCAAGCTGGGCCTGTACCCTCGCTTCGAACTCCAGCCGCTCCCTATCTCGATCCTGCCGCTCCCTCTCGTGCTCCTGCCGATCCCGTCCTTCCTGTTGAAGATGCTCCTCCAGTTCCTTTTGATTTGCCCTAAGTCTGGCAAACTCCTCCTCAATCGCGGCATTTCGGGGCTCCGGCTGTGATGGTCCTCTCGTCCTCGACTGCTTGGCGACGCCGCTGCCAAAGCCGGGAACCCTAGTCCCTCTCGAAGGACCGACCACCCTCTCCATAACCCTGATTTGTACATCAACAGAGAGTCTCAGCGGGGCTGTGACTGAGGCCGGCGAATAGCCATCCGATGTATCCTCGATCGGAGGCATACTCACCATCAACGAGGCAACCGCCTCGTCGCTCGCCTGCTGAACCCGCGACTGCAAATAGCAATAAATATAATTAATAAATTTCTTATTACGAATAATTAAGCATAAGGATCGAATTTCTTATTACAAATAGCTAGCAATAAATGTAATAAATTAATAAATAATAAACTTACCGTGCCCTCGGGATCGAATTTCTTGTACATGTCTATGTGCGTCTTCGCGTGAGGAGCTTGCTCGCCTTTCTTCGTGTACTCATCAGCCCGAGCTGTAAAAGGCCTGGCCCCTCCGCTGTGGGGCCTCTTGTATGTCGAGGCCCGGACCGCTTTCATTTGCTCGCTCCGCCTCTGCAAAATACATAAGATACAAACCGTTAGAATTTTTAATTGTATTTAAATTAAGTTAGACAAATTAATTAATTTTACCTGAAATTCGGGATCCCTGAAGTGGTTGCACAACCACTGCCACTCCGCAGGCCGATGTGCGAACTCGGAATGAATGGGAGAATCTCCCAATTCCTGCCAGTTCGCGTGACAGGAAGACTTCCACTGCCTGAACCGGTTGGCGGCCTTCTCGTCTATCCAGCCGGTGAGCTCCCTACACCGGTGATCGATATCGTAGTTCACCTACAAAGCAAAACAGCAGAGAGAAACATTAGTAATAACAATCAATAACAAACAATAACAAAATAAAGAAAAATGCAAAACTTATCGATAAAAAATCCAGCAATCTCGTCCGCTCTGTCACCGAAAGGTCATGCCACATCGGAAGGAGCATCGGACATCGGTCTTTTATATAAGCTGAGAGGTCCGTCACGAACCGGGATCGAACTGAGAAGGGCAGCCCCCTAATCGAATCCTCGTAGGTCACCGGGGTCCTGCCCTTCTCTTTCGTGATCGCCGCCGTTTTCTTCCCGAGTACGACTCCTCTCCTCTTATTACTCGAGGAGGCGGTGGTATCTGTATATTACAAGAATTTTTATTCAGTAAATTATATAAAGTTAATATAATTGCAGGCGTATAACTAAAAAATCTAATTAAGAACTTTACCTGAGTCGGTCGGCACGTGAGCAGTAGCAAAAGTGCAGCGAATGCTGCGTGTGGGTGGTGCGGGGCCCGTGCTGTCGGTCGTCGAATGAACGGAAGGGAGGGGCAAAACAAGCGGCAGGACCAGCGACTCCTGCGTTAAGACCGGTGGTCCGTCGGCCTGATGAGAGGCCTGGGGCGCCTGCTGCGAGGCCTGGGGTGCTTGCTGCGATGGCTGGGCTGCCTGCGAGGTCTGGGCCGCCTGCGAGGGCTGCTGTTGCTGCAGCAGGGCAAGATGGAACTCCTCGCGCAGCTCTACACGAGATTTCTTCTTTGCGGCCAAATCTTTTGGAGGCATCCTGACATATTTTAGAAAAGAAACATAAGAATACTATAATTGACTTGAATTAAAATTGAAATTGAATTGAATCGAAATTTAAATCGAAAGAAACATAAGAACAATAAACTTCAAGATCAATTTCAACTTTGGCCTAATTGAATTGAATTGAATTGAATTGAAGTTGAAGTTGAAAGAAACATAAGAACTCAACCCTTAACAATTGCGAAATTTTTATTAATTAGGGAAGTTTCATTTCCTGTTGATTGGGAAGCTACTAAATCAGATTTGGTGCCTGTTAGCTCGCAGTCACATGTAGCATATATGTTGAAAACTTGGAATTGAAATTGAAGTTTACGGTTGAAATTGAGATTCAATCTCAAATTCAACACTAAACTTCAATTTCAAAACAATCTGCACTTGTGTTCTCAGCAATGGGAAAATTAATATTAAAATTGGAGATACTCTAAGTAATAATAATAAGTGAGTGAACAAAACAACATTCGTAATAAAAGGAAGAAAAAAGGAAGTGAGCCATCAAGTGGATTATTATAACTCGCTAGTAAGATAGCCACTTAAATTTAAAAAATATCTTAAATTCGAGTCTCATTCGTAATAAAAGAAAGATACTAATTAAGACCATTTCTTAAAAAAAAATGAAAGTGAGAAAGAGAAAGAGGCGTGGGAAAGGAAAGGCATATGTTGTCAGTTTGGTATACAGAGAGAGAGAAGGGATAAGGTTTAACAGGACCAGATTGCGACCTTTCCTTTGGCATATCTATCTAAAATATACTCATTATTAACTTTTAACATAAATCATATATTTTAATAAAAATATATATATCTAAAATATACTCATTATTCTTCTGCCATCAAAGGCATACACAAAGTGACAAAACAAAAAGCTGAGGAGGGCAATTGTGGTAAACTAAACCAAATAGTAGGATTTTGGGATCTGGCTAACACATATATAAAATGCATAAACTATATGTTGGGATGGGGGGGGATTGTGATTCTAAAAATGTTTATTAAAAAAAAAAATTACCTACTTTCAATGGTACACACTGCCCTTTTGGATCATCAAATGGTGTATACAATGAATTATTGACAAGAAACATAGTCATAGTTGAGTACCAATGGGAACTACAGGACAGTGTCACATATATTGATAAACGCTTAATATTGTCATTTATACGCTCATTTTCGGAGTTGTTTGACGCGTTTATTTCTCTAAAACTACTCGGTTTGCCAACTTATTTCGCGATTAGTCTCGTAGCACTTTTGTATTTAACAATGCTTGGAAAGGCACATTTTTGTGTTTATTTTGGTGTCTTTAGATTTCAAGAAATATTGTATTTTATACAATAGTGGAATTTTCCATGGAGAAAAGGAATTCAAGAAAGTGGAAGTCTCCTTGTCCATGTGATAAAAGAAAGAAAGTGGAAGTCTCCATGTGATTAAAGAGCATCCATGTAATTAAAGAGCATCCAAGAAAGTGGAAGTCTCCATGTCCATGTAATTAAAGAGAGAAAGTGGAAGTGTCCATGTGATTAAAGAGCATCCAAGATAGTGGAATTCTCCACCAAAAAATAAAAGAAAGCATTGTTTAATTTTGGCATCCAACACAACTCTCCTATTTATAGTCTTCATTATTGTTTTGGAGAGGAGAGCTTAGTCTTAACTTTTATTACTTCTCATTTCTCAATTTATAGAGAGCTTGTAATAGTTTTATTTTCTAGAGAGAGAAATGGAGTTTACTTTTATAATTCTTGTCTCTACATTTATTATGGAGTAAATTTCTTTGCTAAGGCTAAAAGATGAAATTTGCAATCCATTAATTATGTAAGTTCAATTCTCATTCCATTGTTAGTATTATTAAATACTTTTTGAATCCTTCATCTTCTCCATTTTTTCAACCATTCATAAGTTAGTAAGATAATTTTCATATGATGATTTGACTTTGTATGCCTTGTATACATAGATCTCAAGCATTAATGAAGAGATGATACACTTGTGTATTTCTTACTAGCCTATGTCCATTCTTTCTTTGAATGAGATACTTTTCATTGCCAAGCATGATTAGTTTTTGAATATTCATAGAAACACCATAAATTTGAGATTTTAATCTTTAAATACTTTAATGATATGTTGAGTGCTTTCTACGCTTTATGTGATTTTAAGACTCATCATCTTCTTAGTTAAAGTGTTGCCAAAGAGGATCTTTTAAGTTTATGTCATAAACAACTTCATTAATCATTTTAAGGATTCAATTTGTATTTATCAAATAAGTCTATATAGGACGGTTTGACCTCCACCTAGACCTCCCAATCTTAGACAAATGAAATGTTATGATTTATCGAGCTAAACTCCTTGTAGTTGGCCATTTTCATAATCAAGTCATTTGCCTAGGGGAAACTAACAATGAGTTCTTAAATGCTTAGTTTAAATTTATGCCTTTTCTTTTTGTGTATTTTAAATTAGAATCTTGGTTGATATTATATGGGAATGGGTTGCACTTGCTTCACACCCTTTGTCACAAGATAAAAAATGAGAGATACACTTGTGTTGATATTTTCTTACACCCTTTCTTTATATGGCATTTATATGGGAATGGGTTGCTTTTGCTTTACACCCTTTTGCTTAGAAATTGGTAAAATATTCAACACTTAGGAATTGCATTGAGAACTTTGAATGAGATTGATTTTACTTAACTTTGCAAAACAAATGAATTCTATAATGCCTTAGCCTTTTCTCATCTATTATTACATCATTTTAATTTTTATTGAAAGACTTTAAAATCCATCATTAAAATCAACCAATTAAATTCTCTTCACAAAACCTTAGACTCGTAATCACCACATCGTCTTTCCGACTATCCTTGTGATAACATGCATGCAATTAATTACCAAGAAAAAATGATTAAATTTATAATTTTTTATAGTTTATTTTATAGTTTAAGGGCTTCTAGTGTCATTTACTCAAAATATGAAAAGACATGTATTTACTTTTTACCATTTAGTATTTGATAGAAGTTCATTCAACATTAAAATCAGTGTTTATTCACACATGTTATATATATATATATATAATCAAATCAGAACTCACTATATAAAAAATAAGCGGTAAACACATACTTAACTTTAATGAAGTAATTCTTTATTTTTGACCTATTACTTATATATGTATGTCTCCTAAGTGATACTCCTAAGCGACATATATAAATTAGTTTATTCTTGTCCATATATATCAAATGGAATACAAGTGGAAACATGTCACAGAATGGGTATATTTCTTTCTTTTAAATTAAGCCTCTTACTCTTGCTTGGGACCCCATAATTTTTTTTTCTTTTTTTTCAAATAATGCTACACATTTTAAATCATCATCGCTATTTTTCAGGTTATAATAATAATAATTATTATTATTAAAATAATTATTACTAAAACATAATTGTACAGGTTATAATTATAATAAAGATTAACTTATTAAAATTATAAAAATTAAATTACTATTAAAATAAAAAAAATATTAAAAACTCTTAAGCAATGTGTTTATTTGTACGTCGTCTAAGAATAACTTAGGCGACGTAGGTTTTAAACTTACATCGCCTAAGTAACTCTTAGACGACGTACAAATAAAAATGTCGTCCGAAAAAATTTTCCCCTTAAATTTTTACAAAAATTTAAAATATTTTAAAAGTTTAAAATTCTCTTGGACGACATATATAATTAAAATACGTCGTCTTAGTGCTATCGTAGGCGACGTACTTAAATACCTTCGTCGCGCAAGTGAATAGGATAAATTAACCCTTCGCCCCAATTTCTTTTCTCCGCGAAACAATCCTCCTTCTCCCTCCTCCCTCATTTCCGACCGCCACCACCTAGAAACCCTAGCCCCCATTTCTGATCACCACCACCCTCGCTACCCCCCCCCCCCCCCCCAAATTAACTTTGAGAAATCCAAAATCCTTCCTCCCACAAATCCTCCACTCTGCCTCCCGCTCAAAACCCTTCCTCCCTCCTCATCTCCATCGCCAATCATCTCCAAAGTCCCACAAAACCTTTAACCCACAAATTCCAAAAATTGAACCGCCATCATATCCCGCAAAGCTCTCCGGCGCGCCACCATCTCGCACAACCATCTGCACCTCCATCTCTCTCGCATCATCAACGCACCACCGTCTCACTCTCTCCACTAGCGCACCACCATCTCACAGGTACGTATACTACTATCTCTATATATATATGTGTGTGTGAGTGTATGTGTATAATATAGCTCTTATATATATGTGTGTGAGTGTAAGTTTGAGCCCTAGAGCAGGCGGCAGCTAAAACGCACGCATACACACAGTGAATAGTTTCGAGCCCTAACTTCTCTCTCATTTGTGAATCTGCCGTGGCTGTGGGATCTGTATTTCTGCTGAGGTGAAACAAGTATATGTTAGATGCTGTTAATCCACAAAATTAGTTTATCTGTTTAATCTATAGCTTGATTAATTTTGTATTGATTCATTGCAATTAAGATGATTTTACATCATTTAATTAACATGTCATTTGATGGTTTGATGTCACATTTGATGTGTATGATTTGTGGAAAAAGGTCCAGATGCATTATAACTTCTCAACTACTCATTTATACAACATATTTTCCTTTTAACTTTGATTATTTTTCTACTTCAGTGGTAGGAATTTGCTTTATACCTTATCCAATTTTTTTAATTTAAAATGTGTGATTTTACATATTTTCACTTAAGCATCATACTGCACAATTTTTTTATTATTGCATTTAGCGACTTCAATAACAATTCAATTCCAAAAATTATAACCTATTATATACTTGTGTATCATTGTGCAAGTTGAGAAAAATGTTTTTGCTGTCTTCTTCTCTGGAGAAACAGCAAAGAGCAAAATTCTTAAAATTTGTGAAGCTTTTTGAGCAAACCGGTACCCTTTTACTGAGGACCTGGGCAAACAATCCCAAATGATAATTGAGGTACACATCATGATTTTACTTAAAATCTCTGCTGTCACTTGTAAGAGCAGGTTGACCAGTCCCTGCAGTAATTTCGTTGAACTTTATTTTCTGTGAGCGTTGAGATATGCAGTTCTTGTTGTCTTATGCCCTCACAAAATAACCATTCTTATGAAAAATATTTAACTGCAGCCTGTAGCCTTTTGGCTGTGTTAAGTTGTTATCTTAGAATTACATCTAATCTAGGTGGCAGTTGAAAAACTAAGTAATTGTTTTTCAATTATATATTGGTCTGGAACTGTGTCCCCTTTGTAGGTAATCAATTATGTGTTCATTTAGTTTGATCCATCTTTGAATGGTGGCGGTTTTAATTCAAAAAACGTATGTAAAATGCAATTTATAGTTTTAGAATCTTAAATTAGCATTTGATTCTGCTCTATTTGTGTATGCATAAAAATGTCAAGGACATTGCTATAATATTATGTTACAGTTAAAATTTTAAGGTTTCTACTGTTGAATCAGCCAAATTTCTAGATCCATCAACTACAGTTGATGGGCTGAAAGTTGCACCATATTCGGTTATTTGCTGATTTAACTGTACTCTCTTTTGACTTCTGAGGAGGAAACGAAAAATAAGATGAAGCTGGTCAGAGAGGTTAGTAATAGATAAAATTAGTCGAAAATTCGGGAGTAGCTAAGTAGGTCTTAGTTCTGATGGATTTCTACTTGGGCTAAGCTTATCTTTATGACCCCCTCAGTAAAATGCTGCCTGTAGTTATGCTTTGTGGGGAGGTTGTACTCTCTCCACCTTTTTTTTTTTTTTAGTATCGTGGTTATGTAGTTTTTCGTTTTGGGCTTTTCCCTTCGGACGGATAAAAAAAGAAGGAAAAAAAATTGGTAAGTAATCTTACAAAAAAAATGTAATACTAAAACATGTGAACTCTATTTATAGCACACCAATTCATCCTACTCAAGCTTAGTTAATTCCCAGTGAATCTGAAACAATCAGACTTGTTAACTTAAAAGCTAAACCAAATAAAAGAAGGTAACTGTATATAAATTTATTTATTAAGATTATCACCCCTATAAATATATGTCATAGGCATGGCAGTAATTAAATAAATTAGTACTTTATGGTCCAAATATAATAAATTGTTAGTAGAAGGATTATAATGGGTTCGCAAAAAATAAAACCGAGATTTTTTGTAAGGATCCTAATATAAATAGAATATTTAAATATTAATTTATAGTGTTTTAGATTAGCATCCTAATGGAAATAGGATAGAACTCAGGAGTACTTTAAATTTATTGACTGTGATTGCTTTAAGACCAAATAGAGTAGGGTTTTACGTCTAATATTACAGTATTACTTTAAGACCAACTATATTAGGATTTAATGGCTAAGATTTTAACTAAAGAAACAGAAAAAGAAAAAGGTATAGTATGATTTATAGAAGGATTTTGATTAGAATAAATATTTCTAATCTAAAGACCAAATAGAGTAGGATTTTGAGTAGAATAAATATTCCGAACCTAAAGACCAAATAGAGTACGATTTTGAGTAGAATAAATATTGATTTTAACTAAAAAATTAAATTAAATTGCAATTTTAGTTCCTAATCAAAAACGAAAGAGGGTAGAATTTTGACAACCCCTCATTCTCACTTTTATAATTGATAGATTTTTGTTGCACTTACCTGATGTATGTACCTCCATCTCCAGGTCTCTGGATGACTCTCAGAACTGAAGACTGCAATAGATGCTGGGCTGCTGCACCGTGACAATTTGTTAAAAACTATTAGCGAACAATACGAGCAGTGGAACGTCTTGGTTTGTAAAAGATATATCTAAATAATTGTGAAATCCATTTTCATATATGATATAACATTAATACAATCTCTGTTTGGTTGGACACGAATTATGCCTAAAATTTATGAGCAGTCTTTGAACTATATTTCTCTTTACTTCTAAAGGCGAAGCGGGAGAAATCCATTTACTACATTCTAAACATGTTTAGCATTGATGTGACAAAGAAGTGTCTTGTGGGAGAAGGGTGGAGCCCTGTGTTTGCAATAAAACCGGTATTGTTATGCACCTGGTTAATTTGTACATATTTTAAAAAGATAAAAGGTAATGATAAAAGAACGAAGAAACTGTCACTTTTATGCTTTAAGGAATGGTTTTGGCAGAGTATGGATGAAAAGTATAATCTTTCATGGGACAAAAAATTTCTGCTTCAAACAAGGAGTTTTATTTGTGCAGATTCAGGATGCACTGCAGAGGGCAACAAGGGACTCCAACTCACAAGTTGGTGCTAGTCTCCAAGTTTTGCGTACGAAAGAGTTACCACCAACTTATTTTTGGACGAACAAATTTACTTCAGCTTTTCAAGAGATTGTTGATGTGTATGGGTGAGTATTTCTCTGAGATCGCATTTGGTTAGAAATACCACAGCTTCTCCTAAGTTAGGGTAGTACATGAACAGTATTGAAAACTATGCCATGCACATGGCAAGCTCCATATGTATTGGACCTCCATGAGTCCACAGCCCTACAAATGTGAGGATTATGTATCAGAATGTGTTTTTTCTTCTTTTTAATTGCAAAATAGTTTTCTGCTGCCATTCTGGTATTTTGGCTAGGGAAATGGATAGTTAATCAACTGGATGGATGGATTGCCATTGAGAGGAAGGTAGCGGAGAGTATGTGGGTTCCTTTGCTTTTCTTGTGGTAAATGTAATTAGCATAACCAAGTAACTTTTTTGGCTGGAGGTTTGGTAGAGAAGTAGGTTAAGCGTAGTAAATCTAAAATTTTGTTTAATAAACATATTAGAATATATAGATATGGAAGGATATATAGATATGGTATATGTATAAATGGTATAGTTGACTATCACCATAATTCCTAGAATTATGGGATATTATTTTATTTCCATGTACAGCCCATTCAATCCCTATTTAAGGGACCTTTGTATTCATTTATGATCATCAATATAATTTATTCTCTCTAATCGTCAACATGGTATCACAGCGATACACGATCCACAAACTCTAGCCGTGCTCACCATTCCCACCACGCAGCCACCATCATCCTCAACCGCCTACACAATTAACAAAAAAAAAAAAAAAAAAAAAAAAAAAAACCTTCCAAGTCTTCGTACATCCAATATCGACACCTCACTACACCAAAACTTACACCATATTTTTCGTCTTCAAAATTCGATTCCAAATTCGTTCGAATCATCTCATTAGGCCTCAAAACGCGCTCTCACGCGCCACCTGAGTAAACCATCCTCCCGCCACGATTCAGCCACACGCCACTATTCATCAGATCTTACTCAGAAACACAAGTCAAAACCAAAGCATCAAGCAGCTCGACTGGCAAGAGCATCAAGTTAACTCAGATTTGTCCGGAGTTCAAAACCCAGCAGCTGCAAAAAATTTTTTCCTATTACAACATACACTTGGAACGTCAGCCCTAGCGCCCAGTCACCGCCACGTCATCTGCCACGTCAGTCATAAAATCACCTCAGCCGCCACATCATCAGCCACGTCATAAGTCACGTTAGCTGCCACGTAAGCCTTATTGCCACGTTGATAAGCACCCAAAACTGTTATTTTTAATTACCCAAATGCCAAAATTTAAGTGTCAAAAATTGCATTATGTTATCTAATGTTGATATTTAGTTGTTTTGCAGATTCTTGTCTCAATTGATATAATTAAATGCTTAACTTTGTTGAATATGTGAGATAGGACACTTAAAGTTGCTCGGATAGTTTTTAAAGCATAACTTTTTGATCGGAACTTCGAATCATGCGTTTCTTGAGCCTAAAATTAAGAGAATTTCGAGATCTACAACTTTCCAGTTTAATACTTTTCCAAATTCGGCCATCTTCAGATCCGAAATTGCAATACAAAGTTTCGGCAGCAAAAGGAAAAAAGAGAGAAAAATATCCCAAAAGTGTGTGCCCACTCTCATATTTTTTAAATCTCTCACCCCATAACCCAACACCCCACTCTCTAGACAAAGCCTATTATTCTCTTACACACCCTACTCTCTAGACAAAGCCTATTATTCTCTTACACCCCATCACCCCATTGTCTACTTTCATCATTAATATTCTCTCTCATTTTCTCACATATATTGATTGATATTTGGCCAAGGGAGACACAACACCTAGGTGAGTTTGAAAGAGAGGAGGAGAGCTTGGAGCAAGAGAGCTTGTTCTAGAGAGAGAAAATATTTGAGTGCTACATATTTTTCTTCTTCTTGTATTATTGTTTCATTTTATTGAAGAAAACAATATTGTAGAGTGTTGAGAAAAAATTCTGTTACTCACATATTTGGAGATATTTAAGAAGCTATTTTATTATTTATTTTGTTATTCTATCTTTATGGAAGGCTAATCTCCCTTTCAAGGGGAGAGATGAAGCCTCATTTTTATTTGTGATTTAGAGTTTTATAATATTGCATAAATATACTCATTTGTGATTTTTCTTAAATAAGATCTTTGGATCACTCTACATACCATAGGTGATCCCATTTTGGTTTTTATACTTGACTTAAGAGATGAGCTACATACCATAGGATTTTCTTAAGTTCATTTTATTTTCCAAATTTATCTTCTAGTTCTTTAATGTTAATGTAAGTGAGTGACAACCTTGTATTATTATTATTTCTAAAAGAAGAAAATATAGATCTTGAAAGGAAAAATCTCTTATAAACAAATAAATTTCCAAATACTATTTCATTAGCTTTTGGGTTCACTCTACATACCATAGGTGATTCCATTTAATCAAACTAGTATAGAATTTATTTTGAGTATATATGTGCAATAATATATTATTCTAGATCCATTGATAATTTGGTGGTTGATTTTTAACTCTTGAAATCCTTACACTTTATTTCTCCAAAACAACTTTCTCTACTTTCATTACATTTTATTAGTATTAAAATTATTCTTAAGAAAAGTAAGCATTTCTAAAAGATAAAAAAAATTGGTTTTTATTCTAAATCTATTATTTTCTCAACTTTGTTTTCATTGATTCATAAACAACTCCCGTGGATTTGACCCCTTACTACTACTACTATCTACGTTACTAATTTATTTTTTAGGTACATAAGGGTTTTTGATCAAGCTATTTTTAGCGACGAAGATAGCTTCCTATCACACGTCACCTTGCCACGTTAGCTACTGCCACGTCACTTCGACTCGTTGACCAGACCCATTGACCGTTGACCAGACCCGTTGACCAATTCAGCAACCCTAACCGGTTCAACCAGACCGGTTCTTTGCACATTCAACCGACCGGTTCACTACTTTTTTGACCGATTTTTCAGAAGACCAGACCGGTTCCTAGCGTTTTTCAACCTTATGAACACAACCACAACCTTAGAATTTCCAAATTCCGTCTCTATCTTTGAGTATTACAAACTCTCGACCCTACAAACATGACCGGATCATCTGCATATACTTCATTTGGGAACCGAACAAATGACTTACACTCTATGGCTCGGGGTTCGACTTACAAATACCCTCCATGCTCTGTATGTGGACTAATGGGACACTCAAGCAAGGGTTGCTATGAAATCATTGGCTATCCAAATTGGTGGAAGGATTCTCGCCATCGCAGATCAGGTTAGACCACAGGAAGAGGTAACAAACAAGCCTCAGGCTTACTCACTACCACAGGTACGGCTTTACATTTTGTCTCTGTTTTGAATAATACATGGGTAATTGATTCCGGTGCAACTGATCATATGACATCTAATTCAAAAATTATTACTCCCTTAATCCCATCATCTCAGACCTTTGTTTCCACACCCAATGGTGCCCCAGTCCTTGTAGTGGGAAAAGAATCAATCAATCTATCCGACACATTGAACCTAACCTCCGTATTAGTAGTACCATCCTTAGATTATAATCTATTATCTGTTTCTCAAATAACTAATGCCCTACACTGTGTTGTC
Organism: Lonicera japonica; assembly: GCA_021464415.1. Taxonomy (NCBI): domain Eukaryota; kingdom Viridiplantae; phylum Streptophyta; class Magnoliopsida; order Dipsacales; family Caprifoliaceae; genus Lonicera; species Lonicera japonica. Next base: position 22,581,300 of record CM038465.1, on the reverse strand, counting down.
ATTTTTTGGCCTTCTCATTGTGTTTTTAAGGATATTCTGACGAAGAAGACGATTGGTTATGGTGTTAGGCGAGGTAAATTATACTATCTGGACCTGGAGTTCAAAAGCACAGATCGCTTGCACAAAGCCTTGAACACCAGTACCTCTGAACATAAAATTACAGATGAACTTTGGTTATGGCACCGTCGGTTAGGACACGCATCGTTTGGCTACTTAAAGAAATTGTTTCCCCGTTTAGTTCATAAAGTTAATTCTTCTGGTTTTCACTGTGAGATTTGTGAACTAGCTAAAAGTCATCGTACTTCCTTTAAACCTTCATTGACTAAGAGTTCAGTTCCATTTATGATTATTCATTCTGATGTATGGGGACCGTCTCACATTTCTTCTTTAGGTGGTATACGATGGTTTGTCACGTTTATTGATGATTGCACTCGAATGACGTGGGTTTGTCCCATGAAACCCAAAGGAGAAGTTAGTGGTTTGTTTCAGAGATTTCATAAACAGATCAGTACACAATATAATGCTACTATTCAAGTTCTCCGAAGTGATAATGGTGGGGAATATATGAGTACTGAGTTACAAGCATACTTCAAACTTCATGGAATCATTCATCAGACTACATGTCCTTATACACCTCAACAGAATGGGATTGCCGAACGAAAAAATCGTCATTTGTTAGAAATAGTTCGGGCATCACTGATCGGCGCAAACGCACCAACCGCGTATTGGGGTGAAGCACTCTCATCGGCTGTCTATTTAGTAAACCGCATCCCCTCAGCCGTACTTGATTTTCAGACACCCTTTGAAGTCTTAGCTAAGTCGGTTACAGCTCCTACCGTGTCAAATCTTCCTCCCCGGGTGTTTGGATGTGTTACATTTGTCCACTTACCAAAGGAGCAACAGAACAAGCTTGAACCGCGCGCTCTCAAGTGCGTCTTTGTAGGGTATGCTTCTTCTCAAAAGGGGTATCGATGTTATCACCCTCCCACACAGAAAATGTATGTCACTATGGATGTGATATTTCACGAAGAAACTATGTACTTTCACCGAACTGAACTTCAGGGGGAGCATTATAAAGAAGTTCAGTTATTTGGGAATATCAATGAGGAAGAGATAAGCTCAATAGAGGTAGTTCCAAATTTGACTTCGAATTCACCACCAGCAACAGAGACAACCGAAATCACGTCATCCCCTGATATAGTAACAGCATAAATCTTTCCAAATGACGTTGTGCCATCTCCGTCTCCGTCACCACCTGACATAAATAACCAATCGTCCACTTCAAATATCCCTGAAACTGAGGTCTCCCATGTATCATCTTCTTCTATTCCTATAAAGAAACTTCCTAGCCGAGCAAATAGAGGTGTACCTAAACCCACGTATGACCCAGATTTTACTAGTAAAGACAAATATCCTATGAGTAATTATGTGTCTTATGATCGGTTAACTGCATCTAACAAATCTTTTGTGAATCAATTATCTTCTGTATCTATTCCTAACAGTGTGCAGGAAGCCTTATGTGATTCTGAGTGGAAATCAGCAATGGATGAGGAGATGAAGTCCTTGTTGAAAAATGACACATGGGAATTGACCGAATTACCAGCAGGAAAGAAGAAGGTGGGTTGCAAGTGGGTGTACACTGTGAAATTTAAAGTAGATGGAACAATCGAAAGATTCAAAGCGAGACTGGTTGCGAAAGGCTACACACAGACGCATGGGATTGATTATCTAGAGACATTTGCGCCCGTAGCAAAGATCAATACTGTATGGGTGTTACTCTCATTAGCTGCAAACTTAGACTGGCCTCTACAACAGTTCGATGTAAAAAATGCATTCCTACATGGGGATTTAGAGGAGGAGGAATATATGGAGTTCCCACCTGGATATAAGATCCCGGTTGAGCATACAAATAAAGTCTGCAAGTTGAAAAAATCTTTGTATGGGCTAAAACAATCCCCTAGAGCCTGGTTTGGGAGATTCGCGAGATCGATGCGAAAGTTTGGGTACAGCTAGAGTAATTCTGATCATACTTTATTTTTGAAGAAGAGTCATGAAAAAATTACGGCTCTTATCGTTTATGTAGATGACATGGTGCTCACAGGAAACGACCCTCAAGAACAACAGGCATTGAAAAAGCTCTTATCTCAGGAGTTTGAGATGAAAGATCTTGGTAGCTTAAAGTATTTTTTGGGGATCGAAGTATCTAGATCATCAAAAGGCATCTTCCTATCTCAGAGAAAGTATGCCCTAGACTTACTAAATAAAACCGGAATGTCCGCTTGTCAACCGTCAGAGACTCCAATGGAGGAAAGATTGAAGTTAGAGGTCGAAACAAATCAAGTACCGGTCAATAAAGGGCGCTATCAGAGATTGATAGGCAGATTGATGTATCTAGCACATACAAGGCCTGATATATCATATGCATTGAGTATTGTCAGTCAATTCTTGCATAATCCAGGGGAGAAGCATATGCAGGCAGTTATGAGGATTATCAGTTATCTCAAAGCAGCTCTTGGAAAGGGAATCCTATTCCAGAAAAATGAGGATATCCTGAAGGTTGAAGGATATACTGATGCTGATTGGGCAGGTAATATATGTGACAGAAGGTCTACATCAGGGTACTTCACATTTGTAGGAGGAAACTTGGTCACTTGGAGAAGTAAGAAGCAAAATGTAGTATCCCGATCAAGCGCAGAAGCAGAATATCGAGGAATGGCAGTTGGTATTCAAGAGTTATTGTGGTTGAAACTGCTACTGACAGATCTCGGTTTTTCTCCAACAGAACCGATGATGCTATATTGCGACAACCAGGCAGCATGTGATATCGCACACAATCCAATTCAACATGATAGAACAAAGCATGTTGAAGTGGATAGGTTCTTCATCAAAGAGAAGTTAGAAGAGAAAGTTATTTATGTTCCTCATGTACGCTCCGAAGATCAGTTAGCTGACATTCTCACCAAGGCCGTGACAAAGAAGATATTCACCAAGCTAATTAGCAAGTTGGGCATGTTCGATATATGTGTGCCAACTTGAGGGGGAGTATTAGAATATATAGATATGGAAGGATATATAGATATGGTATATGTATAAATGGTATAGTTGACTACCACCATAATTCCTAGAATTATGGGATATTATTTTATTTCCATGTACAGCCCATTCAATCTCTATTTAAGGGACCTTTGTATTCATTCATGATCATCAATATAATTTATTCTCTCTAATCGTCAACAAAACATAACATTGAGGGTCGAAATAACTTCCAAAAAAATAGGTCCTTTGGGAATAGTTATGAAAATTTGGATATTTTGTGAATTTGATCCGTCTGGGATGTTTAGAAAAATATAAAGGGGTGAGATTACAATGTAGATTTTTTGATTTATACGCTTCGCTTCACCCCTCAAAAAATAAAATGGCATTACAATGTAGAAAAGCTGGATGTAAAATTCCTTAACCAACTAAGATTTTAGGCACTAATGTTTTTGTAATGTTTAATGTGTTCTATAAAAATTGATGCTTAATGTTCTTAGGGTGTTTTTGGTAGCCAGCATGAAATTGGGGTGGAAAAAGCCTCGACTCTGGGCAATTCAACTCCATGGAGAATGTTCTAAGGTTTTGGTTGCATTTATTTTCTAGTTGAAAAACATGTACTTCTATCCATGTAATGATGACATAGTATCCAACTTTTGGTGTTTGCTTGCACACTTTTCCACCTTGAAATGAACTTTGTTTCAGATAGAAAACAAATTTGCAGCTTACCTTGAATTTTAAATACATGCGAGTGGTTAGGAATTGCATAAGAAAAGTACATATTAACTCACCGTTAGATTTTTTTGACATGTTAAACAAAGAAGGGGATCCAATTGCAGTGATTTACGTGTTGAATAGAATTTTACCATATTAGTGTTAGAAAGTAGAAAGGATATATTAAATCTTTTATGAGCCAATTAGTGTAAAATCGAGATTCGTAATGTAGATGGATATTGATTGGGTCGCATTGTGAATATTGATTTGTTTGTAATGTGAATACTTTGTGAATATTGAATGGGATTTGTATATAAACTAAACTTTATTGGATTGCAGTGGAATTGTATTGGATTGCAATGAATTATTTTGAATATATTTGTGAATAATGTAATCTGTGTGATTGTATTGGATATTGATTAGATTGCAGGTCAAAATTGGTTTTTGATATTTTTTTAAAAAAAATTTACACTTAGGAAACGTAGAACTAATTACACGTCGCCTAAAGGCCATTTTTGTTTAAACTTAGGCAACGTAGGTAAACAATTTACGTTGCCTAAAGTCCAGTCAAAGTCAACTTTTCTTCGACTTTAGCCGACGTAGTTAAATACGTACATCGCCTAAGTACCTTACTTGGGCAACTTATCTTGTTTACCTATGTTGCCTAAAGTCCAGTCAAAGTCAACTTTTCTTTGACTTTAGGCGACGTAGTTAAATACATACGTCGCCTAAGTACAATACTTGGGTGACGTAAGTTGTTTACTTACGTTGCCTAAAGTTCAGTCAAAGTCAACTTTGCTTCGACCTTATAGGCGACGTAGTTATTTTGTACGTCGCCTTAGAAGCATCTTAGGCGACATACGTATTTAACTACATCGTCCATTACCTAGGGCGACACAGCTTAAGTGACGTACCTTAAGAGACGTATATGCATACTTAGGCGACGTACAGTGTACGTACTGTACGTCGCCTAAGAGCCCTTTGGAGCTAGTGGTGATATGCAGAGTTTTCGTTACCACTCTTAAGGGGGTAGCACAAACATGGTGCAACAGCATGCTCCCGGGGTCAATTTTGAGCTTGCATGAGCTTGGTACTAAGTTCATTTCGCATTTTATGAGAACCAAGAGGCAGTCTAAGTCCTTTACTCACCTCTTTACCGTAAAACAAAGGTCTATATAATGTCTTAAGGAATATGCTCGCCACTTTAACCAAGAAAGCCTCATGGTCACAAATCTAAATGAAGGTGTGGCGGTAGCAGCTTTTATGGAGGGGATAAGCTCCCCATACTACCTTATGACTATGACGAGAATTGACTCGAAGACCATGTCCAAGCTCCTAGACGAGGTCAACAAGCAGATTGGCGTGGAAGAAACCCTACAAGGAAGGAACATGTCAGGCCTATCAACCCTCTTATCCTCCTCTAAGCGCCAAAGGGCGTACAGCCCACCCCGTGCTCAAGAGAGTGAGGGTAAGAAGGGTAAGAAGGAATCAGACAAGCCTGAGCTGAGGAAAAGCAAAGCATGCCAGCATTTTACTCCTCTGATAGCCCCTTTAGGTGAGGTCTACCCCCAATTAGATCCAGGGCAGATCCTAGAAGCTCAAAAGATAAAGACGTTTGACAAAAAGTGAAATACGACTAAATATTGCCGATACCACAAAGACCACGACCATGAGAAAAATGATTGCTAGAAGTTGAAGGAAGAAATCAAGAAGCTCATCTAGAGAGGGCAATTCAGGCAATACGTAGATAGGAAGAAGGACGTTCCTCCATAAGCCAAAAGGAAGGCACCATAAAATGAGATATTGATGATTAAGGGGGGCTCCTCCTATTCTGGGAACAGCAATAGGTCCAGAAAGGCTTATATCTGATAGGCTATGTCTTTAAGCTCGGAGGCAGAGTATTTCAGCTTCAGACCTACCAAGATGGTGAAGTATGATGTCAAGGAGCTCATAATTACTAACGAAGACATGAGCGAAGTAAAGTTCCCACATGACGACCCTTTAGCTGTGATAGCGATGGTGGACAATCACAATGTCCACAGAATCCTCGAAGACACAGGGGCCACCACCAATCTCTTGTACTATAGCGCATTCAAGGCCATAAGTCTCACTACAGAGCACCTGACCCCTTCATTAATCACCCTAGTTGGTTTTTCAGGGGAAAAAACTAAGTCTCTGGGGACCATCAAACTCGCTATAACCCTAGGTATGGCCCCAAAGTAGGTCACAACTATTGCTAAATTCTTGATACTAGATAGTGCTCCCCATTATAACGCTATCCTCGGCAGGGGTACGCTCAACGAAATTAGGGCTGCCATTTCAACTTGTAGCCTGACTATGAGATTTCCTACCCCGCACGGAGTCGGGGAGGTCATAGGAAATTAGGTGGAAGCTTGTAGTTTCCAGTTCGAGACTTTGAAAGAAGTCAGAACTGCAGACATTACGGTTGTCGAGCTCGAAGTCATGGTTGTAGAAGAATTAATGGGTGTAGAAGAACTTGACGACTCGGAGAAGTGGGAGATTGACACTTAAACCCCAGGGAAGAAGATAAATAATTCCATGGTGAACCAGTGGAAGACTTAGAAGATTTAATTCTAGACCCCTTATAGCCCAATAGAACCCTGAAAATTAGAAATCGGCTTGGCACAACGATCAAAGAATAGCTCTGTCAGTGTTTACGAGCTAACGTCGATATCTTTGCATGGTCCCATGAAGACATGTAGGGGCGGAAACCATAAGTCATTATGCATAGGCTGAATGTCGACCCCACTTTTAAGCCTGTGAGGCGGAAGAAAAGGAATTTTGCAGCGAAAAGGAATTTGGCCGCTAAATAAGAGGTCCAGAAGCTCCTCCGAGCTGGTTTTATTTGAGAGGTCCACTATCCAAAGTGGCTCTCTAACATAGTGCTCGTGAAGAAGCACAGCGGGAAGTGGAGAATGTGTGTGGACTTCTGATGTGGACAAGGCTACATGGGCTCAAATCAACTCGTGAAGGCCCATTAGAATAAATTGGAAGCTTTATTTTAAGTAATTTTAATTATAAAAATTATTTATTATTTTCATTATTCAATTAGGAATGTTTTCCTTACTCAATTAGGATTTAGATTAATAGTTTCTTTATTGTGTTTGGATTAATATTATTCAATTAGGAATGTTTTCCTTAGTCAATTAAGATTTAGATTAGTAGTTTTCTTATTGTGTTTAGATTAGTATTTTCCTTATTCTATTTGGATTAGTATTTTTTACACCCTATTTAAATGGGGTTCATTGTATTATTTTTATTATTATCTAAGACTTTATTCATAATAATATTGAGTGATTTAATCCTCTTTGGTTCTTCACGAACTACTTGAACTTATCGGTTTGTCCGTGGCGTTCATTCGACTTATCAATCGGTATTCTGCACCCGATTGTGGCGTCTTCGTTTTCCACCAGAATCTGATTGTAGAAACGGTCCAAGTCATTAATTCGCTACGGTTTTCGTGTGTATCTGTGTCGAGGTTCGCATAACCAATTCATTGTGTTTGCGGGTTTTGAGCGATATCACCGTAGGTCGTATCAACTTCAAAGACCTCAACAAGGCTTGCCCAAAAGACAATTTCCAACTCACAAAGATCGACCAGCTCATAGATGTAACCACAAGCCATAAAATGTTGAGCTTCATGGAAGAGTACTCCGGCTAAAAACAGGATAGAATGGCTCCAGAAGATGAAGAGAAGGCCTTTATCACCAATGAAGGCACGTATTGTTACAAGGCCATGCCCTTCGGCCTATGAAATGCAGGGGCTACTTACTAGAGAGTGATGGGTGCACTGTTTAAAGACAAAATAGGAAAAAACATAGAGGTTTATATTGACGGCATGTTGGTCAAGAGTCTTAGAGCCCGAATCATTTGGCTGAACTCAATGAAGCCTTTATCATACTCAAGCAAAACGGCATGTCCCTCAATCCAGCGAAGTGTGCTTTTGGAGTAAAGGGGGGGGGGGAATTCTTAGGTTTTATGGTCACTCAGAGAGGAATTGAAGCCAATCCCGAAAAGATACAAGTCTTTATTGACATGATATCTCCATCCAAGCCGAAAAAAGTCCAAAGTCTGGTAGGAAGGGTGGCGGCTTTGAACAGGTTTATTTCCTGAGCAATCGACAAGTGCCACATTTTTTTTAAAACCCTGAAGAAGACCTTTGAGTGGACTAAAGAATTTGAGCTGGCTTTCTAGTAGCTCAAGCAATATATTGGAGCCCCTCCCCTCCTTAGTTCACCAAAGAAGGAGAAAATTTTGAGTTTATACTTGGCAGTATCACGAACAGTGGTTAGCTCAGCATTGATGAGGAGCGAGGAAGAAGCTCAGCTACCAGTATACTACTACACGAGTAGAGCCCTTCACACTGCCGAACTAAACTACCCAAGGTTAGAGAAGTTAGCCTACACCCTACTCATCACGTCCCGAAAGCTGAGGCCCTATTTCTAGGCCCACACCATAGATGTGCTCACAGATCAGCCACTGCGAAGGGTTCTCGACAAGTCAGAGCAATCAAGACATCTGGCTATATTGGTCATTGAGCTCGAACAATTCATGATTAATTACCGACCTCAAATCTCGATTAAGGGCCAGGTGGTAGCTGACTTTATAGCCAAGTTCACATATACAGAAGAACATATTGGTTAATCGCCGGAGCTACTACTACTCCCAGACTCCAGTACCTCGATTCCTACCACGTCGATGAACCTATTGCCAGGACTGCCCGTATGGGTCTTACACGCCGATGGAGCTTCCAATCTGCAATGTTTTGAAGCTGGTTTGGTGCTGATCACTCTTGAGGCCAACAGCCTGGAGATAGCGCTGAAGTTCTTCTTCAAGGCCTCCAACAACAAGGCTGAATACGAAGCTACCATTTTGGGTTTGAGAATAATTGGTGATCTGGGGGCAAAATAAATGGTGGTCTATAATGACTCCGCAGTAGTAGTCGGCCATGTACTTATTCACAATGTGGGAAAGGAAGATTGCATGGACAGCAGCTTAGAGGTACTTTAACTTAATTTTTATTAAGGTCCCACAAGCTCAGAACAACAAGGCAGATCGCCTAGGCAAGCTTTCCACGACTTCAGACATACTAATTGGAATCCATGTTGAATAACTTGAAAGAAAAGCCATAGATAAAACTATAGGGTTAAACATAGCTCCAGTGCAGGTCTGCAAATGCTGGATTGACCCAATTCTGAACTTCCTCACTTACGGAGCTCTCCCTGAAGATAGGAATGTGGCTAAAAGAATAAAATACATGTCCAATAGATATGTGGTCATTGGAGCAACACTGTATAAGAGAGGGTACGTCCTCCCTTTTTTTACTTTGCTTGCACCTTTACCAAGCCCAAACAACCCTGCTAGAGATTAATGAAGGTTTATGTAGGGGGCACCCGGCAGCTCCCTCACTAGCTCTCAAAGTTGGCAGACATGGCTATTTATGGCCCACTATCCTACAAGACGCTAAAGAATTAGTGAGGAAGTTTGACAAGTGCTAGCGGTTCACCAAAATCCAACAGCTCCTGGCAGAGCTCATGACCCCTGTTAGCAGCCCTTGGCCTTTCTCTCAATGGGGCATTGACATAGTGGGACCTTTCCCTCTAGGCAAAGGACAAATCAAGTTTGCAGTTGTGGCTATCGATTACTTCACAAAATAGGCTGAAGCTGAGGCTGAGGCAGTGACAATGATCACTACCATGAAGATTCAGAATTTCATATAGAGGAACATCATCTGTCGTTTTTGTCTCCCAAAAGTGCTGATCACCTATAATGAGAAACAATCTGACTACGACCTCTTCAGAGATTTCTGCAAAAGGCATGGAATATAAAATCATTACAGCTCACCAATCCACCCTCAAGCCAATGGCCAAGCGTAGGTCACCAATAGAACCTTACTGAGCTCGTTGAAGAAAAGACTTGATGATGCCAAAGAAAACTGTTCTGAAGAGCTCCCATCGGTGCTGTAGGCCTATAGAACTACCATTAGGGGCCTGACCAGTGAAACTCTTTTCTCCCTGACCTACGAAACAGAAACAGTTATTTCAGTGGAGATAGGAGTACTAACTTACAGAATCAACCATCATGACCCAGTTCGAAATGATGAATACCTGCTAGCTAACTTAGATCTGCTCGAAGAAAAAAGAGAGAAAGCTCGAATCAAAGAAGAGGCCTGTAAAAGAAGCATGGTCCAAAGTTATAACAAAAGGGTTAAGCACAGAGGTCTGAATGTAGGTGACTTAGTACTTTGAAAAATCACCATCGCAACAAAGATTTTTGAACACGGCAAGCTTGCTACCAAGTGTGGGAAGGGCCCTATGTGGTCACCAAGGTCAGCAGACCTGACACTTACGATTTAAGGACTGTAGATGGCATAGAGCTCATGTGACCATGGAACATAGAGCACCTCAAGAGATATTGTCCTTGAGTTAGAACATATTGTATTTTTTGTAATAGTTGCTTCTAAATGAATGAATATGCAAAGTTTTGTTTGGTACTTCATTACCTATGACTTGCACTCTGTCAAAAACCCACTCACAAAGGGGTCAGATTAGAAAGTGTTCAGCTCGCAAGTAACACACTTGCACTCTGTCAAAAAAACTCCTCACAAAGAGGTCAGATTAGTAAGTGCTTAGCTCACAAGTAGCACACTTGCACTATGTCAAAAACCCTATCATAAAGAGGTCAGATTAGTAAGTGTTCGGCTCGTAAGTAGCATACTTGCACTCTGTCAAAAACCTCTCACAAAGAGGTAAGTTTTTAACTGAAGAGGCCTTGTAACAAAATAAATAATTGTCAAAATTTGCATAAGTCAGAAGAGGGCATGGCTTTACTCAAGACTTAGCCAAAATAACACAAAACTTCCTTTTTAAACACTAGAGACCTTAAACAAATTCCTATCACCATATAGGTATGTCACTAAGCATAAAAGGATCTAAATACAGAACTACTAAGAACTGTACAATTCCTCTTACAAAGAGGTCGGTGTGGTAACTACGGGCTCCACGAGTACCTTTGCACACTAAGGAGTCTAAGTGGCAACTGAGAATTCTTAATAAACTTTGTTGAACCTCTGACAAGGATTCCATTTCACTTGAAGCATGTCATTTATCTTGCTTAACTCTATTTCACTTTTTTCTAAGTTGTAGGGGTATTAGAGTATCTATAGAGCTCATTGCTACATCTCACATGACAACTTAGACAAAAGAAGAGACAAGAATAAAGGCAAAGTAAAACAGACAACAGACAAATTTCAAAGGCAAAAAAGATTCATTTCATTAATAAAAAGTATAATTACAAAGGTTCTAAAGATTTCAATACAAAAGAGAAGAGACCTATCAGAACTACTGTTTAGCCCCATCACCAACTTCTTCACCAGACCACGAAGGGGAAGGTTCGCCAGCCTTCCACTTGGTCAGCACATCTGGCTCCTTAGTTCGGATCAACTGCAGCACAATAAGGGCATCGGATCTATTCTCAGTAATCTTAGCCTCCAACGCAGGAGTCACATCTATCTCTGAAGGAGGTTCTAGCTCCTCGAGCTCCTCGGGCCTTTGCAGAGCCAACTCCTTGCACTTGTAAAAGCCAGTTACAAAGGAGTCAGAAATCCTTAATAGTGCGGCCTCACAGCTGTAGAAATATTCAATGGCCTAGGCTCTCACTGCATGAATGGACCCCTTAAGCTTCTTTAGCTCTTTCTCCAGGTCGGGAAGTCGAGCCTGGTTGCTGCTTAGAGCTGCCTCAGCATTTTCCCTCCTCTTACGTTCCAGCTCTGCGGACCTTTGGGCTATTTCAAGCTAGACCCAGTGGCTTGGAGGTCCCTTATGGCGTTGATAAGCTTGGATTTGAAATTGAAAGCCTCCTATTTTGAGGCCTCATGCTCTTGCCCCAGAGCCTTGTATGCAGGCTCTAGATGAGCGAACATGGTGTTGAAGTTGTCCACCTTGCCTTTCAAACCTTCAGTCTCGATCAAGGCATTGTTCAGCTACTCCAGCATGATCTTTTTGTCGTTTTTAGCTCTCTAGAGGTCACTCCTGGTAACATAGAGCTCGTTCTGGGTTCTGGTGTGCTCCACCTAAAGAGCTATATGGATGGCTATGCTTGAGCCCTCTTCAGCCAGGTGGATGGTAGAAAATAATAAATTCATGGCATGCGAAGAAACAATGACAAGTTATGACCAAACAAAACGATGAACAGATCCCAAAACGGGGAGTACACGGACCTGACTCATGTGGACGCTGAAGGAGCTAGCTAACGAGATCGTCCCTCGTTCCTTCACCTGTTCCAATACCTTCTACCATAGAGGATGAATAGTGAATCCTTTCATGAAGAAGGCGGAATAATTCTACTGGCCAAGTTCTGGTACATGTCCTTTGACCTCGTCATTGCCCACAATTTCCTGTTCAGTTCCCACGGCCACGGCAATAGGGCTCTTGGTGCTAGTCTCTGAGACCCCTATCCTTTCTAAGGTTGTCTTCTCTGGGCTGAGAAGCTTCAAACCTTCAATGGGAGCTTCCATTAGGCCCACCCAGGTATGAACGTCCTCTAGGACAGGGGTACTTATAAGGGCAGGAAGCCCACGAACTCCATTTTCGACAACCGCGGGTTCTTTAGACTTAGAGCTCTTCAATGGGGTTGAAGCCCCTTTTTGATCTCCCGTGGGCCCCTTTGACCTCTTGGAAGGGGGGCAACCCTCTAGCTAAAGAGCTTCTCTTCTTAGTGGTCTTGTCAGTGTGCACCTTGAAGACCAACTTTGAAACAGAAGGCAAAAACATGAGTTAAACACATACCCTAGCTCTTCAAATACTAAAAAAAGGAACAATAAAGTAGAGACTTACTCTTTTTAGGAACCTGTTAGAGGGGGCTACATCAAGGACCTTGTCCCCAAGAGAATCAACTCGAGCCCGCTCCTGATCACCATCTTGTACTAGACCACTCTCAGCCTCAACCTCTTCCATAACAGTTGGCCCTTCGAGGCCTTGGACACCGCTTCGCTTTTGGGCAACCTTCGCGGTTAGGATTGGGAGGTACTCCACTATAAGGACGTGAAGGTCAGTGTTGGTGGGCCTGGGACCCAGCTCGTACCTCCACAGCATCATGAAAGCCACGATATCAACAGAGTGCTTCAGGTAGAAGTCTTTAGCATCGTCAATCTAACTTGACTTCACTAGGTCAGGTTTCTTCTCTTTAACTGCAGAGGAAAAATAAAAAGGGGAGGTCAGCCCCCCTTTATTGGCACGAGAGGAGATATGCAATGCTAGGAAAGACAAAAAGGATTTACTAATGGAGTCTGGCTCCAAAACCCAGCGTTTGAGGTCATGGACACTGGGATACCTCGAGTCGTGCTCCCAATCCACTCATGAAATTAAGGAAAACATCTTCTTCCGGTTAGGGATGCTGTTAGGGAGGCTGAATATAATCTTTGAGGACCCCAACCTCGAAGGACAATTGAAAACTCCATTATTTTTCCCACCACTATCCTTGGGCTTAAATAGGGTGATAAATTCTTCGATTGATATTTCGTGACTCTTCGCAGTGATAGCCCGGAAGATTAGCACAAATCCTACTAGACAAGACCACATGGTTGGACTGACCTGGGCTGGAGTGAGGTCCATGGTCACCAACAGCTCCTTCACCTGGTCGTCCATGGGGAACCTCAGCCCGTGCTCGAAGGCGGCTTCATAAAAACAAACCTTCCCAGGCCTGTAATAACAAGTTATCTCTTCTGGGCCTCGGGCCCTAACCCTGACTAAATCAGGGATTTGGTACTTCCTCTTGAAATTGGGGATATTAGGGACAGAGAAGGTTAATGGAATATGGAAAGCGGCCAAAGCATTGAGATATTCCATATACTTCTTGATATCCTTGGCATCATTCGATACAGGGGGAAGAAGACAAATACATGTTATTTCCTCCTCGTTGTCCATAGTTTCTTTGGACCTAACCTCGGGGAGAGTGTGCACATTTCCTACAGAAGAGCCTTCATTCCCTACAAAAGAGCCTTGCTTTGTATTGATGGGAACTCTAAGAAACATGATCGATAAGAAGGGCTAACTAGAGTAGGGAGGTGGTAAGAGCAAAGTATGGAACATGGTCAATGAAATTGACCAGGGAAACACTCGAAAATCTCTTAAAGTTGTGATCTAAAGCAGGTTTGTGAGCCGGAGTAATAGAGAATGTGCTGAGTGAAGGCTTTGAGGGCTCTGAAGTGCCTAAGGTTCAAGAGAAGAAGAAATAGAAAGTAAAAATTTCCTCTAAGGTAGAAGGCTTTTATAAGGTGTGTAGGAGAAGTTAAGCGTCTTTTCAAAAGCCTTAATTATCCACTCGCAAACCCACTGCCACATGTTTACACATTCTCCAAGGAATATGAAACAACCACGCACGACCTCATTAAAATGTAACGATCACATCAAAGAGCCTAGGGTCCAAAGAGAGGTCCTCAAACTAGGTCAGAGACCCCAATATTCAAAATATCCGCTAGATCCAATGTTGACACCGAACCCGATCTCCACCAAGAGCTCCTAACACGCGTCGTTCATCAAGCAGAACTTAGAAATCCTTCTAGAACTGAACAAGATCTTTTAACCTCGCCAATCTGTGAAAATCCGCAAATGCAACCCCCGGGTCTCATCCCCGTGATTGGGCATCTGAAGCGTCGGAAGGGATTCTGTCATTCCATTTGCTTCATTTATTCATATCGGGTGTCCCTACGTCTATTCTAGATGTAAAGAGATTTGTTCAGAGTCGCCAGTACGTTTTACGAGAAAACGGACAAAAGGGGGGCGTGTGAGAGAAAAGGCTACAGATAAGCCTTTCTTTACACGTTTGTCTACGAAACCAGGATTCTATAGGGTTCGGGAACTATATTACGGTTTGGGAAGGTGTTAAGCACCCATTCCGCCCTTTCGGTCTCTAGTGGTCTTATATGTTTATTTTATGTTGAAAAACTTGGATGTTTTTATTGACAGTCTACTATTTTTCAAATGAAAACCCTAATTTCTGGGGGAAAACGGGAAAGGGATAGAAACCTTTGTGTTCCGAGATCCGATGTTTTTATTATTGAAAGATGTAAATACAAATGACAAAACCTTTTATTTTGAAAGAGTATCCCGTATTATTTCCTCAGATAAAGACGGTTTTCTCGTGTTGTGATTACTTTTGTAAAAGTTCGAATCTTGTATCGGGACTAATTTAATATGAAACTAGAATTCTTTGAGGAGAGTTGTTAGACACGTCGCAGTCTATAGAGAAGACAGGATATGTTTATTTTAATTCCTAGATAAGTCTTATTAGTCCGAGTTTTGAAAACAGAATTTTATCCGAACGATAATCTACTTACTCTTCTGGTTTTGCAAATGGTTTTATCAGGGTCTTTTATTTTGGAGACGGAAGACTATTTGTAACTTGGCAATAAGTTTATTCAAATAAAACCTGGACAAAACAACAGAAATAAAACAAGTACACAGATGAACCTGATTTTCGAGCGCGCTAGGAATCTAGCACAACCATGTTGCCACTTCGCTTACTAGAACGGGGAATCTAGCACAACCATGTTTTAAAATCGAATTTTAAAAGTCTACAATAAAACTAATATACAAGTATCTTATTTAATTACTAGAAGAGACTTTCGTTACCTTCCCGACGAGAATAATAATAAGAAAGAAAATATAATACGGCAGAGAGATCTCCGGTGATAATAATATTCTCCTTCTTCAGATATTTCCGAGAATTTGATTCCCGAGACTGGACACGTCTAGTGTCGAGAATAGATTTGATAATTCTTCAGAAATAAGACGATACTCGAGAATGCTTGTTGCTGTTTTCTGCTCTGCTCTGGCGATTTTTCTTGTTGTTTTCAGCTGTGATGTTGGTGTCCTTAAACCTTGGGGGCTGCTGGCCTATTTATAGTGGCGAAAAGGTATATGTCGCGCGACAATCTTGACTGTCGTGCGACATTCTACTTTAATGATGATTCTGACTCACTGATGAGTTAGAAAGTGGAGTGGTGGGATGTTTGTCGCGCGACATGTCCCCATAAAGTTGGGGTTATCATGCGACAATCTTGAATGTCGTGCGACATTTCACTTTAAAATATGTTTGTTTGGCCAACCAAACCCCTTCGGGGCAGTTCCGGGTGTTCGGATGGGTCCCGGAGTCTAGAAACAACAGTTCTCAAAGGTCGTTAGGGTTCTTGCGGGTGTCTACACAATCAGCTCCTCTGAGCTAAATGAAAAGGATAGGGGCAATTAATGGTGCAAATTATTAATCCAATTTGTCCTGCCAACCCCGAGCAGACACGTGGCTGTCCATGCCAGCTATCAAACCTACTCCAGTGCGAGAAGCTCGGAGGAACATTGTTGACACATCATAATAAGGATAGACCCTCTCAAGAATAGGGTACCCGCTCAAGAATTGATTAAGTAGGACAAATTGAAAAGCTCGGGCTCCAGAGCACACTGGGCGAGCTCTGGAGCTCCCTCTCGCCAAACCACTCTACCAGAGTGATTAGCATAAGTATGGGCAACTATTAAATGCACACCCACCGCATTTAATGCACCGGATTTCATGGAGAAGTAAGGTCAGAGTTGGTACTGATCGAAGCATGGCCCCAGACCTACTCTGGGAGCTCTGGCCGCACGTCTCCTCTAGTCATATATATACAAGAAACATTTACTTCTTCAAACAACCAAGTTAAAAAGAAGAAAAAAATCCATAAGGCATTACCATAAGTGTAAGATACAAAGAGAAAGAGCTCCGCAACCCGTTTCGGAGCTCCTAAGTTAGAGAAATTAAACTCTGGGTGGCTTAGCCTTCCTCTTATTGTAACATGGTGAGGATAGAATAGTTAGAGAGACTTTTGTGAGTTTGTAATAGTTGTTTGTTTATCATAAATACAAAGCAAACCGACCTCGTAACTCTATTCCACAGGGGAGGACTAACATGTATCGTCATACGAGGCTAACCTCCTCTATACATCTTTGACTCCTTTAAATTCAGTACCATTACTGTTCTAATTATTTGATATAATCATTTGATTGTTTAGTTTAAAATACCCTTCCAGTTTTAGCACAAACACTTATTATATTATTAATAATTATCTATTACAATATCTAGTATATAATACATTTGAAAATATTAAAATTAAATCTATTACAAAAAATATTTGTAAAACTCTTTAATTTATTAAAAGTTGATAATAAAGTAAAAATTATATGGAATTATAAAATCAATAACCATATATACAAGTTAACTTAGGATATATGTAAAATCTATTAAATAAATTAAGTATCTAATTAATTAAAAAAAATTACTTGGTAATTTTAATTTTTTTTAAATGGCGGAAACTTTCATTAAATAAGATCAGCATACAAAGCATTCAAAATAAACGAAGGAGGGGACAAATCCCGCATCTCCTGACCAGACTTAGGAAGCGCGGCTCGAGCTAACTCATGCGCCACCGCATTCGCTGATCTGCGAACAAAGCAAATACTACTAAGATGGATATCCTTCAATAAGGATTTACAATCTTGAATTAACAAACAAAGCAAGGAAACATCGTCTTTCTCATTATTAACGGCTGATCAACCAATTGAGACTCGACTTCAATAATTACTTTTTTCCAGCTCCTGATCTTTGACCCAACTCAGAGCTTCTCTAACCCCAATGGCCTCGGCGATGACGAGAGAATAAACCCCAATCAATGAGTCACTGATTGCACCGATACAATCCTTTCGCTATTTCTAATCACCACACCATAGCTAATTTTTCCGGTTGCCATATCCACACCAGCATCTGAATTACACTTAAAGAAACCTGTGGGTGGCTTACTCCATTTGTTCGTTTCAGTGGAAGGTTGTTGTTGGAGCTTAATAGCCGCTAACCTCGAGCTCTTCCAATCTTGGACCATATTCAGCGCATTTCGAATAATCTTCTACACCGGTGTTGCTTTACCTCTCCAAACCATGGCGTTACGGTTCTGCCATAGACCCCAAATGATGCTTACAACTTCCCCCATTGCGGCTGCTTTGAATCGTTGAACCATATGGTTCCACCAATCGATGAAACTGAAGCAAGCACCTGCATTATCTCCAAACCGTGATCGAGCCCAAACAGATTTTGCAAAAATACAAGAAACCAAGGCATGGAAAATGTCCTCCCTTGATTGATTACAAACTGAAATACATTATCAACTTGTATATTTTTTTTATTTCCGCTCATGGAGAGTTGGGAGGCAATTGGAAAGCCATCTCCAAATTAAATTTTGAACTTTCGGGTGAATGGTGTGTTTCTACACACTTGACCAATCAGTTACAACAGGCAAGGACTGATTACGGATACCTTCAGAAAGCAGATTGTAGCCACTCTTGACTGAAAACGACCCATTAGCCGTGAGGGCC
Source organism: Lonicera japonica (assembly GCA_021464415.1). Classification (NCBI taxonomy): domain Eukaryota; kingdom Viridiplantae; phylum Streptophyta; class Magnoliopsida; order Dipsacales; family Caprifoliaceae; genus Lonicera; species Lonicera japonica. Next base: position 22,563,139 of record CM038465.1, on the reverse strand, counting down.
CATCTCCACCGATCTGCAATACCCGTACGTGATAGTGGCGTACTTAGAACTTTAGCACAGTCCTCAGCCGTGAACAAATTGTTTCAAATACCCACATCCCATTGCTGCATAGGATTTTCAAGAAGTTAAAATTGGTTATAAAATATTTCTAAAAAAAAGGGTCATGAGAAACACGTATATTTACATATTTAGAAAATAATGTATTTCAAAACATAAATGCATTTTTTCTTAATATACTAATCAATTATGATCCCTAAAATTATGTATGTCATCATTCCTCCCTAAAATTAAGTATGTCACAAATCTTTCCTAAAATTCACTCAAAGGGTATTCCGGTCATTAGACCACAAATGTGCTGCCAGATTAAAACCACATTACAAGTATTTTGGGTCAAAAAGTCAAACTAGGGAGATGTCACTAATTTCCTATCTTAGGTAATCCTTAATAATATATAGTTTAAATTATGGGGGATAAATCCTAGCTTTCTATAAATTTTAAGCAGCCTCAAGTGAACAATGCGACCAATTTGGCCTGCTCAAAGTCAGCTAAACTAGCCCATTTGCCAAACCTAACGAGGTATATCATGATATAGTTTTTCAATTTTTACATTTAATCATATTTGGCAAAAAAAATAAAAAAATATTGTCCAATTAATGTTTTTCTAGGAGAAATGAAAACTCAACATTTCTGGGCAATAACCCTCCAACAATAACCCATATAATCTAAAATTAAATTTAGTGCTACATATGGTTATGTGTAATATATATATGAACAATCAAAGGACGATGTTTTTCACTTTACTAGCTTAAGGGGACAAAAGGTAATACATACTATTTACTTAGCCCAGCGCAAGTAGTTTTTATTTTCTTATTTTTGCGGACAATATTCTACTAAACATGTCAAAACTTCTCCTAGTAACTTCCCGCATTATTCATACAAAGATGTGCGTGTTGAATATTATATTATTATTCCACGTACAAGAATAAAACAAATTCAGTTGCTTGTCAAACCAATTTGTTTTCACCGTTATTGCGTAAAACTAGATTAGTATTGATTCAATAAAATACGTGCTCTACCTATCTTTTCAATTGATAGTTTTATTTTTTGAATTTCGCCACAAAAAGCATAAAATGCAATTATTTTATAATATAATTATATTATGTTTAGTGACAATTTTCTTTTACTCTCGCATATTTTGCCACAATTATATCTTTTACTATGACAATTAATATTAATATCAAATCATTGACTATACATAACATATAATGCTTATTATTTATACTTCAGTCGAAACATATTCATATTATTATTATTTAATAATTTCGGAGCGTTGAATTTTTATGACATTAAAAAAATATTGTTTAATTCTGATACAATATTAATAAATTTCAAATCTTTGTAGGAAAAGTCGCCCTAGCTAACCCCCTAGATGGTATCACTGGTCTCAATGACAGAATTCTCACTAAAAACTTATAAATTCCATACTCGAATTCTCGCTTAAACTTATAAATTGATATTTAATTAAGAAACAAAGGGCCCAACCCAATAGAGATGGTCCAGATAAACCCAAAACCGAACCGACTCCGTTGGTCAATCTCTGTCCTTTAATTGATGACTTGTCAAACATGCTTACATTATTATATAATTATAATTATTGACACGAATTAATCAGCTACACAAGAAAGAAGATATTAAAAAAAAAAAAAAGGGTGTAGATAGACCAAGAGAAGAAATATAACACCCTCAGGTGCTGAGGATCTGGAATTTTTTTTTGGGGAGAGAAAACTAAGGGATTTAACTAATTGTTCCCAGATTTCCCTTTCGTTGTATTAAAGAGAAAATGAGTGGTGCTATATTGGAAACAGAGGCGCAGCAAAAACAATAATTTGGAAGAACAAGTATCAAGTAGTGATGGAGATGAACAAATAACTGATGTTGATGAAAAACTACAAAGCCCACTAAAAATTCCATTGCGTCTCCTGACATCTCTGGTATTGTAAATACCCGTCTCGATGCACAATAAAATTACAGTTAAAATAAAATTTAAGTGGCACATGAAATAATCTCCACAGGTGTTGGAACAGGCCAAACTTTCCCTTGAGATTGAAGAAGATAAAATCTCTTTCAAACTCCTCCCTCATCATTTGAAGGTGTTTGGGCCGAATGGAGAGGCGGGTGCCAACCATTGGAGCATTAACAAATAAATGATCCAATTTCTTGAGCACAAAGGGTGGGAAAGACGTCGTGGCAAGGACTTCGTATCCGGCATTGTCAGAGAGAGTCATCTTCAGGCCATGTACTTCAATGGCCGAGTGTTTACTTGGGTTGGTAAATGTACCAACCAAGGAAATATTTACATTTAACATTTTCTCGGTGTCCAATGTTACCGAGAAATATTCAACACTGGTTAAGTTATATTGGGGAAATGATGGGTCATACTTGACCGAAGTAAATATGATGAAAACGGAGAAAATGATGAGTAAAGGAAAGAAAATGAGTGAGAATATACCGCAACATATCCAACCCTTGCTTGTTCTCTCCGGTAATGTGTAATTTGCCATAGAAAAATCAAGGGATGAGAGGAGATGGGAGGGGTTAAATGCGGATTAGAAGAGCAAATTTATCGAAAACGGAGATCAGATTCAAAAATCCTGGATTATTGGTGTCTACTACAAAGCATGTGAGATAATTTTGTCAAGGGACAATTTTAAAAATATACAAAGAGAGAAGGAATTCGATGAGAGGTTAGCACTTGAGATTCATGCATTTAAATAGAAATCCACCACCGAGAGATCTGCACTTTTCCATTTCTTAAGAATTAAGAATGGAGTTCAAAAATACTTTATAAATTAATCGGCCTTCCACTTCAAATATTATGTTTCCATAAATTTCATTCATGCGAATTCCACCTCTTTAGATAACTCATTCCATTATTTGCTATGCCTTAGTGCTGGGTGAGCAAAAAGGATAAAATAAATAAAAAAATGTACAAGGAAGGAAACTAGGATTAATTTATCACTATGTTGTTTATAGTATTAATTTCTTTTTAAAGAATGCTACTGCTTTTTATTTGAGTGGTAGTATTTAGTGTAGTCCAGAACGCCAGTACATGCAAGTGTTAAATTCATTTATGCATGGGTTTTGTGTAAAATTTTACGCATTTGATAACGAAAACAACAAAGAAACAAATACAGTTTATTTGTGCCAATTAGATCAGATCTCCTGACGTAGAGTTGCTATTTAGGTTGGATATTCAACCCTTGGCCATGGAAATGGCAGTAAAGATGGAAGCAGCTAGAGAGGGAGAGAAGGGAAAAAGTTGTGTATTCATGCATTTAAATAGAAAACCACCAACGAGAGATCTGCACTTTTCCATTTCTTAGGTATGAAGAATGGAGTTCAAAAATACTTTATAAATTAATCGGCCTTCCACTTCAAATATTATGTTTCCATAAATTTCATTCATGCGAATTCCAACTCTTTAGATAACTAACTAATTTTGTTATTTGCTATATGCTTTACTGCTGGGTGAGCAAAAAGGATAAAATAAATAAGTAAATGTACAAACAAGGAAACTAGGATTAATATATCACAATGTTGTTTTATAGTATTAATTTATTTTTAAAGAATGCTACTGCTTTTTATTTGAGTGGTAGTATTTAGTGTAGTCCAGAATGCCGGGCATGTGTTAAATTCATTTATGCATGGGTTTTGTGTAAAATTTTACACATTTGATAACGAAAACAACAAAGAAACAAATACAGTTTATTTGTGCCAATTAGATCGGATCTCCTGACGTAGAGTTGCTATTTATGTCGGATATTCAACCCTTGGCCATGGAAATGGCAGTAAAGATGGAAGCAGCTAGAGAGGGAGAGAAGGGAAAAAGTTGTGTATTCATGCATTTAAATAGAAAACTGCCACCGAGAGATCTGTTTCCATTTCTTAGGAATTAAGAATGGAGTTCAAAAATACTTTATAAATTAATCGGCCTTCCACTTCAAATATTATGTTTCCATAAATGTCATTCATGCGAATTCCAACTCTTTAGATAACTCATTTTGTTATTTGCTATGCTTTAGTGCTGGGTGAGCAAAAAGGATAAAATAAATAAATAAATGTACAAGCAAGGAAACTAGTATTAATTTATCACTATGTTGTTTATAGTATTAATTTCTTTTTAAAGAATGATACTACTTTTTATTTGAGTGGTAGTATTTAGTGTAGTCCAGAACGCCGGGCATGTGTTAAATTCATTTATGCATGGGTTTTGTGTAAAATTTTACACATTTGATAACGAAAACAACAAAGAAACAAATACAGTTTATTTGTGCCAATTAGATCGGATCTCCTGACGTAGAGTTGCCATTTATGTCGGATATTCAACCCTTGGCCATGGAAATGGCAGTAAAGATGGAAGCAGCAAGAGAGGGAGAGAAGGGAAAAAGTTGTGTTAAAAAAGATAGTAAAAGCACTCTCAAACTCAAACCCCCCCCCCCCCCCTCCCCCCCCCCCCCCCCCCCCCCCGCCCCCACCCCGAGCACTTGACATTCATGCATTTCAATAGCCAACCACCACCGAGACATCTTCTCTGTGCCATTTCTGAAGTATTAAGAATGGAATTCAAAAATATTTTATAAATTAATCGGCCTTCCACTTCAAATATTCTGTTTCCATAAATTTCATTCATGCGAATTCCAACTCTTTGCATGACTCATTTCGTTATTTGCTATGCTTTAGTCCTGGGTGAGCAAAAAGGATAAAATAAATAAATAAATGTACAAGCAAGGAAACTATATGATTAATTTAACACTATGTTGTTTTTAGTATTAATTTCGTTTTAAAGAATGCTACTGCTTTTTATTTTAGTGGTTGTATTTAGTGTAGTCCAGAACCCCAGTACATGCATGTGCTAAATTCATTTATGCATGGGTTTTGTGTAAAATTTTACGCATTTGATAACGAAAACAACAAAGAAACAATTACAGTTTATTTGTGCCAAGTAGATCGGATCTCTTGACGTAGAGTTACTATTTAGGTCGGATATATTGCATCAAACCAACCTCCACACCCCCCCCCCCCCCCCCCCCCCGGACTGTAACAAAAAATAGTAAAAGTTTTCAAAAGTTGTGTAAAAAAATTGATTTGATGAATATACAAAAGGGACTTTTTCAAAGAAGTTTACATATTGCAATGAATCATGAATGGGATTTATTAAGTTATTGTATTTCAATAATAACTCTAGACTGCATAAATATTTTTTATATTTGCAAAATTGACATTTTCAAATTGTTAATTGTGTACAAGATATATAGAAGGTGGAGTATATATATGGCTAACTCATCTTTATTGATAAATAATCGTCAAATTGATATATATATTTTTTTTCTAAATATCATATAATTAGTTAATAAAATTTCAATCCATGGAATTAAGATTTTATTGTTATATTAATTATAAAAAATTAAAAGTAACTATGTAATGATGACCTTTGAAACTTTAAGGTTCACATTTTTTTTTATACGTTCCTAATTAATTTATTTTTTTCAAATGCAATTATTTCAGCATAAAAGAGGCAATGAAATCACAAAGACAAAAGAAATAAAATGCAGGTGCCAGGACTAAGTAATAAGCATGAGCAAACATTTTGAAACTATAATGTCAAATAGAGTAGTACAATTTATTTTTTCTAGTAACACATTTTTTATAAATAATGTTAGCTAGATAATTACATACATCGCACAAGCTACATAAAGCCGTAAAAGTGGTTTAAGTATTTTTTCCATCTCAATCTACGCAGCCGAAGCCGTCACCCTTTACCTTTCATATTTCCTCTTTCATGAAGTTGTCACCTATAACTATCATATTACCTCTTTCATTAAATAAATGCATGCCAACTAATGATATCTTCTTTAAAACTAAATGGAAAAAAGACGATATGAAACCAACTAGAAAAAAATTCCTATACAAGACTAATTAATTTTTTAATAGAAGATATATTTCTAACCAAAATATCAAATAATGTAGATAGTATTTTAATTCATTCACACTTTTATGATTATCGATCTATTAACGTGGTAATCAACTTTTCCTCTTCTTTGATTTTTTCTTTTTCCTAGATAGAGAAAAAGATGATTCCTCTCTCTGCTTCAACACCAGTTGCCAGCATGCCTTGCTTGTTCAACCTCTATAATCATATATATCTTTTTTTGTTCACGTAATTGTCACAGCCAGCTCAATTATAACCCAAATCAGAGAGAGGATCCACATTTCACTTTAAGGCTACTATATGATGAGGATTGTACTTAATTAATAAGTAACCCACTATATATATAGCCTGTTATTCTATAAGTTCAATTTCCTTGAAAAGCAGGAAGTTATCTTAGAAGGGAAAATAACAATAACTCTTTCAACATTTCCAAAGTCACCACTAGTAACTTGGTAAATATGGAACAAATGCTTTCCTATTAAAGAATGTCCAATTACCTACGCAAACACTTTTTTTTTCATTCGAGGGTTCATCTCCATGTGGTGTTTAGATAAGTTTTCGCGCATTTCAATTAATTTCCGTTTGCAATTGATGCCTACCGCTAGGCACAAAAAATTCGTCATTGCTAGGATTTGACCTGGGAAAGCTCCCAGTTGAACCCAGCAGGAACCCAAAGTGGACGAGCCAATGGTCCTTACTCTTGGCTATTATTTGTTTTTTTAGGGGTTGTGCTTTAATTCTTTTCACATCACTCTCTCGCTATGCTTATATGTACTCTAATACTCATCACCCCTTTAATCGCATGTGCAATATGCTCGTTATATGTGAAAATATAAAGCTAGCAATGTTACACTTACTGGTTTTATTTACTGGATATTCAATACCGGATAGATTGGTGGGTTGTACATGAATATAGATATCTGGTAAATGAAAATGGTAAGACTATTATTTCCCCTTTATATACATACCTCAAAAGATTTTGTAATCCTTTAGTTATATATATAACACAGCCTATGAATCTACTCGAGTCATCAACTAAACAGTGCAGGATCCCATTGATTATTCCCCCTCTTCTCACAAAAAAAATAAAAAATAAAAAAATAAAGAAAGAAAGAAAAGAGGAATAATATTTTTCCGTCCCAAATTATGTATTTCTATCTCACTAGTCAATTTTTTTATCAGTATATTAATTTCAATCTAAATAATGATAAAAGTAAAAATTATTTTGGTTATCTTAGAGATTTAGAACTTTGATTCTCCGAAATTCGACAACTAATTACAATCGTTTCAAAAATTTAGTCATGACTATTAGGCTCCGTTTGATAGCAACATGAAAAATGAAAAGAAAAATAACTAATTTAGATGAGAAGATGGAAAATAAGTTGAGGTATGTGGTGAGATTAACTCTTACTTCTTGCATTTTTCCATGACAAAATTTTCTTTGGGTGACGGTGGAGAAATTTTTTCCACAAAATATTAAAGGAGGATGGAGGACATATACTCATAAAAATGAGTATGAGATGGAGAATATCTCACCATATGCCTCAACTTATTTTCCAACTTCTCACTGAAATTAGTTGTTTTTATTTTCATTTTTCATGTTGCTATCAAACGGGGCCTTAATTATTCTAAAGTTGTCTTTGCTGTGAATGGCAGTGATATAGTAATTAGCGTCGGATACATTGTATAATCTCATTTCAAAACGTAAAATGGCAAGAAATAAGTCATTAAAAAAGTTGTGTAATTCGTACTAGTCAGATCGTCATCAAATATAGTGCACTATTAACAACAGACTGAATCTAATAAAAAAACATATTAGCATAGAGACTTAATTGTCTCCATTTATGTTGTTTAAATATGAACTGCAGAATTAAAAGAAGAAGTTATTTGTGATGGTTAAACATAAAACCGCGATAAATAATCTCATTTGCCGCGGCTTAGTGTGCTACAAAAAATATATATTATTAAGCAACAATACAATTATTTTGAATAATCTCTACTATATATAAAAGTACAAATAATTTATGTTTTTTTTTTCCTTTTTGTGAAGACAAGTATGCCTCTTAATAATAAACAAAAGATTTTAAGATTTACATTAACTTTATTTGGTTAAAATAATTAAACAAAATTTTTAAGATTTACTTTAAATAAAACCATACAATAGCATCTCCAACCGTAGTGTATAATTTTGATTTGTGTAAAATTTATACGTTTTATAAAAAAAAAGGTCTCCAACAATCTTTTAATAAACTTTGACTTGTGTAAAAAAGTTGTGTAAAATACAAACCCAATTTACAGAACCACGTCAGGTAATCTCGCGTCTATTTTCCCTCATCCCGTAAATAGAAATAAATGGATTTGAAAAGTAAGGCAATAAATATAGGATAAGTTCTACTTGTGTGTATATAATTGGTAGTTTAATATTTCTACAAAACTTTAAAACAGATTGTTGGAGTACAAAACGAATTTTTTATTATTTTTATGTAAATCCTACTTTGACACGTATGATTTACACAAAATTTATACAAGATGATTGGAGATGCTCTACGTGTATAACTCCATATACTTTTATATCAATATTAGTATTTTAAATAAATTTAAACTCTACTCTATTCGGTTAAAATAACTATATAAGTTAGAGTCTGTGTTGAATTAGGACTTTTCCAAAACTCACCGCAAAAGCATGTATATTTAGGAAACCATATTAAAATTACAAACACTTTATTTGGCGAAAATAATTAAGATTTACATTAAATAAAACAATATAAATGTTTAACTCTATATTTTTATGTGAGTATAAGTATTTTAAATAAATTTAAACTCTATTTTATTTGGTTAAAATAATTGTACAAGTTACAGTTTGTGTTGAATTAGCTGTTTTCCAAAACTCACCACAAAAGTATGTATATTTAGTAGACCGTATTAAAATTACAAATCTATTTGATATCAACTTATACATCATCAGGCTATACAATCTATTATTTATATGAGTTTTAAGTTTTGGTAGTGTATATAATAATATATCCGCATACGTTTAATAAAATTAAATATCTATCAATTTTAAGAATGTGTTAAAAATATATTACGCTTTTATATATCTGATCAATTTTTATCATGTATTTATAAATAGTTGATTGATTTTATGATTTTTTTATAATTATTAATTAAATTTTATACTTAATATTATATTTTTGCTCATTTGTGATTGTTTTTATTTCATACTAATTATTAATTTTTTTAGTATATACATATTAATTAATTAACTTAATTAATTACCTTTATTAAATAGTAAAACAAAAAATTATTATTAAAAAAAGGAAAAAAAAAAGGAATTAACTTATTTGAGAGATCCCAAATTCGTTTCTTCCTCCAAAACTTTGCACGCTCAAACCCGCTTTTCTCTCCCGCTCAGAACCCTTCCTCATCTCCATCACTAATCACCATAATCATCTCGTTTCAATCGTAACCACCATCACCACAATCACCTCTTCTCCAACTCGAAACCCTAGTCTGCTCCACGTTGTTCACCACCGCCATTGCTCACCACCATCACCATTGCCGTGGCTCACGACCATCACCGCCGTCGATGAGGCTCTACCTCCAAAACCCTAACCCTAACCGGAGAAACCCACTTCCAAGTAAGGCCCCCTTCTCTTTGTCTCTCTCTCTCTATATATATCCACATATGCATTCCTAAAATGCACATTTTATTTGGTTAAATTATAGCTATTCTTTAAAGATTAATCGATCACATCTTGAATTCAAAAGTATACTTTACTTATTGATTATCTAGTTATCTCATGTCTGTAAATTCTTATATTGAATTGTTTTGTTTAGATTTATTCAAGATACACATGTATAAAATAGTTGGGGCTGTCATTTTGAATGGAATAAATAAGTTTTTGATCTTCTTCAGCTATGGTTTCTTAAAGGTTGAGGGTGATTAACTGGTAGTGGCATGCACGTTAGACTTATTTTGCCTAAGAAATTATTTTATTATATATTTGTGAACTTGATAACCAAGTATATGATTTGTATAGTTGAAGGAATTTATTTCATTTTAACTCAAAATAAACCATAACTATAAAATTTATAGTTTTAACCTAAATTTTCCTTCTTTTTTCTAAAAATAAATAAATTTGTATTTGATTATGTTGATTTTGTCTGGATGGCATTCTAATTTCAAAGTTTCAACAGTAAGATGTGCTTCTTTTCCTCTGTCATGAGTGCTGGTTTTTGGGCCTGTTGGAATGGTCCAACAGGGACACCCATAATACGCCTTAGGGTTTTAAAGCCCTTTAAGCTTAATGATATATATTTAGGTCTTTAGACCTAAATAACATAAGATAATACACAACACATTAGGAAGCAGCCATCATCTCTTCTCAAGCACATTATAGGGTTTCTAGTTGGGAGTACTTAAAGTTGTGGGCAAGGTGGAGGCCGTTCGTGTAACGCTACACATCGCGAGTATTGTAAAGGCAATCACTGACGATCCATATTATTCCACGGCGTATACAGGTATGCGATACTTGTACTGTATTAGTTTTCCAACAATGAGGATCCGAAAAATTAAAGACTTCTAATTTACCTCATGGTAATTTTACTTTATTGAAGTTTATTAACTCTTAAATAAAAATAAAAGGAAAAAGAGAGAGTAAATATAACAGACATGTACTACTACTGCTGCAATAGATCCACTCTCTCTGTGTCCACTGTTTACATTCTTCCTTTTTACTCTCAGAACACAACTACAGATTCTAAAATCCTTCTCCTCTCTCTCTCTCTCTCTCTCCCGTATTTGCGCAGTTGATGGTTGCTTCTAAATATTAGCTTATACTTTTTAGGCTTCTGTAATATTAGTGTTCTTATAAAATATTATGGGTTTGTTACCTGCTTTATTTTATGCATGAACGTATAGTAATACGTGTACAAAGCTGATCCTGAATTATAAAGAGTCGTGTGTCAAAGTTGCATTTCTAGTGCTTCTTTAATTATTATGGGAAATTTAATATATATATATATACAATAATACATCTTGGCTCTTGTTTTCTTCTAGTACTTAAAACATGAGGCCGTTATATAAAACTTTTAAGTATAATTAGGGTATGTGTGATTATCGATCGTAGGGCGGTCCTAGGCTTGTCTATCCTATATATATGCCAGCATAAATAAGCATAACATGTATGCCTCTAATGTTTAATATCTCACTGTCAAGATAAAAGTACTAATTAAATGTTCTTATTTATGTTGTACATAATTAAACATGTAATGTATGCCATCCATTTAGGATATATTTATTATTATTTTTACTTTAATTTCTCACTGTTAAGATAAAAGTACTATGGATCATTCACATAGGAGATTGGCTAATATGTGTGTGTGTGTGTGTGACGCCCCGAATCCCGTTCTGAGATTTTCACCTCCGGGACCCGGTTAATCATGGATGCTGTGCGCGACGGCGGGTTTAAAATATAAAAATCACGACTTTTAAAAACTTTACTCAAATGAAATAGTGATCCTGTTTAAAAGCTCATTTTAAAAAAAACCAAGGCATGTGGAGTTAGTTCGGGTAATAAACCAACCTGTAACATTTAAAATCCCTTTTTCCATACACACGGAATCATATCAAACCATACTTAAATCAACACCACATATATAAAACCATTTATACAAATTTACAATATAAATCGTTTATCAAATCATAGTCCGTTTACAATAAAAGGGAAATCAAGATGATGATACAACATAGTCCTTTGTCGAAGAGGGACTAGACACAGACTGTGGACATCAGAGGCCTCTATACACGTACTTCATACTCCACCCGAGATGATATGCCTGCAAAACTGTTAGGAAAACGGGATGAGCCAAATCCGGGCTCAGTGGGAACTATATAGGTTTTATACAGAAAATACTTTACTTTAATGTTACAGTTTGAAAACGTGCAATGCAATGCCATGCAAACCCAACTGCATGCAACCCCACTAGGACTTCTATCCTAGCTACCCGAAATCCATTTATCCAACTATCTGATCTCTCCTCTAACCAACCATAAGATAAAACCCCAAGGAATTTCCATAACCCGAGGAGATCAATTGTCTACAGTTGCCACATACCAAACTATAGCTTCCTAGGGTTTAATAAGCTACGAATTATCAACACTCAACAGTAAGTCCACACCATTCTATACTATCCGTCACTTACGCCATAAGTCGTATCTACAGGCCAAGTATTCATTGTTGTCAATTTAATTATAATTCATTATGGATCTTATACTTGGCCAGCTAATAGGATTCGCCCCAAGATCTTTAGCCTAAACTGTTACATTACGTCGTACTCTCATTAGGCTATCTCGTTAGCTACGATTTCCCTTCCATCGTGAGTATATTATATGCATTATGATCCGGCTCGCTATTCCATAATTCGTACGCGTCCGTATATCCATACGATACTTCTAAGTTTAATAATCATTATCTCTTTCCACTTTATATATCAATACATTATGGAAGGTTCGATAGTTCTTTGCGCGTATCCTATTCTGTTTAGATGTGTCTGCATAAGTCTTTACATCATTTATATCATAGCCAAGGTAATACATATATATCAATACGAGACATGATACGATACAATGATAATCACAACACAATCACAATCTCACAATAACTCTCGTATCACGTCTCCAGTATAATGCCTCAGTTTCACCCCGCGGTCAGTCCAGGCCCAGAACAGAGAATCCAGCGAGTCCCGAAGGATCCAAGGTTCTTGTCCATGTCTCCTCCAGGTGGAGAGTGGTTCAGGGACTTAGTTCTCCAAGTAGGTCATTCGGTGATAACCCACGCGACAATCACTTTCCCGGGGACAACACCCCGAATAGTTAACGAGGAGAACACCACATACAAACCACATCGACACTCTGGAGAAACTACACCAGGCGATACCCTAGTGGGTGATGACCATTAGTAGCCCAACTACTTCCCGGAGACTCACCATTTGGGAAGTAGTGGCACACGAGACCTGCTCCGCTTGTCGGGGAAACTCATCTAACCAAGGACACATAGTCTAGTTGGAAGGCAAGATACCTAGAGTGGGCTCTCCTTTGTGGGCACACACAACCACCGGCGGAGTCACCGACTTCATTTTCCCCATGCGCGGTTTAGGGCCTTTTCACCCATGGGCGGCAATAGGCGGCCCTCCTTCGAGTCACGGGGAGCTACCCGGTGCTCGGTATATCATCATATCCAGCCCATACGTGTGATCGCATCAACAGGAATATATCGATTCCGCATTCAACAACGTATGTATATAATCATCAATCATTCATCACACGTATGGCTAACAACATATATATACAATCTCACAATCATCATCATCATGATTATCGTTCATCATTCATTATTCATCACATCATCATTATTATCAATCCAATTATCCGGGACTTTACCATTTAATCAATAATTCCCATTATATAGCCGATTGATCCATTATCAATATATATATATGTATATATTATATATCATCATGTGTTATAAGCATCCTATGATATTTTTCAAGCCACGTTATCGAGCTAAGCCTTAACTAGTATGGATCTCGCATAATTGGAAGTTTCATGACAACACAACCTTGCCTTACTTAAAACCACAACGATCCATAAGCCACCAAACCAAGGTAATAACATTTCTAAGGTGTATCGGGTTTGTATACCCTCGCTTGTACTAACCAAAGCCCCTACAAAGCGCAAGACACAACGTTTGTTACTCTTCGTTACGCCCTAACGGGTTCTAGGTTCAACACACCTGAATAGAGTTCAACACTCTCAACTATATATGTATACATGCATCTCTATTCCAAGTAATCCATAATCAAACATAAATCAAGCATAAATCCCGAAATCCTCTCAAGCCTAGTTCATTCCCTTAGTGACAGTGACTATACGGCGTGTAGGTGAGAGAACAAGGCTCACAACATGGTGATAAGTGATGATATATGGTATCTAAGTGATAATCTATCCATACGCATCATTAATCTAAGGTTCACCTCGCCCAAACCCCATAAGATGCAAACAATATGTACTTGTGATGAAAATCCCCAATTTGAGTTCAAAACTCTAATTCAACGAGTAATAAATTGAAAACAAGGGTTTAGTACTAGTGTTCCCACCTTAGAGAAGCAAGACCGAGTAGTTGAGGAAGCGTAGAAGCCGTCTCGCCGAAACCCTAGCTCCAACACGAGCTCCAATGGAGAAAGAAAGTGAGGAAGATGATGAATAGCAAAGGATGAAGCGATTCGGTACTCCAATCTTGTAGGAGGAAGAAGAGATGACAAGAATCTCCCTCTCTCTCTCTCTAGAACTCTCTAGAGAGTGATGGAGTTGTTTGGCTCAAAAATGAGGAGTGTTGGGTGATAAATGGGTCAAAAACGGGTTAAAAACACTCAAAATCGACATTTAGGTGAACCATGATCGATCATGGGTCCCCCATGATCGATCATGGCCTTCCATGATCGATCATGGAAGTTAATGCATCAGTAAATAACTTTCTGAGCCCAAAACGAACCTCGAAACGGTTGAATCTCGACTCGGCCTAAACACGAAAGTTGTAGAGGGCAAAGAAATGAAGACGTGGCCGAAAACGGAGAGTCGTTTGAACATCGGATGAAGAAGTTATGGCCTCTCAAAGTTGGCCAAAAATCAACGAATCGCAAAAAGTCGAAACACGCGATTTACGCTTCGGTTTCAACTCGAACCACCCGAATAACGAAACGATCACTCCCAAAAACTAAATATAACTAACATGACATATTAGAACTATCGGGTCGGGTGCGAATGGCAAGGAACTCAATGCTCATTCCCTGACGGAGATTAAGCCATACCGGGCTTAAGAGAAGGTCAACGCGAAAAAAAGAACACGGGGTATTACAGTGTGTGTGCATATGTGTCGATTCATTTAGTTTATTTGCACATATATGGTCATAGGGGACTAGCTAATACATATATATATATATATATGCACAGACGTATATATGTTGATTCGTTTCATAAATTTGCACATATATTAAATACCTTCTATGCAATCATTTTGAGCTATCGTGTGCTAGTATGTCAAGAAGTTCAGTAATTCCTTTTTCTTTTCCTATTCCATCGATGAAGCATATTAACAATTATTAAGGATTTCAAGTGTGATTATAAGCTTTCTATTATCTTATTCAGTCAGTCGATTAGATATCAATTTATATCTCTCTCTATGTCATTGAACTAAACAATGTTTGATATTAGTAAGGACTAAGGAGAGACACCAATGGATAGCCTCACATACTTGAAACTTAGGATTGAAGCATATCAACTGCAGTATAAATATTCTTATGTTACATGAGATAGATATGTAAAGACGATATAAATGCTCTAAGGACTTAATTATTATCCTATTCTTTGCTATTAAATGCTTAAGTAAACAAAGGAGAACAAAAAAATGATTTAGATTTTTGAACTTAATCACAACAGGAAAAAAAAATAATAAATAAAACGATGTTTACTTCTTTTTTTCTTTATACAGTGCAATTGATTTCGCAATTTGTCCATTTTGCAATTTAATGATAGCATGATGATTGAAGGCATATCAGTTTCAGATTGCTTTGATTTCATATTGTTTTATATCAGAATACTGCATTTCAATTCAGTATATCAGTTTTAGTTGCAGGACTAAGCAAGCAGCAGATGGACTAATTTAGGACTGAATTTAGGGACGGTTGTACATTTCTAGATTTTGATAAAAACTGATTGTATTTTAAGTTGGCACTTGCACTGTTTTTATAGGACTGCTGCACTTACACCGTTTTAAGACTGCACTTTAATTATACACTAGTTTTAGGATTGCATTTAAACACTATAATTCTAATATTAGACATAATTAGTGAAGTAAATTTTGGCAATTTTGGCTCTTGAAGATTACTAGCTGATAGAGCACTTGCATGAAACGACCCATGACGCCTCTAGAAAAGCGCGTTGCGATAGAGCCCAAGTGCAGGCATGTCAAGTTGTAATATAGTCTCGGAAGTCCGAGTGTCGAACCACAGGGATAAGTGAAAAGGAATGGAATGGATTACGAATTTTACGGTTTTCATATTTGTGTGAGTTGGATTTGTTGTAGAACAACGTAAATGTAAAACAGTTGTGAAAATTAATAAGAAAGTACTAAGGTAGGTGGAGGTTAGTTACGATTTAAGAGACGGTGATCACTAGCTCGTACAAAGATTTCAACACAAGGTTTCTCGAGATATGGGGAATGTTGGTGTATCTCTCAATAGCAAAGGGTGCGACGCTAGGCGACTCATTCCCGGATTGAAGCTATATCAAGAAAGAGACAAACGACATTCCACCAAAGACGAGGTTATCATTCCTACCTCTTAGCTATGGGTGTGAAGCAAGGCAACCCATTCCCGATGAAGCTAATCCGAGATAGATATGACAAACTCATCATAAAAAGATTTAATATGAAGCAGGTGTATGAAATCTCCTGATTTAAAGAATGAAAATTATAAAGTGAATCCTAACAATGAAACGGAATGAAGTTTATGGGATAAATTTGTCATCTCATCATTTATCACTCATGGTAGAAAATAAAGAGTCTAAGTATCACATATAGTGTAAGAAGCACTCAATATATCAATAAATGAATCAAAGATAAGCTAACAAATTTATAATCCATCTATGGAGTTTTATGAACTATTTATAATTCCTACAAAAAGGTCAAAAACTCCATGGATGGGGGAAAAAGACTACAAGCTTTTTAGAACCATATAAATATGTTGTATGATCATTAACAACCAAGAACTAAATATACAAGGCATATAAAGTCTTAACTTATCATGAAAATACCTAGAAAGCTTGAAAGAATGGATGATATGATGATGAAGAAGAAGATTCACAAATATTTATCAAACTTTAAATATGGATTGAGCCATTAATCACCAAAAATCATATCGCAATCAACCTCCGTAACATTAGTAATAGACTACTCCATAATTGATGCAAAAACAAATATTATAGAAGAAGAAATCATTCTTACAAATCAAAACACTTACAAGGAAAAATGAAGAACAATACAACTTTAGCTCTCCCTTCTCTCTAGAACTTGCAAGTGTGTCTCCCTAGACAATGATCTATATCCAATCCCCAAGACTAAAAAAATAGCTAAAGGAGTACAAAAACTAATAAATTAAACAAGGGAAAATATCTAGGAACCAAAACCCCCGAAATAAGGCTAAAAGCAAGAGTTGGTGGCTGTCCTCGCCAGGCCATGATCGATCATGGCCAACCCATGATCGATCATGGGGTTCTCTGCCTGAAGGCCAATTTGCACCATGATCGATCATGGGTTACCCATGATCGATCATGCTTCTGGGAAATTCCTCAAATCAGCATTTTGCGAGCTTTTCACTAGCGCTTGATCAATTCTTCGAAGGCCATTGCATCCTATGCCTATAAACACATAGAAACACAACAAAAGCACACCTAGCGGGACGATGTTAGATACAAAACTCGCTAAGACACTAATCTCGAGATAAGAGGATAATTAGGCAGAATTAAAGCAACAAACGCGTCAAGCGACTCCGGGAAAGAGCTTATGCATGACAATATTATGCGTTTATCAACTCCCCTCAACTTATCTCTTGCTAGTCCCTTAGCAAGACAAAAAGTATATAATTACAAAAATTAATATACTATACAAAAATATGTTAACTTCTAAGTTCCCAAAGAAAACGAGTTGCATCTCGTGAAGGTTTTCAGAAATGATATCTACAAACATTAGAAGTTTGATCATGATGAACGATGAGAATGAAGATTCAAGTTTCAATTTGCAAAGCAAGAGGCATTACTTTCAATTTTCCAGAACGATGGACTTTTGAATGATCATCTAATTCGCCTATCTCCTTTAGAACCCAATCCCATATTCTCTAATGCTCACATCCTAGATTTCGATTCAAGCAATTCAATATAAACACAAAGAGTCATAATCATTCAAGAAGGAAGAGAAAACTTTTTCAAAAACAAAAGCTCCAAGATTTATCGATTCTAAGCACTTTCTTTATCTTTTCTTGGAATTTTTTGCTAAATTAGATCAGGGCGGTTTTCATCTCTATGGGGGGCAACGGTCTCACTTAGGAAATTTTCTCAAAATTCTGCTCATTCATTGGAGCTCGAAGGAAGCTATTCACCCTTTCCCATATGGTAACCTTTACCCATCCTTAATATTAGACAAAGAGACTTAAGATTTAGTCAAGTGAAGCTTTAAGTCAATATTAGGATAAAAGTCATCCAAGTTATCAAAGTGCTAAGCTTTTGTCCTCTCATTGGAGGATCTTTTCGAAAGAGCTTCCATCATTTTTGGACAAAGATTTCTCTTCTCTCAATGAAAATAAATCTAAGTGTTACAACCGAATTGGGAATAACCAAATCAATCTAGCATGCAGAACAGGAAAATATGACGGGACATAAGACTAATTGGAGCAAGGCAATTTAGATTATCATTCAAATTCCTATCTAAATCAAAGAATTCAAGCCAAAAGCTAATGAAACAATAGTCTTCATTGAACAAAATATCAATCAATCATTCATCAATTTTCAAACTTCTCAAAAAAAAATTATTTTGAACACATCTCTTCTACTCATGGAAATAAACAATAGCAAGCCAAAACAAAATAAACACAAAATAACGTACCCCCTTCAACTTGAAAGAAACATTGCCCTCAATGGAAAGAGAACAATAAAAATGCACAGAAGGGCTACTTTGGCTTTGCTTTCCATGAGACAAAAATAAGAGATAAACAACAACTATACACAAAACGGGTTAGAATTAGAATCTAATAGCAAAAACCATAGCATTCAACTATTAAAACCAAGTTCTAAAGTTAACATCATGTCTGAAATCTAATACAACCCAAAAGAAATAATATAAAACTAAGCATAAATATAAGAGTCTCCAGGATTAGCAAGTATCATCACATGTCGGGAGGTGGGGGTGGGGGAAAACGACCATACAACGCCTCGAACTGCTGGCGTATGAACTCCTGCTGGGTCGCCATCTGAGTTGCAACTCGTGCCTCGACCTGAGCTGCAATATCTGCCTCCAAACGATCCTGACGCAATACCATAATCTCAACCCTCTCATTGATGCTAGCAAACCCAGTCTGCATCAACGCAGTCATATGCTCAAACTGCTCTCTCATGAATTCCCTAGTGTCATCTACCGGCCCAGAGCTTGCCCGTCTTCTCCGCCTTGAGGGGCCCGAGAGATCTGCTCCTGCTTCTTCTGCCCCCTCTTCTTCAGACTCAACTTGAGGAGGTGCGTTGAAGAACTTGGCCGGTTCCTCAATTGACCAGCGGCTCGAGTTTGGGTCGATCGGTTAAGTGGTGCTCGAGGCATTTTCTTCACATCCTCATCTCTCTCAGTTACCCCCGCTCGGAAACATACCTTAGTAATCAAAGACCCAAATTTGATTGTTTCATTGTGGGTGACCAAATCTATGATTCTAGCAATTCGCCCAATGATGTGACGAAGCAAACAAATGCGCTTGTTTGTTGCAATAGCGTATAGCACATACGCTTGAGAAGGGTACAGGTGTTGGGTATGTGAAGTCGGGTCCAAAGCGTTGGCAACTACTAGCCACAACGTCCTAAGGCTATCATGTAAATTGCTCCTATCAAATTGAGTTCCAATCCATTCCATTGGTCTACCGGCTATATATGCAGCTAGATCATTAGCTCTTGGCTCTTCATAAGGGGTACCGTCCAAAAAAGGGAGGTCATGAGCATTGGGTGGTAAGGCCGGGATTCCTGTAATCTCACTCAACACCTCGAGGTTAAAATGAACCGTTTTGCCTCGAACATGAGCAACATATGTATATGATCTATTTGGAACTTGAATTAAACTTGCGACAAATTCACGACAAATGGTGAGATTACATTGAGTACCTTGTTCACGCAAGTAGTTAATCCACTCCGGAAAGCGCTCAAACGTTGCTCGTTGAGGGAAATCGTCCAGCGAACCGATGTAGACCGGCCTCTCAATCACCACCGTCCTCGTCTTGAAAGCGTAATTCCACCATTCGAATTCTTGGCGGCTTCGAAATCCGCGGTAGCCACCCCTTGCGGCTTGAATTTCAAGTGGCTTAGTGGGAGGGTGAGAGGAAGCCATAAAAGAGTAATGTGACGCTTTAGAGGAGGGAGAGATGAGAAATTTTGAGATTTGATTTGATAGGGCTCGAAATTGGTGAGGAGAGAGAGAAAGGGGGATTTTTGGGATGGGTTTGATGATTGAGGTTTGAAATTGGAAGATTTGATGGTTGATTCTAGGTTGGGAAGGTTGGAAATGGTGTTTGTGGAAGGTTTGGGATCAATGGGGGAAGAGGGGCTAGGGTTTGGAGAGGATTTGGGAGAAGGAGAAGTGAGAAATGGGGGTTTAGAAACGGCTCCCCTGTTTTATTACGGGACCATGATCGATCATGGTATACCCATGATCGATCATGGGTCATTCTGCCCAACTAATTTTTTGTACAATGATCGATCATGGTATACCCATGATCGATCATGCTGCCTTCTGCCCAAATGCTCTTCCCCCATGATCGATCATGGAATCCCATGATCGATCATGCTTCTGACTGGATGAATTTTTTTGTTTTTTTATTTTTTTATTTATTTTTTTTCTTTGCACCAAAACACCTTATAGCTCCCCTCAACTTGAGCCGTTCAGACTTAATGACACCCGAATCTCCGATGACGATTCCTGAAACTCAAAAATACTAACAAAAAACATTATTTACAAAATCGACCCATGCCTTTTAGGCATAAGTCAGGTCTTTGAGAGGGGTGGACTCCTCTCGAGGTGGGAATTCCAAAAACGGCTTAAAGAGTTGTCCATTCACCTTGAAAATGTAGCCGGTTTTGGGATCCTCAACATTCACAGCCCCAAAAGGAAATATGTGACGGACAATGTAGGGACCGATCCAACGAGACTTTAACTTTCCCAGAAAGAGATGCAGACGAGTATCATAAACAAGAACTTTGTGCCCAAGTTTGAATTCTTTTCTCAAAATGGATTTATCATGAAAAATTTTGGCACGTTCCTTGCTTATCTTTGCATTGTCATAAGCATCTCTTCTTAATTCCTTAATTTCATCTACTTGCAACTTACGGTCAAGCCCGCCTTTTTTCAAATCACAGTTAACCATCTTAGTTGCCCAGTATGATTTGTGTTCCAACTCTACTGGCAAATGACATGGTTTTCCGTACATAATGCGATAAGGAGACATATCTAGAGTTGTTTTATACGCAGTACGGTAAGCCCAAAGTGCATCTGTCAGTCTTAACGACCAATCCTTGCGATTCGGGTTTACCATTTTCTCTAGAATCCGTTTGATCTCCCTATTTGCCAACTCGGCTTGACCATTAGTTTGAGGATGATAAGCGAGCGATACTTTGTGGTTTACACCATACTTTTTCATTAATGATTGAAATGGTCTGTTGCAAAAGTGAGTACCGCCATCGCTTATTATTGCCTTGGGAGTGCCAAAACGTGTAAGAATGTGTTCTTTAAGAAACCGAATTACCACTTTGTGATCATTTTTCTTGCACGCTTGGGCTTCCACCCATTTTGAAATGTAATCTACGGCAACTAAAATGTAAAGATTACCGTAGGAGGATGGGAACGGTCCCATGAAGTCGATGCCCCAGCAATCGAAGATTTCAATTGTCAGGATGGGATTGAGTGGCATCATGTTCCTCTTAGAGATCCCTCCAAGCATCTGGCATCTTGGACATGCCTTGCAGAAACGTGTGCGTCCTTAAAGAGCGACGGCCAATACAATCCACTTTGCAAAATCTTCGCGGTGGTCTTCTTTGCCGAGAAGTGTCCTCCGCAAGCCTCAGAATGACAGAAGAATAGAGTTCTCTCCACTTCTTCCTCTGGGATGCACCGCCGGATAATCTGAGCCGCACAATACTTAAACAGGTACGGTTCATCCCAATAGAATCGACCCGCTTCGCTCAAAAACCTTTTTCTGTCTTGTGCGCCCCATGACTTTGGTATCTTGTCAGTTACAAGATAATTTACGATGTCTGCATACCATGGGAGCGTCGAGATTGCCAATAATTGCTTATTTGGAAACGAATCTTGGATCGGACTTTCTTCACTGTTGTTCGTAAAAGTGAGACGAGACAGATGATCGGCCACCACATTCTCGACTCCCTTTTTGTCCTTGATGCTTAAATGGAATTCTTGCAATAGGAGTATCCACCTCAAAAGCCGCGGCTTGGCATCTTTTTTTGTGAATAGGTACTTCAACGCCACGTGATCTGTGAAAATCACAATTGGCGATCCTATCAAATAGGATCGAAACTTGTCTAGGGCGAAGACAATTGCTAGAAGCTCTTTCTCTGTCGTGGTGTAATTCATTTGCGCATCATTCAAAGTCCTACTTGCATAATAAATCACACCCGGTTTCTTGTCTTTCCGTTGACCAAGAACCGCTCCCACCGCATAGTCACTTGCGTCGCACATGAGCTCGAATGGCAAGCTCCAGTCCGGTGTCTGCATAATCGGCGCAGTAGTGAGCATATGCTTCAGAGAGACGAAGGCTTCCTCACACTTGGCATCCCACTCAAAGGGTGCATCCTTGAGAAGTAGATTACACATCGGCTTGAAAATGGAACTGAAGTTCTTGATAAACCTCCTATAAAACCCGGCATGTCCTAGAAAGGATCGGACATCTTTGACATTTTTGGGTGTAGGAAGTTTGGCAATCAATTTGATTTTTGCTTTATCCACTTCAATTCCCTCTGACGAAATGATGTGCCCCAACACGATTCCCTTGGTTACCATGAAATGGCACTTCTCCCAATTCAACACCAATTTTTTTTCCACGCATCTTTCCAAAACCTGTTCCAGGTTAGTCAAGCAATTGTCGAATGACTTACCACAGACGGTAAAGTCATCCATAAAAACTTCCAAAGTTCTTTCCACCATATCGCTAAAGATACTTAGCATACACCGTTGGAAAGTGGCCGGTGCATTACATAGACCAAAAGGCATTCTTCAATATGCGAAGGTGCCAAAAGGACATGTAAAGGTGGTCTTTTCTTGATCATCTAGGTCAATCTCAATTTGATTGTACCCGGAAAAACCATCGAGGAACGAGTAATATTCACGGCCCGCTACCCTCTCTAGAGTTTGATCCAAAAAGGGGAGGGGAAATGATCTTTACGAGTTGCCTCATTGAGTTTACGGTAGTCAATACACATTCGCCACCTGGTGGTGACTCTTTGCGGAATCAACTCGTTTGATTCGTTCTTGACTACCATAAGACCCGATTTTTTCGGTACCACTTGAGTTGGACTAACCCATTTACTATCCGAGGATTGGATAGATGATCTTTGCATCCAACAATTTCAACACCTCGTCCCTAACCACTTCTTGCATGTTAGGATTCAACCGGCGTTAAAATTGCCTTGATGTTTGTGCCCCATCCTCCAAGTGATTTTTATGTGTACAAATCAAAGGGCTTATCCCTTGGAGGTCAGCAAGAGTCCAACCAAAAGTTTTTTTAAATTTACCAAGCAAATGAACTAACCTTCCTTCTTGGTCATCCGAAAGTTTGGACGAGATGATGACGGGGTAAGTGTCTGAAGCTCCTAAGAAGGCATACTTCAAATTGCTAGGCAATAGCTTGAGATCTATTTGTCCTTCAAGCTTTTTGGTGGACGCTAATGTGTTTTCCTCTTTCTCCAAGCATTCAACCTGTTTGTCACACAAGGAAAACACTTGCATACAATCCTCGGGTTCATCGGAAGTGGTTAGATAACCTTCCGTTGACTCTGATTCGAAATTTGCCACAAAGTGGTCTTGGATACATGACTCTATCATGTTCACGTGTTCATTTTCCTCATTATCGTCGTCATCTCTTTGATTGCTCAAAGAGAACACGTTTAGCTCTAGAGTCATGTTTCCAAATGTTAACTTCACGATTCCATTCTTGCAATTTATTATGGCATTAGAAGTAGCAAGAAATGGTCGTCCGAGGATAACCGGAATCTCGTTGGCGGGATTTGACACGGGTTGCATGTCGAGGATGATGAAATCAACCGGAAAATAAAACTTGTCGATTTGGACAAGCACATCCTCGACTATCCCTCTTGGGATCTTAACGGATCGGTCCGCTAATTGAATAGTAACCCTTGTGGGTTTTAACTCGCCTAACCCCAGTTGTTGATATACCGAATATGGGAGCACATTCACACTTGCTCCCAAATCTAACAACGCATTTTTGATCCTACAATTTCCTATGACACACGAAATTGTGGGACACCCGGGGTCTTTGAACTTGGGGGCTCTCGTGCCTTGCATGAGGGAGCTCACTTGTTCCGCCATGAAGGCTTTTTTCTTGACATTCAACCTTCGTTTGGTAGTACATAAGTCCTTGAGGAACTTAGCGTACGAAGGTATTTGCTTGACCGCGTCAAGCAATGGAATGTTGATTTTCACTTGCCTGAAAACATCCAAAATCTCGGTATTAGATTTGGACGGTTGGTTCAATCTCTCCGAAAATGAAACTTTGATCCCATTTTTGATTTCTTCGAGATCCTCTTTTCCTCGTTTTTCTTCCTCTCTCTTCTTTTCTTCACTCACAACCTCCTCAACATTCGTGGGCTCAACTATGTCCGCCACCTTGGGGGTTTTAGGAACAATAGTTTTATCTACCTCTTTCCCACTCCTCAGGATTGTGATAGATTTGAGTTCTTCTATCTTGGTGCTAGACTCTCCTCCCTCTATGACTTGAACTTGACCTCTAGGATTAACTAAAGGTTGAGAGGGGAATTTTCCCTTCTCTTAGGTAACTAGGGCGGTGGTGAGTTTAGACATTTGAGTTTTTAACTCACCCACATCACGATCCGTTTTGTCCACAAATGATCTCAACAAAGCTTCCAAGTTTTGGTTGGGATTTTGATTCTGAGGTGGAACAAAAGAGTTTTGAGGTTGTTGTTGCCTTTGGTTCTGATGATATTGGTTGTGGTTCTGACTTTGATTTCCTCCCCAACTGAAATTGGGGTGATTCTTACATCCTTCATTGTACCTTTGAGAATAGGGATCGTTTTGGTTACGGTTTTGGTTGTACTGGTGTTAAGCATTAACTTGGGCGGGATTTTTGAGGACTTCCCGAAAAGCGGGAATGGTAGGACAATCCTCGGTAGTGTGTCCTGAATTTTCACAAATGACACACAACTGACTCAAGGATACTACGTTGACCTCCTTAAGCTTACTTGCTTCCATTGCCTCTACTTTCTTAGACAATTGGAATAACCTCGCACCCATGTCATCCTCATTGGACACTTGGTACAACCCACCCCTTCCTTGAGTTTTGGCTTTGGGTTCTTCGGAATAGGTGTTCCAATTTTTAGCACCTTCCGCTAATTCATCAAAATACAATAAAGCCTCATCGGGATTCTTACTCAAGAATTGACCATTACACATGGTCTAAACAAATGTGCGCATATCGGGGGTGATAGATTTGTAGAAAAAACTAACAAGGCTCCACGTTTCGTGACCATGGTGAGGGCATGCGTTTAGAAGTTCCTTGTATCTTTCCCAACACTTATAAAAGCTTTCATGTTCTTTTGGTGAAAAATTTGATATAGCCCTTCTTAAAGCGTTGGTCCTATGAACGGGAAAGAATTTTTTTAGAAATTCTGCTTGAAGCTCTTGCCAAGACCGAATTGATTGCGGTCTTTGAGCATTTAGCCAAATTTTTCCTTTCTCTTTTAGGGAGAAAGGGAAGAGTTTTAAACGCATGACATCCTCGTTAACATTTGCCTCACGAAATGTGGAGCAGACTTCTTCAAAGTCTTTCAAATGCAAGTATGGATTTTCCGACTCCATACCATGAAAAGAACGGATATGTTGAAGCATACCCGGTTTGAAAGAGAACGCTCTAGCTTGGCCAGTGGGAAGCACAATGCACAAATTCGAAGTTGCCCGAGGCGGTTAAAGGTAGTCCCTCATGGTCCTAACAGGAGGAACATTGTTGGCACCTTCGTCTTCATTATCGCTCTCGTGATCCGCTGCTCTTTCTTGGTTTGCCATTCTTGGAGATGTGGGGGGTCTAATTCGAATATCCACGAACAATCGCCCTTGCATGGGCTTGGAAAATGATTCGAAAAGCTCCTTGGGAAATCTACAAAATCAAACAAAAATAAGGGACAAAAATAAATTAATTAAATGGAGAGATACTCACAGAGAATGGTTTTATACAAAACCCGAGATCCGCCTTTTGCCTTTATCCCCGGCAACGGCGCCAAAAACTTGACGCTGCTAGAAAAGCGCGCTGCGATAGAGCCCAAGTGCAGGCACGTCAAGTTGTAATATAGTCTCGGAAGTCCGAGTGTCGAACCACAGGGATAAGTGAAAAGGAATGGAATGGATTACGGATTCTACGGTTTTCAGATTTGTGTGAGTTGGATTTGTTGTAGAACAACGTAAATGTAAAACAATTATGAAAATTAATAAGAAAGCACTAAGGTAGGTGGAGGTTAGTTACGATTTAAGAGACGGTGATCACTAGCTCGTACAAAGATTTCAACACAAGGTTTCTCGAGATATGGGGAATGTTGGTGTATCTCTCAATAGCAAAGGGTGCGACGCTAGGCGACTCATTCCCGGATTGAAACTATATCAAGAAAGAGACAAACGACATTCCACCAAAGACGAGGTTATCATTCCTACCTCTTAGCTATGGGTGTGAAGCAAGGCAACCCATTCCCGATGAAGCTAATCCGAGATAGATATGACAAACTCATCATAAAAAGATTTAATATGAAGCAAGTGTATGAAATCTCATGATTTAAAGAATGAAAATTATAAAGTGAATCCTAACAATGAAACGGAATGAAGTTTATGGGATAAATTTTTCATCTCATCATTTATCACTCATGGTAGAAAATAAAGAGTCTAAGTATCACATATAGTGTCAAAAGCACTCAATATATCAATAAATGAATCAAAGATAAGCTAACAAATTTATAATCCATCTATGGAGTTTTATGAACTATTTATAATTCCTACAAAAAGGTCAAAAACTCCATGGATGGGGGAAAAAGACTACAAGCTTTCTAGAACCATATAAATATGTTGTATGATCATTAACAACCAAGAACTAAATATACAAGGCATATAAAGTCTTAACTTATCATGAAAATACCTAGAAAGCTTGAAAGAATGGATGATATGATGAAGAAGAAGAAGATTCACAAATATTTATCAAACTTTAAATATGGATTGAGCCATTAATCACCAAAAATCATATCGCAATCAACCTCCGTAACCTTAGTAATAGACTACTCCATAATAGATGCAAAAACAAATATTATAGAAGAAGAAATCATTCTTACAAATCAAAACACTTACAAAGAAAAATGAAGAACAATAAAACTTTAGCTCTCCCTTCTCTCTAGAACTTGCAAGTGTGTCTCCCTAGACAATGATCTATATCCAATCCCCTAGACTAAAAAAATAGCTAAAGGAGTACAAAAACTAATAAATTAAACAATGGAAAATATCTAGGAACCAAAACCCCCGAAATAAGGCTAAAAGCAGGAGTTGGTGGCTATCCCCGCCAGGCCATTATCGATCATGGCCAACCCATGATCGATCATGGGGTTCTCTGCCTGAAGGCCAATTTGCACCATGATCGATCATGGGTTACCCATGATCGATCATGCTTCTGGGAAATTCCTCAGATCAGCATTTTGCGAGCTTTTCACTAGCGCTTGATCAATTCTTCGAAGGCCATTGCATCCTATGCCTATAAACACATAGAAACACAACAAAAGCACACCTAGCGGGACGATGTTAGATACAAAACTCGCTAAGACACTAATCTCGAGATAAGAGGATAATTAGGCAGAATTAAAGCAACAAACGCGTCAAGTGACTCCGGGAAAGAGCTTATGCATGACAATATTATGCGTTTATCAACTCCCCTCAACTTATCTCTTGCTAGTCCCTTAGCAAGACAAAAAGTATATAATTACAAAAATTAATATACTATACAAAAATATGTTAACTTCTAAGTTCCCAAACAAGACGAGTTGCATCTCGTGAAGGTTTTCAGAAATGATACCTACAAACATTAGAAGTTTGATCATGATGAACGATGAGAATGAAGATTCAAGTTTCAATTTGCAAAGCAAGAGGCATTACTATCAATTTTCCAGAACGATGGACTTTTGAATGATCATCTAATTCGCCTATCTCCTTTAGAACCCAATCCCTTATTCTCCAATGCTCACATCCTAGATTTCGATTCAAGCAATTCAATATAAACACAAAGAGTCATAATCATTCAAGAAGGAAGAGAAAACTTTTTCAAAAACAAAAGCTCCAAGATTTATCGATTCTAAGCACTTTCTTTATCTTTTCTTGGAAATTTTTGCTAAATTAGATCAGGGCGGTTTTCATCTCTATGGGGGCAGCGGTCTCACTTAGGAAATTTTCTCAAAATTCTACTCATTCATTGGAGCTTATGCATGACAATATTATGCGTTTATCAACCCATACTCTAATCATTTAGTAACACTTTAGTACTAGCCTAACCATCTTCCTTATGAAAGGTTTTGGGTAGTGAAATTTTGGACCAAAACGATTTTTATAATGTGAACACATCCAGTATGTCTCAATATCATATTTACATTTGCGTGCGTGGTCACAATGCAATTCGGATGGTTATAATGAGTTTTGGTTACTCAAACCTGACTTTTGGCTTTTTACCGACAAGGAAATCGCGTTAGGTGGTCATTCTTACTTTAAGGGGTGTTTTAATCAATTAACACCTTCCACAAGTCATATTACTGATTTTGTATATGCATCTACCATTTAAATGCATTTTGGATATCCGTAATTGAATTCAATAGGTTGACTGTTAAAGTTAATGCTTTATTTTAAATATGTATTTTTATTAATTATGTTATGTTTGGACACAAGTTTTGTAAAGCTTCTCTAGGAAGCCTTTTTTTGTATTCTCTAGAAAGTGTCTAGGAACTTATTGAATCTAGAAAAATCTGATGGGAGTGTTAAAAAGGCACTATCCTCTCTTTTCACAATAAGAGATGATCCTTCTCTATTATCTTTGTTGATTGAGCTCCTTCAATATTTTATATATATACAAATTTCCTGTCTTACTATAGCATCTACATTAACAATTAATCCAACATAAATTGGTATCAGAGCTTCAGATCAAAAAGGACCTCTTGTTGTGAAGAAGAAAAAGAAAAGTTTCTATCTAAAATCAAAAGCTTCAGATCTGCGAAAAATCATCCATGGCCAGCTCAAGTAACACAAGTATAAGCATTCAACAATACTCTATTCCAATATTTGAAGGTGAGAACTATGACTTCTGGTGTATTAAGATGAAAACCTTGTTTATATCTCAAAATGTTTGGGATTTAGTTGAAAATGGGTATGAAGAACCCGAATCAACACAAACACTAACAAATGTCCAAAAAGAACAACTAAAAGATGTTAAACAAAGGGATGTTAGAGCTCTCCTTTTCATTCAACAAGGAGTAGCAGACAATGTTTTTCCAAGAATCATGGCTGCCTCCAAATCTAAAGAGGCTTGGGACACTCTCAAAGCAGAATTTCAAGGAGATTCGAAGGCTAGGGCTGTCAAACTTCAAACTCTTCGAAGAGAGTTAGAAAATATAAAAATGAGGGAGAATGAAGCTCTAAAAGAGTTATTTTCCTGATTTATAGAGCTTATTAATCAAATGAAAGCATATGGTGAAGGAATTAGTCAAAGAAGAATTGTTGAGAAGATTTTGATAAGCCTACCTCAGAAATTTGATCCCAAGATAGCTGTCATTGAAGAAATCAAAGACTTGGCTACATTGAGCATTGAAGAGTTGTGCGGGTCGTTGGAATCATTCGAGCAACGATTGTTGCACCACTCTGAAAAGCCCATTGAGAGGGCATTCCAATCTAAGCTCAATTTAAACTCAAAAAATGAAGAAAAAAGACAATGGAGCCGTTAAAACAGAGAGTAGTTCTTTGGCCGTGGTAAGTCATATGGAAGAGAAAGGGGAGGAAGTTCATCGTCAAGAGGAAGAGGCAAATTCAACAACGACATAAAATCAAGTGGTGAAGGGAGCTCGCAAAAGTGTAGAATTTGTCAAAGAGGCAGCCATGTTGAGAAAGATTGTTGGTTTAAGGGAAAACCAAAATGTCACAATTGTCACAAATTTGGACATTTATAAAAGGAGTGCAAATACAAGAATAATCAGCAAGCAAATTGTACGGAAGAAAAAGGAGATGAAAATTTGTTTTATGCTTGTCAAAGTGCCACCGAGCAAAAGAATAATGTTTGGTTCCTTGATAGTGGTTGTAGTAACCACATGACCGGAGACAAAAGCATCTTTCTTGACATAGACACAACCATTAATTCTCAAGTGAAGATTGGAAATGGAGAATTGGTGAATATAAAAGGCAAAGGGATAATTGGTGTTCGAGCTAACAAGGGAACAAATTTCATTCACGATGTCTTACTTGTACCAGACTTGGAGCAAAATTTGCTTAGCGTGGGACAACTTGTGGAACATGGATATGAAGTCCACTTTGAAGGCAATGGTTGCACAATTTATGACAAAGGGCATGCAAAGAAAGTTATAAAGAAAGTAAAGATGGAGAAAAATAGAAGTTTTCCTCTTGTTTTCAAATATGCAAAAGAATAAGACATTGGCTTTAAAGTAGATAATGTAGATGAATCATGGTTATGGCACCGAAGACTTGTCCATTCAAATTTCCACGGGCTTAAAATTCTTTGTCAAAAGCAAATGGTTCAGGGGCAGTCTTGTTGCATTAAAGTACATGATGAAATTTGTGAAGGTTGTGCACTTGGGAAGCATCACCGAAAACCTTTTCCAAAGGGAGTTGCATGGAGAGCAAAGGAAGTACTTGAATTAGTTCACACCGATGTTTGCAGACCAATGTCTACGGTCTACGCCATCTCATGGAAACAATACGTACTTCCAACTTTTTGTTGATGATTTTACAAGAATGACATGGGTTTTCTTCATGCGACAAAAATCTAAAGTTTTCACCATTTTCAAAAAAATTAAAAATTTTGTTGAAAAACAAAGTGGCCACTACATAAAAATTTTGAGAAGTGATAAAGGAATGGAATATAATTCAAATGAATTTGAAAAGTTCTGTGAAGATGAAGGCTTGGAAATACAGCTTACTGTTGGCTATACTCCACAACAAAATGGAGTATCCGAAAGGAAAAATCAAACCGTGATGGAGATGGCAAAATCTATGCTTCACGAAAAATGGCTACCTAAAGTTTTTTGGACAGAAGCTGTGAATACGGCTGTCTATTTGCTAAATAGGTGTCCTACAAAAGCCGTGTGGAATCAAACTCCCATTGAAGCTTGGAGTGGGAGAAAGCCTTCCATAAGACATCTAAAAATTTTATGATGTTTATGTTACGCTCAAATTCCGAAAGAGAAGAGACATAAGTTGGATAAAACAAGTGAAAAATGTATTTTTGTTGGTTATATCTCACAATCCAAGGGCTATGGACTTTATAGCTTAAAAAGCAACAAAATAATTACAAGCCATGATGTGTTATTTGTTGAAGGTGTTGTGTGGAATTGGGAGGAAAGTAAAGTTGAAAGGAAAGTTGATTTTGCTGAGGGAGAGCAACAAAAATCTGATCTTGAAAATGAAAATGTTGACGATATGCCTCAATTCTCTACAAGTTCAAGTTCTTCACCAAATTCTAATGAGTCTTCGAGCTCATCATCGTCGTCGCCATCCTTAACTCCTAGAAAAATGAAGAACTTGAGTGACATATATGAAAGATGAAATTTTTGTATTCATGAGCCACAAAACTTTGAAGAAGCCGTGAAAGAAGAAGCATGGAGGAAAGCTATGAAAGAAGAAATCAAAGTAATTGAGAAGAACAAAACATGGCAGCTTGTGGAAAGACCGAAAAACAAAGAAATCATTGGGGTAAAGTGGATTTATCGAGTGAAGTATCATGCCGATGGCCCCGTCCAAAGAAACAAGGCAAGATTGGTTGCGAAAGGGTACTCACAGCAGCCCGGTATTGATTTCAATGAAACCTTTGCACATGTTGCTCGTCTTGACACTATAAGAGCCATTATTGCATTGGCGGCACAAAAAAGGTTGGTCCTTGTATCAACTTGATGTAAAATTAGTGTTCTTGAACGGAGAATTAGAAGAAGCGGTATATGTTGAACAATCTCAAGGATTTGTGATCGAAGGCGAAGAAGAGAAAGTGTACAAGTTGAAAAAGGATTTGTATGGCCTAAAACAAGCTCCGCGAGCTTGGTATAGCCACATTGATGGCTACTTTATTGAGAAAGGATTCAGCAAGAGCAAGAATGAGACAACTTTGTACGTGAAGAGCCAAGGTACATCCAATATTCTCATTGCTGCACTTTATGTTGATGATTTGATATTCATCGGTAATAACGAAAAATTGATTGAAGAATTTAAAAATGAAATGATGAGAAAATATGAAATGAGTGACATGGGCTTGTTACATTATTTTCTTGGCATTGAAATATATCAAAAGGAAGATGGAGTGTTTATTTGCCTAAAGCGATACGCTGAAAATATTCTCAAAAAGTTTGGAATGTTTGGTTGCAAACCAACACCAACACCTCTAGTGGTAAATGAAAAGCTCATGAAAGAAGATGGAGGAAAGAAGGTGGATGAAGCCTTTTATAGAAGTTTGGTAGGAAATTTATTATATCTAACGGCAACAAGACCATATATTATGTTTGCATCAAGTTTGCTTTCAAGATTTATGCATTCTCCTAGCCACTTTCATCTTGGGACAGCAAAGAGAGTGTTGAGATACTTGCAGGGCACAATGAATTTTGGAATCAAGTATTGCAAAAATTCAAATGTGAAATTATTTGGATTTTGTGATAGTGATTGGGGTGGTTGTGTTGATGATATGAAAAGCACCTCGGGCTATGCTTTTTCTCTTGGTTCCGGCATATTTTCTTAGGTATCAAGGAAACAACAATCTGTTGCTCAATCATCTGCTGAATCAGAATATGTTTCAGAA
This sequence comes from Lonicera japonica, assembly GCA_021464415.1. NCBI lineage: Eukaryota > Viridiplantae > Streptophyta > Magnoliopsida > Dipsacales > Caprifoliaceae > Lonicera > Lonicera japonica. The sequence continues at coordinate 22,530,012 of CM038465.1, read as the reverse complement.
TCAATAGCAACTTCTCAAGCCATTTGGTTGAGAAGAATTCTGGAAGATGTTCAAGAGAAATAAGAAGGGAGTACAGAGATATTTTATGATAGCAAATCAGCTATTGCAATGGCAAAAAATTCAGTTTATCTCACTCATACTCGTCATATTGCTATCAAGTATCATTTCATTCGAGATGCCATTGAGGAAGGAGAAATTCAACCCTCATTTTGTAGCACAAATGAGCAAGTGACTGATATATTCATAAAGGCACTTCCCAAAGACAAGTTCTTATATTTTAGAAAGATGCTTGGTGTTCAAGAACAAAGCATTAAAAGGGACTGTTAAAGTTAATGCTTTATTTTAAATATGTATTTTTATTAATTATGTTTTGTTTGGACACAAGTTTTGAAAAGCTTCTCTAGGAAGCCTTCTTTTGTATTCTCTAGAAAGTGTCTAGGAACTTGTAGAATCTAGAAAAATCTGATGGGAGTGTTAAAAAGGCACTATCCTCTCTTTTAATAATAAGAGATGATCCTTCTCTATTATCTCTGTTGATTGAGCTCCTTCAATATTTTATATATATACAAATTTCCTCTCTTACTACAGCAGCTACATTAACAATTAATCCAACGTTGACGGTGAAAAATCAAGTTTCGGTAAAATGAGTTTTTGTCCAACTTTGGAAGACCATAACTTCTTCATCTGAATTCCAAATGACTCACCGTTTGAACCTTTAAGATGGTATTTGATCCCTTTTCAACTTTCATCTGAGAAGGTAAGTCAAAATAAAGCTTTAAGAAGGTCAAAACTTATTGTGAAGTTGATGACAGCACCAACCAGGTGCATCAGTAACAGTTGGTTTTCTATGGCAGACCTGTAAGTTCACCGAATTTCTGCCACCAATATGTTGGGATTTGGAAAAACCTCCTGAGACAAACGTTTTAGATATTGTAGTTAGCTTTAATTAGGAAAAAACGGTGCATCAATCGGAGTCCCGAGTAAAACGTTATGCTTAAAATAAGAACAGTGCATTAGAAAGTTTTACCAATCCAGTTTGACCCATTGTTGACCCATTTGACCCGTTTTTAGTATTTTTTACTCCTTTTTCAAGAGAATTCGACCACGGCACTCTAAAAAACATCTAAGATAAATTCTAGAGAGATAAAAGGGAGAATTGTGGGTGGATTTTGGGGGTCCTACACCTTGGATTAAGATTTGGTCATCAAATACTCAAATTCTTCATCTTCTTCACCATCACCATGCTTTCCACCACTTGAAGCTTTCGAATTCTAGGAGAGTGCTCTGGTCCAGCCTTTATTATCACTTCAAATCACTTCAATCTTGTGGGTAGAGCATCATTGAGGTGGGAACACTAGTACTCAAACTCATTTTTAACTTATTATTGTTGTAGTTGAGCTATTAGTTAGCTAATCACACAGATTGATCAAAAACTCACCAATCCGTAACTGTACCGGCTATATTTCTACAATCATTATTCCTAAATGGACAATGAGCTATAACTAGTACGTCGAATTTATACTAAATCCGATTTCTATAATGTATGGCCACACATGATTTGTGTAAGGATTATTTAAACACACTTTCATACATTACAGATATATGTGTACGCATGAACTTATAAATAGTGAAATTTATGGATTTAACTTGTACTTTGGCATTATAATTTATAAAAGGATATATATTGATATTTATATTATATATCCCAAACTAGCGATATTAATGATGTTGCGACGCTAATGGTTAGCTTAGTACTTTTTCGTAAAGTATGGACCTTTACTACTATTTCGCTATTTGATGGGATTTCTAAACCTATGGAAGGTTGTAATATTTTTTCTATGGATGGGATTATTACAAGTTTTTATGTCTCATTATGGTTTTAAGATTTATTCATAGCTTTACCTTTATCAGGCACTGTCATTGTACTAGTTGGATAGGATACTTCAGTTGCTTAGATGTGACATCATTATACATTAGCCTGTGGCAGGCTTGTCACTAGGTGTCCTATGGGAGGACTTGGCCATGGTAGCTAGACTGTGCACAGTAAACAATTAGACCTAGTTCATATATTTCGTCTTATGGTAAAACTTGGATATGGCAGCCATATTACTATTGTTCCTGTGGAAGGAACGTAACTAGGACAAATTCGAACTACCAGTTACATTATTGTTCTTGTGGATGGAACGTAACTGGAATAGATTTGATCTACCAGTTACACATGTCATGTGGATAGACAAAGCAACAAGTATCATACGATGGTATATAACTAGTGCCTACTTTTTATATGAATATACTTTGGTTGTATTTTCTTCCGTACTGTATTTTGGTTACACGGATTCATTTTATCCATTGGGTTGGGATAGCACTTGGCGTGCATTGTACTTACTATATTTTCATGACATTTGAAATGAATACAACTTAAATGTATATGGTATACATATATGGCTTCTTTATTATTTTGATATTGCACGTTGCATATGTATAACTATGTATACTTTTATTTATAAAATCCTATAGTTCCCACTGAGCCCGTGTTTGGCTCACTCCCATTTTCCAAACTAGTTTTGCAGGTACAATCATGGGATGGCACGTGTATTATGTCTAGTTGCCTCTGATGACCCAGATACTTAATAATTGTCCATGGTTTAACAACTTAATTTGCTTGGACTTAGTAATTTTTCTTATATATTTAATTTAAGTTATATTGTATAAAGTGAAAGAATTTACTTTGAATTGTATAATCAAGTTGTATTCGGTGTTTAAATAAGTTGTACAAATTAATTGTCTACTTTACTAAAACATGGTTGGACTACAGATGGACTTTTCTTCAATGATTGTCTTTGTTTGAGAAATGATTTGATGAGTGTCGTTTAAACAGGTTTTGGTTATTCATAAAACAGAGGAGACCATGCCGAATTTTTGTAAAAATCTATGATACACCTTATTTTGATTATATTCTTTTTTTTACTCATACCACATTAAAAATGAGTAACACTTGCAAATATTTTTCCTAAATTATAAATTTTATACCACACCCGCCATTGTGAGCGACGGCATCTGTGATTAACCGGGTCTCATAGATCGAAATCCCATAATGAGATTTGGGGCGTCACATTGTACTACTTCAATTTTAGCTTATGGTTCATAGATTTCTCTTTTTCCTATAGGTTTTGCAGCGAAATTAGGCTTGCCTTGTGCCTGTACAAATTCCACGCTAAGGTTGTACCATTAGCGACGTCGTAAAGCATGTACACATAAAAGCAACAGCAAGTTATTAGGTATTTATTTATTCTTGTAAACCCTCTACGTATTTAATTATTTTTTATTTTTTTTAATTATTGGCATGGTTACAAATTCATTCTACGTATTAGTTTCATAAGTTTTCCTTATAAGCTGAGAGATTGATGTTTGTTTAAATGGAAAATGTGAATTAGGTTTAGTTGTGTAAATAATTTAAATGCCCATGTACTTTGAAATTGGGATTAGGTGTAGTTATAGTTGTTAATTGGATAGGTATTACCATATTATTATAGTTTAAATGCTTATGTACTGTTTGACAAAATGCCCAAGAAAAGTGAAAATTGGATCATTTTGTGCTTGCACTGCTATGTTGATATCGTTTTGTATAGAATTACACTAACAGCATGTATGTTTTTTGGAAAAATTGATTGGATTTTAAGTTGGCACTTGCACCATTTTTATAGGACTACTGCACTTGGACTATTTTTAGCAATGCTTTTTATACGCTATTTTTAGGAGTGCATTTGAACTATATAATTATAATTGTATATTGAGTTTGGTCTTTAAGTTGGTCAAATAAGTTTTTAGTTAGAACCATATCCCTATTATGAAGATGTATATATTGTTTAATTCTCAATTTTTTTTTTTGTACTTGTTAATGATGTTATATTTTGTGCTTAATATTTCATTAGGTTAAATATTTATGGATAAAAGTTGGATTGAACTAACCAATACGTTATCAATAGCATATATGGATGGGGTTGAGAAGTTTTTCAAATTTGCTTATGCTATGAAACAATTTGACTCGCCTATCTTTTGTCCATGTAAAAAGTGTGCCAACCGTTACCAACTTACATGGGAGATTGTGAAAAAGCATATAGATGTTGCAAATTTAACTTTAATGCCTAATATTCATTTTTTTTATGTTTCAGGATCCGAATGAAGGGAAATAAAAGTTGTGCAAGCAAGACTACTAAAATGGCCTTCTTTTTGGAAAAAGAGTTTACATGATACAAACAATGGTTTTGTTTGTTTAGACTATGTTGTACGCACCATATATGGCTTGATTCATCACTCAACCATCGGAGGATTTGCTTAATTAAGGTAGGAACGCTAGTACTCAAACTCAATTTTAAATATTATATGATTCATCTTCAATTTTCAATGTATATTAAGGGTTTTACCTATAATCTTGTTGACACACACATACTTGGGGCTTGGGTTGAGATCTGTTGCTAATTCTCTTGATTTATATATGTTTTCGACATAGATTCACGTTATTTTGGATGAACCTCGTTATATGCTAAAATATCGCAAGCCTTAGTTGAACCCACTAGCGCGTATGCACGTACACTTAGTTGAGGTTATATATATATAATGTTATGGTTCTGGAAAGAAGAGTTTGGTAAGATTTGAGTTTAGTGCTATGTAAATCATATATGTATTTGTTTGAATATGCGAATCTCATACCTACTAGTATATTATGAGCCCTCATTACTATCGTTAGCATGTATACTCAGTTTGTGATTATTTTATATCACGCTATGAACTCATGAGGAGAAATTATACAAGAATTGAACTATACCATACTTCATATGAAGTTAGTACTATATATACAGTATACTTCCTAGTTCCTACATACATCACTGAGTTGTTAAGAGACTACTTTGATAAGTATACAAGAAACCCCATTTGCACATTTTTGTGCTTAGGTAGCAATAGTATACAGGTATCTAGAGCTTTGGATATATATATATCGTGTATAAGAAGGACATTGTAAATCTATAGTGTTTACTTGATGTAGGTAATATATACACGCCATTGGATTATTAATACCCCGACTTTGATGTAGACCTACTCTTTTGGGCAATAACTTTACAATGTTTTCCTAATTCAGTCACATACTCAATAAATTATGGGTATTAGTTCCTTAAATAGCATATGTATATTAGATACATCTTTGATAGGAATTGTTATTGCTCTCACTGTATCTATCTATCCATCAGGTAGACGTATTTTGTTATACATATATTTATATGGATTAAATGTTATGAATATGGAGATATATATATAAATCTATGTACATGTATGTATGATATATAAATATATATATATATGAGTATGGTCTTTGGAAGTTACTTTTTATTGATACTTTGATTTAGTAAGGCACTAATGGTCCATGGGGTTGACTTAGCCTTGGCGGCTACATACCTTGATCCGTGTATAGGGATCCCATTTTCAGAGTGGCATACTCTATGGTCTGTAAGGGGACCCCACAAGATAGCATACTTTACACCATCTAGGTGGTCCACAGGGGGACCCAGCCTCGAGTGCTTCATACCCTAGCCTTGGAGGCTTAGATCGCGATCGCTGTGCGCAGTTAAGTAAATTCTAGATGTCTGATGTGAGATGAGATTAACAACGGTTACGAGATTAGTGCCTACATTTTTTCTACGATTATATTTTCTTATGATGGTTTACTTATATTGTGAGAGTATTTAATTTACTACTACACTTTCCTTTATCTCTAGGATATTTTGTTATAGTAATACTTCTTTACTTTTATGATATATTCTTGTTATATAATTGGTGCCGGGATAGCATTTGACATGCGTTTCATATAAAATGGTTCTCATGGCATTTATATCTATAAAGAGTTACAAAATGGTTGTCACGGGGTAATTCTCTCGACCCCGCGAGGCACCTGGCATCCAGACTCCCTCGGATCCGAGCCAGCCTAACAACAGCGGCAACACGCAGCATAACGTGCACAAGACACCGAACAAGCCCTTACGTACCTGCATAGATTCCCGGAACCCATTAGCACCGCACACAAAGGCTACATCGCCTTGCCTCCTGGTGTTAGGCCTCTCACGCATTGGGGTTTGACATTCTCCCCCACTCAATTCTGCAACGCCCTCGTTGCAGGCTCTGACCTTATGGCTCCTAGCACAATACTCGCATCACCACCCTAGGCGAACTCCACTTGCACGGGTTACTTCCTTCACCCGTGTCATGCTTTCTTGCTCCCCACCAAAGTCATAATGCGTGCCTTTCACCAAAGCTCCGCGATTCACCACCATCCGGTTCTTCCCGTTCCACTGGTGGAAGCATGTCACCGCTCGTCTCTCCATAGCTTGATCCGCCAACCAAGCTCTGATACCAGTTGTCACGGGGTAATTCTATCGACCTCGCGCGGCGCCAGGCATCCAGACTCCCCCAGATCCGGGCCAGCCTAACAACAGCGGCAACACGCAGCAAAACGCGCACAAGACACCGAACAAGCCCTGACGTACCTGCATAGATTCCCAAAACCCATTAGCACCGCACACAAAGGCTGCATCGCCTTGCCTCCTGGTGTTAGGCCTCTCACGCATTGGGGGTCTGACAATACATATGCATGATAATAGCAAAAGTAATTTCATTATGATGCATTGCATGCATGGTTTTATAACGTATTTTATATATAAAACCCTTATAGTTTCCATTGAGCCCGTATTTGGCTCACTCCAATTTTCCAAATCAGTTTTGCAGGTAATTCTCTTCTGGGTGGAACAAATACGAAGCGTAGATACCTCTGATAACCTTAGACTACTTGTAGTCGTCCGTAGACGACTCAACTTTTGTACATTTACTTGAATTGTGTATTTTGATTAAACCTGTATTAAATTTTATTCTCATGTGATGTAAAGCCTTTTTATTATTGTTGGGACCTTGTTGGAGGTTTTGTTTGATAGGAGAATTGTTTGATATATTTTCTTGATTATAGATTTTATAAGTTTAAATTTATTAAACTTATGAACTCTGCATGCCAAAATTTTCTAAAAATTAAGGCTTTACATGTAATTTACTATTAAAAAAGTTATGAATCATGTAAATTAATCCCGCCGTCGCGTACGGTACCGTGACTAGCTGGGTTCCAGAGGCCTAAACCTCCTAACGGAATTCGGGGCGTCACAATTTGCTTCTCGATTCGTTCTTGATCATTTTTAATCTGTAAAAAGACTAAAATGCACTAGAAACAAGCATATTATCATATTTCATGATTAAAACGCAATTCTTAACTATTTAGGATAATTAGAATCAAATTCATTCATATTAAGCCATTTAAATATGTATAAAAATGCCATATTTTGGCTTAATCACATCCCCCAACTAACGTATTGCTAGTTCCTAGCAATGGAGTGATCTCTATTCTAAGCCAACTAGAAAAAACACGGAAAAGAAAGAAAAAAAAACACAATCCTAAACTAGACAGTTTCATTAAGCGTATGAATAAGCCTTTAAACCTCTAGGTCTCCTCTAGTAGGATGAGTTATGTCTCGTGAGGGTTTCCACTAAATATACCCACAAAATTCCCAATTGTAGTTCCAAGTTTTGTCCCAAAGTCGCCTATCATGCATAAATTCTCTCTCAAATGGCTTAGCAAGGACCTAAACCAACTTAGTGCTACATTAACAAAAGATATACAGGAGAAATAACAATCCTAATGCATTCAAAATACGACATAACATAAATATAAATCATAAATGTGTGTGCGTGGGCAAATGCATTGACTTTCAACTTTTAAAACCAATCGTAGATCCATACTCCATTCATGCTAAGCTTTGACTCAAACTCTTACCAGGCATAGACTCAACGAATGAATCACTCCAAATCAGGTGTATCTCTCCCCATATGGGCTAAAAGGAACGTTTGTAATCAAAATCAAATGCCTCACGTATGTTTAAATGAAAAGATGCTAAAGTGAAAGAACATGAGTCTCTAAGAAAGATGTTCAAGTTTTAAAAGGCGAGAATACTTTCGTATACCTACTCGTTATCTAAACCTCAAAACTAAGGTACTAAAGATTAAGTAGGACTTCATTAGGTAGTAATGGGGCTGGGGGGTAATGGCTATGAAACGAACAGGTCAACTGAGGATTCAAAATACTCGTTTGCTTGTTTTTGTAATGCTCAGAGGCTTTCCAACCTTTTGTTTTACGTTGAAACCCACATTCTCATTCTATTGCATATAATCTTCAATTTTCATTTTTAGTAAACAACATCATTCTTGCATATTCATTTTTCAATGAATACATTTCATTTTTTGCTTTTTCTACTTTTTTTTCCAGATAAACATACTGCACTACGCCTACTTTTGAGCCTTTTGTGCAAACGAGCCAAGGGATGTGGTATTTATGGTACTGGCTTGGGTTTAACTTTAGGTATAATAATAAAAATAAGGTTTTCGGCTTCAAAAGGGCTACTAAGGATAAAATATAAGGACAGACCAAGGCTAATGGCTAAAACAAAGAAGGCCTATATCATTTCCTTAGTTTCTAGCTTCTAAATTCAGACAACTACAAGGCATTTATGGTTTAACATATCATGAACTTACCTTTATAAGACTGAATTGAAATTGTAGTTTAAGAGACTCAGTCGATTTGTAAAACGCTTTTTAGGAATCATAGTTTGTGTATATAGCTCTCAGATAAGAAATAGTGGCTCAAAAACTCAAGGCTATATAGTTTCCACTTTAATTTTGAATAGAGTATTTCACTAGTCAAGATCTATCAGTCTAATATCAAGCAATGCTGAAAAATGTACTGACAAATAGATTCAACTTAGCATGTATCTTTTGTATTACAAGAATATGAAGAAACTTCTCTACTTTATCTAATACTACACCATATATTCAATTCATGAATGCGTCGTCGCCCAATAAGAGAAAGAAAAATAGAACTAGATGGGACGACTTAGACTTGTAATCTTAGATTTTCTTAATTTTTTTTTAAAACTAAAAGAAAGAAAATAAAAATAATGCAAAAAGACTATCCTAAGTTACTTGCATACAGGCTTTTCGAAAAAAAATGACCACAGGTCTCCCTCCCCCAACTAAAATCCAACATTGTCCCTAATGTTACAAAACAAATACAAAAGCATGGATGTATGGGGCTGAAATAAATGATTAAGAGGGAATATATACTTGAGAGCAGTAGAAATTTTCATGTTAGCAACAAATAATATACAAAAACTAAAAAAAAAAAAATTAAATTCCTAAACTACTTACCTGACTTACCTGGTGCGTGCTGTCTTTATTTCTCAAAAGTATTTGCAAAACTGATAGCTACAAAAAAAAATGGCTAATCATAGAATATTATCAGTATAATTCATAGCCAAAAGAAAAAAAATAAAACATACATTTACTTTCTCACTCTTCCCCCAACTAAGGCAATGCTTAGTGTCAAATAGTAACAATCGAAAGAGTTGTGGATCAACCCAATGAATGATGGCCATCACACTAAGATCAAGAAGTTTAAGCATATAAAAGAGAACTTTTTAGGCACAATGTATGTCCGGGGGAAAATCCTTAGAAATCAAAACCATGAGATCATGAAGGAAAACATAGGCAGGATAACACAATAACCCAAAATGACTAAGATCACAACACTTTTCTACACCTAAGCCTGGCTTTAGATCAGAAGAAGTGAGAGAGAAAACCACATTATGGTTGTGAAATATTGTAACACTCCCGCCTTAATCTACAGGATAACACCTGTAGTTAAGACCTGGAGCGTTACTAATCCATCTTAGTATGACTAAGATAGGGGTTTAAGAAGAAAATAAATAAACAACAACATGTATGTCAAGTGTAAGTAAGCATGGGGTACAAAAACACATGATAGCATTCAAGCGTGCATCGCATATATACATATACCATACCCAAACCACATGAATTCCCAAAGTCTATACTATCCTTGGGCTAGCCTTAGCTCCTCGAAAAAACATATACATCACCAAAAACAAAATACTTGTTGTTTCAAAGCCTCTATATCATCCCTGACCCTGTCGTATCCTTGTCCTCGTGGGGCTCATAAGTACCTAAAATAATTTAAGGAAAAATGGGGTGAGCCACTTGCTTAGTAGGGGGGAAAGTACAAGGCATGTATTCAAGAATGGGTTTATAAACATGTCTTTCAAACCATGATTAATTCGATAATATTAACAAGAATCATATTCATCAAGTGACTTTGCATTCACATGCTAATGCAGGTTACCTCCAATGTCAACTGATTTTCGTACAGTGAAGAGCCTGATTCCAGTGTCACTGAGCTGTCAGATCATCAAGCTAGTACCTTGGGATCAATTGCCTCGATCCCATATGAATTTAGATAACAACATCCCTGGGATCAACAATCTCGATCTCACGTAAACATCAATAGCAGCAAAACCGTAGTGCCTTGCCAATTTGCCTAGGTTCCTAGGATCAACACCGATGGCTTATAGGCGGCCAAACCTTGCTCCCCTAAGGGTTTAGAGATTTTCAACCTAAGGGTACTGAGCCCTGCCTATTTTTCCATCCCGGCAAGCACTATACATTCAATTCATACTTCGGTTTTTGAGAGCTACCAGCTCTTTAGCACATAGGTAAATGATACAAGTCTCCGAGAAATAGATACTTGAACAAGAGCCATGAGCCATAGTAGATGCATGAATGTTAAATTCTACATTCTTTCCAAAATAAATACAATATCTTAGTTATATGTGTTAACCCATGGAAAATAGTTTTAGCAACAATTATCCAACACTGGTGGTAAAACCTTTTTATCAACTTCAGTTTAGTTATATTTATCCACTCGTGGTGCTAAAATAGTGGCATATAAAGATAATGATGACAGGGTGGTGATGCCGTGTGTGTTGATGGAGGAGGAGGAGGTGACGTTGGTGGTGGAGAAAAGGAGGGTTGGGGAAGAGGGTGGATGATGGGGTTTGGATGATGACAGAACGGTGGTGTAATCGACAATGGAGGTACAGCCAGATTTGGAGCATGTTGATAGTCATGATCGGACCTTTGGCATCTGCAGTCACCTTTGGCCAAAAAGCATATACCCCACAATGCAGGAAGATCCTTAAAAAGCAAATTGAACTTTACTAGTTACGTCATGATAATTCGAAGCAGTGGCAACAGATAATGAACCATTATAAACAACATTGAGTATAAGCAAGTAAAAAATAACAAAAGTGAGGTTCTTCTACATAGTTTCAATTCAAGTGCAAAATGTTTAGATGATTATCAAGATCGATGATAGGTTATACTTATCATATACGGTAGTTATGTATATATAGCCCAATGGTGATCTTCTTATTATGGTAACTTATAGTAATTAAATCACTTCTCATGTAATTGCAATTACATTATAGTCATCAGATTACATTAATTAGATTAAACGACACCCGTTTAGTTTTCTTCCTTTTATGTGTTCATTTTTTGGTAAGCTTTTAAAGAGCTTTTCAAGGAAACCTTCAATTATGCTAAAATTTTGTTAAGTTCTTAAAGGGCTTTTAAAATCGACCCTTCACATGCGCTAAAATTAATAATGTTAATAATAAAATTAATAATCCACCCCTCACATGCGCTAAAATTAATAATGCTAATAAAATTAATAATAATAATAATAATAATAATAAAATACAAATTCTGCCATTATTAATTTTATACGGTATATTTCGTTGTTGATTTTTAAAAACTCAACAATTTCCTTAACAATTTCTTCTTGAGGTTGCAGAGAGTTTCTCTCATCTGCCAATATGAGGGCTAGTTATTCTTTTGCGCTTTGCTTGCATTAGATGAGCAACCATGTTTGGAAGAATGCTTTCCTAGCGAATGAGTCTTTGGATGAATTCGCAAACATATAGGGCGCTATCAATAATGCAAATGAATATTTGTTTTGATGTTGGCTTCTACATGTTAAGAAATAATAAGTTGTAATCCAAATTTGCAATAAAACAGTTCATTAATTTGTCGTTAACTAAGTGCAATTTAAATTTTGCAGAATTTCTTACTGTAAAACAATTTAGTGAACTTTTTCAATTTACATTATGTATACATATTCACACAATTTTGTTAATGCAAAAGTTGTAGTCCAAATTACTTTATATATTAAGAAGAAATTTCTTAATGTCAAACAATGTAAATTGCATTAGGTGAGAATTCACTTTTGTACTAAATCAGTGAATTATGTGCAATAAATTCCAAATGCTTCTCTAAGAAAACTTTAGCTTGAACCAATGTAAAAATTTGCAACAAAAATTTCTTGAAACACAAAGTGAGTGAAAGATTGGTAAGATATATCGAGACCAAGTAGTGCTACCGAACAAATATTTGAACAACTTTGTGTGAATGAAAAATTTACCCACTACAAATTTAGTGCAAAACTGTTTTTGCACTAAATTTGTATTCACAAGTCCAAGGTCATACAATATGAGTGAAATAGATACTTACTTTCTTCTTTTTTTTGTTTATAAGCATGTTTAAATTATATTTTATCATTCACGCTTGTTGATTTTTGATAAACACCAAAAAATTCCACATTTTATATCCCTAAAAGATTCTTGATAAGCCATTATTATTGCCAAAACTGTATTAATATCATATTTTGTTTGTTTTACAACTGAAAAGTGAAAAGAGCATAAATTTGTGCCAAATTTAATAAAAAATAAATAAAATGCAGCAAAGGTGTGTCAATTAAGTGAAGAAAATTATTAAGGATCATATTGCGTATGTTGATTATAGGGTTTTTATCAAAAACAATTTTAGGCTTGATAAGCAGAATTAAAACCCTAGGTTTAATCAAATTTTATTGTCTAACTATGTGTTGTGTTTTCTTGCAATTCTATCAAACAATCACATAAAATCAATCTATAACACAAAGAAGTAACGAGGTATCCCTATTTTCGAAGGACTAATCCTCAGGACTAACCAACAATGCTTCACTATGATCAAAACAGAATTACAGACTCGATATCTTACAAAAATTGCTTACCCTCAATTTATGCAACAATCCCCGTCAATCCCTTAAACGTAGAATCCAATCGCAGCTGGCATGGTGTAGCACTTTCTTCTTTTCCCTGCTTACCCATCGCCTCCTTCTACGAACTTGATCACAATCATTCACCCCCGTTTGCGATCTCCCTTATCGCAAGTTAGCCATTTCGTTCAACCCGTTTCCAATCGCAACCGAAGACGCTCACACAAGACTGTGAATGTTTGAAACCCTAGTTCTTAAATTTTAAGAACAATAATATCTCTTATGGCATGTAAACAAAATCTAGGTGGTGTCTCAAAACTTTCAAAAATTTATTCTAGTGTTTGGATGTTCAAAAATTCTTTGAAGCACAGCTCGATCATAAGTAGACATTTTTCAAACAAATTGTTTTGCCTTTTTGAACTTAAAAATTCTCTATATAAACAAGGCCCTGCCATATGATTTTTCAAGCTTTCCATTGAAGAAAAATATTGCTCACCCTTTTAGTTTAGAAAAGAAATTTTTTTAACACCACCTATGATTTTGATTTTTACATGCCAAAACTGTAGTTCTTCCTTAAAAGAACTACAGAATCCCAATGTCTTGATTAAATCTCTTGCAATCAAGGTAATTGGAACGAGTCGGAGGGAGTGATGCACGTAATTTTGTTCGAGCGATTCGAATGGAACTATAAACATCAGAGGTGGAAATTACAGCAGCTCTTGAGTGAGTCAAGTACGGTAAGTCTGTAATTGTGATTATTGTGTTTGTAAACTCTTTTATTATAGTGCAAAGTTTCTTTTTGAGGATTAGTCCTACATAAGTAGAGATACCTCTTTAATTCTGGTGTTGATTAAATGATTGTTCTGTTTGTTTATTTTTGCATGCTAGTCAAGTGCAACAACTTTTCAGAATTAAAATTAGTAGAAACCTATAAGTAATTACATTCTTCACCAAATCATTTTTGATTAGAAATCATAATTTAATTTAAACTAGGTATTTTAACTTTTCGACTACAAGAGATATTTCTAACCAAAATATGAAAACAACTAGAAAAAATTGGGAAAATAGAATATTAACATATATTCAAATATTATATACCATTTTCTTTTTAAATCATAACATGAACATATAGTAATATTAAATATATTTGCAACACATATAATATATACTTACAACACATTTGCAAACTTTTAGATAAAACATATATATTTTGTAAACATGGTCAAATAATATAAAAAATATGTATGCGTATAATACAACATTTATTGTATATTTGAAAAATGAAATATAATTATGCAACAAATATATAATTGAAAAATCAAAGAAATATGAAAATCTATACAACATATATATATATAAATAGATAAAATCAAAAATGTAAAACAGGCATGGATATAAAAATTGTTAACAAATGATATCAGAAGAATGAATAATCTTTAAAAATATAAATCATAAAACTGATAGTAATTATGAAAATATAAAATAGATATATATTCAAGATTTTAAAATAGTTATATTTATATATAATAAAACTAAAAAAATGTATTTGTAAAATAGATATCTAGAAATTTTAAAACTTATAGAATAAGTATGTACTTGAAAACCATAAAAACATAAAAACTTAGAACAAGCATATATATATATATATATATATGATTTCAAAACAGTTATATTTACAATCACAAAAATGAAAATAAAAGTGAAAACATAACCATATATATGTGCATATATTTATGATTTTAACACAATTATATTTATAATGATAAAATTGAAAATAAAAATGAAAATATAAAATGTATATATATTTAAAAAAAATTAAAATAGTTATATACTCGAAAATTGTAAAATCATAAAATCGTAAACAACAGATATATATATATATATAATTATAGATAAATAGATAAAATTAAAAATGTAAAACAATTATGAATATAAAAATTGTTACAAAATGAAATCACAAGAATGAATAATCATTAAAAATATAACTCATAAAACTGAAAGTAATTATGAAAATATTAAAAATATATATATTCATGATTTTAAAATAGTTATATTTATAGATTATAAAATAGTTAAACTGAAAGTAAATGTTTTTATGGAAATAATTCTAAATTATTGGAAACATGTCTAAAAATAAATAAATAAATACGGAAACAATACAAAAAATCCAAAAATACATACCTTTTTAATAACATAACTGAAATTATAAATGATATTAATCCTTAAACAACAAAACAAAATCTTATAATTTCACTTTTGCCATTACACATACAGCTCGACATTTATTAGCGTAGCCCTATTTTAAGAATTAATTCAAAACAAGGGGTGTAATCCTGTAACAGATATTGTGTTGTCCTAACCCATAATATATTTCAAAAATAGAGGTGCAATCCTAGTTTTCTATATTAGAAATGCGTATGGCAATCTGCATGTTTTATAGAACAGTGTTTTCAACTTATCGATAGACACTACTATATGCGCGTGGAGAGTAAATCTACTAACTAATTTATACCATTGTAAATAGTCTAAGGAGGTTTTGAAATCTCTTTTCTCTCCCCTTCCTATGACATACTGTCAAACTGATATGGGTGGTGATATTTTGGACAAAGGGTTTGCCTTTTTCTAAAAATAGCTTCTTGCCCAAAATATGGTCACCCAATTTTATTTAACAAATTCCGTTAGAATCCTCTTTAGTTAGTTGGTAATTATTTGGTTGAGGAATCAAGTGGGCCAGCCACAAAGAGAAAGAAAGGGGTTTATTTAATGAAATTTACTCCACTTTTAGTGGTCCCCAAGTAATACCCCTCTCCACTCTCAATCTTTCCGTGGTCAGATTTTGCAAGCCCGAATCCCTAACCCCTAACCCCTAACCCCTCTCCACTCTCAATCTCTTTCTTTCGGTAGCCATCTCAGCTGCGCATCTCTCGTTTTTATGACTAAATGGCGTATGTAGAAATGATGTATGAGATATAAAACATGAGAAGGTCGATCTTATTATTAATTTTAACATTAGAAAAGTTGGACCAAGTCACAGTTTTACTGTTAAAATAGTGAGACCTTCTCACATTTTTATGGGTCCCATTTTCAATTTTTGAAGCCGCCACTTGAACTCACTTAAAAATGTGAGTTTATCTCACGTTTTTAAGTCTTACTGTATACACTTAGTTAAGTTCAAAACTACTTCATCCACCTATTTAAATTTGAAGACAACAAAAAGTAATTTTCCACTTCTCATTGAAAATTCTAAGAATGCAAATTCACCATTGATAGTTCCACCTCCTTTAAAAACAAATTAAAATAAAAAATAGAAAATAGAAAATTTCCTATTGTGATTGAAAATTCTCAACTTGATATTTCCACCAACTCTTCTATCTTTCACACATGTAAATTCAATGATTGATCATTGCCACATTAATCTTGCATTTCAATTTTTAGATTACTGACACATAACAAATTGACTAAAATCATACTAAAACTATACCATGCGGGAACACAAGAAGGATGGAGTACTCAGTAGGTTTCTTCACTGCCATGACGTATCGTCTCCTTCAGTTTGGTTTCGCAGCTTCCACCATTTATTTTATGACTCTGATATGTGAACATTTAGCTTCCTTCTCATCACTCAAGCTTGGTCTTATTGCTATGGGGTTGCAGGCCTTCTGGAGCCTCTTCATGGCTCTTGTCAACTGTTATGCATATTTAGTAAATAGTTGGGTTCAAGGCTACTACGAAGCTGTTTATGTATATAATATCGGGAATTGCGTAACGTCCACCCTTACATTTGTGGCTGCCTATGCATCTGCAGTCACCTTTAGTTGTTATGTTGACGCTGACGATGATAAATGGTTTTTTTGCTTCTTGCTGATTGGTATGGCTACAGTTTCCGAACTCATGTGCTGTTCCTTCACATTATTCTTGTTTCTCCCCACTTTACGACAATCAATGGGACTATTTGATTAGAAGTGATCATATTTAAATAAATAAGCTTAATTATACATGTTAGAATTGCATAACATCATCTTCTAGTGCTACTATATGTGTGTTTCTATTTACGTACATATATATATATATATGGTCTGGTTGTGTTGTATCTTTGTTTTCCATTGAAACATAATTATATATCATATATCTGACTCTAGCGGAAAAGTTAAGTATTGAACTATATATTGATTAATTGTTGTTAAATATATCTGGGAGGCACTCATTCTCGATCTTCTTGTCAATTTTTACTTCCTAGCTAGTATTTTTGATGGGCTATATTAAAAATTTGTCTATTTTCTTAACTAGTTCATTGCAGTCCATATCTTAAACATCTAGTACTCACTAATGGGGCATCGCATTCAAGAGAACAAGTCTTTATAAAATTGGATACATATCTATATATAAATGATACAATTTTGTTCGCTATGCTAATATATTACTCTACTAGATTCAGTCTGTTGGTAAGAGTGCACTATATTTGATGATGATCTGACTAGTACGAATTACACAACTATTTTAATGACTTCTTTCTTGCCATTTTACATTTGGAAACGAGATTATACAATGTTGTTGGCTTCTGGGCCTGTTGGTTTAGCCCAACAGGGATACCCATAGTGGGCCTTAGGGTTTGAAAGCCCTTTAAGCCTAATGATATATATATTTAGGTCTTTTGACCTAAATAACAACACACAATACACAACATAATTAGAGGCGGTCGTCATCTCTTCTTAAGCACATCCTAGGGTTCCTTGTAGAGAGTACTTGAAGTTGTGGGCACAGTGGTAGTCGTTCGTGTAACTCTACACAACGCGAGTATCGTAAGGCCAATCGCACAAGATCCAAATCAATCAGCTACGTATACAGGTATGGGATACTTGAATTAATTTTTTCCAACATTGGTATCAGAGCGATACATATTGGTCTTCATACATAAATCACACATGTGTATTTTTTTGGTGCCGTCGCTTCAAGCTGAGATGTTTTCTGCTTATAAAATATATATATATATATATATGAAAATAAAACAGTTTTGTTTTTCTGTTTTTTGGAAAAACATCTTTTTGTTTATTCGAAAATAAACAGTTTTGTTTTTATGTTTTTTTGGAAAAACAGTTTTTGTTTCTAAGAAAATAAAACAGTTTTTTGTTTATTAGAAAATAAAACAATTTTGTTTTTCAATTTTTCGAAAAAATATTTTTTTGTTTATTAGAAAATAAAACAATTTTATTTTTCTGTTTTTTTGGAAAAACATCTTTTTTATCATAAAATAAAACAGTTTTGTTTTTCTGTTTTTTGGTAAAACAGTTTTTGTTTTTCTATTTTTTGGAAAAACATTTTTTTGTTTATTAGAAAATAAAATGGTTTTTTGTTTATTAGAAAATAAAACAGTTTTGTTTTTCTGTTTTTTGGAAAAACAGTTTTTTTCTCATAAAAAAAGATAAATAAAAATACAATTTTCTATTTTTTTTGAAAAAAAAAACAGTTTTTTGGGTTATTATGGTACCATGCATTTTTTTATATAATTCACTATTATATATCATTGTGTTGCACGTTTTACCTGTTTTACATATTGTGGGAGTGTAGTGGTACTTTAAATCTCCTATACAATTTTGCGCGTAATTTAAATTTAAATTTAATAATATCACATGATGGGGGAGATGATTTTGAGCGTAGCGATCTTTCGATCTCGTATCATGTGTGAACTATTAAATTTTATTTAAGATTTGTGCTGCAAAATATTATGTGTGCTGTGCTGATAATAATATCCTTATTAAATATCCTTATTTTTGCGCATATTAGATGACTTCTAAGAGCATTGTTACTGACTTGAACAAAGGAGAGAAATTGGATGGTGACAATTATGATATTTGGCACCGTAAAATATAATATCTCCTTGATGAGCAGGAGGTTTTGGAAACATTGACCCTGTCTTTGACTCCACCACCGGAGGATGGCAATGGTGCCCAACATCAGCGCGATCAAGTGGCCTACACTCAGTGGGTCAAGAAGGATCGTTGTGCGCGCTTTGTTATGCTTATAGCATGCACAATGACTTGATCAGCGCGTTCGAGGACTGTAAGACTGCTCGAGAAATGTGGCATGCCCTGAAAGTTAAGTATGGTTCCACTTCAGCTACTAGGTTGTGCGCGTTGACTTTGAAGTTTGACTCATATAAGATGCGCTCTAACACCCCGATGAAGCAGCATCTTAGACATATGTCAACTATGATCCGTGAGCTCAAGGGAGCTGGGAACAACTTGAGCGATGAGCAGCAGGTTCAAGCTGGGATTCGTTTTCTACCTGATTCATGGGAACATATGAGAGTCAATATGACGCACAATGAAAACATCAAAACTTTTGATGATCTTGGGAGTCATTTGGAGTTAGAGGCGGAGCGCTTGGAAGCTGCTAAAGCTAATAATTCCTCTTATGTGGTTCACTCTGATTCGCGCAAGGCATCTGGGTCTAAGCGCAAGAACCAGAACAACGGGAAGAGGAATGATGATGAACTTGCGCCTAAAAAGGCAAACTCTACCAAACGCAAGTGTGGCAAGCGTGGTGGTAAGAAGGGCAACAGTGACAAATCATGTTTTAACTGTGGCAAGAAAGGTCACTTCGCTCGTGACTGCACTGAGCCAAAGAAGGTACTCTTAAGTTCTAATTCTCCTTTTATTTATGTAACAAGTCATGTTATGGTAGCTCATCCTTCCTATGATTGGATTGTGAATTCAGGAGCGTCCGAACATGTCGTGAGGGACAGAGTTGGATATATGGAGTACCGCCGAATACCAGCAGGAAGTAGAGTACTTTACGTGGGCAATGGAGAAGTTGTTTAGGTTATAGGTATTGTTACCTACAAGCTGTGTATGCGCGGTGGACACGACCTATTGATCCATGATGCATTGTTTGCTCCTGATATTCGACAGAACCTTTTATCAGTTTTTGCTTTGCTTAGGCTAGGATATCGAGTAGTTTTTGAGAACAATAATGTTAGTATTTTTAATGGAACAATATTTTATGGTAGTGGTTTTATTTTGGATGGATTATTTGTTTTGGATATTTCTCATTCTAGTAATAATAATTCTATTACTTTTGTGACTTCTGCTGATAATTCTACAATTTTGCATGCTAGACTTGGTCATATAGGCCAAGACAGAATGAATCGATTAGCTTGAGAGGGCTTATTAGGTCAGCTTGTTAAAGTTAGTTTGCCCAATTATGGTCATTGCTTAGTAGGAAAGTCAACTAGAAAACCGTTTAGAAAGGCCACTAGAGCATCTTTTCCTTTGCAATTAGTACATTCAGACATTTGTGGCCCATTTAGTGTGAGGGCAAGGCATGGTGCTGGCTATTTTATCACATTTATAGATGACTACACACATTACGGTTTTGTATATTTGATCTCCCACAAGTCTGAAGCATTGAATTACTTTAAACGTTTTATGAGGTTGGTTGAGAATCAAAGTGGAAGAACCATTAAGGCTCTTCGTACTAATCGTGGACGTGAGTATTTATCTGAGCTATTTAAGCAGCTTTGTGATGAAAAAGGTATTCAGAGGCAGTTAACTACTCCATATACTCTGCAACAAAATGGTGTAGCGAAGAGAAGGAATAGAACCATTTTGGATACGGTTAGATCGATGATGGCGCAAGCTAACTTTCAAATATCTTTCTCGGGGGATGCTATCTTAGCTGCTGCCTACATCCTCAACCGTGTGCCTTCTAAATCTGTTTCATCAACGCCTTATGAGCTTTGGACGGGCAGAAAGCCTGACTTAAGCAATTTACGCCTATGGGGCGCGGCGGGATATGTTCATACTAGTTCTCATTCGCATGAGAAACTAGGCCCTAGGGCGCATAAGTGCATATTCATTAGATATTATGGGGAATCTAAAGGACATGTGATGCTTGGTGAACAAGAAGATGGAATTATTTATGAGATTGAGTCACGAGATGTGGATTTCCCAGAGAAGGAATTCCCCAAGAGAGGAGATGTGGACAGAAACATTAAGTTTTTTGAAATGGTCGAATCGAACGAAGGCGTTTCAAATCCGAATGAGGATGTTGAAAGCGACTCACTTCCTAGTGGGAGCGTGCGACCTTCTCGTGGGAGTGTCCCTCCATTAGAGACTGATTCCCAAAGTCCACACTTGTGTAGGGGCAATCGTGAAAGTATCCCACGTCGTCGTTTTGAGATTGAGGGGGCAGCTTTGATGTGTACTCCGCAAGATGTAGATGTGAGAATCCAGACCCGCGACCCGAGAGGGGCAGTCCTCGTTCTCGGTTTTCTTTGAAAATATGTTTTGTAGAGTCTACAGTTTGTTTTACGAGAAAACAAATAAAAGAACGTACGAAGGACAATTCAAAAATAAATTATCTTTCATACGTTTGAAAGCAGAGATTTATTTTGAAAATTGACTTTGCTAGGGTTCGGGAACTATGTTACGAATTGGGAAGGTGTTAGGCACCCAATTCGCCCTTTCGGTCTCTTAATGAATCATGTGTCTAATTCCTATTTTAGATATCTTGCAAGTAGTTCGAATGGTTTTCAGAACAGTCCTTTCCGAATAAATTTAGTTTAAAACAGTATTTTGAAATCAGACTCGAGCTTTGCGAGCACTCACGTATTCATTCGTAGAATGAAATCAGAGTCTCGTAGTTCCTTTCTTTGGAAACTATTTTTGTATTTTTGTTTGTTTTGAAAACGTGTCAAAACGAGTTTTAGTTTTCTTGTAAAATCTAGAAAGGATTTATTTTGAAAGTAGTCAACTTCTTTGCAAGTTATCTAATTTTCTGTATTAAAAGTGAATTCAAAAGCAGTATTAAAATTAGTAAAGTGACAGAATGACGTACCTGATGCGCTTTGAAGAAGAAAACCTGCTCGTTTGCTCCTTTCTCTCTCTAGAGCTTTCTCTTTATAGACTTTCTCTCTCTCTAAAACTCTCTCTCATAATTTCTCTAAAATGACTCTATAAAGATTTTGACAGAGTTTCCACTTACTAGAAACACTATTCCGTGTTGATGATCCCAAAATGGGATCCCAAGGGTCCTATTTATAGCTAAATTTCTGCCAAAAAACCCTCCAAAGAGGCCAACCGCAGGGGTAGCCGCATGGGGTGCGGCTAGGGCGTGCGACAGGTGTGTGCCAACCGTACGGTTGGCAGGTAGCCGTACAGTTGGGCGTGCGACAGGGGGCTGCAGCTGGGAGGTGCCAACCATACGGTTGGCAGGTAGCCGTACGGTTGGTGTGTGCGGCTGGCTCACAAAAATGCGCAGGTCGATCCCCGTCCTAGTAAGCCAAGAGGCAACAAGGGTTATCTTCGACTCCCAACGCGTCCGGAATTGGAGTCTTTCCTATCAGTCTTCTATATGCATGATGACTCATGACTAAATATGCCAAATGCTTGTTTTATAAGAAAACCAGTATTTGCACGAGAGTCGTGGATTGGGGAGTTCACAGACCCTCTCGTCCCGAGATTCTTGCCTACAAGAATACTAGGACAATCAGAAGACAACGATTCACGACTCTCGGGTGAATCTCAAAACATCAATATTTTCTTCCGCCTACCCTCAGTGATACATCACCCTTAGTGGCACACCACCCTCAGCGTATAAGACTTCGCGCGGGGTGTGGTTCGGCATTTCGCCGAGTCCAAAAGACCGTAGTGGAAGAGTTTTCCGATGTTTCCTTATTTCTTAAGGAGGAGTGAGAGAATGTCTTTGTTTTTGAGATATCCCTTCGTGGGGCGTGGTGCTAAAAGAAATTTCCATCTTTGGGAAATGTGAATCAGATTCCCTTCGTGGGGAATGTGTGAAGAATTCTAATTTTGGAAAAAAGATTCCCATCGTGGGGAATGTGTGGAAAAGTTATTCCCTTCATGGGGAATGCGCGGTAAAGGTTATTTCCCTTGGTGGGAAAAGGGGATCGGAGAAAATTCCCAACGTGGGGAATGCGAAGAATTCCTAACTCTGAGGAATCCGGAAAAATTTCCTTCATGAGGAACACGTGGAGTCGTTATTTCCCTTCATGGGGAAAGGGGTTTCGGAGAAATTCCTATCGTGGGGAATGCGAAGAATTCTTAACTCTGAGGCATCCGAAAAAATTCCCTTCGTGGGGAACACGTGGAGTCGTTATTTCCCTTCGTGGGGAAAGGGGTTTCGGAGAAATTCGCATCGTGGAGAATCCGAAGAATTCTTAACTCTGAGGAATCCGAGAAAATTTCCTTCGTGGGGAACACGTGGAGTCGTTATTTCCCTTCGTGGGGAAAGGGGTTTTGAATAAATTCTCATCGTGGAGAATGCGAAGAATTCCTAACTTTGAGGAAACCGAAAAAATTCCCTTCGTGGGGAACACGTGGAGTCGTTATTTCCCTTCGTGGGGAAAGGGGTTTCGGAGAAATTCCCATTGTGGAGAATGCGAAGAATTCCTAACTCTGAGGAATCCAAAAAATCCCCTTCGTGGGGAACACGTGAGGTCGTTATTTCCCTTCGTGGGAAAAGGGGTTTCGAAGAAATTCCCATCGTGGGGAATGTGAAGAATTCCTAACTCTGAGGAATCCGAAAAAATTCCCTTCGTGGGGAACACGTGGAGTCGTTATTTCCCTTCGTGGGGAAAGGGGTTTCGGAGAAGTTCCCATCGTGGGGAATGCGAAGAATTCCTAACTCTGAGGAATCCGAGAAAATTCTCTTTGTGGGGAACACGTGGAGTCGTTATTTTCCTTCGTGGGGAAAGGGGTTTCAGAGAAATTCCCATCATGGGGAATGCGAAGAATTCCTAACTCTGAGGAATCCGAAAAAATTCCCTTCGTGGGGAACACGTGGAGTCGTTATTTCCCTTCGTGGGGAAAGGGGTTTCGGAGAAATTCCCATCGTGGGGAATGCGAAGAATTCCTAACTCTAAGGAATTCGAAGAAATTCCCTACTAACACTGCCTCGTTGCCATGATTCCATTACTCAGACATTGTTTTGTTGATTTTTCAAAAAATGATATGTTAGAGAGAACTGCTTCCAAGGGGAAGTGCCTTTTGTTTTTCGTACCTTTCTACCCTCAGTTTTGACTTTTATTGGGAATCAGACTTCTGAATTAACTTTTCGTAGAAACTTTCGGACCGCTATGCATGGATTTTTGGGATTTGGCATCTGTCTACCCTCAGTTTTCCCCCCTTCGGTCATGGGGATGGAAATTCGTCTGGAATTCTCTGTAATCCTCAAGCTACCCTCTGATTTTTCCACAGGGAAGATGTTGGTCCTGTATTGCTTTCTGTTTTTCGATACCCTTATTGCTCCCTCTTTTGTTAATCCGGCCTTATATCTTTTGGCTTTCGGATTTTTCTTTCTTTTCTTCTTTGCTTTTTTCCAAAACAGGAGCCTTACTCACCTAAGATGTAGCCCTCCGCCTTTTGGCACAGCTGCCACTCTTAGTGTGGCTTTCCCTGTCGATTTCCTTTTTTATTTTTCTCACTTTTTCCTCTCTTGGACCAACGGGATTTTCCCATTTTCTACTCTTTCAATTTTTTATGGTACCCAATTCCTCTTTTACACCTTCCCTGTTTATCAATCAGGTTCGAGCTTTTCGGAAAAAAGATTCATCCTTTTGAATTTCGGTTCCTCCACAGACTTTAGAGCGTCCAGCTTTGGGTTTCGGTCAGCCATCTCGTGCGTGTGTGTGACTCTTGGTCCTTTCGTATCTCGGGAAGAGCTGACTCAGAGTCTGCTTCCCCCCCCCCCCTTTTTTTTTGGTCAATCTGGTGAAAATTGAGGGGTAGCCGCAAGGGGTAGACCCCCCCAGCCGTACGGCTGGTAGCCAACCGCACGGTTGGGGGCTAGCCGTACGGTTGGCTAGCCTGCGACTGACCCCTATTTGCTATAAATAGTGGCCCGATCGAATCATTCTCATCACTTCTTCTTGCGATCTCTCTCTAGTATATAAATATCTGATTTTCAAAAACACTTAGTGAGTATTTTATACGAGTGTGAGCGATGTCATTTGCGAGACTATTTTCGATCTTTGTGTTCATGATGATAGGGGGCCCACCGGAGGGAGGGGAGGCGCCGGAGCTACTCCCGGGCGATGAGGTGGAGTCGATTACCGCGATGATGGATGGCCGACTGATATGCGCGAGACATCACGATGATTGGGAGGGTGTGGCCTGGGAGGGGCCACTGGGGACAGACGGCTCTCTACAACGAGCGATGTACCGTGACGTACCTTTGATCTCTCCAGGAGAAGGGCGGGAGTGGCTGCTGATGGAGCCTGCGGCACACGAGATCCGCCGCCGTACTCGGGTATGCTCTAATTTCTAGTAATTATACTATGTGATTTTTTAAAAAATGCAATGAAGTGATATGAATGAAATATGATAAATTTAATAATTACTTGCCATAATAGATATACTTAACATAACTTATTTTTGGAAAATGTATTACTAGTATAATTAAATGTTAAAATCTTATGATGTAACAGAGGATTGGGCGTTGCCGCGGCATCACGCGTGCTGCTCCTGAGCTCCGAGACTAGCTACCGCCGCTGGTGAGAGCGTATCTGAGTGCGACCCCATTCGGGAGGTTCATCGAGGTGCTGCTGGGTGGAGAGTTCCAGAGGTCAGTGAGCCTACCGACGGTGTTGGGAGAGGGATGGTGGGATACTACACACACATTCCACTGGAGTTGGGGGGAGATGACATTGACCCCAGAGGACGTGTTCGTGCTGACGGGGCTACCATTCGGAGGGGAGGCTCTGGTGCCTAACCCCCGGGTACGCATTACTCTAGACGGTATGGGAGCGGCACTAGGGTGGAGGCCTAGCAGGATTGTGGCGGATGGGATACCCCAGACGGCGATGGTGCAACATATCGAGGCCGAGAGTGAGAGGTTTGGGGATGGCCGATGACACGCTAGGAGGTTCGGCAGTTGTCGCGGTGTTTTCTACTGCTGGTGCTATACGATTTCTTCTATGCGCGTGGTGGTGACAACTTGCGATTATGGTGGCTGCCATATCTGCGATTTTTCGACCAGTTGTACGCGTTCGCATGGGGAGGATACGTGCTGGCGGTGCTATACGAATCGATGGACTTGGTGTGCCGTCACATGGAGCTCAACCACCGCGGACTAGTCACGCTTTGAGAGGTATTTTACTTAAATTAAAGTCTTAATTTATCTTTTTATGAAAAAATTATGTGATAGTTAAATAAAAAGTGACGGTTTAATAATTGTGATACTCTGTGACAGATGAAGTTTATCGTGCATACCCATCAGGGTATTGCTCAGATCCACCTGCACCCGACTTTTGCAGACGAGTTCCCGCTTTTTCGGCGATACTATAGCGGGAACATAGTTGGGGTGTACCGGTATCTGACCCCGGACGTTAGTGCAGGCGACGTTTCTGGTTTACAGCTAGATCAGGTATAAAATTGAATTAATGAAATTTAAATTATTCTTGCAAAAGTATAGTTAAGTTATTCATGGTGTATGTTCGATGTGGCAGGTCCAGTGGAGCCCGTGGCCTGCGTACGTGACACAGAAGTGGGGATATGCGGATGCGTTGGCTACGGCACATTCGAGACGGCTATTTGCGCACGAGTACGGCGTAGCATTCTACCTGGGAGAGCGTGTGGTGCGGCAGCATACTCCCGGGTTAGGTTTCAAGGTTCCGGCCTGGCCTCCAGAGGTGATGAAGCGGCCGCTCATGTTATCTGCGGAGGAGTGGGCTTTGTTTTTGGGAGGCATCCCAATTGAAGGTTTGTTGATGGAAGGGGAGTATGGGACATTCGCGCACCGGTACCTGATGAGGGATATGAGGGGAGTGCGTGGTAGGGTGATCTAGGCGAGATATGCTGCCACCGGGGGAGATCCGATGTACATCCGGGGGCAGTTGTACATTGCTCAGCGGGTTCCGCACCAGCCCGTTCCTGCACCGAACCGGAGGCCAAGGGGATTGCTGATTCAGATGACGAGGATCCGCATGGGGAGAGGGAAGCGGAGCCACAGCAGGTGGAGGAAGAGGATGACGAGGGATCAGAGGAGGTTCTTTTGGGAGGCAACGGTGGGGCGCCACCAGTTGGGCCAGGCGAGGGGGGGGGAGGTGAGGAGCCGACTGTTGCGGCTTCGCCTGGACGAGGTATGGCGACAAGGGGCGGGAGGCGTCCATTCCACCAGCTATGGCGGGGAGGACACCTCAGTTGTCGTCAGAGGACATTAGGCACATGCTGGAGTCGACGCAGATACCCGAGGGACGCGGGTCGATATCAGGATCATCACCTGTGTATGGGCCGGGAGATATGGATTGGGTTCACCACGTATCGTTCTAGCCGTTGCTACGCACGCCTGTCGGGTCGCCAGGTGCCAGATCGGTGGGGTTGAGGCCGTACTCTCTGTCTACCCCTTCGTCAGGTGCTGCTCGTGGTATCGTCTTCCGGGAGTTAGGGGAGAGGGAGGCGCAGTTAAGGGCGGAGGCAGGCATAGGTCTGACTGAGGTAGGTGAGGGTGGCGACAAGGGAAAGGGGAAAGCGGTGGCGTCCGAGTCAGAGACGGGAGAGGATATCGGGGAGGCCACTCTCCCGGTGGTCGGTGTTGGTGGAGTCGGTCTGTCGCAGGCTTCTGCTGGTGGGGCGTCGGCGTCTTACTCGATCCCGGAGTACCCTCGGGATATCCCCTACTTAGATCTCGGTCTACCCAAGCGATACCGGATCCCTGATGTGCCTATGGACGATGACTGGATGGGGGCCCTGGCGCACGTATCAGACGAAGAGGTATGGTTCTCGTGTAAAAAGTTAAGTACATTTGGTATTATGAATGGTAACTGACAACTTGGTTTTGATAGATGGGCTTATTCCGGCTTCGCGAGGTAGCTGAATTGCTGAAGAGCTACTTCAACATGTACGGATTGCTGACGTTTGTGGCTCCTTTCCCAACGGAGTACATGGGGTGGTACAGCAGACGCTTGGCGGGTGATACGACGGCTACTTACCATCCTTCTCGTTCGCGGTCTAGATCGGTGGCGCCTTCCCAGTCAGTCCAGCAGTCGAGACGTACTTCCCGGCTTGCTCCATCTCCTCAGGGTGCGGGTCGACGGTTTCGGAGAGTCCAGCGGAGGGTATGGGTGAGACAGAGGTGAAGCGGCCTCGCATGATGGATCCTCCTCCTTCTCCTCAGCGTTGATGGTTTTTGGTGGTTTTGTTAGGTTTTATTTGAGAAAAACATTTTAATTATTAGTTTAGATGTGTTTTTGGTTTTGAAAAACTTCGTTAATTTAAGTAGTTAATTTAAATGTGTTTGTCTTTTTAGAAAAATGTTGGTTTATTAGTGTGGCTGGTTTAAATTATGAATAAAATATTTATGTTTTTGGAAAATATGTTTGCATGTGATGTGAGTGATTATGTAACATGTGTTGGCGAAATTATTACTTATTATAGAAATAGTTAACGGCAGGCATTAAAAGAATGTGGTTAAATGTAATCTTATTGCAAATTAAATTGTGAAAACGGTCAAGTACATATGTTGGCAAGTAATTATCAAACCTATATGCATGCAATGGTGGATCGTTCTTCCTGAACAAAGTCTGGCAACATTCGTATCATGATTTATTGTGAAGAAAAAGTAAAAAATGGAGATTTTGACCAAAAGTAGGGGAGCCAACCGCATGCCCTACCCGCACGGGGTAGCCGCACGGTTGGCAGCCAGCCGTACGGTTGGTGTCCAGCCGTGCGGTTGGCATGTGCAGTTATGCTATAAATAGAGCGCGAATTTGTCCTTTTTTCCTCATCAAGGTCACTATTCATCCTATCTTTCTAGCCTAAAATAGTTCTTCTTTCTCTATTATCATGTCTACTTTTCATACCCACAGCGCGAATTTGTCCTTTTTTCCTTATCAAGGTCACTATAAATAGAGCGCGAATTTCTCTATTATCATGTCTACTTTTCATACCCACGGCCTTGGCCGAGGCCGACTATGGCCTCAACTGGGGCGATCTGAGCCATCTTCACCACTGGTGTTCTCATGACATCAATTTTTCTTTTTTGCTCGGTTTGACTGAGTTTTGGGATCCTGAGGACCACTACTTCCGTATCGGGTTAGATGAGCTATGCCCGACGATTGAGGAGTTCACACTGTTGATGCGCCAAGATGTTTCATGGCCACTGGCGTCTTTGCGGGATGGTAGGAGCCCTCGAGTTATGCTAGCTGATTTTCTGGGATTGAGGGAGAGCGACTGCCGGCCTATGATAGTAGACGGACGGCTTCACTTACGTCGTCTGGCTGATTTTTTCATGCAGCATGGTGATGATCCGGCTTACTATTCAGGTCGGACTTCTGCTTGTATGATTTTTACCTTCTCTCAGATGCTCTTAGTTATTGATGATGCTATCATGGTTGACCCTTTGATTATTCGGGTTGTATCTGAGGCTAGACGCGGCCATTTGGTGACTCCCATTTTACTGGCGGAGACACTGAATGGTTTGGATGTTGTGGTTCAATCTCGACTTAGTCACTTTCGAGGTAGCCCATATCTGCTGTATATGTGGGTTACTGAGAGGTTTCGGTATTTGGAGACTCGACTTCCCTGGGATTCTCGGCACTTCTTTCTTCACCCTGATTACGCCTAGATTCACCGTCTGTCGTCATATGATTGGGCTGTTCGTTTTTCTGAGTCCTCTTCTTCGATTCGTTGGGACATCCCATGGTGGCGTATGAAGACCATGATCATGAGTATGGGTGGGCAGAACTAGCTTCGGTTTCGTGGTTTGAGAGAGACATCATTCTACATCCCCGGTCGGTTGACGAGGTAGTTCTGTGTTCCCCTGAGTATACCCCTTCCACTGAGAGATTTTTCCTCGGTCGCTCTTCCCATTAGCCCGAGATTGGAGACGACCCTACGAGGTCTTTGGTCTACCCACTTTGTTCGGCGATTTCATGGAGGAGAGGTTGGCATTACCCAGGTGACTCGTTCTGATATTGTGCTGCATATTTGGCGTCGAGTTCGTCAGACCATTGAGCATGAGCCTATGATGATGAGGTGGTTTCGGTTTGCAGATTCACAGGTGACAGATGAGACAGTACTTACATCATATCAGACCATGGATCAAGAGAGGATCTTATATTCTGCTGATGACTGATGTGTTTGACGGTTAGGTTAGGTAGGTGGCTTCTTTATGAAAGCTTTTTGGGGTTAGATATGGTAGGTGAAATATATAGGGAAAGTATGTAGGAACTGATGTAGTTATGTTTGTAGGTTATCTTGAAAGAACTTTTGATTATATATATGTATGGAAAATGTCTTTCTGCCTCTTCTTTTGCCTTTAAACGAATGAATATTATTATAAGGAATAGACCGGGCCTGATATTTTAATTCAGGTTGCCTACGTTTCCCCCTTTTTTTTTTTTTTGGGCTCGGGTCTTCGTAGTTCATTTATACAATCTTACTGATAGTATTTCTTCAATCGATCGAGGTTGACTGGTAAGTTTAACTCTTGGTCATCAATGTCGGTAAGGAGAACGGCACCTCCGGATAGGATTTTAGTAACAATGTAAGGGCCTGTCCATTTTGGTGAGAATTTTCCTCGTGGGTCTCGGGCTGGTTCACGAATTTCTTTGAGGACTAAGTCTCCAACTATGATGCTTCTGTCTCGGATCCTTTTATTAAAGGCTTTGGCCACACATTTTTAATACCCTTGATGTTGATATGAAGCCCTCAATCGGTTTTCCTCAATCATTGCCAACTCCTCATACCGAGCCTTTATCCAATCACTTTCTCTGACTTGATTTTCCAAGACAACCCATAAAGAGGGTATTTTCATTTCTACTGGTAAAACCGCTTCCATTCCGTACGTGAGGGAGAAAGGTGTTGACCCCGTAGAGACCCTTCAGTAATTCGATACCCCCAAAGTGCGTACGGGAGCTTTTCAAGCCAATCTCTATCGGATTTTACCATTTTACTAATGATATTCTTTAAATTCTTATTGGCAGCCTCAACAGCCCCGTTAGTTTGCAGACGGTATGGGGAGGATTTGTGACGTTTGATTCCATATTCTTCCATAAGCTCGTTGGCTTCTCCCTCAAAATGTGTCCCATTATCAGATATTATCTCATGTGGTACCCCGTATCGGCATATGATGTTGTGTCAGATGAATCGAGCTACTTTCTTGGCGTTCAAATCTTTGTAAGACTCGGCCTCAACCCATTTGGTGAAATAGATAGCTACTAGGATGTATTCATGCCCATTGCTTCCTTTTGGCGAAATCTTACCAATTATGTCAATACCCCAGATGGAAAACGGCCAAGGAGATGTCATAGGGTATAATTCTTTCGGTGGGAGCTTCTGTGTCGTGGTGTATATTTGACATTGGTGACACCCTTTGACGTATTCAAAACAATCTTTCTGCATTGTCAACCAATAATACCCTTGACGAACTATCTTTCGTGCCAATGTATGACCGTTCATAGGTGGACCGCACTCTCCACTGTGGATTTGTTCCATCATTGCTCTGGATTGTTCTTCATCGAGGCATTGAAGATGTATACCATCGTCATTTCTTCGGTATAATTTTCCCGCACAAATGATAAACCGGGATGCGAGGCGGCGAAGTGTGACTCGAGTGACTTTGTCGGTATTTGATGGGTATTCATTATGCTTGTGTAATTGCCAAATATCGTAATACCAAACATTCTTATCGATCTCTTTTCCGCTTTCAACATCGAGTGATAGGCAAAATACCGGATTTATCCGCTTCCGAATCTGAATCTGAATTTCTGTGTTCTCCCCCGAAATTTCGACCATTGAGGCTAGAGTGGCCAATGTATCGGCAAAATTGTTCTGTGTTCTCGGGATGTAGAAGAATTCAATACAGTCAAATTTCTCAGAAGTTTCTTCGAGTTGGGCTAAAAAAGGCACAAGTTTTTCCTCTTTGATCTTCCATTTTTTCAAAATCTGATGGATAATGAGAGCGGAGTCTCCAAACACTTGAATTTTGCGAACCCCTTTCTGCAATGCGATTTCTAACCCGACAATACAAGCTTCGTACTCCGCAATATTGTTAGTACAGGGGAATTCCAAGCGAAAAGACATAGGTGCATGGGTTTGATCTGGCGAAATTAATAGGATCCCGATTCCATTTCCATTTCGATTACAAGCCCCATCAAAGTACATCTTCCATTCATCATCTTCTGTAGTCTCCATGATACTTTCATCGGGAAATTCAAATTCTTCTAACTCGGTGTCGATGATAGGGTTTCCAGCCAGGTGATCCGCTATGACCTGCCCTTTAACAGCTTTTTGGGTTATGTACGAGATATCGAATTCTGATAGCAAAAACACCCATTTAGCCATTCTGTTAGTCAGTACTGGTTTCTCGAACAAGTACCGCAAGGGATCTAGACGAGAGATTAAGATCACGGAAAAAACCAACATATAATGCCGCAGTTTCTGGGTAGCCCAAACCAATGAAGCACATGATTTCTCTAACGGTGTGTAACTTTGTTCCCCCGGAGAGAGCTTTTTGCTGAGATAGTATATTGCTTGCTCAGTTCTTGTCTTCAACAAGTGCTGTGCTAACATTGCCCCAACTGATGAGCCATTGACTGACATGTATAGTATCAATGGAATGCCCACTTGGGGAGGTGCTAAAACTGGCAGATTAGACAAATATTGTTTGATCTTATTGAACGCTTCCTGGCATTGCTCATTCCATTGTCCGTTTGAATTCTTTCGAAGTAGCTTGAAAATTGGTTCACATGTTTGAGTCAACTGTGAAATGAATCTGTTGATGAATTGTAATCTCCCGAGGAAACCCCGAATTTCCTTTTCAGTGTTAGGGACTGGCATTTCTTGAATAACCTTAACCTTTGTCGGATCAACCTCAATTCCCTTTCTACTGACTATATACCCCAGCATCTTGCCTTTGGTGACCCCAAATACACATTTCTGAGGATTCAAGCGCATTTGGAATTGCATAAGTCTCTCAAAGAAGATACGAAGAGTTTCCACATGGCTTGCCCGGTCTAAGGATTTGATGATCATGTCATCGACATATACTTCTACTTCCTTATAAATCATATCATGAAACAGAGTAGTTGTGGTTCGCTGATATGTGGCCCCGGCATTTTTCAACCCAAATGGCATGACGGTGTAACAATAAGTACCCCATGGTGTGATAAAGGCTGTATTTTCCTGATGATCAGGATGCATTTTGATTTGATTATATCCGGAAAATCCATTGACGAATGATTTTAAAACATGATTTGCAGTGTTGTCGACAATGAGATCAATGTTTGGTAGTGGAAAATCATCTTTTGGACATGCAGCATTTAAATTGCGATAATAGACACAAACCCGTACTTTTCCATTGGCTTTTAGCACTGGCACTATGTTGGCCAACCAAGTAGGGTATTCAACAACCCGTATGAATCCGACATCTAATTGTTTTGTGACTTCTTCTTTTACCTTGAGCGACCACTCTGGTACTAGTTTTCTTAACTTTTGCTTGACAGGTTTACATTCGGGTTTAGTGTGTATTTCGTGCATCATAATGTTGGCATCTAAACCCGGCATATCAGCATATGACCAAGTGAAAACGTTGACAAACTCTTTCAACAAATTTTCTAAGTCTGTTTTCTCATCATGGCTT
Source organism: Lonicera japonica (assembly GCA_021464415.1). NCBI lineage: Eukaryota > Viridiplantae > Streptophyta > Magnoliopsida > Dipsacales > Caprifoliaceae > Lonicera > Lonicera japonica. The sequence goes on along the minus strand of CM038465.1, from coordinate 22,496,384 downwards.
AACTCGACCCCAATTTTTATTTCTTTTTTATCGTCTGTTGTTCCCAAATTTATTGTGACCGTGTCTCCTTCAATAGGTTGTATTCGTTGCTCATCATTCAAATTCTCATTCATAATTTCAACATCGCAAGAATTAAAGTAAGGGAAAAGATTGGCAATTTTATTGATAGAAACATCACTTTGCACAGATAACATACATTCTAAATTTCGTACATTTCTATCAATATTCCTCTCTCTCTGCTTCTTCTCCTTTCCTTCGATAGGGCGTATATGGTGCACAGGATCTCCGAGGTAATCTTCCTCAATTGCCATTAGCTCAAACATATTACCCAGCATATCTTCCTCTTCCAGTGGCTCGACAGGTGGCCGGGTAATCTTCAACCGAGACGAGAAGGTGTGAGTAAATCCTTCAATGATATACAAGTCTTCTTCAAAGAAAATTTCTAATCCCGGTTGTCTTTTCCCTTCTTCATTTACCCAAGGTTCCTAAAACCCGCAATAAGGAAAGTCTTCACCTTCTTTTATAAACCATCCATTTAACGAACTATCGGCGGATACGGCACTTTTCATTCGGCTAACATCTCCCATATATCCCAACCCAGCAAGAGGACTCGGTAGTTGGTATGGTTCGATCATTTGTGCAATGCCGGCCTAATATTTTCCCAAACCAATCCCCGGTAAAAATTCCATTTTCCTCATCATCTTTATCACTTGCGTATTCATGTTCGACATATCGTCAGGGGGTAGATACTTCACAGTCTGTGTGGTAAGAGTTTGCACCTTTGGCTCATACGAAAATCCCCCAAGTTGGACGTCTTGGCTTCTAATTCCCAATACTGGTGAGTTTTTTTGGCACTATTGCTCTTTCAGGATCTCCCTTAATGACGATGACATCCCCGTTGAAAGGTATCTTTATCTTTTGATGAAGGGAAGAAGGAAGTGCACCCACCTCATGCAACCAAACTCGTCTTAGTAACAAATTGAAGCTCGACGGGATATCAATGACTTGAAATTCGGTAGTGAATGTAGCTGGTCCCATTTTCATATTGATCATAACAGAACCGAATACCTCTCGCTTGGTATTATCGTACGCTCGGACCGTGACTGGTGATTCTTCCAGTGTAGCTAAGTCAATTCCCAAGCGAACAGCGGTTTTTAATGGGTACACGTTAATCGTAGAACCGTTATCCACAAGAACATATGGTATAGACATCCCACAAGCCACAACGATAATATGCAGAGCTTGGTTATGATCCCGACCGAGTGGTGATAGATCTTCATCAGAAAACCGAAGAACTTGTTTTTGCACCCCCATTGAAGCGATTGTTGCTGTTAACTCATTCGGGGTGGATTCAAGAGGAACAATCGATTCATCTAACATTTTCACTAATGCCATTCGATGCGGCTTGGATGCCACCAAGAGTCCCTAGATTGAAATTTGGGCTTGTGTTTTCTTCAACTGTTCAACTACACGCCCTTCTTCCGGATCTTTTACCGGTTCCTTGGGAGGAGTGACATCAATAGGTTGCCTGGTATTTGGCGGCTGGTACATCCTCCCAGAACGGGTCAATTGTTGGACCCATGTCGCGACCGGATTAGTTACCCATGTTGTGAGACTGTGTTCCAGTCAAAGGTGATCATGTTTATCTGTGAAGAATACTTTCTTGGATGGGTGTCCTTTTTTATTGTTTTTCCTCGGCTATATCCGAGCCCCTGTCGCCTCGGGTTGTCTTTAAGCTGTAGAAAGTGGGCGATCCCTTGATTCTGTTTACCGAGCCCAAGACCTGGTATAAACTGCATTTGTTTCATCTAGCCCATAACTTTTGGGCTAACTATCTCTTGTGACTGCGTGGTGCATGTTTCATCGACAAATAACCCCAATAATGTTTCATCTTCGATTTCTTTGGCAGATCTCTGGGGCTTTGGGGGAGTGTATTGGATGATTGTGGGCGAAGGTTTTGGATATCTAAATTTCAACACTTCAACATTTTATGTATTCATGCCGGGTTTGATCAGGGATACAGGATCTGGTAAATCTGAATCCTCCTCGATAGCATTGATTCGGTGATTGGGAAGGGGATTCCTTGCGACATTCGAGGCTGACGGATCAGGAATTCTTTTGCTGTCAATTAAGTTCTGGATAGCATGTCGCAGGGCCATACAACTGTCGGTGGTGTGTCCGAAGCCTTGGTGGTATTCGCAATGTTCATTCAAGTTCTAATGAGGTGGTATATGTTGTGGTAATGGCCTCGGATTCATGGGATACATAATCCCAACTTCTTTCAATTGTTCAAAAACCTTTCCCAACGGTCCCGGTAATTGCGAAAAGTGTCTATCTCGTGAGCGATTCTGATCAAATGTCCTGGGATTATTGTTGTTGTTGTTGTTACGATACCCTAGTGTAGGATAATCCCCAATGTTTTTCACATAATTTTGACCATAGGGGTTGTTGAAATATCCCCTACCATAGGACCCAGAAGATGTGACTTGATTAATGGCTGACGTAGAAGTCTTCTTGTACTGTGAGGCGGACTTTTTAATTTCGGCCTGCTTTGCTAATTCCTCCTCAATTTCGTTGCCAACATGGAGTAGGGCCTTAAACCTACTAAAGAACTGGTGTCCCATTTGAGTCCGAATATCTGGTTTCAAATTATTCACGATCATTCCCAGTTGTTCCTCTTCATCTAGGCGCTCTACCATTTGGGCTGCCAATTCCCTCCATCTTGTAACAAACTCACTAATGCTCTCGTTCTCCTTTTGTTTAGCCATCTCCAGATGTTTCCTTGTAACTTTAAGTTCCTCATTAGTCTTGTACTGCGATACAAACTCTTGGACGATGGCGGACCATGATCTGATACGGTGCTTTTCAAGGTTCAAAAACCAACTCTGGGCTGGTCCTGCCAAAGTGAGATGAAAGGAATTGGCCAATTCAGCCTCACCGATATCATAAATTCTCATTGAACGGACATAGGATTTCAGATGGAGTTCTGGTGCCGTAGTCCCTGTAAATTTTGGAATGGAAGGCATCTTAAAACCCACTGGATAATGAGCCTCTTGGTATAAATTGTATCTTTGCATCTGGGTTAAATCGTTTGAACTTTTCGTTACCTTTTGGGTAAGTACTTTCAACTGCTCCTTAAGCTCAGACAGGTCTTTATCTCCCCGGTAAGTTTCCATTGGTGAGGGGCCCTCCCCTTAGATACTCATGGGCCTTCTTATCAGATCATAATACGGATCGTGATAAGGTTCATGGATCGGTTGCATCTGTGGAGTAGCTTGATTGATCGGGTCCTGTTGTAACCAATTACTGACCGGATCATGATGGGTTTGGGTTGATTCAACTGTTCGAACGGCGGTGGTACTTCTGTATGAACTGAGAGCGGCGGTGGTGGTGGTGGAATAACCAGAGTTTCCCTTGGCGGTTCGGCTACGCGCCCTTTAGCCAACTCGTCCAGCTTGGCACGAGTATTTTGATTGTCACTTAATAACATGGCCATGCTTTGGTTCAAATTCATTAACATCCGATACATATCTTCAAGGTTTAGTAACGGAACATTCACATTTCCACTCGAACTGGCTAGGTTTGGGTCAATATTCAGAGGCGGAGTATGAAGTAGCGATTGACCCCCAATGGCATTATTCTGAGGCATCCCTTGGTTTGGGTAAAAGGGACCGGGCGGCGGATCCGCTGCAATGTTCAATTGGTTGTTCACATTCCGGTTTGGGGTATTCTGGTCCATGTTTTTAGAGGAATCTGGTCTAACAAGTCTCCGGTGCTATCTCTTCCAGCCCACACAGAGGCCAGGATGAATATCTGACGTCGAAAAAAGGGACAAATTCGGCTGTGCATATTCCCGGAAAATAACAACAATATATCATTTAGAACTCACCGGACTTTATCCAGAAATACATCGATCGGGATAAAAATAAACACACAAGAAGTTTTCTTTAGGTGAGATAAAAAGCAGACCAACGGCGACAACTTAAGAGCCCCATATAGCGATAGGGTAGGAATAGAATTCCATGGATTCCCTGACCGTCTATAATTTTGGAAAACCATTTTGAAAAGAGTTTTCTGAAAAATCATTTAAAAACACGGGAAGTTCTCTCCTCATGAGTTGCTTTGTTCATGGAATCAGCGCCTTCGCTCACTAGATTCTCACGACTATTGGTCATTAAAACAATGTACAAAATTTTGTGTTCTAAGCTGACTCCCCTATATGCAAGCATGGCTGAAGAGGGTAAGGTTTAAGTCTCCCTCCTATTTGGCAGGTCTTACGATATACCTCAAGAGCGCAGGTACGTGTAAGGACCTTTTGATATACATCCCGGGTACGTGAGTGTTCTCGTCACTCTATATACCTCGGTAAGTACTTGGCCAAGGAGAGTGGTCCCAGGCGCTTTTGGCTAGTGCAGAACCGCAAGTCCACGGCCTAGTCACAACTCTGGTCTCGAGGTTGATAGGGTAAATTCACACTCGCGAAAAATGCATGATAAGACGTGAGGGCGTGCAAAATAACAATCTGGCGGTCCATTATTGATCAATGCTTTAGGGTTTGTTATGGTATTTTACAGAATTTTAATTATGAAAAAGATTTTCCTCACATAATTAGCAAATAAAGGCATCAGGGTATCCACCTATATCGCTTCTATGTTATCCTAGGACTAAGGCTTACAAGACCTATATCTAATAAATAACAGGAATTAAATATATGATCCATTATAGAAGAGCTTAGTTCTCGACATCCCCAGCAGATTCGCCACCCGCGACCCGAGAGGGGCAGTCCTCGTTCTCGGTTTTCTTTGAAAATATGTTTTGTAGAGTCGCCAGTTTGTTTTACGAGAAAACAAACAAAAGATCATACGAAGGACAATTCGAAAACGAATTATCTTTCATACGTTTGAAACCAGAGATTTATTTTAAAAATTGACTTTGCTAGGGTTCGGGAACTATGTTACGAATTGGGAAGGTGTTAGGCACCCAATTTGCCCTTTCGGTCTCTTAATGGACCATGTATCTAATTCCTATTTTAGATATCTTGCAAATAGTTCGAATGGTTTCCAAAATAGTCCTTTCCGGATAAATTTAATTTAAAACAGTATTTTGAAATCAGACTCGAGCTTTGCGAGCGCCTACGTATTCATTCGTAGAATGAAATCAGAGTCTCGTAGTTCCTTTCTTTGAAAACTATTTTTGTATTTTTGTTTGTTTTGAAAACGTTTCAAAACGAGTTTTAGTTTTCTTGTAAAATTTAGAAATGATTTATTTTGAAAGTAGTCAACTTCTTTGCAAGTTATCTAATTTTATGTATTAAAAATGAATTCAAAAGCAGTATTAAAATTAGTAGAGTGACAGAATGACGTACCTGATGCGCTTTGAAGAAGAAAACCTGCTCGTTTGCTCCTTTCTCTCTCTAGAGCTTTCTCTCTATAGACTTTCTCTCTCTAAGACTCTCTCTCCGAATTTCTGTAAAATGGCTCTATAAAGATTTTGACAGAGTTTCCACTTACTAGAAACACTATTCCGTGTTGATGATCCCAAAATGGGATCCCAAGGGTCCTATTTATAGCTAAATTTCCGCCAAAAAACCCTCCAAAGAGGCCAACCGCAGGGGTAGCCGCATGGGGTGCGGCTAGGGCGTGATACAGGTGTGTGCCAACCGTACGGTTGGCAGGTAGCCGTACGGTTGGGCGTGCGACAGGGGGCTGCGGCTGGGAGGTGCCAACCGTACGGTTGGCAGGTAGCCGTACGGTTGGTGTGTGCGGCTAGCTCACAAAAATGCGCAGGTCGATCGGTTGGCAGGTAGCCGTACGGTTGGTGTGTGCGGCTAGCTCACAAAAATGCGCAGGTCGATCCCCTTCCTAGTAAGCGAAGAGGCAACAAGGGTTATCTTCGACTCCCAACGCGTCCGGAATTGGAGTCTTTCCTATCAGTCTTCTATATGTATGATGACTCGTGACTAAATATGCCAGATGCTTGTTTTATAAGAAAACCATTACTCGCACGAGAGTCGTGGATTGGAGTGTTCACAGTAGATGAGCCTAAAAATTATCAGGAGGCTATCACGTCCCCTGCTTCGACTGAATGGAAAGTTACAATGATTGATGAGATGAAGTCTATGAGGAAGAACAATGTCTGGGACTTGGTAGATCTTCCGCCGGGGCGAAAGACTATTGGAAACAAATGGGTTCTAAAAGTCAAACGCAAGGCAGATGGTTCTATTGATAGGTATAAAGCTCGCCTTATGACGAAAGGCTACACCCAAAAAGAAGGCGTTGACTATGAGGAAACATTCTCACTAGTAGTAAGATTTGTCTCAATCCGCCGCATTCTAGCTATTGTCGCTCATATGGATTTAGAACTTTTTAAAATGGACATTAAAACTGCATTTCTTAATGGAGAACTAGATGAGGAAATATATATGGATCAACCTGTTGGTTTTATAGCTAGAAGGAAAAAGCACAAAGTTTGCAAGCTCAAACGATCCATTTATGGGTTGAAGCAGTCATCTAGACAATTGTACCTGAGATTCCATCGAGCCATTTCTTGAAATAGGTTTACGATGATCGAGGAGGACCACTATGCGCACGTTAAACGTTCTGGGAATGGTTTCTTGATTCTCTCTTTGTATGTAGACGACATACTATTAGCTGGAAACAACAAGGAGATAGTTGTTGCCACACAAACGTGGTTGTCTTCAAATTTTAAAATGAAAGACATGGGAGAGGCAAGCTATGTGCTCGGAGTTAAGATCCTAAGAGATCGATCAAGGAAACTTTTTGGTTTGTCTTAAGAGACTTACATAAGAAATGTACTTGAGTGTTTCAGATGCAAGCTTGTAAGCCCATAGACACTCCTATTGAGAATGGTAATACCTTATGTCTGGATATGCATCCTAAGACTCTTCATGAGAAGGAAAAGATGGATCGTGTTCCATATGCTAATGATGTTGGTAGCCTAATGCACGCAATGATGTGTATGCAACCCGACATTTGTTATGCAGTTGGTCTTGTCAGTAGGTTCCAAGGGAACGTAACCATTTTCTTCGTGACATGGTTGCGCAAAAGGAGGTGGTCCTTAAGCATATCTCTACTAGCCGCATGGTTGCGGACCCCTTGACTAAGCCTATAGTTAGAGACGTTTACCAGGCTCATGTTAGGAATTTAGGGTTACATAGGTTGTGATTGTTTGCTTCCTGACCATAGAGGATATTTGATGTCGTTGATATTACTATTAATAAATTTTTTGAAATTTATTGCTCTTATGTTATTGTCTTAATATAATTGCTAGCACACACATTACCCATGGTTGGGATATCATGGTATGAGTATGTCAATAGGTATGGATCGACTTTTTCACACGAGTGATCGCCTTTGGCGCCTGGAAGGCGAGCAAAGATGAGACACGTCAAGCTTATGGCATTGTGATAGCGAGCTGAGCTGACATTGATTGAAGTGTTGACTTGGAAAGGGCCAAGATAGAGTCTTTCGAAGACTGAACTAAGATCTGTACGGTGTTTGGTAGTGACATATGCTCTTTATTAAAAGAGAACTCTACCGTAACATGTAAGTCAAACTACATGTGCTCGCGACCTATATAAGGAAGTGAAAGAATGATCCCTGCTTCTTAACTGTGTAAGTCCTTATGGATTTATACAATATGTATGATCCTCTACTATTTTTGCCCTATGTGGCTTTTGACTCTATCATGAAGAGGAAGTCCAGTGTATGCTACTTTGATGTGTGCATCCTATGGCTAAGACTAATGTGGCCTAAAGGGACATCGTTGGGAAAGCAATTGAATATAATCTAAGTGATATGAGGGTGAAAGGATGACTGTTTGGTAGCACGTTCAAGTTTTATGATCACTGGTACCAAGTTATGTCGCTTTCTAAGAGTAGCGACGTAGCTGTGAGAATAAAACTGAAGAGGTTTAAGCATTGATCCGAGATGTCACTCCGAGGGATTGGAGATGCTTAATTTGAATGTGGCTAAATAGGTCAGGGGTAGAACGAGACACTATGGGGATGTTCTATGCTGGTTCTTTGGGAATTTGTCATAGTACTTCAAAATTTCATTTTCAGGTGGCTCGCGGTCGCACAACTCATTTACTAAGTATGAACGGGGAATCTAGAATAGTGCAAGGGAGAATGCGATTATTTGCCCACTATGTGCAAGTGGGAGATGTTGGCTTTCTGGCCTGTTGGTTTAGCCCAACAGGGACACCCATAGTGGGCCTTAGGGTTTCAAAGCCCTTTAAGCTCAATGATATATATATATTTAGGTCTTTAGACCTAAATAACAACACACAATACACAACATAATTCAAGGCGGTCATCATCTCTTCTCAAGCACATCCTAGGGTTTCTTATAAAGAGTACTTAAAGCTGTGGGCACAGTGATAGTCGTTCGTGTAACTCTACACAACGCGAGTATCGTAAGGACAATCGCAAAAGATCCAAATCAATCCGCTGCGTATACAGGTATGGGATACTTGAATTATTTTTTTCCAACAAATGTATCTGACGCTGATTACTATATCACTGCCATTCACAGCAAAGACAACTTTAGAACAATTAATAGTCATGACTAAGTTTTTGAAACGATTGCAATTAGTTGTCGAGTTTCGGAGAATCAAAGTTCCAAATCTCTAAGATAACCCAAATAATTTTTACTTTTATCATTATTTAGATTGAAATTAATATACTGATAAAAAAAATTGACTTGTGAGATAGAAATACTTAATTTGGGACGGAAAAATATTATTCCTCTTTTCTTTCTTTTTCCTTTTTGTGAGAAGATGGGGAATAATCAATAGGTATGCTACACTGTTTAGTTGATGACTCGAGTAGATTCGTAGGCTGTGTTATATATATAACTAAAGGATTACGAAATCTTTTGAGGTATGTATATAGAGGGAAAATAATAGTCTTACCAGTATCATTTACCAGATATATATTCATGTACAACCCACCAATCTATGCGGTATTAAATATCCAGTAAATAAAACTAGTAAGTGTAACATTGCTAGCTTTATATTTTCACATCTAACGGGCATATATATTTCACATGCGATTAAAGAGGTGATGAGTATTAGAGTATATCTAAGCGTAGCGAGAGAGTGGTGTGAAAAGAATTAAAGCACAACCCCTAAAAAAACAAATAATAGCCACGAGTAAGGACCAATGGCTCGTCCACTTTGGGTTCTTGCTGGGTTCAACTGGGAGCTTTCCCAGGTCAAATCCTAGCAATGACGAATTTTTTGTGCCTAGCGGTAGGCATCAATTGCAAACGGAAATTAATTGAAATGCGCGAAAACTTATCTAAACACCACATGGAGATGAACCCTCGAATGAAAAAAAAAGTGTTTGCGTAGGTAATTGGACATTCTTTAATAGGAAAGCATTTGTTCCATATTTACCAAGTTACTAGTGGTGACTTTGGAAATGTTGAAAGAGTTATTGTTATTTTCCCTTCTAAGATAACTTCCTGCTTTTCAAGGAAATTGAACTTATAGAATAACAGGCTATATATATAGTGGGTTACTTATTAATTAAGTACAATCCTCATCATATAGTAGCCTTAAAGTGAAATGTGGATCCTCTCTCTGATTTGGGTTATAATTGAGCTGGCTGTGACAATTACGTGAACAAAAAAAGATATATATGATTATAGAGGTTGAACAAGCAAGGCATGCTGGCAACTGGTGTTGAAGCAGAGAGAGGAATCATCTTTTTCTCTATCTAGGAAAAAGAGAAAATCAAAGAAGAGGAAAAGTTGATTACCATGTTAATAGATAGATAATCATAAAAGTGTGAATGAATTAAAATACTATATGCATTATTTGATATTTTGGTTAGAAATATATCTTCAATTAAAAAATTAATTATAGCCTTGTATAGGAATTTTTTTCTATAGGTTTCATATCGTCTTTTTTCCATTTAGTTTTAAAGAAGATATCATTAGTTGGCATGCATTTATTTAATGAAAGAGGTAATATGATAGGTATAGGTGACAATTTTTTTCTATTGAATTGCATGAATACACAACTTTTTCCCTTCTCTCCCTCTCTAGCTGCTTCCATCTTTACTGCCATATCCATGGCCACGGGTTTAATATCCGACCTTAATGGCAACTCTACGTCAGGAGATCCGATTTAATTGGCACAAATAAACTGTATTTGTTTCTTTGTTGTTTTCATTATCAAATGCGTAAATTTTTACACAAAACCCATGCATAAATGAATTTAATACATGCATGTACTGGCGTTCTGGACTACACTAAATACTAGCACTCAAATAAAAAGCAGTAGCATTCTTTAAAAAGAAATTAATACTCTAAACAACATAGTGATAAGTTAATCCTAGTTTCCATGCCAGAACATTTATTTATTTATTTTATCCTTTTTGCTCACCCAGCACTAAAGCATAGCAAATAACAAAATGAGTTATCTAAAGAGTTAGAATTCGCATGAATGAAATTTATGGAAACATAATATTTGAAGTGGAAGACCGATTAATTTATAAAGTATTTTTGAACTCCATTCTTAATTCCTAAGAAATGGAAACAGATCTTTCGGTGGCGGTTTTCTATTTAAATGCATGAATACACAACTTTTTCCCTTCTCTCCCTCTCTAGCTGCTTCCATCTTTACTGCCATTTCCATGGCCAAGGGTTGAATATCCGACCTAGATAGCAACTCTACGTCAGGAGATCCGATCTAATTGGCACAGATAAACTGTATTGTTTCTTTGTTGTTTTCGTTATCAAATGTGTAAAATTTTACACAAAAGCCATGCATAAATGAATTTAACACATGCATGTACTGGCGTTCTGGACTACACTAAATACTACCACTCAAATAAAAAGAAGTAGCATTCTTTAAAAATAAATTAATACTATAAAACAAAATTGTGATATATTAATCCTAGTTTCCTTGCTTGTACATTTACTTATTTATTTTATCCTTTTTGCTCACCCAGCACTAAAGCATATAGCAAATAACAAAATTAGTTAGTTATCTAAAGAGTTGGAATTCGCATGAATGAAATTTATGGAAACATAATATTTGAAGTGGAAGGCCGATTAATTTATAAAGTATTTTTGAACTCCATTCTTCATACCTAAGAAATGGAAAAGTGCAGCTCTCTCGTTGGTGGTTTTCTATTTAAATGCATGAATACACAACTTTTTCCCTTCTCTCCCTCTCTAGCTGCTTCCATCTTTACTGCCAATTCCATGGCCAAGGGTTGAATATCCGACCTAAATAGCAACTCTACGTCAGGAGATCCGATTTAATTGGCACAAATAAACTGTATTTGTTTCTTTGTTGTTTTCGTTACCAAATGTGTAAAATTTTACACAAAAGCCATGCATAAATGAATTTAACACATGCATGTACTGGCATTCTGGACTACACTAAATACTACCACTCAAATAAAAAGCAGTAGCATTCTTTAAAAATAAATTAATACTATAAAACAACATTGTGATAAATTAATCCTAGTTTCCTTGCTTGTACATTTATTTATTTATTTTATCCTTTTTGCTCACCCAGCAGTAAAGCATATAGCAAGTAACAAAATTAGTTAGTTATCTAAAGAGTTGGAATTCGCATGAATGAAATTTATGGAAACATAATATTTGAAGTGGAAGGCCTATTAATTTATAAACTATTTTTGAACTCCATTCTTCATACCTAAGAAATGGAAAAGTGCAGCTCTCTCGTTGGTGGTTTTCTATTTAAATGCATGAATACACAACTTTTTCCCTTCTCTCCCTCTCTAGCTGCTTCCATCTTTACTGCCATTTCCATGGCCAAGGGTTGAATATCCGACCTAAATAGCAACTCTACGTCAGGAGATCCGATTTAATTGGCACAAATAAACTGTATTTGTTTCTTTGTTGTTTTCGTTATCAAATGTGTAAAATTTTACACAAAAGCCTTGCATAAATGAATTTAACACATACTACCACTCAAATAAAAAGCAGTAGCATTCTTTAAAAATAAATTAATACTATAAAACAACATTGTGATAAATTAATCCTAGTTTCCTTGCTTGTACATTTATTTATTTTATCATTTTTGCTCACCCAGCAGTAAAGCATATAGCAAATAACAAAATTAGTTAGTTATCTAAAGAGTTGGAATTCGCATGAATGAAATTTATGGAAACATAATATTTGAAGTGGAAGGCCTATTAATTTATAAACTATTTTTGAACTCCATTCTTCATACCTAAGAAATGGAAAAGTGCAGCTCTCTCGTTGGTGGTTTTCTATTTAAATGCATGAATACACAAGTTTTTCCCTTCTCTCCCTCTCTAGCTGCTTCCATCTTTACTGCCATTTCCATGGCGAAGGGTTGAATATCCAACCTAAATAGCAACTCTACGTCAGGAGATCCGATCTAATTGTCACAAATAAACTGTATTTGTTTCTTTGTTGCTTTCGTTATCAAATGCGTAAAATTTTACACAAAACCCATGCATAAATGAATTTAACATTTGCATGTACTGGCGTTCTGGACTACACTAAATTCTACCACTCAAATAAAAAGCAGTAGCATTCTTTAAAAAGAAATTAATACTATAAACAACATAGTGATAAATTAATCCTAGTTTCCTTGCTTGTACATTTTTCTATTTATTTTATCCTTTTTGCTCACCGAGCACTAAAGCATAGCAAATAATGAAATGAGTTATCTAAAGAGTTGGAATTCGCATGAATGAAATTTATGGAAACATAATATTTGAAGTGGAAGGCCGATTAATTTATAAAGTATTTTTGAACTCCATTCTTAATTCTTAAGAAATGGAAAAGTGCAGATCTCTCGGTGGTGGATTTCTATTTAAATGCATGAATCTCAAGTGCTAACCTCTCATCGAATTCCTTCTCTCTTTGTATATTTTTAAAATTGTCCCTTGACAAAATTATCTCACATGCTTTTTAGTAGACACCAATAATACAGGATTTTTGAATCTGATCTCCGTTTTCGATAAATTTGCTCTTTTAATCCGCATTTAACCCCTCCCATCTCCTCTCATCCCTTGATTTTTCTATGGCAAATTACACATTACCGGAGAGAACTAGCAAGGGTTGGATATGTTGCGGTATATTCTCACTCATTTTCTTTCCTTTACTTATCATTTTCTCCATTTTCATCATATTTACTTCGGTCAAGTATGACCCATCATTTCCCCAATATAACTTAACCAGTGTTGAATATTTCTCGGTAACATTGGACACCGAGAAAATGTTAAATGTAAATATTTCCTTGGTTGGTACATTTACCAACCCAAGTAAACACTCGGCCATTGAAGTACATGGCCTTAAGATGACTCTCTCTGACAATGCCGGATACGAAGTCCTTGCCACGACGTCTTTCCCACCCTTTGTACTCAAGAAATTGGATCATTTATTTGTTAATGCTCCAATGGTTGGCACCCGCCTCTCCATTCGGCCCAAACACCTTCAAATGATGAGGGAGGAGTTTGAAAGAGATTTTATCTTCTTCAATCTCAAGGGAAAGTTTGGCCTGTTCCAACACCTGTGGAGATTATTTCATGTGCCACTTAAATTTTATTTTAACTGTAATTTTATTGTGCATCGAGACGGGTATTTACAATACCAGAGATGTCAGGAGACGCAATGGAATTTTTAGTGGGCTTTGTACTTTTTCATCAACATCAGTTATTTGTTCATCTCCATCACTACTTGATACTTGTTCTTCCAAATTATTGTTTTTGCTGCGCCTCTGTTTCCAATATAGCACCACTCATTTTCTCTTTAATACAACGAAAGGGAAATCTGGGAACAATTAGTTAAATCCCTTAGTTTTCTCTCCCCAAAAAAAAAATCCAGATCCTCAGCACCTGAGGGTGTTATATTTCTTCTCTTGGTCTATCTACACCCTTTTTTTTTTTTTTTAATATCTTCTTTCTTGTGTAGCTGATTAATTCGTGTCAATAATTATAATTATATAATAATGTAAGCATGTTTGACAAGTCATCAATTAAAGGACAGAGATTGACCAACGGAGTCGGTTCGGTTTTGGGTTTATCTGGACCATCTCTATTGGGTTGGGCCCTTTGTTTCTTAATTAAATATCAATTTATAAGTTTAAGCGAGAATTCGAGTATGGAATTTATAAGTTTTTAGTGAGAATTCTTTGTCATTGAGACCAGTGATACCATCTAGGGGGTTAGCTAGGGCGACTTTTCCTACAAAGATTTGAAATTTATTAATATTGTATCAGAATTAAACAATATTTTTTTAATGTCATAAAAATTCAACGCTCCGAAATTATTAAATAATAATAATAATATGAATATGTTTCGACTGAAGTATAAATAATAAGCATTATATGTTATGTATAGTCAATGATTTGATATTAATATTAATTGTCACAGTAAAAGATATAATTGTGGCAAAATATGCGAGAGTAAAAGAAAATTGTCACTAAACATAATATAATTATATTATAAAATAATTGCATTTTATGCTTTTTGTGGCGAAATTCAAAAAATAAAACTATCAATTGAAAAGATAGGTAGAGCACGTATTTTATTGAATCAATACTAATCTAGTTTTACGCAATAACGGTGAAAACAAATTGGTTTGACAAGCAACTGAATTTGTTTTATTCTTGTACGTGGAATAATAATATAATATTCAACACGCACATCTTTGTATGAATAATGCGGGAAGTTACTAGGAGAAGTTTTGACATGTTTAGTAGAATATTGTCCGCAAAAATAAGAAAATAAAAACTACTTGCGCTGGGCTAAGTAAATAGTATGTATTACCTTTTGTCCCCTTAAGCTAGTAAAGTGAAAAACATCGTCCTTTGATTGTTCATATATATATTACACATAACCATATGTAGCACTAAATTTAATTTTAGATTATATGGGTTATTGTTGGAGGGTTATTGCCCAGAAATGTTGAAAATTATTGTTTTATGTTAATTTATAGTTTTTATTTCTCCTAGAAAAACATTAATTGGACAATATTTTTTTATTTTTTTTGCCAAATATGATTAAATGTAAAAATTGAAAAACTATATCATGATATACCTCGTTAGGTTTGGCAAATGGGCTAGTTTAGCTGACTTTGAGCAGGCCAAATTGGTCGCATTGTTCACTTGACGCTGTAAAATTGGAATTGTTAGGACTTAAAATTTATAGAAAGCTAGGATTTATCCCCCATAATTTAAACTATATATTATTAAGGATTACCTAAGATAGGAAATTAGTGACATCTCCCTAGTTTGACTTTTTGACCCAAAATACTTGTAATGTGGTTTTAATCTGGCAGCACATTTGTGGTCTAATGACCGGAATACCCTTTGAGTGAATTTTAGGAAAGATTTGTGACATACTTAATTTTAGGGAGGAATGATGACATACATAATTTTAGGGATCATAATTGATTAGTATATTAAGAAAAAATGCATTTATGTTTTGAAATACATTATTTTCTAAATATGTAAATATACGTGTTTCTCACGACCCTTTTTTTTAGAAATATTTTATAACCAATTTTAACTTCTTGAAAATCCTATGCAGCAATGGGATGTGAGTATTTGAAACAATTTGTTCACGGCTGAGGACTGTGCTAAAGTTGTAAGTACGCCACTGTCACGTACGGGTATTGCAGATCGGTGGAGATGGGCCCTCACGGCTAATGGGTCGTTTTCAGTCAAGAGTGGCTACAATCTGCTTTCTGAAGGTATCCGTAATCAGTCCTTGCCTGTTGTAACTGATTGGTCAAGTGTGTAGAAACACACCATTCACCCGAAAGTTCAAAACTTAATTTGGAGATGGCTTTCCAACTGCCTCCCAACTCTCCATGAGCGGAAATAAAAAAAATATACAAGTTGATAATGTATGTTCAGTTTGTAATCAATCAAGGGAGGACATTTTCCATGCCTTGGTTTCTTGTATTTTTGCAAAATCTGTTTGGGCTCGATCACGGTTTGGAGATAATGCAGGTGCTTGCTTCAGTTTTATCGATTGGTGGAACCATATGGTTCAACGATTCAAAGCAGCCGCAATGGGGGAAGTTGTAAGCATCATTTGGGGTCTATGGCAGAACCGTAACGCCATGGTTTGGAGAGGTAAAGCAACACCGGTGTAGAAGATTATTGGAAATGCGCTGAATATGGTCCAAGATTGGAAGAGCTCGAGGTTAGCGGCTATTAAGCTCTAACAACAACCTGCCACTGAAACGAACAAATGGAGTAAGCCACCAACAGGTTTCTTTAAGTGTAATTCAGGTGCTGGTGTGGATATGGCAACCGGAAAAATTAGCTATGGTGCGGTGATTAGAAATAGCGAAAGGATTGTATCGGTGCAATCAGCGGCTCATTGATTGGGGCTTATTCTCTCGTCATCACCAAGGACATTGGGGTTAGAGAAGCTCTGAGTTGGGTCAAGTTCAGGAGCTGGAAAAAAGTAATTATTGAAGTCGAGTCTCAATTGGTTGCATCAACCGTTAATAATGACAAAGACGACTTTTCCTGGCTTGGTTTGTTAATTCAAGATTGTATTGTAAATCCTTATTGAAATATATAATAAAATAATTTCTTAGGCAAAATAAGTCTAACGTGCATGCCTCTACCAGTTAATCACCCTCAACCTTTAAGAAACCATAGCTGAAGAAGATCAAAAACTTATTTATTCCATTCCAAATGATAGCCCCAACTATTTTATACATGTGTATCTTGAATAAATCTAAACAAAATAGTTCAATATAAGAATTTACAGACATGAGATAACTAGATAACCAATAAGTAAAGTATACTTTTGAATTCAAGATGTGATCGATTAATCTTTAAAGAATAGTTATAATTTAACCAAATAAAATGTGCATTTTAGGAATGCATATGTGTATATATATATATAGACAGAGACAAAGAGAAAGGGGCCTTACATGGAAGTGGGTTTCTCCGGTTAGGGTTAGGGTTTTAGAGATAGAGCCTCATCGACGGCGATGATGGTCGTGAGTGACGGCAATGGTGATGGTGGTGAGTAATGGCAGTGGTGAACAACGTGGAGCAGACTAGGGTTTCGAGTTGGAGAAGAGGTGATTGTGGTGATGGTGGTTACGATTGAAACGAGATGATTATGGTGATTGGTGATGGAGATGAGGAAGGGTTCTGAGCGGGAGAGAAAAGCGAGTTTGAGCGTGCAAAGTTTTGGAGGAAGAAACGAATTTGGGATTTCTCAAATAAGTTAATTCCTTTTTTTTCTTTTTTTAATAATAATTTTTTGTTTTACTATTTAATAAAGGTAATTAATTAAGTTAATTAATTAATATGTGTATACTAAAAAAATTAATAATTAGATGAAATAAAAATAATCACAAATGAGCAAAAATATAATATTAAGTATAAAATTTAATTAATAATTATAAAAAAATCATAAAATCAATCAACTATTTATAAATACATGATAAAAATTGATCATATATATAAAAGCGTAATATATTTTTAACACATTCTAAAAATTGATAGATATTTAATTTTACTAAACGTATGCGGATATATTATTATATACAGTACCAAAACATAAAACTCATATAAATAATAGATTGTATAACCTGATGATGTATAAGTTGATATCAAATAGATTTGTAATTTTAATACGGTCTACTAAATATACATACTTTTGTGGTGAGTTTTGGAAAACAGCTAATTCAACACAAACTGTAACTTGTACAGTTATTTTAAGCAAATAAAATAGAGTTTAAATTTATTTAAAATACTTATACTCATATAAGAGCATCTCCAACAGTCTTTTAAATTTTTGTTTTGTGTATAATTTACACAACTTGTAAATTCTTTTTTCTCCAGCATTCTTTTAAAATTGAAATTTGTGTAAAATGGTTGTTTAAAATACACTCCTATTTTACAATGCCACATCAGCTTTCTCTCTCTTCAATTTTTTTATAAAAATTGAAAAAGTAATAACTTTAAATGTAAAATATATATATTAATAAAAATTACATATTTGAAATCTACTCATCAATACCTATAAATCAAGATCCATTGTAATTACAAGATTATTTGTAAAAAAATCAAGAAAAAATTAATAAGAAAATTGCTTGAATTGATATTTAACATGTGTTAGAATCTTATTTGTTATTTCAAAAATTACACAAAACTTTACAAAAGTACCATTGGAGCACTTTTTTTTTAGCATTCAAGTTTTTTGTAAAAGTGAGTTGACACATGTGATTTACAAATAAATTTTTACACTACCATTGGAGATGCTCTAAAAATATAGAGTTATACATTTCTATTGTTTTATTTAATGTAAATCTTAAAATTGTTGTTTAATTATTTTCGCCAAATAAAGTGTTTGTAATTTTAATATGGTTTACTAAATATACATACTTTTGCGGTGAGTTTTGGAAAACACCTAATTCAACACAAACTCTAACTTATATAGTTATTTTAACCGAATAAAGTAGAGTTTAAATTTATTTAAAATACTAATATTGATATAAAAGTATATGGAGTTATACACTTAGAGCATCTCCAATCGTCTTGCATAAATTTTGTGTAAATCATACGTGTCAAAGTGGGATTTACATAAAAATAATAAAGAATTCATTTTGTACTCCAACAGTCTGTTTTAGAGATTTGTATAAATATTAAACTACCAATTAGATACACACAAGTAGAACTTATCCTATATTTATTGCCTTACTTTTCAAATCCATTTATTTCTATTTACAAGATGAGGAAAAATAGACGCGAGATTATCTGACGTGGTCGTGTAAATTGGGTTTGTATTTTACACAACGTTTTTACACAAGTCAAAGTTTATTAAAAGATTGTTGGAGACCTTTTTTTTACAAAACGTGTAAATTTTACACAAATCAAAATTATACACTATGGTTTTATTTAAAGTAAATCTTAAAAAATTTGTTTAATTATTTTAACCAAATAAAGTTAATGTAAATCTTAAAATCTTTTGTTTATTATTAAGAGGCATACTTGTCTTCACAAAAAGGGAAAAAAAACTTAAATTATTCGTACTTTTATATATAGTAGAGATTATTCAAAATATTTGTATTGTTGCTTAATAATATATATTTTTTGTAGCGCACTAAGTCGCGGCAAATGAGATTATTTATCGCGGTTTTATGTTTAACCATCACAAATAACTTCTTATTTGTAACGGGAATGTATCTAACCGTGACAAATAATTTTATTTGTGACAGGACCAAAATCTGTGACAAATAAATGCTTTCAGTAATGGTTTTCAAGCCGTATACACTTAGTTAAGTTCAAAACTACTTCATCCACCTATTTAAATTTGAAGAAAACAAAAAGTAATTTTTCTCTTCTCATTGAAAATTCTAAGAATTAATGAAATTCACCATTGATATTTCCACCCCCTTTATAAAAAAAAATTTCCTATTGTGAATGAAAATTCTCAACTTGATATTTCCACCAACTCTTCTCTCTTTCACACATGTAAATTCAATCATTGATCATTGCCACATTAATCTTGTATTTCAATTTTCAGATTACGGACGCATGACAAATTGACTCAAATCATACTAAAATTACACCGCGCGATAACACAAGAAGGATGGAGTACTCCGCAGGTTTCTTCACTGCCATGAGGTATCGTCTCCTTTGGTTTCGCAGCTTCAACCATTTATTTTATGACTTTGCTTTGTGACCATTTAGCTTGCTTCTCATCATTCAAGCTCAGCCATATTGCTATGTGGTTGCAGGCCTTCTGGAGCCTCTTCACGGCTTTTGTCAACTGTTATGCACATTTAGTAAATAGTTGGGTTCAAGGCTACTACGGAGCTGTTTATGTATAGAATATCGGGAATTGGGTAACGTCCACCTTACATTTGTGGCTGCCTATGCATCTGCAGTCACCTTTACTTCTTGTGTTGATGATGACGATGATAATTGATTTTTTTGCTTCTTGCCGATTGGTATGGCTGCAGTTTCTGAACTCGTGTGCCGTTCCCTCACGTTATTCTTGTTTCTCCCCACTTTACGACAATCAATGGGACCGTTTGATTAGAAGTGATAAAATTTAAATAAATAAGCTTAATTATATATGTTAGAATTGCATAACTGTAACGCCCCGAATCCCACACCCCGGGGTAGCGGGGACGCTACGGTATCCACCTACAGGGCGGATATAAATTTGGATAATGGACGCACATAAGACCAACTGAAGTTTCCTATAAATAAATCTAAAAATTTTACACGATACAAACTGTTGACCAAATCACAAAAACATTATCAAACTCATTAAATATAAAAGTCATATATACATAAAACCATAAGTTCTCCACAAAATATTTTCCATTAATATTACATAACCACAACATATTATTAATAAAACCCAAAAGAAACAAACCAAAGTCTTCTACATGAAGACTACACAAGGTTTAGTTGGTATCAAGGATGTACTCTATCGCATGCAACCTCATCCTTTCCCCTTTTCCTTATCATCTACTACACGATCAGATTGTATACCTGTGGAGGGAAAACGTGAGCTAAAAAGCCCAATGGAAACACGAGTGCAAAATGAAACTATTAATTGAACTATTAAAATTGTAAACAAGTCTAATAAATAAGGCTCCAAAGTATAATGGAATTCAACAAAGGAAATAATCATGCCTCATTAAACTCATATAAGAATCATAAACAATGTTGGCACTTTGTTAAGGGATATATAAATTATAAAATCGACACATTTAATTTTATTGTGTAGAGGAATAATAACCGAATATAAATTTCAAAAAAACTAGTAACACATACATAATGAATGGTTACTCCATAAATGCTAATGTGGTGGTCCCCATTCGGGGGCTTCTCACCCCGTGGCGGTGGCACCTCTTACTTGCTTCCGTGCACGGTTTCCGGTCTTTTCATCCGAGGGGCTTTCCGTCCCAACTTACAAACCAACCACAAATACAAGCACAAGTATAATATCCATACAATACACAATTTACCTTAAATGTGTCTTTAAACCAAGTTTAAGTACCAACACTAAAGTAAATTCCATAAATAATTTTTAAAGTAAACTTATTCAATTATACCAATAATTTACGGGCAAGGTTTTACGGAAATGGGGAGTCTCAAACCGACCACCTACTGCCACCGATCGAGAAAACTGAGCTAGGAAATGGACTCACCATGCCAAAAACTTGAGAAAACCACAATAACCGATTCAATTATTATTTATTTTTACAAATAAAACAACTACAATATATTCCTCCAAGAATTATAACTTAATGAGCATCTTAGATTCTCAAATTCCATCATAAAAGTGATCTAGTTCACTAGTCAAAATAATTAATCCAAACGTTGGAGAATAATATGAGATATAATACAAAAATTTTAACATTTCCGCGTAGAAATCGTTATCATCCACCAAACTTGTAAAATTCACCAAAAATTCATTTTTCATCATTTTTGAGTGATTCCAAAGCCATATGCTAGATGTTGAACCATATTTTGAAATACATACTTGATATCTAATATCACTCATCAATAACCAGCTCGAAATATACCAAAACAGTAGCAAAAATTCATTTTTGCTTACTTAAACATTTTAGTAAACCCATATAACAATAAAACTTGCAAATTCATATATCAAATACCATCATCACAACTTCATAGTTCAATTAATAGAAATTTAGAAAATCATCTCTTCTCTAAAATAGCAAATCTAGGATTCATATGGATGGAACTCAAAATTAACATTCTAGAGTATAAAACATGTAAATTAGAGTAGAGAAGAGAAGTTTACTCATGTTCCCACCTCAAATAGAGGATTGATGAAGAATTGAAGTAGTTGTGTATGAAGAGCTTGAAGGATCCTTGGATGAATTGAATGATTCAAAGGAGGAGGATGATGAAATCTTGTTGATGATGTTGCTAGCTTGTGATTTCTAGTAGTAGAATGGACTTAGTGGTTTAATTTGTGATGAATCAAGGTTTTAAGATGAGGGAAATAGAGAGAACGCTCTGTTTTTTCGTGGGTTTGGAGAAGGAGAAAATGAGAAGTGTGTAGAAGAGAAGAGTATAAGTGGGAAAAAAAAAAGAAAATTACCAAAATCCCCTGTTTTTACGTCACTGTGCCTGACCAGTATCTTAGGAGCTATTTTTAGGCTACTAAATGTCCGAACTGGAAAATTTTCAGTAGGAAGAAGTTTTAGCTCGAGTCTCTTCTCTCTACGATATTAAAGAACGCCAAAACGGAGTTCTGAGTGAAAAGATATGATCAAAATGGTAACTGCACTGCCACATATGTAAATATTTTATCCATAACACCAAAGTGACATGTTGGAACATTCGGACTTGTCTAAGTGTACGAATGAATTGGACAATTAGCTAACTAAATTAAGAATAAATACACCTATCAAAACATGTGGTGTTACAATAACGTCATCTTCTAGTGCTACTATGTGTGTGTTTCTATTTGTGTATATATATATATATCTATGGTTTGGTTGTGTTGTATCTTTGTTTTCCAATGTCACATAATTATATATTATATATCTGACTCTAGCGGATAAGTTAGGTATTAAACTATATATTGTTTAATTGTTGTCAAACATATATGTAAGGCACTCGTTCTCGATCTTCTTGTCAATTTTTACTTCTTAGCTAGTATTTCTGATATGCTATAATAAATAAAAACTGGTTCATTTTCAAGTGGTTATTGCAGTCCATAAACATCTGGTACCACACTAATGGGGCATCGCATTAGAAAACAAGTCTTTTCGGAATACATACATAATTCTTATATATAATATTTAAGTGTTTTGTGTATTTAAAGATAAAAAACAAAAACAAAACAAAGATTGAATGTGATGTGATGTGTGTGATGTGATGATGTAATGTTATCCCAAGTCCCACGTAGGAGAGATATAAAAACCTTTCATGGGTCTTTATATGGTAGAATTTGCTTAAGGGCTTAAGCCCTTTGAGCATTACACTTTTGTACTATTGGGTGAGGACTTGGGCTTGTCGTGTGTAGTGTATTATCATTTTATACAAAATACATTTAAAGAATTTTATTTATTAAATAAAAAAAAGGAAAGAGAAAAGGCTCCCTCATTTTCCTCCACACGCTCCCATAATTTCCTCCGTGTTTTCTTCCACCTTTGCGGATTTTCCTCAAAGTGATTTCTTGGTTTGAACTTTATCCCTTTTAAACGGATCAAAAATAGTTTTCAAAAAATAACTTTATTTTAACGAAAATCTTAAAAGAGCCTTAAAATTTTTTTTGCTTCCGACAAGGAAGAAACAATTAAGCCTCCGGCTGTAAAAATTTTCCGATCCCGAGCAATTAAAAGAGCGTTATTGTCGAGCGATTGTACGGAGGGTATCTGGGCTGTTTCATCCTGGGGACGGCATGGCATAATCAGAACTGCTAGCACAATTCCGGGCAGAGCCGCGAAACGTCTTAAAGAGAGAGACTTAGTCCGCGACTCAACCCGGTGTACTCTCTACCTTGTCTATTTTGATTCTGCAGTTCATATTTAAACAACAATTTTAAGACGTTCCTTATCTGCTATTTCTTGTAACTTCTGTCATGGCTAATGAACATAAACAATCTGCTGCTTCTGGCTCATTGAATCAACCTTTCAAATTTGAGGGTCTGCACTTTAAGAGGTGGAAACAAAAAATGTTTTTTTACTTAACTCTTTAGAAGGTGGAATCTGCTTGTGTTTTTGAAAAACCCACCTTCCCTAATCCGATTTATGAGGCAGATCATAAGACTCTCAAAACTTGGGAAGACAATGATTATGCTTGCAGAAATCTGATCTTGAATGCTCTTCATGACGAGCTTTATGATGTTTACCTCCCGTACAAATCCGCAAAAGAAATTTGGGATTCGTTTCAAAAGAAATATGACACTGAAGAGGCTGGGTGTAAAAAATATGCTGTCATTCGTTATCTGAAATTTCAGATGACGGACGACAAGTCTATTGTTACACAGTCTCACGAACTTCAGAAAATTGCACATGAGATTATTTCTAAAGGGGTGAAATTTGATGAGCAGTTTCAAGTGGTAGTTTTGATTGATAAATTACCCCATGGCTGGAAAGATTTTAAAAATAGTTTGCGTCACAAATCTAAAGAGTTTTTACTTGAAAGTTTGATTACAAACTTCAGGATTGAGGAGGAAAACTGTAAGCAAGATCGGAATGATGAGGTTCTGGTTGTTTTTAACAAAAATCATAACCGTAATCAAAATCAAAATCGCTTGAACAACACCCCTCCTGCTCTGAGGCCAAACCAAAAAAATATGAAAAATCATAACGGTGGAAATAATGCGATCTGGTATGGGAACCAGAATAGAAACAACCAAACTCAGAACCAAAACATAAATGGCCAGGCTAATAATAATAATAATAATAATAATAATAATATAATAATAATAATAATAATAATAATAATAATAATAATAACAGTGTGTTCTCTTGCTATCACTATGAAAAGCCTGGTCATATGGCAAGAAATTGTTAAAACAAACGCAGAGTTCCTCAGGCAAATGTTACTAAAGAAGAGCCCTTAGTGGCTATGATAACATAAATTAATCTGCTATCTGGTTCTGAAGGATGGTGGGTGGATACTGGCGCCTCTCGCCATATCTGCCATGATCGTGCTCTGTTTAAAACCTATTCTGATACTGTGGATAAGAAAGTGTTGTTGGCTGATTCCCACACCACTAATGTTGCTGGCACAGGTGATGTCGAGTTAAAATTTACTTCTAGAAAGACTATCGTCCTTAAGGATGTTCTGCATACTCTAGAAATTAGGAAGAATCTTGTTTCGGGTTACTTCCTTAATAAAGTTGGCTTTGTTCAAACCATTGGGGCAGATTTGTTTACTCTAACTAAAAATGGTGTATTTGTGGGAAAGGGTTATGCGTGTGAGGGGATGTTCAAGTTGAACGCTGAGGCTAATAAAATCACTTCTACTTATATGTTGTGTTCTTTTAATATTTGGCATGCTAGCCTTTGTCATGTGAATAAACGTTTAATTAAGAACATGAGTAATATAGGACTGATTCCACTACTGTCACTTGATGATTTCGAAAAATGTGAATTATGTAGCCAAGCTGAAATTAGAAAAACGCCACATAAATCTGTCACTAGAGAATCTGAACCGTTTGATTTAATTCATTCTGATATATGTCAATTTGATGGTGTTTTAACTCGTAATGGAAAACGGTATTTCATTACTTTTATTGATGATAATTCAAATTACACATATGTTTATCTCATGAAAAATAAAAGTGAAGCAATTGATATGTTTAAAGTATTCATATCTGAAGTTAAAAATCAGTTTAGTACGAATATAAAGAGATTACGTAGTGATAGAGGCACTGAATATAACTCAACTGATTTTATTAATTTCTATGCTCACCATGGAATTATTCATGAGACAACTGCTCCCTATTCTCCTGAAATGAATGGAAAAGCTGAAAGAAAAAATAGAACATTTGTTGAATTAATAGTTCCCACTTTGTTGAATTCAGGAGCTGCTAATCATTGGTGGGGAGAAATATTATTGACTGTTTGCCATATCCTTAATTGTGTGCCTAAAACAAAATTGAAAGTGTCCCCATATGAAATTCTTAAAAATAAGAAACCCAATATTTCTCATTTACGTGTTTGGGGCTGTCTTGCTTATGTGCGTATACCTGATCCTAAAAGGTCTAAACTTGCTAGTCGTGCCTATGAATGTGCTTTTATTGGTTATGCAGTTAATAGCAAGGCATATAAATTTTATAACATGAAAAATCAAGTTATTATTGAATCTAATGATGTAGATTTCTATGAAAATAAATTCCCTTTTGAATTGAAGAATAGTGGGGGTAGCTCACTACCTTCTAGCTCTATCTTACCTGCCAGTACCGTGCACCATGATACATCAGTTGAACCTAGGAAAAGTAAAAGAGTTAGAACCAATAAAGACTTTGGGCCTGATTTTTGTGCATACACTTTAGAAGATGATCCATCCACTATTCAAGAAGCATTGTCTTCTTTAGAGGCTGACCTTTGGCAAGAAGCCATTAACGATGAAATGGATTCCTTAGAATCAAATAGAACTTGGCATCTAGTAGACCTTCCTCCTGGTTGTAAAACCATAAGTTGTAAGTGGATACTTAAAAAGAAATTAAAACCTGATGGCACTGTTGAATGAAAAGGAGAGCTCTAGCATCCCTTTGTTTAACATCTTTTAATTGTTCTTTTTGGACATTTGTTAGTGTTTGTGTTGATTCGGGTTCTTCATACCCATTTTCAACTAAATCCCAAACATTTTGAGATATAAACAAGGTTTTATCTTAATACACCAAAGTCATACTCTTCAAATATTGGGATAGAGGTTGTTGAATGCTTATACTTGTGTTACTTGAGCTGGCCATGGCTGATTTTTCGCAGTTCTGAAGCTTTTGATTTTAAATAGAAACTTTTCTTTTTCTTCTTCACAACAAGAGATCCTTTTTGATCTGAAGCTCTGATACCAATTTATGTTGGATTAATTGTTAATGTAGCTTCTATAGTAAGAGAGGAAATTTGTATATATATAAAATATTAAAGGAGCTCAATCAACAAAGATAATAGAGAAGGATCATCTCTTATTATGAAAAGAGAGGATAGTGCCTTTTTAACACTCCCATCAGATTTTTCTAGATTCAATAAGTTCCTAGACACTTTCTAGAGAATACAAAAGAAGGCTTCCTAGAGAAGCTTTACAAAACTTGTGTCCAAACATAACATAATTAATAAAAATACATATTTAAAATAAAGCATTAACTTTAACAGTCAACCTATCGAATTCAATTACAGATATCCAAAATGCATTTAAATGGTAGACGCATATACAAAATCACTAATATGACTTGTGGAAGGTGTTAATTGATTAAAACACCCCTTAAAGTAAGAATGACCACCTAACGCGATTTCCTTGTCGGTAAAAAGCCAAAAGTCAGGTTTGAGTAACCAAAACTCATTCTAGCCATCCGAATTGCATTGTGACCACGCACGCAAATGTAAATATGATATTGAGACATACTGGATGTGTTCCCATCATAAAAATCGTTTTGGTCCAAAATTTCACTACCCAAAACCTTTCATAAGGAAGATGGTTAGGCTAGTACTAAAGTGTTACTAAATGATTAGAGTATGGGTCGTTTAATGCAAGTGCTCTATGAGCTAGTAATCTTCAGGAGCCAAAATTGCCAAAATTTACTTCACTAATTATGTCTAATATTAGAATTATAGTGTTTAAATGCAATCCTAAAACTAGTGTATAATTAAAGTGCAGTCCTAAAACGGTGTAAGTGCAGCAGTCCTATAAAAATAGTGCAAGTGCCAACTTAAAATACAATCAGTTTTTATCAAAATCTAGAAATGTACAACCGTCCCTAAATTCAGTCCTAAATTAGAGTCCATCTGCTGCTTGCTTAGTCCTGCAACTAAAACTGATATGCTGAATTGAAATGCAGTATTCTGATATAAAACAATATGAAATCAAAGCAATCTGAAACTGATATGCCTTCAATCATCATGCTATCATTAAATTGCAAAATGGACAAATTGCGAAATCAATTGCACTGTATAAAGAAAAAAAAAGTAAACATCCTTTTATTTATTAATTTTTTTTCCTGTTGTGATTAAGTTCAAAAATCTAAATCATTTTTTTGTTCTCCTTTGTTTACTTAAGCATTTAATAGCAAAGAAGAGGATAATAATTAAGTCCTTAGAGCATTTATATCGTCTTTACATATCTATCTCATGTAACATAAGAATATTTATACTGCAGTTGATATGCTTCAATCCTAAGTTTCAAGTATGTGAGGCTATCCATTGGTGTCTCTCCTTAGTCCTTACTAATATCAAACATTGTTTAGTTCAATGACATAGAGAGAGATATAAATTGATATCTAATCGACTGAATGAATAAGATAATAGAAAGCTTATAATCACACTCGAAATCCTTAATAATTGTTAATATGCTTCATCGATGGAATAGGAAAAGAAAAAGGAATTACTGAACTTCTTGACATACTAGCACACGATAGCTCAAAATGATTGCATAGAAGGTATTTAATATATGTGCAAATTTATGAAATGAATCAACATATATACGTCTGTGCATATATATATGTATTAGCTAGTCCCCTATGACCATATATGTGCAAATACACTAAATGAATCGACACATATGCACACACACACACACATATATTAGCCAATCTCCTATGTGAATGATCCATAGTACTTTTATCTTAACAGTGAGAAATTAAAGTAAAAATAATAATAAATATATCCTAAATGGATGGCATACATTACATGTTTAATTATGTACAACATAAATAAGAACATTTAATTAGTACTTTTATCTTGACAGTGAGATATTAAACATTAGAGGCATACATGTTATGCTTATTTATGCTGGTATATATATAGGATAGACAAGCCTAGGACCGCCCTACGATCGATAATCACACATACCCTAATTATACTTAAAAGTTTTTATATAACGGCCTCATGTTTTAAGTACTAGAAGAAAACAAGAGCCAAGATGTATTATTATATATATATATATATTAAATTTCCCATAATAATTAAGAAGCACCAGAAATGCAACTTTGACACACGACTCTTTATAATTCAGGATCAGCTCTGTACACGTATTACTATACGTTCATGCATAAAATAAAGCAGGTAACAAACCCATAATATTTTATAAGAACACTAATATTACAGAAGCCTAAAAAGTATAAGCTAATATTTAGAAGCAACCATCAACTGCGCAAATACGGGAGAGAGAGAGAGAGAGAGGAGAAGGATTTTAGAATCTGTAGTTGTGTTCTGAGAGTAAAAAGGAAAGAATGTAAACAGTGGACACAGAGAGAGTGGATCTATTGCAGCAGTAGTTGTACATGTCTGTTATATTTACTCTCTCTTTTTCCTTTTATTTTTATTTAAGAGTTAATAAACTTCAATAAAGTAAAATTACCATGAGGTAAATTAGAAGTCTTTAATTTTTTGGATCCTCATTGTTGGAAAACTAATACAGTACAAGTATCGCATACCTGTATACGCAGTGGAATAATATGGATCGTCAGTGATTGCCTTTACAATACTCGCGTTGTGTAGCGTTACACGAACGGCCTCCACCTTGCCCACAGCTTTAAGTACTCCCAACTAAATAAACCTATAATGTGCTTGATGTGAAGAGATGAAGTGGCTGCTTCTGATGTGTTGTGTATTATCTTATGTTATTTAGGTCTAAAGACCTAAATATATATCATTAAGCTTAAAGGGCTTTAAAACCCTAAGGCGTATTATGGGTGTGTGGGAATCCGGACCCCCCGGCCCCCGAGAGAGAGAGAGAGAATCCTCCGTTCTCGCTTTTCAATTGTTTTTAAAGGAAAACGTGTGTTTTGTAGAGTCGCCAGTTTGTTTTACGAGAAAACAAACAAAAGATCGTACGAAAGACAATTCGAAAATGAATTATTGTTCATACGTTTAAAACCAGAGATTCATTTAAAATACTTTGCTAGGGTTCGGGAACTACGTTACGAATTGGGAAGGTGTTAGGCACCCAATTCGCCCTTTCGATCTCTTAATGGATCATGTATTTAATTCCTATTTTAGATATCTTGCAAGTAGTTTCAATAGTTTGTACAATAGTCCTTTCTGGATGAATTTAGATTAAAACAATATTTTGAAACCAGACTCGAGCTTTGCGAGCGCCTACGTATTCATTCGTAGAATGAAATCAGAGTCTCGTAGTTCCACTTGTTAGGAAACTGTTTTTGTATTTTTGTTTTGTTTTGAAAACGTGTCAAAGCAGATTTTAGATTTCTTATAAAATTTAGAAAGGATTTATTTTGAAAGCAATGAACTTCTTTGCAAGTTATCTAATTTTCTATATTAAAAATGAATACTTAAATGCGATATTGAAATTCAGAAAGGTTGTAGATAGATGTACCTGATGCGCTTGCCGAAGAAATGAGAGCCTTGCCTTGTTGCCTTGCTTGCTTCCTTCTCTCTCTAGAACTTTCTCTCTCAAGATTTTCTCTTTCTAAAAATTCTCTCTCAGAAATTCTCTCTCGGAAACTTTCTCTCAGAATTTCTCTAAAATGACTCTCTAATAATTTTGACAGAGTTCCTACTTACTAAAAACACTATTGAGTGTTGATGCCTTCAAATGGGATCCCAAGGGTCCTATTTATAGCATAAATTCCGCCAAAAACGCTCCAAAAGAGGCCAACCGCAGGGGGTAGCCGCAGGGCGTGCGGCTGGGAGTGTGCGGTTGGGGGTAGCCGCAGGGCATGCGGCTGCGGCGTGCGGTTAGGGCGTGCGGCTGGGTCGTGCGGCTGGCGCGTGCGGCTGGGGCGTGCGGCTAGGGTACCAACCGTACGGCTGGCAGGTAACCGTACGGCTGGGAGCGTGCGGCTGGGGGCTGCGGTTGGCTCACAAAAATGCACGGGAACACTCGGAAAAAACCTAATTTTCTAACGGGGCGCTGCCCCGCACCCCGCGACCTGGAAATTGAGTCAACAAAGGTTATATTAGACTCTCAACGCGTCCGGAAATGGAGTCTTTTCCTAACGGTCTTCTATATGTATGATGACTCGATACTTAATGCGAGATGCTTGTTTTAAGAAAACCAGTGTTCACACGAGAGTCGTGGATTGGGGTGTTCACAGACCCTCTCGTCCTGGGATTCTTGCTGGCAAGAATTCAGGGACGATAAGAAGACAACAATTCACGACTCTCGGGTGAATCTCAATGCGGTGATAATCGAATCAAAATGCACCCTTTCTGGCATATGGATCTCGTTGTATTTTAGGCGACGCAATCCACGACCGCCCATTTCCTTTCGGCCAGTCGACACGAAACATCAGCCTTTTCATCAGTCTACCCTCAGTGGCATGCTACCCTCAGTGGCACACCACCCTCAGTGTATAAGACTCTATGGGAGAAGTTTCGACAATTTGTTGGGTCCAAATGATCGTAACGGAAAAGTGCTTTAAAGGTTTCCCAAAAGTAAAAGAGTGTTTTGAGGTTTGGTGATGCATCCATTGTGGGGATCTGGAGTCAGAAGAAATCAATGTCTTTTGAGAAGTTTGAAAACTCCCATCATGGGGAGTGCAGGGATAAAGTTGTTCCCTTCATGGGGAAAGCACGGTACAGGTTATTTCCCTTCGTGGGGAAAAGGGATCGGAAAAAATTCCCATCGTGGGGAATGCGAAGAATTCCTACCTTGAGGAATTCGAAAAAAATTCCCTTCGTGGGGAACACGTGGAGTCGTTATTTCCCTTCGTGGGGAAAGTGGTTTTGGAAAAATTCCCATTGTGGAGAATGCGAAGAATTCCTAACTCAGAGGAATCCGAGAAAATTCCCTTCGTGGGGAACACGTGGAGTCGTTATTTCCCTTCGTGGGGAAAGTGGTTTCGAAAAAATTCCCATCGTGGGGAATGCGAAGAATTCCTAACTTAGAGAAATCCGAGAAAATTCCCTTCGTGGGGAATACGTGGAGTCGTTATTTCCCTTCGTGGGGAAAGTGGTTTTGGAAAAATTCCCATCGTGGGGAATGCGAAGAATTCCTAACTCAGAGGAATCCGAGAAAATTCCCTTCGTGGGGAACATGTGGAGTCGTTATTTTCCTTCGTGGGGAACACGTGGAGTCGTTATTTCCCTTCGTGGGGAAAGTGGTTTCGGAAAAATTCCCATCGTGGGGAATGCGAAGAATTCCTAACTCAGAGGAATCTGAGAAAATTCCCTTCGTGGGGAACATGTGGAGTCGTTATTTTCCTTCGTGGGGAACACGTGGAGTCGTTATTTCCCTTCGTGGGGAAAGTGGTTTCGGAAAAATTCCCATCGTGGGGAATGCGAAGAATTCCTAACTCAGAGGAATCCAAGAAAATACCCTTCGTGGGGAACACGTGGAGTCGTTATTTCCTTTCGTGGGGAAAGTGGTTTCGGATAAATTCCCATCGTGGGGAATGCGAAGAATTCCTAACTCAGAGGAATCCGAGAAAATTACTAACCTTGTCTCATTGCCATGGTTCCGCTACTGCTTTATTGGTTTATAAAAAATAACATGCTAGAGAGAAATGTTTCGCAAGTTGGAGTGCCTTTTCTTTCCCATTCTTTTCTACCCTCAGTTTTGACCTTTGGCTTTATCGGGAATCAGAATTTTGAATAAACTTTTCCTAAGACATTCGGACCGTTGTGGGGATCTGACTTTTCTCTACCCTCAGTCTTCCTCTCTTCGGTTGTGGGGATAGAACTTCGCTGGGATTTCCCAATCATCCTCAAGCTACCCTCTGATTTTTTCTACAGGGAAGATGCTGGTCCTGTATCGTTTTCTGTTTTTCGATACCCTTATTGCTCCCTCTTTTGATTATCCGGCCCTTTTTATTTTTGGACTTTCGGACTTTACTTTGCCTTTTCTTTCTTGGCTTTTTCCAAGACAGGAGCCTTACTCACCTAACATGTAGCCCTCCGCCTTTTGGCACAGCTGTCACTCTTAGTGTGGCTCTCCCTGTCGATTTTCTTTAGTTCTGTTTTTCTTACTTTTTTTTTCTCTCTTGGACCAACGGGATTTTACCCTTTTTTACTCTTTCAATTTTTTCTAGTACTCGATTCCTCTTTTACACCTTCCCTGTTTATAAATCAGATTCGAGCCTTCCGGACAATAGATCTATCCTTTTGAACTTCGGTTCCTCCACAGTCCTTGGAGTGTCGAACTTTGGGCTTTGATCAGTCATTTCGTGCTTGTGTGTGAGTCTTGATCCTCTTATGTTGGAAAAGATTGGTTCAGAACTTTGTTTATTTTTCCCTTCACTTTTTTTTTTTTAAGTCAAACTGGTCAAAAATGAGGGTAGCCGCACGGGGTAGCCGCAGGCCTGACCCCCCAGCCGTACGGCTGGCAGCCAACCGTACGGTTGGGGGCTAGCCGTACGGTTGGCTAGCCTGCGGCTGGCGTCCAAATCTTATAAATAGGCCTCTGCTTGGATCATTCTCGTCACTTCTTCTTGCAATCTCTCTCTCTAGCATATAAATATCCGATTTTCAAAAATATTTTGTGAGTTTTTTAACGAGTGTGAGTGATGGCATTTACGAGACTACTATCGATTTTCGTTTATATGATGATGGGGGGCCCACCGGAGGGCGGGGAGGCGACGGAGCTACTCCCTGGTGATGAGATGGACTCTATCACGGCGATGATGGATGGACGACTGGTATGTGCTAGCCACCACGACAATTGGGAGGGGGTGGCCTGGGAGGGGCCACTAGGGGCAGACGGGTCGCTGCAGCGAGCGATGTATCGTGACGTGCCCTTGATCTCGCCGGGAGAGGGACGGGAGTGGCTACTGATGGAACCTGCGGCACACGAGATCCGTCGCCGTACTCGGGTATATGCTGATTTTCATGCTATATGATGTTTTAAAATATGCAATGTCATGATATGCATGAAATATGATAAATTTAATAATTACTTGCCATAATCGACATACTTAACATAGTTTACTTAAAATCTGTATTATCCAGTATTAAATAGTGAGTTCTAAATTTTATTAAAACACGTGATTGTTACAGAGGATTGGACGTTGCCGCGGTTTCACACGTGCCGCGCCCGAGCTACGAGATCAGTTACCCCCGCTGGTGAGGGCCTATTTGAGCACGACCCCGTTCAAATGATTTATCGAGGTGCTGCCGGGCGGAGAGTTCCAGCGATTGGTGAGTCTGCCTACAGTACTGGGAGAGAGATGGTGGGATACGACACACACCTTCCATTGGAGTTGGGGCGAGATGACGCTGACCCCGGAGGACGTATTCGTGCTGACGGGACTGCCATTCGGAGGAGAGGCTCTGGCCCCCAACCCCCGGTTGCGAGTTACACTAGATGGGATGGGAGCGGCACTAGGTTGGAGGCCGAGTCGGATCGTGGCAGACGGGATACCTCACACGGCTATGGTTCATCACATCGAGGTGGAGAGCGAGAGGCTTGGGGATGGACCGATGACACGGCAGGAGGTCCGGCAGCTGTCTCGGTGCTTTATACTGCTATTGATACACGACTTCTTCTATGCACGGGGCGGCGACAACCTACGGCTATGGTGGCTGCCGTACTTGCGGTTCTTCGATCAGCTGTACACATTTGCCTGGGGAGGTTATGTACTGGCGGTGCTGTACGAGTCGATGGACTTGGTGTGCCGGCATATGGAGCTCAATCACCGCGGGCTGGTCACACTTTGGGAGGTAAATTACTTAAATTAAAAACTCAATTATCATTCTTTTTTATGAGAAAAGTGTGTGATTATAAATATTGATGGTTTTAATAATTGTGATAATTTGCAACAGATGTGGTTCATTGCGCATACCCATCAGGGTTTTGGTCAGATCCATCTGCACCCGACCTTCGCAGATGAGTTCCCACTCTTCAGACGATATTACAGCGGGAACATAGTTGGGGTGTATCGATATCTGACCCCCGACGTCAGTGCAGGCGACGTCTCAGGTCTTCAGCTAGATCGGGTATGAGATTGACTTAACTGAGATTTAAGTTATATTTTGAAAAAGAAAGTTGAGTTATTTATTAGCGCATGTTTAATGTGACAGGTGCAGTGGAGCCCATGGCCCGCATTCGTGACGCAGCAGTGGGGGTATGCAGATGCGTTGGCGGCGGCTCGCTCGAGGCGACTATTTTTGCATGAGTACGGTGCGGCTTTCTACCTAG
This sequence comes from Lonicera japonica, assembly GCA_021464415.1. Classification (NCBI taxonomy): domain Eukaryota; kingdom Viridiplantae; phylum Streptophyta; class Magnoliopsida; order Dipsacales; family Caprifoliaceae; genus Lonicera; species Lonicera japonica. The sequence goes on along the minus strand of CM038465.1, from coordinate 22,461,611 downwards.
GGGAGCGCGTGGTGCGGCAGCACACCCCCGGGCTAGGCTTTAGGGTTCCGGCCTGGCCTCCAGCGGCGATGAGGCGGCCGGTCATGCTGTCTTCAGAGGAGCGGGCCTCGTTCTTGGGAGGGGTCCCGATGGAGGGCTTACTGGTTGAGGGGGAGTACGGGACGTTCGCGCATCGCTATTTGATGAGGAAGATGAAGGGCGTGCGCGGCCGGGTGATATATGCGAGGTACGCTGCCATCGGGGGAGATCCATTGTTCATCTGGGGGCAGCTGTACATCTCACAGAGGGTCCCACACCAGCCCGCTCCCGCGCCGAATCGGAGGGCGAAGGGGATTGCAGATTTGGACGATGAAGATCCGCATGGCGAGAGGGATGAGGAGCCGCAACATGTGGACGAGGAGGAGGAGGAGGACGAAAGGGGGTCGGAGGAGGTCCCCTTGGGAGGAGGCAACGGTGGATCGCCCCCGGGTGGGTCAGGCGGAGGAGGGGTCAAGGGGCCGACTGCTGCGGTCTTGCCAGGGCGAGGTAGGGCCACGAGGGGCGGGAGGAGTCCATTGGGAGGTTGTAGTCCCATATCGAGGCCGCCCATTCCACCAGCGATGGCAGGGAGGACACCCCAGTTGTCTTCGGAGGATATACGACAGATGCTGGAGTCGGCGCAGACACCCGAGGGACGTGGGTCTATGACTGGATCATCACCTGTGTATGGGTCTGACGACATGGATTGGGCTCAGCACGTATCATTCTCGCCTTTGCTGCGCACGCCCGTGGGGTCGCCCGGCGCTGGATCAGTAGGGTTGAGGCCCTATTCGTTGTCTACCCCTTCCTCCGGAGCGGCTCGCGGTATAGTCTTTCGGGAGTTACGAGAGAGGGAAGTCCAGCTGGGAGTGGAGGTGGGCATTGGTCAGACTCCGGCCGGTGAGGGCGGCGACAAGGGGAAAGGCAAAGCGGTGGCGCCCGAGCCGGAGATAGGAGAGGATACCGGGGAGGACACACCCCCGGCGGGCGGCGCTGGTGGAGCTGGTCCGTCACAGGCTGGTGGGGCGTCGACGTCCTACTCGCTCCCGGAGTACCCGCGAGACATTCCTTACCTGGATCTCGGTTTACCGAAGAGCTACCGGATTCCCGATGTGCCTGTGGACGACGAGCGAATGGGGGCCCTAGCGCACGTCTCGGACGAGGAGGTATGTTATCCTTTAAAAAGTTAAGTATATGTGAATTATTGTGAATGATAACTAACAAATTGGTTTTGTGGCAGATGGGCTTATTCCGACTTCGCGAGGTAGCTGAGTTGCTGAGGAGCTACTTCAACATGTACGGACTGCTGACGTTCGCGGCTCCCTTTCCGACGGAGTACATGGGGCGGTACAGCAGGCGTTTGGCGGGCGATACGACTGTCACCTACCATCCGTCACGCTCGCTGTCCCGATCGGCGGCGCCGTCCCAGTCAGTCCAGCAGTCGAGGCGTACATCCCGGCTTGGTCCTTCTCCTCATGGCGAGGGTCGTGCGGTCTCGGAGAGCCCAGCAGAGGGTGTTGGAGAAACAGAAGCGAAGCGACCGCGCACGATGGATCCTCCCCCGGCCCCTCAGCGTTGACATTTTTTAGTGATGGTTTTGTTTTAGGAAAGACATTTTAAGTAGTTAATTTAGTTTATGTTTTGATTTTAATAAAAAACTTTGTTAATTTAGTGGTTAATTTAAAATGTGTTTGTTTTGTTAGGAAAAAATGTTGGTTTATTAGTGTGACCGGTTTTGATAATAAAATAATAAAATAAATAAAATAAATAAATAAATAAATAAAAAATTTATGCTTCTTTAGAGAAAACATGTTTGCGTGTGATGTGTTGCGAATGTTATAATATTATTGTGAGTGTGTTTGGAAGAAACGGTTATATAACATATGTTGGCAAAAACATTACGAACTTGATTAAAATGAAAGATGATTAATTAATTATATGCATTGGCGAAATTATTAAATATATGCGAAAGGATCGTTAAGAGTGACTGAATTTAATTACAAAAATGGTCAAGTACTCGTGTTGGCAAGTGATTATTAAATTTATATGCATGCAATGAATGGATCGTTCTTCCTGAATAGAGTCTGGCAACATTCATACCATAATGTATTATTGTGAAGAAGAATTTTGGAAAACAAAGATTTGGAAAAACGGAGATTTTTGGCTAAGGGGGAGAGCCAACCGCACGCCCTACCCGCAAGGGGTAGCCGTACGGTTGGGAGCCAGCCGTACGGTTGGTAGGGCAGCCGTGCGGTTGGCAGCCAGCCGTGCGGTTGGCCTGTGCATTTTTGCTATAAATAGAGCGCGAATTTGCCCTTTTTTTCCCATCAAAATCACTATTCACTCTACCCTTTTAGCCTAAAAGTAGATTGTCTTTCTTCTGCCAACATGTCTATCTTCCGTACCAATGCTGCATTTTCCCTCTTGTCCGATTTTGTGTCTTTGTTCGAGGCCGACTGTGGTCTCAACTGGGGCGACTTGAGCCACCTTCACCGTTGGTGCTCGCACGAGATCAACTATTCGTTCCTGCTTGGTTTGGCTGAGTTCTGGGATGCTGAGGATCATTGCTTCCGTATTGGGTTAGACGAGCTCTGCCCTACGATCGAGGAGTTCACTTTGCTGATGCGCCAGGACCTCTCATTGCCGTTGGCGTCTTTGCGGGATGCGAGGAGCCCTCGGGTTATGCTGGCGGAGTTTTTGGGTTTGCGAGAGAGTGAGTGCCGACCGATGATTGTAGACGGACGGCTCCACTTGCGTCGCCTGGCTGATTTCTTCCTGCAGCATGGCGATGATCCTGCTTATTTTTCAGGTCGGACTACTGCCTATATGATCTTTACTTTTTCTCAGATGCTGTTAGTTACTGATGATGCGATTATGGTTGATCCTCTTATTATTCGGGTTGTATCTGAGGCTAGATGCGGCCATTTGGTGACTCCCATCTTACTGGCGGAGACACTAAATGGTCTGGATGCCGTGGTTCAGTGCCGACTTAGCCATTTTCGGGGTAGCCCATATATGTTGTATATGTGGGTTACTGAGAGATTTCGGTATTTGGGGATTCGACTTCCCTGGGATTCCCGGCACTTCTTTCTTCGTCCCGACTATGCTCTGATCCATCGTTTGTCATCCTTTGACTGGGCTGTGCGTTTTTCTGAGTCTTCTTCGTCGATTCGTTGGGATATCCCATGGTGGCGCATGAGGACCATGATCATGAGTATGGGTGGGCAGAACTACCTCCGATTCCGTGGTTTACGAGAGACATCGTTCTACATACCCAGCCGGTTGACTAGACAGTTCGGCCTTCCTCTGAGTATACCCCTCCCCCTTAGAGATTTTTCTTCGGTTGCGCTGCCTATTACCCCGAGGTTGGAGACGACTTTACGAGGTCTTTGGTCTACTCGTTTTGTTCGTCGATTCCATGGAGGAGAGCTCGGCATTACCCAGGTGACCCGGTCTGACGTTGTACTACATGTTTGGCGTCGAGTTCGTCAGACCATCGAGCACGAGCCGATGATGATGAGGTGGTTCAGGTTTGCGGACTCACGGGTGACGGAGGAGACAGTACTTGCTTCATATCAGACTATGGACCGAGAGAGGATTTTGTACCCCGCTTCTGACTGATGGTTTTGATGTTTAGCTTAGGTTTGGTTACACTGCTTCTCTATGAAATCTTTTTTGTATGTAGGTAAGCGGGTCTGTAGGAAAAGTATGTAGGAGCTTGGTGTAGGTTGTTGACATGAAAAAGTATGTAGTAGCCTGACTTTGATTATATATATGGAAAATCTCTTTTTGTCTCCCTTTTTGCTTTCAAATGGATGGATATTATTATAATGAATAGACCGGGCCTAATATTCAGGTTGCCTACGTTTCCCCAGAATTTAATTTTTTTTTTATTAATTTTTTTTTTTTTTGGGAGGGGGGGGCTCAGGTCTTCGTAGTTCATGAGTACAATCTTACTGGTAGTATTTCTTTAATCGATCAAGGTTGACTGGTAAGTTTAACTCTTGGCCATCAATGTAGGTAAGAAGCACGGCAGCCTCCGGTAGCGGTGTACTCGGCTCATTTTTTCTAGCTCTCTCACAAATGTACTTTTGTCCTTGTGATTGTGTGTTTAGAATATTTTTTATAGGTGTGAGAATTAGGGATTAAGGGGAAATACGGAAGGCTTGAAAAATGAAAGAATTAATGAGTGGAGAACAAGAAATATGGGTGACGGCTAGAATTTTGGTGTGTGGTAAAGCTGCACGAATTGTGCATGAGGAATTGGCCAATGGGAAAATTTCATGAGGGCTAGGATTTATTTAATGGTGGCCTAGGATTTATTTGTTTAAATGGCTTAGGTGGGCATTGGCCAATGGGAAGGGGATGTGGGAAAACATAAGTGGGCTGCCATGTGACTAATTAAGGTTTGGGTTCCAAGTTAGTCAATGGGTTAAAAGTGAGGCCCTTTAACCCAATGACAAACTTGCAGCCCAATCCTTAATTAATAACATGGCAGCCCACAAAAGTGAGAGCCCACAAAAGAGACATTTGCACACCATTTTCGCGCTTGTGCCCAGGTTTGTTACATTTTTTCCTCGACAAGATGTGAGAATCTAAAAAATTTCAAAATACGAAAGTTATAATCCTTTGATTCTTCTTTCCAACCATATATATCACGCAAAATTATGAGGTCCAAGCATAAACATATTATCGAAATCCGAACTAGCATTGAAATTATCAAAAGTTTAATTCCCGCATCCTTCTTGCAATTGGAATTCTACACCACTTAGAATATGATCAATATCACTTTTAAGCTTTCCTAACTACTGGAACAATTGTCACTTTACTTCTTGACACACCTTTACAACAATTTTTTATTAAATTTGACACAAATTTACGCTCTTTTCACTTTTTACTTATAGAGCGAACATAAGATGATGTGAACACAGTTTTGGCAATAATAATAGACTACCAAGAAGCATTTAGGGGTATAAAATATAGTATTTTTGGGTGTCTATCAAAAATCAACAAAATGCGAATGACAAAAATCTAATTAGAACGCACTCAAAAACAAAAAGAAGAAAGTATCTATTTCACTCATATCTGTAATATCAATTCGTTGTTTTTTCTGTGAATGTACGACCTTGAACTTGTGAATATAAATTTAGTGCAAACACAAGTTTGCACAAAATTGGTAGTTCGTAAATTTTTCATTCGCACAAAGTTATTCAAATATTTGTTTAGTACCACTACTTGTTCTTGATATATTTTATCAATCTTTCACTTACTTTGTGTTTCAAGAAATTTTAATTGCAATTTTCACATTGATTCATGCTATTTCACATTTGGAATTTATTGCACATAATTCACTGATTAAGTGCAAAAACGAATTTGCAACTAATTACGTTCACACCTAATGCAATTCACATTGTTTGACATTAAGAAATTTCATCTTAATATATAAAGTAATTTGAACTATAACTTTTGCATTATGAAAATTGTGTGAAAATGTGTATATAATGTAAATTACAAAAATCCACTAGATTGTTTTACATTAAGAAATTCTGCAAAAGTTAAATTACACTTAATTAGTTATATAATGATAAATTCCTAATGAACTGTTTTATTGAAAATTTGGATTTGCACATTATTCTTTCTTAACATGTAGAAGCTAAGATCAAAACAAATATTCATTTGCTTTACTGATGGCGCTCTATAAGTGTGCCAATTCATCCAAGTACTCATTCACTGGGAAACCATTCTTTCAAACATGGTTGCTCATCTAATTATGCAAGCAAAGTGCAAAAGAATAACTAGCTTCATGTTGGCAGATGAGAGAAACTCTTGGCAACCTCAAGAAAAAATTGTTAAGGAAATTGTTCAGTTTTTAAAAATGAACAACGATGTTTTAGAAGAGGGTTCACAGAAAAAAGAGCACAATTATGGAATTTTGTACATATATACATATTAGTTCAAAGGGTAGTTTTGTCATTGTATTTGAAACTTTTGGCAACCTCTAGATTTACTTTTGTTTATATGATTCAAAGGGTAGTTTTGTCATTGTATTTGAAAGTTTGATCATGTGCGTGTCAAGTGCCATGCTTCCGTTAATTTTCTTGATGGAATTGGGACAGAGGGAAGTGTAAAAGTGGGAAAAAGGGTAATTGTTTAGGGGGTTTATTGAAGAGTTCTATAATTCAGGGGGTTGAGTGCCAAAGACCAATAGTAAAAGGGGTTTACTGTATTTTACCCAACAATTTAATATATAGGATGATATTCACGGGTTAGCCACAATTACAAATATAAAGGAAATGAAATATAGCATATAAACTTAATAATGGCAGAATCTGTATTTATTACATGTTAACAGCAGACATTTAGAAAAGCGGAAAAAACGAAAATAAAATCTAGGTAACAAGTAAATAAATAATATTTTATTATAAACATTATTAATGTTAGCGCATGTGAACGGTTGATTTTAAAAGCTCTTTAAGAACTTACCAAAATTTTAGCGAAATTGAAGGGTTGCTTTGGAAAGCTCTTTAAAAACTTACCAAAAAATAAACACAAAAAAGGAAGAAAACTTAACGGGGATCTTGCTATATAATCAATGTAATCCGTTGACTATAATGTAGTTGCAATTCCATGAGTGATTTAATTACTGTAATTTACCATAATAAGATCACCTCATGCTATGTCGATCTATGTCAATATTGTGCTATATATACATAACTATCGTATGTGATAGGTATAACCTATCATCCATCTCGATAATCATCTAAACATTTTGCACTCGAATTGAAACTATGGAGAAGAACCCCACTTTCGTTATTTTTTGCTTGATTTTACTCAATGTTGTTTCTAATGGTTCATTATCTATGGCCACTGCTTCGAATTATCATGACGCAACTAGTAAAGTTCAATCTGGTTTTTGGCCAGAGGATCTTCCTGCATTGTGTGGTACATGCTCTCTCTCTCTCTCTCTCTCGTTTTTAAAATTGTTCACACTTCATTATGATTATCATGATGATGAAGAATAGATACATAGTATTGATCATTGTCATCCATAATACTACCACCACCCCCCTACTACCACTACCCACGGCTCTAACTTATCTTTCTCTAAAAATAGAAACTCAAATCTTCCACCACCCACGGCCATCACCACCTTTATTACTATGTCTTTAAAAATGAAAACTCAAACTTACTACAACCATAGCATTAGTTTCTCTCTCTAAAAATGGAAACTCAAACTCACAACCACCCAAACCCCCTCTACCCACCCCGGGGTGGAGTCAATATTTTTTTAAGGGAAGGGGTGTGAGAGAAAGAGGGGGGGGGGGGGGGGGGGGGGAGGGAAGCCTTAACATTAATGTATATTTCTATAAATTAAATGAGAAAATTTAATACTAATATTATTTATGTTCAAGATTGAGGTGCAATATTAATATTAGTAGTATGTTTTAAAAATTAAAGGGGCCACAAACTTAAATAATATTCATATATTTGCAATTTCTAAAAATAGGGATAAAATTACAATTATCCAATTTATAATTTTTAGACTTTTTTTTTAATACGGGAATCCATTTTGACACTTTAATTTTTTTGACCCGTTTACAAATTAGACAAATAAATTTTTCGAACACCTTCTCTTAAAAAAAGAAAGAATGGAAGGCTCCCATAAATTCAGCTAATAAGACATAAAATATTATACCTACCAAAAAAATAAATCATCAACAAAGCGTCAACCATTTTCTGGGAGCCTTTTTTGTGTATAATATTTTTCCTAATTTGGGTACTATATTGTACATGAATGTACCTTTAAATATTTACATATGTACTAGTTTTACTCTGTTAAGATCCATGCAAAAAAAAATTTAAACAAGTTTATTGGAGCAATTTTTTGTCTAATATTTTGTCCAATTGGGTACCTATTTTATCCAATTATTTGATACCACTTTGTACACGAATGTACTTATATATATTCACATATGTACCAATTTTATTTCGTTGCAATTAAGAATGGTACAAAAAAAAAATTATAAATCGGTGGTTACTTAAATAAGATCAGTTAATAAAGGTAAAAAAAGTAAATGTGAAGACAAAAAATGAAAGAAAGAAAATGTCTGCTACATTGGTAACTACTTACCAAACGTATAATTTTACTTTATTTTTAATTAATTGGGGGACCATACCCTACTTGTAAGTAAGTTATGTTTTTGTTTCTTGCATGTAATTACCTCTACTTTTTCCACCACTTTCCTCGTTGGGGCCCCACACATCTCCGAGTTGTTTCAAAGTTGTAAAAGTTGCAAACTTTTAATTATTTTTTTTCTTTATTTTTTTTCCCACATTTATTTATTTGCTTTGCATATATATATATATGGTGTATTTCAAGTAAGGATCATATTTACGGACCGGGTCATTTGGTACGTTTTTCTATAAAAAAATTTGATAAAATTTGGTGGGGATGTTTTTCATTATGGGTAAAACATCTTCACCAAATTTCATCAAAAAATTCAACCAGCAAGTAGGTTAACTACTTGATTGAAATTTTTTCTATATATATATATTAATAGATATATAGCTGTACATTGCTATCAATTACTTGTATATTTATTTCAAAAAAGATGCTTTGAATCTTCATAAGAATATAAGACTGTATTTAATTATTTGGGAAAGAATTTAGGATTCAACATTCATGTATGCAGGTGGACCTAGTAATAAAGGAATTTGTGAAGCCCATTTTAATATGAAAGGTTGTACTGATTATAAATGTACCGTTTTATGTTTCGACAAATTCGTGAATGTACCTGTCGCAAGAGCAATCTGTGAGTCACCGGACTCATGCCTGTGTTGTGTTGCATGTTAAATATGGAGTGTTATTTACTTCGATCATGTATTTCTATAAGAATAAAATTGCATAATAAATAGCTTATATCTATTTGTCCATACCTGCACACGGTGCTCTCTGATCTGCTTGTCCCTCAATCTTTATCGATCTCACTATTTACGTATATATATACCTGTTGGAGCTTTTGTATTTAAAGAAAAAAAATTAAACCAAGACAAAGTGATTTAATGTGATGTGATGTTATCCCAAGTCCCACATAGGAGAGATATAAAACCTTTCATGGGTTTTCATATGAAAGAATTTGCTTAAGGGTTTGAGCCCTTTGGGCATTACACTTTTGTGTTATTGGGTGAGGACTTGGATGAATGTGGTTCCCCACACGCGCGCCGACCGACCACCCGGTCTCGAGCTTGTGTAGTGTAGTATCTTTTTATACAAAATACATTTAAAGAATTTTATTTATTAAATAAAAATTAATAGGGGGACAAGGCTCCCTTATTTTGTTCCGCAATCTCCTCTGCACGCTCCCTTGATTTCCTCCAACACGCTCCATTAATTCCCTCCGTGTTTTCTTTCGGTTTTTCCGGAAAGTTGTTTTTTGGTCACAACACTTTCCCCTTTAAACGGATCAAAATAGCTTTCAAAATATATACACAGACTGAACCAAAAACCAATGGAGAGATCCATCTACAAAAATATTTTTCGACAGAAAAAATTTTTTAGCCTCCGGCGGTAGAAAATTTTTCCGATCCTGAGCAATTAAAAGAGTGTTATTGTCGAGCGATCGAAAGCGTGCACATCGATCGTACAGAGAGTTTTTGGGCTGTTTCATCATGGGGACGGTGTGGCATATTCAGAACTGCTAGCACAATTCCGGCCAGAGCCACAAAACATCTTAAAGAGAGCGACTTAGTCCGCGACTCAACCCGGTGTACTCTCTACCTAATCTATTCTTGATTCTGCAGTTCATATTTTTCAACAATTTTAAGACAATTTCTTTTCTGCTATTTTTTGTATAACTGTTGTCATGGCTAATGAACATAATCAAGCTGCTGCTTCTGGCTCATTGAATCAACCTTTTAAATTTGAGGGTCTGTACTTTAGGAGGTAGAAACAAAAAATGTTTTTTTACTTAACTCTTAAGAAGGTGGAATCTACTTGTGTTTCTGAAAAACCCACCTTCCCTAATCCGAGTTCTGAGGCAGATCATAAGACTCTCAAAACATGGGAAGACAATGATTATGCATGCAGAAATCTGATCTTGAATGCTCTTCATGACGAGCTTTATGATGTTTACCTCCCGTGCAAATCCGCAAAAGAAATTTGGGATTCACTCCAAAAGAAATATGACACCGAAGAGGCTGGGTCTAAAAAATACGCTGTCAGTCGTTATCTGAAATATCAGATGACGGACGACAAGTCTATTGTTACACAGTCTCACGAACTTCAGAAAATTACACATGAGATTATTTCTGAAGGGATGAAATTTGATGAGCAGTTTCAAGTGGCAGTTTTGATTGATAAATTACCCCTGGATGGAAAGATTTTAAAAATAGTTTGCGTCACAAATCTAAGGAGTTTTCATTTGAAAGTTTGATTACAAAATTCAGGATTGAAGAGGAAAACCGTAAGCAAAATCGGAATGATGAGGTTCTGGTTATTTTTAACAAAAATCAGAACCGTAATCAAAATCAGAATCGCTCGAACAACACCCCTCCTGCTCTAAGGCCGAACCGGAAAAATATGAAAAATCATAACAGTGGAAATAATGCGATCCGGTTTGGGAACCAGAATAGGAATAACCAAACTCAGAACCAAAACAAAAATGGCCAGGCTAATAATAATAATAATAATAATAATAATATTAATAATAACAATGTGTTCTCTTGCTATCACTGTGGAAAGCCTGGTCATATGGCAAGAAATTGTCGAAACAAACGCCGAGTTCCTCATGCGAATGTTACTGAAGAAGAGCCCTTAGTGGCTATGATAACAGAAATTAATCTGGTATCGGGTTCTGAAGGCTGGTGGGTAGATACTGGCGCCTCTCGTTATGTATGCCATGATCGTGCTTTATTTAAGACCTATTCTCATGCTGTTGATAAGAAAGTGTTGTTGGGTGATTCCCACACCACTAATGTTGCTGGGATGGGTGATGTCGAGTTGAAATTCACTTCTGGAAAGACTGTCATCCTTAAGGATGTTCTGCATACTCCAGAAATTAGGAAGAATCTTGTTTCGGGTTACATCCTTAATAAAGCTGGATTTGTTCAAACTATTGGGGCAGATTTGTTTACTCTTACGAAGAATGGTGTATTTGTGGGGAAGGGTTATGCTTGTGATAGGATGTTTAAGTTGAATGTTGATGTTAATAAAATTGTTTCTAGTTCTGCTTATATGATTTGTTCATTTAATGTGTGGCATGCTAGACTTTGTCATGTTAATAAGCGCCTTATTAAGAACATGAGTAAACTGGAATTTATTCCCCCCTTATCTTTAAATGATTTCGAAAAATGTGAATTTTGTAGCCAAGCAAAGATTACTAAAACACCTCACAAATCTGTTTTAAGAGAAACTGAACCTTTTGAATTAATTCATTCGGATATTTATGAATTTGATGGTGTTTTAACGAGAAATGAAAAAAGGTATTTTATTACTTTTATTGATGATAATTCGAATTTTTCCTATATTTACCTTATGAAAAATAAAAGTGAAGCAATAGATATGTTTAAAATATTTTCTACAGAAATTGAAAATCAGTTTAATAAGAAAATAAAAAGATTTCGGAGTGATAGAGGAACCGAATATGATTCAACTGATTTTAAAAATCTATATACTTCACTTGGTATTATTCATGAGACGACTGCTCCATATTCACCTGAAATGAATGGAAAAGTCGAAAGGAAAAATAGAACTTTTGCCGAATTAATTGTTACTACGCTACTAAATTCGGGGGCTGCCTCACATTGGTGGGGAGAGATTTTATTAACCGTTTGTCACATTCTTAACAGAGTGCCTAAGATTAAATCTAATTTACCCCCTATGAGATTTTAAATAATAAAAGGCCTAATATTTCTTATTTACGCGTTTGGGGGTGCCTTTCTTATGTACGTATTCCTGATCCTAAAAGATCTAAGCTTGCTAGTAGAGCTTATGAATGTGTTTTTATCGGATATACAATTAATAGTAAGGCCTACAGATTTTATGATTTGAAAAATCATGTTATTATTGAATCTAATGATGTAGACTTTTTTGAAGATAATTTCCTTTTAAATTGAAGAATAGTGGGGGTAGCTCACTACCTTCTAGCTCTACTTTACCTACTAGTACTGTGTACCATGATACATCAATTGAACCTAAGAAAAGTAAAAGAGTTAGAACCACTAAAGACTTTGGGCCTGATTTTTATGCATACACTTTAGAAGATGATCCATCCACTATTCAAGAAGCGTTATCTTCTTTAGATGCTGACCTTTGGCAAGAAGCCATTAACGATGAAATGGATTCCTTAGAATCAAATAGAACGTGGAACCTAGTAGACCTTCCTCCTGGTTGTAAAACCATAGGTTGTAAGTGGATACTTAAAAAGAAATTAAAACCTGATGGCACTGTTGACAAATACAAAGCACGTTTAGTTGTCAAGGGTTATAGACAACGTGAAAATGTAGATTTCTTTGATACTTATTCTCCCGTTACTAGAATAACATCTATACGTGTTTTGATTGCCCTGGCTTCCTTGCATGATCTTGTTGTGCATCAAATGGATATTAAAACCGCTTTCCTTAATGGAGAATTAGAAGAAGAAATTTACATGGAACAACCTAAAGGATTCTTTATTACAGGCCAAGAACAAAAAGTATGCAAATTAGATAAATCCCTTTATGGTTTGAAAGGCTCCTAAGCAATGGCATGAGAAATTTGATGCATTGATTATTGCAAATGGATTTAGAATTAATGAAAGTGATAAATGCATTTATTATAAGACTGAGAATAATGCTTGCACTATTATATGTTTGTATGTTGATGACTTGCTTATTTTTTGTTCTAATATCCATGTAGTTAATAATGTGAAATCCATGCTATGTGAAAATTTTGATATGAAGGATTTGGGAGAAGCCAATGTAATTTTAGGGATTAAAATTACTAGGACGGAAAAGGGACTTTCTTTGGATCAATCTCATTACATTGAGAAGATTCTAAGGAAATATAATTACTCAGATTGTAAACCAGCATGTACTCCATATGATCCTAGTGTGAAGTTGTTCAAGAACACTGGAGACAGTGTTAGACAAACTGAGTATGCGAGCATCATTGGTAGCCTTCGATACGCTACTGATTGCACTAGGCCCGATATTGCTTATGTAGTGGGGGTACTATGTAGGTTTACTAGCAGTCCTAGTATAGAGCATTGGCATGCTATTGAGAGGGTCATGCGTTATTTAAAAAGAACCATGGACCTAAAGTTACACTATCAAAAGTTTCCCGCTGTCCTAGAAGGATATAGCGATGCTAACTGGAATACCCTGTCAGAAGATTTCAAGGCCACAAGTGGATATATTTTCAGCATTGCTGGAGGTGCAGTTTCTTGGAAATCTAAGAAACAGACCATTTTGGCCCAGTATACGATGGAGTCTGAGATGATAGCACTAGCTGCTGCTAGTGAAGAAGCAAGCTAGCTGAGAAGCTTTCTTGTAGATACCCCTCTATGGGAGAGACCGATCCCAGCTGTCCTTATCCACTGCGATAGTACCGCGGCTATTGCAAAAGTTCAGAACCGTTACTATAACGGTAAGAAACGACAAATTCATCGTAAACACAGCACGGTTAGAGAGTTACTCTCCAAAGGTGCTGTAAGAGTGGATTATGTGCGGTCTGAGAAAAAATTGGCCGATCCTTTGACGAAAGGACTAACGAGAGAGAAGGTGCTTAACACCTCGAAAGGGATGGGGTTAACGCCCAACGAGATTTGAGTCACTGTAATGGTAACCCAACCTATGGACTGGAGATCCCAAGAAATAGGTTCAAAGGGTAAATAACAAGTTACAAGTGATAGTTTAGAAATCATGTAGTATTATCTCATCCCTATAGAGCATGATATCTTGAAGCGGCGAAAAGGTTGAGCATCTGCTCTTAATGGGTTCTATAGCTCTATGTGGAGTGGGGTACCAATGCTATAAGAGTACTCTTGATAGACTCACCTATGTGAATGTGGAAGAGAGGTCGCTTCCTATGGAATTTTGGGCAAATTCTCTAGAGCATTCACTAACCGGGATATAAGCACATGGCCATAACGTGCTGGCTTTTGGACTACACTCTTGGGGATAGTGTGTGTTGTGAGAGTTCAAAACTACGAGTTACTCTAGTATAGTCTGAAACACAAACACTACGTAAAGGTTCAAATTGAAAAAATACCTTTACTTATGCACTGTCCTATGGGATATGCTCGATGAAACAATTTTTCCTGAAATACAAGTGGGGGATTGTTGGAGCTTTTGTATTTAAAGAAAAAAATTAAATCAAGACAAGGTGATTTAATGTGATGTGATGTTTGATGTGATGTTATCCCAAGTCCCACATAGGAGAGATATAAAACCTTTCATAGGTTTTTATATGAAAGAATTTGCTTAAGGGCTTGAGCCCTTTGGGCATTACACTTTTGTGTTATTGGGTGAGGACTTGGATGAATGTGGTTCCCCACACGCGAGCTCAACGACCGACCGACCCGGTCCGGTCCGGTCTCGGGCTCGGGCTTTGGGCTTGTGTAGTGTATTATCTTTTTATACAAAATACATTTAAAGAATTTTATTTATTAAATAAAAATTAAAAGGGGGATAAGGCTCCCATATTTTCTTCCGCAATCTCCTCTGCACGCTCCCTTGATTTCCTCCAACACGCTCCATTAATTCCCTCCGTGTTTTCTTTCGGTTTTTTCGGAAAGCTGTTTTTTGGTCACAACACTTTCCCCTTTAAACGGATCAAAATAGCTTTCAAAATATATACACAGACTGAACCAAAAGCCAACGGAGAGATCCATCTACAAAAATATTTTTCGACAGAAAAATATTTTTAGCCTCCGGCGGTAGAAAAATTTTCCGATCCCGAGCAATTAAAAGAGTGTTATTGTCAAGCGATCGAAAGCGTGCACATCGATCGTACAGAGAGTTTCTGGGTTGTTTCATCCTGGGGATGGCGTGGCATATTCAGAACTGCTAGCACAATTCCGGCCAGAGCCGCGAAACATTTTAAAGAGAGCGACTTAGTCCGCGACTCAACCCGGTGTACTCTCTACCTAATCTATTCTTGATTATGCTGTTCATATTTTCCAACAATACCTGATAAAATTCGTGAAATTTACGAATTCTAACCAAAAATGGCATATTTGTGAAGAAGATATGTCTAGAAATGATTGAAACCTGAATTCAGGAAAGTCGAGCACATGTAGCCATAATGGAATTCAAATATATTTTATAAATTAATCGTCCTTCCAATTCAAATATTCTGTTTCTAGGAATTTCATTCATGCCTATACCAACTCTTTTGATAACTATTTTCCTTATTTGATATACTTTATTGCTGGGCCAGCAAAAAGGAAAAAAAATAAAAATTCATAATAAATTGGCATTTAAATATCAAAATTTTGAATTGGACTTGAGGTGTTGTAATCAACCAAATTATGCGCTTTACTTTTGCTTCCCATAAATTATTAGATTAACTTAACAAGTAGAAATCGAAAGTTTCATTCACCAATCTAGAAAAAGAACATTGTATGCAAATGATAATTGCAAAATTATCAACTTACATATTTCTTTAGCATATATAGAAAACAATTTGATGTCAAACAGAAACCCAACCATTTACTTATTTAAGAAACTTTTTTCGATTCGTAAACTTCAAACAAACGTTGATTGAAAGCAAACTTTATAAAAAAGAATAAGCTGATTAAGCCGGGTTTGATTCAAACTGCCTAGCACAATTTTGGTTTGGAAAAATATTAACAGATATTCGAATGTTTAGTAATATAAATATAAATATAAATAAATATATATTATTTCTCTAAATAAATAAATAAATATTCATTTAAACAAATAAATTAGGAAAATATAATATTACCAAATATTAAATAAGAAATATCTATTGCAAATAAGAAATATATATATTCAAATATTTAAACATAAATTGGGAAAATAGAATATTAACAAATATTGAAATATATATTACATGTGAAATAAGAAATAAGAAATATCTTTTACAAATATATAAAAATATTTTTCACATATATGTTAAAATTAACCACAATAGATGTTACAAATATTGTAATAGTATAATACTAGGGTATACCCGTGCCGTCCGGCACGATAAAAAGAATAAAAAATAATAATTAGATAAAATATAATTACGTGCAAAATATGAGGATTGAAGATGTGTATGATTGTATATTACTTATGATTGAAGATGTGTATGATTGTCTTACTTGTTCAATTAGATCTCAAATCGCATCGACCGTTTTATAATGTAATGATATTATGAGTGTATTTAAAAGAGAAAAAAAATATTATATCCAAGGCAGATCGAATTGTAATATAAAAAATTATCGCCCTAAAATTACTTCGATCCTTTTATATTGTAATGGTGTTATTAGTATATTTAAAAGAAAAAATATTATATTTGTGGTAAGTTGGACACTAATATAAAAAAAATTCACCCCATATTCGAGGTAGGTTGGACACTTATTTTTAATTTTATTTCAGTATCTTTTATTCATTGGGTAATATTTTCAATAACTAATGGATTTGTAAATTTGATGAGAGAGAAATGTATATTTTCAATAACTATTATATTTGTAATGTTTTATAAGTTTTATATGCCATTATATTTGTAATGTTTTATAACTTTTCTCTTGAATTTTTTTATACATAATTTAATAATCACAATGGATCTTGTTTTGTAGATGTTGATGAACATATTTCAAATATATAAATTTTATTAAAGTTGAATTTGTAAATTTAAAGTTATGGCATTTAAAAGTTTTCTTAAAATTTGATGAGAGAGAAATGTTGTAGAAAAGTAGAGAGATGTAAGAGTTATATTTGCGTATATGTTTAGTGTGTGAGTAAATATTAAGTTAATTTGACATCTTGCTGTGAGATATAAAAATGATCTAATGGTCTAAAAGTGTTAACACCATTACAAATTAATATGAGACGTTAGATTGATTTATTATTTTATTGCAAAAAATCCTTATTTTATAATATAGATAATATAGATATATACACATATACATATATATATATATATTAATGCTTTAATACAAAATATTTATTCCAAATAATTTTCACATGTACAATATCAGTAAAAATACTTATTATATTATTAATAATTATCTATTACAATATCTATTATATAATACATTTGAAAATATTAAAATTAAATCTATTACAGTAAATATTTGTAAAACTCTTTAATTTATTAAAACTTGATACTAAAGTAAAAAATTATGTGGAATTATGAAATCAATAACAATACAAGTTAGCTTAAGATATATGTAAAATCTATTAAATGAATTAAGTATCTAATTAATCAAAAAAATACTTAGTATTTTCAAGAAGCTAAAACTAGTTATAAAATATTTCTTAAAAAAAGGGTTATGAAAGACACGTATATTTACATTTTTTTTGAAAGGATGTATATTTACATGTTTAGAAAATAATATATTTCAAAACATAAATGCATTTTTCCTTAATATACTAATCAATTATGATCCCTAAAATTATGTATGTTATCATTCCTCCCTAAAATTATGTCACATATCTTTCCTAAAATTCACTCAAAGGGTATTCCGGTCATTATAGCACAAATGTGCTGCCGGATTAAAACCACATTACAAGTATCTTGGGTCATAAAATTTAGTACGATTAAAACCCCACTCTTTAATTTTTCATCTAAAGTTAGGTAATCCTTAATACTATATAGTTTAAATTATGGGGGATAAATCCTAGCTTTCTATAAATTTTAAGCAGCCTCAAGTGAACAACGCGGCCAATTCGGCCTGCTCAAAGTCAGCTAAACCAGCCCATTTGCCAAACCTAATTGAAGGATATCATGATATATTTTTTCAATTTTTAAATTTAATCATATTGAGGAAAAAAAAGATTGTCCAATTAATGTTTTTCTAGGAAAAAATGAAAACTCCACAGCTTTGGGCAATAACCCCCAACAATAAGCTATATAATCTAAAATTATTTGACAAATTTTGTGCTAAATATGGTCATGTGTAATACATGAACAATCAAAGGATGATGTTTTTCACTTTTCTAGCTAAAGGTCATAACAAACGGTAATTATACTATTTAATTACCCAATAACTTTTTAGCCGAGCGCAAGTAGTTTTTATTTGGGTGCCGGTAAAAGCATCCTTAAAAATCAATTTCAACACCTATTTTTTAGGCACCCGTATTTAAATTTTATTCTTATAAAAGCACCCGTATTAGTTAGAACACCCTATTAGAATAACACATATATTCAACAATTCAAAAGTTTGATCTCCCAGTCATCTATAACTATGCATATTCATCTAAAATGGAGGATGCAAATCTCACATGGAGAAAGCAGACATATCTCTGCAACATGCTAGACATAGAAAGCAGTCAGCAATGAGAAGAACTAGCTTCAATCCACAATGATGGTATTGAATGAGAAAACTCCAAAAGAGACATATACATATGTGTATATCTCGTTTCAAGAAGTGTGTTGTCATTGAACCACCTTGTGAAATATCAGAGTGCCTTCAAAATATAACTTTTTATTTCAATGATTTTTATTAAAAGTAAAAAGGTGTTTAAACTGAATTTTAAGGGTGTTTTTACCAACACACTTTTGATTTTTATTATCTTATTTTTATGCATTTTTCCAATTTTTAAGCCCAAAAATAAATTGTAAGTCCATGTATTAGAGTGCACAAGTTCCACAAAATAATGTCAATAACTTGGGCCTCGAAATCAATGAACTAAAGCATATATTCATCCAATTTGTATTCTTCTAAATAATTGTCAATTACAGGTTTTCCACTAGAAAAATCACATCTATTATAAAAAGTGTACTAAAGAGAAGTAAACATAACAAAATATATATACAAGTATTATCTATGGACGAAAAAGTAAAATATATATCCCATTGTGTAACGCCCTACTTTTAGTTTAGAAAATTTTCCCCACAAGCCATATTCTACATGTTATATATATATTCAAACTTTCATGAGTGATCATTAAGCATTCTGGGTGGTCCGAACCCCACTCGTCGTGCTAAACGCGAAATTTGGCTTTTCGCGATTTGTTATTTTTTGCCAATTTTGGACATTCGTAACTTCTTCTTCTCTGACCCTAATTGACTTCTGTAAGCGCCTATAGCTTAATTTTATTGCCCTCTACAAGTTTTGCTTGAAGGCCGAGTTGAATCGAAATCATTTCGAGGGTTAAAACAGGCCTCCGAAAGTGATTTTTGAAAAAAAAATGAGGGGCTTTAGGTAGGTGTCCACTAATCAATCAGAGGTAGCTCTGATCGATCTGTTGCTCCAATGGGTTTTGAACCCTTTCTTCTCCATTTTATGTTCATTCTTTCCACCCTTTTTCACCCCACTTGGTTCCATTTCATAATGGAGCTAGAGAGAAGATGAGAGAAAGCTTGAGAGGGATTCATATGTGTGTTCCTCCATAGTTCTTTCTCCATACAAGATCATCATCACCATCATCATCTTCCTCCTCAATTTTCCTTCCTCCATTAATGAGGGTTTGAAGCTCTACTTTAGGGATTTCTTAATTTCTCGGATTACGGCTCAATCCACCGCTCTTAACCTCAAAGATTTTCTTGATTAAGGTGGGAATACTAGTACTCTAACTTGTTTTCAAATTATTATGTGATGCATTTTGATTTTACAATAGAAATTAGGGGTTTTCTTATAAGCTTGTTGTTGTGCACATACAAGGGGTTTCAGACATAGATTTATTACTAGTTTTCTTGATCTAGACATGCTTTTGTTGTGATTTCATGTTTTTTTTGTGAGAATCTCATTATAAGCTAGAGTACTATAAGCCCTAGTGACTATTTGCTAGCGCATAGGCTTATATACCTAGTCTATTGAGATATATATATATATATCATGTAATGGCCTAAATAGAGGAATTACCCTAGATATAAATTCTATTATACTTGGATAATAACTTGGTACCCTAGAGACGATGCGTATTTGTCCCTGTGTACATTATTGGGTTGATAAGGGATTAAATTTATAAGTGCGCAAGGATTTTCATGTTGTCACTTGCCTCCCTAAATTTCACCTTAAAGCCTCTATTTATATACACTAGTGCGTTTAGTTAGCATCTGTGTACGACTACATAGAGGTTGGAATAAATTTAGTATATGAGATGGGGTCATACACATCTTATGTTTGCATAATGTTGATAATGTATACATGCCATTAAGTCTACTAATGTCGTGAAATTGGTAGAACCCCACCATTTTTGGTGACAACCTTTCCATGTTTTCTAATGTAGCTATACACTGGATAAATATTAGGTTTGATACATGATTTCACTTATAAACATTATGATGATTGTATCCATGAGATGCATACGCTATTAAATGGGCTAATTGTTTCATTAATGTTATTAGCAAGCAAAGAGTTTATTACAAAAATATTACTAGTCCATTTATTGGAACTATTCAGGTACTCTGTGGATATAATCATGTGAAGGATATTAGTCCCCTCAATGGCACATATACATTAGATACATCTATAGTTGGAACAATTACCATAGTCAGTGAATCTAGCTATTGACCACATATGCGTTTTGGTGCACGAAACTATATAAGCTTTTGGCAAACTAATATATGATTTGAGATCTATATATGTGTACGAATCAGGATATATATATATATATGTGTGTGTGTGTGTGTGTACATGGGTGTGTGCTATAAATAAGTATATTCTTTGGGATGATACTTTCTATTGATTTCTTGCTTTTGTAAAGCACTAATGGTTCATATGGTTGACTTAGCCTTAGCGGCTACATACCCTGATTCGTGTAGAAGGATCTTGCTTTTAGAGCAACATACTCTATTGTTTGTAGGGAGACAGGCGGCATACCCTATACCATCTAGGTGGTCCACGGGGGGACCCAGCCTTAGGGGCTTTTATTGCGATCACTGTGCATAATTGATGTGATCCAGCCTAGCCAAGAAATTAGCCTTACGTTCTTGCGTGTTCTCACGACCGGCTGACTGAAGAATTTAATTATTTGTTTTATATTTCTTAAAGCCCAAGGATTATAGATAATTATTTCCTAGAGTTATTATTATTTTAGAATTATTTTGGGCTTATTTTAGAGTGTTTAAAATTAATCTCCTTATTGTGGTAGGAATATTCTAGGTGATATTATTTTCCTTTTCTAAGTAGAAAATAGTTTCCTTTTTGAATTAGGATTAAGGCTTTACTTACTCCTATTTAAAGGAGGCACATTATTGTTTTATTAAGAAAAGTTTTGTCGATTAATAATATTGAGAGTTTTCTCTTTGTATGTTGAACATGTTGAATTGATTAATTTGCATGTTCTTGACTTATCAATCTAGTAACCACACTAGATTGTGGCATCATTCATTATACCGAGGTTCGCGCTTCTTTAAGCGTTGGGTTGAGATTTTTGCCTTCCATCTTTTGACGTATTCCAAGGTTCTTGCTACATTCGTAGTTCAAGGGTTGATGATCCATTAACCCGGCTAGAAAAGACGATCCGACTTTGTGTCATTGGTCTTAGAGCAAACTTTTATATCCAGGTTTTCTATCTTTTAATTCTTGTGTTTTCAATTCCAAATTCCTAATCTTGGATCTTGTGATTTGTTGATTCCATATCTTTATGTTAGGGTTCATAAAAAAAAGAAGTTAAGATTGGATTGTTTTTTTATCAAAATCCCGCAGAGCTGTCAAAATTTGTGGTTTTCACTATCAAAATGATATCGGATCGTCCTGATTTTCTGCCCAATTATTGTAAAATTGCGTGCCGAAAAACATATCCAAAAATCAGCCCGATCCAACGGTTACATCAAAAGTTATTTTTGTTTTACGATAGAACCTGCATTGAAAAAAAAAAGTGCTGTGAATAGTAAAAAAAATTATTGAAATTTTCTTTGTTGGAAGAAACCTAGAATCGAATTTTGATTATTGTTAGGGTTTGTTTACAAATATTGTTGCATTGAAGTTTTAATTATGGAGGTTTAAATATTTCAAAAACCCTAGATTATTCATTGATATACTTCTTGTTAGGTTTTAATCTTGTGATTTTGGTCCACATAAATTTCGTTTGGTTGGGAAAAATCTAGAAAGTCATAGGATATTGGATTTGCGTTAATTAGGGATTTGTTTGTTACCATCGTTTGAAAATTCTACTTGCATATTTTAGCAATTTTAGAAATTCGTTTGGCTCATTAGTTTTGCTAGAATTTGGTTTCTTTAATTTTGGTATAACATTGTTAAACGCGTCTAAATCTAATTGTTGGGTTTTGCGATTGGTTGTTGAGGATTTATGATATTCATATTATTTAACTTGTTTTGGTGCTCCAAAGAGAAAATTGTGTGTATATCAATACTTTGAGCGACAAATACGAGCAAAAAAAATCATAGTGACATCAATTGAGCAATACACGAAAGGGAGTGTGGTGAGAATTATCTTTATTGCACTAATCTTTGTTTTGCAACAAGTATGCCTTGTCTAAACTTTGAATATGGAGAAAGGTGGCTTCAAGAGCAGATTAAACACGATAGTGCGCGATTAAAGCAATTAGAAATTGAACGGCACATGCGGTTGAATAAGGCTTCTAAAGAGAAATTGAAAAGTAAGCCTCGTAAAGTTTAATTTGAAGATGAATGGGATTTGGGTGTTACTAATAGAAGACATGGTGGTGAGATTGGATAAAGTCGGGTTCGAGACAATAATATGGGTAGTAGTAAGAAGAAGGTTTCTTTATTTGATGATGAATTTATTTGTAGGTTTGAGGAGATGTTTGCCGAAGCCTATGAGCAGTCTAAGAAGAGGGGCAGCCTAGAGCTAAGTCAAAGTCTGAATACAACTTTTGGCGAACCAAGTCAATTGAAAGAAGAAAAGAAACGAGCCATATCTAAGCCGCCATTGGAGAATAAGACGGAAACCAATGAGATCGAGGAAATTGAAGTGACGGCTGAAGAAGGTGAGTTGTGGGTTGAAGTTTTAATTCCAAGCTTGAAAGAAGAGGAAGATGAAGAAGTTTTAGTGCAAGTTGAAGAACCACAAGTGCAAGCACTTTCAGCCGTAAGTGTGGATATGGGTGAGAACTGCATCAAGGGAGGCCAATTGATTTTAATTGAGGGGCAAGTCAATGAGCAAGAGACTTCAACTAATGTTGCTGATTTGGATAATATTTCTACCGAGGAAGAAGATGATATTCGAACTGAGTTGAAGATTGACAATGTTGAGCATATTGATTTAATTGGAGTGGATCGCTTTGATGTCCATTCAAACTTTATGATATTAGATTTATTCAACAAGTTGCGGAGGATCGCATTGTAATATGGTTTAAATTTCGAGAAGTTTTGCTTTGTAAGGAGAATCAAGCGTCGAAGATATTCAAAATATTTGTTTTCATGGTAAGGAAGAACAGAATTATCTCATGTTGAGTTTCGACGGAAGAATGGAAAGTATTCAAAATACTTATTCAATTGGCATGGGAGATTCCAAGTTCCAAAGCAGTGTCCGAACGCCGAAGTTGTTAAAGACTGGCTGAATCAAGGAATGGGTAAGTGATGTGATCCAGGCTAGCACAAGCACGAACTTGATTAAAGCATTAATTGGTAGGGTCCGTAGTGGTATTGGATGACCTTGGAGCATACTAGTACGTGCGCAGTTAAAGGATTTAAGCATAGTTAAACATGGAAGTCATGGAGCGCGCAAAGTCAATTATTATTTTAAGTATTTTTAATTATTAGTTCTATTATTTTATTATTCAATTAGGAATTAGATTAGTAGTTTCCTAGTTAAACATGGAAGTCATGGAGCGCGCAAAGTCAATTATTATTTTAAGTATTTTTAATTATTAGTTCTATTATTTTATTATTCAATTAGGAATTAGATTAGTAGTTTCCTTTTTGAATAAGTTTCCTTATTATTAATTTCCTTATTGCATTAGGAATATTCTAGGACTTATTATTTTCCTTTTCTAAGTAGGAATTAGTTTCCTTTTTGAATTAGGATTAAGGCTTTGTTTACTCCTATTTAAAGGAGGCACATTATTGTTTTATGATGAAGCTTTGATGATTAATAATATTGAGAGTTTTCTCTTTATGTTCTCTAAGAACATGTTGAACATGTTGAATTGATTAATTCAATTATTCTTGACTTATCAATCAATTCTCCACCAATTGATTGTGGCGTCTTCGACTATACCGAGGTTCGCGCTTCTTTAAGCGGTGGGTTGAGGTTTTCGCCTTCCATCTTTCGACGTATTCCAAGGTTCTTGCTACGTTTGTAGTTCAAGGGTTGAGGATCCATTAGCCTGGCTAGAAAAGACGATCCGGGATCGCGTCATTGATTAATTTGCGTGTTCTTGACTTATCAATCTAGTAACCACACTAGATTGTGGTGTCATTCATTATATCGAGGTTTGCACTTCTTTAAGCGTTGGGTTAAGATTTCCGCCTTCCATCTTTCGACGTATTCCATGGTTCTTGCTACATTCGTAGTTCAAGGGTTGAGGATCCATTAACCTGGCTAAAAAAGACGGTCCGGGTTCGCGTCAACCGTAAAGTAAATCCTAAATGTTTGATACGAGATAGAAGAGTATATGATTGTTGTTAACAAATTAGTGCCTACGTGTGTTTTACAACTAGACTTATGATCGATACAACTATTTTACTTGTATCGTTACGATACATATATTATTGTATTTTGGGGATGGGATGGTATTTGGTATGCATTACATAGATCATACTTTTGTAGTTATTTTGACAAGAGTACTACTTATATGTATGTATATATATATATGTGGAAATGGTATAAGTATATAAACAAAGTTCGAATTACTTTCATTACTCCACGTTGCATGTGCTTCCCAACGTGTACTCTAGTATAAAAGCCTTATAGTTCCTACTGAGCCCGTGTTTGGCTCACTCCCATTTTTCCAAAACAGTTTTGCAGGTATTCTTCGCAGGATGGCGCGTGTGTGAAGTCTAGAGACCTCTAATAAACTTTAGACATTTGTAGTCGTCCGTGGACGACTTAGTATTCATGAACTGTATGTATTCAAACATTTCGTAGACCTATCATTCTATATGTATTAATTTATAAATCTTTGTATGTGATGTGAAACTTTTATTTCAGACTAGGACCTCGTTGGACGATGTAGACACCCCGATCCGTGACCCCCGCAAGAACCCTAACGACCTTCAAGGACTACTATTTTTGGGCCCGGGACCCACCCGAGCATCCGAAACTACCCCGAAAGGGTTTGTTGGCCAATAAATCTGATTTTAAGAGAGATTGTCGCACGACATATCACATTGTCGCGCGACAATCACTGATATGTCGCGCGACAATCCCATTATGTCGCGCAACAATCCCCCCTGACACCAGACCATCCACTCTTTGACACATCAATCTGTCAGAAACATCACTTCAGCCGTTTGTCGCGCGACATATGCCCTTTTTGGAGAAGTGTCGCGCGACAATCTTCCCCGAGCAGTATAAATAGGCCAACACCCCCCAAGGGTTCAAGGCAGCAACTTGGGATTGAAGAATTCTAAATTTTAAATTTGATTTTCTAGTCTTTTATTGAGCATTCTCTATTATCGTCTTATTTCGGAAGAATTATCGAATCTATTCTCGACACTCGACTTGTCCCGTCTCTGGAATCGAATTCTCGAAAATATCTGAAGAATGAAAAGATCATCATCGCCGGAAATCTCTTCGCCGTATTATATTTTCTTTCTTATTACTATTCTCGTCGGGAAGGTAAAGAAAGTCTCTTCTAGTATTTAACATTAAATATCTGTGTACTTGTTTTATTTCCGTTGTTTTGTCCGCGTTTTATTTGAATAAACTTATTGCCAAGTTACAAATAGTCTATCGTTTCAAAACAAGAGACCTTGATAAAACCATTTGCAAAACCAGAAGAGTAAGTACATTACCATTCGGATAAAATCCTGTTTTCAAAACCCGGACCGGTAAAACTTATTTAGGAATTAAAAATCCGGTATATCTTATATGTTTCATAGATTGTGATACGTCCGATAGAACTCCCCTCAAGAGTTCCAATTCCATATTGAATTAGTTCCACTATAAGATCCAAACTTTTTCCAAAACAAAGCAAAACTCGAGAAAACCGGCATTATCCGAGAAGTAATACGGGAAACTCCATCTCTAAAGAAAACAACTTTTCGTCACTTGTATTTGCATTTCTCAAAACTAAAACATCGGATCTCGGAACACAAAGGTTTCTATCCCTTTCCCGTTTTTTTTTCCAGAAATTAGGGTTTTCATTGGAAAAGTAGTAGACTATCAGTAAAAACATCTAAGTTTTTCAACATAGAATAAACATATAAGACCACTAGAGACCGAAAGGGCCGAATGGGTGCTTAACACCTTCCCAAACCGTAATATAGTTTCTGAACCCTATAGAATCCTGATTTCGTAGACAAACGTGTAAAGAAAGGCTTAACTATAGCCTTTCCTCTTACATAACCATTTTTGTCCGTTTTCGCATAAAACGTACTGGCGACTCTGAATGAACCACTTTGCATCTAGAAATAGAACATAGGGACACCTGATATGAATCACCAGAGACACTCCAGCAAATGGAACGACGGGATCCGTTCCGACGTTTCAGACACCCAGCCGAACTGGGACGAGACCCGGGGGGTCGCATTTGCGGATTCTCACAGTGGCGACTCTGCTGGGGACGCCAGAAAACTAGACTCTTATATGTGGAATTTTGTTTATCTGATTGAATACTTGCTTTTACTGCTTTTCCTATTTATGTTAATTGATTGAGAAGAAACATTTTTCTAAAAATCGGAGTTTTTTCAAAATACGTAATCAAGATAAATGATATTTGTGAAACCAAACTTTCGAACTTTACACGCACTTTCACAAATCATGCATTAGTCCTACGAGTGTGAATTTACCCCAAAACCTCGACAGTATTATAAGTGAGTAAGGGAGTTGGCTTGCTTAGGCCAACATAAACCGAAAGCATTTACTTTCACTCTACTTGGCCAAGTACGCCCCCGAGGTATATCGAGTGACGAGAACACTCACGTACTCGGGAAGTATATCAAAAGGCTCTTGCACGTACCCGCCCTTGGGGTATATCGCAAGGTCTTGCCAAATAGGAGGGAGCCTGAAGCCTTAACCGTTCGTACACCTGCGCTGCATATAAGATCGAGTCGAGTTAAAACACTTGTCAAACAACCGTAGGGGATGTACCACCTTACGGCTTACTTTCCAACACCTATTTAAAATTCGAGGCTCTTCTCGGCAATTTTTAGTGGCTCTTTTGGCAAAAATCGAGTCGCATCACAGTCTTCCTTAATCTTCGCCACGTGGTTTCATCTACAGCGACGACAGACTGGAAGGTTGGGCCGGTCGAGATCATACCGGAAGACTAGTAAGGCCAAGCACACCTGAAATGACCGATGAACGCGAGAACCGAGAGACAGATCAGAGCCTAGCCGAGGCGTCTGCACCTCAGCCGACTTTAGCCGAGATGCACCGTCTGTTAACGACCGTCAGCATGAACCTAGCAAGCCTCACAAGCGAGCAACAGAATACCTGAGTCTGAGTAGAGGAATTGTCAGCCGTACGGACCGCACCACCGGGGTTTGAACGACTACCACCGAATCGAGATCAAGGGCAGTCATCGCAAGTGCTCCCCCTGGTTCCAGGAGCCAATCCCCCCCAAACGGGCCCCGTCATGGCCGGTCCCGTTCAAACCGATCCTAACAATCAAAACCAATGGGCCCCGGATTTAGGCCCCACTTACCAACAACAAGAGCCACCCATCATCTGGCCACAACCTCAGCAAGGCCTCGATCCCCAATACCAACCATGGCCACAAGTCCCCGCAAGACCTATTCCACTACCGGCCCCAGTAGCCCCTCCCAATGAATACCCAGACATCAACCGACTCCGGGCAGTGTATGCGGAATCGGTTATAGCTCGGGAACAGCCCGACGAGGTGTCAAGAGAGAGCGAAGAGATGAAGAAACTGAAAGAGCAGATGAAGGTTCTGCAAAGAGGTATTTCTCTAATAAAAGGGGCAGACGAGATCACAGATATGAACGCCTTCTCCCTCTACCCAGAAGCCAGACTACCTCAGGGATTCAAGCTCCCTTCTATCACCAAATTCACAGGGACCACACCCCCCAAAACCCATCTCCAATCCTACATCAGATCCATGCAAGTGTCCGGCTGTGGAGAGCCGGAGCTGGCTCAGGCCTTTCACATGACTCTCACGGGGGCCGCCCTGAGATGGTTTTTTGATCTGGAGAGACACTACACGAAAACTTGGGGGGATATCGTCAAGGAGTTCATGACCAAGTACGGGTCCAACGAGAATTTGGAAATTACCTGTAAACACCTGGAAATGGCCAAGCAAGGCGAGAAAAGAGCTTCAGCGACTTTGTCACCCGCTGGAGAGAAATGGCCTCCCAAATGTCCAAGCGGCCCGATGAAGAAGAGCAGTTGGAGATCATACAGAAGAATTTTACTCCAGCTGTATTGAACTGCATGGGAAAGCATGTATTCCCACACTTCAGAGCCCTGTTGAGTATGGGGTCACAAGTAGAGGAAGAATTGGCCAAGAAGGCAGAAACGGATACCAAGAAAGCCTCTTACACCGGAGAAAGACAGCCACTCCAGCCGTAAACCAACTAAGCTCATACTCGTATCAACAAAACCCATTTCAACAGTCACAACAAGTCCTTCCAATGAGTTGGCCTGCACAAGGAGACTCTTCGAGCACCGAGGCCAAGAAAAGGAGAAATTTCTGCACCCTTCCCACTACCCTGGTCAAAAGCCTGGAACTACTCCGAAAGGCCGGACTAATCACTCCGCTCAACCCGCGCCCGCCACCAAACCCTATTCCCAGCACCTGGAGAATGAATGAGAACTGTGCATACCATCAAGCAGCAGGCCATGACACGGAACGCTGCTTGGCTCTTCGCCATCGTATCCAGGAGCTTATTGAAGCTGGAACCATCCCCGCACCCGGCGGGCCCAATGTTACCAACAACCCCCTTCTCAATCATATTCCACCTGCGGGAATTAACGCCTTGACCACTGATGAAGAAGGCTTTGACCCCGTAGGACTTATTCGGGATGACCCAGCCTATAAGGCGCCCGTTATGCTACCGGCAAAAGCGCAAGTTGCCCCAGGCCTCAATCCGATAATCGACCAATGGATGGCCAAGATGAACTTCCTACCTGGGCAGGGCTTAGGAAAGACAAATCAGGGGATCTCGCAACCACTCATAATCAAAACCAATCCCGAAAAATCTGGGATAGGATGGACCCAGGAGAAGAAGGGACAGCCGTGGAAACCACGAGGCCCCCCTAAGGAGACAATCTGTACGACAGAAACCTCCCCCGGGACTTTCAGTTGGTCGGAAGAGCTAGAGACATCAGAAATCTCAGAAGGATCAGACCCATCATCCCTTTGGATACAACAGATTACCCGCTCAGGAAGGGTATACCAGCCACCATCGATGGATGCCGAGAAATCACCACCTCCTAAGGAAATAGGAGAAGACCGGGTACTGGAACAGTTGAAGAAAACTCAGGCACACATCACCATTTGGGGCCTCTTGGTTGCCTCCAAACCTCACAGGACCGCCTTTATCAAACTCCTTGACGAGGCCGTCATATCACTCGATTCCACGCCAGAACAACTGCCAAACATGATTGGGTCACTCACAATCCAAAGAAGTCTGTCATTCTCAGATGAAGACTTATCTCCATTAGGGAGGAAACACAGCCTGGCTCTCCATATCACTGTCCGGACCTGAGGGAAAATCTTGCCGCAAGTCCTCATCGACAACGAGTCAACCATAAACGTCTGCCCCCTGAAGACCGCCATCCGCCGTAACCGTCAGGGCCTATGATAACACCAGGAGAGCCGTTTTGGGTTCTCTAAAGCTTGATCTCATGGTCGATCCTGGAAACTTTTCAGCCGACTTTCAAATCATAGACATTCCCTCCAGTTTTAACCTACTGTTGGGAAGGGCATGGCTACACGACATAGGAGCACTCCCCTCCTCCTTACACCAAAAGATCAAGATACCGTTTGAAGGGAACAAAATCACCGTCCAAGGAGATCCTGAAAGGACCTTGGCAGATCTGGAGTTACCTGTTTTGGGCATCGGGAGTCAGAGTATACAGCTAGGAGGCTTTTCCTACGAGCCTCAAGTACAAACTCTCAGCACCTAGATAATCGAGTATCTTCCCCCTGACAATATCCCCGGTCTCAGCACCAAGATCACAAATATGCTAAGAATGATGAAATACTTACCTGGAGCCAGTCTGGGAATGGGACAGCCGGGACTACTTCAAGCCTTGGAACCAGTAACGAGGTACGAAAGGGAAGGTTTGGGGTACCAACACACTAAAGAAGACAATCAAGAAAAAAGGGGTCGAGGGCATTAGTATCCGAGTTTCAGCTCTCTGAACGAGTTTTTTGTCAAAGAAGGAGAGGACTTCCCCTTTTGCGGCTTTCAGGAGCCTTGGAGAAACAGCGACGGAGAGAACCTTCCGGGATGGGAAATCTTCTATGAAGAGGACTTATATATCAAGAAAAACATCGTACACAGTTTCTCTACCAAGTTGACAATCGGGCCGAAGGAAGAAAATGAAGACAAGAAAGATGAGGAGGAAGAAATGATTGGAGATCTCTTCGACATCATGGCTCTGGGGGATAACGAGCCAAAAGAGGACCCTGTACACTGGATATACGCTGATCCAGACTACCAAGGAGAAAGGGGAAGGAGTGAAATTGTAAGGGTGAGAGGTAAGAGTGAGGGTAAGGCTAGGGAAGAGTCACTCCTAGATTTACTTTTTAAACTTGTACCTGTAAACACTATTATCAATGAAGAAAACTCTATTTTGCGTTATCCTGAATGGGAGGAGCAGCGTATACATAGCGAGGAAGGAGACACTCTTGTAATTAACCTCGGGACAGAAAAGGAAAGAAGAGAGGTCCGCATTGGGGCAATCCTAAGTGAGACAGAAAGAGAGGAATTCACACAAACTCTGAAAGAGTATGTGGATGTCTTCGCCTGGTCTTATGCGGATATGCCAGGTTTGAACAGTCAGATAGTCATGCACGAGATACACACCAAGCCATAATTTAGGCCCATCAAACAGAAGTTGAGAAAACTTACGCCAGAATGGTCCTTGAAAGTGAAAGAAGAAGTGATGAAACAATTGAGTGTGGGTTTCTTACGGGTGATCGAGTACCCTTCATTGTTAGCCAACATTGTGCCCGTTCCAAAGACAAATGGGAAAGTCCGCATGTGTGTGGATTACCGAGATCTTAACAAAGCTTGCCCAAAAGATGATTTCCCATTACCCAACATCGACTTGATAGTGGATAATACCGCCAACCATGCCCTGAAATCCTTTGTAGATGGTTTTGCAGGGTATAATCAGATCAAGATGCACCCGGATCACCAGGAGAAAACTGCATTCATCACACCGTGGGGAACATACTGCTACACCGTTATGCCATTCGGGCTGAAGAATGCCGGAGCAACATATCAAAGGGCAGCAACAGCTATCTTCCACGACATGATTCACAAAGAAGTAGAGGTGTATGTGGACGACATGATAATTAAGTCAAAGGAGAGGGAAGGCCATGTTTCAGCCTTACGAGCTTTCTTTGACCGCCTCTGCCAGTACCAGATGAGACTCAATCCGTAGAAATGTATGTTCGGGGTAACCAAGGGAAAACTCCTAGGCTATGTCGTCAGTAAAAAGGGAATCGAGGTAGACCCTGCCAAAGTTCGAGCTATCCAAGACATGCCCGAGCCTCGTACCGAGAAAGAAGTCCGGGGATTTCTGGGTAATTTGCAGTACATCAGTAGGTTCATCTCTCAGCTTACTCAAACTTGCGAACCCATCTTCAAACTCCTGAGGAAGTCTTCACCAGGAGAATGGGATGACCAGTGCCAAGAAGCTTTTGATAAGATAAAGGACTACCTCTCCAGCCCCCCAGTATTAGCCCCACCACAAACCGGACTACCACTAATTTTGTACCTAACCGTCACTGATTCAACCACGGGAGCCATGCTGGCCCAACACCTGACCGATACCCGGAAAGAGCAGGCCATCTATTACATCAGCAAGAAGCTGTCCCCGTTTGAGATAAACTACACACCATTGGAGAAATCATGCACCGCTCTCGTCTATGTAACACAGAAACTACGGCACTACATGCTAGTTTTCTCAGTCATCCTGGCATCACGAATTGATCCATTGAAATACCTCTTCAAGAAACCAGCTCTCTCGAACCGAATGGCAAAATGGTCATTTCTACCCTCCGAATTCGACATCACCTACATGACCCAGAAAGCAGTCAAAGGCAAGATCATAGCTGATTACCTGGCCCACAACCCGGTATTGGGAGACATGCTAAAAGAAGCCGAGTTCCCGGACGAAACCATCATGAATGTCGAGATCGATGAAGACTGGAAGTTGTACTTTGACGGGGCCGCCAATCGAAACGGAAATAGGATAGGCATCCTGTTAGTCTCTCCGGACCAAACTCACTCCCCGGTATCATAATGTCTGGACTTTTTCTGAACCAACAACATGGCCGAATATGAAGCCTGCATACTCGGGTTAGAGATCGCGTTTCAAAGGGATATAAAGAGAATACAGGTATACGGAGATTCAGCACTAGTGGTCCACCAAGTTCTGAAGGAATGGAAGATCAGAGATGAGAAATTAGTCCCTTACCTCGCCCGACTGGAGGATGTCGCGGGAAGTTTCGAGCGTGCGGAGTTTTACTATGTCCCCAGGTCTCAGAATGGTTTTGCTGACGCACTGGTAACCCTGGCATCTATGATCGATATTCCGGAAGGGATGGAAGAAATAACTCTCACAGTACAAAAGAAATTAGGACCAGCACACTGCATGGCCCTTGAGGTAGAGAATGAAAAGGACGGTGACTCAACCGCTTGGTTTTATGACATCTGGAACCTGTTGAAGAACCATCAGTATCCCGAGAAAACAGACAAGAAAACACGGGTCACACTCAGAAGATTAGCATCAGGGTTCATACTTTGTGCTGGAAGATTGTATAAGAGGAACTACGACGGGACTCATCTTCAATGTCTCATCGAAGAAGAATCAGTCAGAATGATGGATCAGATACATGGGGGCGATTGCGGACCTCATATGAGCGGACATACACTTGCCCGCAAAATCATCAGACAAGGTTATTTCTGGTCTACCCTGCAAACTGACTGCGCTAACCACGTATGCCATTGTCACAAGTGCCAAATTTATGCTAAATCCCAGAAGCTTCCTCCAAAAGAGTTGTACAACATGACTGCTCCCTGGCCTTTCGCAACCTGGGGAATCGACGTCATTGGGAAGATCTCGTCCAAAGCCAGTAACGGTAATGAATTCATACTAGTAGCCATCGACTACTTCACCAAATGGGTAGAAGCCGAGTCTTTCCAGACCCTTGACGCGAAGAAAGTTGCCCAATTCATCAAAAGGAATATTGTCTGCCGGTATGGGGTCCCACACGAGATCATCTCGGATAACGGCACCCATTTCGAAGGAGAAGCTAATACAGTCATGGAAGAATACGGTATTACCCGACACAGGTCTTCGCTATATAGGCCACAAACTAATGGGGCAGTTGAAGCCGCCAACAAAAATCTGAAGAATATCCTAAGCAAGATGACCGACACCTGCCGGGACTGGCCGAAGAAATTACCATATGCATTGTGGGGATACCGCACCACCGAGAGGGTCTCCACCGAGGCAACCCCGTTTTCTCTTACATACGGGATGGAAGCAGTCCTCCCTGTTGAGTTAGAGGTCCCCTCCCTCAGGGTAATGCTAGAGAATCAAGTCAATGAACTGGAGTGGGTCCCGGCACATTATAATGAGCTAGCCCTACTGGATGAAAAGAGATTGAAAGTCGCGTACCACCATCAAGGGTATCAGAAGAGAATCGCTCGAGCATTTAACCAGAAAGTGAGGACTCGGGATATCAATGAGAACGATATCGTATTGAAAGAAATTCGAGACCCAGCCAGAGATCCGAGGGGTAAGTTCGGGCAGAAGTGGACAGGGCCATATATCGTCAAAGAGATTGATACGGGGGTGCCGCTATACTCGCTGATTTGGATGGACAGTTACTGCATTCTCCGGTCAACATGGATCGACTGAAGAAGTATTACCAGTAGATGTAACATGTATAGACAAGAACTACGTAAACCTGAGCCCCAACAAAAATTATGTTGTTTTGAAAAAATCAAAAAGGGGAACGTAGGCAACCTGAGAAGTGACTTCAGGCCCGGTTTAAACTTTGTAAAGAAATTTATTTCCCATAAGCAGTTCTTCATATATTATTAAAGCAGTGGTTCAGAACACCGAAAGTTACAAAGGGGATACAACATACATAATAGACTAAACCCTAGGGGTCGGCCAAACTGGATCCTCAGTAGCCAAATCGATTCGAGCCTCGTCCAAAATCTGGTTCGCAAAAACAATGTTATCATCAGTGGCCTCAGTATCCATGAATCAGAACCACTCCATTTGAAGGGGGTTGTTAATCAGTTCTCCTTCCAGAGATTGCCAGTAAGAGCGGATAATGTCAGCCCGGAGGGGCCGGGTAATACCGAAACGGGCATAGTTGAACTGACGAGTCAGTCGAGCACGCCACATCCTCTCTACCGATAAAGAAACATGCGGGGTCATAAATTTAGACTCAGAGGAGAAGTTGTTTAGACCAAGGGGAACCTCCTGAGGAACGTTAAACTGCCGAAGAAGACGTCCTGGGAGATAAAAGGAGGAAAACCAAAGCCCGCGAAGCCGGACATAGTTCTGACCACCTGTACTAAGCACCGTCTCCCTCAGCTTCCACCAAGGAATGTTCCACCGAATAGCCCGAAAGTTCTCCGAAAACCACACCGTCCAATCAGAGGAAGACATGGTCAAAGCCCCAAAGAGGGGACGACGGAAGAAATGCGTCGGATTATCGAGCCGAACCCCGTTGAAACCCACCGATCGGAAGCGCTCCAGCAACCACATGTATAGTAAACGCGAACTCTCCCTGAAGAAGGGTGAAGCCCCCCTTTGAACATCATCAACACCATTTAGTGTCTCTGCAAGAACGATCGGCACTATAGACTCCCCATTTCTAGCCTGGTAAATCAGGCTCAAAATAGTCGGATCAACACGGGAAGAGCCCGTCACCAGTAACATATCAGAAACAAGGCAGATCAGGTCCGCAGCAGTACGCCCCACGCCGTAAGAGGCCCTATCTTCATAACGATAAAAGAACCTCACCATTTTATGGAGGTCAAGGAGTCCGTCGGTAATAAAACCATCACAGACCGCTTGGGGAATGGCTAACAAAGAAATCAACATATCTCGAGGACCAATTTCTTCTATGGGAACTGCCATTGGGAGACGAACGTCCGAACACAACAGCCAAGAGAACTCCTCTTAAGTCAGACAAAGCTCATATAATCCAAAGCCGAAAAGATGACCTGCAGGACTCCAGAAATACAAAGCACCTAACAGAAAGGAAAAATCGATGGGACGATGGCACCAGCCTGCTAAAGGACTAAAAGCACCGAAGTTCAGACCGTTTTCAGAAGATATCAAAGCATCTCGAGCATTGACGTAAGAAAAATCAGATTTTGTGCGATAAGAGGACATTTTTGGAAGGTGTGGGGATGAAGGAAGGAAGATGGGTGTATTTATAGCAAAAATGAGGGTCCTGTGCCTGTCTGTCGCGCGACAAACCCATGTCCAGGAGGGATTGTCGCGCGACAAACCCATTTAGGGGCACCCTATTTTTGTTTTCCTTACACATAACAGTCATTTTTGCCAAAAGAATCATTTCTGGATGCTTTCTTGTTCTCACTTTGTTCTTTTTGCAGGAAACATAAGTATCACTACGCTACAGGGTATGGCTTCTAAATCGCCAACTCATGTATATATATCATTCACAGACAGAGAATAAAAGTATAATCAGACACAGATAAAGATATTTTATAAATCCAATAAAAGAATAGTTTTTAAGACTAAATATCTATCTAAACATGTCTAAATAAATACATATCTGTCCAAACTAACACTAAATGCAGAAAGGGAAAACTAATCTACTTGAGCACGTTTTGACACGCTCCCACTATCACCCGAGCCCTCCTCGGGAGTAAGATCAATGACTGGGATGCCGGGAACAGGAGGAACTGTCGCCTGGGAAGGCCCCGTAGACTGAACCGGTGCCATCAGGCGGATCACAGAGGATCGGGATCGCCTAGAGGTCCGACTGCTACTCCGCCTAGACTCCGTCCGGGCATGAGAGGAAGTCAAGGGGTCGTCTGGCCGTAAAGAGACGTCAATAGCCCTCTAATAGTCACGCATGTATGCTGGAGGGTCCCGACCGACATACTGGAGCAGGTTCCAGCTGTAGAGGTACTGGGCGTGCCAAGCCCGCAGAGCTGCCACCCGCACACTCACCCTCTGTAAAACATATAAGATAAGAGAGTCAGCACAGTCAAGAGAATAAATAAGTACAGATAAAATCAAGAGAAGGTAAAGAAGGTACCTCGTCACCAGGGCGACCACCCAGATAGTCGAAAGTATCCTCAGGAAGAGGGTACTCCGGGACAGGATATCGAAGTAAACCGGCGCCAATATAAGAGATATCTCTGGGGAGTGGGGGTAGATCTACCCACAAAATAGACGACCCCGCTGGAACAGCTGCAGAAGTAGACCCTCCCTCCTCGCGAATAGGGAACAAAAGAGGACGAGAAGATGAGCCGCCAAGACCTGGAGATCGGGATGGAGGCCCCATGACAGTCGTTGAGAGAGCAGTCAACGTAGCGTAGGTGCGGACCCCTGGAGGATCCACCATGGCCGTCGCCCTCAAAGGAGGCACCCCACTAGAAGGAGTAGTCGCCGCAGCAGGAGGAGTCCGCCCAAACTGCTCGTAATCTGTCCCAAGGTCCGCATGCTCCCAGGACCTCTCAGAAAATCCCGCTCTCCCCTCTGCAGCCTCAGCAGTAGCAAAAAGGACCCCCAGAGACACAGAAGGGCCGGTAGAGAACGCAAAACCCTCAGCGCGGCGCTCCTCCACGGGTGTCGTTTGAGGTGACTGCTCCGGAGCAGCTGTCGTATCACCTCCCTCACCCTCTGACCTACCACCACCCTCGGCAGCAGCAGGAACATCCCTCTCCCCCTCGGGGTCCTCATCCTCAGAATCCAGAATGTTGTCCCTCTGGTCGGGGACAGGT
Organism: Lonicera japonica; assembly: GCA_021464415.1. Lineage (NCBI taxonomy): Eukaryota > Viridiplantae > Streptophyta > Magnoliopsida > Dipsacales > Caprifoliaceae > Lonicera > Lonicera japonica. Next base: position 22,424,202 of record CM038465.1, on the reverse strand, counting down.
GGCAGATGACCCGGAACCGCCCTAGCTAAGTGGGTCTGTCCCCGTATGTAATGGGGATCACCTCCCAATGCCCGATATCTCTCATAGAAGACCCGTCCCTGAGTCCCCTTCGGCTCCCTCATCAGATAACGAGCAGCAAAAGCGGCATAGTCTCCCTCTTCAGTGAACGTCTGGAAACCGAGCCCGTCAACCAAGGCCTGCACCGTCACCGGATCAATCTCGCCTGTCCGCCTCATCAGAACCGGTGGAAATAGTGGAACTCGAGGCCACTGGGCCGGTGTGTGCTGGCGAATAACTCTCTCGCCTAAGTAAAAATGAAGGCCGTACTCATCCCTAATCAACCGCCTAGTCCTCGAGGCGGTCAGGGCACGGCCATACCCGAAATGAAGGCCTAGATCACCCCAGGGGGCCCGCTCAATCTACAAGGAGAACAAAATTTTATCTAAGTTATTTATATATATATTATATTTATTTATTGAAAGGAAAGAGTACTAAAATATTTACCTGCTCCTCCAGCAGGTCATGAACGGCAGCAGCACCGGTCTCTCGAGTCCGGTATATATAAGGAGCCCTATAGTTCCCCGCGATGAATCGGTGGAGAAAGGGAAACTGATCCTCGTTCTCGACGAGGAGATCCACCTGGGCGCGCCCCAGACAGGTATACGCCACAAACCAACTCTGAAGAAGAGACATAAAAAGTATCAACAATAATCAACTGGAAAAAAGTAAAGAATTAGAACGAGGTTAAGGGAACAAAAGTATATATACCTCCCACAGCAGAGAAAAGCCCTTAAGGTTCAGAGCTAAATGGCGGGAAACCTGGTCCATAGCGTCATAGAGGACGGCCAGAATAAAACCGCCCCAATCATAATCAAACATAATACTGAAGTCCCTAAGATAGGGCAACCACCAAAGATGGGCCGTGTCCCCCCCACGGGCCTCAAACAGATCGTGGAGCGTCAGTAGAAGAATGACGCGGGCATACTGGCGCGCCTCCTGACGAGTCATCGGCGCTCCTGAGGCAGCTAATTGGCTCTCTCCGTGGCTAGCCGGGTAACCAAGACGGCCCGAGGAATCGTATCACCGGAACTCCGCCGCTCCGGAAACCATCCTAATGCACCAACGATGCCCTCTGCTGTCAGACGCAGGGGGACATCAATCTGTATAGGGACCCCCCTGAAGGAATCCCGGTCAGAGCAAACAAATCGAGGGGGGTCATCGTCATCGCCCCCCAGCTGCAGTGAAAAGTGTGAGTGGTGTCCCACCAATGGCAGGCCAGAGCTGACACCAACACAGCTGCCCTAGATACCCGCTCCGGGAGGGCATCGAAGAAAGAGTCAAAAGGGGTCGCAAGAAGCAACTCCTGGACAGGGGCCGGTGCCTGTCGCCACTCTAAAGAGATGGTGTTGGGAGAACCCCAATCGCGGCCAACCCACTGCAGACAAAAAGAACGAGTACAGGATTATGAGGGTAAATTATGTAACTTTCCAAACCTGAGGTACTTTGGTGTAATTATGAGAGATATAGGGTTATAAGGGTAAATTATGTAATTTTCCAAAACCTGAGGGTACTTTGGTGTAATTATGAGAGATATAGGGTTATAAGGGTAAATTATGTAATTTTCCAAACCTGAGGGTACTTTGGTGTAATTATGAGAGATATAGGGTTATGGGGGTAAATTATGTAATTTTCCAAACCTGAGGGTGTAGGTCGGAAAATACCCTAGAGGGGGGTGAATAGGGTTTTAAAAACTTAATGCGGAATTAAAAAATCTTTTCGAAAATGTTTAAGTAAAACAATTTACTAAACAAATTTATCAAGGAATGTAAGCAAATAAACAATCAAGCACAAGAGCAAATAAATAAGCAATCTCAAACAATTTAAACAATCAATAATAAAGAGATTGAGTAAGAAAGATTGAACCAATTTGAAGTCGAAGATTTTTTGTCCACACGGTTCGGCTTGTTCCCCCTACTCCGCGCTCGGTTAGTTCCCCGAGAATTTCCACTATAACCGATCTCCTTCCGGGTGAAGATCAAACCTCTACAAGTGTATTCTTCTCACACACTCTCACAAGTATTGAAACACCATCAATACTTTCACAAGAAATCCCTCTTGCTAATCTATGAGATACACCTCTCACAAATATGATTTGAATAAGTTTTGGTGGCTAACACCAATGTACAATATCTCTCTTGTGTATAACAAAATACAAATGAAGCTCACACTAAGAGATATCAAAATTGATCAAAGTAGATAGCTCAAAAATGAAGAATATGATCAATAAAATGAATTGAATACTTGAATAACTTTGTATATATGTAAAATAAGTTTGTAGAATGATTCAAGTGTGTTAAAACATGCCTAAGACATCATATTTATAGCTTACAAAATCATATGGCCGTTGGGGATGATTAAGAGAGGTTTTGGCTCCAAGGTATACATTTTCAAACTATCCAACAGCTAGTTTTGACAAAAAAATTCAAAATTGTTTTGATAATTTCTCTCAATTAGACCGTTGGATCATGCTCAAAATTTAGTCAAAATTGCCAGAAGATGTTGTCTAACTACTGTAAAAATTTCAAAATGATCGGAGTTCTGGAAGGCCTCCATTTTACCGTTAGATCAAAACTGGGCAAAAACTGAGCGAATTTTAAACGAAAAAAATAATATTTTTCCAATTTAATAATTTAGTTCCAAATAAAATTCTAATGATTTATGAACCTCAAATATATGTTTCTAAGATACCCATTTTTATTATAGCTTAAAACATGATCATTTAAAATTAATATGAATTTATTTTGAAACTCGATTTTTGTAAAATAATGTTTTTCAAATAAATTCAATTTCAAGCTCGTTTGAATCAATCTTAAAAATATGCAAGAATATGTTTGAGCTATAGGAATTTGATCAATAAAGTATCTTTACATAAAATCTAAGCACTCACTCAATTTAATGATAATTCAAGTCTTCGTGATGCTTGATTTTCTTGTGCGTATCTTTACTTGTTTGATGTTCTTGATTCTTTATTGGTTTTGATAACTTGTAAAACATGTGGAGATCATTCTTGTGCATATCTTCACTTGCTTGATGATCTAGATCTTTTCTTGGCTTTGTATAGCACATGTATATTACTTGAGTTCATTTCTTGTGAGTTGAGGCGTTTGTAAAGCTTGTGTGAGATTTGCTTCGGTTTGAAGTTACACTTGATCGGAAGATATATCGGTTAAAATGGCTATCATCATTGGAACAACCGAGTTAAATAACACTTTATTAACTTATTGTAATTATCAAAATAAGATTAATTGACTTTAAGGTCAACAGAGGGTACTTTGGTGTAATTATGAGAGATATAGGGTTATGAGGGTAAAATTATGTAAATTTTCCAAAACATGAGGGTACTTTGGTGTAATTATGAGGGTTATAGGGTTATAGGGGTAAATTATGTAATTTTTCCAAAACCTGAGGGTACTTTGGTATAATTATGAGAAATATAGGGTTATAGGGGTAAATTATGTAATTTTCTGAAACCTGAGGGTACTTTGGTGTAATTATGAGAGATATAGGGTTATAGGGGTATATTATGTAATTTTCCAAAACCTGAGGGTACTTTGGTGTAATTATCAGAGATATAGGGTTATAAGGATAAATTATGTAATTTTCCAAAACGTTAGGGTACTTTGGTGTAATTATAAGAGATATAGGGTTATAAGGGTAAATTATGTAATTTTCCAAACCTGAGGGTATTTTGGTGTAATTATGAGAGATATAGGGTATGGGGGTAAATTATGTAATTTTTCCAAAACCTGAGGGTACTTTGGTGTAATTATGAGAGATATAGGGTTATAAGGATAAATTATGTAATTTTCCAAAACGTGAGGGTACTTTGGTGTAATTATAAGAGATGTAGGGTTATAAGGGTAAATTATGTAATTTTCCAAAACTGAGGGAACTTTGGTGTAATTATGAGAGATATAGGGTTATGGGGGTAAATTATGTAAATTTTCCAAAACCTGAGGGTACTTTGGTATAATTATGAGAGATATAGGGTTATAAGGGTAAATTATGTAATTCTCCAAAAACTGAGGGTATTTTTATGTGTGATTATGAGAGTTATAAGGTCATAGGGATAAATTATGTAATTTTTCAAACATAAAGGGTATCACAAGTAAAAGTACGTGTTCACTAAATCGGACGTTATTTTTAGGCAGACATGCATACTAACATTGTTTAAAATACATGCAGGGAACGACAGAAATAATAGAACAGATAAATACACAAAAGGAAGACGTACCAGAGACCGTCGACGGATCTCGTGAGAAACTGGCTCCATCAAGAGCCAAGGAATGTCCGGAACTGGAGCAGCCTTGGTCACGTCTCGGTAGACCACCGCCCGACCGCGGTCCACCCCATCCTCGCCGTACCAATCCAGGTCCTCCCAATCATCATGATGAGGACTGCAGCAGAGAACACCCTGAGCGTCGGTAAAGGTGACCTCCTCCTGGTCACCCACTAGTCTATCTGGCTGTGTCGGATCCATCTGAGTATGAGTAGAAAATCAGAGAAATCAGAAAAATTGGGAAAGCGGTAGGGCTTCCGCGCTGGGAGAAGAGAGAAATAAGAGAAAAAAGTGCTAGAGAGAGAAAGAAAAATGAGAGAATGAGGTGGAATGAGCTCAGCAAGGGGCTTATATAGTAGAGGAGATTGTCGCGCGACAAATGGACACATTGTCGCGCGACAAAGACCTCCACGCCGAAGTGTCGCGCGACAATCAGTCCCATCCCCTGATTTTTTGACCTTTGTCTCATTTTATCTCATGTAGGAGGACTTCTGAGAAGCAATTTTCGAAAAAATTGCTAAAAACCGCACATCCAGGATGAGAACACAAGGAAAGACTTCCAAATCATCTCTCCGAAAATGCGAGGACGAAATGCGAACGAATAAAGCAGTCTCTGATCTACCAGAAAAGACCGAGACCATCAAAATGAGAAAAAGAAGAATAGCAAGATAAGACGGGAATAGAAAGAATTGAAAGAGTAGAAAAGAGAAGAAACCCGCATGAGCGCCCAAAGCGAGTGAGAGAAACAGAAATGCAGAATGACAGGAGAACCACACCAAAAGTGACAGCTAAGGCCAAAATCGGCTCAGGGCTTCGTTTTGGGTGAGTAAGGCTCCTGATCACGACAAAGGGATGAAAAGACTCCTGGTCAAAAAACAAAAAAGGCCAGGAAAAGTCTTTCCCAAAAGAGGGAGAAATAAGGGCATCGGAAAACAGAATACGATCTAGGCCCACCAAAACAGAAAAACTAAGAAGAAAACAGAGATCAGAGATTGAACTTTCAAACAAATTTTCTTTTCAGCACGATACAGAAGAGATGGTTTGGAAATCCTCGGACCGTCGCTCCGCGGAGAGCAAAAGAAATCCGAAAACTACCTTCTGAGAGAAGTATCTTCACTCGAGGAAAACATGAGAGTAAAGTTCAGAAAGATATAGGGAAACGAACATCCAGACAAAGTTTAGACCCCGTAAAGCTCTTTTTACCCTTGCAAAAATTTCTCTCTCTCATTCTAGCAGTCTAAAGAGAGGCGATCACAATCACAAGCCCTCGTCAGAGGCAAATCACAATCACAAGCCCTCTCTGGAGGCAAATCACCAACACAAGCCCTCGCCAGAGGCAAAATTACTCACGAAAAGCCCTCCCAGAGGCAATTTTGTTTCTTTTTTACAGATCAAAAGCCCTCCCAAAGAGGCACAGTGTAGCAACGGTAGTCCTCCCATCTGAGGCGCAATGGTAGTCCTCCCACCTGAGGCGAGAAGATCAAAAGCCTTCCCAGAGAGGCACAGTGTAGCAACGGTAGTCCTCCCACCTGAGGCGAAGCCCTCCCAGAGAGGCACAGTGGAACAACGGTAGTCCTCCCACCTGAGGCGCAATGGTAGTCCTCCCATTTGAGGCAAGTAGAGCAAATGAAAGCCCTCTTCGGAGGCAAAGAACCAAACACAAAGCCCTCTCCGGAGGTACTCACGAACACTTTCAGCACACACACACTCCTTTAGAGTTCATGCTGGAGCCATGGATCATGGTCTCTTCCAGTCGCCTCAATTCCTTGCAAGAAAGGAGCTTGAGTCGAGAGGGTCTGTAGATACCCCGATCCGTGACCCCCGAGAATCCGAAACTACCCCGAAAGGGTTTGTTGGACAACAAATCTGATATTAAGAGAGATTGTCGCACGACATATCACATTGTCGCGCGACAATCACTGATATGTCGTGTGACAATCCCACTATGTCGCGCGACAATCCCCCTTGACACCATACCATCCACTCTCTGACACATCAGTCTGTCAGAAACATCACTTCAGCCGTTTGCCGCGCGACATTGGACACAATGTCACGCGACATATGCCCTTTTTGGGGAAGTGTCGCGCGACAATCTTCCCCGAGCAGTATAAATAGGCCAACACCCCCCAAGGGTTCAAGGCAGCAACTTGGGATTGAAGAATTCTAAATTTTAAATCTGATTTTCTAGTCTTTTATTGAGCATTCTCTATTATCGTCTTATTTCGGAAGAATTATCGAATCTATTCTCGACACTTGACGTGTCCCGTCTCTGGAATCGAATTCTCGAAAATATCTGAAGAAGGAAAAGATCATCATCGCCGAATATCTCTCCGCCGTATTATATTTTCTTTCTTATTATTATTCTCGTCGGGAAGGTAAAGAAAGTCTCTTCTAGTATTTAACATTAAACATCTGTGTACTTGTTTTATTTCCGTTGTTTTGTCCGCGTTTTATTTGAATAAACTTATTGCCAAGTTACAAATAGTCTATCGTTTCAAAACAAGAGACCCTGATAAAACCATTTGCAAAACCAGAAGAGTAAGTACATTACCATCCGGATAAAATCCTGTTTTCAAAACCCGGACCGGTAAAACTTATTTAGGAATTAAAAACCCGGTATATCCTATCTGTTTCATAGATTGTGATACGTCCTATAGAACTCCCCTCAAGAGTTCCAATTCCATATTGAATTAGTTCCACTATAAGATCCAAACTTTTTCTAAAACAAAGCAAAACTCGAGAAAACCGGCGTTATCCGAGAAGTAATACGGGAAACTCCATCTCGAAAGAAAACAACTTTTCGTCACTTGTATTTGCATTTCTCAAAACTAAAACATCGGATCTCGGAACACAAAGGTTTCTATCCCTTTCCCGTTTTTTTCCCAGAAATTAGGGTTTTCATTGGAAAAGTAGTAGACTATCAGTAAAAGCATCCAAGTTTTTCAACATAGAATAAACATATAAGACCACTAGAGACCGAAAGGGCGGAATGGGTACTTAACACCTTCCCAAACCGTGATATAGTTTCCGAACCCTATAGAATCCTGGTTTCGTAGACAAACGTGTAAAGAAAGGCTTAACTGTAGCCTTTCCTCTTACATAACCATTTTTGTCCGTTTTCTCGTAAAACGTACTGGCGACTCTGAATGAACCCCTTTGCATCTAGAAATAGAACATAGGGACACCTGATATGAATCACCAGAGACACTCCAGCAAATGGAACAACGGGATCTGTTTCGACGTTTCAGACGCCCAATCGAACGGGGACGAGACCCGGGGGGTCGCATTTGCGGATTCTCACAGAGGATTTGTATGTTACGAAACATTATTACTGTGAATGTGGAGTTTGATTTGAAGAAAGGAAACTTATATTTTCTCCTTTACAGGTGTTGGTTTTGTTATATATGCGAACTCCACATGCTAATTTTTTTCTTAAATCAGGTTTTATATACAGTTTATTATTAAATAAATTTTAAATTATGTACTTTAAACCCGCCGTCGCGTATGGCATTATGATCAACCAGATCCTGGAGACCTAAATCTTCTAACGGGATTTGGGGCGTCACACATTGTGTCTCCTCACATCTCTGGTATTGTAAAGACCTGTTTTGGTGCACACTAAAATTACAGTTAAAATATAATTTAAGTGGCGCACGAAATAATCTCCAAAGGTGTTGGTACAGGCTAAACTTTCCCTTGAGATTGAAGTAGATAAAATCTCTTTCAAAATCCTCCCTCGTCATTTGAAGGTGTTTAGGCCGAATGGAGAAGCGGGTGACAACCATTGGAGCATTGACAAATAAATTATCCAATTTCTTGACTGCGAAAGGAAGGAAAGATGTCGTGGCAAGGAGTTCGTATCTAGCAATGCGAGAAAGAGTCTTGTTAAGGCCATGTACTTTAATGGCCGAGTGTTTATTTGGGTTAGTAACTGTTACAACCAAGGTAATATTTACATTTAATTTTTTCTCGGTGTCCAATGAAATCGAGAAATATTCGACACTGGTTAAGTTAAATTGGGGAAAGGATGGGTTATACTTGAACAACGTAAACTTGATGAAGGCAAAGAAGATGATGAGTAGAGGAATGATAATGACTGAGAATATAGCGCACCACATCCAACCCTTGCTAGTTTTACATGGTAATGTGTAATCCGCCATCAAAGAAATCAAGGGAGGTTTATGGAATATGACTTAATAAGAAACTAAGGAATTTAAGATAAGTTGATATATATATATATATAGAGAGAGAATTTGTAGAAAAGATTGAGCTAAGAGAGAAAAGGAAGAAAAGCAAATTAATAGAAAAACTTGAGGTAAGCTGATGAGAGGAGATGGGATGGGTTAAATGCGGCTAACAAGCTCAGATTATATAGTGGAGATTAATGTACAATCAAGGAAACTAAGCTTAATTTAATAATATGCTATTTATAATACTAATTTCTTTTTAAAGAATACTATTGCTTTTTATTTGAGTGGTAGTATTTAGTTTAGTCCAGTACGCAAATGTGATAAATTCGTGCGTGGGTTTTGTGTAAAAATTTTATTCATCTCATAACAAAAACATGAAAAAGAAAATATACAGTGTATTTGTGACAATTAAAGAGCAAAAAAAAAAAAGCACACCTTGCCTTGAACCCAACTATTTAAGGGTGGAGGTTACCCAAGTCCCTATATTATATACATAACAGCTCCATAGTAGCCTTGAACCCAATAATTTACTAAATCTGCATAACAGTTGACAAGAGCCATGAAGAGGCTCCAGAAGGCCTGCAACCCCATTACAACAAGTCCAAGCTTGAATGCTCAAAAGCAAGTTAAATGGCCACATATCACAGTCATAAAATAAATGGTCAAAGTAGTGAAACCAAACTGAATGAAACGATGCATATATCGTGGCAGTGATGACACCTGCGAAGTACTCCATTCTTCTTGTGTGCTCGCACGTACATATGAGTTCGACAAAAACCTAGTAAATATATTATACATAATGCATGTGTTGCTCTATTTCATCAGTTTATAAATTATTGAAAGAGTACCATGGATATAACACACATGCACACATAAAATAAATGTTATTAGGTGGCAACTCGTGTCAAAATCAATATTATATGTGTTTATATATATAATAAATGTAGTCATTTTTTTAACCCAATACACACATCTATAAAACAATACTAAAACGGAAGCTTTTCTTTGCCACATGTCAACCAGAAAGCTACCTTTATTTTCTTTTTTCTTTTTTTCTTTTTCTTTCTACTGTAATTTATTTCCAACCATCGTGACAGTTACTATAATCGCGGTTTCTATAAAATAATACTAAAACAGAAGCTTTTCTTTGCCACGTGTCAACCGGAAAGCTGCCTTTATTTTCTTTTTTCCTTTTTCTTTCTGCTGTAACTTATTTCCAACCATCATGACAATTACTGTAATCGCCATTTCAAAATCAGCGGTTTCTTCCTTTTCAACCAGTTATCTCACAACCTGCATTGATTCTTTTTCCTCTTGTGTCGCCTTCTTTTCCCTCAATTTGTCCTTCACCGTCTCAAAATTATAGTTACTATAAACCTTTGCTCCAACCTTATGGACGGTACTAGTGTTGCGACCGGAATAATTTAATTCGAGGATCATTGCTAACATCGACATGAACTGCTTCTATTTCCAAGGTATTGTGCCCTCCTCCCTCTCTCTTCAACTATATATACTCAAGTATTGAGTAATCAGTCATGGGATTTTGTAGGGAATTTAGATTTTAAGTGAGGAACTGAGAACTTTATATTTCATTTCTGAATCAAAGCACTTCCTTAAATCAATTATAGATGAATTGAACCAATGATTGAAGCCTAAACAATACTTCTTCCTCCAAAGGAGATCTAACAGATGATTCCTATTTTAAATTGAGTAAGGACATTCATCAAGGAAATGATAAAAGTGGTACAACCAAGATACTTTCTTTGTCTCTCAAAATCAACTGTATGTTGAATTTCTCCATCGAACAAAAATAATGTCAATTAGGTGCCAATTATAAGTTGTACATCAATGATGTCCATAAAACACTTAAATGAAATTTTATATGGAAGTGAAATTTTATAGTGTTTGGATTCATGGAATTGAAATTCATTTAGAATTCTAATTCTACGGAAGTGAAATTATATAAAATTAGAGGTCCAAACCTAAGAGTTATGTTGTTTGCATGGCTGTAAAAAAATTCACTTAAAATCTTGGGAAGAGTTTATAACTTTTTACTGGTGTCCTTAATTAGCCCTTGGCATGATAATAGAATAAATAAAAATGAACCATCCTATAATTCTGCCAACAATGTATATTGGATTTTGAAGTTGAAGTTTTCTTCATTTTGTTACACACATTTATGATTGGAGAATGGAGAAGGAACATGCATCGGCTTTGTATCATGTACCCAATTCCATGAGAAAAATACTACTTTTACTTCGGAATTGGAAGGTTTGGAATTGTAATTTTTTTTTTTGGAGAAAGTCCACTATGCCCTTAGGCAATAGAGTAATGCATTAAAAAGATGAAAAAAAGCTTGTGGGTTACAAAAGCCCACCCACTAGGCTTCGGGGAAGAAATATACATGTAAGGCAAACAAAAGGAAATTCCATGCCTGAGCCAAAAAATGTTTGCATCTTGATCTTTAATCCTAATAAAGATCAGAGATCAAACAACCAAACAGGAATGAAAAAAGTGGAGCAAGGAAAAAAAAAAACAAATCCAAATAAAACTAGCTAAATCTGTAGTTAGGCGTGAAATTGAGGTCAATAGTGTATAATTGAGCAATAGCTTGTGGAGGGGTGGTCCACCATTGAAGGTGATCAAAAGTCATGCCCAATTTAGAGAGTTTGTCCGCAACAACATTAGTTTCTCTCTAAGAATGAGAAGCATAGAAGGTCATCTATTTAAGGTAAGATCTGCAATTGTTCCATCTAGTAGCAAGCTGCCATGGAACATAAGAATTTGTATTAAGAATGCATTTTAGGACTGCTTGTGAATCTATTTCGAGCTGTAGTTTATTCCAGCCATTGTTCCAAGCAAATTCTATGGCTTGAATGAGGGCATTTAGTTCTACAAAAAAGGCATTGTGAATGCCAATCTTCCCAGCAAAAGCACCTTTGCAAAACCCCTAAAATTTCTGAAAATACCACCAATGGAGGCAGGACCTGGGCAGCCATTTTCCATGCCATCTGTATTGATTTTTAATCATCCTAGAGGAGGGGACACCAGAAAACTTATGTGATTTTGTTGCCTAATCTGGCTTTGCCTGAGAGAGGTTGAATTTTTTTAGAATGAGCAAGTCCTCAACTGAATTTGGCATGTAGCCAAGAATGTGATCATTGAGCTCAAAAATGCAGGAAACCAAATAATGTTTGAAAGCTGAAAGATTAGGCTTGGAGTTTTTGAAGATGATATCATTTTTGGCTTCCCAAATTTTATGAAAAACAATAGAAGCACCAGCAATCCAAACATTGAAAATTTGAGACCTCCATTTTTAGAAGAGATGAAGTGCCACAGATCAATAGGGGAGGAGGTGGGGAAGGTGTGAATGTTGAATATGGTGAAGAACCATTTTCAAACTGAAAGAGCAAATCCACATTGAAGGATGACATGAGAGGTTGATTCGGATTGTTGCAAGCAAAGGCAGCGCCTAGAAGCTGTGCTTATTCCTTTTTGCTAAAGAGAAACTTGAGATGGGATGGAATTATGAAGGGTTCTCCAGACAAAAATAGAAGCTTTTGGAGGGATGAAAGAGTGGCAAACATGTTTGAAGGTGAGGTTGCTATTGGCTGTGTGAAAGAAATTATAAGCATCATTGAAGGTTAAATGACCTTTAGAGGAGTAGGGCCAGACTATAACATCTTCACAAGGGAGGATATGAAGGGGAATGGCTGTGACAGTGGCATTAAAGGCAGGGAAATTAGTTCTCAGCCGGTTAGGGGTGTTCCATTTACTATCTAAAATCCAACTGTTCAAGCATTGGTCAAGAGGGGTGTGACTTGGAGGCGGGGGAGTATCATTGCACTAATCATCTTGACATATTTGGATACTAGAACCAATTCCCAAAATCCACTTAGCATGAAGCTTAATGATGGAAAGAGAAAGTTTGATCCCATTCCAAGTGGAAGAGGATTGGTAAGAAGCGTTGGATTGACCAAACTTGATCTTGTATCTAGCCAGTATAAACTGGCTCCAAAGGGAGTTTTTGGTGATCATATCCAAGGTGCTCTTAAGAAGAGCTGACTGATTGAGGTCTTTTAAATACTTTATTCCAATGCCCCTAGCTTGAATAGAAGAGCAAACTTTGTGCCAAGCAACTGAGATGATTTTCCTTTCTTGAATGTTCCCACACCATATAAAGTTTCTTAGCCATTGTTGCAACTGTTTTAGAAGAAGGACTGGCGATTTGTAGACCATGAAAGAATGGTTGAGCATGGGAGTGGCCACATATTTCACAAGAACAATTATACCAGCCAAGGAAAGCAACTTGCCTTGCTATCCTTCAAGTTTGCATTTAATTTTGTCAGCAATGGTTTGGAGTTGAGCTTTTTTGGGGGTGCCTTTGAAAATTGGAACCCCCAAGTAAGTATAAGGGGAACCACTACTGAAAATGAGTGCCTTAAGGCTAGCTGAGGAACCATTACTGAAAATGAGGACATCATTAGCATACAAGTTGTGAGAGGGAGCGGTGGCTCCTCTAGGAGAGGAGATGCATTTAAAGGACCCATTGTTGACAGCATTGTTGGTACTTCTACTAAGAACTTCCTCAACCAAACAAAATAGTAAGGGACTGAGGGGAACACCTTACCTCACTCCTCTAGCACAAGAGAAATAGCCTTGGGGAGAACCATATACAAGAATTGAGAGTTTGGCTGATTTGAGAAAGGTGTCAATCCAATTGATAAAGATTTGATCAAATCCAAAGGCTTGTAGAACTAAGAGGAGAAAAGACCAATCCAGGGTGTCAAAAGCTTTGGCTATATCAATTTTGATGGCAGTGTTGCCACCATGGGTTTTTTTTTATCAAGAAGGTTAAAGCACTCAGAGGCTAAGGCAATGCTATGGTGGATGTTTCTTCCTTTAATGAAAGCAGTTTGGTTGGGAGAGATGAACTTGGTGGCAAAGAGAGCTAGCTTCTTTACTAAAATTTTAGGAATCACTTTTAAAGCAAAATTGGTAAGGGCAGCTGGCCTGTAGGATACCATGCAATCAGCATTGGGAGTTTTAGGGATGAAGGTGACAAAGTTAGAGTTGAAGCCAGGGAGTAGCCAATTATAAATAAAAAATTGTTTGATGGCTTTGCAAAAATCTGTGGAAATGATGTCCTAGTAGGTCTGAAAGAAGAGCCCACTGAAACCATCTAGACCAGGGGCTGAATGAGGGCTAAGATTAAAAACAGCTGACTTGATTTCAGAATCACATGGAATGTTGGTAAGAAAGGTGTTGTCATGAAAACTGATTTGTGGGTGAATAACCTTGGCAACCAAATCATTGTCTATTGTATTATTGGAGGTGGAGTAGAGGGTCTAAAAATAATTCACAATGTGGTTTTTGATAGCATCAGGATCATAAATGATATCATTGCCATCCTTTAGGTGAAAGATTCTACTAGTAGCTCTTTTGTGATCAACAATCTTATGAAAAAAATTAGTGTTTTTGTCACCTTCAGCCAGCCAAATGATTATGGATCTTCGCTTCTAAAAATTTTCTTCAAATTGTAGAGCTGTGTTCAGAACATGCTGAGCTTCAGCCTCATTAAGAGCATAGTTGCCAACATAGCCATTGCTATCTATAAGAGCTTGGATGTGATGCAAATGAGCTGTGGCACTTTTCACCTTCTCATGTATATTGCCAAAGGGTTGTTTATTCCATTGAATGAGATCTTTTTTCAGAACCTTTGGTTTCCATTGAAGAGTAACCATAGGTAGATGTGGTCACAAGGCTTAAGCCATGATTATTGCACCATCTCCATAAACTGGCTGTACTTTACCCATGCAGTAGTAAATTTAAAGGGTTTAGGTCCACCATGGTCATGGTCGGTGGGGAAGAAAAGGAGAGGGTGGTGATAAGAATTGATTTTGGGAAGAATGGAGCAATTTACATTTTTCCAAGTCGTGAACCAAGCATTGTTGCAAAGAGTTCTGTCAACTCTAACTTGGATGGCAGCATTCCCTTTTCTAGCCCAGTTGAAGAGAGGACCAATGGAGTCTAAGTGAATGAGATTTCAATCGTCTGTCATGCTTTTGAAGTTAGAGCAAGAGATGGGATTAGGCCTGATTCCACCTCTCTTTTCATGAGCACCTAAAATGCAATTAAAATCTCCAATGGCCATCCAAGGAAGGTTGTAGTTGAGGGAGACGTGCATGAAGTTAGCCCACAATTGTCTTCTAGTAATGTAGTCCTTGCTGGCATAGACACAAGTGATGTGGCAAGCAACGTTCTCAAAAGTGGAAGATACAGTGACTTATTGATTGGTGGAAAGAATAACCTGAATATTGGAAACATTGCTGGTATGGAGGAGCCAGAGGTTAGGGGCAAGACTACCTCTCTCATTGGTACATGTAAGGGATATACCAAGGTTATGCCAGACGGACCAAGGAATATTATCAAAAGGAGTCATAGGTTCAAAGATGCAAATAAGGTTAGGCTTACGATTCACACAAATAGATTTAAGGGTGGTTTGAGTTTTGAAATTGCTCAATCCTCTCACATTCCAATAAAGGACCTTTGTGTGGTTTTGTGGACAGATGTACTGTGAAGAGACTCCTCCACAGTATTTTGCAATATACTCACAACCTTTTGCCTTTGCTCAATCTCAGAGAGACGGTCAATGTCATATGGAGATAGACCAACATCAAGCAATCTATTGATTTGGAATCATCTCTCACAACCAAATGGAAAATTGAGCCCAATTTGACCTTTATTCCCATTGGCAGAGGATACTATGTTCTTCACTTTAAAAATCAGGTAGATTATGAGAGGATCAATGGCTATGGTCAAACAAAACTCAAGAATGGTATCATCAAACTCTCCAAATGGATTCCTAATTTTGTTCCCAGCAAACAAAAGAATACTACTACACACGTTTGGGCTAGAATTCTTGTTTTGCATTAGGAATACTTGGAGGACAACCTGGTTTTTTCCATTGCTGGAGCCATAGGAACCTCATTATACATTGACCCACACACCAGTTCTAGATCTCTTTGGCATTTTGCTTGTGTGTAAGTCGATGTAGATCTCACCTCAGAACTCCTTCAAAATATCATTGTTGAAAGAATGGGCTTGAATTTTGAAGTTTCAGTTACATATGAAGAACTGCCCCCTTTTTGTTCCCATTGTCACTCCATTGGTCACAGTGTGCCTAATTGTAGAACCCTACTGAAGGCACAACATGCACACACTCTCAACCAAGCAGCAAAAGAAAGAAACAAGACCAAAAATGATCACCTCAACAAAGCTAAGGAAAGCTCTCATCACATCTCTAAGCCTCACTATATAGAAAAAACTATCATAAATGATGCTGGTCATCCCCATCTGTCAATGAGTCAAACCAACCAATCATAAACTCTACATCCACAAATGACAACATTAATGTAGGCACCTCTACAAGCTTTGCCAACCTTTCTACCACAGTTAATGTTGATTCATCTGATAGCATTGAGCAATCCTTTGCATTTAATGTTCCAACACCGACACCCAACTCAATCAGTAGCCTTTGTGCTCTTACACCAACGACACAACCAAATTTCATCATAAATGTGTTGCCCAACAGTTAAGATTCATATGTTCCTGACTCCTTCAACACTCACCATTATATATTAGGTCATGCTAATAAGAACCCAATTGCACCCACCAACCTTCCCAGCAATGACCCCACCAATAACATTACTCCCACAACTCTCACCACTCCTACAGCAAACAAATTTTCTCCTCTAGTGGAAAGTTCTGTGGTGATGAAGACCAAGAATTTGATCAGGATAGTGACTCTCTTACCCCTTCCGCAGAGAACAATGGAACGAAATACAAGTTGCAAGAATCTGATTATCTCCCAGTTTAGAAGCCACCTTAAAGAAAACATATTAGAAAAAAATTATTGGAATTGTAACTCAATTCAATTAAATTCTAAATCCCAAATAGTTTTTACAATCGAACCAAAAAATTTGGAATTGAAGCCTTCAATTTCAATTCTACGGTTTAATAATATTTGTGTTTGGGACACCTGATATCTTTTTAGGATACTCTTCTTTGTCACTTTTTATAATTTGTCTTTTGAATGAATCTAGAAAATCACTATTTTGTTATTCTTATCTTGAGACAGGGAAAAATGCAAATAATTTTTCTTTTTCACTTTGCAGGTAAGCTGGTGAAATATGGGTGCCTAAAAAAAGGTATGCAACATAGCTAGCATCTTTTTTTTTCCCAATCGGGTGTTGAAACTAGTTTTTAATGGTGCTTTTACTAGCACCCCTTTTTTTCCCAATAATCTTTTTTCTAATAATGAATAGAATCATATCTAAACCAATGCTAAACAACTTTGATCGAAACCAAAAATAAAATAAAATCTGAAGAATTGCTTAAATGTAAAGTTTTATTACTTTTCAAATGGTTCAGTTGGTTTTAGTATGAATTTTATTCTAGAAAGAAACCGACCTCTTTTTCTTATGCAAATTTGAAAGCAGATAAATTTTATCATTGAGACTTTATGACCCGGGGACCACTAGAAATCTAGCTCAAACCTATATAAAATATCACTATTTTAAAAGTTATACAAATTGCGGCTTTACAAATCCATAACCAAATTTCGTTCCCAAAAAAAGTTGCCCCCTGCCCCATCAGAACCGCTACACCGCCATACCCCTACACCGTCGTAATCCATATACGCACTGTCGGAATCCATACATAGGGAAAAACTACAAACCACCACCGAAACCCTCAAACCACCACCCAAGTTCCACCACCGAAACCCCCAAGCAAACACCACAACCTTGAAACCACCACCAAAACCCCCCAATCACATATATACATACATACTAGCACATAAAAATTTCAATATTCAACCATCTGCACATCATATATCGAAATCAAGTTTCCAATGAAAAGGGGAGAAGATTCTGTACCTGGAGAAGGACCCGACGGAGTAAAGGAAGAAGGACCAGCGAACGGAGGAAAGAGGAAGGAGGAGAACGTTGATGGAGGATAGGAGGAGAGTGCCGATGGAGGAGGAAGGAGGAAGGAGAGACGGAGTGCGAAGGAGCACTCAGATAAACAGAGCAGTGAATGGGAAGGGAGATGATAGACGATTACTTCACTGGGCAGATTTGAAAAAAGGTGTAAAAACGCTTTTAGTGAAATCGGTTATATCGATAAAATCAAGACCACTAAAATAAATTTTATTCATAAAATCGATAATCTCTATCTCAGTTTTAGCTGTGAAACTTTTTTTGTCTTAAAACCGCTACCTTGAGTAGCGTTTTTTGACCAAAAATAAATATATTGAATAGCAATTTTAAAACTACCCTTTTTCCACAAATATGTTGAAAACAACCCAGTTTTGCTAAATAAGTTATAAAATAAGCATAGTTATAAAAAAAATTCGTAGAGAAATATTAAAACTGTCAAATTTAATGAGTCACTTGGTATTACTTAAAAACATCTCACAAAAGTTACTCTTTCAAATGTTACATAAGTCCAAAATGAACAAATTTAAAAGTTAACTTATAAAGAGCCTCAATGATAGTCATATTTATGATTTAAATTATCAACGTGTCATAGTATATATATATAAGCCGTTAGATAAAAAATAAATGGTTACAAAGAAATTGGAACAACCAATTAGGAAGATGAACAATTTTTTATTTATTTTTTGCATTTTTAACTATTTGTCTCGCCTATAATATTTTGCTGTTTTTCTTTCTTGTTTTCATTTTAATATCATAGATATTACTTATTATTTATTAATCAAAAAAATAGCAGAGCTTGTTCTCGGAACATACTTAAAATTATTCATCCTACGCAAAACATGTGCCATATTCTACTAAAATTTTCATAATATCTTTATCAAATACAATAATTGCTTAAAGATTTTCATAGAAAGTCTTTTTTCTCTCCCTCAAACTTCCCATTTTCACCTTAAAATAAAGGGTAATTATATTATCAAAATAATATTTTATTTGCCAAAAAAATAATATTATTTTGAAAAATTATACTGTATGTTTTTATAAAATTTTGTATTATTTTAATAATATAAATAATTGTTTTGACAATAATGTCACTCTTGTCCTAATTTCCTTTTCTATTTTCTCCTTATTTTTTACTGTCTTTCTCCACCTACACACCCAACCATTATTACCTCTCTCTAGTGGCGTAGTGTCACAGGGCGTCCTTTGATGGCACAAAGGAGGCCGCGTGAACGACCGTGCTAACCGATAGCACGGTTGAATGTGATCGAATTTTAGTAACAATCGATGAACAACATGCAACAACAGTAATTTAAAAGAGAGCGTGAGCACAAATTGAGATTACTTCATTGCAAGAAAATTAGATTACATGGAAAGCTATTACAGTTCGAAAGAAAGTAAGAGCTTGAAAGCAAGTGCTAAACAACGTGCACTGGTAGGCAACTCGGGTGTGAGGCAGATAGTCTTATCCCCACATATAACCACTTAATGAAAATACCAGAGTGGTAGCAGTGCACGTTGGGTCTTACAAGTTACAAGAAAACGATTACAAAGGAAATGGAATACAATTACAAAGGAAATTCCTAGATCTAATTACATGGAAACAACAATATTTACATAAGGGAAACCTAAACAGAATAATAAAACTAGGTGCCGTGCTGCGCTCGGGCGCGTGCACGGTGCTGATGAAGCGCAATCGATCATTGCCTGTCGGGCCGTGCTGCGCTCGGGGGCATGCACGGTGCTGATGAAGCGTAGAAGTCGGTCATGGGTTGTGTTGGAAGGTACCCCGTGACATCCTCCCCCACTAGAGCTGTTGACGTCCTCGGCAACTGGTTGAGGTATGATGTGATCTGGTCCTGG
Source organism: Lonicera japonica (assembly GCA_021464415.1). Classification (NCBI taxonomy): domain Eukaryota; kingdom Viridiplantae; phylum Streptophyta; class Magnoliopsida; order Dipsacales; family Caprifoliaceae; genus Lonicera; species Lonicera japonica. Next base: position 22,404,811 of record CM038465.1, on the reverse strand, counting down.
AAAGTGGATAGGTCTGATGCTCTTTCCCAAGTGTTCTCTTCTGGGTCTCTTCCTGCCCATTTGACAAGGAACTCTTGGTGTTGTTTGCGAGAAGCTGTCACAACTCGATCGGCCAGGATGGCTTCCACTGACTGCTTCCCTTCTGCTCTCTGCTTTAGCCCTGGACGACTAGACTCTCCCCGGGATGGATCGGTTGTGTCAGCAAAGTACGGTTTTAGCATGCTGACATGAAATACTGGGTGAACCTTCAGCCAGCTAGGGGGTTCAATTCGATAAGTCACTTTCCCAATTTTCTTCACAATCCTAAGCGGCCCCTCATATTTTTGCAGAAGGCGTGGGTCTCGACCCCTCAAGAACTTCCTATCTTGTGGAAGGAGCTTCACCATTACGAGATCTCCTACTTGGAACTCTAACGGTCGCCTTTTCTTATCTGCATACTTCTTCATTCGATGGGTGGCCTTCTCTAGGTGCGAACGAGCCAACTCAATATTTTGCTTCCATTCTTCTGAGAAGTTACGGGCTCTAGGAGATTTGGAAATTGGCATCGAGTTGGCGGTGTGAGGAAGGATGGGTTGTTGGCCGGTAACGATTTCGAAGGCGCTCTTGCCCGTCCCAGAGTTTTTCTGGGCGTTGAAGCACAGTTGAGCCACATCCAATAACTTGACCCAATTTCGCTGTGTTGCACTAGCGAAATGGCGCAGATATTCCTCAAGCATCGCGTTGTATCTTTCAGTTTGTCCATCGGATTGAGGGTGGTAACTGGAACTCATACACAGCTTGGAGCCGAGAACCTTGAAAAGTTCCTTCCAAAAATTTCCCGTGAATTGTGAGTCCCTGTCACTAACTATGCTCCGAGGAATCCCCCAATACTTAACCACATACTTGAAGAATAGTTGTGCAGTCTCCTCGCCCGATGTGTTCTTTGGAACTGCGATAAAAGTGGCATACTTCGAAAAACGATCAACGACTACAAGAATAGTTGTCAAGTCCCCCACTTTGGGTAGACCTGATATGAAATCGAGCGAAATGCTCTCCCAAGGTCGTTCCGGGATTGGTAGAGGTTCCAGTAACCCTGCAGGCTGTCTCCGCTCGATTTTGTCTTGTTAGCAAATCATGCAAGTTCTAACATAGCTCTCCACATCATCTTCCATTTGGGGCCAGTAGTACCCTTGCTTAAGGAGGGCCAACGTCCTTTCTTGACCAGGGTGTCCCGCCCATAAGGTATCATGGCATTCTCGAATCAGGGTACGCCTCAACTCCCCTACTCGAGGAACAAAAACTCGATTTCCCTTTGTCGAGATGAAGCCGTTGTCCAACCAAAACTTCCGCGTCTTCCCCTTCTTGATCATCTCTAATAGTTGGGCAGAAACAGGATCTTGCGGTAGCGCGTTCTTGATTTTGCTTCGAATTTCGGTAGACACTTGACTGTCGATTCGAAGAATGGCATTAAGGAACGCGTTAGCCTGTTCGTTGAACTCCACCCTGCGACTCAAAGCATCTGCTACTTGATTGGTCGACCCCGCCTTATACTCCATCCAAAAATTGAATTCAGCTAGTAACTCCTGCCACCTTGCTTGTTTAGAACTCAATTTTGGTTGACTAAGGAAATGGCTGACCACAGTATTATCTGTTTTCACAAGAAATCGAGAACCGAGAAGGTAGTGTCGCCATAACCTCAGACAATGGACCACTGCGAGTAACTCCTTCTCGTGAGCAGAGTACTTCCTCTCGGTTTCATTGAGCTTACGACTTTCGTATGCTACCGGGTGGCTCTCCTGCATTAAGACTCCTCCGAGGGCAAAATCCGATGCATCAGTGTGCACTTCAAACGGCTTGGTCACATCCGGTAGAGCAAGAACCGGGTCTTCAGACATAGCCTTCTTCAAAGCATCGAAGGAAGCTTGGCACCCTGTCGACCAGTTCCAAACTTTTGCCTTCTTTAGCAGTTCCGTCAGGGGCAATGCGATACTGGAGTAGTCTTTCACGAACTTTCTGTAGTAATTCGCCAGTCCCAGAAAAGAACGGAGTTCCGACACATTGGTGGGCGCTTGCCATTCCTGAATAACCTTGACCTTAATCGGATCCATTTGCACTCTCCCTTGTTCAATGATGTGGCCAAGAAATTTGATACGCTTTTGCGCAAAAGAGCACTTCGACAACTTGATATACAACTCATGTTTTCGAAGTCTCTCAAATACCTTCTTCAGGTGCTCTTCATGTTCTTCCATGTTTTCGCTGTACACAACGATATCATCGAGATAAACAACGACAAAATCATCCAAGTAGTCCCTAAGAACCTGATTCATTAAGGTGCTGAAAGTGGCTGGAGCATTGGTTAGCCCAAATGGCATAACAAGGAATTCATAAGCCCCGTATCTGGTGACGCATGTGGTTTTTCCCTCATCTCCTGCCGCAATGCGAACATGCCAATACCCGGATCTGAGATCGAGCTTAGTGAAAACTTTTGCCCGGCTGAGTTGGTCAAAGCAATCGGCTACAAGAGGGATCGGGTAGTTATTTCGGATGGTTACCTTGTTAAGAGCTCGGTAGTCGACACACATTCTCAAGGAGCCATCTTGTTTCTTTTGAAAGAGAACTGGGGCCCCGTACGGCGATTTGGCTGGCTGCACTAAACCTGCATCCAATAATTCGTTTAGTTGTTTTCGAAGTTCCGCCAGCTCGGGCTGGGACATCCGATAAGCTGCGCGAACTGGAGGCTTAGCACCCGGCACTAGTTCAATCTGGTGGTCCACTTCTCTACGTGGAGGTAGCTTCTTCGGAAGGTTGTCGGGCATTATATCTTCGAACTCGGTTAACACCCGTCGAATGGATTTCGGTAGCGGTCCAGAAGTCTCCTGAATTTCATCCCACTTTAGTGCGGCCACAAAAGTAGGATTGTCGTGCTTCAGTCCCTTCTTCAGTTGAATTGCCGATAAAAACTTCCCACTGCTTGACGGGGTCATCACCGGGATAATGCATGGATTCTTGCCGAGCATCATGAGGCTATTCGTGCTGGGCATGACGCTAGCCTTAGTTTCCCTTAAGAACTCTAACCCCAGGATAACCTTGAAGTCGTCCATCACCACAACCGAGAAGTTAGTTCTCCTTCGTAAGGACCCACTTTTACTAACACAGATTTCGCCATTCCGGCGACAGGTTGAGCGGCTGAGTTGATGGCCTTCACGCGACCTACTCCTTTTTCTAAGATAAGGCCTAACCGTTCAACTTCGGTGCTCGCCAGGTAGTTATGCGTTGCGCCTGTGTCCACCATGGCCTGAATCGGCTTTCCGTTGATCTTGATATCAACATACATCAGACCATTTCTTTGAGGACTCTTCTCCACACCTGCTTTCCCTTTTAAGGATGGTTCCACTTTCCCTTCTTGTCGGGGATCTTCTTCAACCGTTACTGCGTTGTAAGAGTGAATGAACTGCCCCTGATAGGCACCCAATGATGCTCCTTCATATTCCTCAGTTTCTTCTTCAAACTCGGCGTGGTCATTTTGCTGAGTACGATAAGATTGCCCCGAGGCGGCTGGGGCTTTCGGAAGCAGGCCACCACCTCTAGCAACGAGAGCACTCAGAAGTTGCTTGTCAGGGCAGTTGGCCATGAAGTGAGCACCGTGACACAAGTAGCATGTTCCGGGGCTCAAGGGCTTTTTTCCATTATTGCCGGTTTGGGAGTTCCCTGTGAACTTGTTCCCATTTTTGTAGTTATTTTGCTGGGTAAACGGCCTGGTGGGTGTGTTGCCTCTCCAATCAGGTCTGGCAGGAGAATTCGGTTTTCTCTCCCCCGCATTCTTCGTCTGCCCACTTCTTGGAACTTTTGTTTTGGGGCCGGTGGTGTAATCTTGCAGGCTTTCGGCAACTGATATGGCTTGAGTTAACGTCTTCACTTGCCTACGATTTAACTCCGTTTTGGCCCATGGTTGTAACCCGATCATGAAGAAGAATAATCTATCAGCATCATTCATATCGTGGATATCTAGCATGATGGTGGTGAACGCATTGACGTACTCCTTGATGCTCCCTGAGTGCTTCGTTTGAAGGAGTTCTTGTCGTGCGTTGTGGGAGGTGTTTTCGGGAAGAAATCGATCACGTAGCTCCTTTTTCAGATCCTCCCAAGTGCTAATCTCGCACTCCCCAGCTTGAATCTCATTGTACTTGTTCCGCCACCATAATTTGGCATCCCCAGACAAGTACATGGACGCGGAGGATATCTTTGTTTCCTCCTCGTCCACCTTTGTTGCCCGAAAATATTGTTCCATGTCGAAAACAAAATTTTCTAATTCCCTCGCATCACGAACACCAGTGAATGCTTTGGGTTCGGGCACTTTCATCTTTGTACGCTCCCCACCTCCAACTGGTGAGTTAGCGACCGCCATCGACAATATAGTCAATTTCTGGGTGAGTTGATCGATTTCAGTTCTCATCTCATCCATCATCTCCCCAAAGTGATCCCCTGGTAGGTTTCCCTGAAGATTCTGGAGGCCTTCCTCCAAATCTTGTACGCGGTCGATAAGTGCGGGCGAGCTACCCGATGCATCCCCCGCTGGGATACTTTGGATGCGTAACTCCAAACTTTGCACCCGATCGACGAGAGAGGGCGTTCCGCCCATTTTCTCCATGAGCAAGCCAACATTTCTTTCGAGGGCTTCAATTCTCTGGCCATTGGTTCCCATCGTAACGTAGTAGAATACACCAACTAGGTTTTACAAGGCAGCAATCGAAAACAATCCCTCTGATACCAACTGTCACAGGGCGTCCTTTGATGGCACAAAGGAGGCCGCGTGAACGACCGTGCTAACCGATAGCACGGTTGAATGTGATCGAATTTTAGTAACAATCGATGAACAACATGCAACAACAGTAATTTAAAAGAGAGCGTGAGCACAAATTGAGATTACTTCATTGCAAGAAAATTAGATTACATGGAAAGCTATTACAGTTCGAAAGAAAGTAAGAGCTTGAAAGCAAGTGCTAAACAACGTGCACTGGTAGGCAACTCGGGTGTGAGGCAGATAGTCTTATCCCCACATATAACCACTTAATGAAAATACCAGAGTGGTAGCAGTGCACGTTGGGTCTTACAAGTTACAAGAAAACGATTACAAAGGAAATGGAATACAATTACAAAGGAAATTCCTAGATCTAATTACATGGAAACAACAATATTTACATAAGGGAAACCTAAACAGAATAATAAAACTAGGTGCCGTGCTGCGCTCGGGCGCGTGCACGGTGCTGATGAAGCGCAATCGATCATTGCCTGTCGGGCCGTGCTGCGCTCGGGCGCATGCACGGTGCTGATGAAGCGTAGAAGTCGGTCATGGGTTGTGTTGGAAGGTACCCCGTGACACGTAGGCATGATTTTAACTAAGTGGGTACGTACTTGATTAACATTAAATAATTTTTATAGTAATTAGAGGTACTAATAACATGACGAAATCTTTTGATATACAAGTAAGTCTTTCTCAATGCTAAGAAGTATTTTTTGACAAATTCATACATTTCCATACAATTTTTTCCATTTTACCAAGAAAACTCATAAATTTTATCATTAAACTTGTAAGTTATCCTACAAAATGCTTATATTTCTCTCCAAATTGTCATTAAGTAATAAAATGGCTTCTTGTCTAAGTATATTATACTTGAAAAATTACGATCAAATAATAAAGTAAATTTTCCATCACATGTACAAATGTATTATTCTCTAAACATAACTACAAAGCAACAAAATTTACCAATTTAAGTATACAAAAAATGGAAAACATTGCAAATTGATAATACTTTCAATCCCATATGAAATGAAAATGGATTCAACTTAGTGAGAAAGTAGGGTGAGAGAAGATGAGATATATGTTGGAAATAGAATATGGGTATAAGTGTCCTTTTAATCTAAAAGTGAAAAATAAACTAGACATTTAATTTTTTTTTTAACCGTTAAATTTGTGAAAAATGTATGTAAACCATCAAATAAAAGGGCAAACTTACGATATGTGAAATTTAGGGGGGCAAGATTAGTTTATATATGATTAATGGTGTTTAAAAATAAAATAAATTACTTTTTTTTCCTTCCCAAACAATAATTATAGACAGGCCCAAAAGTTTTGAAATGTTTACGAACCTAACATCATGTTTCAAAGTTTGTACAAAGCCCCCTGTACCTACTATGAATGCTTTCCAAATCCAAGTGGGGGCTTTGACCCATGTTTTCCGAACGTTTATGCGTGATCTTCTTCTCTTTTTTTTTTTTTTTACCGTAATAGTGTTTGAGCAGCTAGCGTGCATATAACTTTTGTTTTCAAATTTTGTTAATATACGGGCATGTATACAAGAATATAATTAGGGTGGTATGAATATAAAATATTTTAATTTTTTTGTATCGTATGGCAAAATTGGCTATTCATTGGCTAACAAAGTTACATCACTACCATAAAAATTAGAATTTTATAGTTTCATATGCACGAAATTTAATAATATTCTTTGGCATAAGTAAAGGGCAATATTGCTGCTCAGCCATTGATCAATCGCATTAACAATCTCTTCCGTTGCTGCTGCCAACATGAGATGAGGACCATTAATCATTAGAACTTTACTCTCTCTCCCTCCTCCCCCCCCCCCCCTTAGAACATTAATATATTATTTTCCTTCTACATAGATTAAATTTTTTTTCTTGGTGAGCCCTCTATTAACCAATTGCTTCTATAAAAAAAAATACAATAGGTATTGTATAGATGATTGAAATATAATATTTATAAGTTTTATTCATATAGTTGAATTTGATGGGTTGAATAATAATGATATTTTTTTTTTGCAATATTTTTATCTCAAATTAAGAGTTTTACTTTAATTTGTATTTGTATACTTTTTAAGAGAACTCTAACGTTAACATAATCAATAATTGACTGAGTTTACAGGAGAAGACTTGTTGCAACAATACTTGCTGAGTTAGTTAGTAATTCAAGGTTTAACTAATTAAAATTTCAATCCTGTTTGTTGAACTAACTCGGTGGTTTTTAACCTAATAAATAGGTAAAGCCTAATAGGCACAGACATAACCAGGGAAAAAGTTGAGTGGGGGCGAAAAAAATGATTGAGGAAAAAATTAATAAACATAACAAAAAGATATACTTGGATATTTGATTCATTGTGTTGTCACGACCACAATTGTAGTCGTCCCCGGCAATTTTTCATAGTTTGAAACTATATCTTAATAATCCTACTATTTATGTTATCTAATAATTCATTTTCTATGTACACAACCATGTTGTCATTAACCCACTAATCATTCATTCAATTGCACAACAAAGTTTTTGTAATATTCTTGCCAAAATTTATACAAACACACAAATTTTCTTCGCTAAAGGAGTACATTACGTGACTAATTAATTAAATAATTTGTTGTACTAAGTGCTATGTAAATAAAGTGTTAACGCTATTAAAAGAAAGAGCCAAGCAAGATTTTGTTAAACGTTAAGTTAGTTTGTCTTAATTGTAATTTGGGTAATGCTATTAGCAACCCAAGTTAAAACTTTAGAACTCCAAAATATGCTTAGTGACACTTTATATGCATTTTTGGGGGGGATTTTTTATGTTGTCCCCTTATTATTAATGCAAAACTCATGATATCCCTATTTTACTAATATTTTGAGTTACCCCCTATTTTCACAATTCCATTTGCTTCATTTCATTGAAAATGTTAAAAAAACAAGGGGGTAACTCAAACAATTAGTAAAATAAGAGTTATCTTGAGTTTTGCATTAATAATAGGGGTAACTCACAAAATCCCTTGTTTTTTTGTTTTTTAACACATATGATGCATTGAGTTTTTTGTTTTTTTTATTATATAATTAGTTAGTTTTAGTTAAAAATTATACTTTTTGAATTTTTTTGTCGCTAATTAGTTTTGGAGAGTAAATTTTATTGTTTTACTGGCATAAAATGGTCACTAAATTTTTACCTTTTTGTACTCATTCAAATATGTAAACTCACCCGCCTGGGGGTTGAGTTGCTAGTATTGAATAAAAATTGGTGTCAGAGAAGAAAGAAACTTAATATTGGGTTAAGAAGAATCAATTGATGGGTCATTTTTAAATATATCATTTTCTATAGGGTCATTCGAACTTTAGCACTCAAAGTTTATGTGACGCCCGAATCCCATTATAAGATTTTCACCTCTGGAACCCGGTTAATTACAAATGCCGTGCATGGCGGCGGATTTTAAAAAATAAAATCACAACTTTTAAAAACTTTTCCTTGCCACCTACAATTCTAGTCAAGGCATCCTATAGATAATATTTACTACATCAGTAGATAGCATCTATGTCATATCTTTGTTACTAGTGCCTACCACACATCGTACAAGGCTCTAAACTCAAAGAATGTTGTGCTTCATTACGCCCTAATGGGTTCTCGGTTCAACACATATGGAATGAGTTCAACACTCTCTAATGGAGGTTAAGCCATACAGGGATAACAACCACTAACGTACACCAACACAATGTTATGCGTATCAAGATTCTAAAACAAAGTCGATACCATTCCTAAGGCGCACTCTTAACTGAACAATCATATCGATGGTAAAGCTCACGCATTCTAGTTTCTTATGAATCCAATCATAATGATACTCAAGAAACAAACACAAATATGCTTAGTCAATTTCCAAAACACAAATAATCCACGTTTCACTTTCCGTTGGCGACAAAAGACCGCAGATTTATAAGTTAGTCATCCGTTGATCAGCTGGCTGACTAAAATATAACTCGACAGTCACCTATTGCTAACTTGGTAGCAAAACACATTCCGAGTATAAAACACATTCTCAAGAAAACAATAGAGTCATAAGGAAACAACACAGTTATAACGTAAATCATCAATAAAACAAGTTATAAATATGGTTACCACACATAGAATGAAGAATGGAGGAAACATCTTTCCTCGAGACGACCGCTCACCGGAGACTTACTTACACGATAACTCATAAATATCTAAACCAATGGTCCCACTATGGTTCCGCTGCGCTACTCTGATCAAACTACTCTATCCACCTTCTCCACTATTCCCAGAGTGGACTCGATACTAATACCAATACTCACGGTAAAAAGGAAATGTAGTGCTTATGTCACTAAGACAACACATCCTTAGAGAATTTAAACGCACAATGCTCATAAGACAAGGGTATAATATGCAAACGAGTGATTCCTAATGCGAAACAAATCGCAACTCAATCGGGTTTTACTCGTAATACTTATTCAACATGTGTAACTACCCAAAAACCTCGCGAAGAAAATTGAATCTGTAGCATTGATACCAACTTGTGACGCCCCGAATCCCGTTATGAGATTTTTACCTCTGGGACCCGGTTAATCACGGATGCCGTGCTTGGCGCGGATTTAAAAAAATAAAATCACAACTTTTAAAAACTTTTCCTTGCCACCTACAATTCTAGTCAAGGCATCCTATGACCCATCGACAATATTTACTACATCATTAGATATGATCTATGTCATATCCTTGTTACTAGTGCCTACCACACATCTTACAAGGCTCTAAACTCAAGGAATGTTACGCTTCATTACGCCCTAACGGGTTCTCGGTTCAACACATATGGATAGAGTTCAACACTCTCAACTATACACTTATACATGCATATTTATTCCATATAATCCATAATCAATCATGATTCAAGCATTAATCCCAAAAGCCTCTTTTGCCTAGTTCATACCTTAGGCTACAAAGTGAATATGATGCGTACACTTATACATGCATATCTATTCCATATAATCCATAATCAATCATGATTCAAGCATTAATCTCGAAATCCTCTTTAGCCTAGTTCATACCTTAGGCTACAAAGTGAATATGATGCGTGTGTGAGAGAACAAGGCTCATAGTATGGTAAGAAGTGATAGTATATGATATCAAAGTGATAATCTATCCATATACATCACCAATCTAAGATTTACCTAGCTCAAACCCCATAAGATGCAAACAACATATGGTTTTGATGAAAATCCCCAATTTGAGTTCAAAACTCTAATTCAACGAGTAATAATTTGAAATCAAGGGTCTAGTACTAGTGTTCCCACCTTAGAGTAGCTATATCGAGGGGTTGAGGAAGCGTAGACGTCGTCTCGCCAAAACCCTAGCTCGCCTCCAAGCTCCAAGCGCCAAGACGAAGGTGGAAGACGATGAATAGTGTAGGAGGAAGTGATTTGAGGCTCCAATCTTGTAGGAGGGTAAAGAAGCTCCAAGAATCTCCCCCTCTCTCTAGAACTCCCTAAGGAGTTCTGGATGTGTGCGGCTCGAAAATGAGGAGTAGTGGGTGATAAATGGGTCAAAAACGGGTTAAAAATGCTCAAAACCGACATTGAGGTGAACTATGATCGATTATGAACCCTTATGGAACTCCTCTGGAGGACCATGATCAATCATGGCCTTTACTGCAACAGCAAATGACTTTCTAAGCCCGAAACGGACCTCAAAATGGCTGAATCTCGACTTGGCCCAAACACAAAAGTTGTAGAGGTAAAAGAAATGAAGACGTGACCGTAAATGGAGAGTCATTTGGACATCGAATGAAAAAGTTATGGCCTCTCAAAGTTGGCCAAAAACTGACGAATCACGAAAGGTCGAAATACGTGATTATCGCCTCGGTTTCAACCCGATCCACTCGAATAATGAATCTACTGCTCCCTCAAATTAACTTAATATACTTAATATGATATGTTAAAGGTATCTGGTCGAGTACAAAAGGTTCGGAACCCAATGCTCGCTCTCTAATGGAGGTTAGGCCATACCGGGCTTAAGAGAAGATCAAAGTAGAAAAAGGAACACGGGGCATTACAGTTTATATCAAAACCGAGTTTAACACTAACTCACTCACTGATTTTTTTATTATTTTTATTGTAGTTTGACACGCATTTTGAACTATGCCGTTTATTCAACGCCTTTGATGCCACCAATGGGTTGAGGGTAGTTGTGGTAGTTTACTTATTTATTTGACTAAATAAATAGTCAAATTAGGTCAACACACAGTTATGTTAAAAAAGAGTGTCAAATTACAATAAGAAAAAAATAAAATAAAAATTAAGACTTAGTTTCGATATAAATTTTAGGTACTAAAGTACAAATAACCCCTTTTTTATGTATAATATCTATTTTAAATTAGATGGTAGTTTTATAGATATTTTTTGTTTGTATATTTCTTGAAGTCATTTATTATTATTATTATTTTTCAATTAAATATGTATGGCAATTTACTACGTGCCTTGCTATGTGTACCCGCAAGGAGATTCTATTAGTCTTATCCAGTCATATGTTGCACGTAATTAATGTCTTGGAAGTGCTTTTATTTTTACATAGGTATTTTCCGTTAAATGAATCTGATTATTTTTAAATACTTTATATTTCTATCTTGTGATGAAGTTCAAATTATGGCAGTACGTCCTTTCTTGAATATTTATTCTCGCCATTTTGCATTTGTGTGTGTGGGCCGGGGGGGAATGGGATTTGTCCCTAGCCACCTCCAAAAATTTGATAATGCTTGCTCTTATATTACTACCAGATTACTTACATATGTAAAACATGTACTACTTTAATATATTTAATGAAATAAAAAATTTGAAACGAAGAGGTTAATTGGTGTAGTGGTTAAGTAAAGATTGCTCTGTCAAAAGTTTAAAGTTCAATCCATTTTTCAAATATATTTTTTAGTGAACAACGAGAAATCACAAGGTTAAAAAAGGAATAACAAAAGTTTGACACAACTTCATGCGGTTGAATTAAAACTTGAGTTTATAATATACTAGATCACATGCACACGTGATGTTTGTGCTACTCAAATATATTTAGTTAAAATTAAAATATAAACTAAAGATTTTAAGTGGTATAGCAGTTAAGCAGTAAATTACTTTGTTCAAGGTTCAAACCCTTTAGCAACCATATTTTTTTAATGAAAAAAAAACCACAGGGATAAAATAGGCAATTCAAAAGTATGACACAAACTTCGTGACAGTACAATCCAATCCTGTAGGTTTTTGACCCTGGCCGACCCTAATGGATGGTTTTTTTTTACCGTAGGTTGGATTTGGATTTCGAAAATAAAAAGGAACTACCCGGGTTTGGGGTGGGTTTGCATCTAAAAATCCCAACCCGACCCTACCCTACCCGCATACATAGATATATAAATATTTATATAGTAGCACGCTGACATGCCCTAACTCAATCTCTCCCTCCTCCTCTCGATACTCTGTAGCTAAATTTGATCTAATTCTCTTCTTTGTATGTAATTTATTTTTATAATTCTTTCAAATATAGTGAAAAATTATTGAAATAGATTTAATTTTATTCGATTTATTTTTTCGTTGATTTGGCAAAATATAGTTAAAATTAGGGTGAATTATATTTTTCTATTTGATTTGGGATAGATTTAGCTAAAATTCAAGATGGGCCGAGTTCTGAATTTAATAAATTTTTGTAATGCGGGTTTCAGTTTCAAAAATAAAACCCGCAACGGGTTCAGGACAGGCTATTACAACTATATGTCATGTTTGGTATTGGCCAAACCCGATCCATTGTCATCCCTAATAAAACCCGCATCGGGTTCGGGGCAGGCTATTACAACTATGCGTCATGTTTGGTATTGGCCAAATCCAATCCATTTTCATCCCTAAATATACCTTATTCAAACTAAAATGTAAGAAAAAGATGTTAATTGACCTAGTGGTTAAGTAGTGAATTGCATAGTCAAAGTTTCAGGGTTCGAAACCTCGGGGTAAAATAAGTAATTCAAAAGTCCGACACAGCTTCGTGACGGTTGAAATGGATCTTGGCTTTATATAATAGTATAGATAATATATTTAGATATAAATATTTCAAACTTATTGAGATTACTCCCCCAAAATTTATTAAAAGAAGTAGGTTTCGCCTCCAAGGAGAATATAAGCAATGCCTTATCTATCACCTAATATATAATATTATATTATTTACGACAAGAAAAGTAGCAGCATTTGTAAATATAAGACATATTTAACAGCTAAATAGTTATAAGTAAACAAATGAATAAATGTAATAATATTATAAAATAATCAAAAATTATTTTTTTAATACAAAATTAATATTTAATAATGATATGGGAACAAAAAAAAGTCTGCCGTTGGCGTAGAATACATCACCCAAAAAAAATCCAATTGTTCTGTAATATGATAAATAATATAGGGTACAACCCCCCCCCCCCCCCCCCCCCCCACCCCCCCCCCCCCCTCCCACCCTTTTTCTTTTTTACCTCACCCGCAGCCCCAACCAACCCAACCCCCTTCCTCCTAAAAGTGCAATTTCGTTCCAAGTGTGGGCTCTTTACAAAAGAAAATAAGTGGGTAGATAAACCCTTCAGTTACAAGGTCCGTTATTATCAAAACGGCCCATTAACATGTTGGGTTCAAATCTTGTTATATTGCAGTTTAATATGGCAGATCCACTTATTATTTTTTGTATGCAAGTGGCATAGGCATACCTACGGTTTGAAATTTCCAACCGTATCATAAAAGTTTAAATTTGTATGTGAATGGTGTATTTGATACACCGAATTAGAGAGTTTAATAAGATTATTATATTTTATTTGGATAAGATAAAACAATTACACCCCTTAGGTAGGATTCGTTACTCCTCTCAGTGGAATAAGAAGTTTTAGTGAGATAAATAATCCGTCCCAAAATCAAAGTCCGACGAACACCAAACAAGAGATTGATAAAATTATTTTATCCCATTCTTTTATCATACGCGCCAAACGCAGCTTAATGTTTCGTTTAATAACAAAATAGAAAATGATAGAAAAATCAATATATTTTCGTGATAAGATGGAATATAAGTTGAGAGATGTAGTGAAAAGTCATCTATTTTTTTTTTCCACGGAAATTTTTTCTTTTGATAGTAGTAAAGAATGAAATTACACAAAAAATAAAGGAGAATAGAAGACATATATACTCATAGAAATGAGCATAAGATGGGAGTATCTCACCACATCACTGAACTTATTTTTTAACTTCTCATTTTCTATCTCTTTATCAAACGGACCATAACACTCTAAAATAAACATTCCTCTAATCATATAACTTCATATTAGCATAAGCTTATCACTCTTAGTTTACAAAATCAATGTCCTTTTTTTTTAATGTTATATTTCATATTTATTTGAGATTGAATGTTGTATATATAAATGTACTCGTTTATGTTTCTCAATTGTTTACTCATAATAATGTGAGAAGATTGACAATATTTCAACGAAATTTATTGGAATATATTGTTTAAGATGTCTCTATACAAGTTTTGTATTAAGCAAGATCTTATTTGGTTTGTTGAAATACCATCCAAAGAGCTCCCATACACCCGAAATCATGTAAGCAACATTTAAATGGTTGGTAATGCTAACTTATGCAAATAGTACAAATGGTATCAATATATATAAGTCATGAGATACAAGCCGTCCATGGACCACACTACAAACATTTAAGGTCTTCAGATGTTTCTAATTACGTATCCTTATCGTCCCAAAGATGGACTTGCAAAACTGTTGAAAAATAGGAATGAGCCAAACACGGATTCAGTGAGAACTATAGAAGTTTGGTTAAGAAAATACATTTAAGAATGCACATGCGACATGTACTAATGAAAATAATCGAAACTATGTTTATATGCTTTCATCAATTCCACATATGTATTCAACGTATATATATATGCATACAAAGTACTCTGTTTATATATAATAAAACCATGGTACATGCAGTGCACACCAAGTGCTAGCCCCAAACTCCGAAAATAGGATAAAGAATGTATCGTTAAGATACAAGTAAACCATAATATTAAAGTATATATATCACAAGAGAAACGTAGGCACTAATCTTATAACCGTTAGTCTTAACTCACATTAGTTAATTAGGATTTACTCTATTGTGCACAGTGATCGCGATCTAAGACCCCAAGGTTAGGGTATGCAGTCCCCTAGGCTGGGTCCCCTCGTGGACCATCTAGATGTGCAAGGTATGGCGCCTCGCACGGTTCCCCTAGCTAGACTATACGCGGACCAGGCTATGTAGCCACCAAGGCTAGGTCAACTCCATCGACCATTAGTGCCTTACAAAACCAAAACATCTATAGACAGTATTCTCAAAAGCTATACTCATAAATAACACATACATGTACATATATATATATATCTCGAAACATGTCTTCGTACTAATTTCGCTCATCGAGAGCGTATCTATGTGATGCCCCGAATTCCGTTAAGAGGTTTAGACCTCCAGAACCCAGTTAATCATGGTGCCGTACACGATGGAGGGTTTGAAATACATAATTTAACACTTATTCATTAATAAATTACATGTAAGGCCTCAATTTTAGAAAATTTTGACATGTGGAGTTCGTATTTTCAATAAAATCGACACCTGTAAAGCAAACTATAAGTCTTACTAGAACTTTAATTCCATATCTTTAAAACCTTAGGTAAATAGGTAACAAATAATCAAGCTCAACACAAATCCTCCAACGAGGTCCTAATAGTTAATAAAAGGCCTTTACATCAAATCTCAATAACTTTATGTTGTGATAAATTTTAATACTCGCAAGCGCACGAATCAATTTATAGTGTAGCGTATAAGCAAGGTCGATCCCACAGAGACTCCAACAGTATGTTTAAATTTTATCTTGTTAATTTTTCACTAATTCCTAATCTAGCCAAGAATAATTGGTAAGAATCAAGCTAACAAAATAAAACAAATAAAATAAAATAAAGTAGAGCAAGTAAATTAAATTAATAGAACTAAATTAAATACTACTAAGTAAGATAATAAAATTAATGAATTAATTGACTAGGGTTTTGGAATCATATATTCAATATCATCTTCCTTAGTATTCATGCGCATAAACTCTACTCTTATCTCGCACTAATTTGGTCTCTCGACTCAATTAGATGCGGAAAATAAAATCATTAAAGTCCAATTAATTTATAAAATTCAATTGTAATTCTTCCACAGCCAAAATAATGTATAAAGTCAAAACACTGACTATATCCGTCAAAATACACCATATATCCGCTCTTAACAAATCATAAGGTGAATCCAACAAAAAATAGCGAGAATCCAACTTTATTTTTATCAATTAAAACGGGCATCCAATAGGAAAAATTTTATTTAACATTAAAACATTAAATTGGTAGAGTTAATTGTCATGAATACGTGCAAGGGAATCAATTAAATATACTAAACCTAACCCTAGCACAAATTTACGCTAACATAATAAAAATTAAATAGCAAATATAATTAAAAGAAGACTTACTTGGCGTTAATAAAAAAATAAAATAAAATCTTCAATCTTCTAATCTTCAAAGCAAAAATAAAAGAAAAGAAAAGCAAAGAAAAGAGATGAGAAAAGAAAAATAGTGCACGGCTAATTTGCTGCTGTGCTCGGCTGCTGTTGTTCTTCTCCATGTTGGCTGCTATTTATAATTTTAAGGGATATAAATTTAAGGCTAAACTTAATACATGGGCTTGGGTATATGTTTGGTGGGCTTAGGGCTAATTTTTATAAGTAGTTGGGCTGCACCTCTATTAATACTAAATGAGTTGGGCTTGCTAATATTAATACGAACGGGCCAATAAATTAATTATAATGATTTTTCATCATTTTTTAACTGCTTTACTTGCATCACAATTTCGGACCCCGAGATAGTTGAATTTGAAAAAGTGTTGAACTGTAAAGTTGTAGCTCTCGAAATTATCTTCAATTTAGGCTCAAAAATCGCATTATTTGGAGTTCCAAGTAAAAAGTTATGCATCCAAAAGTATTACGCATTTTTAGGTGTGTTCACAAGCTTTAATTTCTCTATTTTCTCAATCTTCTTAAATTATTTTCTAACACCTGAAAAAGCATTAAAAATACTAATATTAGAAATAATATATGCTCTCTAATTTATATATTAATATAATAAATTATACTAATTTATCGGTATATCACTTTACAAATGTTATTAATACATAAAACTCATGAAAAACAAGTCGTTTATGAACGACTAAGAAAACTTATGGTATTCAGAGGCCTTTAGACTCCATACTCATGCCATCCCTTTAGAAGTACCTGCAAAACTGGTTTGAAAAATGGGAGTGAGTTAAACACGGGCTCAGTGGGAACTATAAGAGTTTGGATAAGAAAATACTTTTAGGAATGCACTTGGATCGTGAGATTATGAAAGTAATTTGAACCATGTGTATGTATATATATTTATACTATTTCTAAACATATACATAGATATAGTGATAAACGCATAATATTGTCATGTATAAGCTCTTTCTAAAAGTCGCTTGATGCGTTTGTTGCATTAATTTTGCCTAATTATCCGCTTATCTCGAGATTAGTATCTTAGCGAGTTTTGTATCTAATATCGGCCCGATAGGTGTGCTTTTGTTGTGTTTCTATGTGCTTATAGGCATAGGATGCAATGGCCTTGAAGGAGTTGATCGAGTGCTAGCCAAAAACTCTCAAGAATGCTGATTTGAAGAAACTCCAGAAGCATGATCGATCATGGGATTCCATGATCGATCATGGTGCAAATTAACCTTCAAGCAGAGGACCCCATGATCGATCATGGGTTGGCCATGATCGATCATGGCCAGGCGGGGACAGCCACCAACTCCTTCTTTTTGCCTTATTTTGGGGATTATTGTTCCTAGATATTTTCCCTTGATTAATTAATTAATTTTAAGACACCTTTAGCTATTGTTTTAGTCTAGGGGATAAGGAGAGAGATAAAGGATCATCTTAGACCACAAGAGAGTTCTAGAGAGAAGGGGGAGCTAAAGTATATTTTGTTCTTCATTTTCCTCTTGTAAGTCATTATTGTAAGGATGATTTCTTCTTTTATAATATTTGTTTTTGCATCTATTATGGAGTAGTCTTTTACTAAGGTTACGGAGGTTGATCGCGATATAATTTTCGGTAATTAATTTCTCAATCCATGTTTAAAGTTTGTTAAATATTTGTGAATCATTTTCTTTTCGAAATCCTTCATTCTACAAGCTTTCTAGGTATTTTCATTGTTCGATTAGACTTTTCATGCCTTGTATGCTTGGTGCTTGTTGACTAATGCAAATACAACATATTCTTATGGTTCTAAGAAGCTTGTAGCTCATTTCCCCATCTATGGATTTTTTTTGTTCCTAGTTGTAGAGATTACAAAGAGTTCTTAAATTTCATAGATGATTTATAAAATTGTTAATCTAGTTTTTGCATTGCTTTATAATATTTTGAGTGCTTTGTATACTTTACGTGCTATCTAGACTCATTATCGTCTTTTTAAAGTAAGAATTGGCTAGTTGGTGATTTTATTCCATAAACTTCTTTCCGTGTCATTGTGATGATTGGCTACATAATTTTCATTCTTTTAAACCATGAGATCTTACACACATGCTTATCATAAAACTTTGTTTCGATGAGAATACCATCCCTCTCTCGGATTAGCCTCAATAGGAATGAGTTGCCTCGCTTCGCACCCTTGGCTAAGAGATAGATATGATAGCTTCATCTTTGGTGGAATTTCGTGATATTCTCTCTTGATATAGCTTTGACCCGGGAATGAGTTGCCTAGCTTCGCACCCTTTGCTATTGAGAGGTATCACGACATTCCTCATTCACAACAACTTTGTGTTGAAATCTATGTATGAGATTACATTTACCGTCTATCGTATTGTAGTTAACCTCCATCTACCTTAGTGCTTTCTTATTAATTTTCGTAACCGTTTTACATTTCCGTTGTTTCACAACAAATCCAACTTACAAAACCAGAAAAATCATTTAATCCGTAATCCATTCCATTCATTTTCACTTATCCCTGTGGTTCGACACTCGGACTTCCGAGTCTTTATTACAACTTGACGAGCCTGCACTTGGGCTATAATATAACGCGCTATTTTGGAGCAGTCATATAGATAATACTCTATGAAAATAACTAGGAAACTATGTTGTATGCAATGCACATTAAGCACTGCCCCAAACCCCGAAAATACATTAAAGAATATACTGTCAGAAGCTAAGTAAAGCATAATAGTAGAAATACATCATAAGAGAAGTGTAGGCACTAATCTCAGAACCGTCAATCTCATCTCACATCAGACATCTAGGATTTACTCTACTGTGCACAGTGATCACAATCTAAGATCCCCAAGGCTGGGGTATACAGCCCCTAAGGTTGGGTCCTCCCGTGGACCACCTAGATGGTGTAGGGTATGCCGCCTCGCGGGGTCCCCCTACGGACCATTGAGTATGCGGCTCTCAAAGCGGGGTCCCTCTATGTGGACCAGGGTATGTAGCTACCAAGGCTAAGTCAACCCCATGGACCATTAGTGCTTGTTTGAAAATCTAATTATATCAACAATGCAAATTGTTCAAAGTATCAAATATCTAAGCCTCATAATAGTTAGGCTACCCAATAGCCATAAAAATATTTTAATTCTAATCCATAAAGATCAAAGGATATCCACCAAATGATATAATCAAACATAATACACACATATACATATACATATACATATACATATACATATATAACTCAATCCATACTGTATATGATATTATTGTTTTACTTTGAAATATGCTCGCCACGTCCGTAACTAGTGATTCAATTAAAAATCTCGCTTACTAATCCTTCTAGCTAGAAGTTTTAGATTGATTCATTATTCAAGCTCCAAGTCTTCATATAAAAGATAATTTGTAACAACTGAGATTCATATAAACACCCCTCACATGATTTCCATACATATATATAATCAAAAGTATATTAAAAGTCTGACCAGCGTAGTTACGGACTGGCTGGTTATCGAAATAGGCTCATGAGAATCAATTGAAAGTTCACGTACAACAACAATATCATATACAATAGAATCTTGCTCAATTCACACCTTAAATTCAATGATATTCAATACATGTGTATAATTATAACCTTTATTAACTATCACATCTATATACGTGGGTTTCGCATCCACAATTGTCAATCTTAACATATGACTGGGGGTTCTTGTTTAATTACCAATCTATAATGATATTAAGTCCAAAACAACCAAACAATCAAAAGAAATCAAAACCAAATCCCATGATAATGCATAATTTCAAAATTATACTAAAAACTCCCAATTTGGTTTGAAATCAAAGATACAATACATAATAATTTGAAAAATGGTTTAATTATTAGTGTTCCCACCTCTATTAAAGCTTTAAACCAAGATTGGAGTGTTGGAATGATAGATTGAACTGTAGATGGTCAGAATTCCGCAAGCCCTATCTTTCTTCAAGTTTACATGGAGGAATGGTGGTGAAGGAGATGATGAATAGTGATCTTCATATGCATAAATCTTGTAATAGCTTGAGTCAATTAAAGAAATCCAACAAAATCTCTCAAATTCTCTCACTAGGACACTCTTGAGGGGTATTGGAGGTGGTGGCTCGAAATGGGGAAGAGAGGAGCTTTTGGTTGTATAAAAATGAGGTCAAAATGCTAGAAACTTTGAGTTTTGACCTCTCAGCAGCTCATCAGTCAACTGAGCACAGTCCATCAGTAGACTGATGAAGACTGATGCCCACGAATGCTTTTTTTTTTTTTGCAGTTTCGCCACTTCGCGCTCAGTTTTGGCCACTATAGAGTTGGAATTGGGTCTCGGCCAAAACATGAAAATTTTAAACAATTGAATTACATTTCCAATGGCTCAAATGGGAACTCATTTGGACTTCGGATGAAGAAGTTATGAATTTCACAAGCTAGAAAGGTTACTTTTCGGTAAAAGCAATTTGGGCGGCAAATTTTTGAATTTCGCCCAGACCACCCGAAATGGATTACGACATATTAAGTGAGTGTAATAACATATACATGAAGTGTGTAAAAGGTCTAAACCACTCAAAGATCTCCTGAACGAACTCTTGCCTCTCGAACCAAAATTTGCGTTATTAGAGATTATAAAAAGGAACTAACAAAGAAATCACATAGCGGATGTTACAATCTAGTTTCTCCATATGTACAATGCCTAATCCATGTACCAACTATATGTATAACCAAAAAGGGTATGTGATTAGTAGATAGTTTCCATGACATCAACAACAACTCCTATCAAAGACGTATATAATATGCATATGCCACTAAGGAACAAATACCCATCACATAATTATACTATGTAATAAACAACTCCAATAAATGGGCCAATGATCTATTTATAATAAACTCTTGGTTTGATGGAATATTGTCAATAAAGCAATTAGTCAGTTCATTAGAGTATGTATGTGATAGATATAATCATCATAACTTTTAGGAGTAAGGTTATGGACCAAAACTAATAATTATTGAGTTTGTAGCCCCACTAGAAAACATTGCATGGTTGTTACCAAAATGGTGGATTTCTACATTATAAGAACGATATATATATGTATATATACAATTCCATTTCATACACTAAACTTGCTCCAAACCACTTTTATAGTTGTATTCAAATATTGGTTGAGCACACTAGTGTATAACATTGGGGAAATGTGTATCTATCAAATTAATCCCAGATTAACATGATAAAATACGTTGAAATAGTTATATACATAATTTGAAATTGCAAAGTTCATAACAAGTCCAATACGGTTCAATTCTTGCATAAATCTCCTTTCCTAGCCCATAAAATGATATGTATATACCCATAAATTGGGCATACACGAATACGCACTAGCGGGTATCACCTAGGGCTTATAATACTCTAACATATAATGGGATTCTTCCATATATACCTAAAATCATAACAATAACATGCACAAATCAAGAAAACTAATTACAAATCATAAACCCAAAACCCCATGCATGTGTATCATCAAGCTAACATGAAGAATACCCAATTTTTGTTAGAAAACATAGATGCAACACTTAATAATTGAAATTAAGTTTGTGTACTAGTATTCCCACCTTAGTTAAGTCGATAATCAAATGTTTGAAGCCTTGAATCAAGCCGAAATTCAATATAGCACCAAATCCCTAACTTTGAGCTCAAAAACCTAAAAATGGTGGAAATGAGGTGGAGAAGAAGATGGGGATGATTTTGATCTTGTAGGAAGGAAGGGACTATAGAGAATCACTCCAAAAGTCCCTCCTAAGTGCTCTCTCTCTCTCTCTCTCACCTCTCCTAAGCTCTCTCTTGAATGGAATAAAAATATAGGTGGAAAGAAGGAAATAATGAAAATGAAATGGGGAGGAAAGGGATTAAAAATCCGATAGGGCTGCTTTGATCTATCAAAGGTTCCAAATTCTGAAACTCAGCTTTTTCTTTAAAAATCTCACTATTCGCGGTCCGTTAAGAAAACCTCAAATCAGGCCTTAGTGGGAAGTCTTCCTAACACAGCTAACCAAAGAAGACTTCTATTCAACTCGGCCTTCAAACGAAAGTTATAGAGGAAAAAGAGGTGAAACTCTAGCCACAAATGGGGACTCATTTGGAATTCGTATGAAAAAGTTATGGCCTCTCAAATTTGGCCAAAAACTCATTTCGACAAAAGATCGATTTTTCACCATAGCCGGAAAATTCGACCACGGCTTCCTAAAATGCTTTCCAACTATACATGCATACTTGATATCATTAAAATGACTTTTTAGATCAATTACGGAGGCTCTAGAACAAAATTGACTCCTGCAATGGGGATTTGGCCTTAAGCTGCTTAAAAGGGAAATTTGTTGCGGAAACAAAATACGAGACATTACAATCTCCCCTCCTTAAGAAGTTTCATCCCTGAAATTTAAATAAGGATGGAGACATACATAGAAACACTTCAAATTGTGTTATCCTCCCCTCCTTAAGAGGATATCTACGTTTTCGGAAATACACGTTGCCACTAAGAAGGTTCGAATGATCTATAGTACTTAAAGTCTTCCATTGAACTTCAATCTGAACAAAGGAATAGGGGAAGTAATTCTAAACACGGTTCTCCATTTCAAGGATGTAGAGGGTTATTGATCAACAGAGTTACTAATATATATACAAAGTCAGGTCAACTCTTTGATGGCATTCAAAGCTGAATATGAAAAGGTTCAAGGCGTCGTACGTTACACAACGCGACACTTACTTCTTAAGATCATAGAACAAGTCATTGATTCAGAATATAATCTGATCAAGTTTGGAATATTATTCAAAAGTAATCTTTCTCAAGGAATTGGTCGTGACACACTTGCCACACTATATGACCTATGAATAGTCAACTCTACTTGTGCTTAGAGATATCGATATCGTTTATTAACACTTAACATGAAAGTTGGATTTTGCACACCCAACTCATAGCTTGGATTATGCCCGAAACATATTTTGAAGAAATAAGTTACCAAAGATTCAAACGACGAAACATGTGAAGAAGCGAAGGAGTTTGAGTAACTGCATTTTGTGTGATTGACGCTAAGGTTATTACTCGGTTCGCTCAAAGCACAAGTGATTATACTAGTGAACGCAACTTCCCTTCTGGAACTCATCTAAATCATTCAAGTCACATTAAAAGGGGGTCAAAACCAAAACTCATTAACTCATATCAAATACTTAAAGCAAAGTTTATGAAATTATTATTTAAACTCATAAACAATGGAGGAGAACTCATCCGAGATTAAATGGAAACGTCATGATTGCCCAAGGGTAACCAACCCCTACTCATGACTATACGACCATTGCATAAACATAATTGAATCACATTTGGCCCATCCATATTACGAAGTCAAAGTGCGTGAGCACTCACTGGCTTTCAAACTTAAGGAATGAAATCCGTCCTCGTATGAACTCCATGAAAATTCTATCTCAATTAAGGTAGCAGCACTTGAGGAAAGATTTACTTATCCCTTTGTATTAAAGTTATATACTCAATAGAATACTTCTTTACTCATCGCCTCAGATGATAGCAAGAAAAGGACTAGGGTACGCGTAAGGTTCATAAGCCAACGGCCTTAGGCTGTCAATAGCTAAGAATTATTTCACACATCGAATGTTAATATAGCGTTGAAAGGTATTACATGAATGTATAACACAATCTCATACCACTATATTCTCTATAAATCCCGATTCCAAATACTTAACTTCAAGGTATACCATGCTATACGCTAGAGGTCAGAGTTGATCCCATTCTAGGGAGAAATCAAAGTTGCCCCTGCAACTCACTAAGAGGGTTGCATTACAATTTAAATGAATGCATGCCAGAAGTTCTACATATCCACTAGCAAGAGTTAATTGTGAGGCTCCAAATATGTTGTATTCGTCTACCATCTGGTATGGCAAAGCACCTTCACTTTCCCCTCTTAAAGATTTGTCTATCAACCCGCGCAATTAAAAGTCTAAAACATGTAATTTCAACACGATCTTTAATCCAAGAGGGTTCACAATACCATAATCCCATAACACTCGGTGTTTATGCCGAAGGATTAAAAAAAATTCTAATAGCGTCAAATTTTTTAAATCGCCAATCGTAAGGATCAATCAATGACCCACAATGGGCTTGCATATGCTGTATTAGATGAGCATAAGAGGAGTTCTAAGATCAAGTTTATTGAGCTAACAACTAAACGGTCATCATTACTAGCCACTATGGCTTAGACAACTAAAGTACTTTTCTTCTGCGTTACTTTAGTGGACCTCCCTAATTAGAGGGATGAGGGTCTTCCTCAAAGGTATTCATAACGAATTTCTTATTGTGATGAAAGAATAGAGCTCACAATAATTAAAGAATGACAATCTAGTGGATCCCTATAAAAGTTCTCGTTTATCACTCTAGAGGACAATATATAACATGAATACATTGGATGTATGAGTCATTAAGCAGATTCAATGCTACTCGACTAGGGAGAGTGGGGAGTAGACCCAAGGGAAATATATTCAATAGTTCATTCTAAGGAAAGAACATAATGAAGTTAAAAGTCTCTAAAGGAAAATGCGCTTGGCAAGTTTTAATGTTAATTCATATCTCCTCTCCAAGGAATACGACATCTATAACACCCACTGGATGCCAGAATTACTTGGGTGATTTACATAGCCTCCATATCTGAATCTGGACTCTTGGGTTCTAAAACAATTACACAACTAGACTTGGTCATTCTTGTAACTACCATTCCGGCCATCAAGGAAGTTCTATTGCATTATAAGGATAAAGGTGTGCATGCGACGTGAACATTCTCTCACGTGAGGAGGTTCCCGAAGATATGAATGTCAACTAAACCGAGGCAATCGAGCTAGAACTAATTATCACATATCTCTTGGAATTATTGACCTACATACTCAGGCATGATAATAACAATCAAAGATAAAAGAATAGTCATATAATAATTTCAACCCCAAGAGAACCAAGGAGAAAACGATGGGGTAAACACAAGAACATAATCTTAATGACCACTCTTTATGAGTATGCCACGTTCCATCTCTCATAAGCAATAGTGGACTGGTGACTTATAGGATAGTCAACCGTTGGCCGGCGAATAACTATAATATAATTCAATAGTCACCTGTTGCTCACTTAATGGTAGAACTAATCATGAGTGCAAAATATGTATGTGAAACAATGGCAACAAGAGTCAAGACTAAAATATTTAGCAAAAGAAGGAAAGAATAATCTCAACGTATGGACTTTGTGAACAAGTGTAGCCAAGATGAATTAACATCTCGATTCACGATACTCCCATTTTCCAAGATCCTAATGATAGAAAATCCTATCGTACGATGATACATTAAAGAAGAGGGACGTTATCATAATACTTCTTCAACCTAACTCTACCCATAAATTCCACGAAGATAATCGAATCTATAACTCTGATACCAACTTATGACACCCCGAATCTAGTTATGATGTTTATACCTCCGGAACCCGGTTAATTACGGTGTCATATGTGACGGCGGATTTAATGTACCTAATTTAAAACTGCTATAATAGAAAGTCATATGTAAGGCCACATTTTTCAGAAAATTTTGGCATGTAGACTTCGTATTTTCAATAAAACCAACACCTGTAAAGTAAAATATAAGTTTTACTATAACTTTAACCTTCTTAAAAACACTAGACAAATAGATATCAAACAATCCAGTTTAATGCAAATCCTCCAGCGAGGTCCCAATAGTTAATAAAAGGCCTTTACATTTCTTATGAATAAAAAATCGAGTATAATAAAGAGTGCAAATAGTAAAAATGGTATTAATATATATATATAATGCAATAGTTTAAAAACATGCAATGCAATGTATTCCATACACGAGTGCATGCGAACCCCACTAAGACTCCTGTCCTAGCCGCCTGGAAGCTAACTACTCGACTCATCGGCCCCGTGAAGTAGACCCCTTGGGAATTTCCATAACATGAGTGGATCGCTAGTCTAAAGCCATCTCGTATCAAACTCTAGCTTTCTACGGTTTGTCATGACACGTGGATTCGCTCTCAAGTGTAATTCCACACTCAACCGCTACTACCCGGCACCTATAACATAAGTCGTAGCTATTGGCCAAGTAATCATTATTTTCTCTTTAATTATAATACATTATGGTTTCATACTTGGCCATCTAATAGGCTCTACCACTAAGTTGTTCCTATGTGTATGATGTTCTATTGGACAAGTGTTCACATTGTTCTTACTTACTATACATCTTATCCGAGGCATTATATATACAACACATATATGTTACAGCAGTAATAACAATAATAGTAACCACCGTATAAAGGTGTGTCATAAGTATATGAAAACGGGTCTGCATTTCGTGCTCTTGCCATCAACCACACCCATCTGGAAAGGGCTTACACGTTAGTTTCTGAATATCTCGTAACTATCCAATCGTACAACCAGGTCTGCATTTCGTGGTCTTTCCCTTAGGCGCACCCATTCGGCATGTAGTGCCTACACGTTGGTTTTACCAGGTCTGCATTTCGTGGTCTTGCCATCAGGCGTACCCATCCGGCATGCAGTGCCTACACATTAGTTTTACTAGGTCTGCATTTCATGGTTTTGCCCTCAGGCGCACCCATTAGGCATGCAGTGCCTACACGTTAGTTTTACCAGGTCTGCATTTCATGGTCTTGCCCTCAGGCGCACCCATCCGACATGCAGTGCCTACACGTTAGTTTTTCGTGCACGGTTTCAGGTCTTTCACCAAGGAGCACTGTGGCCCTTCTTATGGCCTCGACCTTTAGAGACCAACCTAGTTTATATAAAGGACTACGTTGTCCCACAATCATCATAATAAATCCTCATAAGGTCCAACAACCATTCATTTGTATATACATGTAATACAATGTCCACCAAGGAGAATTACAATTGCAATCATTCACTTCTCATAATGAATATATATATGGATATCATCAATCTCACCATCATCACACATATGGCATCTCGTTAGATATAATCTATAATAGCCCACTATTCACTTATCATAATCAACACCATCGATAATCATTTCTACACGCGTTGTCATCACGCTTATGTTTCTTACACTTATCGTCTAAGTGTTATTCATGTTATATGGCCAACTAGCTCATTATTGGTAAATTATATCTCGTCATGCACCACTTGTATAAAACTAAGGTTGAATGAGCTTCATTAAGGATCTTATGGTATTCTACCATGCCATAAGCTAGTTATCGCAATTCTCGTCTAACTGGAATACTTATAGCATACTTAGCTTCCTACATTATGGCCAAGGCAACTTACGCTTCATCAAATTGTGTTTATAGCATTTCTAGAACGTATCTAAGTAATATTCTCCTCATTAGCATTAACAAAGGTTTATACAAGACACTAGTCTCAAGAATTAGTGTATATCGTTTTCGTTTAAGTGGGTTATTAGTGCAAGTTCGAGGATAATGTCCTACCCTTGCAATTAAAGGCATATCTATGTATATCTACCTCTTATAACTCATAAACAACCCTAAACCAATAACTAATCCCGAAATACCCTTTAGCCTAGTTCATACCTTTGGCTACAAAGTGGGTATGATCTATCAATGCATGTAATATGCTCATAGCTTGGTGATAATTGATGATACATAATTTATAAGTGATAATCTATCCACATGTATCACTAATTAAACCTTAAATTAAACCACCCCTATGAATATCACAAATATAGGGTTTTTATGAAAAATCCCCTTTTTGGGTAGAAGACTATAATAAAACAACAATAATTTGAAATCAAGGGTTTAGTACTAGTGTTTCCACCTCTATTGATGATACCCACGAGATTTGAGTCTTTTGAAGAAGTGCAGATGCCCAATCCTGAAACCCTAGCTATCCTCCTTGAGCTCTAATGGTGAAATTGAAGGTAGAAGAAGATGAATAGTGATGGAGATGGTGTTTTGTAGCTCAAATCTTGAATTGGGATGAAAGTTAGGTAGATTCTCCTCACTTTCTCTCTCTAGAACCCTATGGAGCTCTTCAATGGTGTATGAGGGTGTTATGTCTGTACTAATGAGTTAGATCGATCTTACTAGTAAGATCGATCCTAGTCAGGGAAAAAAGTGCACTGGTCTGTTTTCACAACAAAATCTGATGAGTAAGATTGATCTTATGCGCACTGTTGGTATTCTGGTCATAACTCCCTATTTTGAAGATCTACAATTTCCTCAATGAAGTTTCCTCAAATTATGGATGAAAAAATCCCAAAAATCCTCCAAAGACAGCGCTATGCCAAAGGTCACCCGAACAACTAGATTTAATGATTGACCAACTTCACGCGCTGATTTGACGAACAAGTAGTAAGAATTGGCTTCCGGTCAAAACAAAAAAGTTATATAATGCATCAAAACCTAGATGTTTATGTGGCCAAAATCTTAATTAGATAAGTGATGGGGGGGTTACGATAGCTCAAAGTCGGATGAAAACAACAAATCATGTAAGACCGAAACTCACCATTTATGAGCTGATATCAATTCAAATCATTTGAATTGTGAAATGATCATTCCCAAAAACTTAATATACCAAATATGATATTCTAAAAGTGTCAAATCAACTAAGAAGGGTTCAAAGCAAAAATTCACCCTTTAACGGAGATTAAGCCTTAACTGGGCTTAATGGAAGGATTAATTTAAAAATGAAATGGGGAGTGTTAAATGCCCCCTTCTTTTTGTTTATGTTTGGTGGAGACCAATGGGCATCAAAAATATAATTTTAGTAAAAAAATTAACCGAAATAAAGAAACTGAACCAAATCCCTCCAAAACTACATTGTTTAGTCAAGTGTATATATTGTCTATCTAACTTCTTGAACAGACAAGTACTATAGTTGGTTGTTGAGAAACTTATAAAAAGAGATAGAATATAAAAATGCTTAATTTAATTCAAAAGAGAAATATCCCTCTTGTATGATCATTATTATTATGCTTAAGTATATTATTATATCCATTATGCATGTTAATTTATATTTTACTGTTATTATACATTTTAATGTTTAATCCTTTGAAGTATTGACCATTTAGCCTCTCTATGTAGTTTGAATTTTTTTAGAAAGAAAATTAGAATAAACCTTAACCGAACTGAAAAGTTTGGTTCGAGTATAAGTAAGTGTCAGAACCCAGCCTTTCGACCCCGCGATTCTCGATTTTGAAATTTGTTTTTACGAAAGATGTTCTTTGAGTCGCCGGTTTGTTTTATAAGAAAACAAACAAAATATTGTATAAAAGACAACCCAAAAGCAGATTATCTTTTACACGTATCAAACCAGAGTTTAAAAACTTCATAGTTAGGGTTCGGGAATTATGTTACAGATCAGGAAGTTGTTAGGCACGCAATATGCCTTTTGGGTCCCTTAATGGGTTATGTATTTAATTCATATTTTAGGTATCTTGCAAGTAGTTTGAATATTTTTAAAATAGTCCTTTCAGACAAATTAAATTTTAAAAAAATATTTATAAAATTAGACTCGAGTTTGTAAGCGCCTACATATTCACTCATAGAATTAAATCAGAGTCTCGTACTTTCACGTGTTTGGAAATTGGGTTTTGTTTTGAAAACATGTCAAAACAATGTTTTAGTTTTCTTGTAAAACATATAAATGACTTGTTTTGAAAGTTTGTGGGCTTATTTGCAAATTATCTAATTTTATTTATTAAAACTTTGTATTTAACTTGTATTGAAATTTAGGAAACTTGTAGTTGTGTACCTGATGCGCTTGAAAAGAAATAAGAGTTGCTTGCCTTGTTGCTAGCTTATTCCTTCTTTTTTAAGTACTTCCTTCTTTCATTTTATAACTTTCTCTCTCTAGAGCTCTTTCACTCTCTAGAAGGGGAACTCTCTCTAAGAATTACTAAACCTCACATAAACCTCTCTAATGACCCTCCTAAACTTCCTAAATGAACTCTCAAATCTTGTCCCCCAAAATGAGACCCCTAGGGTCCTATTTATAGGCCAAAATATTGCTCCAGCAAAAGTGCAGCATGAGGGTGTGATAGGGGTGTGCCGCACGGGCATGCGATAGGGGCGTGTCGCACGGGGCATGCAACAGGGGGCAAAGCGGGCAATAGGGGTGTGTGCCACACACTAGTGTGTGACTCCGATGAAGCTAAAATTTTTGCGCAAGATTCCTTGCATATATTTGAGAGTTTTGATAAATTTTGGTAAGTTTTAGATAAGAGGAACATCTGTATTAGCCTATGACATTGGCCATGCAAGGTGTAACACCCGGTTTCCTTATCTTTTGCAAATCACGGCCTAAGTCGCGTATAAGTCAGAATCGGGCTCCGGATGGCCAAATTGGGTTCTGGAAAGGTTAGCATGGTTTGGAAACCTCCAACAAGTCATATTGATATATTTAAGTGTGTTATAATGATCATAAGTTGCTTCAGGTGGCTCGGACGGAAATCGGTTCGAAAATCACAAGTTTAGGTCCTACGCGATTAATGGTTTTTACCCAACTTTGTAAGACCATAACTTCTTCATCCGAGCTCCAAATGAGTCCTTGTTTTTGGCTACGTCTTCATTTCAGTTCCCTCTACAACGTTTCTGTTTTGGCCGAGACCCAATTCCAACTCCTTGATGCCCAAACGTGGGTGCAAAGTCGAGTTGTTGACCAAAATTAAGCTAGGGAGTCGACTCCATGGAAGTGAGGAGAGTCGACTCCATCATGAACAGTAGGGAGTCGACTCCATGAGTAGTAGGGAGTCGACTACATCATGCTGGAGAGATTTTTTTATATACTTCTTTTTCTCCTTTCTTCCTCATTTCATACCCACAACCTTGAGAGCTCTAGAGAGAGATTGAGGGGCTTTCTTGGGGGATTATGGGGGATCGCTCGAGACTTCTTAACCCACATCAAAAACACGCCATCATCATCATCATCTTCATCTCCTTCTCCATCCAAATTCCACCATAGCTAGGGTTTTGAAGAGAAATTGGGGAATTTCATACGCTTGTTTCTTCGGCTCAATTCTTCGGTGAATCTTCGAGGGATTGACCCTCGTAAGGTGGGAACAATAGTATTTTAACAAGTTTTCTTACAATTATAACCTATTCATCTTTAATCAAACTAAACCTAGGTTTTCTACTCAAAGTTGCATATGCATGGGGCTTGGGTCAATTTCTTTGGGTATTTTGATAGATTTACATCATATATGACATCAATAACTACTTTTGACAAAAAGCCCTAATTTTAAATGATTTATGAGAAAGTTTGGTATATAATCTTCAAGTACGCATATGAGTATATATGCTAAGCTTTGATACGCTTATGTATGATGTCATATATGGGATTTAAACTATATTTTGGACAAAGTTACATATATTGATGGTATTGTTGTTGTGTTTTAAGTTATAAACCATATTTATGAGATTTTCCACTTACCTAGCCAGTCCGTAAGTATGCTGGTCAAATACATTTATATGTTTTGAATAAATGAAGTATTTCAATGATAATGGGAGGCTATTTGGGAACTCATACACATTGTTTTATTGTATAAGACTTGGCTTGGGGCCAAATTGATGAAAACATGTGAAACCTCCCAAACTGATGATTTTCTAGTTTTTTTATTAACTGGCGGACTTGGCGGATGTTGTTCAATCTCAACAATACCACTACGTGTTTTACAAAGTGTATAAGTACCCATAACCTGGATGGATATATATATACATGTCTTACAAATACCTACAGAATGCATGTATATTCATATCTATATATGTTGGATTCTATATTCTTGTGATTTTATTGATTCAATGAGATGATTATTGTGATTTTATATCGGATGGCCACACCGTTCGTACTAGATAGATGGTGATTACCGGTAGTGTATAGCCTTGGTGGCCACATGAGTATTATTGTAGCGTGCGCCTTTATGGCGGCGTGAGCTAGCGTATGCCTGTGTGGCTGTGTGAGGTAGCGTCTAGGTGGACCTGGTAGGTGGTCCCTGCCTTGGGTAGAAGAAACCGAGTTGCTGGCTATCTCTGTGCACAGTAGATTTATGAAAATCCTAGATGTGAGTTTGATATATATGATTGAGGTGATAGATCTAGTCGCGGTGTTGTGGCATATACAATATGATGATGTATATATGCATATATTTCCTTTCTTGTACTTTGGGTTGGGGTCATTATATATATAAACATTTCACGAAAGGTTTTCCTTGCATAGGCTGCTTCATAAATGTATTATATATGTATATGTACATATATTTGTATATATATAAAAAGGAAATGTATTTTAACATGAGGCGACTTATTACAGAGAAGCAACATATAAACTATTTTCATTAAATTGCATTGCATGGCATGCATGATTTACAACTTATTTTCTTATACAAACTCTTATAGTTCCCACTGAGCTCGTTTGGCTCATTCCTATTTTCACCAGACCCACCACATTGCATGCATGTCTCATGTTTTCTGGCATAAATGACATATTCACATAATTTTCTCTAAATGAGAAATTTGAATTGAAACGTACACGTACACGTCGGTGAATCTTGTGTGCCAAAGGCTCCATTGTACACCACCAATGACCTTCTAATAAAGGCCAAAGTGCTATCTGATGATACATCAATCTTTATCAAATCCGTTCAACTTCAGGGGGTCTCTCAAAATCCACATATACCCATTCGTCATCAAGAAAGGCGCATCATACAGAAACGGTCATGACTGATCATCTCGAAATATATGACCAACTGGATCGCTAGAGAGTAAGTATGTGAGCAAGAAAAAGATATGCTAAGAAGAGAATAGGAAGTTTGAAAGTTTAAATGGAAAAAGGTGCCATTTTTGTTGCCCAGCTCACTTTGTCGTTTGGGCACTTGTTATATGACAAGTTCCTTGTCACACAACAAGTGGGGGGTAATAACAAACAACAAAATCGACAAAATCAACAAAGTTTTGACAATTTTTTTGCAAAATTCACTTCTTGGACGTCTGAAAGACTTTCTGGTTAGTTTTCTAAGATGAACAGACTGAGAATCACTAACACATGCACGACGAAGTAAGATAATAAGCCCAAAAGCTGAATTTTGAGATCTGTGGTGGAGCCGAGCTTTGAGGAATGATCAGTCCTAAACACAGTTCAAATCTGGCAAAAGAGGAAGGTGTAAAAGAGGAATCGGGTACAAGAAAAAATTGAAAAAGTAGAAAAGGGTAAAATCCCGTTGGTCCAGGTGAGGAAATTGAGAAAAATAGAAAGGAAGAAAATCAGCAGGGAGAGCCACACTAAGAGTGACAGCTGTGCCAAAAGGCAGAGGGCTACGTCTTAGGTGAGTAAGGCTCCTGTTTGGAAAAAAAAATAAGAAGAAGAAAAAGAATATCCGAAAGCCAAAACAATGGGCCGGATATTCCCAATAATGAGAATGAGGGAGCAATAAGGGCATCAAAAAACAGAAAATGATGCGGACCAGCACCTTCCTCTGATAAGGCAGAGGGTAACTGGAAAAGGAGTTGAGATTTTCAGAAGAGCTTTATCCCCATGTTCAAAAAAGTAAAGCCAGAGGGTAGAGTTGAGAACTGAGTCCACCACTACGCATGAAAGTCTGAGATTCAAAGAGAACCAACCCAATTTCTTGATGACAGCAGAAGAGTCAAACTGAGGGTAAGAACATGTTTTAAAAAGGCAACACTTGAACTTTCCATATTTTCTCTAACATTACTTTCTTGCCACAAGATGAGTAGGCATATGTGATCAACGGCCAAGAACACAGACAACGCAAGGACAAGGGTCGAAGGATAAGGGAAAATATGGACAAATATCCTTAACAACATGTCTTGAATTATGTGATGTGAGATAAAGTTGATGGAGTAATATGATTCTGAAGAAGACCTTATTGACGGAGTCAATCCTAACCTTTTCAGGCTGTGCCAGCAAGACGGTGCGACAGGTGCTGACCCCGCCGCTCTTGGCAGTCTTAACATCACCTCTTTTGGCTGTGTCAGTAAGTACGAAGTCTTATCACGAAGACCTCTCGCTCTTAGCAGTCACTTACATGTCATACCTTCTGAGGGTGGCCAGGAGCGCCATTTCTTGGAAACCGTCATAAGGGAATATCTCCCGACGTTCAGCCTTAGACTATGTCAGCAAGACGGTGCGACAGGTGCCAACCCCGCCGCTCTTGGTAGTCTCTAACACAACCCTTTAGGCTGTGCCAGCAAGATGGTGTGAGAGGTGCAGACCCCACTCTTGCCAGTCGCTAACATATCATACCGTTCTTTCCCTTTTGGATGCGTTCCATGGGAATTCACAAGTCAGCCCAGATTGTGTCAGCAAGATGACGTCCTATCGCGAGGACCAATCACTCTTGGCAATCTTAACTCAACCTTTTCAGGCTGTGCTAACAAGATGGTGCGAGAGGTGCAGACCCCCCACTCTTGGCAGTCGCTAATATGACATTCCTTCTGTGGGTGGCTAGGAGTGCCATTTCTTAGAAAGCTATGACAAAGGAATATCTCCTGATAAACAGCCTCGGTTATGCCATCAAGATGGTGAGACAGGTGCAGACCCAGCCACTCTTGGTAACCAATAATGTCATCCCCAAAAGTTTGGGAGTTTCATCACATTCTCCATGAGATTAGGGAGTTTTTACCACATGGTTATGACAACAAGATAGTGCGATAGGAGCAAACCCCGCTACTCTTGGTAACCATTTCTTCCCCAAAAGATTGAGAAGCTTATCACGGCGAAGTCAAGAAGGTGTCATTCTGAAAGAATCTGAACTCCAAGAACTTTTTCTAATACATCTGTAAAGAATGAGAAGTGTTCCCGAGGATAGGCCATTCAAAGGGTAAATGGTAAGATTGGTTCATCCCGCAAGCAGACGGTAAAACATCGATAAGTTTGAAAATTCCGAAGAAGGATTGAGATGGATTCCCTTAGGGTAGACGGGAAAATAGATTGATGTATCAGAGATAGCTTGGCCGAGAAGAAGGTCAACCGTGGATCACATTGCCCAAAGCAACACAAAATTCCCCTACCATGAGGGTACATTTCAATTCACAGATTTTCATGAATAAAGCAACTAGTTGAGATTCACGCGAGAGCCGTGAATTGTTGTCTTCTTATTATCGTCCCAGACTTCTTGCAAGCAAGAATCTCGGGATGAGAGGGTCTGTGAACACCCTAATCCACGACTCTCGTATGAATTTGGTTTTCGCACAAACAAGCATTCGGCATCAAGTCTTGAGTCATCATGCATACAAGAGACCGTTAGGAAAAACCCTGATTTTCGAGCGCGTTAGGAATCTACCACGACCTTGTTGCCACTTCGCTTACTAGGACGGGGATCGAAAATCTAACCACCCGATCCAGAATCAATTCCAATCCAACTATCGCCCTGTTCCACCACAAACACAAGGGAGTTCCAGAGGCCGATTCTTTTCACTCAACCCAGCTGGAGACCAGGAAGATCACACCGTTATGGAAGGTACCCTCATTCTTTTCTCGACTGGAATTAGAGTTTTATTCAACACTGGTGCTTCACACTCCTTTATTTCGTTCAACTTTGTATCAAGTTTAAAGTTGAAAACTAAGAGGCTTGTTCTCCCCGTTAGCATTAGTTCTCCTATGGGTAGTACAACGAACCTAAACCAATATTGTACTGCGATTATTACCTTACATCGGAATTGTCATATGGAAGATGATTTTATAGTCATGGATATGGAACAGTATGATCTCATTTTGTTGATGGATTGGTTGACCAAATATTATGCGGTGATCGATTGTCATGCCAAGCGAGTTACTATTACCCACCATTGGGGAGAAACGGTTGTTTTCTTTGGCGAGAGATATAATTTATACCCGATATCGTACGCTACTAGGAAGGAACAGAGGGATTATGTGTGCTCGCTTTGTAATATTGTGAGTGACGAGGTTCCACTTCTTAGACCACAAGATGTGCCCGTTGTTTAGAAATTCTTGGATGTTTTTTCGGAGGATTTACCTGGTTTACCGCCGCAACGTGAAATTGAGTTCTTAATTGATCTAGTACCCGGAACTGCTCCTATTTTTATTACTCCATACCAGTTGGCTCCTGCAGAACTCAAG
This sequence comes from Lonicera japonica, assembly GCA_021464415.1. Lineage (NCBI taxonomy): Eukaryota > Viridiplantae > Streptophyta > Magnoliopsida > Dipsacales > Caprifoliaceae > Lonicera > Lonicera japonica. The sequence continues at coordinate 22,368,307 of CM038465.1, read as the reverse complement.
GAGCTTAAGACCCAGTTGGAGGATCTTTTAGCCAAAGGTTTTATTCGCCCTAGTTCGTCACCATGGGGGGCACCTGTGTTGTTTGCCAAGAAAGCTGATGGGTCATTACGCTTGTGTGTGGATTATCGCCAACTAAATCGAGTGACGATCAAGAATAAGTATCCTCTTCCACGAATTGATGATTTATTTGATCAATTACAGGGAGCTCATTTCTTTTCCAAGATCGACTTAAGATAAGGATACCATCAGTTAAGGGTCAGCGAAGAAGATATTCCCAAGACAGCTTTTTGGACACGCTACGGCCACTACGAGTTCCTAGTTATGCGATTTGGATTAACGAATGTTCCAGCAGCTTTCATGGATTTGATGCATCGTATCTTCCGCCCATTCTTAGACAGATTTGTTATAGTGTTTGTCGATGATATATTGATTTACTCCTCTTCAGAGGCGGAGCATAGGAAACACCTTTTCACAGCCCTGCAGTTGCTAAGAGACCACCAACTCTACGCCAAATTTTCCAAGTGTGACTTTTGGAGAGAAGAAGTGAAATTTCTTGGACACGTTGTCTCACGAGATGGTATTTCTGTAGATCCAGCTAAGGTGGACGTTGTGTCGAGTTGGCGCCGCCTTGCTAACGTAACAGAAATTCGAAGTTTTTTGGGTTTAGCTGGTTATTATAGAAGGTTCGTTCAAGACTTTTCCCGTATAGCGTCTCCACTTACTCATCTTACCCAGAAAGGTGTGCCATTTGTCTGGGACAGTCGCTGTGAAGAAGCTTTTAATGAGTTGAAGTATCGTTTAACTACCGCTCCCATCCTAGCTCTGCCAAAAAGGGGCCTAGGCTATGTGATATATTGTGATGCGTCTCGCTTAGGACTTGGCTGCGTCCTAATGCAGTTGGAGCATGTTATAGCCTATGCATCACACCAGCTGAAAGCTCATGAGAAAAATTATCCTACACATGACCTAGAGCTAGTCGCAGTAGTTTTTGCTTTGAAAAATATGGCGTCATTACCTTTATGGAGAGAAATTTGAGGTATTTTCTGACCACAAAAGCCTCAAGTACATCTTCACACAATGAGATTTAAATTTAAGACAACGTCGTTGGATAGAGTACCTTGAGGATTATGACTTCACGCTTCAATATCATCCCGGCAAGGCGAACATGGTCGCTGATGCTCTAAGTCGGAAAACACCCGGTTCAATGGCTGCTTTGAGATGCCGAGAGTGGAAACTCATAGAGGAGCTTCAGCGGTACAACTTAATCATACGTCGAAATGAAGACATTGTTTTCCTTTCAAATCTCGTGGCCAGACCATTACTGTAGAGTCAAGTAATTGAGAGCCAATGGTATGACAATGAGTTAGCACAGTGCCGAGATCAACTTCAATCCGGTAATGAAGTGGAAGGTTTCACATTAGGTGCCGATGGTGGATTGAGATACAAGAAGAAACTAGTTGTGCCAAGGCTTAACAACGAACTTAAAGAAGCCATCATGGCCGAGGCTCACATTTCGAGATTTTCCATTCATCTAGGGGGCACTAAGATGTACCGAGATTTAAAACGTACGTATTGGTGGCAAGGAATGAAACAAGATGTGGCTCAATTTATTTCTCGCTGCTTAACTTGTCAAAGGATAAAGATTGAACACCAGAAGCCTGCAGGTCAACTTAAACCTCTTCCTATTCCGGAGTGGAAATAGGACAATATCACTATGGATTTTCTGATGGGTTTACTAAGTACGCAGCGAAAGCACAACGCAGTTTGGGTTATTGTGGATCGACTTACCAAGTCGGCTCATTTTCTACCAATTCGGGAGACCGATTCCTTGGAGAAGTTGGCAAAACTCTACATTAACGAGATCATTCGACTTCATGGCATCCCAGTTTCAATAGTGTCTGACCGTGATTCTAGATTCACTTCACATTTCTGGGAAGCACTTCAGCCTTCGTTAGGCACTCGATTGGATTTTAGAACAGCTTTTCATCCACAGATTGACGGACAGTCTGAGCGGACAATCCAAATCCTTGAGGATATGCTACGAGCCTGTATACTTGATTTTCGTGGAAATTGGGATGAGTACCTACCACTCGCCGAGCTTGCCTATAATAATAGTTTCCAAGCCAGTATCGGAATGGCTCCATTTGAAGCATTATATGTAAGACCATGCAAATCTCCCGTTTGTTGGGTTGAGGCAGGTGAAGCAGTAATTTTAGGACCACAGTTGGTGCAAGACACTACGGAGAAGATTAAACTTATCAAACAACGGTTACTAACTGCCCAAAGTCGACAAAAGAGTTATGCCGACAAAAGAAGGCGACCACTTGAGTTTGAATTGGGTGACTATGTATTTCTCAAGGTCAAGCCTCGACATGGTATTGTCCGTTTTGGTAACAAAGGGAAGTTAGCCCCTCGGTATATAGGACCATTTGAAATCATACAGTGTGTTGGTTCAGTTTCATATCGCTTAGCCTTGCCATTACAATTACAGCGAATCCATGATGTATTCCATGTGTCCATGCTTCGGAGGTATATCCCCGATCCTTCACATGTAACTCCGGTCAAGGAACTTGAAGTTAATGAAGATGTGTCATATGAGACTCATCCAGTAGCAGTGGTAGACCGGAAGGAACAAGTTCTTTGTAACAGGGTTATCCCACTCGTTAAGGTAATATGGCAACATCACGGGACGAAAGAAGCTACGTGGGAGCTAGAATCAGAGATTCAAACCAAGTACCCACACTTATTACAATGAGGTAATTTCCTTTCCTTCTATTTTAATTTTGAGGACGAAATTTCTTAAGGAGGGGAGGTTGTAACACCCGTAGGGTAAATGTACCACATTTTATGTCCGAGACGCGAGAGTGTGCTTGAGCCGTATCCGAATGTAGGAAATACTTCCACACTATTTTAGAGATGTTATTACATTCATCTTTTAAGTTGGAAAGGGTTATGTAGAGTACCCGAGTCGAAATTTGCAAAATCTCACATTTTAAATTAACTTGCCCGACAAACCGACCTTTAGTCATTCAAAACATCATAACTTTTTCATTTTAGATCATAATGGGACCTAATTTATGTCATTGGAAAGGTATTTCAATTTCCAAGAACTTTTGTGTTTGGCCCAGAACCCAATTCCCACTTCTCGTTGGTCAAAATAAGGTTACAAGATCAGTTGGTGGCATAAACAAGCAATTCTGGGCATGAGCAAAAATCCAGTACCATGGAGTCGACTCCCCTTCACTGTAGTGGTCAAAAATGATATTTCTAAGCTTGGACCCGATTTTATACACCATCGACACCATTATCTCCTCCATTTCGTCCAAAGCTCAGGGAGAGAGTAGAGAGGAGTGTGAGATCTTGGAGAAGGGCTCATGGGGGATATTTTATCACCTTTTTCAACCTAAATCAAGGATCAAACTCATTATATCCATCATCTTCTTCCTTTCTTCACATCCACCAAGCTAGGGCACAAAAGCCAACTATGGTATCTTGCGCCTCCGTCTTCTAGAGTACGATCTGTGGCTTAAGTAGTGAAGGTTGAACGCTATTGAGGTAGGAACACTAGTATTAAAATCTATTTTAAGAGTTTATGCACCCAATCACCATTTTTATACAAATTTGGGGATTTTCTAGGGATACACCTATTGCTGCGTATATGTGCACTTTGGGCCTATAAATTATGAGGGAAATAGTTGTTTATTTCTTATAAAATGTAGTATATCATATTTCCTCAAGTATCTCTTCCATTTCCTTGATTTTTGACAAACCCTTGTTCCTGGCCTCTAGTGCGCAGGTACTTATCAGTCCGTATAGTAAAGTAGACCTATGATACGCACTTTATATCACTTGATACTCATGAAATGAACTATTATACCATTTTACATGATGTATATGATCTTATAATTATGATTGGGATGATAATGATTTTCCTTATACGGAGTTGTCAACACCGCTCGTACCAGGTAGATGGTTATTACCGGTAGCGTATAGCCTTAGTGGCTACGTGAGATTATTGTAGCGTATGCCTTTGCGGCTGCGTGAGGTAGCGTATGCCTATGTGGCTACGTGAGGTAGCGTCTAGGTGGACCTGGTAGGTGGTCCCTGCCTTGGACAGAAGAAATCGAGTGCCGGCTATCTCTGTATAGTAGATGTGAAAAATCCTAGACGTGAGTATTATACATGGTTGATACGATGTAGGCCTGGTCGTGGTGTCTTGAGACTATGTATATATTACATTGTTTACATACATGTTTATGACTTACGTATACGGACTAATTACAAACTTACTTTATAAGGCTTCTCCTACATATACATGTTTTTCTCACAACTCCTATAGTTCCTACTGGGCCCGTTTGGCTCAGAGTTTTTCCTACACAGGTACTTCTAAGGATGGGACAGGACGAGCTGATAAGGGAAAGGTCGACAAGTCTTAGTCTCCTCTGATACTGTAGTGTGAGGGCCTTTCACTACTGAAAGGCCATGTTATCAATCTTATTGTACCATAACTCAACTTCTATTATGTAGCCATATTTGTACTATCTATGTAGCCCACTTGATGTTATGTTGACTGTATTGTGTATGACTATTTTGTGACTGTTATGTATTGCTAATATATATACTTTGCGGACATTTACTTTTCTTTAATCTTATTCTTTTGGTTATTGTATAGTGGATTGGAGGAACATGTCTACGGTTGAATGTTAGCCTAATGTGGACAAGTGACTTACATTTTAGTTAACCGGTGCGCAACGGTACAGACTAATCTATAAGGCACGAGTTAACAGGAGGGGAAGCTACAGTTCTAGCATGTTCCCAGTTGATTTTGTTATATGTTCTTGACCTTTGCATATTGGCCTTCCTCGCCAGAGTTATTTAATTTTTACTCACTTCCGCCGTCGCGTACGACTCCGTGATCAACCGTGTTCCGGAGGTTCTCCCTCCCAACGGAACTCGGGGTGTCACTACTTATATTGATACAATTCTTTCCAGATTTAGTATGTAAGATTCCAAGAAAGGGTTTATCCTTTTCAGGCATGGAATCACTCTATCCAAGGATCAGTGTCCTAAGACACCTGATAAGATAGAGAAAATGAAGGCAGTTCCTTATGCCTCGGCAGTATGAAGCCTCATGTATGCTATGCTGTGTACTAGACCAGACATCTGCTTTGTTGTTGGCATGGTTAGCATATATCAGTCTAATCCAGGGTAAGAACACTGGACAGCGGTAAAACATATACTCAAGTACCTTAAAAGGACTCGAGATCTTATGTTGGTTTACCAGGCAAATGTCTAGTGCCCATTGGGTACACAGACTCAATTTTTTAGTCAGATAGGATTCTAGAAAGTTAACTTCGGGATATGTGTTTACTCTAGGAGGTGGGGCCATTAGTTGGAGGAGTATTAAGCAGTCTTGTATTGTTGACTCCACCATGGAAGTTGAATATGTGGCTGCTTCAGAAGTGGCTAAGGAGGTAGTTTAGCTCAAGAACTTTCTTATGGATCTAGATGTGGTACCTTCAGTGCATTCAGCTATTACACTTTATTGTGATAATAATGGAGCAGTTACAAATTCGAAGGAGCCAAGGACTCATAAGAAGGGAAAACACATAGAGCACAAGTATCATCTAATTAGAGATATTGTGCAGAGAGGCAATTTCATAGTGACTAAGATTGCATACGGGGACAACCTAGCTAATCCTTTTACGAAGAGCTAACCGGTCAAGACTTTTGAAAGTCACGTTGAGGGAATGGGGGTGAGGTGCATAGCTGCATGGTTTTGAGTCTAAGTGCGAGATTGTTATAGTGATATATTAAAAGCCATGATTTTATTATTATTGGTTTTGATATATAAACTCGATTTTGCTATTTTAATGAGAATCTTTATGGGCAAAGGTTGCATTATATTATTTATTTAAATATTGTGCATATGTGTGTCTTTTATTCCATATAGTAGATGATTTGGTGTGTAGAGTATAGCTTACACACAGAGGATCATATCATCGGTTCTTGTGGAATATAAGTTTATTGGTTCAAGGTCTTAGATGGAATTGGACAACCATCGGTAAGATTGTAGCACAAGTTTTAGTAGTTTATCTTCATTACAGGAAACACTACAATTTTAACTTATTGTGCTAGTACACTTTGTGTGTATTGACCGGACCAATTTGGGTTAATTGTTTTCATACTGACTATATAAAAAAATTTAAAATCCCATGGTTATTATGATTACTTATACTCTTAATCTTGAAATAATTAATAGACATATATATATATATGTAGTGTTTGTTGTTTTGACTCGTTAAGAGTGAGATTCATTTATGGATCAATAATCTTCATGAATTGGATGGCGACACTATATGTATGATGAATATTAATTATTGATAGAATCCACATCCCGGTATAGGGATTGATGATAACCCCTTGAGAAGCTTATAAGTTTTGATCATGTCAAACCCTGCAGGTGGATTATGTTAATCTGACATGTCAAATAAGTTAAGTGGTACGCTCAAGGATTAAAAAGTTATTTAAATATAATTATCAGTAATTTAATTTTAAATGACGGTTATTTGAAATATTAACGTGGGAGAATAATAAGTATTTAATAACAAGGAGCTCGAAATATAATTTTGAGATAAGGACAGGAGTGCAATTATAATTCTTTAGTGGTGTGAATTATAATTTATGGAAAGAATCAATTCTTAATCGAATTAGGATTCCGGTTTTCCATAATAAGACAAACTCTTATTTCTCTTTAGGGTCCTTATCGTAGCCTTATATATATGCCAGCCTTGCCTCTTCTCTCGACACAATAATTCTCACGAATTTAGGGTTTATGCCGTAGAGAGTAGAGAATGAGATCTTGGTGATACCGCAGCGCACACTCGGTACAGGATTGCACGGCGAAAGGAATACGATAGAAGATCTTGAGGTTCTATCGAGGTCGTGTTCTCGATTCGTCTCCACCAACCCTTGTTCGTGCTGAGATGAGATCAAACTAGAGAGATCTCGAAGGTAAAATCCGATTTCGCATTAGGGTTTTTACATGAAATTTTTGTTCGGTTTATACGCAATATTAAACGATTCTGGAACTAAGTTTCCATCACCACCTACTAGGTCTACCTAGATGGAAAATGCCCCCAAGGCAATATAATAATCTGATGTAGCCACCAATGCTATACGCTACAGGTAACAACCATGTACCTGGTACGAATGGTGTGGCCATCCGATAGTTAATCCAAACCATATCCAAACAATAATAAACTCATCAAACCGAGGAATCATAAGAATATAGAATTCAATGTGTAGATATGTATATACTTATATATTTTCCATATGTATATGTATATGTATAACTCGTATATATATATATATATCCACTCCTGTTATGTTCGTAGAACACGCAGTGATATTGTTGTTGCACTTGGAGTAGGCCTGCCAGGTCCGTCAACTAATGGCTCAGTTAAAATATCATGAATTTCGGAGGCACTATAAGATTTCAGTCAACGTGGCACCAAAGCCAAATATAATTTGGTTTTCATAGTATATAAGTTCTATATAGACATCCCCCTTAAGACCATAATGCTTTTTTTATACATAGAAGATTTATAATCCTGCCCAGCATAGTTACGGACTGGCCAAATAAGTCACAGCATCCATAAATTATAAACCAGCAGCCTAAGTACAACGACAATATCACAAATATGAGTAACCAAGGCCAAAACATACTTTTAAAACTAAGTATGGCCCCGTAAATACGCATACCATAGCGTATAGTTCCTAATCATACCCATATATAAGGGTATCATACCCATATATAAGGGTTCCATACCAATCTTTAGAAAATTAAAGTAGAAATTGGGGCTTCTTGTATAATTCTCTACTGAAACTCATATTAAATCCAAATCAAGGAAAGAAACAAGAAAAATCAACCCGAACCCCATGAATATGCAATTTGGGTAGAAAAACCCTAGGTTTGGTTTGATTTGGGACAAATATGCTATAATAACAAAAAAAATAAGATTTAATACTATTGTTCCCACCTATTGAGGGTTGATCCCTCGAAGAATCATAACAGAATCGAGCCAAAGAAGCATTGTCGCGGAAATCCCCAAATTGCTTCAAAACCCTAGCTATGGTGGATGGAGGTGGAGAAGAAGATGAAGATGATGATGAAGATGGTGATGATGATGTTGGTTTGGTGTGGAATAACAAGCTTTGAATGATCCCTCATAATCCTCCAAGATAAGCCCTCACTTCTTTCTCTAAAGCTCTCAAGGTTTAGGTGGTGAAATGAGAAGGAAGGAGGTGAAGAAGATATATAAAAAATCTCGCCAGCCCGATGTAGTCGAATACATTACCCAACTGCCATGTAGTCGACTACATGGCTATATTTTGGCCTCCTTCAGTTTTTGGTGAACAGCTCGACTTCACACCAACTTTTCATCATGATGGAATGGGAATTGGGTCTCGGCCTGCTAGAGTGATATACTAAAAGCCATAATTTTCTTGTTGGTTTGGATATGTTATATACTTGGTTTTGCTATTTTAATGAGAATCTTTATGGGCAATGGTTGCAATATATTATTTATTTAAATATTGTGCATGTGTGTCTTTTATTCCATATAGTATGGTGTTTAGAGTATAGCTTACACACAAAAGATCATATCATCGGTGTGTAGAATATAAGTTTAATGGTTCACAGTTTTAAATGGAATCGGACACTCATCGGTAGGATTGTAGCACAAGTTTTAATAGTTTATCTTAACTATAGGAAACAGTATAGTTTTAACTCGTTGTGCTAGTACACTTTGTGTGTCTTGAATAGGACCAGTTTGGGTTAATTGTTTTTATACTGACTATATAAAACAATTTAAAATCCTATGGTTATTATGATTACTTATGCTCTAAATCTTGAAATAATTAATAGACATATATATGTAGTGTTTGTTGTTTTGACTCCTTAAGAGTGAGATTCATTTATGGATCAATAATTTTCGTGAATTGGATGACGACACTATATGTATGATGAATATTAATTATTGACAGAATCCACGTCCCAGTATAGGGATTGATGATAGCCCCTTGAGAATGTTATAAGTTTTGATCATGTAAAACCCTGCAGGTGGATTATGTTAATCCGACATGTCAAATAAGTTAAGTGATAGGCTCAAGGATTAAAAAGTCATTTAAATATAATTGTCAGTAATTTAATTTAAATGACGGCTATCTGTAATCTTAACGTGGGGAGAATAATACATATTTAATGATGGGTGTCGAATCCAACAAAAATAATTCCTACTCAAATTTTGATTAAATTGTGTATAACGGTGAGCAAGGTCGAATCCACAGAGACTGGTTAGACTTAATTCTTCAAATAATAAAAGAAATGGGGTTTTTTGGAATTTTGTAATCAATTGAAAGTAGTTAAAAAGAGATATCAATATTTATAAAAGATCTAGCCCAAGGTATATTCTCAGAATTGATTCATTGAATTGATCATTGATGCAAAAATAAATCTTTTATCCTTTACTAAATTGGTTATAATTATTGATACGATCTAATAACCAATCTCTCCTTACTTTGTCGATAATCAAGGTACGACCGTTAATTACTTCTCTAATCAATAAACAACCTAGAAAAGCTCATAGGATTTAATTTACCAACAGCATTAATAACTAGAGAGACCCAATTCTAATCAGTGGATACAAAAGCAGGATCCATTTAAATTAGATTATATATCCCCCACAACATAAACTTTGTCTATGTTATTTTACCACTTATATTAGATCACCTAAACAATTACGGATTTAGATTTTCTAATTGGCAGTATATTGTTTCATCAATCAAGACAACGTGCACTTTGTATTAATTAATCAACAATAATATAATCAAACATAGAAGATATATAAATAGCAGAGAATAAAAGAGTAATAGAAATTAATTAGATCTCACAATTCTTGAAGAATCAAAACCTTGAATAACCTTGAACTAGAATAATAGCTTAGCAATCCATGGAGCAAAGAAAGTCTTCTAACTTGGAGAAAGGAGAAGGAAAATAATATATTGTTGTGTGTTCTTCTCCTAACCCTAACCTAATATTTATAGGCCTAAAACAAGAACCATAATAAAACTCTAATTCCTCCTAAAAATAGGAGTCCTAAAAGAAAGCAACTAAATATTGTTTCCTAATTAAAATAAAAAGCTACTAAGGAAATAAATAAGATACCAAAACAATTACAAAAACTAATTAAGTTATTCTGCCAACTTGGAGAACACGCTAAAAATTAGAATTAAATTTCGGAATTGGAGCGCGCCCACGGCTTAACAAAACAGCACTTCTGTCTTTTGGACACAGCTCCTAGCTTTGGCGTGCCCACGGCTTACGCAATTACTTCTTCTGGTTTTTCACTTTTTCCAACTTAGCTTCTTTCATCTTAAACTTGGGCTTTTAGCTCATTTATCTTTATATCCATCATCTTTCCTACACAAACACGATATGCAATTAATATTCGCAAATTAAGCATTTTAAAACTAATAAATCATGGGAATATATCTCAAGATAAATAACAATTATGCGTCTTATCAAATTCCCCCACACTAAAGCAATGCTTGTCCTCAAGCATTCAAGAGCTCAAATTACTTTCATCACCACCCCTTCTTCTACCTTTAAACCACTCCTCTACAACCCAAAAACATCATGCCTTAAAGATTTAAATCTCAAAGTAACAAGAAATCAACAAAAATAGAGTAAATCCCACAAACCAACACAACTAATCAATTACCTCGATAATTTTCTCGAAATTCAAATGTGTTGGGACCTAACACTCTCACAGTTAACCTCTCAATACGCTCAAAGTGATTAAGGTTTAAAGTGTATACTCTCAAGTCAAAACATAGAAGATCCTTACCATAGGCTTGCTAATATATCACATCGATACCACAATGATTCGAATGTAAAGTAAGGGTCTTTAAACGGGTTGTAACGGGGCTTCGGGTAAGGTGGGATATAAAGGATATTTAGGCTATTTCATTGAAGGAATTACACAAACTTATTCTCAAAAGATCTCAGCTTGACTTAGACGCATCACATATTCTTTCATTTGAATCACTTTCTAAATAACCAAGACTACACCTCTTTCATTCACTTTCTTTTCTTCTTTGATTAAGCTTTTCTCATAATCACAACCCATTGGCATTGCTTAGGCTTTTTTCTTTCTTTCTTTCTTTTTTTTCTTTTTTTTTTTTTTTTTTTTTTGAATAATCATATCAAGCCTTCACTTTCCACTTCATTCAAAAACTTAGCAACTCAATTCTTCGATCTTCAAAATTTCCTTCCTTTCTAAAGTAACAAGCCGAGACTTCTCATGAACAGGTCTATATATGTATATAGATTCCTTCAATGCAGGGTTCAAAAACATGGGAAAATTAACAAAGAAGGATTCTCAAGGCTTGTATTGTGGCTAATTAACAAATGAAAGGCTAAGGCTCAAAAATTGGCTCTCTAAGGGAATACTTCAAGGTAGGCTTTTAAGAAAGTTTTAAAATCGGCTTCACCTAAATGCCCTTACTTTTAATGCATCCAAACCATAGGGCATTCCACATGCATAACAAAGCAAGTTCTAGAAGAATCAACCATGCATGACAATCACACAATCAAAGAAACATGAGCATGATATGATATAAGTGCTCCAAGGCTCAAAAAGCTTACTGGGTGGGTAGTATGTGCTAAATCCCACACATTCTCCATTCGATCAATAATCAAGAGTAACTAATCACTGCATAGCGAATGAGAATTTAACTATTTATGCCAATCCCATGTTTCCCTTAATTTATCTCAATAATGCATAATGATTCAGATCATACAGGAAAAGGCATCGATAGAATCTGGAATTTTTTTTAAAAAAAGCAAATTTTCAATTTTTTTTTTTTTGGAGAAAATAAGGAATATATATAAAAAGTACAATAAGAGCCCTCCCCCACACTTAAAATATGCATAGTCCTCTATGTATTAATCAAAAGAAATAAAAGAAGAGGGTTAGAGGACTCCCCTGGAGATAGAGTGTCATGGAGAAGGGGCGGGAAGTCCCTGGCGGTCAAACAGGACTTGCAAGTACTTTTCTATCCGCGAAAGTTGAAGCTCAATCCTTGTTAGCCTATCCTCAAACGATCTTTGTGATGTAGAAGGTTGATCCACATGCTCAGATATCCTGTCCTCTACTTCGGCTTGAGATAAGTCACGTTGAGTCCGAGTGTTAATAGTCCCTGGTCCATAGAAATAGTATTCACCTGCTTTCTTCCCAATTAAACCCATCACTTCCAAACAATGTAAGTCCAATGGTTTAATCTCACAAGCAATATGGAGGTTATTATTATCAAGCTCAACCAAATTTTCATTAACGGCTAAGTGAGTAATCAAAGAACCTAAGATCAAAGGCCGTTTGTTTGTCACTACATTAGCAAATTGGGAAGCTAGCCAACAACCAAGATTCACTTTAATCTTATTTTGCATGCACCATAAGAAATAAAATTCAACTTTAGATAATATTCCAGCCGAATCTTTCCTACCCGAGAAAGTAAATGCAAAGAACCTATGAATATATTTCAAAACAGGATCTCGAAGGAAGGAATCTTTGGATTTACTTGGGTAATAGGAAACCTTTGATGTTGACCATGTTCTATACAATTTTATTGGCTCAAAATTCTCGCTAAAATCGCATGCACTATTCAAATATTCATCAGACTTAGCATATTCTTTAGTAATAAAACCAAAGGCAATATTAAACTCAGTGATAGAGAGTTTAAATTCCTTCCCCATTAGCCTAAATTGTACTACACTAGGACTATGGAGTGAAAAAACATCAGGCTTCTTGAACTCAAACGTGGTATAAAATTCTCTAACAAGTTCGATATAGGCGGGGGTTTGAATAGAGAAATAATTTTGCCAACCTATATTCTCAATTAACTCAAACACTTTGTCTTCAATATTCAAAGCACTCAAAGTGGGTTTATGAATATACTTGCAGGGAATTATAGCCTTTGAACAAATACCCTTATACCTGTCTCGTTCCTTCTTCGTTGTAAATCGCAAGTGACCATTCAGATCAGATTCAGAGGGTGGGAGAATACATAATCCTTTACCAATTCGTGCCCTCTTATGCGCCGGCGGGGCTCCGGCGTCGGATTTAGGTTGAGCGGCCCTTTTCTTACCTGAAGGGGCGCTATGATATCCACTTTCCCTCATGTGTACGAGTGAGAGATGAAGGTTCCAACGGGATAGTAGTGGGAATAGAGGCGCGTGATAGAGGCGGTGGCGGTTACGCGCGGCGGTGGCTGGGCGAGAGCGGCAACGAGCTTCTCTCTCTCTCTCTTTCTATCTTTGTTTGTTTGGGGATAAGAATGGATCTAATGCAGTTTTCTCTTTAATTAAGGGTATTTTTTTTTTTTTTTTTTTTTAGCAAAGAATTAAGGGGGGCTAAGGCGTGGGCACGTCTTATTTCAAAAGCTCTTCTGCCGGAATATATTACTTTACTCTACTAGGCACGCCCACGGCTTACGCAATATCTATTTCTGCTCAAAAGGTAAATAAAAGCACAAAATAAAAACAAAAAATAAGGAAAATAAATGCTAAATTAAAGAAAATTGGGCTGCCTCCAAGAGCGCTTTTCTTTAACGTCTTTGGCTAGACGTTGCCATCACTTAATTGGCGTAAGTAGGACAATCCAAATAGAGCTGATCAACATCATACACTTGAAATCCTTCGTAAAAAGGTTTCAGACGATGTCCATTGACTTTAAAAAATTTATCAGTGTCCAAGCTTTTTATTTCAACTGCACCATGAGGAAACACATTAGTAACAATAAAAGGTCCTAACCACCTAGAACGCAACTTGCCAGGAAATAATTTAAGCCTAGAATGATAAAGTAGAACTTTCTGGCCAACGAAAAAGTGTTTTCTCGAGATCATTTGATCATGGAAGGCTTTTTTCTTTTCTTTATAAGTTCTCGAGTTCTCATAGGCATCATTACGAATTTCTTCCAGTTCTTGCAGTTGTAATTTCCTTTGCTTACCTGACTCGTCTATTTCCATGTTACAGTTCTTAACAGCCCAATATGCCTTGTGCTCTAACTCCACTGGAAGGTGGCACGGTTTACCAAACACCAATCGGTAAGGGGACATTCCTATTGGAGTTTTGTAGGCTCTTCGATAAGCCCAAAGTGCATCATCAAGTCTTAGACTCCAATCCTTTCTATTCGGATTAACGGTCTTTTTAAGTATGGCTTTAATTTCTCTGTTGGAGACCTCGGCTTGTCCATTTGTTTGTGGGTGATAGGAAGTAGAGATACGGTGAGTAACATTGTATTTTTTTAGTAAAGCTTCCACCACCCTATTACAAAAGTGAGTCCCGCGATCACTAATGATAGCCCTTGGCGTTCCGAACCTAGAAAAAATATGAGATTTGACAAAATCTACAACCGCTTTAGCATCATCGATACGAGTAGCTTTAGCTTCCACCCATTTTGAAACATAATCCACAGCAAGAATAATGTAGACATGATTATATGAAGATGGAAAAGGGCCCATGAAATCAATACCCCATACATCAAATATTTCACAAACGAGAATAGGGGTAAGTGGCAATTGGTCTCGACGCCCTATGTTTCCAGTTTTCTGGCATTGTTCACAAGATTTGCAAAACATATATGCATCACGAAATAAAGTAGGCCAAAACAATCCACACTCTAGCACCTTACGAGCGGTTCTCTTGGGACCAAAATGTCCTCCACAAGCATATGAATGACAAAATTTTAGAATTGAATGAATTTCTTTTTCAGATATGCACCTACGAATAATTTGATCAGAACAATGTTTCCACAAGTAAGGGTCATCCCAAACATAATATTTAGCATCACTTTTTATTTTATCTTTTTGAGCTCTAGAAAAATCATCTGGTAATGTTCTAGTAACCAAATAATTAACTATATCAGCATACCAGGGGACTGCCTCTTGAATAGAGAAAAGATACTCATCTGGGAATGAATCTTTTAATGGTGACGGTTCTTCGCTTGTGGCTAATCTACTGAGGTGATCAGCGACTAAGTTTTCTGCACCCTTCTTATCACGTATTTCTAGGTTGAATTCTTGTAGCAAAAGAATCCACCGAATAAGTCTGGGCTTCGCTTCCTTCTTTAAAAATAAATATTTAAGAGCTGCATGATCAGAGTAAATAATCACTTTAGTACCAAGCAAATAAGAACGAAATTTTTCCAATGCATAAACAACAGCTAAAAGTTCTTTTTTCCGTTGTTGAATAGTTGCTTTGGGCACTATCAAGTGTTCTGGAGGCATAATAGATAGCGTGATGGGATTTTCCAACTTTTTGTCCAAGCACGGCACCGACTGCATAATTACTCGCATCGCACATTATTTCGAATGGAAGACTCCAATTTGGCGGCTGAATAATGGTGCTGACGTGAGCATTTCTTTCAATGTATCAAATGCACCTTTACATGCTTCATCAAATTCAAATATCGCATCTTTTTGCAATAATTTACAGAGGGGCTGGGTGATTTTGGAAAAGTCCTTGATAAAACGCCTATAAAATCCTGCATGCCCAAGAAAAGAGCGAATCTCCCGCACAGTTGTGGGGTAAGGCAAAGATTTAATAATATCTATTTTAGCTTTATCGACTTCAATGCCTCTAGCGGATACTACATGGCCCAGAATAATGCCTTGCTCTACCATAAAATGACATTTCTCATAATTCAAAACTAAGTTTGTTTCTATGCACCTTTCTAGCACTTTCGTAAGGTTAGATAAACATGCATCAAAAGAATCACCATGTACTGTAAAATCATCCATGAATACCTCTATGATGTTCTCCACATAATCTGAAAATATACTGACCATACACCTCTGGAACGTAGCAGGAGCATTGCAAAGCCCGAATGGCATTCGCCGATACGCAAAAGTCCCAAAAGGACAAGTGAATGTGGTTTTCTCTTGATCTTCAGGTGCAACTGGGATTTGATGAAAACCTGAATAGCCATCGAGACAACAATAATGAGTACGACCTGCTAAACGTTCAAGCATTTGATCAATAAATGGGAGGGGAAAGTGATCTTTTCTGGTTGCGGCATTTAACTTTCTATAATCAATACATACTCGCCACCCGTTTTGAACACGAGTGGGAACCATTTCTCCCTCAGAATTTTGAATTACTGTCATACCTGTTTTCTTTGGAACAACTTGAATCGGACTTACCCACTTACTATCTGAAATTGGATAGATCATACCTGCATCCAAAAGTTTAAGGATTTCTTTCTTTACCACTTCCATCATAGGTGGATTCAATCTACGTTGAGCTTCTCTAGAGGGCTTACGATCCTCTTCCAATAGTATCTTGTGCATGCAGGTTGAAGGGCTTAATCCTTTTATATCAGCGATAGTCCACCCAAGGGCCTCCTTATACTCTCTAAGCACCCGAATTAACTTATCTTCTTCCATAATAGAGAGTTTGTTCGAAATAATGACCGGAAGTGTTTCTTCTTCTCCCAAAAATGCATATTTCAAATGATCAGGTAGTGGTTTTAATTCTAGTTTTGGCCTGCTGCACAATAGAGGGAAGAAGTTTCGTGTGAGAAATAGGCAATTCAATTTGAGACACATTATACTTTACCGGATGAAGCGAATCTAATTCATGTATTGCATCTTGCAATTCAAATTCTTCAACAAAATTGCTCCAACGTCCTTTAATGCTTCAAGAGTGAAACTCCTGCTTAGTACAACTTTTAGTTTATCATCATCAGCAAGTTCAAAAGAATCTTGTACCAAGGGGTCAATAACATCTAAAACACAAACGGAGGACACATCACTAGGATATCTCATGGCATCATAAATATTAAATTTAATAGTTTCACCATCGAATTCCATCGTAAGAGTACCATCATGCACATCAATTTTAGTTCTAGCTGTCTTAAGGAATGGTCTCCCTAATAAAATTGGGGCTAATTTAGAAGAATTATCTTCTTCCATATCAAGTATATAAAAATCAGCAGGAAAGACCAATTCATTAACTTGTACTAAGACGTCTTCTAAAACTCCTTCAGGGTATACATTCGTATCTAGTTGAATAATCACACCTGTTTCTTTTAGTGAACCTATATTCAAAGATGAGTAAATTGATAGAGGCATGACATTTATTGAGGCTCCTAGGTCTAGCATTGCTTTCTCAATCTTAGCATCACCTATTTTGCAAGGGATAGTGAACATACCTGGGTCCTTGCACTTAGGAGGTAATTTTTTCTGTAATACAGCTGAAACGTTTTCCCCTACAGTTACTTTTTCATTACCTTTTAGCTTCCTCTTATTGGTGCATAGTTCTTTTAGAAACTTAGCATACCGAGGCACCTGTTTAATTGCATCTAGTAATGGAATATTTACCTCAACTTTGCGAAAGGTTTCAAGGATTTCTTTCTCCTCCTCTTCTTTTTTGGATTTGTTCAATCTAGTGGGAAAAGGGGGCCTTGTCACCAAAACATCGGGTTGCTTCATATTAAGGCTTTCAGGTAGGTTGGTGTGAAGTTGTGGTACAACTACTTCTTTTTCAGCTTCTTCTTTTGGCGCATTTTGCTTCCTCTTACTAGGTTCCTTCAACTCCGTACCACTTCTTAAAGTGATTGCACTAGCATTTTGCCTTGGGTTCACCACGGTTTGTGAGGGTAATTTCCCCGATCCTTGAGACTCTAACCGGCTCACTGTAGTTGCCAATTGACTCATTTGATTCTCCAAATTCTGGATGCTCGTCCTTGTTTCCTGTTGAAATTGCTTTGTGTTAGTTGCAAGTGATTTAACAATTTCTTCCAAAGACATACATGAGTTGGGATTTGGCTGTGTTGGAGCTGGTTGCCTACGATATTGGTGTTGTTGGAAATTTGAAGGTTGAGCTCCATAGCTAAGATTAGGATGATCCTTCCACCCTGGGTTGTAAAAATTTGAATAAGGGTCATACTTCCTTTGTGGTGGGCCTGGAAATCCTCCAGCTGCATTAGCATGCTCAAAAGAATCTTCTTGAAGTGTAGGGCACGCGTCGATTGGATGATTAGTAGCGGCGCAAATTCCACACGCTTTCAACTGTTGCATATTCCCTACAGCCATTTGTTGAACAAGAGAAGTTAGATTTGCTAATTGATTCTCAATTGAAGATATATTTACCTCATTCACCCTTTTAATGGGGGTGTTTTGTCTAGATCCGAACTGTTGTGAATTAGCAGCCATGGTGGAGATTAATTCTTTAGCGGCAGTGGGTGTTTTATTCACTATGGCTCCTCCGCTAGCGGCATCCATCATATTCCTCTCCAAGGTTAGTAGCCCTTCGTAGAAATATTGAATAAGCAATTGTTCAGAAATTCCATGTTGTGGACAGCTTGCACATAATTGTTTGAATCTTTCCCAATACTCATGAAGGGTTTCAGTATCATGCTGTTTGATCCCACAGATTTCCCTTCTAATACCTGTAGCTCGAGAAGCAGGGAAAAATTTATCAAGAAACAACCTTACCAATCCTGTCCATGTGGTTATAGAGCCTGGAGGTAGATAAAATAGCCAATCCTTTGCTCTATCGGCTAATGAGAATGGAAAAGCGCGCAATTTAATTTGTTCTTCAGTTATGCCTTGCGGCTTCATGCTTGAACACACTACATGGAACTCTTTTAGATGTTTGTGAGGATCTTCATTCTCGAGGCCACGGAATTTGGGAAGTAAATGGATTAGTCCAGATTTTAATTCAAAGTCCACTTCTAAAGCTGGATATTGAATGCAAAGTGGTTGTTGATTCACATTTGGTGCAGTCAATTCCCTTAAGGTTCTTTCCTCGTTGGCCATTTCTGGTTCAGTTTCAGAGTCACTGGACAACGAATCAATTAAATCAACAGCTAAATTTAATCCGGGTGATGAAGATGAAGATGAAGAAATTTGGTTCCTCAACTTAGCTTCCTTCCTTAGTCTTCGAGCGGTTTTCTCAATTTCAGGATCGTACTGCAATTCACATGTACGAGAAGAACGGGGCATAAAAGGAACAAAATAATATATCAAGAAAAATTAATTCTATTTAATACCAGTCCCCGGCAACGGCGCCAAAATTTGATGGGTGTCGAATCCAACAAAAATAATTCCTACTCAAATTTTGATTAAATTGTGTATAACGGTGAGCAAGGTCGAATCCACAGAGACTGGTTAGACTTAATTCTTCAAATAATAAAAGAAATGGGGTTTTTTGGAATTTTGTAATCAATTGAAAGTAGTTAAAAAGAGATATCAATATTTATAAAAGATCTAGCCCAAGGTATATTCTCAGAATTGATTCATTGAATTGATCATTGATGCAAAAATAAATCTTTTATCCTTTACTAAATTGGTTATAATTATTGATACGATCTAATAACCAATCTCTCCTTACTTTGTCGATAATCAAGGTACGACCGTTAATTACTTCTCTAATCAATAAACAACCCTAGAAAAGCTCATAGGATTTAATTTACCAACAGCATTAATAACTAGAGAGACCCAATTCTAATCAGTGGATACAAAAGCAGGATCCATTTAAATTAGATTATATATCCCCACAACATAAACTTTGTCTATGTTATTTTACCACTTATATTAGATCACCTAAACAATTACGGATTTAGATTTTCTAATTGGCAGTATATTGTTTCATCAATCAAGACAACGTGCACTTTGTATTAATTAATCAACAATAATATAATCAAACATAGAAGATATATAAATAGCAGAGAATAAAAGAGTAATAGAAATTAATTAGATCTCACAATTCTTGAAGAATCAAACCTTGAATAACCTTGAACTAGAATAATAGCTTAGCAATCCATGGAGCAAAGAAAGTCTTCTAACTTGGAGAAAGGAGAAGGAAAATAATATATTGTTGTGTTGTTCTTCTCCTAACCCTAACCTAATATTTATAGGCCTAAAACAAGAACCATAATAAAACTCTAATTCCTCCTAAAAATAGGAGTCCTAAAAGAAAGCAACTAAAATTTGTTTCCTAATTAAAATAAAAAGCTACTAAGGAAATAAATAAGATACCAAAACAATTACAAAAACTAATTAAGTTATTCTGCCAACTTGGAGAACACGCTAAAAATTAGAATTAAATTTCGGAATTGGAGCGCGCCCACGGCTTAACAAAACAGCACTTCTGTCTTTTGGACACAGCTCCTAGCTTTGGCGTGCCCACGGCTTACGCAATTACTTCTTCTGGTTTTTCACTTTTTCCAACTTAGCTTCTTTCATCTTAAACTTGGGCTTTTAGCTCATTTATCTTTATATCCATCATCTTTCCTACACAAACACGATATGCAATTAATATTCGCAAATTAAGCATTTTAAAACTAATAAATCATGGGAATATATCTCAAGATAAATAACAATTATGCGTCTTATCATTTAATAACAAGGAGCTCGAAATAAAATTTTGAGATAAGGACGGGAGTGCAATTATAATTCTTTAGTGGTGCGAATTATAATTTATGGAAGGAACTAATTCATAGTGGAATTAGGATTCCAACTTTCCATAGGAAGCCCAAACACTTATTTCTCCTTAAGATCCCTATCGTAGCGTTATATATCCGTCGGCCTTGTCTCTTCTTATGATAACAATAATTCTCATGAGTTAGGGTTTGTTCTATTGAGAAAGGAGAAAATCTTGGTGATACTGTAGCCCACACTCGGTGCAAGATTTGATGGCGGTAGGAATACGATAGAAGATCTTTAGGTTTTCTGCCCTGCAATCGTAAATCAATCATAACTTTTGATAGCACCGTTGGATCGGGATGATTTTTGGATATGTCGTTCGGAACGCAAAGTTACATTCATCGAACAAAAATCAGGATGATCAAAAGTCGTGTCTATGGCAAAAACAATTAATTTTCATAGCCCAGCGATAATTAAAAAATCTGACCAAATCGCAATCTGATGCTTTCAAACCCTAGTCTCCTCATATGGATCCTCTACATGATCCACAAAGGTGAAACCCTTTATTATTGTAGGGTTTTAGCAAAAGTTTTTTGTTCAATCTATACGCAATATCAAACGATCTTGTATTTATGTCTCCATCAGTTGGTATCAGAGGGATGGGTTTTCTTTGATATTGCGTACGGATTGAACTAGCCATGTTATCTAGTTAAATCTATTCATGCATGTTGTTGTTGGATAGAACGTAGAACTCGCTAACCCTTGTTTTACAGTGTTCTTGTCTCGCTATTATGGTCACATAATTATGTTTTATGTGATTGGATCCCATGATGTTTTTATTCGCAGTTAATTTTAATGTGCATGATGATTTGGGTTTTATTCATGGTTGTAAATTAAATTTAGATCATATTTGTGAACTCCTTAAAAGGAGGCACATGATCTATATAATTTTATTTACAGTTTAGATATAATAGTTTATGTGTGAACTCCTTAAATGGAGGTATAGGACCTTTGTATCTAAGATTGCAGTTTCTTTAACGAAGAACGTTGAAAAAGGCGTTTCCACCAAGGTTGATTCCCAACATAGTCAATGAAGTGGCGACATAGGTCATTACAGGTTTCCAACGGACTAGGGATGATGAAGCTTAGACCATAATAGCAGGAATTTAATTATTCTTATTATTGAATGGTTTAATGCTTTTTGTGATTGTGTGTTGGTCATAGGTATTTTAATTATTAGGTTTCCTTATAATTTTGGACAACATGGATACATGACGATATCTAGATCACCTTTTATTTTATGTTTAGTTCTTGTCAAATTAAAAAAAAGGGTATATAAATATAAATTTTGCGTAATTGAAAAATATAAGTTTTTTTTTTAAAAAAAAACCAAAATAATTTTATTTCACATGTCTTTTATATTCCATACCCTTGTATTTTAATTGACTAGAATTTAATATACAATTTTCTTAACCCTCAGAAAATAATGTTTTAAATACTAAGTGGGTGAGGGATTTTTTCACATAAAAATCTCACGGTCTCCATCATTGGTTTGTAGATGATGTAATTTATTCTTCGTGTGTGTTATAGTGCTCACCTCCATATCGGAAGGAATAGATTGCGGAATCATTGTACAAATTTCACTGATTGATAATTTTAAATGATGTGAATTATTTTTTATGTGCATTTTAGTACTCACTTCCATATCGGAACGAATAAATTGTAGAATTATTGGACTAAATTAAATGATAGTATACACTTAGATATAAATAATAGTATGCTCTCCAACTGAGTCTCTACTATTATTTGTAGGACCAAAGGAAGTCGGCTATTTAAATTTTACTTGACAATAAAAAATTATCTAGATTGTATGTATTGCTTGACAATAAAGGATTGTCTAGATAGTAAAATTTAATAGGTTTACATCTGTATAAAAATAATGAATAATAGACGACCTCACTAACGGGGCATATTATTCAAAGTCTTAGGCTGCAGGCGAACGCTTTTTGAAATGGTAGAGGGTACCATATTTAAATTATGTATTCAAAGTTATTTTTGTCCATCATAATTTCTATGTGATTCTCAAGTTTTAAAATGGCAAACTCTTTCGATCCACTTTTAATTATTCTCAACTAAAACAAATTGATTGGACCTCATTATATTGACTGAAAAAGAGAACTTGAACATTGTGCTTATTGTTAAAGAGTACAAGTTTGTGCTCATTGAGTCTTGTCTAGCAGAACCTGGTAAGGGGGCGACCAATGAGGAAATCCAGGCTTACCGGAGGTGAAAAAAGGCTGATGAGATGGCATGGTTTTACATTCTAGCATTTTTGTCAACTGTGCTACAACATTAGCAATAGTTTTTTATCACCACCTACGACAAAATACTGAATCTCAAAGATATTTTTGGGGATCAGGATCATGTCACAAGGCAGTTTTCGATGAAAGGCCTCATGAACACAACTATTGCTAAAGGAACCCGAGTTAAGGATCTTGTTTTGAAGATGATCGGTCTTCTGAATGAACTAAGAGATCTTTGGGGTTGAAATCGATGGGAAACTCAGGTCGATATCGTTCTCCAGTCGCTGCTGGATTTATTTAAAGGATTCTGACATAATTACAACATGAATAAGCTTTATTCTTTGTTGGAACTTCTTAAAGAATTCCAAGCAGTTGAGGAACTCCTTGGTAAGCTGGTTAGTACTCTAGTGGCTGAGAAAGCTTCAACTTCTATGCCCAAAAGCGAGAAATGAAGAAGAAGAATGCATAAGCTGCAGTCCCACAAGGAACAGTGCGTGCAGCAGTCACTAAACCTCTAGAAGGAGTGAAAAAGCCTATGGGCCAGTGTTTTCACTGTCAGTAGAAAGTACATTTGAAAAAAGATTGTCCCAGTTTCCTAAACCATTATAACAATATATGTAAATTTCATCTATTTATTATTGTATCTAGTTTAGTGGTTCGATCTACCAGTATCTGGTGTGTAGATTTGGGAGCCACTAATCATGTCTGCAATACTTTGCAGGGGTTCCAGGAAACCAGACAACTTAAAAATAGAGAAAATTTACATATGGACTGCTACGAATGTGGCAACAGTTGCAGTAGAAGATATTTATCTTCTGTCTTGTCAGAATAGGATATTAATGATTAAGGAATGTCTATATGTATCTTCCATTTGAAGGAATTTGATTTCTATTTCTAGATTGGTTAAGGACAAATATTTTGTTTATTTTAATGATAAATCAGTTATCATTAGAAAAAATAAATAGTTTGTTTGTTCTGGTACATTAGTGATTGATCTTTACATTAATAATCCTGACTTGTCAATACTACAACTGAGTGAATTGAATATCATTAATAGTTTACCAATTAAGAGAAAGGAACCTTCAAAATGAACAAAATGTATTTTTGGCACTTACACCTTGGTTATATTAATCTAAAAAGAATTCAAAAACTTGTCGAAAATGGACCATTAGGTTCATTGGAAGTGGAGGCACTTCCAGTTTATGAATCTTGTTTAGAAGGTAAAATAATTAAGAGATCATTCTCAGCAAAAGGCTATAGCGCTAAAGAATAGTTAAAACTGGTTCACTCTGATTTGTATGGTAACATGAAAGTCCAGACTAGATGACGCTTTGAGTATTTCATCACATTTATAGATGATTGTTTAAAGTATAGATACATTTACTTAATGCGACGTAAGTCTGAAGTCTTTGAAAAATTCAAAGAATTCAAGGCAGAAACGGAGAAGCTTCGAGTAAAATGTATCAGATCGTGGTGGTGAATACCTCTTGGGAGAGTTCAAAGAATACTTATTAGAGAATGGGATTACATCCCAGTTGTCTGCACCGATGATGCCATAGCATGATGGTGTAGCAGAAAGAAGGAATAGGACTCTTATAGAAATGGTAAGATCTATGATGAGTTATTCAGACCTACCTGATTCTTTTTGGAGATATACTTTAGAAATAGCTGTATATATTCTGAACTTGGTACCATTAAAGTCAATACCTACTACACCCATAGAATTGCGAACTGGGCGTAAGCCTAGTCTACGGCATATTCGGGTATGGGGTAGTCCAGCACATGTGCTAAAAGGTAATGCGGATAAGTTGGAATCAAGAACGAAAATGTGTTTCTTTGTTGCATATCCAAAAGAAACCAAGCGTGGTTTATTTAATAATCCTCAAGAATATAATGTTATTATTATCAATGCCAGATTCTTAGAAGAGGATTATATCATAGACCATAAGCCCAGGAGTAATGTTGTTGTAGTGGAAATGAGAGAAAAGAAAAACATGGCACAATTCGTCTATACCTTTAGTACAAGAGGAAATACCACAGTGAATGGATATCGACATTCCATTACCTCGTCGTAGTGGGAGGATTGCCAATACTTGTGCACATTTTGAACAAATCACTAATACGTATGTTCTTGAACCAGTAGAACATGTGGATAGTGGGTTAATATGTTCAAAATTTGCACAATGTACACAAACACAAGTAGTGCCTCGTCGTAGAGGGAGGGTTGTTCGTCAACCTGGTCGTTTTATGTTCTTGGGAGAGTCTTATGACAAGGTCCCTGATGAATAAAAAATGAACCATTTTTAACTACAATGAAGTACTTCAATATAAAGATACAGAAAATGGCAAAGGGTTATGAAATCGGAAATGGAGTCCATGTACTCTGACAAAGTCTGGGATCTTGTAAAACCACCCGAAAGGATAAAACCTATCGGATGCAAGTGGGTATATAAGAGATAAAGAGGATTAAATAGGCTTAAATCAAGGCTTGTTGCTAAAAGGGTTCACTCAGAAAGAAGGGGATCGATTATGATGAAACCTTTTCGCCGGTAGCCATGCCAAAGTCCATTCTGATTCTCTTATCCATTACGGCTCATCTTGATTACGAGATTTGGCAAGTGGATGTCAAAACAGATTTCCTTAACGAAAGTCTTGATAGAAGCATCTATATGATGAAACCAGAAGGATTCATAGCAAAGGGCCAAGAGCATATGTTATGCAAGCTCAAGAAGCCCATTTATGGGCTTAAGCAAGTGTTGTGACGCCCCGAAATCCCGTTTAGAAGATTTCGCCTCCGGGACCCGGTTGGTCAAGGTGTCGTACACGATGACGGATTTTAACGTAGAAATTATAACTTAGATAAAAAGAGAATTCCATACACAGCGGAAGTTTTTAAGAAATTTGGCATGTGGAGTTTATTCATATAATAAACCAAATCCTGTCAAAATGTACATATAATCGTTTTCCAATAAATACTCCACGTTTAAAAAAGATTATATATACAAAGCCTCCAATGAGGTCCCAATACAACATAAAATAGTTTTACAACAATGTTTCAACAGTACAACAATCAATAGGATGTGCAACTTATTATTAATATAAGAAAAAGTATAATACTAGTCGTTTCCAATACGACTTTGGTAATCAGAGGCTGTCAGAGCTAGTAGACTCCATAAGCGTACCATCCCCAGGAACACCTGCAAAACCTGGTTTACAAAATGGGAGTGAGCCAAACGGGCCCAATGAGAACTATAAAGGTTTGTATAAGAAAATAGGTTGGAAACCATGCATGCCATTCTATGCATTGTACTGAAAATAGTTTGTATGCTGCTTCTTTGTAATAAACCATCTCTAGGTAGAAAGGTGTATATACAAATGTAAATATATATACATATATAATACATTTAAGAAGCAGCCAATGCATGGACAACCTTTTGTGTAATGTATATATATAATGTCCCCAACCCAAAGTATAAGAAAAGCAATACAGGTATATATATCATCATACTGTATATGCCACAGCACCGCGACTAGATCTATCACATCAATCACATATATCATACTCAGGTCTAGGATTTTCATACATCTACTGTGCACAGAGATAGCCGGCAACTCGGTTTCTTCTGCCCAAGGCAGGGACCACCTACCAGGTCCACCTAGACGCTACCTCACGCAGCCACACAGGCATACGCTACCTCACACTGCCAAAAAGGCGCACGCTACAATAATCCTCACATAGCCACCAAGGCTATACGCTATCGGTAATCACCATCTATCTAGTACGAACGGTGTGGCCATCCGATAATATATCCAAACAACAATAAACTCATCAAATCCATGAAATCATAAGAATATAGAATCTAACAGATGGAGATATGAATATACATACATTCATATGTATTCATATATATGTATCCATTCTAGATATGTGTACATATACATATTGCAAAATATGTAGTGGTATTGTTGTGAAGATTAAACAAGAACCGCCAAGTCCGTTAGTTAGTAAAGGAAACCAAAAAATCATCAGTTTGGGAGGTTTCATATGTTTTCATCAATTTGGCCCCAAGCCAAGTCTAATACAATCAAACAATGTGTATGAGTTCCCAAATAGCCTCCCATAATTATATAAAGACTTCATTTATTCAAAACGTATTTATGTATTTGACCAGCATACTTACGGACTGGCTAGGTAAGTAGAAAATCTCATAAATATAGCTCATGACTTAAAACACAACAACAATACCACCAATATATGTAGCTTTGTCCAAAATATACTTTAAATCCCATATATGACATCATACATAAGCGTATCAAAGCTTAGCGTATATAATCGTATACGTACTTGAAGGTCATATGTGAAACTTTCTCATAATTCATATCAAATTAGGGCTTTTTGTCTAAAATAGTTATTGATGTCATATATGATGCAAATCTATCAAAAATATCCAAATAAATTGACCCAAGCCATGGGCATATGCAACTTTGAGTAGAAAACCTAGGTTTTACTTGATTTGGTGTAAATATGTTACAATCACTTGAAAAGAAGTTTAAATACTATTGTTCCCACCTGTTGAGGGTTAATCCCTTGAAGAATTGCGGAAGGGTCGAGCCGGAGAAGCACGGATACGAAAACCCCCAATTTCTCTTCAAAACCCTAGCCATGGCTTCATGAGGAGGAAGAAGATGAAATTGTTGATGAAGATGATGGTGATGATGTGATTTAGATGAGGGGGAGGAAGCCTTGAACAATTGCTTACATCCCCCCAATTTCGCCCCTCTTTTTCTCTCTCTAAAGGCTCTCCAATGGTGGGGGTGAATTGAGGATGAAAGAAGAAGAAGGAATATATAAAAAATCTCGACAGCACCATGTAGGCAACTCCTTCCTTTCCATGGAGCCGACTCCCTAGGCCAGAAGGTGCCCCTTTCAGCTTTTGGTCAACAGCTCGACTTCTCACCCACTTTTGGGCATCAAGGAGTTGGAATTGGGTCTCAGCCAAAACACAAAAGTTGTAGATGGCATTGAGATGAGGATGTGGCCGAAAATGGGGTCTCATTTGAAGTTTGGATGAAGAAGTTATGGTCTTCCAAAGTCGAGTAAAAATTATTAATCGCGTAGGATCGAAACTTGTGATTTTCGAACCGATTTCCTTCTGAGCCACCCGAAACAACTTATGGTCATTATAACACACTTAAATATATTAATATGACTTGTTGGAGGTTTCCAAACAATTCCAACCTTTCCAGAACCCAATTTGGCCATCCGGAGCCCGATTCTGCCTTATACGCGACTTAGGCCGTGATTTGCGAGAGATGATTAAACCGGATGTCACAATCTCCCTTCCTTATTAACTTTCATCCTCAAAATTTCCATAATATAGTGTTTCTGAATTCCCATATAGTTTCCCTTCCTTAAAAGAGAAGATCACAATAGCCAATGAAGAAAGATTCCGAACACAATGATCAGAACAAGAGGAATAATCTTATCAAATGATAAAAAAAAGAGACCGCATAACTAAAGTTATCCAAGTCATTCTCTTTCACAAGACACAACCTCATTAAGAGGTTCAATGGAGAGAGATACTAACCAAACATGAGGGTTTTCAACCGCTAATAAACATGAACGAAGTAGCGGAAGATAGAACTTTCCTTATACACCCTCTTCCTCTTACTTAAGTTATCAAGAAATGCGATGATCTTGACTTCACCCCTCCAGTGTCAAACCTCCATGTTCTTCAACTCAATATAGGCATTACACTCAGAATCCACCTCTTAATGGTCTTAGAGGTTTCTAACTCAAGAAACTTGGGATGTTTATATCAAAATACGGGGCGATTGAAGTTCCATCTAGAGTTATCCTCACATAGATTCTTAGGTGACACTAAGTTTCGAATACGGAAGGGTTTTAGTGTCTCATTACTTATGAAAAGGCACCATCTCGAAGGAATCGTAGTGTGACTGATGGTTCCCAAACTTAGCGGCTAGATGTATACACGGTACATGGGTAATCTCGCAATTCGGTTATGATAACTATGGTGTTATCCAGCCAGTAGAAAAATAGTTCTACTAGAGGTTAGAGCCACCAGACCAAAATCATTAATGTTTGAGTATGAAAATTAAATTATGTACCCTGCTTGGAATTTTGAACTGGATTCCAATTCCACCCAATCGGAACAAGTAGACGGGTAAAAATGCACGGATCGATTTCCAAATTGAATCAAAATAACTCACACAGTTTAGATCTAAAATTCTTGGAAAGTCGTTTCAAAATACGAAAGGTAGTTATACTAACGAATGCATTTCTTGCCCTGAATGTCTTCTCTTAGATTAGACGAATTCCTGAACCAAGAACGAAATTTCAATGGACATCACGTAAACTTCAGACTAAGAAAATAGGTTCACTAAGAGCTCATTAAATTACATTGAATGTTTGAGGTCCTCTCATCTATATAGTCATGATCCTGTGATCACCTCGTAACCATAACCCCGATTACTCCACTAGTAACCCGGGACGCAGAGCATCACAACTCACAATCATGAATCGACTGACATGGTATGAATACTGCATATCCCACTGTAAGGATTTCCTCGCAATGCATCTGTTATGCATAACATTTCCAATAAAAGAAATTTATAGGATCTTACCTTGTCTTCCCCTTAACAAGCAATAAACACATTCTCTGGAAAAATCTGTTGGGGATTTCACTATACAAAGAGCAAAAGTGATACACGTATAGTATGCTAGCATGATCTTAGGAGAGTTCATACCCCTTCAAAGGATGTTACTCATACCCAATAGAATAATTCAGACTGTCTTCCCCAGAACCAGAACAAGCTTTAACACACTCAAATATATATATATATATATATATTTGTAAGACGGAAAGGGAATGGCAGCGGAGATGAGGTCTACTTACCTCAATCGAGTGTCGACTCCCCTCCTTAAAGGGTTTGCCCGTGATTGGTATCAATAAGGCTTGAATCTGGAGTACTACTTCAAATTCCAAATTAGAATCAAGAAGGGAATAGGAAGGTCTCAAGTTTGAAATGCTTACCTCATCAACATCTGAATTCTTGAAATGGAGTAGGAGAAATTCTCACCAGAACACTAATCCCGAACTTAAGGTATGGTTTTTTGTTCCAGACTTCTCCTTGGGTGAAACTTGCTCTACAACTAGCGTACACTTCACTATAATAAGGTATCCACATAGGAAGGTATGGACGATTTCTTGAAATTGCTCATCTCACAGAGGCTAACTCAATAAGGGTCAAGCAAAGGTACACTTTGTGTCTCAGAGGTACTACACCTTTCTAGTATGAGGAGAGTTCAAATCCTTAGTTCACTAAGCCACAATTGATACTTCATCAAGCTATTATTGAGTAATTCGAACCAATCTCCTCTATCAGAATAAATGAAATCATATTCAACTTGAATGTATACCCAAAGGTCCACTTAAGAATAACAAGGAAAATGAAATAGAAGAGTATTGAGTTCTACTAAGGGTTCCATTCTCTTTCCCCACGAGATATAACTGTCCAGTAAATATTCTTCCTCAAGATTTGTACCAAGGG
This sequence comes from Lonicera japonica, assembly GCA_021464415.1. NCBI lineage: Eukaryota > Viridiplantae > Streptophyta > Magnoliopsida > Dipsacales > Caprifoliaceae > Lonicera > Lonicera japonica. Next base: position 22,337,942 of record CM038465.1, on the reverse strand, counting down.
AGTTCGTCTCAATTCCATTTACAAACCACATTCTCAAGATTAGATACAATACACTCAATCAAGAGTTGGAGGTCTACAAAAGGAATAATCACCCTAACCTCAAATCGACAAGTCATCAAGCTTTCACTGCGTTACTCTGATAGGTCCTCCTAACAAAGATGGAATAGAATTATCCTTCAGACGAATTCATTGTGGGTTCCTTATAGCGAAGGAAGGATGAGTTCGCAGCTAGTAAGGGTGAGGTGCCAAGCGAATATCATGAAAGATTCTCTACTATCGCTTTAGGGAACAAGGCATAACACATCTTTACTGAAGACAAGGTTCACTAAACTGGTTCTCGTTCCCAATTGTACTTACATGACAAACAAAATGAGGATTCGATTCCAAAATAAGCATATTCAATGCTTTTCCCCAGACAGGAACACCTACAACCGACCATTCTCGAAAGAAAAAATATATATAAAGTAAGTCTTACTTTGGTCGTATGCCTTTTACTCCAAGGAATAGCACAACGAATCCAAACTCATGAGATATGATATACATATATACATGACCAAACTTGGTCATTCTCATATATTCCATGTGGGTTTTCAAGAAAATTTGCTCACCATACCACCATAAAATAGTCATCTTTACCAAAAAGATTTTGCAAGTCAAATGATTTCTAGAACAATATAGAAGTTTACTCGTAACAGAGTAATCAATATGAATATAATCCACAAATTCCCTCTCTCATAACTAAACTTACAAGTTCAAATGCGGTCATACAGATATAGAGGAACGATCATCCACGTACTGGGTTCACCCCTTAAGAAAATCGAAGAAGAAGCAATGGGGTAAAAACGGGGAATAGGAATTTAGCAGCCACTCTCCTACGAGTATGCCACGTTCTAACCTCAGTCAGCAGTAGTGGACTGGTGGTTTATCAGATAGTCAACCGTTGGCCGGCGGATGACTATAACATAATCTATCAGTCTCCTTTTGCTCACTTAGTGGCAGAACTAATCATGAACACAATTTTTATGTAAAACAGGTGCTGTAGGAGCCAATGACATATATAATTTACGAAAGAGGCCAAAAGAATTAATCAAGAACTTTGTGAATGGACGTAGCCAAGACAAGCCACATCTCCTTTCACAATTCTCCCATTTTCCAAATATCCTAATGGTAGAATCCTATTACACGAGAGTATACTAATCTTCCGAGGAATACTATAGCCGCTTGCACCACTAATCTCGGATCTACCAATGGATCCATCGAGAAAAACGTCAAATCTATAGCTCTGATACCAACTTGTGACGCCCCAAAATCCCGTTTAGAGGATTTCTCCTCCGGGACCCGGTTGGTCACAGTGTCGTACGCGATGACTGATTTTAACATAGAAATTATAACTTAGATAAAAAGAGAATTCCATACACAGCGGAAGTTTTTAAGAAATTTGGCATGTGGAGTTTATTCATGTAGTAAACCAAATCCTCTCAAAATGTACAGATAATCGTTTTCCAATAAATAATCCACATTTAAGAAATATTATATATACAAAGCCTCCAATGAGGTCCCAATACAAAATAAAATAGTTTTACAACAATATTTCAACAGTACAACAATCAACTGGATGTGCAACTTATTATCAATATAAGAAAAAGTATAATACTAGTCGTTTCCAATACGACTTTGGTAATCAGAGGTTGTCAGAGCTAGTAGACTCCATAAGCGTACCATCCCCGGGAACACCTGCAAAACCTGGTTTGGAAAATAGGAGTGAGCCAAAAGGGCTTAGTGGGAACTATAAAGGTTTGTGTAAGAAAATAGGTTGGAAACCATGCATGCCATGCTATGTATTGTACTGAAAATAGTTGTATGCTGCTTCTTTGTAATAAGCCATCTCTAGGCAGAAAGGTGTATATACAAATGTAAATACATATACATATATAATACATTTAAGAAGCAGCCAATGCATGGAAAACCTTTTGTGTAATGTATATATATAATGTCCCCAACCCAAAGTATAAGAAAAGCAATACAGGTATATATATCATCACACTGCATATGCCACAGCACCGCGACTAGATCTATCACATCAATCACATATATCATACTCACGTCTAGGATTTTCATACATCTACTGTGCACAGAGATAGCCGGCAACTCGGTTTCTTCTTCCCAAGGCAGGGACCACCTACTAGGTCCACCTAAACGATACCTCACGCAGCCACACATGCATACACTACCTCACGCCGCCATAAAGGCGCACGTTACAACAATCCTCACGTAGCCACCAAGGCTATACGCTCCAGGTAATCACCATCTATCTAGTACGAATGGTGTGGCCATCCGATAATATATCCAAACAACAATAAACTCATCAAATCCATGAAATCATAAGAATATAGAATCTAACAGATGGAGATATGAATATACATACATTCATATGTATTCGTATATATGTATCCATTCTAGATATGTGTACATATACATATTGCAAAACACGTAGTGGTGTTGTTGTTAAGATTAAACAAGAACCGCCAAGTCCGTTTGTTAGTAAAGGAAACCAGAAAATCATCAGTTTGGGAGGTTTCATATGTTTTCATCAATTTGCCCCCAAGCCAAGTCTAATACAATCAAACAATATGTATGAGTTCCCAAATAGCCTCCCATAATGATATAAAGACTTCATTTATTCAAAACATATTTATGTATTTGACCAGCATACTTACAGACTGGCTAGGTAAGTAGAAAATCTCATAAATATAGCTCATGACTTAAAACACAGCAACAATACCACCAATATATGTAGCTTTGTCCAAAATATACTTTAAATCCCATATATGACATCATACATAAGCGTATCAAATCTTAGCGTATATAATTGTATACGTACTTGAAGGTCATATGTGAAACTTTCTCATAATTCATATCAAATTAGGGCTTTTTGTCTAAAATAGTTATTGATGTCATATATGATGCAAATCTATCAAAAATATCCAAAGAAATTGACCCAAGCCCCATGCATATGCAACTTTGAGTAGAAAACCTAGGTTTTACTTGATTTGGTGTAAATATGTTACAATCACTTGAAAAGAAGTTTAAATACAATTGTTACCACCTATTGAGGGTTAATCGCTCGAAGAACTGCGGAAGAATCGAGCTGGAAAAGCACGGATACGAAAACCCCCAATTTTTCTTGAAAACCCTAGCCATAGATTCATGAGTAGGAAGAAGATGAAATTGATGATGAAGATGACGGTGATGATGTGGTTTAGATGAGGGGGAGGAAGCACATCCCCCCAATTTTGCCCTTATTTTTCTCTCTAAAGGCTCTCCATTGGTGGGGGTGAGATGAGGAAGAAAGAAGAAGAAGGAATATATAAAAAATCTCGCCAGCACTATAACAAACCGTTTCTTCGTTCCACGCGTATCGAGTTCCTTAATCGAATTTAGTCAAACTCGAGCCTCGGGAGATGAAATTGTGTTCCGAAGGGGGACGTTGTGACTCCAAGGCCTTAAATAAGTTGTATTAGTATATTTAAGTGTGTTATAATGACCACAAGTCATTTCGGATGGATCGAGTAAAAAATTGGCTCGTAGATCCCAAGTTTCGATCCTACGCGATTAATAATTTTTACCCGACTTTGGAAGACCATAACTTCTTCATCCGAACTCCAAATGAGTCCCTGTTTTCGTACACATATTCATCTTAATGTCCTCTACAACTTTCATGTTTTGGCCGAGACCCAATTCCATCTCCTTGATGCCCAAAAGTGGGTGCTAAGTCGAGCTGTTGACCAAAAACTGAAGGAGGCAGAAAATTAAGCTAGGGAGTCGACTCCATGGAAGTAAGGAGAGTCGACTCCATCATGAACAGTAGGGAGTCGACTCCATGAGTAATAGGGAGTCAACTACATCGTGCTGGACAGGTTTTTTATATATTTCTTCTCCTCCTTTCTTCCTCATTTGACACCACCAATGGAGAGCTCTTAGAGAGAGAGTTGAGAGGAGATTTTGAGAGGATTCAAGGTGCTTTCATCTACACACCTTCATCACACAAACTCACACCAAACAAAACATCACCATCATCATCTTCATCATCTTCTCCACACTCCTCCACCATTTCTAGGGTTTTTAGGAGAGATTTGGGGGTTTTCGCATAGGCGCGGTTCCAGCTAGATTCTTCTGCAATACTTCGAGGGATTGACCCTCCTGAGCTGGGAACACTAGTATTTTAACTTCTTTTTCAACCTATTGTATCAATTATATACCAAACCTATCATAACCTAGGGTTTCTACTCAAAAAATATACTCATGGGGCTTATGGGGTAATTTATCCGATTTAATTGATTGAGTTTAACATATTATGATTATAAATTACTGTCTTGACAAGAAACCCCAATTTCTATGCTATTTCTGGTAAGATTCATACGAAACCCTTACGTACGGGTACTAGGGTGAACCAAAAGATACTATACGCATACATATGAGTGTATACTTGAACTTAAAAGTATTTTTAGGATATGATTTCATATATGGGTGGTATTCGCGTTGTGTTTGAGCTATTGGACCATCTTTATGAGATTATTAATTACTTAGCCAGTCCGTTAATATGTTGGGCAGTGGATATGCCTATTTTGGAATGTAAAAGGTATTTTTACCTTAGGAATGGGTTATATGGGATTTATATGCTATATAAACTCTGATTTCATTTACCTAGTGCCAGGTGGTGGCGATCCCACTATACCTTCCAATTTCTAGTGTTTCTATCTTTAAACTATCAATTGACGGACTTGGCTAACATATTTATGCACAGTGAGGATACCACCATAGTTTTCAGATACATATGCATGCGTATGAATATCTTTGGAAACATCCTAGTCCTATGTATCTATATTATAAAACAAGGATTTTTTGTAATAAAATAATAAACTAATCCAACGTCTCATACTAATTTGTAATAGTGTTAACACTTTTAAACCATTAGATCATTTTTATACCTCACAACAAGATGTCAAATCAACTTAACATTTACTCACACACTAAACATATACACAAATATAACTCTTACATCTCTCTACTTTTCTACAACATTTCTCTTTCATCAAATTTTTAAAAAACTTTTAAATGCCATAACTTTAAATTTACAAATTCAACTTTAATAAAATTTATATATTTGAAATATGTTCATCAACATCTACAAAACAAGATCCATTGTGACTATTAAATTATGTACAAAAAAAATCAAGAAAAAGTTATAAAACACTACAAATATAATGGCATATAAAACTTATAAAACATTACAAATATAATAGTTATTGAAAATATACATTTCTCTCTCATCAAATTTACAAATCCATTAGTTATTGAAAATATTACACAATGAATAAAAGATACTGAAATAAAATTAAAAATAAGTGTCCAACCTACCTCGAATATGGGGTGAATTTTTTTTATATTAGTGCCTAACTTACCTCAAATATAATATTTTTTCTTTTAAATATACTAATAACACCATTACAATATAAAAGGATCGAAGCAATTTTAGGGCGATCTGCCTCGAATATAATATTTTTTTTCTCTTTTAAATACACTCATAACATAATTACATTATAAAACGGTCGATGCGATTTCAGGTCTAATTGGACAAGTAAGACAAATCATACACATCTTCAATCATAAGTAATATACAGTCATACACATCTTCAATCCTCACATTTTTCACGTAATTATATTTTATCTAATTATTATTTTTTATTCTTTTTATCGTGCCGGACGGCACGGGTATACCCTAGTATATATACATATCCTTATTGCTTGTACACAGTTGATAAATGAATTATATGGTACTTTAACATGATATATAATTTGTATTTGGGATTTTCTTGGATTTCTATATCGGTTAGCCACGCCGTTCGTACCAGATAGATTGGTGATTACCGTTAGCGTCTAGCCATAGTGGCTACGTGAGGATTATTGTAGCGTGTGCCATTATGGCGGCGTGAGGTAGCGCATGCCTGTGTGGCTGCGTGAGGTAGCGTCTAGGTGAACCTGGTAGGTGGTCCCTGCCTTGGGCAGAAGAAACCGAGTGCCGGCTATCTCTGTGCACAGTAGATGTATGAAAATCCTAGACGTGAGTTTCCATATGACGTGACATGACGATAGATCTGGTCGCGGTGTCGTGGCATCTTTTATACAGATTCGGGCTATAGATTATTACTGTTTCATACTTACAGTTTTATAAATATATATCTGTATCTTGGAGATACAGGTTTTTACACAAAATACAGAAAAGCCCGATAAACCTATGTTCTATCTATTTTAGTATGATTTGGGGATTGGGATGGCATCTATATGCATTTCATGAAATATTTTTCATGCATTGGCTGCTTCACTAATGTAGGCTTATATATTTACACTTGTGCATACAAAAAGGAATGTATAATATATATAGAGGATATTTATTACACAGAAGCAGCTTATAAACCAACCTTACATTCATTATATTGCATTGCATGGCATGCATGTTTTTCTAACCTATTTTCTTATATAGAAACCTTATAGTTCCCACTGAGCCCGTTTGGCTCACTCCCATTTTCCAAATAGTTTTGCAGGTGTTTCTCAGGGACGGTACGCTTACAGATCCTAGTTAGCTCTGATGGTCGGTTACCAAAGTCTGTAGGAAGAGACTTGTATTATATACCTTAATTTATTGTCTATTGTATAATTTCTATGTGATTGAGACCTCGATAGAGGCATTGTACATACACTTTTACATAAATGTGGAGTAATGATTGTAAATGGATTTATTTATATATTATGACAGATTTTTGGTTTACGATATGAATAAACTCCACATGTCGGATTTTCTTATAAAATGACTTTACTACTTGAACATGTTTTTGGTATAAAGTCTTAAACTTTATTACTTCATACCCGTCGTCGAGTACGACTCCGTGGCTAACCAGGTCCCGGAGGCATAATCCTCTAAACGAGATTTCGGGGCGTCACAAGCACCATGTAGCCGACTCCTTCCTTTCCATGGAGCCAACTCCCTAGGCATGAAGGTGCCCCATTCAGCTTTTGGTCAACAGCTCGACTTCGCACCCACCTTTGGACATCAAGGAGTTGGAATTGGGTCTCAGCCAAAACATGAAAGTTGTAGAGAGCATTGAGATGAAGACGTGGCCAAAAATAGGGACTCATTTGGAGTTTGGATGAAGAAGTTATGGTCTTCCAAAGTCGGCTAAAAATTATTAATCGCATAGGATCGAAACTTGTGATTTTCGGACCAATTTCCGTCCGAGCCATCCGAAACAACTTATGGTCATTATAACACACTTAAATATATTAATATGACTTATTGGAGGTTTCCAAACCATTCCAACCTTTCCAGAACCCAATTTGGCCATCTGGAGCCCGATTCTGCCTTATACGCGACTTAGGCCGTGATTTGCGAGAGATGATTAAACCGGATGTCACAAGTGTCTAGATCTTGGAACATATTTTTTGACCATACAATTAAATATTTTGATTTTTATCAATGTTCGATTAAGTTTTGTGTGTACAAAAGGTGCAGCCGAAACGCTGTGGTATTCTAGGTATTGTCTGCGGAAATATCTTACTTGCTTTAAGCGATATGTGAATATTATCTTCAGTGAGGGTATGGTTAAACAAATCAGTTCGATATGAATGGCTTAGGAGAAGCCAGCCACATCCTTGGTATTAAGCTTATGCGAGACTGGAAAAATAGGATGTTGGGCTTATCCAAAGTACTTACGGTGATACAATTCTTGCCAGAGTTAGTATACAAGATTCCAAGAAAGGGTTTCTCCCTTTTTAGGTATGGAATCACTCTATCCAAGATCAATGTCATAAGACACATGATGAGATAGAGAGGATGAGGGGAGTTCCTTATGCTTCGGCAGTGGGAAGCCTCATGTATGCTATATTGTGTACTAGACCAGACATTTGATTTACCATTGGTATGGTTAGCAGATATCAGTCTAATTTAGGGAAAGAACACTGGACTGCGGTAAAACATGTACTTAAGTACCTTAAAAGGACTCAAGATTTTATGTTTGTTTACCAGGCAAACAGTCTAGTACCTGTTGGATACACAGACAAGGATTTTTAGTCAGAAGTTAGGATTCCAGAAAGTCAACTTCGGTTATGTGTTTACTCTAATAGGTGGAGTCATTGGTTGGAGGAGTATCAAGCAGTCATGTATTGCTGACTCCACCATGAAAGCTCAATATATGGCTGCTTTAGAAGCAGCTAAGGAGGCGGTTTCGCTAAGGAACTTTCATATGAATCTAGATGTGGCACCTTTAGTGTTATAAGCTATTTCACTTTATTTTGATAAATAGTTAAACGGTTACGAACTCGAATGAGCCGAGGATTCATAAGAAGGAAAAACGCATGTTCACGTTGAGGGAATATGAGTGAGATGCATAGCTGCATGGCTTTGAGTCTAAGTGGGAGATTGTTAGAGTGATATACTAAAAGCCATAATTTTGTTGTTGGTTTGGATATGTTATCAACCTGGTTTTGCTATTTTAATGAGATTCTTTATGGGTAATGGTTGCATTATATTATTTATTTAAATATTGTGCATATGTATCTTTTATTCCATATAGTAGATGATTTGGTGTGTAGAGTATAACTTACACATAGAAGATCATATCATCGGTTCTTGTGGAATATAAGTTTAATGATTCACAGTCTTAGATGTAATTGGACAGTCATTGGTAGGATTGTAGCACGAGTTTTAGTAGTTTATCTTAACTACAGGAAACGGTATAGCTTTAACTCGTTGTGCTAGTACACTTTGTGTGTATTGAATAGGACCAGTTTGGGTTAATTGTTTTTATACTGACTATATAAAACAATTTAAAATCCCGTGGTTGTTTTGACTCATTAAGAGTGAGATTCATTTATGGATCAATAACCTTCGTGAATTGGATGACGACACTATATGTATAATGAATATTAATTATTGACGGAATTCTCGTCGCGGTATAGGAATTGATGATAGCCCCTTGACAAGCTTAGAAGTTTTGATCATGTCAAACCCTGCAGGTGAATTATGTTAATCCGACATGTCAAATAAGTTAAGTGGTAGGCTCAAGGATTAAGAAGTCATTTAAATATAATTGTCAGGAGTTCGAATTATAATTGTCAGGATTAAGAAGTCATTTAAATATAATCTTAAGTGGGGAGAATAATAAGTATTTAATAACAAGGAGTTCGAAATAAAATTTTGAGATAAGGACGGGAGTGCAATTATAATTCTTTAGTGGTGCGAATTATAATTTATGGAAGGAACTAATTCATAGTGGAATTAGGATTGCAATATTCCATAGGAAGCCTAAACACTTATTTCTCCTTAAGGTCCCTATCGTAGCCTTATATATACGCCGGCCTTGTCTCTTCTTATGATAACAATAATTCTCATGAGTTAGGGTTTGTTCTATTGAGAGAGGAGAAAATCTTGGTGATACTGTAGCCCACACTCGGTGCAAGATTTGATGGCAGTAGGAATACGATAGAAAATCTTTAGGTTTTCAGCCCTGCAATCATAAATTAATCGTAACTTTTTATCGCACCGTTGGATCGGGCTGATTTTTGGATATGTCGTTCGGAACGCAAAGTTACAAATATTACGCATAAAATCAGGATGATCTGAAGTCATTTTGGTGGCAAAAACAATTAATTTTTACAGCTCAACGAGAATTAAAATATCTGACCAAATCGCAATTTGATACTTTCAAACCCTAGTATCCTCATATGGATCCTCTACATGATCCACAAAGGTAAAATCCCTTTATTCTTATAGGGTTTTAGCAAAAGTTTTTTGTTCAATCTATACGCAATATCAAATGATCCTGTATTTATGTCTCCATCACGGCCAAAACACGAAAGTTGTAGAGGGCTATGATGAAGAAGTTATGGAGTTCCAAAGTTAGCCCGAAACAAAGAAATCGCGTAAGACCAAACTTATGATTTTCGAGCCGATTTTTGCTCGAGCAACATGAAATGACTTATGGTCATTATAACACACTTAAACACATTAATATGACTTGTTGGAAGTTTTCGAACAATGCAAACCGTTTCAGAACCCAGTTTGGCTATTTGGAGCCCGGTTCTACCTTATACGCGATATGAATTGTAATTTGCAAAAGATAATTAAGCGGGATGTCACAATATGGTTATCCGAAGTACACTTTTTCCTTACACACGACTTGCATCGTGATTCCCGATAAATGGAGATACGGGGTGTTACAAAAATACTCTTCGTGGCCTGAAGAATTGCATAGCTAATGCAATAATAGAAATGGGACTACTCGTCCCCCAATCCGTACAAAAAAAGATATAAGTGAACCCATAATGTGTGACGCCCCGAATCTCGTTATGAGGTTTAGACCTCAGGGATCCGGTTGATCACGGTGCCGTACTCGACGGCGGGTTCGAAATTCATAATTTAAAACTTATATAGTATAATTTATCATGCAAAGCCTCATTTTTCTGAAAAATTTCGACATGTGGAGTTCGTAAGTTCAATAAATCTAACCTTTAAATCATAAAGGAAAGTTTAACAATAGACATAACTCCACACTTTTAAAGTCATAAATCATCAAACAATTCCTCCAACAAGGTCTCAATCAATTATTTAAAAAGCTTTACATCTCTTATGAATAAACCTGGATACAATGAAGTTACACAAATTATACAAATTATTATATATATAAGTTAAGTCATCTACGGACAACTGCATGTAGTCTCAGGTCATAAGAGGTTTCTAATCACGTACTCGTGCTGCCTCAAGGAAGTACCTGCAAAACTGGTTTGAAAAATGGGAGTGAGCCAAATACGGGCTCAGTGGGAACTATAAGGTTCTTAGATAGAAACCACACTTTAAAACAATGCATCATGATGAAAATAGTTTTGTCTCTATCATGCATATATTTATATATATATATATTCCATTTCTATAACTCTTTATGGATAAGTATAGATTCATAGATATTAATGCAATGTAAACCATTTTGTATGCAATGCACCCAAGTACGATCCTATCCTTTTAAATACGATAAAGTATGGATCATCTAGATATAAGTAAGATAATAATATTATTCATAAGTATATTGATAAAATAGTGTCACCCATAAGTATGATTATAAGATAGTATCATTCATAAATATAACATATCCATTTTTCTCACATCCAACTAGGGGTCTGCAAAAAAACCGAAAAACCAAAAAACCGGCCCGAATCGGCCCGGCCAGAACTGAATTAGCCGGTTTTTGAAGTGTTTGGTCTCGGTTCGGTTGAAAAAAATTAAAACCGAAATGGCTCGGTTCTGTTGTCGGTTACCGGTGTTAAATAGCCGGTGAAAACCGAACCGAACCGACATTACACGTGTCATGCATCTATTGGTTCGTTGTATAAATTTATTCCCTTTAAAACTTAAATGATTTAAGAAGAAAAGTATCACATTAATTAAAAAGAAGCCCAATTTTTTCATTAAAAATGACTTTAAGTCATGGTCCAATAATAAAAAAAATATTTTTTAAGTCATGGCCCAATAATATCAAATAAGCCCAATTGTCTGAGCCCAAAACCGAAATAACCGACTCCAACCGAACCGACACCGACAAAACCGACCCCGACCGCTTTTAAGCCTTCACCGGTTCGGTTCGGTTGACCATTCTACCAAAACCGAAATGTCGGTTTGGTCCACGCTTAAACCGCATGGTTCGGTTAACCAAACTGTGCACACCCCTACATCCAACTATCTCATCTCCAACATCTAGGATTTTTCGACTGTGCACATCGATCGGGATCTAAGCCCCCAAGGCTAGAGTATACAGCCCCCAAGGCTGTGTCCCCCCGTGGACCACCTAAATGTGTAGGGTATGGCGCCTAGCGCGGTCCCCCTAGCTGGACCATAGAGTACGTTGCTCCCAAAGCGGGATCCCTCTACACGGATCATAGAGTATACCGCTAATACAACGGGATCCCTCTACGCGGACCAGGGTATGTAGCCTGATGCGCCAAAGAATTGGTATAATTTATTATGTTAGTTTTTAATTTAAAGAGCATAAATTATTACTAATATTTATATTTTTAATGCTTTTCAGGTAGTAGAAAAGAATTTATGAAGATTGTGAAAAATAAAGAAATTAAAACTTGTGAAGACACCTAAAAGTATTTAATACTTTCAGAGGCATATCTTTTTACTCGGGACCTCAAATAATGCGATTCTTGAGCATAAATTGAAGAGAATTTCGAGAGCTACAACTTTCCAGTTCAACACTTTTTCAAATTCAGCCATCTCGAGGTCCGAAATTGCAACGCAAGACGCAGCAGCATAAATGGGCGAAAATTCAATTTTATTCAAATAAATGGGCTAAGCCCATTCACCAGCCACCAAATTTAATTAATGAGTAACCCATATGCAGTTTTCAAAGCCCAATTTATTTAAAAAAGTCTAAGTCCAAAGCCATTTAATATTAAAGTCAAGCCCATGAATGAACCTAATCATAATTAAATGGGGATTATTCCAAATTATAAATGGAGAGGACGGACACAACATGAAGCAGCCAGCAGCTCCTCTAGACGTGCACTATTCCTTTCCTCTTTTCTTCTTCTTTCTTGACGTGCACTATTCCTTTCCTCTTTTCTTCTTCTTTCTTTTCCTTTTATTTTGTTTTGCATTGAAGACTTTATATTATTTTTTTTATTAATGCCAAGTAAGTTTTCTTTTAATTCTATTTGTTATTTAATTTTTATTATGTTAGTGTAAATTTGTGCTAGAGTTAGGATGCATATATTTAATTGATTCCATTGCACGTATTCATGCCAATTGATTCTACCAATTTAATGCTTTAATGTTAAATACAATTCTTCCTATTGTATGCCTATTTTAATTGATAAAAAAATCAAATTGGATTCTCGCTATTTTTTGTTGGATTCACCTTATGATTTGTTAAGAGTGGATATAGGGTGTGTTTTGACGGATATAGTGAGTGTTTTGATTTTATTCATTAGTCTAGCTGTGGAAGAATTACAATTGGATTTCTTTAACTAATTGGACTTTAATGATTTTATTTTCCGCATCTAATAGAGTCAAGAGACCAAATTAGTGCGAGATAAGAGTAGAGTTTATGTGCATGAATACTAAGAAAGATGATATTGAATACATGATTCCAAAACCCTAATCAATTAATTCATTAATTTTATTATCTTGCTTAGTAGTATTTAATTTATTTCTATTAATTTAATTTACTTGCTTTATTTTATTTTGTTTAATTTGATTTATTTAATTAGTTTGATTCTCATCAATTATTCTTGGCTAGATTAAGGATTAGTGAAAGATTAATATGACAAAATTTAAAACATACTGTTTAAGTCTCTGCGGGATCGACCTCGCTTATACGCTATATTATAAATTGATTCGTGCGTTTGTGAGTTATTAAAATTTATCACAACAAGTTTTTGGCGCCGTTTCCGGGGACTCTAATCTTATCTTATTAATTTAGTAATTACAATCCTTCTACTAGTTTCTTTATATATGTACTAGGGTATACATGTGCCATTAGGCACGGTAAATTAAATAAGAACTAATAATAAGATAAAAAGAAGTAACGTGTAATGAATCTAAATCAACAAACTTAGGTTCAATATATTTTCATGTTAAAAAAACTAAAAGTAGACTGGACTGGACCGACTTATTTTTAATTTTAGAGAATTTTTTAATCATATTTTTTTTTTATCTTTTTTTGATCTCGGCAATATAAGTTTTTAAAAATTAAACTCAAGGCCATATGTGAAAATAATTCAATTACGTCTGTTGGTATGATTTGAAAATAGTTTAAAAAATTGACTGATATATTGTGATTATTCCTAAAAATGACATACTGAGATGACCAATAATGTATGAGTACGTAAAGTACGTTCTTAAATATTATTCAATAATTTTTATTATTATTTTTACATAATTCTATAGTCATGATGGATCTCGTTTAATTGATCTTGATTAGCAGATTTTAAATATTAAATTTTAATTTTTTTAGTTTAAGTTATGACACTTTTAATGTAGAAAAAATGATTGGTGTGTGCAAATTTATTGTGTGCATATTATCGGTGTTAAATGTTACTTAATAATTTATTTATTTTTACATAATTCTATAGCCATGATGGATCTTGTTTAATTGATCTTGATTAGTAGATTTAAATATTAAATTTTTATTAAATTTATTGATTAGTATATTTTAAAAATTAAATATTAATTTTGTTATTTTAAGATTAATCTTGTTTAATTGACCTTGATTAGTATATTTAAATATTAATTTTTTTATATAAATTTTCTTCATTAGTAGAGTTTAAATATTAAATTTTTTATTTTTTATTTTAAGTTATGACATTTTTAATGTAAAAACAAATTTATTGGTGTGTGAAAGTTTACTTTGTGTATATTATTGGTGTTAAATATTACTTAATAATTCTTAGTTTTTTTACATACTTTTATAGTCATGATGGATGTTATTTAATTGATCTTGATTAGTATATTTTAAATATTAAATTTTTATTAAATTTTGAATTTTTTATTTTAAGTTATGACATTTTTAATATAGAAAACATTATTGGTGTGAATGTTTTAACTTTTATGTGACATCTTAATGTGTGTATAAAATTCATTCAATGTAGTAGAGTTAATGCACACCATAATATGTATATTTTCAACCATTAGATTTTTATACTTTTTGAGAATAAATTTAATCAAACTTGATAATTTATGATATAGATAATGTACGTCCTTAAATGTTATACAATAATTTTTCTTGATTTTTTTTGCATAATTATATAGTCATAATGGATCTTTTTTAATTGATTTTGATTAGTAGATTTTAAATATTAAATTTTTATTAAATTTTTTATTTTTTATTTTAAGTTTTGACATTTTTATTGTAGACAAAATTATTAGTATGTGAGAGTTTATTGTGTGTATATTATTGGTGTGAGTGTTTTAACTTTAATGTGACATCTTGATGTGTGTATAAAACTCATCTAATGGTGTAGAACTAATACACACCATAACATGTGTATTTTTAACCATTAGATTTTTATATTTTTTGGAACTTTTTTTTGTCAAAGATGGTGTTTTATATAGATAGAAAAAATTATCGGTGTGTGAGAAATTATTGTGTGTATATTATTGGTGTGAATGTTTTAACTTTGTGTGAGAAATTATTGTGTGTACAGTCGTGATGGATGTTATTTAATTGATCTTGATTAGTAGATTTTAAATATTAAATTTTGAAATTTTTATTTTAAGTTATGACATTTTTAATATAGAAAAAATTATTGGTGCGAATATTTTAACTTTGATGTGACATCTTGATGTGTGTATAAAATTTATCCAATGGAGTAGAGTTAATGCACACCATAATATGTATATTTGTAACCATTAAATTTTATACTTTTTGAAAATAAATTTAGTCAAACTTCATGTTTTATAATATAGATAATGTATGTCTTTAAATGTTATGCAATAATTTTTCTCGAATTTTTTTTTGCATAATTATATAGTTATGATGGATCTTGTTTAATTGATCATGATTAGTAGATTTTAAATATTGAATTTTTATTAAATTTTGAATTTTTTATTTTAAGTTATGGCATTTTTAATGTAGACAAAATTATTAGTATTTGAGAGTTTATTGTGTGTATATTATTGGTGTGAGTGTTTTAACTTTGATGTGACATCTTGATGTGTGTATAAAACTCATCCAATGGTGTAGAACTAATGCACACCATAACATGTGTATTTTTAACCATTAGATTCTTATACTTTTTGTAAAAAAATTTGGTCAAAGATGATGTTTTATAATATAGATATATATATATATATAAAAACAAAAAAAAAAAGCATAAAACAAAATATTCAGATATATATACTCTAAAAAAAATTGGTTTGTTTATTTATTTTTGGTGTAATTAAAAGATCTGGGTACGAAACAATATATAAACAGTGGTGCAACTTATTATATTAATTGTTTATCTCCTAGCTGGTAAGTGTAGTATTTTGGATAGAAGAGGTTACAAGTTCAATACTTGCCAGCAACAAAGAAACCTTTTAGTTACTCCAATATATATTAGATTATTATTTTTAATATTATTATTTAATTAAATTTATTATTAATACCTTTTAAATAAGTTATTATTAATATTATTTTTATTAGTATTATTATTAAAAAATTAAAAAAAGAAATTGTTTAGTTTATGAGCATTTGTTGGAAACTAGGAAAAGTGAGGCTTCATAGGATAGAAAATTTAGAAATTAATCATTTATTTGAAGAAGAATTAAAGATGGGGGATCGTGAAGACAATAGGACTTTAAAAGAACTCTTTGCTCCCATATCTACTAATCCTCCTTTATGCATTGTTTAACGGCTACTACAACAATTCACTTAGAATTAAAACCGCAAGTAATTCAATTGCTCCGTACTTTTAATGGCTTAGAGATGGAAGATCATTATCTTCATTTAAAAGACTTTTTAGAAATATGCACTACTTTTAGATTTCAAAATTTTTCTGATGAATCCATTAGATTGCGTTTATTCCCCTTTTCTCTAAAAAATAAAGCTAAAGCTTGGTTAAACTCTTTACCCTCGAGATCTATCACGACTTGGGATGGGTTAGTTACTAAATTTTTGACAAAATTCTTTCCTATGGCTAAAACTAATGAACTTAGAAGAAAAATAATCGATTTTTGCCAAAAAGACGAGGAAAAAGTCTTTGAAGCATGGGAAAGATTTAAAGATATATTACTTAGATGCCCACATCATGGTTTTGAAACTTAGAGATTAATTCAATATTTTTATAATGGTCTCTCACAAACTAATCGAAATATGATAGAATCTATGAATAGGGGTAGTTTTCTAAGTCTAAATGAAGATGAAGCTTATCAATTCTTAGAGAATTTGATTGAAAGTTCTCAACAATGGGACTTTTCTAAGAGGGGAATGCAATCTCAATCTAAAAAGGGGGAAATTTATGAAATTTATGAGGATGTAGAAACTAGAAGACAATTAGATAGTCTAAATAAAAAATTAGAAGACTTAACGATGAAACTATCTAATAATCCGTTCAACTTTGTGTAGAATGAAGTGTGCTCTATTTGTGCTAGTCCTATACATGTTGCTACATCGTGTCCATCTATGTTAGGGTACACTGTAGACAATCTAGAGCAAGTAAATGTTATGAATGAATATAGGGAAAATCACAATCCTTGTTCAGACACTTATAATCCCGGGTGGAGAAATCATCCTAATTTTTCATGGTCCCAAAATCAACCAATTAATAATATGGGAAATCATAATAATAACATTCTTCAAAACCCACTAGGTTTTAGAGCTCCTGTGAACATGAATAATGCCACATCTTTTGTTACGCAACAACAATTTTCATCCCTAAAAGATAATTTGAAATCATTTATGAATGAGGTTAAAAATACCACTTTAATAAATACCCAAACAATAACACGTTTAGAGAATCAGATTGGTCAATTAGCTAACCAGTTAATAGAGCGAGAAAAAGGAAAATTTCCTAGTCAACATGTCCCTAATCCTAAAGGTATTATTAATAATAATGTTAATCAAATTCAAAGTCCATCTTTTGAATATAATCAAGGGAAAGTTATTGTAATCACTACTTTACGATCAAGGCGTCAGATTGATAATCAAGTTAGAATGCAAGTAAGTAATGAAAAAGAATTAGAGGAAAAAGTGAATGAAAGTATTCCCAAGGAGTCGAAAACTTCTATTAAAGAATTTAATCATATCATTAATCCTAATGATTCAAAAGAAGTTGAAGTTAGAAAGTTTATGCCTAAAGCCCCGTTTCCTCAAAGACTAAAAGACAATAGGAAGGAAGCTCAATTTGAAGAAATTCAAGACGTATTTAAGCAAATTCATATTAATATACCATTCCTAGATGCAATTAAACAAGTCCCTTCATACGCTAAGTTTCTTAAAGATTTAGTAATTCAAAAGAGGAAAACTAATGTTCCTAAAAAGGCATTCCTAGCTGAACAAGCAAGCTCCATAATTCAATTCAAAATTCCTATTAAATATAAAGATCCAGGTTATCCTACTATATCCTGTAAAATAGGGGACCATCATATAGAGCGTGCTTTACTAGATTTAGGGGCTAGTGTGAATGTTTTACTGTATTCTGTTTATGAGAAATTAGAACTTGGAAAATTAAATTCTACACCTATGACACTTCAATTGGTTGATAGATCTATAAAAATTCCTAGAGGAGTCATAGAAGATGTTTTGATTAAGGTTGATACATTTTATTATCCAGTTGATTTTGTTGTTACTGATACTCAACCTACTCATAATATAAAAGGGAAAATACCGGTAATTTTAGGTAGACCATTTTTAGCGACATCTAATGCTCTTATAAATTGCCGGAATGGTGTGATGAAGTTATCTTTTGGCAATCTCACTGCTGAACTTAATATTTTTGATGTAACTAAAACATCCTTAGACTATAAAGATGAATGTGTTCGTCAAATTAATTTAATTGATAGTCTAGTGAAAGATAAATTTTTTGAAAATAATGTTGATTATTTTTCTTTAAAAGAAGATGTGAACTGTAGTAACATATCATTAGAAGATTTTTTAACAATTTGTGGTCCAATTGATGATGATATATCTTGTGAGGCTAGTGTTTTTCTTAATTCTCTTTGTGATATTAATTCTAATGAATTGGATGAAAATATTGATAATTTCTTAAACAAATGTTCTAGCGATTTTTCTCAATTTGAAAATAGTATAACAATGGACCTAAATTTTTTGCATGATAATGAAATTCAAGATGAGATTGAACTTAGTAATTTATTTCCAACACCATTAGAAATTTTAAGCATAATGTTGAAGCGTTAAATTTTAAGTATCCTTATTTTGAGCCCAATGTGAATGATAATATCTATGATGCTTATAATTCTTGTAAGAATGATCATAATTTTTTTCGTATATTTCAAGACCCATGGCCACCACCAAGTGATTATTTTTCTTATCTAGTAGGTCATGATTATATAATGACGTCTTATTATCTTGAGCTTAATTGCTATATTTATTTTGATTATATTTTTAAGCTTATGGTTATATATATGTTGAATGATCCTCAACTTTTTAGATTATTGATTTATGAGAAATTAAATATTGAGTGGTGATATTTGGCTATGAATTTATTCTCACATATTTTTGAATGCCATTTATATTATTGAAACCATTAACAATCTTTTTGTGCTTAAAGTTTTATCTAGTGTGCAGGAATTATTTTATTTGATAAATCGTATATCCAGGTGATATCTTACATCCCTCCTTAGTATTTTAAATTTTAATTTAATGTATTCCTTTGAGGACAAAGTAACATTCAAGTTGGGGGAGTGGATAAAATTGTTAACTTTGCTAGTCCTGCATATATTAAAAATAAAATAAAGAAAATAGCATTTATTTTAAAAAAAAAAATTGCAATGGTTATTTGATTTTTATTGAAATTTCCTTTCTAATCAGTGTGCTAACGATAATGTATTCGTCCTAATACTTTACATGTGCATGCTTAGCTCTCTTACTATCATTATTAATAGAAATTTCATGATTTTCGATCTTCATTATATTTTCACATATGTGACAAATAATACATGATTAGATGGATGAGTGAGCATAACTTAAAATTTTGAAGAACATAAATGTGGAGATTAAATATCCTGTGAGAATTTGAGCCAATCGTCCTTTTTGAGGGATTTATATCAACTCTAAATTTTTGAAAAGCGTAATTCATTATGTAGTCTCATTATTCTTTGTTTTGATTGAACACTAGAAAGGTATGTCTATGAAATGCAATTTTTTTCAAAGATCCTTGATACTACTTGAACTGAAGAACTATAAACCATAGGAAGTGATTTAGGCCGTCTTTGGTAGCCTACATATTAGCCTTATCCTATCTTTTCATTTATACCGCTAGTCACCCCTTTGAGCAATTTTATATGAGCCTTTCTTTGTTAACCCGATATCCTTACCCTACTCCAGTTAGAAGTTTAACCCATATTTATAGCCTACCCTTTTATCTAAGAATATTTTGAGATTATTTATCTTGTGTATGGGCAATAGTGAAAAATGAGCTTGGAAAAAGTATGAAAGAAAAAAAAGTGAAAACAAAATGGAAAAAAATATAAGTTATGAAATCTCATTCAAATATCAAAATAAAAATAAATATGTGAAGATAAAGAGGAGATCTACAAAAGAAATAAATAAAAAAAGAATTGAAAAGATGAAAAAAATGAAAAAGCTCATATGAAGTCAAAAGTTAAGCCCAAAGTGTTAATTTTATATTTCAATTTATTTCTTAGATTTTTGAATCCCATATATACCCTTCATTTGATACCCTTACCCTAAGCCTTACGTTACAACCTAGAAAAAAGTCCTAATGATTCTTTGGAATATGGTTTAGAGGTGAGAGTGGTGGAAGGGAATCTATTTATGCATTCCGCTTTTTTAGTGGGATATATTCGTTCATGAGACGAATATTCTTTTCACTTATAGTGTTTTTCAAATATACATGCGATTGCGTGTATCTACTCTTTATAGCCCGTATGTAATGAGAGCAAATACACCTTATTCTCGAGAGTTTCATTTGTTGAGTGTATGCCGTGTGAGGAATTGAGTCAAAGCATAGTTTGGATGGGATTTGAAAGTTTTCTTTCTTTGATATCGATGATGTTATGTTGTTGTTAATTCACACACGTACGATGAAGATTGGTGAGAATGAAATATTTTATTAATCTTGCTAGTTGGAGAACTTTGATATTGTATGTGTATCACACTGCTTTAGTACGTGGGTGTTTGGATGTCTTTGTTGAGTTAGTTACATTGGTGAATAAAAGGGAAGCAAATTTTAAAAGAAAAAGAACCATTGTATTGGAATTATATTGAAAATCTTGAATTTAAGAAAAAAATTATTTTAAGAATTTTAGCTTTGCTCGAGGATTAGCAAAGTATAAGTTGGGGGAAATTTAATGCGCCAAAGAATTGGTATAATTTATTATGTTAGTTTTTAATTTAAAGAGAATAAATTATTATTACTAATATTTATATTTTTAATGCTTTTCAGGTAGTAAAAAAGAATTTAAGAAGATTGTGAAAAACAGAGAAATTAAAGCTTCTGAAGACACCTAAAAGTACTCAATACTTTCAGAAGCATATCTTTTTATTCGGAACTTCAAATTATTTGATTCTTGAACTTAAATTGAAGAGAATTTTGAGAGTTACAACTTTTCAGTTCAGCACTTTTTCAAATTCAGCCATCTCAAGGTTCGAAATTGTAACGCAAGACGCAGCAGCGTAAATGGGCGAAAATTCAATTTTATTCAAATAAATGGGCCAAGCCCATTCACCAGCCACCAAATTTAATTAACGAGAAGCCCATATGCAGTTTTCAAAGCCCAATTTATTTAAAGAAGTCTAAGTCCAAAGCCATTCAATATTAAAGTCAAGCCCATGAATGAACCTAATCCTAATTAAATGAAGATTATTCCAAATTATAAATGGAGTGGATGGACACAACATGAAGCAGCCAGCAGCTCCTCTAGACGTGCACTATTCCTCTCCTCTTTTCTTTTTCTTTCTTTTCCTTTTATTTTCTTTTGCTTTGAAGACTTAAAGATTGAAGACTTTATATTATTATTTTTATTAATGCCAAGTACGTTTTCATTTAATTCTATTTGTTATTTAATTTTTATTATGTTAGCGTAAATTTCTGCTAGGGTTAGGATGAATATATTTAATTGATTCCATTGCACGTATTCATGCCAATTGACTCTACCAATTTAATGCTTTAATGTTAAATACAATTCTTCCTATTGTATGCCTATTTTAATTGATAAAAAAATAAAATTAGATTCTCGCTATTTTTTGTTGGATTCATCTTATGATTTGTTAAGAGCGGATATAGGGTGTGTTTTGACGGATATAGTGAGTGTTTTGATTTTAAACATTAGTTTGGCTGTGGAAGAATTACAATTGTATTTCTTTAACTAATTGGACTTTTAATGATTTTATTTTCCACATCTAATAGACTCAAGAGACCAAATTAGTGCGAGATAAGAGTAGAGTTTATGTGCATGAATACTAAGGAAGATGATATTGAATATATGATTCCAAAACCCTAGTCAATTAATTCATTAATTTTATTATCTTGCTTAGTAGTATTTAATTTAGTTCTATTAATTTAATTTACTTGCTTTATTTTATTTTATTTAATTTGATTTATTTAATTAGTTTGATTCTCAACAATTATTCTTGGCTAGATTAGGGATTAGTGAAAGATTAACAAGATAAAATTTAAAACATACTGTTTAAGTCTTTGTGGGATTGACCTCGCTTATACGCTATATTATAAATTGATTCGTGCGCTTGCAAGTATTAACACTTATCACAATATAGCCATTAAAGCTAAGTCAACCCCATGGACCATTAGTGCCTGTCCGAGCTCAAAATCGTATATTAGAAGTATTATCTTAACCACAGAGGTCCCAGAACAAAAATCGACTCCTGAAACGGTGGTTCTATCTTAAACAAGCTAAGGAGATGGATTGGCTCAGAAATGAAATATAAGGTGTTACAATCTCCCCTCCTTAAGTGGTTTCATCCTCGAAACATAAATAACGATGGGTAAGATACAAAACAACACTCCCGATAGTGTGAGTTTCCCCTCCTTAAGAGAGCACTTACAACTTCAGAGTGAAATATTTCAACTATGAACGTTTGAGTAGCCACTTTTATGAGAGAACGAATGAATAATGGATTCTTAGGCATGTAAAGCCTTCCATCGATGTTCGATCCGAACAAGGGATAGAGAAAATTACTCTAAACACGATTTCCCATTACTAGGATGACAAAGAACATCAACCAACAAGGCTATGGATATATAAGATTAGGTAAATCCACCGATGCCATCTACAGTCAAATGCGAATGAGTTCATAACATCGCACTTGATTAGGGGGGTCATAACATAAACGTCACACTTGATTAGGGAGGTCATAACATAATTGACGATTTAGAACTCAAATTACAAAATGAACTTATTAGCAAAGTACTTAAATCTGAGAGGACTCATCGGAAGCATCCAAGCTATAGAAATGAAGTTCACTATGCCATGTATAGCACTACGCAATATCGGAGATTGACTGTTTAAACATTCAAACAAAAGAGGGAAAGGACTCGTCTGGGATTGAATAGAAACACTACGATTTTGCAAAGGCTATCAATCCATCTTCATGATTAGACAACCACTATGTAATCATAACTCAATTCATATTCGGTTTACCTAGACGGTGAGGTCCTCTATGCATAAGTTATAACTGGCTATCAGACGCAAAGAATGAAACTCCTCCTTGCAAAAAACCCTATAAAACTCGAATTCATTCAGGGAAGTTATCATTGAGCTCTCACCCCCCTCTAGAGTTCTTTAGAAGTTTGCCTCGAAAATGGGGTAAAAAATGAGTGCAAATGGCTTTAAAATGAGCTTAAGTCGGTGCAAAAGTTTAACTGGTAGACCGGTATGCCAAATACCCAATACCAAACAGCGGGTCACAATTTTTCCAAATTTTAACTGCCGGACCGGTATGTCAAAAATGCCATACCGGTCCGTGGGTAATTTTGCTCTCTTTTGGGCTGTTCTTGTTTTGGCCATAACTTTTCACTCAGAACTCCGATTTAGGTGATCTTTTTGTTCACGGAAAGGTAACTCAAGGACCTACAACTTCTTAAATGGAAGTTTTCCTAAATTCTAGACAAATTATTCCCAAAAATTCGCTGAAGACATTGCTCTACCGAAGCGCTATTGAATGGAAAAAATTTAGTAACCGGCTTATTTCACACTATGTTTTGACCAACGAGGAGTATGAATTGGACTTCGGTTAAAATATGAAAGTTGTAAAATGTCATGCAATCTTTACATAGGAATAAACGGCAACCAAATAAGATAAGAGACTGAGAGTTTACGGAACTCCAAAGTTAACTAAAAATAGTGAATTGTGTAAGACTAAAACTTCCTATTTACCAAATGAAATCGATTCGAACCACCCAACTCACCAAATGATCACTCACATGAATGTAAAGAAGCTAATGTAACAAATACTAAACATTAAAATACTAAAAGGATCCATAATACAAGATCTCACCCCATTTAAAACAAACTAAAGTATAGGGTATTACATTATAAGTCTTCAATTCACTATTGCCAATAGGAGCTAAAACATGGTATACTCGAGGATGAGTGGCCATTAAAGTCCCATTCCTTGTGTCCACCCCCATTGCATTTTCTTTCTCTTTTCACAAGGGGTGAACTTTACATGTGGATATCCTTATAGTCTTCAGAATAATCGTATCTGAGTAATTGTGCTGTAGTTATGAGAGATAGCTTTGGCGATCGATTTCATTATGGTATATGTTGCGAGGTCAAGTAATTGAACTCTTGGAAACTACTTAGTGTGATGGGAGATGATTAATACGTGAATTGCGGAATCTATGGATTTCATTAGCGCCAAATTAAAAATCAGAAGTAATGATCGAGTTTAGTTACAGATCTAAATCTTCAGAATTTAGACTAGGATTAAATGTGGACCTCTTTATCATTCCTTACATTCAATGTATAAATGATTTCCTTTGTCTTTCAAAGCAAGGGATATAGACCCTTTTTGGTTAAGGGTTAAATTGCTAACTCCAGTCAGAGCATGATTCCCACTCTTTTTGGTTAAGGAGATTTGTAAGAATGACATGGAGTCAAGTGAAGGTTATAGAAATTCCTTGAGCAATGACGACTGTAAATTTGATTATTAGGAGAAGTTAACCGCTGGTAGCTTCGTGTGCGGGGTAAGACCTTCTTTTGGTTGTTAATATGTGTATTAGTTAACCTAAATAATTACCCATGGATGGCTAGGTTCATTGAAAGACTAAATCACTTGAGAGAGTGTTAGTTGTTTAAGCCATCGTTGACGATGGTGTTGGCTTAATAGTTAATAGCTTGGTAGATGTGGCTTAGAACTCTTTTTAGTGATCGATTGGTATGGTATATCCAAGCACCTGAGATTAGCACTATTGGAGAAATTATCATAATCCCTCCTAGTCTCCTAAATAAATATGCAGTTTAGGCAGCGTGGAAGTAGTATGATAAAACCCCATTGGAGTGGAGTCACGTGTATGTATAAAATCCTTAAGCGTCGAGTATTTTTATGTTCCTGTCACAGAGACTGATATAAAGATTTTAATGGAATCTTTTGACTTCCTTCAAGTATTACTGTGAAGACCATGTTCATGCTCCAAGTTTTAAACCTTTGTTTGCACGGTTAGTAATCAGATCTTTGAGGAGGGGTATTAGGGTGTTTTATCATGTCGGATGATCAACGGATGCGAAAGATTCAGAACCTCACCACTAACTCATTCTAGTGGACTTATAATGTGCAATTGTATAGGTCAAGATATAATCTTATAGGTGGTTTGCAAGAATATCCTTGATTTATCCATAATATTTGATCAACGTTGAGCTTTAGTGTGTAGCATAGTTTACCTTTACACAAGGCAATCGAGTATGGAACTCTTAGAGAAGAGTGGGGAAAACTCAAGAATGTGTCATTCGTGCGTTTATTATCCCCTCGAGCAACACAAGTCTTTGATATATGTAATATTTTTTGAACCTTTGACCGCATATGGTCAATTGGCTCTTGTGTAACTTAAGTTTCTTTTCTTGCCATCACTTGAAATCCTGTATGTGGTAACATTCTCTTGAGCATATGATCTAGACCACAAGATGGTAGTTATATAATTCCCTAAATGGTGCTACCTTGATTCAAGTTCCACGACGTTCATATGAGAAGAAAATTTTATTCTTTGCGTTTGATTGATAGTCAGTGCTTGCAAACTACGACCTTCACAGTTCGGATGGGCTGGATATGATTGGAGTTATAACTACACAATGGTTACACGTTCGCAAGTACGGGTTTGTGATCCATGTAGAGGGACCCTGCTACGTACCCTGGTCCACATAGAGGGACACTGCTATGTTAGCAGCATACTATATGGTCTAGTGGGGGAACCCATAAGGCGGCATATTCTGCCCATCTAGGTGGTCCACGAAGGGGCCCCAGCCTTAGGGGCGCTGTGCACAGTTAGGAAAATCTTAAATGTTCGATATAAGATAGACTAATATAAGATTGTGATTAAAAGATTAGTGCCTACATTTGTTTTACGACTAGACTTATGGTTGATACTACTATTTTACTTGTATATTGGTGATACATACTTTGTTTATAAATTACTTTTATCACATCGATATGCACCTTACTATTTTCACATGTTGGGACACCACTTAATGTGCATTGCATATATATGGTGTTCACACATATCAATATAGTATTTTGTATATGACAATGTCATAAATATCTAGGTATATGTAAATATAAATGGCGTATGCATTTGGATATGATTTAAACTACATTCGTATAGCACGTTGCATTGGCATTCCTAAATGTATTTTCTTACTCAAACTCATATAGTCCCCCCTGAGCCCATGTTTGGGACAGTCCCATTTTCTAAACAGTTTTGCGGTACTTCCTTAGGTCGTCGCAAGTACGTGATTAAACACCTCTGATGACCATAGATACTCGTAGTCGTCCGTGAACGACTTATATCTTATATATCATATATATTCGAACACTTGCATAATTAAACTTCTATTTCGTTTAACGTAAAATCATTGTATATGATGTAAAGCACTTTAATTAAGATTGGGACCTCGTTGGAGGATTTATATTTTTTTTGGACATTCATTGTGCTATATGGATAATTTATACTATAAATGTCGAGTTTTAATTTATAGTGAAAAACCCATTTATTATATATAGGTTAGTTTGTTAACTTTACAAACTCCACACGCTATTTTTTTTCTTTTTGTAAATGTTATAATGGGATATGTTTTTGATATATAAATTAATTTAATTTAAATCTGCTGTCGCGTACGGTACCGTGATTAACCAGGTCCCAAAGGCTTAAACCTCATAATGGGATTTGGGGCATCACTTATCGTCCTAGTCTCTTTGTTTCAAAAAGTGCACCAACATTTGTGTTGTGTTCTAAACTCACTAGGGGGTTAGTACACCTCGAAAGACTCGTTCATGAATTAAGGAAGTCTATTAAAGATATTGAGGTCATGCACATCCTTGATTCAGTTTTAAGGAATATCAAAACAAAACCTGTAGCGAAGTTGCTGTAAGAAGAACTCTTCCAACGACCCGATTAATCTCCTGTTGGATCCCGGTCAAGGATCCTTAACGTCCTAGCATTCTACATGTCTACTATCATATAAAGCCAAATCGGGTGCAATTTGGATGCAAAACAGCACTTTTTGTCACATCGGAAGCATAATTACAAGCTCCTGGCAAACTAGCCAATCATGCAGTGCCAGATGGCACTAGAGCTTGTCGTATGAAAAGTGGAGCTTGTAGCATGACAAGCTCCCCAAACTCCAGGTAACAAGCTCTTTTCTTCCACACAAAAGGCTGTATAGCTACATATTGACCTCCTCCCTTCTTATTTTTCAACTACAATCACTAGATTTTCTTGGTACACTCTAGAAAACTAATATTCCCTTCTTGATAGAGAGCTCGGGTATAATTTTCTATCTCCACATTTTATTTATATGTCTGCTTTATAATTTAGAATCCTATCTGCATAATTACTATCACTTGATAGCTTTCCAAAATCCCTTTTCAAACTATTTTCCAAAACGAAAGCCGTATTTCAAACCTAATCCCACTCCAAAAATAGTATTATCACTATTTTGTTATTTTAAAATCCCGAACTAACGGTATTGTTATACAAAGGAATCAATAATCACTATATATCCGATCTAAGTCATAGATTGTGGTGTATATGACACAAATACTCGATAATACATTAGTGCCATTTTTACCGGTTGAATCAATGAACTATGATGTACGATTGTCGGCTCACCTCATACTATATTGGATATAAGGTTCCACATTGAATCAGTTTCTAAAAAGTCCAAAGTATTACAAAATCAATTGTTTCATGGTGTCTACAATTATCAAAACATTTTTTTCAAATCACAACACACAAGTTTCCAAAATTCTGGGTGAACTAGGAATCACATGGTTTTCACCCTATTCCAAATATCTTGTTTTCTAAAGTAAGCACAAAAAGCTGTAAAGTAATAGGAACAACACACAAGAGTTGGATTACGCGCATATTGTATATACATAAAAGAATTATATCCTTATTCGAACATGCAAGTTCAAGGGAATTTTTTAATTTTTTTTTATTCTTTTTTTACTTTTGGTTCGTATTTTAATAGAATAATCAAAAACACATTTGTAGGAAAAAAACGTGTCGTTCATTTAGGGCCCGTTTGGTTGATCTTTAAATTGTCAATGAACTAATTTAAAATTGACTAATTAACAATTGCATTAGCTATTAGTGTTTGGTTTGTATAAATTATTTAGTTTAAAATTAGACCATTTAAGTTAATTCATAAAAACTTGCATTAGGTGATTTCTCACCCAACCTAAAATTACTCTATTCTAAATTAGACAATTCTCGTTGGTTTGCTCAACGCCTGACTCTCGAGTCGATCTCCCCAGGTAAGTCTCTCCCCCCTCTTCTCCTCTCTCTCTCTCTCTCTCTCTCTCTCTCCTCTTACAATTTGCCTAGGATTTCAATTTTTGAAAAAGTTTCTCTATGTATATTTCACTTTTTATTAGCAATTTTGTTGTAGCGTTTTTAGATTTGGGATATTCTTTAGTTGAGGGTTAGTCTATGGTAATTTTTATCTTTTGTGGGACTTGATTTTTAGCTTATGTAGCTAAATCATGAGGAGTTAATTTCTTCTGATTTTGGGGCTTCTCTTCTTTTTTACCTTTGCATTTCGTTGGTTTCACTATTACTAAGGTAAATAAAATCTTTCCTTGGATTATTTCTTTGGAGCTTTGTTCAATTGATATTTAGGTAATCGTATGCACACGCTACATGTTCGACGAAATGCCTAAAATAAGCAATTTTTGCATTGTGTGAACATGACTGTTGGCCTTTTCTGGATTTCTTTTTATTTGCCATTTTTTTTCTTTTTTCATTGTTTTGTTTGTTTATGTGTTTAATGTGATGCTTATCGGAATTCGATGTTTGATACTTCAGGTGCTCCAAAAGTTATTTATAATCATAGTGGTGCTTGTCCCTTGTACTTTAATGGTTGGATAGTTCCAATGTTGCTTACCATCTATATCTAGCCTTTGAACCAATAGGCTTCATGCTCCTAAATTCCTAAATTGCGTTCACTTGGTTAAACTATAATTGCATATGTCCACATCTCTTTTTATGAAAATGATGAATGTATGCAGTAAGATTGTTATATAATTTTTTAAGATAATAATTAGAAAGGAAAAGAAAAAGCATTTCTAATAATTATAGTGCTTGTGTAAGACTACAAAAATTATACCCAATTACTGACAATCCCAATGAGAGGCTATTAGAATGAAACAGGGCTAAGTTGAATTCAATTGGGTAAATTAGTTAAGGCCCAAATTACAAATTGTGGGTTTATCTTGATTGTTGCATTAGAAGGCTTGTAATGCTTGTCTTATTTTGCTGATTTGGCTGATTTTATTGACTCTAATAAACAGTCACTTAAATGGATTTACAAAAAAAATAAAATTACTGCGTATTTACATTATAATTAGATAAACTATTTATTTGTCCACCTTTTACAAATAATCAAAACAAAAGGAAGAGCTCCTTTATTATGTACTGCATGCCAAACCATACTACTCTCAAACCACTTTATAGAAATAGAATCAGAATCATAAGCCATTTTCTTAATCCTCTGCATCATAACATACCGAAAAACAGAATTTCTTTTTCCTTTAGAATTTATACCATTACTTTTGTTTCCTCAGCTCTAATATCACCTTCCTTTGATCCTAGCTTCTCATGCTGCATAAGACAACTTTCGGGCTTCTGTAGTTGTACTTCCTTTCCCATTAAAAGAAATGGATTTAAGTGAAACTGATGTTTTCAATGACGGTGTTTTCATTGACGGTGATTTCATAGTTTTTCCATTAGGAGAAGTGGAATTAACTGACACCGATGTTTTTAATGTGGGTGATATCGTTACCGTTCTTGGTTGCCACCCAAAACTCGGGTTTCATTGGACTTGGCTGAACCAAGGCTCGGCCTTCCCATGGTCGAGCAGCAACCCAGCGGTCCATCCATCTCCAGCCGCAATTAGCTTTGCAAAGTTCACTAGTACCCAGCCCAGGGTGTGAATTAGAATTGCCCCACCACTGCAAGTATATTCTTTATCGGTTTCTTTTTATTTTAATTAATAAACATAATGTAACGAGATTATATATAGGGATTATTTCAAAGAGTGAAATAATGTGGTAGGTGCACGTTGTAATCATGTCTACTTAAGAAATTTTATGCTTATATGTCTACTTAGTTTGGTACTAGACATTAGATTTTGATATTTTGAGGAATGATTGTATGGCTATTTAAGAAACTTTATGCTAATGTTGAGTTCCCATTAGCTTCATATATGAAATTAACTAATATTTTGATTCTTGTTTATGTTCCATGAATTTTCCTTACTTTTGTACGTGTCTGTTCTGATTAAATTATTATGATTGAGAGGTTCATAGTAACAAATATTTTGTTATGTTCTTGATTTTCTCCTTTTCCAAATTTGCATGTTTGTCTATTTTATGACCTTAGACATAGTATAAATTTTTATGTTGATTATGATATATTTAGCTTCGATCATATTTTATTATTTGTATGATCGTATTATATCGTGATTTTATGCTCATGCTTTGCTTAGTAGTTTTTGGAGATTCTATTTGGATTATGTAGTTTAGCTTTTGTTGAATATTTTTCTCCTTGAAAAAACAATTCAAATATGTTAGATTGAGCCACTTTAAAATAATTTTATGTTGGTAAAAAAAATATAGGTACATGTATGGATTTTCATTCTAAGGTGATTTTTGATGTTTTCTACATCAATACATGTTTAATTTGATATTTTGGTTAAATTACTCATAGAATTAGTTTTAATACTAGTAACATAATTAGAATAATTTTATGTTGGTAAAAAAATCGAATATGAATGTATAGAAACAAAAAGTGTGTGTATAGTTTTTGTAATGCTTAAGATTAGCAAACTTATCTCATTCAAATTTTAATT
The DNA here is from genome assembly GCA_021464415.1 of Lonicera japonica. Classification (NCBI taxonomy): domain Eukaryota; kingdom Viridiplantae; phylum Streptophyta; class Magnoliopsida; order Dipsacales; family Caprifoliaceae; genus Lonicera; species Lonicera japonica. Next base: position 22,306,627 of record CM038465.1, on the reverse strand, counting down.
GCCAAACACCTTGAAATTAGTTAATTCATAATATTTGTATTCATATTCAAATTTTCCAAACACATGTAAATTAAAAATAAACCAATTTACAAAATAATTTATGAAATTAGATAATATGAGCAACCAAACAGGACTATCAACAAAATATATGGAGGCCCAGCGGAGTTGAGTTCAAGTCAGGCCCGGATCCCTAGTGCAAGCCCAAATCTCATGCCCATCAACTTAAAGTAGCCACAAATGGGCCCATGAGACCTATTAAAATATCGTAAACATTAATCTAGCATAGCAGACATATTTTGCTTTGTTTTTTTATTTATTTACTATTGTTTATACAACAATTCTAAAATTTTAAATTCCCTTTTTGTAACATCCCATGTTTTAATTACATTTGATTTAGTTCATTTTTATTTTTAGTTAAACACTCAAATCTTTATTATTTTAAGCTCGAACACTTTCTTAAAATTTTTTTTGGGAGATCCAAAATTTACTTCGTCGTTTCTATAGTGTCCTATTATATATTTAAGAATATTTTGGAAAGTTTCGTCACTATCGGAATTGAAACGAGTATTAAAGTGGCATTTTTTCAAACCAAAAATATTTGATTATCGGTTGATTTTCAGTCAACTTTAGTCACTCATAACTTCTTCAATTTTTATCCAAATCCTACTCCGTAAACTCTTGTAGTTTCATCATATTCCCCCCTACAACTTTCGTGTTTTGACCGAAATCTAATTCACACTCCTCGTTGGTAAAAACTGAGCTTGAAGTCAGCCGATTGACAAAAATCTGCTTCTGTCAAAATTCTGCAGCATTTCGGCGCAGCGCTGACTACGACGCAATTCTGGTATTAATCTATCCAGAATTGCGTGAAACATCCTTCTACAATGTTGTAGATATTTTCATTACCTTTCGGTTGATATAAAGATCATCCCGATCGGAGTCCCGAGCAAAAAGTTACGGCCAAAGTACAGTGGGTAACCCCATAACCTCGTTTTTAATGAGTTGACTGTGTTTTGACCCGTTTTTAAGTTATTTCTCCACCATTTTCAGTCATTTTCATGGGAGAGTATGGTTAGAACATTTCTAGAGAGAGAGAGGGTGGTTCTTGGTGGATTTTGAAGGTTTCATAGCTCCAAATCAAGGAATTCATACCGATATTGCAGATTTTTCTTCCTCTTCACATTCTAGTCTTGATTTGGGGATTGCATGTGTGATTTGGGAGATTTCTGGAGCTCAACCCAGGCTATAATCCTCTTTTCTTCTAACTATTCAGGTGGGAACTCCCCTATTTCCTTTCATTTTCGTAAGTTTTGAATTGATTGAGTTGAAAACATTAGATTTCGGTACCAAATTGATGATTTCTCTTGCATGCAGATCATTTAATCATATATTGTATCTTCTGAACCTTGTTAGTGATAGATTATGAACTTGATGTGATGGAATTAAAGGTTGATCTCCCTGCATGTCGGTAATTTTATGCTTATTGAGAATTTGATACCGAAATAGTTAGAATCATTAAAAACATGTCCTGTACTTCATATTTCTACTTAAATTGATGAATTTCTAGGAAAATAAACCCTTTTGAATTCACTTTTAACTTTCTTTTAGACATGTACTCATGGCTTGATGATGATTCTAAGTCGTCTAGTGATTTCTACTAATTTATTGGTTTACGAATCCTTGGAAATCATGTTATTATTATCATGTGATGCATAATTTATGAGATATCCCATTTAAACTGATGTAATGATTTATCATTGGGTTGTCTGGTTATAGAATTGAGTTATATCAATTGATTAACATTGTTAATGCACAAAACGAGCTCTTGAAAATGTTTTTGGCAAATTAAACAAATTGCGGTGAGATGACAAGGTTGTTGGAACCGGATAAGCACCGGTATAGAAATGCTTAAATTGATATTATTGCACAGACCCATGGTAAGATGGGGTGTTAGAAACTTGGTTACCAGTGCACAGACCCACGGTGAAGGTGGGGTGCGTATGTGAGTGTCATAATATGTCTAGTACTGGTATTTGGTCGAGGAGGAGGAGGAGGATGGACGTGTGTGCAATTATCATGAGAGTCTAACGTGGATAACAATTGATGCACTTGGTAATATAATAAATGGAATTTTATTATAAATCTTCATAATGTTACACACTCATGCATTGCATATTTCCCTTTTCCCTATAGTTCCCACTGAGCCAGTTTTAGCTCATTCCCTCATTTGTATTTCAAGTACACCTCGTGGTACGAGTACAGGCTGTGGGACAGGTCCGAGTACTTCTTAGAGTCTCCTCTGATGCCCTTATGGGCTTAGTCATTGTATTTTCATGTATGGAAGTTGTTTATCTTGTTAAATATGGTGATTTTGAAACAATTTATGATAACTCTGGGTTGTAATATCATTTGGAATTTGGATTGTATTGGTATTGTACTTGGATTATATTTTGAATTCTAGTTATCATCGGTAATGTTAAGTTTGTCGTTAAATAGGTTGGATTTTGATGTAGTTACGAATACTTCATGCCAAATTTTCGCTAGAAATTTCTTTTCATATGAGTTTTATTGTTGTAATTCTGCTGTTAATTTAATACAGCACCCGTTAACACCTGCTTAATTAGGCGGGTTGTTACACTTTTGTACGGCTAGCATATATTTGGAATTTTTATTTCTTTGGACCACGAACATTAGTTTTATTTTATTTACTTTGGAGTGGATTCTTTTATGTTATTAATTTAGAATTTTCCATCTTCAATTAATTTTGCGTGTTGAAGTAAGTACTTGATTTATTTATTTATATATAATTTTTTAATTATGTGTTGTGTTTTATTTACAAGTGTCTTAGGTTAAGTTATTTTTTATGGTCGAGTTTATTTGGTTAATTTCATTGCATGCCAGTTGACTTTATCAATTTAATATTTTTATGATTATTGTATTCCAATTTTAATTGATTAATTAAAATAAGGTTGGATTCTTGTTAATAGTGGATATAATTTGTGTTTTGATGGGTATAATGAGTATTTTGACATTGTACACAAGTTTGGTTGTAGAAGAATTACTACTTGGATTTTAAAAATTGTTAGACTTCATTAATTTTATTTTTTGCATCTAATAAAATTGAGAGACCAAATTAGTGAGACAAAAAATAAAGTTTATTGGGAATGAATATGGGAAGATGATAATATATGACTCCAACACTCTAGTAATTTGTTAATTGCTATTTCTTTCTTCCTTTTTTTATTTTATTTATTAAATCCAAAATCAAGCCATATTTTTAAGCTAGATTAGGAGTTAATTAAAATTAGTGAGCTAAAAAACGTACTTTCTATACGTGAAGTCCCGTTGATTCGATCTCATCTTGCCCTAAATTTAATGAGAGATCAATCATTCGCTAGTTGAACGTACAATCTGAAGGGATACAAGTAAGAATTTAGATAGTAAATTTAAAAATTAATATGAATAATAGATAGTTTAGTATTCGATCTATATCATATCCATTTACCTCCCTAATTATATATTAACATATACCCCAATCTCTAAAATATGATTTGAACACATGAATGTTCCTTGTTCATAGTTATTTAACGAAGACATTAAATAATGACCACAGTTGACTGGAATAGCAAGACCTAACTAATTGAGCGGTTCTTTAACTTTAGGTGGGATAATTAATTTTTTTTATAGACCGTAAGTGATCAAACGGAAAATCTAGAACTAGAAAAGAGGCCACAACTGTACATGTAACTTTCAACAATTCCTACCTAATTTTCAATGGGTGGGGTTTTTGTGTGAGAGAAAGTCTTCCCGAGAAACTTTTGGAAATATTTTGCATGTTGTGACGAATGAAGTTAACATGACAATGAAAAAAGGGAATATGATGTGAAACCAATGTCTAAATTAAACTGTCAAAACCAAAAACCAAGATCGATCCGCACCAAACCGGTCCAAATGGAGCTATCACAAAACCAAAGCGAAAGGAAGCCTTTGGCGAAAAACTTGTTAGGGACAATTTCAATTTTTTTTAAGGAAAATTTGATTAGGAAGGGTTACCTTATTTGTATAATTCATTACGATTTCTTAGTAAAAAATTTCGCTCCGGTCCTTGACTAGAGTTGAAAAATAAAAAAAAAAAAGGAAAAAAATCTACATCTGCACTCTCTTCCATTTTATTGGTGACGTAATTTTATCTCATCCCTTTGTTTTGCTCCGGCCCTTAAGATTAAGCCACGCCATTGTTCTTAAGAGTAGAAGAATAGGATTTGTAATTCATTAAATTATATTGACAGAAGAAAGGCCTTATATATAAGGGGTATACAACGCAATGAGAATAACAAACCTAATAGGAAAAGGAAACCTAAGCCTACTAGGATAAGAAAAATAGTTAAAATAGAATATTCTAACACGCCCCCTCAAGTTGGTGCATAAATATCGAACATGCCCAACTTGTTTATCAGTCTGGAAAATATATGTTAGAAACATCTTTAGTAAATACATAAGCCAGCTGATCTTCTGAACGTATATGAGGCACATCAACCACGTTTGCTTCCAATTTCTCTTTGATAAAGAACCTATCCACTTCCACGTGTTTTGTTCTATCATGTTGAACTGGATTGTGAGCAATGTCACATGCTGCTTTGTTATCACAATATAACATCATAGGTTCTCTCGATGGATAACCTAAATCAATCAATAATAACTTCAGCCATAATAACTCTTGAACTCCCATTGCCATCCCTCGATATTCAGCTTCAGCGCTCGAACGAGAAACAACATTTTGTTTCTTGCTTCTCCAAGTAACAAGATTTCCACCAACAAGCGTGAAATATCCTGATGTAGACCTTCTGTCACTTACATTACTGGCCCAATCAGCATCAGTGTATCCTTCGACTTTCAAAAAATCACTGTTCTTTGTAAATAAAATCCCTTTTCCTGGGTCTGCCTTCAGATAACTTATGATCTTCATGACAACTTTTATATGCTTTTCTCCAGGATTATGCATGAATTGACTTACTATACTCAATGCATAAGAAATATCAGGCCTGGTATGTGCTAAGTAGATCAATCTCCGTACCAATCTCTAATAACGTACTTTATCAATTGGTATTTGATCATCTTAAATTTCTAATTTCAAACCTACTTCCATGGGTGTTTCTGATGGCTGGCAGGCAGACATTCCAGTCTCACCTAGTAAATCCAGTGCATACTGTAATACCCCGTATTTCATTTTCGTGCCAATTATCCTCTTAAGCATATTTAAGGCCAAAACTTCCGTTGGAGAAGTCGATTTTTGTTCTGGAACCTCTATAATTGATCCAACACTCCTAATAAGTCATTTGAAGGATATTAAGTATGCGTGCAAGGTTGGAACACATTTTGGGAAACCGTTTTTGAATTTGGTGAATAACGGTGAAAATTGAACTTTTGCCGAAATGAGTTTTTGGCCAACTTTGAGAAGTCATAACTCTCTCATACGAAGTCCAAATGACTCCCCGTTTGCGGCTAGAGTTTCATCGTTTCGGGGGTCAACGGGGAACGACAAAGTGCGAACATTGTGCAGAATTTCTCTGATCGATCAGAGGAATGCTCTAATCGATCACAGAGGAGCCATCGGGTTTTTTAACCATTTTAGGCTAGATATTTATGCCCTTTTCTCCCCTTATCTTCCCTATTTCGACCCAGCACCATTAGAGGGAGTTAGAGAGAGTTGAAAGCTCATTTTTGGGGAGTTTTTGAGAGATCCTTTGCTATCCATCATCATAACCCAAAATCACAACCAAATCACCTTCAAATTTTCATCTTCTTCATCATCTTCTTCAATCCACCATTGCTAGGGCTCAAGCTTTTGGGAAAAATTCGTGATTGCTTCAGTTCAGCTCAATTCATCATTCAACGTTCAAGGATAGAGCTTCAATAAGGTGGGAACATTATTACTCAAACATCTTTTCAAATTATATTGTGTTGTATGTTTGATTTCAAATAAAAATTGGGGGTTTTGCATATCATCTCTAAGTTATGCTTGTCCATGGGGAATTGGGTGCTTTTCTTTGATTGTTTTGTTGATTTGCGGGTTATATAACTTCAATTTGTTAATTATACAACAATTATCCCATTTTATATAGATGAATATGAAGTTTGGTATAAAACCCATCTGGACAGATACGATAATGGATAATTTATAGCGATACATATATATATATGGATATATGGATGGGTTTAAAGTCTATTGTGGTTATTTTACCTCATGTATGTGATATTATTGTTATGGTTAAGCCATTGACTAAGTATTACAAGATTTATATGAAACCCACCAGTCCGTACCTATACGGAGCATATTTGAAATGTGTTTTCGAATGGTTTATGTACTGAGACTATATTGAAAAGTTTATATTGAAACTAATTATTATAAATTGTGAATTCCACTTGGCTTAGGGTGGTCAATTATATGATTGTCATAAAAGTTCCCGAATTGGTGAATATGGTTTATAAGGTTCTTGACTAAGCCACAAAATGGCAAACATGATGGACTTGGTGGAGATGGCTTAAACATAACACTAATATGGCTATGTGACGACTTAATGTTTATATACATATATAAAGATGATATCTATACGATATATGTGTATTCCGAGATACATATTTGGTTAGTCTATCTGAACTTTATTGAATATATATATATATCTATAGATGCGATAGATGTATATTTCAGTACATATCTTGATTTATACATATAATTTACTTGATATATACTACTTTCAAAAACCATCTTATTTTGAGTACAAACAGGCACTAATAGTCCATGGGGTTGACTTAGCCTTGGTGGCTACATACCCTAGTCCGCGTAGAGGGACCCCTCTATTTTAGCGGCATACTCTATGATCCTTGTAGAGGGATCCCGCTTGGGGAGCGGCGTACTCTATGGCCTAGCTAGGGGGACCGCGCGAGGTGCCATACCTTGCACATCTAGGTGGTCCACGGGGGGACCCAGCCTTAGGGGCTGCATAGCTTAGATCGCGATCGCTGTGCACAGTCAGAAAAATCCTAGATGTTGGATAAGAAATAGTTGGATATTAGATAGATGGACGAGAGATTGTGATTAAAAGATTAGTGCCTACGCTCACTTTATGGTTCCATTTATCAATGATACTATTTTACTAATTACATTTATGATTGATCTTTTATTTGTATTTTAATAGTATCTTGATGATACATATTTTACCGTATTTACGGGGACAAGATTGCACTTAGAATGTATTGCATATAAAATGGTTTTCATTTCATTGATAAACTGAACTTATACGTATATAAAGGGTTTTATAGAATTGGAATATGTATATATATGCATGATAATAACAAAACTACTACTTCCATTATTATTATACATTGCACACATTGTTTTAAAAACGTATTACGTATATATAACCCTATAGTTCTCACTGTGCCCGTGTTTGGCTCACTCCCATTTTTCAACAGTTTTGCAGGTACCTCCTTGAGGCAATACAAGTACGGATTAGAACCTCTGATGACCATAAACAGTTGAAATCGTATGTTGATGACTTGTGACTTAAGAGTTATATATTAGTACCATTAGTATTGTTTGTATCATTAAATTGTATTAATGTCAATTCATATGAGATGTAAGGCCTTATTATTTAACTATTGGAACCTCGTTGGAGGAATTGTCTTATATTGAACTGTTTTACTAATATTTGATTAATACTTTACAGATATGGAGTTGAAGTTTTAGATAAACTTATGTCTTATTTTTATAGGGGTTGGTTTATTGAAAATACGAACTCCACATGTCAAAATTTTCTAAAAATGTGGCCTTATATGTAATTTTTTATTATACAAGTTTTATATCATGCATTTTAAACCCGCCGTCGCGTACGGCACCGTGATTAACCAGGTCCCGGAGGTCTAAACCTCATAACAGGATTCGAGACATCACACATACTTTCTCTGAGATAAAAAGATTCCTTTTGAAGACCTAGACACTTCGATTCCCAAAAATACTTCAATTCGCCAAGTTCTTTCATCTCGAAATCTCGAGAGAGATATTTCTTTAGTGCTTTTTATTCTTGTGGATCATTTCCAGTAACCACCATGTCATCAACATACACAATGAGTGCTATGAGCTTCTGATGGCACTTCTTCAAAAAAAATGTATGATCGGAATTACCCTGTTTGTAACCAAAATTTCTCATTGATCTAGCGAATCTTCCATACTAAGCTCTCGAAGATTGTTTCAAACCATACAATGACTTTTTCAATTTGCAAACTTTATTTTGATGTTCCACAGGAACTTCATACTCAGGTGGGAATTCCATGTATACCTCTTCTTCCAAGTCCCCATGTAAGAATGCATTTTTTACATCAAATTGTTGTAGCGGCTAGTCCATATTTGTAGCTAAAGAGAGAGCAAGACACGCACAGTGTTAATTTTCATCACTGGTGCAAATGTCTCTCAATAATTGATCCCATGTGTCTGGGTGTAGCCTTTCACTACTAGTCGTGCTTTATATCTTTCGATAGTTCCATCCGCTTTATAGTTCACTGTATACACCCATTTGCAACCAACACGTTTTTTTCCTGGCGGCAATTTAACCATATCCCATGTGCCATTCTTTTTCAAGGATCTCATCTCCTCGTCCATAGTTGCTTTCCAAGTTGGATCTTTCAATGCTTCATGCACACTGTTAGGAATAAATACATAGGATAATTGATTTACAAATGACTTATTCGATTCATATAGCCTATCATAAGATACATATGATGGAAACTTAGTTCCAAAATCGTTTAATATTGCGTGTAGACCGAACAAAATTTTTTATGTAAAAACCCTAGTGCGGAATCGGATTTTACCTTCGAGATCTCTCTGGTTTGATCTCGTCTCAGCACAAACTGGGATTGCTGGAGACGAATCGAGAACACGGGCTCGATAGAACCTCAAGATCTTCTATCGTATTCCTTTCGTCTTGCAATCCTGTACCGAGTGTGGGCTGTGGTATCACTAAGATCTCATTCTCTACTCTCTATGGCACAAACCCTAAATTGGTGAGAATTATACTCGGTTTGCCAACTTATTTCGCGATTAGTCTCGTAGCACTTTTGTATTTAACAATGCTTAGAAAGGCACATTTTTGTGTTTATTTTGGTGTCTTTAGATTTTAAGAAATATTGTATTTAATACAATAGTGGAATTTTCCATGGAGAAAAGGAATTCAAGAAAGTGGAGGTCTCCATGTGATTAAAGAGCATCCAAGAAAGTGGAAGTCTCCATGTGATTAAAGAGCATCCAAGAAAGTGGAAGTCTCCATGTCCATGTGATTAAAGAGAGAAAGTGGAATTGTCCATGTGATTAAAGAGTATCCAAGATAGTGGAATTCTCCACCAAAAATAAAAGAAAGCATTGTTTAATTTTGGCATCCAACACAACTCTCCTATTTATAGTCTTCATTATTGCCTTGGAGAGGAGTCTTATTTTTTTCTCATTTCTCAATTTATAAAGAGCTTGTAATATTTTTCTAGAGAGAGAAATGGAGTTCACTTTTATAATTCTTGTCTCTACATTTATTATGGAGTAAATTTCTTTGCTAAGGCTAAAAGATGAATTTGCAATGCATTAATTATGTAAGTATTGTTAAATACTTTTTGAATCCTTCATCTTCTCCATTTTTTTCAACCATTCATAAGCTAGTAAGATAATTTTCATATGATGATTTGACTTTGTATGCCTTGTATACATAGATCTCAAGCATTAATGGAGAGATGATACACTTGTGTATTTCTTACTAGCCTATGTCCATTCTTTCTTTGAATGAGATACTTTTCATTGCCAAGCATGATTAGTTTTTGAATATTCATAAAAACACCATAAATTTGAGATTTTAATCTTTTAATACTTTAATGATATGTTGAGTGCTTTCTACACTTTATGTGATTTTAAGACTCATCATCTTCTTAGTTAAAGTATTGCCAAAGAGGATCTTTTAAATTTATGTCATAAACAACTTCATTAATCATTTTAAGGATTCAATTTGTATTTATCAAATAAGTCTATATAGGACGGTTTGACCTCCACCTAGACCTCCCAATCTTAGACAAATGAAATGTTATGATTTATCGAGCTAAACTCCTTGTAGTTGGCCATTTTCATAATCAAGTCATTTGCCTAGGGGAAACTAACAATGAGTTCTTAAATGCCTAGTTTAAATTTATGCCTTTTCTTTTTGTGTATTTTAAGTTTGAATCTTGGTTGATATTATATGGGAATGGGTTGCACTTGCTTCACACCCTTTGTCACAAGATAAAAATGAGAGATACACTTGTGTTGATATTTGCTTACACCCTTTCTTTATATGGCATTTATATGGGAATGGGTTGCTTTTGCTCCACACTTTTTTGCTTAGAAATAGGTAAAATATTCTACACTTAGGAATTGCATTGAGAACTTTGAATGAGATTGCTTTTACTTAACTTTGCAAAACAAATGTATTCTATAATGCCTTAGCCTTTTCTCATCTATTATTACATCATTTTAATTTTTGTTGCAAGACTTTAAAATCAACAACTAAAATCAACCAATTAAATTCTCTTCACAAAACCTTGGACTCGTAATCACCACATCGTCTTTCCGACTATCTTTGTGGTTCGACACTTGGACTTACCAAGTATTATAACTTGACAACCTGCACTTGGGTACCTAAGCACGGAAGTATTTTCGGCGCGTTAGCTACGATAGGGACCCTAAGGAGAAATAAGTGTTTGAGCTTACTATGGAAAACTGGAATCCTAATTCAATTAAGAATTGATTCCTTCCATAAATTATAATTCACACCACTAAAGAATTATAATTGCACTCCCGTCCTTATCTCAAAATTATATTTCGAGCTCCTTATTATTAAATACTTATTATTCTCCCCATGTTAAGATTACAGATAGTCGTCATTTAAATTAAATTACTGACAATTATATTTAAATGACTTCTTAATGCTTGAGCTTACCACTTAACTTATTTGACATGTCGGATTAACATAATCCACCTGCAGGGTTTGACATAATCAAAACTTATAAGCTTCTCAAGGGGTTATCATCAATCCCTATACCGGGACTCGAATTCCGTCAATAATTAATATTCATCATACATATAGTGTCGCCATCCAATTCACGAAGATTGTTGATCCATAAATGAATCTCTCTTTTAATGAGTCAAAACAACAAACACTACATATATATGTCTATTAATTATTTTAATATTAAGAGCATAAGTAATCATAATAATCATGGGATTTTAAATTGTTTTATATAGTCAGTATAAAAACAATTAGCCCAAACTGGTCTTGTTCAATACACATAAAGTGTACTAGCACAACGAGTTAAAACTGTACCGTTTCTTGTAGTCAAGATAAACTACTAAAACTTGTGCCACAATCCTATCGATGGTTGTCCAATTCCATCTAAGACCGTGAACCAATAAACTTATATTCCACAAGAACCGATGATATGATCCTCTGTGTGTAAGCTATACTCTGCACACCAAATCATCTACTATATGGAATAAAATACACACACATGCACAACATTTAAATAAATAATATCATGCAACCATTGCCCATAAAGATTTTAATTAAAATAGCAAAACCGAGTCTATATAACATATCAAAACCAATAATAATAAAATCATGGCTTTTAGTATATCACTCTAACAATCTCACACTTAGACTCAAAGCCATGCAGCTATGCACCTCACCCCCATTCCTTCAACGTGACTATCAAAAGTCTTGGCCGGTAAGCTCTTCGTAAAAGGATCAGCTAGGTTGTCTCCGATGCAATCTTAGTCACTATAACATCGCCTCTCTGCACAATATATCTAATTAGAAGATACTTTCACTCTATGTGTTTTCCCTTCTTATGAGTCTGTGGCTCCTTCGAATTTGCAACTGCTCCACTATTATCATAATAAATTGTAATAGCTGAATGCACTGAAGGTACCACATCTAGATCCATAAGAAAGTTCCTGAGCCAAACTGCCTCTTTAGCCACTTCTGAAGCAGCCACATATTCAGCTTCCATGGTGGAGTCAGCAATACAAGACTGCTTAATACTCCTCCAACTAATGACCCCACCTCTTAGAGTAAACACAGATCCTGAAGTTGACTTTCTAGAATCCCTATCTGACTGAAAATCTGAGTCTGTGTACCCAATGGGCACTAGACTATCTGCCTGATAAACCAACATAAGATCTCGAGTCCTTTTAAGGTACTTGAGTATATGTTTTACCACAGTCCAGTGTTCTTGCCCTGGATTAGACTGATATCTGCTAACCATACCAACAGCAAAGTAGATGTCTGGTCTAGTAAACAACATAGCATACATGAGGCTTCCTACTGCCGAGGCATAAGGAACTGCCTTCATTTTCTCTATCTCACCAGGTGTCTTAGGACACTGATCCTTGGATAGAGTGATTCCATGCCTGAAAGGGAAAAACCCTTTCTTGGAATCCTGCATACTAAATATGGAAAGAATTGTATCAATAAGTAGCTTGTGACAAGCCTAACATCCTATTTTTCCGATCTCGCATAAGCTTAATACCAAGGATGTGACTAGCTTCTCCCAAGTCCTTCATATCGAATTGACTTGATAACCATACCCTCACTGAAGATAATAACCCCATATCGTTCCCAATAAGTAAGATATCATCTACGTACAATACCAGAAATACCACTACGTTTTCGTTACACCTTTTGTACACACAAGACTCATCGGACATTGATTAAAACCAAAAGACTTGATTGCCTGATCAAAACGGATGTTCCAAGATCTACACGCTTGCTTAAGCCCATAAATAGACTTCTTAAGCTTGCACAACATATGCTCTTGGCCCTTTGCTATGAATCCATTTGGCTGCATCATATAGATGCTTTCATCAAGACTTCCGTTAAGGAAAGCTGTCTTGACATCCATTTGCCAAATCTCGTAATTAATATGAGCCGCAATGGATAAGAGAATCCGAATAGACTTTAGCATGGCAACCGGTGAAAAGGTTTCATCATAATCGATTCCTTCTTTCTGAGTGAACCCTTTTGCAACAAGCCTTGCATTAAAGGTTTCCACCTTCCCGTCTGCTCTTCTCTTTCTCTTATATACCCTCTTGCATCCAATGGGTTTCATCCCTTTGGGTGGTTCTACAAGATCCCAGACTTTATTAGAGTACATGGACTCCATTTCAAATTTCATAGCCGTTTGCCATTTTTATGCATCTTTATCTTGAAGTGCTTCATTGTAGTTAAAGGGATCCATTTCGTGTTCATCAGGGACCTTGTCATAAAACTCTCCCAAGAACATAAAATGGTCGGGTTTACGTACAACCCTTCCACTACGACGAAGCATTACTTGTGTTTGTGTAACTTGTGCAGGTACTGAACTTCCCAACTCACTATCCACATGTTGTGCTGGTTCGGGAATTTGCGTTGGTTCAAGAACCTGCGCTGGTTCCTGAACTTGCGTGTTAGTGGTTCGTTCAGGATGTGCACGAGCATCAACAATTCTCCCACTACAACGAGGTAATGGGATAATATCTATATCTTGTGGTACTTCCTCTTGTACTTAAGGTACAGACAAATTGTGCCTTACTTTTTCTCCTCTTATTTCCTTTAGAACAACACTACTTCTGGGCTTGTGGTCCATGATATAATCCTCTTCTAAGAATTTGGCATTGGTGCTAACAATAACATTTCCTTCTCGAGGATTATAAAATAGGCCACCCTTGGTTCCTTTAGGATATCCAACAATGAAACACATTTCTGTTCTTGACTCCAATTTATCTGCATTACCTTGCAGCACGTGTGCTGGACTACCCCATATCCAAATATGCCGTAGACTAGGCTTACGCCTAGTCCACAATTCTATGGGTGTAGTAGGTATTGACTTTGATGGCACCAAGTTAAGAATATATGATGTTGTTTCTAAAGCATATCCCCAAAAGGAATTAGGTAGGTCTAAATAACTCATCATAGATCTTACCATTTCCATAAGAGTCCTATTCCTTCTTTCTGCTACACCATTCTGCTGTGGCATACCCGATGCAGACAACTGGGATGTAATCCCATTTTCTGACAAGTATTCCCTAAACTCTCCTAAGAGATATTCATCACCACGATCTGGTCGTAGTGTTTTGATACATTTTCCTAGACGCTTCTCCGTTTCTGCCTTGAATACTTTAAATTTCTCAAAGGCTTCAGACTTTCGTCGCATTAAGTAAATGTATCCATACCTTGAGTAATCATCAGTGAATGTGATGAAATACTCAAAGCCACCTCTAGCCTGGACAATTATAGGACCACACAAATCAGAATGAACCAGTTCTAATTGTTCTTTAACCCTATAGCCTTTTGCCGAGAATGGTCTCTTAGTCATTTTACCTTCTAAACAGGATTCACAGACTGGAAGTGCCTCCACTTCCAATCAACCTAATGGCCCATTTTCGACCAGTCTTTGAATTCTTTTTAGATTAATATGACCAAGGCGTAAGTGCCAAAGATATGTTTGATTCATCTTTGAAGGTTTATTTCTCTTAATTATTAGTGTTATTCAATTCGTATAGTTGCAATGTAGACAAGTCAGGATTTATTATATAAAGATCATTCACCAATGTTCCAGAACAAATAAATTGTTTATTTTTTCTAATAATAACTGTTTTATCATTAAAATGAACAAAATATTTGTCCTAAAACAATCTAGAAATAGAAATTAAATTCTTTCTAATGGAAGGTACATATAGACAATCCTTAATTACTAAAATCCTATCCTAACTAAACTGAAGATAAACATCTCATACTGCAACTGCTGCCACCTTCGTAGCATTACCCAAGTGCAGATAAATTTCTTCATTCCTATGTTGCCTGGTTTCCTGGAACCCCTGCAAAGTATTGCAGACATGATTAGTGGCTCCCGAATCTACACACCAGGTACTGGTAGATCGGACCGCTAAACAAGTTTCAACAACTAATAAATAAAATTTACCTCCATTGTTCTGGCGGTTTAGGAAACGGGGACAATCATTCTTCCAGTGCCCTTTCTGCTTATAGTGAAAACATTTGCCTACAGGCTTTTTCACTCCTCCTTGAGGTCCAGCGACTGCTGCACGTGCTGCTCCTTGTGGGACTGCAGCTTGTGCGTTATTCTTCTTCTTCTTTTTCTTACTTTTAAACTTAGAAGTAGAAGCTTTCTCAGCCACCAGAGCACTAGCTGACTTACCAATGAGTCCCTCAGCTGCTTGGAGTTCTTTAAGAAGTTCCGACAACAAATATTTAAACTTGGTCATGTTGTAATTTAGTCGGAATCCCTTAAATGAATCCGACAACGACTGGAGAATGATATCGACCTGAGTTTCCCCATCGATTTCAGCTCCAAGGATCTCTAGTTCATTCAGAAGACTAATCATCTTCAGAACATGATCCCTAACTCGGGTTCCTTCAACCAATGTTGTGTTCATGATGTCCTTTATTGCAACCTACCTTGCGGCACGATCCTGATATCCAAACATATCTTTGAGGTTTAGCATTATGTCGTAGGCAGTGGCTAAAGACTCATGCTGATGTTGCAGTACATTTGACATAGAAGCAAAAATGTAACACCACGCCATCTCATCAGCCTTTTTCCTTTTTCGGTAAGCCTGGGTTTCCTCTTCGGTCGCCCCCTCACCAAGTTCTTCTGGACAAACCTCAGTGAGTACAAACTTGTACTCTTCAGCAGTAAGCACAATATTCAAGTTCCTTTTCCAGTCAATATAATTAGGTCCAGTCAATTTGTTTTGGTTGAGTATAATAGAAAGTGGGTTGAAAGAGTTTGTCACTTTAAATCCTGAGAATCACATAATAATAATAATAATAATAATAATAATAATAATAATAATAATAATAATAATACAAATTATAATGGGCAATAACAACTTTGAACACTATATTTAACTATGGTACCCCCTACCATTTTAAAAAGTATTCGCCAGCAGCCTAAACCTTGAAAAATATGCCTCGTTAGTGTGAAAACCCGCGTTTTCGGCTCCTCCGCTTTTCACCTTTATTTTTCGGAATACGTTGGAGTTTTTTATTAATTACAAAAAAAAACATGACATTTTGTAAACAATTCAGAGTCGCCAGTTTGTTTTACTAAACAAACAAAAGTTTTGTGTAAAAGAAAAACATTTATGAATTAAACGTCTTCTTAAACACAATTAATGCGAAACCAGACAATTCAAGGGTTCGGGGATTAAATTACGAATTGGGAAGGGATTAGGCACCCAATTCGCCCTTTCGGTCTCTAAGTAGAATATGCGTTAAGTATTATCACAGATTCGTATGCGCGTGTAATATTATCTCACTTCAGCCTTTTATTTTTAGAAAAACAGGGATTTTTGGGTGGGGATTGAAGACGTGTGCTTCGTTTTTCGCCCTTTTTGATTTTAGAAATCAGTGTGTATGTGCGTGATTTCACAATTGTTTTGTATAGAGATAGACAACAAAATCAGTGCATTTTGATAAAAATCAGAGCTTTTCAGAAGCTAATTTAGTTTGGAATTGGTATCCAGCAATCATCGAGATTTCTTTTGTCAAATAGTGTACCACAATTTAATTACTTAAATTGGCATTTGACAATTTTCATACTCTCACATTGGATATTTAATTCAACGCCCAAATTTATAGATTAAACGGGGCACAAAATCAATCAATTCCGGTGTGGATTGAGACTGATAAAATTGAAAATAACTGATAAAAATATTCTTTCAAAAGGTGATTTTTTCTCAACCAATATTTTCAATGTTGATAATCCAACTCAAATCTAAAATTTGAACTGATTTGGAATTAAAACAGCAGTCTAAATGTGAGACTGATAAAAAAATACCCTGATAAAAATATATTTTCAAAATACGATTTTTTCTCAATCCACACCTTCTATAATTAAAGTAAAGCTCAAATATGAAATTTAGACTGATTTGGAGATAAATATTACTCTTTGCATGCGATTCAATGAAAATACACGGATAAAAATTGAAATTCAGAAAATTACGAAACTTACCAAAAAGCTTTCCCAATGTGAATATAGTATTTCCAACACTTCTCCCGAGATTTTCCACTTTTTTCTCCTTTAAAAAGGCACAAAAAGGGGTCTATTTATATCAGAATTGACCAGTTGTCGTGGGGACAACAGGTGTTGTCGCGGGGACAACACCTTTGTCGCGGGGACAACCGGTTTTGCCTCTTTTGCGACGGTTTTTGCAATTCCGGCCCAATCGAGTATCGGAATGATCTGATTTTTTGATATGTTGTTCCCTACAGTGTAACCTACCTCCTGACCAAATTTCATCTCATTTGGAATTGGGGAAGTGTGCTTTTTGATTCCCGAGGTGAATTCCCGATTTTCTCAATTCCCGGAGATCCGGCCGTCGAAATGTGCTGATTTTTGAGTATGTTCCTCCTTGTAGTATTACCTAACAACCCTCAGAGTTTGAGGACGATCAGATATCCAAAGCTATTTATTTTTACCTTCCAGGAGTTTTGACGGTTACCGGTTTCCGGCAGTTTCTGGTAATTCTCGTAACTTTCTGTCCGGGTGGCCTTTCTGCCTCATTCTTTGACCTGTATCATATGTATAGAGTATATATTCATCCATGAATGTCTATGCATGCCTGTGTGTTCATTTTCTTGAAGTTCGGGATTTGTGCGAGGGTCGAAAAATGAGGTGTTCACAGACCCTCTCGGCCTAGGTTCTTTGGAACAAAGAAACTAGGACGATACTGAGAATGCATCATTTTGAGGCGCTCGCACAAATCTTCCGTGATATGTTTTTTTTAAAACAATGCCATGCTAAATGATGCTTGTGCCGTCTATCTCTGCTGGAAATGGATGGGCGATTCAAGACGCGTCCTGTGCTTTGTAAAAAAAATGTTGAGCTGTGGTACTCCTACTCCGTAGGAAGGTTCTGTCAACGAATCTTCTTTCTGGGGTTGAGCCGTGGTATTCCTACTTCGTAGGACGGTTCTGTCAACGAATCTGCTTTCTGCGTTGAGCTGTGGTACTCCTACTTCGTAGGACGGTTCTGTCAACGAATCTGCTTTCTGGGTTGAGCTGTGGTACTCCTACTTCGTAGGACGATTCTGTCAACGAATCTGCTTTCTGGGTTGAGCTGTGGTATTCCTACTTCGTAGGACGGTTCTGTCAACGAATCTGCTTTCTGGGTTGAGCTGTGGTACTCCTACTTCGTAGGACGGTTCTGTCAACGAATCTGCTTTCTGGGTTGAGCTGTGGTACTCCTACTTCGTAGGACGGTTCTGTCAACGAATCTGCTTTCTGGGTTGAGCTGTGGTACTCCTACTTTGTAGGACGGTTCTGTCAACGAATCTGCTTTATGGGTTGAGAAAAGTTTTTCTTTCTTCTTTCTTTATCCGGTTTTTCTATGCATTTTTTTTCGATGAGTTTCCTTTCTTTCTAAAAAAGATGTAATCACGATTTCTTTGGTTTATAAACCTCGTGAGTGCTTTCTTTGGGGTTTTCTCCTTACACTCTTGAATTTTTACCAATGTTTCCACAATTTTCAGGATTCTTGCCCTTTTGCAGTTTTTTCTTGGTTTTCGGAGAACACTCTTGGTTTACACTCTTTATTTCTTCTCTCTTGGTGCTGTGGGTTTTATCCTCTTTTCTACTCTTTCAATTTTTTCTTGTACCCACTTCGTTCTCTTCAAATAGTTCTTTACTGCTAAGGGCACATTTCATGTATTCTGCGGAAGTCTTGGTTTAAATTCTCCGTGTTGGGTTTTTACCATGCATGTGTTGTGGTGTTTTTCTGGCTTGAAAACTTCAGAATTCCGTGATTCCCCCCCCCCTTTTTTTTTTTGAAAACTGATAAAAAAAATGACATTTTTATTCCGGATAACAGAGAAAAAAAAGGTTTTTATTTTTGGGGACAAATGGCCTGTCTTGGGGACAACTGGTTTTTCTTAGGGACAATTGGTTTGTCTTGGGGACAACTAGTTTGGTTCCTATATATATGAGCCTTCTTTGCTTGCATTTCTCCCACCTCCCATAGTTTCTTTCTCTCTCTAAGTTCATATTTTCTCCTAGGCTTTTCTTTGCAATCCCTTTGTTCTTTATCATGTCGGCTTTTCATTTTTATAATAATAGTATTCATTCTCTCCCTCCGGATTGTCTGCTTGGTGATTCTCCGAATATCTTTACCACGGGATCTGACGGTTTTACTTTCATATCGCCGCATCACGATGATTAGGAGGGGATAGTATGGCAAGGTGCTGAAGGTGCGACTTACCGACGTGCTGTGTATACTGACGCTGTCGTTTCTGATATCAACCCCCCGTGGCTTATCATGGAGCCAGAACAGCATTTATTCTTCAATCGTACCCAGGTATTTCCAAAATGCAAGATATATTATGAAATGCTAAAGTATTGTTTTTATATGTTTATGCAAGTGCCATGTTTGTTGTCTTTAAAAATAAAAAATGATGATATCAATTAATAATATATAATGTTAGTAATAATAATAGTAGTAATAATAGTAGTATTATTAGTAATAGTAGATAGTAAATAGTAATAGTACTAGTAGTAAAGCATGTTTCCTGCAAAAGCAAATAATACCATGTTAGAAATTCTTATATATGCATGTATGCTAAAATGCATGTTTATCATTTTCGAGCTCTCTTTCTTTTTTTCTTTTTTTCTTTTTATTTTATAAACCAGGTAAGTCGCAGATGCCGTGGTTCTTGCAACTCTGTCTATGACGCTTGGGT
Organism: Lonicera japonica; assembly: GCA_021464415.1. Taxonomy (NCBI): domain Eukaryota; kingdom Viridiplantae; phylum Streptophyta; class Magnoliopsida; order Dipsacales; family Caprifoliaceae; genus Lonicera; species Lonicera japonica. The sequence goes on along the minus strand of CM038465.1, from coordinate 22,286,829 downwards.
ATCCTCTCCTCAAGCGGTTAGGGAGTTCCTCGGTGTTACTCCTTTTGGCCCTCTTCTAAAAGCATTGCCTGGGCACGCCCAGCGTGGTTCGAATCTTACGACGGCGATGGTGGAAAGGTGGTTTGATACTACCCACACCTTTCAGTGGGGTTGGGGGAAGATGACCATGACTCCTATAGACGTGCATGTCTTGACGGGTTTGCCTTTCAGGGGCCGGCCGATCGATTGTTCTCCTTTGGCTAGGATTACCGAGGCGGGGATGCGAGCTGCTCTGGGTTGGTATTACGAGGGGAATGAGATCCCTCATGCTATTTTGGTTGAATATCTGAAGCAGGAAAGTTTGCGCATGGTAAGCAGGGGCAATCTTCTATAGACGTGCATGTCTTGAGGGGTTTGCCTATCGGGGGCCGGCCGATCGATTGTTCTCCTTCGGCTAGGATTACCGAGGCGGGGATGCGAGCTGCTCTGGGTTGGTATTACGAGGGGAATGAGATCCCTCATGCTGTTTTAGTTGAATATCTGAAGCAGGAAAGTTTGCGCATGGTATGCGGGGGCAATCTTCTTACCCGACGAGAGGTTCGTCAGTATGCTAGATCACTGCTCCTCCTAGTTCTGCAGGAATTATTTACAGCTCGCGGTAATAATGACGCGGCTGTATACTGGCTTGTCATTCTCAATGATTTCAGCACTATTCATACTTGGGATTGGGGGGACTTGTTCTAGCCGTTCTGTATGACTCGATGGATAGTTTTTCGAGACGCGAATCTCCTACTCACCGGGGAATGTGCATGTTATGGGAGGTACCCCCCTTTCTATCTCTTTTATCATAATTTCCACGTTCGTATAAGTTTCTTTGTTAATCTTTTCTCTATTTTTTCTTAGGCCTGGTTTCTGGCGTATATTGGTAGTGGTCCGGCACAGCTTGGTGTTTGTACGAATCGTTCTTTCCCCTTTTTCCGTCGTTTTTCCCGGAAACTATGTACGTCAAAGCCATTCCGTTATTCTCTATCGCATCTTTGCCATGGAGATTTCTTTGGGCTTACCCCTGATCGGGTATAAACTTTATCCCTTGGTTCATTTTTTATTTCCCTTCTTTTCGAATTTGTTCCTTATACTTATTTCTCTGTCGGTGAACTGGACCCCCTGGTCAGAATTGCATGGTCAGCCGGCTTTCCATTATATCCGGACATTTTCTCAGACACGGTGGCTGTTGCGTCACGAGTATGACTATTGTTTCTATCTGGGCGAGAGGGTGATGCGTCAGCATTCTCCTGGGGCTACTCTCAAGTCCCCTACTCATCCTCCTTCGCGTATGCATTTTCCTTTTCAGATTCCTGCTGAGGATCGTTTAATCCTGTTTCAAGGATGTGATTATACGAGGTTCCAGTCGGATATTCCTTATCACGAGTTTGCACGCACTTATCTATTGCGAGAGAATGTAGGCGCCACCCCTAATGACATTTATACACGTTATACTAGGTTAGGGGCAATTCTCATTGTATTCGTGGGCAGGACTAGTATGCGATGCATGTGTCAAAATCTGGAGAGTCTGCTCACCCTGGATATCGGTATGCTAGTTCTCCTGATGATGAGAGTGGGAACCAAAATAAGAGTACAGATGATGATGATGTCATGGATCAGGTGACTGATGGGATTGCTGGTGATGCAGAGGGTGTAAGTCAGAATCTTGGTGGGGATGAAGACATGGATATTAGCTTTAGTCATGGTGGTGGTGGTGTTGATGGTGGGTTCACAGGCGGCAATGTGGCTATGAGGCCACCTGTTTTTGTCAATCATCCGATGGGTGAAGACTTGGGCCATACTACAGGTTATCCAATGGGGCAAGGGCAAGGCTTTATTGCAGGTTATCAAACAGAGCAAGGGCGAGGTTTTGTTGCAGGTTATCAGACGGGGCAAGGTTCGAGTTTTGATCTGCCCGCCTTCTCTAACTTTACCTCTTTCTTGAATAATAACCCTTTCGGTGGCGAGGTACCCCAAGACTCTGGGAGGGAATTCTGAGATACAGTACGAGATCTCAACCAGGCAGAAGCGGCTAGACGTTTTGAGAGGGATCAAGGGATGCCTTCTGGACCTGGCCAATCGTCCCGCTCTTGTAGTTTACCTGTATTGCCGCGGATCATGTCTTTTACTGCTGCTTGGGAGGAGATGCAGTATAACCTCCGATCTTCTCCCACTCCTGAACATTTTACTTTTCCCGGGATTCCAAGTGGGACAAATGTTGTAGTCTCGATAGATGAATTACGTAGTCTTTATGATACTGCCACGGATTATTGGGCCTTCTTAGTTCACTGTGTTCCCCAACCGTGGGAGTACGATAGGTCTTTCCGTGATGCCATGAGGCTTGCTAGTAATGCCGCTGCTCGTGAGGCTCTTGATCCTGGTGCACCCTCTCGCTCTTCCATGGGGTCAGTTAACGAGGCCGTGCTCATAAGTCGTCCTGCCCCTCGTCGTCGTGGCCCTTCTTCTCGGCGTTCTCAGCTTGGTTCGGCGGAGAATGTTGACATGTCATCACGGCGCGGCAATTAGCTGGTTTTTTTTTTTTCTTGAAAAAGTATCCTTTATGTTTTGTTTATGAAATCGTGTATTTTGCGAAAAAGAAACAAGTCTATATAGCTCGAAAATGATATGTATGCAAACGTATGTAATGTAGACTCTTTTTCGAAAATATATTTAATATTTTATTTTGAAAAAATATCAGTTGTAAATGTTGTTATGTTTGTTAATAAAGATTTTGGCCTGGAGGCAAAAGTTTTATTTTAGGGACAACAGCTTTGTCTTGGGGACAACAGCCTTGTCCTGGGGACAACTGCTTTGTCTTTAGACCAATGCCCCCCTCCTATAAATACTTCCCTCGTTTCATTCATTTCTTCACTTCTCTCATTTTCCTTCCTTTCTTACTTTTCTCTCTCTACACTCTTTTACCCACATTATGTCTTCCTTTCGTTCCGATGAATCTCTCCGATTTCTTCAGTCTCTAGGGCGGCTCATGCGTGCTGACAATGCCCTAAACTAGGGAGATTGGAGTCGTCTTTTCTACTGGCGATTTGTTGAGATTCGATATAGTTTTCTTCTTGGCGCCTTACCCCTCTGGGACCATACCGATCACGTCTTTCGCATAGGCATTGACGAGCTCTGTCCCACTTATGAGGAGTTTTCTTGGTTTCTGGATCAGCCTCTTAATGCCGAGTTAGCTATTTTGGATCTCACCCTCAGCCCCCGCTTGGTTCTTGCTGAGATTCTTCAGGTAGATTCTCGGGTTTGCCGTTCGATGCTTACTCCAACTGGTTTAGATTTACGTCGCTTAGTCCGATTCTTGCTCGACTCTGCTGATGATCCTGTTTTTACTCGAGCTCGCACCGTAGGTGCCATGGTATGCTGTTTTGCTACCCTGCTCTTTGTTACTGGGGATATCCTGATTGACCCGAATATAGTTTTACTAGTTCAGCAGGCTTTACTGGGTCGTTCAATTGTTCCTTACGTGCTGGCCGAGACCTTCCTCGGGTTAGATGCTATGGTTGCTGGTACTTCTGAATTTTTCCGTGGGAGCCCAATATTGTTGTATATGTGGCTATTGGAGCGCTTTCGATTTGTATCTGATAGGCATGTGGGCCCTGCCATCCTGCGCAACCCTGCGCGTTTTTTCAGACGTACCCTCTTGCTTGGTGATTCTAGGAGTGCTTGCATTTGGACTGGGGTTTTCTTCGAGATTTCTAGATCTATCCGATGGCACATACCGTGGTGGCGATTGAGGTCGATGGTTTTATCTACTGGTGGTCAGCATTACGTGCGTATTCGGGGCCTCTTCTTTACTTCTTTCTACATTCCTTCCAGATTGCTGCGACAGTTCAATATACCTTGGATGGATTTGCCTGCACCCCGCGATTTTTCGGCTGACTCTGTTATGGTTGATACCCGGCTTGCTCTTCGACTCACGACCATGTGGGCAGGACGTTTCACCCGGGTTTTCAGTGCTGCTGAGTATGGGATCTCCCGTCCCATGGCGGAGGTTTACGTGAGGAGGATTTGGGATAGGGTCCAGGATCGGGTTCTTGGTAGTTTGCGCCAGATGCGTTGGTTTGAGTTTATGGAGGAAGTACCTGTGGTTGATGCTATTGTGCAAGCTTACGAGTTTGTGATCAGGCTCAGATTGAGTTTTCGGCTGAAGATGATCAGCTGCCACCCCCACTAGCTTAGGGATGTTCTGGATGTGGTTTATGGGTTTCTTTTAAAACTGTTTTAGGGAGTTTATTTTGAAATTCATTTTGTTATGCAAACTTATTTTGTAATTTTTCAAAATTAATGAAAAGCAGGGTTTATTTTATTTTATGAAAATTAGACCGGGCCTGAAGTCACTTCTCAGGTTGCCTACGTTCCCCTTGTTTTAATATCTCAATTCTTGGTTGTGGGGCTCAGGTCTACGTAGTTCTTGGGTATGCCGGTTTATGTCCGTTACTGATAGTATTTCTGCAAATGGTCTAGATTAACCGGAGAATTGAAATGTTGCCCATCTGTATCTGTGATTATGACTGCTCCTCCGGACAAAATCTCTTTGACAATATACGGCCCTGTCCACTTCTGCGCGAATTTTCCCCTTGGATCTCTAGCTGGCTCTCTGATTTCTTTTAGCACCAAATCATCTATCTGTATTTCCCTGATTTTCACTTTCTGATTGAATGTTCTAGGAACCCTTTTCTGATACCCTTGCTGATGGTAGGCGGCTTTCAATCGTTTCTCGTCGAGTAGTGCCAATTCTTCATAACGGCTTTGAATCCAGTCTAATTCTGCCATTGTGCTTTCCATAACTACCCTCAGAGACGGGATCTCCATTTCTACAGGCAGTACTGCTTCCATCCCATACGTTAATGAAAAAGGCGTGGCGTTTACGGAGACCCTTTCTGTAGTGCGATATCCCCACAATGCATATGGCAGTTTATCGGCCCAATCTCGACCACATTTTATCATCTTGCTAATCATATTCTTTAGATTTTTGTTTGCCGCTTCTACTGCACCATTGGTCTGTGGCCTATAGGGGGAGGACTTGTGCCTCTGTATCCCGTATTCTTCCATCACATCGTTGGCTTCTCCTTCGAAGTGGGTTCCATTATCAGACACAATCTCATGGGGTACCCCGTATCTGCAGATGATATTCCTTCGGATGAATTTTGCTACCTTTTTAGCATCAAGCTTCGCATACGATTCTGCCTCGACCCACTTTGTAAAATAATCGATTGCGACCAGTATGTATTCATGTCCATTGTTTGCTGATGGCGATATTTTTCCAATGACGTCTATTCCCCAAACTGAGAACGGCCAAGGAGCTGTCATGGTGTACAATTCTTTTGGGGGAAGTTTCTAATATTTTGCGTAGACTTGGCGGAGATGGCATCTTTTGACATGACCATTACAGTCTTGTTGCATAATGGTCCAGTAATATCCTTGCCGAATTATCTTTAGGGCCAAAGTGTGTCCACTCATATGGGGTCCGCATTCTCCTCCGTGCACTTTGCTCATAACGGCTTGAGATTCCTCTTCTTTTAGGCATCGAAGATGTACTCCGTCGTACCCTCTCTTGTACAATTTTCCCGCGCAAATGATGAATTGAGCTGCCAATCTCCGAAGTGCTATCCGAGTCTTCTTATTGGCATGATCAGGGTATTTTCCTTCTTTTAGGACCCTCCAGATGTCGTAATACCAGGTGGCTGAATCTACCAATTCCTCATCTTCATTTTTACTGTCAAGGACCATGCAGTATGCCGGGACCTCTCTTTGCTCAATAGTGATCTGTACTGCCTGTATATCTCCCAGGATTTCTACCATTGATGCCAATGTTGCCAGTGCGTCGGCGAAATTATTTTGACTGCCGGGTACATGGTGGAAACTAATCTCTTCAAACTTGTTAGCCATATCTTGCAGTTTGTCCAGGTAGGGGATGAGCTTATCTTCTCTGATCTTCCACTTTCGCAATACCTGGTGTATGATAAGAGCCGAATCTCCGAAAACTTGTATTTTCATTACCCCTCTTTTAAGAGCGATTTCCAACCCCACGATGCAAGCCTCATATTCAGCAGTGTTATTGGTGCAGTCGAATTGCAACCGGAACGACAACGGTGCGTGAATTTGGTCTGGCGAGATCAAAAGAATCCCTATTCCATAGCCATTTTTGTTGGCAGCCCCGTCGAAATACAATTTCCATTTACCCTCTGTTTCTAATACCATGATAGTTTAATCTGGGAAGCTGAGATCTCTTTCTTCTTCCTCTTCCAAAATAGGATTACCAGCTAAAAAATCTGCGATAATCTGACCTTTAATCGCCTTCTGGGTAACATATGTGATATCGAACTCAGATAACAAAAATACCCATTTAGCCATCCGATTAGTCAACACTGGCTTCTCAAAAAAGTATTTCAATGGATCCAACCGGGCTATCAGAACAACGGAAAATACGAGCATGTAATGGCGTAATTTCTGAGTTGCCCAAGTCAAAGCTGCACACGATCTTTCCAGTGGTGAGTAATTTCTTTCACAGGGTGACAACTTCTTACTGATGTAATAAATCGCCTGCTCCTTTTGACTCTGGATCAAGTGTTGGGCCAACATAGCCCTTGCGGCAATTTCATTGACTGCGAGATACAGTAATAAGGGAAGGTCTGGCTGTGGTGGGGCAAGGATTGGTGGATTGGATAGGTACTCCTTGATTTTATCAAACGCCGCTTGGCACTGTTCATTCCATTGACCATCTGATGATTTCTGCAAGAGTCTGAATATGGGCTCGCATGTTTGCGTGAGCTGGGATATGAACCGGCTGATATACTGTAGCTTACCCAGGAACCCTCTGACCTCCTTCTCTGTGCGCGGTGCCGGCATTTCTCGGATTGCTTTTATCTTGGCAGGGTCTGCTTCGATTCCCTTTTTGCTAACGACATAACCCAACAACTTGCCTTTTGTTACCCCAAATACACACTTCTGCGGATTTAATTTCATCTGGAATTGCCGGAGTCTATCAAAGAAAGTTTTGAGGGCGGGGAGATGCCCTTCTCTCTCTTTGGACTTGATGATCATGTCGTCCACATATACCTCAACCTCTTTGTGGATCATATCGTGAAAAAGTGCAGTTGCAGCCCTTTGGTACGTCGCCCCGGCATTCTTTAACCCAAACGGCATAACTGTGTAACAGTAAGTACCCCATGGTGTGATGAAGGCAGTTTTTTCTTGATGATCGGGATGCATCTTTATCTGGTTATAACCGGCGAAACCATCGACGAACGACTTCAAAGCATGGTTGGCAGTATTGTCCACAATTAGATCGATATTGGGTAATGGAAAATCGTCTTTTGGGCAGGCTTTATTGAGATCCCTGTAATCTACACATACCCTCACTTTCCCATTTGGCTTCGGTACAGGTACGACATTGGCTAACCAAGTTGGATAATTCACTACTCGGATGAATCCCACTTTCAACTGTTTTTCAACTTCTTCTTTAACCTTTAAGGACCATTCTGGTATCAACTTTCTGAGTTTCTGCTTGACGGGTTTATACTCTGGTTTGGTGTGAATCTCATGCATTACTATATCCGTGCTTAAACCTGGCATATCAGCATAAGACCAAGCAAACACATCAACATATTCTTTCAACAACTCATGCAATTCTTTGCTTTCAGTTTCATTCAACTCAGCCCCAATTTTTAACTCTTTCTTATCCTCATCGGTCCCTAGGTTAACCGTAACGGTTTCACCCTCCTCGATTTGGATTCGCTGTTTGTTCTTTTCAGGGATATCATTCATAGATTCAATTTCAGCAGAGGCAATAAAAGAATTGGACATATCCGGATACTGTGTAACCATTTCTATTTCATTAACAAAAATTCCATCGGGTACATTTTCAAGTAAATTTCCTAAGAGCTTATCATCGCTCATGCTACCCACAATTTTATCCCTTACATATTCACTCCCTTTCTCTCTCAAAATTCCCCTTTTCTTTGCCGGATAGATCAAAACCACGGGATCAACTAGATTACCCTCTTCAGTCACTGCCATAACCTCAGTTTCGACAAACAAACTTTTCATCATAAGAGCTAGCTCCTCAGTTCCTTCATCTTCTTCTTTCAAACCCTGAGATGGATCTTCATATCCCCTATTTTCAATACAGTGTACCTCCCCCTCTTTGTGATACAAGTCTTCAACAAAGAAGATTTCTAGTCCTGGGACTCTTTCTCCTTTCGAATTAAACCATGGTTCTTGGAAACCACAAAACGGGAAGTCTTCCCCTTCCTTTACAAAGAAACCATTCAACGAAGTATTGATCGCTCCATAATTTGAACCCTCCATAAATTTGCCTTCTTCCGACTCTGATAAACCCAGCCCAGCATATTTTCGGCTCTGCACGTGTGGCTTGATCGGCTCGACTATTCTGACTTGTCGATCACCCAAACCTCTGCCTGGCAAGTACCCCATAGCATTCATTATAGCAACCACTTTTTCGTTCAGAAACGGCACGGTGTACGGGGGTAATAGTTCAATTTTCTGTGTGGTCAGAGTTTGCACTTTAGGTTCGCATTGAAAACCTCCCAACTGTATATCCTGACCCCCTATGCCCAAGACTGGTGTGTCTTTGGGCATTATAATATCGTCACAGTCCCCATGTACCACAATTACTTCGTCTCCCACGGGAATCTTTACTTTCTGATGGAGAGATGACGGGAGAGCCCTGACCGAGTGTATCCATGCCCTTCCCAGCAGCAGATTAAAGCTTGACGGGATCTCAATAACTTGGAATTCTGCAGCAAATTCGGTTGGCCCAATCAATAAACTCAGGATAACAGACCCCAATACGGCTCTCTTGGTGTTGTCATAGGCCCTCACGGTTACCGGAGATTCTTCCAAACTTCCTTCATCAAGCCCCAGAGCCTTGAAAGTTTTGAGAGGGCATACATTTATGGTTGCTCCATTGTCGATGAGCACCTTTGGTATTACCATCCCCAGAGTTTCAACAGATATGTGCAGAGCTTGGTCATGATCTCTCCCCAACGGTGATAAGTCTTCATCGGAGAATGCCAGACTGTTCTGTAGACCCAGTGTCCCAATCATGGTGGTTAATTGCCCAGGAGTGGATTCTATGGGGACTATGGCTTCATCCATGAGTTTCAAAAATGCTGTTCGATGGGGTTTGGAGGAAACCAACAGTCCCCAAATGGATATCTGAGCCTGGGTTTTTTTTAATTGTTCGACCACTTGCCTACCTTCAGGTTGGATCACTTCTTTCTTTCCAGCTTCTGCCACTTTCTCTTGAGGGCTATAAACCTTCCCTGATCGTGTTAACTGTTGCACCCAGTTAGCTAAACCCTCCTTTTCATTCTCATCCGACTCTTCTGCCACTTTTGACCAATCAAAATTAACCATGTTGACGTGGGCTCGGGTGATCTTTCTTGAGATGGACCACTTTCGGTTCGGTGTTTCCTGTCCAATTTTCACCTTCTTTCCCTGATAACCCAACCCCTGCTTGCGGATCTGAGTTTTTACCATAACGGGTTCGGCGATGCCTTGGTTGTATTTGCCCAGTCCTTGACCGGGCAAAATTTTCATTTCCTTCATCCACTTACTAACTTGGGGGTTGTACGATGGTTTCTCCGCAACTTTCCCTCCTTGATTCGGAACTTCTTTCATTAATTGCCGGAACATATTTTCCAACTCTTCTTCTTTTCCTTCTGTAAAACCTTGACTCAAACAACTTTCTACTCGAAATACAGCTATGATCTCCTTTCCTTTGTTCTTTGCCGGCCGAATCAAAAACACCGGATCATTCTCTTCTTTATCTATTATCAATGCATTAATTCTCCCTTCGTGGTTGGGGAGTGGATTCTTTGCCACATTCGGAGGTTCGGGATCAGGAATTTTCCCTGACTCTATCAAATCTTGTATGGTGTGCCTCAAAGCCATGCATCGATCAGTGTGGTGTCCAGGGCCTTGATGAAATTCACAAACTTCATTCGTATTCCAGCCACGAGGAAGCGGATCAGGGGGAGCTCGGGGGGCTAAAGCTTGTATGATGCCTCCATCTCTTAGGGCTGCAAAAGTTTTACTCAGAGAAGCCGGGAGTCGAGAAAAATGCCTATTCCTTCCAGTGTTCCGGGTTTGATTGACAAAACCTTGGTTGGGTACGGGCCTCTGCTCCTGAGGATATTGAAAGTTAGTTCTTTGAGAAGTTTCGGCATTTTGGTAAGACCACGTCTGATTGACGGCTGGGGTGGATCTTTTGTATTGGGAAGCCGTTTTCTTAGCTTCGGCTGCCCTTGCCAATTCCTCCTCTGTCTCATTGGCGATGTGCATCAAAGCTTTGTACTTCTCAAAATATTGGCGGCCCATACCATTCCAAATTTGAGGCTTAAAGTTCTTGACTATCAAACCCAGTTGTTCCTCCTCAGACACGCGGTCCACCATTTGTGAGGCCAGTTCCCGCCATCGAGTTATAAAATCGTTAACGCTTTCATTCTCTCTCTGCTTTGCCATTTCCAGATGCTTACGGGTGACTTTCAACTCCTCATTAGATTTGTAATGTTCCATGAACTCTTTCACAATGCTCTTCCAATCTGCCACTCGATGCCTCTCTAATCCCAAAAACCAGCTATGGGCGGGTCCAGTCAAGGTCTGATGAAAACCTTGAGCCAAGTGAGTTTCGTTTAACCCATACAACTGCATCATTCTTACATAAGCCTTGAGATGAAGGTGCGGTGGGCTACTTCCCGAGAATTTCTCGACATGGGGGAGCTTGAAACCAATCGGCAACCGGGCTTCTGGAAAAAGGGACATATTCTGGATATCGGCCATATCATCGACTTTATCAATTACTCTTTGGTTTAGGGCTTTCACTTGTTCTCTCAACACGGCTATTGCTTCGTTCTCTTTATCTGTCTCGACCACGGACTCCGCATACTACCCCATATAAGGATCATGTTCACAACCTTCACCGAAAAAAAGGTTATTTTGTTGACGGGGTGGGTTTTGCTCGGGATGAAGCCAAGCATTGACATCGTCGGGTGCGGGCGGGCCCTGGTGACCTGGTGGGACATTCTGCGGGGCGGGGGGAATTGGTGGTCCTCTGTTGTGATAAGGATTGGGGTTCTGTGGGATTTGCTCCATGGGTGCTCGGGCGGCGAGTAGATGGTTAACTGATTGGGTCAAACCCTGAATCAAGCGAAAAAGTTGTTCCGGGGATAGGGTTCCAGGATCCATCGGTAAACCGGGACCGGGCGACGGTTCCGCTGCATGGTACTGTCCCTCGATATTCTCAACCCCTTCTTCGATACGCTCGTTCTGATCATTCTGGAAATCTACGGCCCGTCTTGGAGGCATGTCTACTGGTGAATCCGGACGAATAAGTCTACCGGTAGAATCTCGACCAACCCAACCGGCCTGTGCAGAAAAATTGAGAGTAATGAAGAAAATTTGTATATAAAAAAAAACGAGGACTGCAGAAGATAGCTAGATATTTTTTCAAAGCAAAGAATTTTATAATTCCGAAAAAGAGTACTATGCAAAAGAATGTAAATCGAAAACCAATTTTTTTGATGATTAGGTGAAAACAAACCGACAGCAACAACTTGAGAGCCCCATAAGTAGGTTTAGGGTAGGAATAAGAATCCCCGGGGTACCCTTATAACCTTCCGGTCTTGAAAACGCATTTTGAAAACCTATTATATAAAATGACAACATTTTTGGAAAACATATTTTTTGAAAATATTTTGTAAAAATCGGGAAGTGCTCTCCTCATAGAGTTGCTTTTCATGGAAATAGTGATGGGAAAATTCTCACTAGCGGATTCTAGTGAGGGATTTCTACGGAGGAGGTTGGACAGCCTCCGGCCGTACTTGCCAAACCAAGAAACGGTATGCATGACAAGGCCTTTGATTCACCAATCTCACGACTGACGGTTAAGCAAAGATGCAAAAATTCAAGTGTACTAGGTTGACTCATCCTATATGCAGCGTGGCTTGATGGGTTAAGGTTTAGGCTCCCTCCTATTTGTCTAGGTCTTGCTATATACCCCAAGGGTGAGTACATGCAAGGACCTTTTGATATACATCCCGGGTACGTGAGTGTTTTCGTCACTCTATATACCTCGGTAAGTACTTGGCCAAGGAGAGTGGAAATAAGAGCTTTTGGTTGATGTTGACCCAGACGAGTCAACTCCCTACTTGCTAAACAGTATTTCCGGGTTATTTGGGATAATTTCACACTCGCGATAATGCATGATGATAGTGCGTGCGTGCAAAGTAACAATTATTAAGGTATATTATGAAAAACGCATTATGATTTGTTCCAGTCTTTTCAAATTTTATTTATGAAAATATTTTTCCTCAAACAATAATTATAAACAGAGAAAGACAAATCGGGTATCCACCTGAATCGCATCTATGTTATCCTAAAACTAAGGCCGAAAATAAAAACACGCAATGAAATAATATAAACAAATATCCACGCATATTCTACTCTTGTACAGAGTCTAATCCTCTTAAAAGTTCGATCCCCAGCAGAGTCACCACTGTGAAAACCCGCGTTTTCGGCTCCTCCGCTTTTCACCTTTATTTTTTGGAATACGTTGGAGTTTTTTATTAATTACAAAAAAAAAACATGACATTTTGTAAACAATTCAGAGTCGCTAGTTTGTTTTACTAAACAAACAAAAGTTTTGTGTAAAAGAAAAACATTTATGAATTAAACGTCTTCTTAAACACAATTAATGCGAAACCAGACAATTCAAGGGTTCAGGGATTAAATTACGAATTGGGAAGGGATTAGGCACCCAATTCGCCCTTTCGGTCTCTAAGTAGAATATGCGTTAAGTATTATCACAGATTCGTATGCGCGTGTAATATTATCTCACTTCAGCCTTTTATTTTTAGAAAAATCGGGATTTTGGGGTGGGGATTGAAGACGTGTGCTTCGTTTTTCGCCCTTTTTGATTTTAGAAATCAGTGTGTATGTGTGTGATTTCACAATTGTCTTGTATAGAGATAGACAACAAAATCAGTGCATTTTGATAAAAAGCAGAGCTTTTCAGAAGCTAATTTAGTTTGGAATTGGTATCCGGCAATCATCGAGATTTCTTTTGTCAAATAGTGTACCACAATTTAATTACTTAAATTGGCATTTAACAATTTTCATACTCTCACATTGGATATTTAATTCAACGCCCAAATTTATAGATTAAACGGGGCACAAAATCAATCAATTCCGGTGTGGATTGAGACTGATAAAATTGAAAATAACTAATAAAAATATTCCTTCAAAAGGTGATTTTTTCTCAACCAATATTTTCAATGTTGATAATCCAACTCAAATCTAAAATTTGAATTGATTTGGAATTAAAACAGCAGTCTAAATGTGAGACTGATAAAAAAATACCCTGATAAAAATATATTTTCAAAATACGATTTTTTCTCAATCCAAACCTTTTATAATTAAAGTAAAGCTCAAATATGAAATTTAGAATGATTTGGAGATAAATATTACTCTCTACATGCGATTCAATGAAAATACACGGATAAAAATTGAAATTCAAAAAATTACGAAACTTACCAAAAAGCTTTCCCAAGGTGAATATAGTATTTCCAACACTTCTCCCAAGATTTTCCACTTTTTTCTCCTTTAAAAAGGCACAAAAAGGGGTCTATTTATAGCAGAATTGACCAGTTGTCGTGGGGACAACTGGTGTTGTCGTGGGGACAACACCTTTGTCACGGGGACAACCGGTTTTGCCTCTTTTGTGACGGTTTTTGCAATTGTAGCCCAACTGAGTATCGGAATGATCTGATTTTTTGCTATGTTGTTCCCCATAATATAACCTACCTCCTGACCAAATATCAGATCATTTGGACTTCGGGAAGTGTGCCTTTTGATTCCCGAGGTGAATTCCCGGTTTTCTCAATTCCCGGAGATCCGGGCGTCGGAATGTGCTGATTTTTGAGTATGTTCCTCCTTGTAGTATTACCTAACAACCCTCAAAGTTTTAGGACGATCAGATATCCACAGCTATTTAATTTTACCTTCCAGGAGTTTTGACGGTTACCGGTTTCCGGCAGTTTCTGGTACTTCTCGTAACTTTCTGTCCGGGTGGCCTTTCTGCCTCATTCTTTGACCTGTATCACATGTATAGAGTATATATTCATCCATGAATGTCTATGCATGCCTGTGTGTTCATTTTCTTGAAGTTCGGGATTTGTGCGAGGGTCGAAAAATGAGGTGTTCACAGTTAGTGAGGTCATCTATTTTTCATTATTTTTAGACAGGTCCAAACCTATTAAATTTTATTATCTAGACAATCCTTTATTATCAAGTAACATATACTATCTAGAAAATTCTTTATTGTTAAATAAAATTCAAATAGCTGACTTTATTCAGTCCTATAAATAATAGTAGAGACTCAGTTGGAGAGCATGCTATTATTTGTATGTAACAATGCATTTTTTACATCAAATTGTTGTAGCAGCTAGTCCAGATTTGTAGCTAAAGAGAGAGCAAGACACGCATAGTGTTAATTTTCATCACTGGTGCAAATGTCTCTCAATAATTGATCCCATGTGTCTGGGTGTAGCCTTTCGCTACTAGTCGTGCTTTATATCTTTCGATGGTTCCATCCGCTTTATATTTCACTGTATACACCCATTTGCAACCAACACGATTTTTTCCTGGCGGCAATTTAACTATATCCCATGTGCCATTCTTCTTCAAGGATCTCATCTCCTCGTCCATAGTTGCTTTCCAAGTTAGATCTTTCAATGCTTCATGCACACTGTTAGGAATAGATACAGAGGATAATTGATTTACAAATGACTTATTCGATTCAAATAGCCTATCATAAGATACATATGATGGAAACTTAGTTCCAGAATAATTTAATATTGCGTATAGACCGAACAAATTTTTTTATGTAAAAACCCTAGTGCGGAATCGGATTTTACCTTCGAGATCTCTCTGGTTTGATTTCGTCTCAGCATGAACAGGGATTGGTGGAGACAAATCGAGAACACGGGCTCGATAGAACCTCAAGATCTTCTATCGTATTCCTTTCGCCGTGCAATCCTATACCGAGTGTGGGATGCGGTATCACCAAGATCTCATTCTCTACTCTTTACGACACAAACCCTAAATTCGTGAGAATTATTGTGTCGAGAGAAGAGGCAAGGCTGGCATATATAAAAGGCTACGATAGGGACCCTAAGGAGAAATAAGTGTTTGGGCTTACTATGGAAAACTGGAATCCTAATTCGATTAAGAATTGATTCCTTCCATAAATTATAATTCACACTACTAAAGAATTATAATTGCACTCCCGTCCTTATCTCAAAATTATATTTCGAGCTCCTTATTATTAAATACTTATTATTCTCCCCACGTTAAGATTACAAATAACCGTCATTTAAATTAAATTACTGAAAATTATATTTAAATGATTTCTTAATCCTTGAGCCTACCACTTAACTTATTTGATATGTCGGATTAACATAATCCACCTGTAGGGTTTGACACGATCAAAACTTGTAAGCTTCTCAAGGGGTTATCATCAATCCCTATATCGGGACGCAAATTCCGTCAATAATTAAAATTCATCATACATATAGTGTCGCCATCCAATTCACGAAGATTATTGATCCATAAATGAATCTCACTTTTAATGAGTCAAAACAACAAACACTACATTTATATGTCTATTAATTATTTCAAGATTAAGAGCCTAAGTAATCATAATAACCATAGGATTTTAAATTGTTTTATATAGTCAGTATAAAAATAATTAACCCAAACTGGTCATGTTCAATACATATAAAGTGTACTAGCACAACGAGTTAAAATTGTACCGTTTCCTGTAGTTAAAATAAACTACTAAAACTTGTGCTACAATCCTACCTATGGTTGTCCAATTCCATCTAAGACAGTGAACCAATAAACTTATATTCCACAAGAACCGATGATATGATCCCCTGTGTGTAAGCTATACTCTACACACCAAATCATCTACTATATGGAATAAAAGACACACACATGCACAACATTTAAATAAATAAAACCATGCAACCATTGCCCATAAAGATTCTCATTAAAATAACAAAACCGAGTCTATATAACATATCAAAACCAATAATAATAAAATCATGGCTTTTAGTATATCACTCTAACAACGTAGTTACTCATGGGGTATTTGGCTTTACGTAGTTTAGGAATACCTCTATTGATTCAGGGAGGGATTTGTTTTCTAGGAGGTGCAAGCGAAGCTTCCTAATATTCAGATGCAGATGTGTTAGAGAGAGACGATTGGTTATTTGTGTTAGGAAGAGGCAATGAATAGTGACTCTGTTAATACTAATGCTACAGCCATAATGGCTCACAATCGTCTCCCACAAAGTAATCAAGAACAGTCTCGATGGAACTCAAACTGGCAGAATCCAACAAACCAAAATCGTGAATCGCAGTCTAAAGATCGTGGAAGTAAACCCCAATATCCTCCTTGCTCAGTATGTGGACAAATCGGACATTAAAAGAAAGGATGCTATCAAGTAATTGGTTATCCAGACTGGTGGGATCATTCTCGGAATCGTCGTTCAAACCATAAGACTGAAAGTAATGAAAAGAAGGCTTCAGGATAGCTTAGAACCGCTGGACTACCTAGTAAGGCTTTAAATTCTGCATCAATTTTGAATAATACATGGATAATTGATTCAGGTGCTATAGATCATATGACATTCGATTCTAGATATGTCACTTCTTTTAATCCCTTATCAAAAAAAATTATTTCCACAGCTAATGGTAATACAGTCCCTGTTATTAGTGAAGGGACAATTTCTTTATCAGATCGACACCTTAAATTTAAGCTCTGATACCATCTTAAGAGCAGAAGAATAGGATTTGTAATTCATTAAATTATATTGCCAGAAGAAAGGCCTTATATATAAGGGTATACAATGCAATGAGAATAAGAAACCTAATAGGAAAAAGAAACCTAAGCCTACTAGCATAAGGAAAATAGTTAAAATAGAATATTCTAACAGTTGTTCACTTTTAATCAAACTAAAGCTACGCCGTTTTAGTTTTTCAAGGTTTCAATTCCGTCTTTCGTTGAAGACCTCCTTAGTAGATTTGAATAGTGCACTCCTCAAGTGAAGAAAACACAATGGAAAACCCGGCATTTTTTTTAGTTCTTGCTGCTAGTACTTTTTAATTAATGTAATATTTTAATCACTAAACCAGAATAAGTGTTGTCTAGTAGTAAAGTGAACCCATACTAATCGAGTTAAGTGTCTTTCTAATGTAAAATAATTATTGTTGTCTAAAAATAATATATAACAAATACTATAAGAACTAAAGATGACGTACAATTATAAAACAATTATTGTCTGACCTAAAGACAGAACACAACAAACACAACCCGAGAATTTTCCTAAAATATATAATGGAATGGACCCCAAAATAGTAAGTCTTTCTCGAGTCTTGACTGATATTTCCCACATCAATAGTACACACAACATATGATGCACATATACATGTACATATTATTTGCACATTTGGTCATGCTCAATCAAAACAAAAGTAATGCATGTACGCGCATTGACCAAGAAAGAATGCCAGGGCTGTAATTTCAAATGTTCCACCAAATCTTTAATGGGTCGGGTTTTTGTGTGAGAAAGTCTTCCGCAGGAACATTTGGAATTATTTTGCATGTTGTGAATTTTGTAGGGGTACACTGTTTATATCTAGTCACAGAGACAAAACCAAGATTCAATCTTGTAGGGGTGATAACCACCAAAAAATGCCATATTTTATACCCCAAAAGCTTCTTGGTAGTCCGTTATTATTGTCTAAACTGTGCTAATATCATATTTTGTTTGCTTTACAAGTGAAAAGTGAAAATAATCCAATTTTGTGCCAAATTTAACTAACAATGCAGCAAAAATGTGTCAAAAAGTAATGGCAATTGTTCCAGTGGTTAGGCAAGCTTGAAATTGATGATTGATCATGTTCTAAGAGGTGTGGAAGTCCAAATCCAAGAAGACGTGCATTAATATTTAAGTGCGCGAAAAATTTGCTTTTGATCATTTAGGTGACAGTTTGGCATTTTGATCATAACTTTCCTCTCATAACTCAAAATTTTGCGTGCTATATATCGTTGGAAAGAAGACTCAAAGGGCTACAACTTTCGTGTTTTGACGATCTTCATATTCTAGAATCTTGACGATCTTCATATCTCATTATCCATTATGGAAGCCCACATAAATATTCTCCAGCAGCCCATGTTCTTAATCATCCCATCAACCAAGCCCATTATCTCTTTTACCTTATCAAGAACCTTCCATTCCTAAAATTAACTTTCTTACTCTCTACTCCATCTAAATTAATTCATTTTCTAAACCATCCATTTTTCTCCCCTTAAACCCTAATTCTTACACCTATAAATAAAGGCCCTTAGCCCCCATTCTAGACACACAACCACAAGAGAGAAATAAAGTTGTGAAGAGATAGAGAGAGAAGGAGTCGCGCACACCACCGCCGGAAGAATCATTCAACCGGAGTTCTAAATTTCAAGGAGAGTTTTATTTATTGTAATTTTTATTATTATTTTGTAAGTTCCTCT
Organism: Lonicera japonica; assembly: GCA_021464415.1. Classification (NCBI taxonomy): domain Eukaryota; kingdom Viridiplantae; phylum Streptophyta; class Magnoliopsida; order Dipsacales; family Caprifoliaceae; genus Lonicera; species Lonicera japonica. The sequence goes on along the minus strand of CM038465.1, from coordinate 22,268,189 downwards.
TTGATATTGAGATTAATATTTTAATTGAGTAATGGAATTTTATTTAATATCATTCTTATATTCAATATTTATGATGGAAGGCTAATCTTCTTTCAAGGGGAAAGATGAAACCCCAATATTTAATTTAATTTATATTATTGCATGTAATACCCATGTGCTTAATTTAATAAAAAAATCTTTTTGATTGACCTCCAAATTAAAGAGGCAATCTAATTTAGTGTGATTATTGATTTAAGAAACAAACTACACACCATAGAATTTTCTTGAGTTGATTTCAATCACTAAATTCCCTTTTAAACTTTAATTGTTAATATGGATGAGTGTTGAACCTTTGTGTTTTTCTTAAGTGGCGATTCATTGGAAGCTTACTTTAATCCATGTTATTATTTTTATGAAAAAAGAAAATTGGATTTTACAAAAGATTTAAGATAAAAATTGGTTTTAAGGTTATATCTTGAAATTACTAGTTTACTTGAATATTAGGATCATGCTACATACCATAGGTGACTCCTAAGTGTTTAAGTAAATTAGAATTTCTATTTTATCTTGGGTACATACATGTGGTAATGAAACAGTTAAATTAAAGTAATTGGTGGTGGATTCTTAAACCTTGATTTCTCTCAATATTTGATTAATGTCTCTTGTGAATTGCTCATTAGTTATTCTTTAGTTTTAATTTTAATAATAAAAAGAAAAAAAATACTTTCCAAAATCAAAATTGGTTTTAATTTGGCAATCTTAAGTTTTTTCTATAATTTTCAATTCCTTCCCCCGAGATTTGGGTTGACCCCTTATTTTCCCACTTTCCTACACCTAATTAGATTTTTGCAGATAAGGGTTTATGTTTGCAGTCTTGATACGACTTGAGACGTGCAATAAGGGGTACACAAGTTTACGTGAATTTTTTACCAACTATAATAACATATAGAGTGATCGATTTTTGTTAACTAATCATTGTTAATATCACTTTATTATCCTTATAATGTAATGAATTTACAAAATTATGTAATATGTACACGTTGAATTTAAAATCGCCTTAAGAATTGATTACTGTCACGTGCTTTCGGACTAGTAAATGGTTTAACATTCTAATGAAATTTTATAGTAATAATGAGTCGAGTTGTATGAAAATCCCCTTACAGAGTAAAATCATGTTGCTCCTGTCTTTTTTAGTTTAGGTGTGGTGGAGACAAATGGACATGAAAAACATTAGTTTAGTAAATGTACATATTTCAATTTTGTATTTAAACTTGTAAGTTGTAACACTTTTTTCCATTTCAAGTTGAAAGTGTTTATTGATTTTGATATTTTGTGTAAAAAAAATAAAAATAAATCAAGTTTATCAATGATCAAGAATACTACTTAATTAATTTTTATAGGAAAATTTGAGACATTAATTGATTCTACCTAAAAAAAAATTTAAAAATTAGGACTACTAATTTGAAACGTTAAATAAAATAAAATAAAATAAAAATGTAAGCCTATCAATTAAATACGTTGTCAGTATATCTTTTTTCAAATAAATTTCAATAAAGATTATTTAATTTCATAATGTTATCGAAATATTTAACTACTCACCTTCTAAAGGGGAAGTTCACAGTTACCTTGGAGTAGTACACTACCGGCCAACTTTCCTTGGCGGCCATAAACGGGGAATATGAAGTATGAACAACTTATTAATAACACATAGCAATATCTAAGAAATTTTGCGGTAATTTGAATTTATGGCTATATCTAAAACCATTTGAGGTCACTTAGATAATAGAAAAATACTACTATTAGAGTAAGATAATATTTAATTTATTTATAACATGTTCTTATGACACTTTGTATATTTGTAAACTTTTTTTGTATATTTGATACCATTATTGATATTTGTAGCCGGCCTTAAAGTTGGGCTACAAATTGCGTGAAATCAGCCTTTTCTAATTTACGTCTACTTTGATGATGTGACTGTCCAATTTATACATGACTGAAAATAGTTGAAACCCCTTTAGCAGCAGTTTAGGCGGCAGGATGCATGCTCAAATCCTGTTTCAGTATGTTGAAATTAGACCAAAACTACACTGTTTCAGTATGTTGAAATTTTAACGCCTTATTTCTTTGAAGACCTTTTTCGTGGATTTGAATACTGCACTCCTTGACTAAAGAAAACACAATGGAAGAACCCTACATTTTTTTGAGTTCTTGTTGCTGCTGGTGCCTTTTAATTACTATGACATTTTAATTATTAAATTCAAATAAGTTTTTAGTAGTAGAGTGAACCCATAATAATCGAGTATTAAGTATCTTTTTGGTGTAAAACAATTATTATTATACCAAAATAAAATATAACAAATTACATTAAGACTAAATACGACTTATATAGGTAAAACAATTATTATGTCACCTAAACATAGAATAAAACAAACACACCGGGGATGTTTCCTAACAAAGAGAAGAGAATGAACGCCAAAACTGGGACTCTTTGTTGACCAGTGTTTTCCCACAATAATACGTGCTACTCACAACATGCAATGCACATATTTCAAAGTCAGACAAAAAAAATATTTCAAAACAAAAGTAAGGCATGTAACACGGGCATGGCTATACGGTTTAAAGTGGTGTCCATTGACCATATTAAAGTTTTTTAAAAACAATCAAAAGTAAGGTTAAATGGTGTCAATGATCCAATTTCTTCTATTGCATTTTTCTTTGTTACTCAAAGTAGATAACGATATATTAAATGACTCCCGACAAAAATTTATGGCTAAGCTAGTGCATATGCATTGTGAAACCTTATCATCATATGAAATGGAAAATCCGGACCAAGAAAAGTGACCGTAGTCATACGTTTATGTAACTACTTTTGGCCAGTCTTACCTAATAATTATCAATTGTGGGGGTTTCGTGGGAGAAAAAGAGTCTTCTTGAGAAACTTTTGTAAATATATATTTCGAATATTGTGCAACTAATTAATGATCGATACACGAATTGAAGTAAACATGATAAAGAAAAGGAATAGGTTGTGAAGCGATTGTCTATATGCAGCGGGGGCTCTTAGACAATGTTATGTTTTTTCCTTAATCAATTTAGGAATTTATTTATTTTTAACTATCAAACTTTTTTATAAGAAAACGGAAAAATGAAATAATATTTAGCGTAAAATGGGTTACTGAATTTTAGATAGTTCTAAAAGTTTGCATACTTTTAGTTTTAGAAATGTTATTAAAATATGTGGTGTAGATTTCTCCTTAACTAAAACTCCTTATTGTATTTAAATAGTGTATGTAAGTTAATTTAGTAAATAGCACTACACTAAAACAAATTAACATATCTTAATCTACTTCAACCCGCTTATATATTACTAAAATATAGTGCCCCAAAAAAGGACTCCTTAAATTCTAAAATTAAAATTCATTATTATTTTTTTAGATGTCTGAATTAAGAATCTATTTCTATTTTTTTTATTACTATAATCAATATAAAAAAACTAAAAAAATGCAGTTGCTAATTACGGAAGAAATTGTACACGAAACAAGACTTCTACAAAGTAATATTGTACAAGAAAATCAGGAACTCTTGGATTCTTATAAATATCTATATTAATCAAAAACTGCTAAAAAAAACGTTTTGAACTCAACCTACCTGGAAAAGAAAATTAAAATGAATTGTAGCAAGTGGAGTTAGGGGTGTTTTGGAATTCAAAAACCAACAGACCGAATGAAACTAATCCATTAAAAACCGCGCTAAAAAATTCGAAATGAAGAAACCAAATGGAATCACTCGTCTAGTTGATAGAATAGTGCTTCAATTTATGAGCTTACTATTGTTTTTTCTTTATTAATGCTGAATTGAATTTGAAAGAAAAATGTTGCTCCTGTGTGATTATTATTATTATTATTATTATTATTATTATTATTATTATTATTGTTATTATTATATCCACAATGCATGTTAATTTATATTTTATGGTTATTATGCATTTTAAAGTTTAATTCTTTGAAGTATGGATCATTTAGCCACATTCTGTATTTAAAATGGATATTTTTTAGGGAAAAAAATTTGAATAAATTCGAACCAAACCTAAAAGTTTGATTCGCGTATGGGTTAGGCATATCTTAAAATCGAAAACACTTCTATACGGAGCAGTTAGAAGAAGTAACATTAATTGAAGAAAACGTGGAAGTTAGGCAAAAAATTATGCTAAAATTGTACGTAGAAAAAAATGACAAGATAAATGGTAAATAAATAACACCATGTTAGAGATTGAAGAAAATTTATACAAACAATTAGGATTGCTAAGTTTCTGGGAAATGGAACACACTGCTCTTGAAGAATTAGAAAAACAAGAAGAAATCTGGCGGTATTAATGCAAAGGAAGTTATCAGGCACTGGAAACGAAGCATGCATCATATTTTGAATATAAATTGCTGTCATAGCAGTAATTATAGGATATCAAATTTCTTAAATTATATTGAGAGTACAAGGTTTCTTAAATTATATATAGGGTACATTTCAACTAAGATCCTAACCTATGAACCTTAAGTCACGGAATGAATAGTTTTAGGGGCGGGGGGTTGGGGTTTCAAACGGATAAATTTTTTTGACAAAACTTAGTGTAAGAAAAATAAAATTACACTTTTATGGCCACCGGCCACCACGTTGTAGCATAGAAAACAAGTATGATGAGTACTTTTAAGTGCTATGATAACGATGAAATTTTTTATTGTCACAGGTCAACGTCGATGGCAAAATTTTCTACAACAACAACAACAACAACAAGCCTTTATCCCACTAGGTGGGGTCGGCTACATGGATCAAACGACGCCATAGTGGCCTATCATGAATCATATCTATAGTGAAACCATTTGCCTCTAAATCCTTCTTAATAGTTTCACCTATAGTTTTTCTCGGTCTTCCTCTACCTCTAACAACTAGTCTTCCCTCCATATGATCAATTCTCCGAACCACGGCATCCACCGGTCTCCTCCATACATGCCCAAACCATCTAAGTCGAGATTCAACCATCTTTTCTGTAATAGGTGCCACCCCAACTCCCTCTCTGATGGTATCATTCCTGATCCTATCTTTCCTATTCTTGCCACTCATCCATCTCAACATTCTCATCTCAGCTACATTTAGTTTATTCTCGTGTTGGCTTTTGACCGCCCAACACTCAGTCCCATACAACATCGCTGGTCTAACCACAGTACGATGAAATTTTCCTTTTAACTTGAGTAGTACCTTTTAATCACATAACACACCCGAAGCTATAAATTGTTCTTGTGGGTTCTGCACAGCCCCTGCCTGCCAACATGACTAATGTGTTATAAAATTATTATCTGAATAAAAACAAAGGTATAGTTATATTGTTTATTGTAAAGCAAAAAGGAGATTGTATTACTAGAGCAATAATTTTTTCGCAGAGCAATTTTATCTTAATAGAAAAGCAATAAAGATAAAGTGTCTTACTCTGACAGGAAATTGTTTATCTTGCAATAGTACTCCCAAACAAAAATAATAAAATCATGACTTCTGTTTTAACAATGCCGAAAATAAAACTAACCTAGCCAATGAGAAACCGGATATAAAACGTAGTGCATTTGAGAAAAAGTACAAAAGTAAGTCGACTAAATTCAAGAAGACTTTCAAAGTCTTTTAGCTAGCAATGAGAAATATTGCTAATATATATACTATTATATAATGTCATGATCAATTTTAACTGCATTGAAATTGTAGTTTGGATTGCGTATTTTATTCACCTGGTTTCATTTTTTATTAAAAAAAATTATGTTTTTGTTTTATGTTAATCAAACCTTTGCTTCTAAAGTATTTGCATGTCCACTCAACCATTAAGTCACTCATTTTTTCATGTACTTTTTTTTTTCATTCAACTTAAACTTATACATGCATGTGCAGGAGTTACTAGGTTAAATGAAAACGAATTTTGTTAGTTATTAAATGAAAGATAAAGATGGATATTAATTTGTAGAAATCTCTAACCTGGTGTTATTTATTTGAGAAAGTTCTGTATCATGCATCCACTTGTCCATTTCTTCAAATATTTTTAGATAATTTTTGGCTTACATCTTCAGTTATCTTCAAGAACTGTTTCTGTATTCTCAGAGTTAATAATAAATTTTTTCAGCGGTTTTTGATTTGTATGGATAAAGTTAAGATTCCAAAAGTTCCTCCATTTCTTCCCTAATTATCAACTATTTTTCTAATACATTGCTTTGTAGATGTCTTATTTCGTTTACAATTTCTTCGTTAATTACGAACTGCGATTCATGAAATTGTACATTGAGTTTAGTCATAAATAAAAAAAAAATTAGAAGTGGACTTTTAATCTTGAAATCTTAAAAAAGAATATTGAATTTTTAATTTAAGATTTAAGGGGTCTTTATTTAGGGACATTATCTATACTTGTATATAAATTGCGAGCCACCTTTTTAGTGTCGGTATTTAATCACGTAAATGCCCTCTGCAAAATGCTCTTTCCTATTTGTTTCTTGAAGGTCAATTTTGTAAATTACTAATTGTTTTGTTAAATAATTGTTAATCGACATCGGATTTCCAGTGTGTACAATTGTTAAATCTATAACGTGTGAAGAGTCCATTTAGCGTAGCCATTTTGTGGCAAAAAATCAATGTTGCTATTAAATTATTGAGTAGAGGGCATTTACTAATTTGTATATTGCCAAAACCATAAATTTACTTAAGAAAAAAGAATTTAAAAAAATAATATAAAACTACGCTTCAAGGGATGAGGGACACAAGTGTACGCTGAAAAATAGAAATAATTACATTATTTATACAAATATACAATAAGGTAAAAAATAATAAGATGCAAAATATAAATAATCACATCTATATTATAAAACACCATCTTTGACTAAATATTTTTTCAAAAAATATAAGAATCTAATGGTTCAAAATATACATGTTATGGTGTGCATTAATTTTACACCATTTGATGAGTTTTATACACACATTAAGATGTCACATCAAAGTTAAAACACTCACACCAACAACATACACATAATAAACTCTCACATACTAATAATTTTGTCTACATTAAAAATGCCATAACTTAAAATAAAAAATTCAAAATTTAATAAAATTTTAATATTTAAAATATACTAATCAAGATCAATTAATTAAAAATGCCATAACTTAAAATAAAAAATTCAAAATTTAATAAAATTTTAATATTTAAAATATACTAATCAAGATCAATTAAACAAGATCCATCAAAACTATATAATTATGCCAAAAAAAAATTAAGAAAAATTATTGTGTAACATTTAAGGATATATGTTATGTGTTAGTACATCATTGGTCATCTCAATCTGTCATTTTTAGGACGTACGTTACGTGGTTGGATTATGATTAAAAGACTCTTTAAAAAATTAAAAACAAGTCGGGGGTTAAAAAATCGTAGACTTTCATGATGCCTGGCAGTGAAGGCTCACGAAGTAGACAGCAAGCAGCAAGCTCTTCTCAACCCCGTCCAATCCGGTATACTTTTAGTTTTTTTCAACATGAAGATATATTGAACTTATATTTTAGTTGTTCACAACATTAAAATAGACAATGGGCTCAAAATAAACTGATTGATTTTGTCGATTTAAATTTGTCACACGTTAATTTTTTTAACCTATTATCAGATTTTTTTTATTTCACAGTACCGGACGGCAAGGGTATACCCTAGTTATTTATACAATCTATAGTACTCAACAATAAATGCTAAAAAACAAACTAAGAGTAGGGCGTAACAAGAAAATTTAGTAAGTGGGGTCATTTAACAAATCAATCAGAAAAAGAAAAAAATGACGAACGAGCAATCCTGCTCAGCTCAAAAAACCACAACTTAACATTCATTGTAAAAGTATATCTATTACTCAAAATGCATTTCCGTCACAAATATTTGGACATATTTGGGACATGTTTTGAAAAGAATAGTATTTCTCACGAAAAATATGGCCTGCCCACAAATTTTTTATTTTTTATTTTATTTTTTTAGGCTAAATTGACGGCTCCAAAATAGCGCGTTGTGTTATAGCCCAAGTGCAAGCTTGTCAAGTTGTATTATAGTCTCGGAAGTCCGAGTGTCGAACCACAGGGACAAGTGAAAAGGGTAAGAGTAGGGCGTAACAAGAAAATTTAGTAAGTGGGGTCATTTAACAAATCAATCAGAAAAAGAAAAAAATGACGAACGAGCAATCCTGCTCAGCTCAAAAACCCACAACTTAACATTCATTGTAAAAGTATATCTATTACTCAAAATGCATTTCCGTCACAAATATTTGGACATATTTGGGACATGTTTTGAAAAGAATAGTATTTCTCACGGAAAATATGGCCTGCCCACAAATTTTTTATTTTTATTTTTATTTTTTAGGCTAAATTGACGGCTCCAAAATAGCGCGTTGTGTTATAGCCCAAGTGCAAGCTTGTCAAGTTGTATTATAGTCTCGGAAGTCCGAGTGTCGAATCACAGGGACAAGTGAAAAGGGACGGAATGGATTACGGATTTTACGGTTTTCAGATTTTGTAAGTTAGATTTGTTGTGAAACAACGGAAATATAAAACGGTTGTGAAACTTAATAAGAAAACACTAAGGTAGGTGGAGGTTAGTTACGATTTAAGAGACGGTGATCACTGGCTCATACAAAGATTTCAACACAAGGTTTCTCGAGAGATGGGGAATGTTGGTGTATCTCTCAATAGCAAAGGGTGCGACGCTAGGCGACTCATTCCCTGATTGAAACTATATCAAGAAAGATACAAACGGCATTCCACCAAAGACGAGGTTATCATTCCTACCTCTTAGCTATGGGTGTGAAGCAAGGCAACCCATTCCCGATGAAGCTAATCCGAGATAGATATGACAAACTCATCATAAAAAGATTTAAAGTAAAGCAAGTGTATGAAATCTCATGATTTAAAGAATAAAAATTAGAAAGTGAATCCTAATAATGAAACGGAATGAAGTTTATGTGATAAATTTGCCATCTCATCATTTATCACTTATGGTAGAAAATAAAGAGTCTAAGTATCACATATAGTGTAAGAAGCACTCAATATATCAATAAATGAATCAAAGATAAGCTAAACAAATTTATAATCCATCTATGGAGTTTTATAAACTATTTATAATCTCTACAAAAAGGACAAAAACTCCATGAATGGGGGGAAAAGGCTACAAGCTTTCTAGAACCATATAAATATGTTGTATGTTCATTAACAACCAAGAACCCAATCCTACAAACACATGGAATACTACAAAATATACACCAACTTGGGCCATGTTAGATAAAAACTCGCTAAGGCACTAATCTCGAGATAAGTGGATAATTAGGCAGAATTAAAGCAACAAATATGCGACTCCGGAAAAAGAGATTAAACATGACAATATTATGCGTTTATCAACTCCCCTCAACTTATCTCTCGCTAGTCCCTTAGCAAGACAAAAAGTATATAATTACAAAAATTAATATACTATACAAAAAGTTGTTAACTTCTAAATTCCCAAAGAAGACGAGTTGCATCTCGTGAAGGTTTTCAGAAATGATACCTACAAACATTAGAAGTTTGATCATGATGAATGATGAGAATGAAGATTCAAGTTTCAATTTGCAAAGCAAGAAGCATTACTATCAATTTTCCAGATTGACGGACTTTTGAATGATCATCTAATTCGCCTATCTCCTTTAGAACACAATCCCATATTCTTCAATGCTCACCTACTAGACTTCGATTCAAACAATTCGATATAAACACAAAGAGTCATAGTCATTCGAGAAGGAAGAGAGGACTTTTCAAAAACAAAAGCTTCGAGATTTGTCAATTCTAAGCACTTTCTTTATCTTTTACTTGGAAATATCGCTTAATTAGTTCAGGGCGGTTTTCATCTCTATGGGAGGCAGTGGTCTCACTTATCAACATTTCATAATACTACTTATTCATTGGCGCTCAAAGGAAGCTATTCACCCTTTCCCATATGGTCACCTTTACCCATCTGTAATATTAGACAAAGAGACTTAAGATTTAGTCAAGTGAAGCTTTAAGTCAATATTAGGATAAAAGTCATCCAAGTTATCAAAGTGCTATGCTTTTGTCCTCTCATTGAAGGATATTTTCGAAAGAGCTTCCATCATTTTTGAACAAAAACTTCTCTTCTCTCAATGAAAATAAATCCCAGTGTTATTACCGAATTGGAAACAACCGAAGTGATCTAGCATGTGGAACAGGAGAATATAACGGGATATGAGACTAAGTGGAGCAAGGCAATTTAGATTATCATTCAAATTCCTATTTGGATCAAAGAATTCATGCCAAAAGCTAATGAAACAATAGTCTTCATTTGAACAAAAACTAAATCAATCATCAATTTTCAAACTTCTCAAAAAAAAAATTTGAAACACATCTCTTCTACTCATGGAAATAGACAATAGCAAGTCAAAACAAAATAAACACAACATAAATAGCGTACCATCACTCCCCTCAACTTGAAACACACATTGTCCTCAATGGAGAGAGAACAAGAAAATGCACGGGCGCTACTTTGGCTTTGCTTTCCATGATACAAAAATAAGAGGTAAACAACAACTATACACAAAACAGGTTAGAATTAGAATCCAAAAGCAAAAAAAAACCTAACATTCAACCATTAAAACCAAGTTCTAATGTTAATATCAAGTCTAAATTCTAATACAACCCAAAAGAAATAAAGTAAAACTAAGCATAAATATAGTTAATTAAAGAGTTTTCAAGCTATCACATCATCATCACATATCAGTAGGTGGGGGTGGGGGAAATCGACAGTAGAACTCCTCGAATTGACGGCGTATGAAATCCTGTTGAGCCGCCATATGAAGTTCCACCCTAGAGGCAATCTCCGCCTCCATATGATCTTGGCGGACCAGCATATCGTCCACCCTAGAGTTGAGAGCATCAAACCCCGTATGCATGGTGGCATTCATTTTCTCAAATTGCTCTCTCAAGAACTCCATATTATCGTCCACAGGCCCCGTACTTGCTCTTCTTCTTCTCCTCGAAGGACCCGAAGCGTCGGTTCATGCCTCTTCTGGTGCTTCTTCCTCGGACTCAACTGGAGGAGGTGCGGCCGAAGAACTTGGCATGTTTCTCAGTTGGCCGGCAGCTCTAGCTTGGGTGGACCTGTTTATCGGGGCCCGCTGGATCTTTCTAACATCGGTGTCCTTTTCTTGGACACCCGCTTCCAAGCAAATGCGGGTCAAAAGCACACCGAATTTGATTGTTTCGTTATGGGCTACCGTGTCATAGACTTTCATGATCTTTCGCATTATGTAGCGAACTAAACAACAAGGCCTATTTCGAGCAATGACATATAAAACATAGGCATGATAGGTGTACAAGTGTTGAATGTGCGAGGTGGGGTCTATCGCATTAGCTACAACAAGCCACAGTGTCCTAAATTGTGGTGCTAAATTGTTCCTATCAAATTAGGAGCCAATCCAAGTCATTGGACTACCGGCAAAAAATGTGGCCAACTCGTCATCTGTGGGATACACAATTCGGCCTGAGTGAGGGAGGTCATAGCTAGCATCCGGCAATGCCGGAATTCTCGTTACTCGACTAACTACCTCGATGTTAAATGGCACGGTTCTCCCACGCACGTGGGCAACATATGCATAAGCAACATTGGGTACACGCACCAAACTTGCGACAAATTCTCGACAAAGAGTGAGATTGCATTGATTACCTGTTTGTCGCAAATATTGCACCCACCCCTCGTGTCTCTCGAAGGCTCCCATTTGTGGAAAATCGTCTAGGGAACCAATAATGACGGGTCTCTCGATCATTACAGCCCGGTTCCGAAAAGCATAGTTCCACCAATCGTACTCCTGACGGCAACGGAACCCGCGATACCCACCCCTTGCGGTTTGGAGTTCTTCTGGTTTGTTAACTGGAGCAATGGCAGCCAGTGATGTGGGGAGAAAGGAGAAATAGAGAGAAACTTCGAAAATTGGGGGACTAGGGCTCAAAATTGGGGGGGGGGTTTAAGAGAGAGAAAATGGTTGGCTCTTAGATGGGTGTGAGATTTGGGGTTGAATTTGGGTGATTATGGAGGGGGAAAGGCTAGGGGAGGGTTTAATTTGATGATGATTGAAGGTTTAGAGAAGGGAGATGGAGAGAAATGGGAGTTAGAGAGAAGATGGGGCACGATTTTTGGTGAAAAGAAACGGCTGCTCTGTTTTAAATGGGACCATGATCGATCATGGCTTTGCCCATGATCGATCATAGAAGTGCACTGCCGCTGCAAAAGTTCACCATGATCGATCATGGCTTTGCCCATGATCGATCATGGAAGTGCACTGCCTCCTCAACTTAAAGATCGATCATGGGTATAACCATGATCGATCATGCCTTCAACAAAAATTCTCCCATGAGATTTCTTCACTTGAAACACCTTTCCACTCCCCCCAACTTGGTCCAGCTCGATCCAATCTCGCCCGAACCTCCAACATAAATTCCTGAAACTCAAAAATACTACAAAAAATATTATTTACAAAATCGACCTATGCTTGTTAGGCATAAGTCTGGTCTTCGAGAGGGGTGGACTCCTCTTGAATTGGGAATTCCAAAAATGGCTTTAGGCGTTGACCATTCACCTTAAAAACATAGCCAGTTTTGGGATCCTCGACATTCACAGCCCCAAAAGGAAACACATGACGGACAATGTATGGGCCGGTCCAACGAGACTTTAATTTTCCCGGGAAGAGATGCAGACGAGTATCATAAATAAGAACTTTGTGCCCAAGTTTGAATTCTTTCCTTAAAATAGATTTATCATGAAAAATTTTGGCACGTTCCTAGCTTATCTTCGCATTATCATATGCATCTCTTCTCAATTCCTCGATTTCATCAAATTTCACCATGATCGATCATGGTTTTGCCCATGATCGATCATGGAAGTGCACTGCCTCCTCAATTTGATCCCATGATCGATCATGGGTATAACCATGATCGATCATGCCTTCAACAAAAATTCTCCCATGAGATTTCTTCACTTGAAACACCTTTCCACTCCCCCCAACTTGGTCCAGCTCGATCCAATCTCGCCCAAAAATTCCTGAAACTCAAAAATACTACAAAAAACATTATTTACAGAATCGACCTATGCTTGTTAGGCATAAGTCGGGTCTCCGAAAGGGGTGGACTCCTCTCGAATTGGGAATTCTAAAAATGGCTTTAAACGTTGTCCATTTACTTAAAAACATAGCCGGTTTTGGGATCCTCAACTTGCACAGCCCCAAAAGGAAATACATGACGGACAATGTATGGGCCGGTCCAACGAGACTTCAATTTCCCGGGGAAGAGATGCAGACGAGTATCATAAATAAGAACTTTGTGCCCAAGTTTGAATTCTTTCCTTAAAATAGATTTATCATGAAAAATTTTGGCACGTTCCTTGCTTATCTTCGCATTATCATATGCATCTCTTCTCAATTCCTCGATTTCATAAATTTGCAACTTACGGTCAAGCCCGGCTTTTTCGAAATCACAGTTAACCATCTTAGTTGCCCAGTATGATTTGTGTTCTAACTCTACTGGCAAATGACATGGTTTTCCATATACAATGCGATAGGGAGACATATCTAGAGTTGTTTTGTACGCAGTACGGTAGGCCCAAAGTGCGTCGGTCAGTCTTAATGACCAATCCTTGCGGTTCGGGTTTACCGTTTTCTCTAGAATCTGTTTGATCTCCCTATTTGCCAACTCGGCTTGACCATTAGTTTGAGGATGATAAGCGAGCGATACTTTGTGATTTACACCGTACTTTTGCATTAATGATTGAAACGGTTTATTGCAAAAGTGAGTACCGCCATCGCTTATTATTGCCTTGGGGGTGCCAAAACGTGCAAGAATGTGTTCTTTCAGAAATCGGATCACCACTTTGTGATCGTTTTTCTTACACGCTTGGGCTTCCACCCATTTCGAAACATAATCTACGGCAACTAAAATATAAAGATTACCGTAGGAGGATGGGAATGGTCCCATAAAATCGATGCCCCAACAGTCGAAGATTTCGATCATCAGAATTGGGTTGAGAGGCATCATATTCCTCTTGGAGATCCCTCCAAGCATTTGGCATCTTTGACATGCCTTGCAAAAGCATTGTGCGTCCTTAAAAAGCGACGGCCAATACAATCCACTTTGCAGAATCTTCGCGGTGGTCTTCTTTGCCGAGAAGTGTCCTCCGCAAGCCTCAGAATGACAGAAAGATAGAGCTCTCTCCACTTCTTCCTCTGGGATGCACCGTCTGATAATCTGATCCGCACAATACTTAAACAGGTACGGTTCATCCCAATAGAATCGACCCACTTCACTCAAAAACCTTTTTCTATCTTGTGCGCCCCATGACTTTGGTATCTTGTCAGTTACAAGATAATTTACAATGTCTGCATACCATGGGAGCGTCGAGATTGCCAATAATTGTTCGTCTGGAAACGAATCTTGGATCGGGCTTTCTTCAATGTTGTTCGTAAAAGTGAGTCGAGACAGATGATCGGCCACCACGTTCTCGACTCCCTTTTTGTCCTTGATGCTTAAATAAAATTCTTGCAATAAGAGTATCCACCTCAAAAGCCGCGGCTTGGCATCTTTCTTTGTGAATAGATACTTCAATGCCGCGTGATCCGTGAAAATCACAATTGGCGATCCTATCAAATAGGATCGGAACTTGTCTAGGGCGAAGACAATTGCTAGAAGCTCTTTCTCTGTCGTGGTGTAGTTCATTTGCGCATCATTCAAGGTCCTACTTGCATAGTATATCACACCCGGTTTCTTGTCTTTTCGTTGACCAAGAACCGCTCCCACCGCATAGTCACTTGCGTCGCACATAAGCTCGAATGGCAAGCTCCAGTCCGGTGTCTGCATAATCGGCGCAGTAGTAAGCATATGCTTCAGAGAGACAAAGGCTTCCTCGCACTTGGCATCCCACTGAAAGGGTGCATCCTTGAGAAGTAGACTACACATGGGCTTGGAAATGGAACTGAAGTTCTTGATAAACCTCCTATAAAACCCGGCATGTCCTAGAAAAGATCGAACATCTTTGACATTCTTCGGTGTAGGAAGTTTAGCAATCAACTCAATTTTAGCTTTATCCACCTCGATTCCTTCTGAAGAAATGATGTGCCCCAAAACAATTCCCTTGGTAACCATAAGATGGCACTTCTCCCAGTTCAATACCAATTGTTTTTCCACGCATCTTCCCAAGACCTGTTCCAGGTTAGCCAAGCAATTGTCGAATGACTTACCATAGACGGTAAAGTCATCCATAAAAACTTCCAAAGTTCTTTCCACCATATCGCTAAAGATACTTAGCATGCACCATTGGAAAGTGGCCGGTGCATTACATAGACCAAAGGGCATTCTTCGATAAGCGAAGGTACCAAAAGGACATGTAAAGGTGGTTTTTTCTTGATCATCTAGGTCAATCTCAATTTGATTGTACCCGGAAAAACCATCGAGGAAAGAGTAATATTCATGACCCGCTACCCTCTCTAGAGTTTGATCCAAAAAGGGGAGGGGGAAATGATCTTTACGAGTAGCCTCATTGAGTTTACGGTAGTCAATACACATTCGCCACCCGGTGGTGACTCTTTGTGGAATCAACTCGTTTGAGTCGTTCTTGACTACCGTAAGGCCCGATTTTTTCGGTACCACTTGAGTTGGACTAACCCATTTACTATCCGAGATTGGATAGATGATCTTTGCATCCAATAATTTCAACACCTCGTTCCTAACCACTTCTTGCATGTTAGGATTCAACCGGCGTTGAAATTGCCTTGATGTTTTTGCCCCATCCTCCAAGTGAATTTTATGTGTACAAATCAAAGGGCTTATTCCTTGGAGGTCGGCAAGAGTCCAACCAAAAGCTTTTTTATATTTACCAAGCAAATGAACTAACCTTCCTTCTTGGTCATCCGAAAGTTCGGACGAGATGATAACTGGGAAGGTATCTGAAGCTCCCAAAAAGGCATACTTCAAATTGCTCGGCAATAGCTTGAGATCCATTTTTCCTTCAAGCTTTTTGGTGGGAGATTGTGTGTTTTCCTCTTTCTCCAAAAACTCAACCTGTTTGTCACACAAGGAAAACACTTGCATACAATCCTCGAGTTCATCGGAAGTGGTTAGATAACCTTCCATTGACTTCGATTCGAAATTTGCCACAAAGTGGTCTTGGATACATGACTCTATCATGTTTACGTGTTCACTTTCCTCATCATCATCGTCGTCTCTTTGATTGCTCAAAGAGAACACGTTTAGCTCTAAAGTCATGTTTCCAAATGCTAACTTCACAATTCCATTCTTGCAATTTATTATGGCATTAGAAGTAGCAAGAAATGGTCGCCCAAGGATAACTGGAATCTCCTTAGCGGGATTCGACACGGGTTGCATGTCGAGGATGATAAAGTCAACGGGAAAATAAAACTTGTCAATTTGAACAAGCACATCTTCGACTATCCCTCTTGGTATCTTAACGGATCGGTCCGCTAATTGAATAGTAACCCTCGTGGGTTTCAACTCACCCAACCCCAATTGTTGATATACAGAATATGGGAGTACGTTCACACTTGCTCCCAAATCTAGCAAAGCATTTTTGATCCTACAATTTCCTATGACACACGAAATTGTGGGGCAACCGGGGTCCTTGAACTTAGGGGCTCTCGTGCCTTGCATGATGGAGCTCACTTGCTCCGCCATAAAGGCCTTCTTCTTAACATTCAACCTTCGTTTTGTCGTGCATAAGTCCTTGAGGAACTTAGCATACGAAGGTATTTGCTTGACCGCGTCAAGCAATGGAATGTTGATTTTCACTTGTCGAAACACATCCAAAATCTCAGTATTAGATTTGGATGGTTGGTTCAATCTCTCCGGGAAAGGGACCTTAATTCCGTTCTTGATTTTCTCAAGATCCTCCTTTCCTTGTCTCTCTTCCTCTCTCTTCTTCTCTTCACTCACAACTTTTTCTACCTCCGACTCCTCAACATGCGTGGGATTAACTATGTCCGCCACCTTGGGGGTTTTAGGAACAATAGTTTTGTCTACCTCCTTACCACTTCTCAAGATTGTGATAGATTTGAGTTCTTCTATCTTGGAGCTAGACTCTCCTCCCTCTACTACTTGAACTTGACCTCTAGGATTCGCTAAAGGTTGAGAGGGGAATTTTCCCTTCTCTTGGTAGCTAGGGCGGTGGTGAGTTTAGACATTTGAGTTTTTAACTCACCCACATCACGATCCGTTTTGTCCACAAATGATCTCAACAAAGCTTCCAAGTTTTGGTTGGGATTTTGATTCTGAGGTGGAACAAAAGAGTTTTGAGGTTGTTGTTGTTGCCTTTGGTTCTGATTATATTGGTTGTGGTTCTGACTTTGATTTCCTCCCCAACTGAAATTGGGGTGATTCTTCCATCCTTCATTGTACCTTTGAGAATAAGGATCGTTTTGGTTACGGTTTTGGTTGTACTGGTGTAAAGCATTGACTTGGGCGGGATTTTTGAGGACTTCCCGGAAAGCGGGAATGGTAGGACAATCCTCGGTGGTGTGTCCTGAATTTTCACAAATGACACACAACTGACTCGAGGATACTACGTTGACCTCCTTAAACTTACTTGCTTCCATTGCCTCTACTTTCTTAGACAATTGGAATAACCTCGCACCCATGTCATCCTCATTAGACACTTGGTACAACCCACCCCTTCCTTGAGTTTTTGCTTTGGGTTCCTCGGAATAGGTGTTCCAATTTTGGGCACCTTCCGCTAATTCATCAAAATACAATAAAGCCTCATCGGGATTCTTACTTAAGAATTGACCATTACACATGGTCTCAACAAACGTACGCATATCAGGGGTGAGAGATTCATAGAAAAAACTAACAAGGCTCCACGTTTCGTGACCATGGTGAGGGCATGCGTTTAGAAGTTCCTTGTATCTTTCCCAACACTTATAAAAAGTTTCATTTTCTTTTGGCGAAAAATTAGATATCGCCCTTCTTAAAGCATTGGTTCTATGCACGGGAAAGAATTTTTTTAGAAATTCCGCTTGAAGTTCTTGCCAAGACCGAATTGATTGTGGTCTTTGAGCATTTAGCCAAATTTTTCCTTTATCTTTTAGGGAGAAAGGAAAGAGCTTTAAACGCATGACATCCTCATTAATATTTGCCTCACGAAATGTGGAGCAGACTTCTTCAAAGTCTTTCAAGTGCAAGTATGGGTTTTCCGACTCCATACCATGAAAAGAAGGGATATGTTGAAGCATACCCGGTTTGAAAGAGAATGCTCCGGCTTGGCCAGCGGGAAGCACAATGCACGAATTCGAAGTTGCCCGAGGCGGTTGAAGGTAGTCTCTCATGGTCCTAACATGAGGAACATTGTTGGCACCTTCCCCTTCATTATCGCTCTCGTGATCCGCTGCTCTACCTTGGTTTGCCATTCTTGGAGATGTGGGAGGGCTAATTCGAATATCCACAAACAATCGCCCTTGCATGGGCTTGGACAATGATTCGAATCACTCCTTGGGAACTCTACAAAATAAAATAGAAAATAAGGGAGAAAAATAAATTAATCAAATAGAGAGAAATACTTACAGAATGGTTTTATACAAAACCCAGAATCCGCCTTTTGCCTTATCCCCGGCAACGGCGCCAAAAACTTGACGCCGCTTAAATAACGCGTTGCGATAGAGCCCAAGTGCAGGCACGTCAAGTTGTAATATAGTCTCGGAAGTCCGAGTGTCGAACCACAGGGATAAGTGAAGAGGAATGGAATGGATTACGGATTAAGTGATTTTCTGGTTTCTGTGAGTTGGTTTGTTGTAGAACAACGTAAATGTAAAACAGATGCGAAAATAAATAAGAAAGCACTAAGGTAGGTGGAGATTAGTTGCGATTTAAGAAACGGTGATCATTAGCTCATACTTAGATTAGAACACAAGGATTCTCGAGAAATGGGAATGTTGGTGTATCTCTCAATAGCAGAGGGTGCGACGCTAGGCGACTCATTCCCGAATTGAAGCTATATCAAGAGAGATACAAACGACATACCACCAAAGACGAGGTTATCAATCCTACCTCTTCGCTACGGGTGTGAAGCAAGGCAACCCATTCCCGATGAAGCTAATCCGAGATAGATATGACGAACTCATCATAAAAAGATTTAACATCAAGCAAGTGTGGTAATCTCATGATTTAAAGAATGAAAATTATAAAGTGAATCCTAACAATGAAACGGAATAAAGTTCATGGGATAAATTAGTCAACTCATCATTTATCACATATGGTAGAAAATAAAGAGTCTAAGTATCACATAAAGTGTAAGAAGCACTCAATATATCAATAAATGAATCAAAGATAAGCTAAACAAATTTAAAATCCATCTATGGAGTTTTAAGAACTATTCATAATTTCTATGAAGAGGGAAAAACTCCATGGATGGGGGAAGGGACTACAAGCTTTTTAGAACCATATAAATATGTTGTATGTTCATTAACAACCAAGCACTAAATATACAAGGCATATAAAGTCTTAATATTATGAATATACCTAGAAAGCTTGCAACAATGGAGGAAATGAAGAAGAAAAGGATTTACAACTATTTCTCAAACTTTAAACATGGATTGAGCCATAAATCACCGAATATTATATCGCGGTTCACCTCCGTAACCTTAGTAAAAGACTACTCCATAATACTCGAAACAAGAATTATAGAAGAAGCATTCATTTCTTAAAATCAAAGTAAACTTACAAGAAGAAGAAGAAATTACAAGGTTTTAGCTCCCCCTTCTCTCTAGAACTTGTACAAAAACTTAGATCCCCTAGCCTAGAAGCTAAGAAAAATAACATATACTAAAATATTGCAAAATATCTAACTAAATATCTAAAATAGCTTGAACCACTAAAATAGCCCATTTTGGGTGTGAAATGGCCAAGTTGCAAGGGCCATGATCGATCATGGTTATGCCCATGATCGATCATGGAAGTGCTCTGCCAGAAAATCTTGCAACCATGATCGATCATGGCTTTGCCCATGATCGATCATGGGTCTGGAACTTGTTCACTCAGCACTTTGCAAGCCTCCGAGCTTACTCTTGATCACTTCATGCAATGCCATTGTACTCCAATCCTACAAACACATGGAATACTACAAAATACACACCAACTTGGGCCATGTTAGATACAAAACTCGCTAAGACACTAATCTCAAGATAAGCGGATAATTAGGCAGAATTAAAGCAACAAACGCGTCATGCGTCTCTGGGAAAGAGCTTATGCATGACAATATTATGCGTTTATCAAAACATAAATGCATTTTTTCTTAATATACTAATCAATTATGATCCCTAAAATTATGTATGTCATCATTCCTCCCTAAAATTAAGTATGTCACAAATCTTTCCTAAAATTCACTCAAAGGGTATTCCGGTCATTAGACCACAAATGTGCTGCCAGATTAAAACCACATTACAAGTATTTTGGGTCAAAAAGTCAAACTAGGGAGATGTCACTAATTTCCTATCTTAGGTAATCCTTAATAATATATAGTTTAAATTATGGGGGATAAATCCTAGCTTTCTATAAATTTTAAGCAGCGTCAAGTGAACAATGCGACCAATTTGGCCCGCTCAAAGTCAGCTAAACTAGCCCATTTGCCAAACCTAACGAGGTATATCATGATATAGTTTTTCAATTTTTACATTTAATCATATTTGGCACAAAAAATAAAAAAATATTGTCCAATTAATGTTTTTCTAGGAGAAATGAAAACTCAACATTTCTGGGCAATAACCCTCCAACAATAACCCATATAATCTAAAATTAAATTTAGTGCTACATATGGTTATGTGTAATATATGAACAATCAAAGGACGATGTTTTTCACTTTACTAGCTTAAGGGGACAAAAGGTAATACATACTATTTACTTAGCCCAGCGCAAGTAGTTTTTATTTTCTTATTTTTGCGGACAATATTCTACTAAACATGTCAAAACTTCTCCTAGTAACTTCCCGCATTATTCATACAAAGATGTGCGTGTTGAATATTATATTATTATTCCACGTACAAGAATAAAACAAATTCAGTTGCTTGTCAAACCAATTTGTTTTCACCGTTATTGCGTAAAACTAGATTAGTATTGATTCAATAAAATACGTGCTCTACCTATCTTTTCAATTGATAGTTTTATTTTTTGAATTTCGCCACAAAAAGCATAAAATGCAATTATTTTATAATATAATTATATTATGTTTAGTGACAATTTTCTTTTACTCTCGCATATTTTGCCACAATTATATCTTTTACTGTGACAATTAATATTAATATCAAATCATTGACTATACATAACATATAATGCTTATTATTTATACTTCAGTCGAAACATATTCATATTATTATTATTATTTAATAATTTCGGAGCGTTGAATTTTTATGACATTAAAAAAATATTGTTTAATTCTGATACAATATTAATAAATTTCAAATCTTTGTAGGAAAAGTCGCCCTAGCTAACCCCCTAGATGGTATCACTGGTCTCAATGACAAAGAATTCTCACTAAAAACTTATAAATTCCATACTCGAATTCTCGCTTAAACTTATAAATTGATATTTAATTAAGAAACAAAGGGCCCAACCCAATAGAGATGGTCCAGATAAACCCAAAACCGAACCGACTCCGTTGGTCAATCTCTGTCCTTTAATTGATGACTTGTCAAACATGCTTACATTATTATATAATTATAATTATTGACACGAATTAATCAGCTACACAAGAAAGAAGATATTAAAAAAAAAAAAAAGGGTGTAGATAGACCAAGAGAAGAAATATAACACCCTCAGGTGCTGAGGATCTGGATTTTTTTTTTGGGAGAGAAAACTAAGGGATTTAACTAATTGTTCCCAGATTTCCCTTTCGTTGTATTAAAGAGAAAATGAGTGGTGCTATATTGGAAACAGAGGCGCAGCAAAAACAATAATTTGGAAGAACAAGTATCAAGTAGTGATGGAGATGAACAAATAACTGATGTTGATGAAAAAGTACAAAGCCCACTAAAAATTCCATTGCGTCTCCTGACATCTCTGGTATTGTAAATACCCGTCTCGATGCACAATAAAATTACAGTTAAAATAAAATTTAAGTGGCACATGAAATAATCTCCACAGGTGTTGGAACAGGCCAAACTTTCCCTTGAGATTGAAGAAGATAAAATCTCTTTCAAACTCCTCCCTCATCATTTGAAGGTGTTTGGGCCGAATGGAGAGGCGGGTGCCAACCATTGGAGCATTAACTAATAAATGATCCAATTTCTTGAGTACAAAGGGTGGGAAAGACGTCGTGACAAGGACTTCGTATCCGGCATTGTCAGAGAGAGTCATCTTAAGGCCATGTACTTCAATGGCCGAGTGTTTACTTGGGTTGGTAAATGTACCAACCAAGGAAATATTTACATTTAACATTTTCTCGGTGTCCAATGTTACCGAGAAATATTCAACACTGGTTAAGTTATATTGGGGAAATGATGGGTCATACTTGACCGAAGTAAATATGATGAAAGCGGAGAAAATGATGAGTAAAGGAAAGAAAATGAGTGAGAATATACCGCAACATATCCAACCCTTGCTAGTTCTCTCCGGTAATGTGTAATTTGCCATAGAAAAATCAAGGGATGAGAGGAGATGGGAGGGGTTAAATGCGGATTTAAAGAGCAAATTTATCGAAAACGGAGATCAGATTCAAAAATCCTGTATTATTGGTGTCTACTAAAAAGCATGTGAGATAATTTTGTCAAGGGACAATTTTAAAAATATACAAAGAGAGAAGGAATTCGATGAGAGGTTAGCACTTGAGATTCATGCATTTAAATAGAAATCCACCACCGAGAGATCTGCACTTTTCCATTTCTTAACAATTAAGAATGGAGTTCAAAAATACTTTATAAATTAATTGGCCTTCCACTTCAAATATTATGTTTCCATAAATTTCATTCATGCGAATTCCAACTCTTTAGATAACTCATTTCGTTATTTGCTATGCTTTAGTGCTGGGTGAGCAAAAAGGATAAAATAAATAAAAAAATGTACAAGCAAGGAAACTAGGATTAATTTATCACTATGTTGTTTATAGTATTAATTTCTTTTTAAAGAATGCTACTGCTTTTTATTTGAGTGGTAGTATTTAGTGTAGTCCAGAACGCCAGTACATGCAAGTGTTAAATTCATTTATGCATGGGTTTTGTGTAAAATTTTACGCATTTGATAACGAAAACAACAAAGGAACAAATACAGTTTATTTGTGCCAATTAGATCGGATCTCCTGACGTAGAGTTGCTATTTAGGTCGGATATTCAACCCTTCGCCATGGAAATGGCAGTAAAGATGGAAGCAGCTAGAGAGGGAGAGAAGGGAAAAAGTTGTGTATTCATGCATTTAAATAGAAAACCACCAACGAGAGATCTGCACTTTTCCATTTCTTAGGTGTGAAGAATGGAGTTCAAAAATACTTTATAAATTAATCGGCCTTCCACTTCAAATACTATGTTTCCATAAATTTCATTCATGCGAATTCCAACTCTTTAGATAACTAACTAATTTTGTTATTTGCTATATGCTTTACTGCTGGGTGAGCAAAAAGGATAAAATAAATAAGTAAATGTACAAGCAAGGAAACTAGGATTAATATATCACAATGTTGTTTTATAGTATTAATTTATTTTTAAAGAATGCTACTGCTTTTTATTTGAGTGGTAGTATTTAGTGTAGTCCAGAACGCCAGTACATGCATGTGTTAAATTCATTTATGCATGGCTTTTGTGTAAAATTTTACACATTTGATAACGAAAACAACAAAGAAACAAATACAGTTTATTTGTGCCAATTAGATCGGATCTCCTGACGTAGAGTTGCTATTTAGGTCGGATATTCAACCCTTGGCCATGGAAATGGCAGTAAAGATGGAAGCAGCTAGAGAGGGAGAGAAGGGAAAAAGTTGTGTATTCATGCATTAAAATAGAAAACCACCAGCGAGAGATCTGCTCTTTTCCATTTCTTAGGTATGAAGAATGGAGTTCAAAAATACTTTATAAATTAATCGGCCTTCCACTTCAAATATTATGTTTCCATAAATTTCATTCATGCGAATTCCAACTCTTTAGATAACTAACTAATTTTGTTATTTGCTATATGCTTTAGTGCTGGGTGAGCAAAAAGGATAAAATAAATAAATAAATGTACAAGCAAGGAAACTAGGATTAATTTATCACTATGTTGTTTATAGTATTAATTTCTTTTTAAAGAATGCTACTGCTTTTTATTTGAGTGGTAGTATTTAGTGTAGTCCGGCCAGAACGCCAGGCATGTGTTAAATTCATTTATGCATGGGTTTTTGTGTAGAATTTTACACATTTGATAACGAAAACAACAAAGAAACAAATACAGTTTATTTGTGCCAATTAGATCGGATATCCTGACGTAGAGTTACTATTTAGGTCGGATATTCAACCCTTGGCCATGGAAATGGCAGTAAAGATGGAAGCAGCTAGAGAGGGAGAGAAGGGAAAAAGTTGTGTATTCATGCATTAAAATAGAAAACCACCAGCGAGAGATCTGCTCTTTTCCATTTCTTAGGTATGAAGAATGGAGTTCAAAAATACTTTATAAATTAATCGGCCTTCCACTTCAAATATTATGTTTCCATAAATTTCATTCATGCGAATTCCAACTCTTTAGATAACTAACTAATTTTGTTATTTGCTATATGCTTTAGTGCTGGGTGAGCAAAAAGGATAAAATAAATAAATAAATGTACAAGCAAGGAAACTAGGATTAATTTATCACTATGTTGTTTATAGTATTAATTTCTTTTTAAAGAATGCTACTGCTTTTTATTTGAGTGGTAGTATTTAGTGTAGTCCGGCCAGAACGCCAGGCATGTGTTAAATTCATTTATGCATGGGTTTTGTGTAGAATTTTACACATTTGATAACGAAAACAACAAAGAAACAAATACAGTTTATTTGTGCCAATTAGATCGGATATCCTGACGTAGAGTTACTATTTAGGTCGGATATTCAACCCTTGGCCATGGAAATGGCAGTAAAGATGGAAGCAGCTAGAGAGGGAGAGAAGGGAAAAAGTTGTGTATTCATGCATTAAAATAGAAAACCACCAGCGAGAGATCTGCTCTTTTCCATTTCTTAGGTATGAAGAATGGAGTTCAAAAATACTTTATAAATTAATCGGCCTTCCACTTCAAATATTATGTTTCCATAAATTTCATTCATGCGAATTCCAACTCTTTAGATAACTAACTAATTTTGTTATTTGCTATATGCTTTAGTGCTGGGTGAGCAAAAAGGATAAAATAAATAAATAAATGTACAAGCAAGGAAACTAGGATTAATTTATCACTATGTTGTTTATAGTATTAATTTCTTTTTAAAGAATGCTACTGCTTTTTATTTGAGTGGTAGTATTTAGTGTAGTCCGGCCAGAACGCCAGGCATGTGTTAAATTCATTTATGCATGGGTTTTGTGTAGAATTTTACACATTTGATAACGAAAACAACAAAGAAACAAATACAGTTTATTTGTGCCAATTAGATCGGATATCCTGACGTAGAGTTACTATTTAGGTCGGATATTCAACCCTTGGCCATGGAAATGGCAGTAAAGATGGAAGCAGCTAGAGAGGGAGAGAAGGGAAAAAGTTGTGTATTCATGCATTTAAATAGAAAACCGCCACCGAGAGATCTGTTTCCATTTCTTAGGAATTAAGAATGGAGTTCAAAAATACTTTATAAATTAATCGGCCTTCCACTTCAAATATTATGTTTCCATAAATTTCATTCATGCGAATTCCAACTCTTTAGATAACTCATTTTGTTATTTGCTATGCTTTAGTGCTGGGTGAGCAAAAAGGATAAAATAAATAAATAAATGTACAAGCAAGGAAACTAGGATTAATTTATCACTATGTTGTTTATAGTATTAATTTCTTTTTAAAGAATGCTACTGCTTTTTATTTGAGTGGTAGTATTTAGTGTAGTCCGGCCAGAACGCCAGGCATGTGTTAAATTCATTTATGCATGGGTTTTGTGTAAAATTTTACACATTTGATAACGAAAACAACAAAGAAACAAATACAGTTTATTTGTGCCAATTAGATCGGATCTCCTGACGTAGAGTTGCCATTTATGTCGGATATTCAACCCTTGGCCATGGAAATGGCAGTAAAGATGGAAGCAGCCAGAGAGGGAGAGAAGGGAAAAAGTTGTGTTAAAAAAGATAGTAAAAGCACTCTCAACCCCCCCCCCCCCCCCCCCCCTACCCACAACCCCGAGCACTTGACATTCATGCATTTCAATAGCCAACCACCACCGAGACATCTTCTCTGTGCCATTTCTGAAGTATTAAGAATGGAATTCAAAAATATTTTATAAATTAATCGGCCTTCGACTTCAAATATTCTGTTTCCATAAATTTCATTCATGCGAATTCCAACTCTTTGCATGACTCATTTCGTTATTTGCTATGCTTTAGTCCTGGGTGAGCAAAAAGGATAAAATAAATAAATAAATGTACAAGCAAGGTAACTATATGATTAATTTAACACTATGTTGTTTTTAGTATTAATTTCTTTTTAAAGAATGCTACTGCTTTTTATTTTAGTGGTTGTATTTAGTGTAGTCCAGAACCCCAGTACATGCATGTGCTAAATTCATTTATGCATGGGTTTTGTGTAAAATTTTATGCATTTGATAACGAAAACAACAAAGAAACAATTACAGTTTATTTGTGCCAATTAGATCGGATCTCTTGACGTAGAGTTACTATTTAGGTCGGATATATTGCATCAAACCAACCTCCAACCCCCCCCCCCCCCCCCCCCCCCCCCCCCCGGACTGTAACAAAAAATAGTAAAAGTTTTCAAAAGTTGTGTAAAAAAATAGATTTGATGAATATCCAAAAGGGACCTTTTCAAAGAAGTTTACATATTGCAATGAGTCATGAATGGGATTTATTAAGTTATTGTATTTCAATAATAACTCTAGACTGCATAAATATTTTTTATATTTGCAAAATTGACATTTTCAAATTGTTAATTGTGTACAAGATAGAAGGTGGAGTATATATATGGCTAACTCATCTTTATTGATAAATAATCGTCAAATTGATATATATATTTTTTTTCTAAATATCATATAATTAGTTAATAAAATTTCAATCCATGGAATTAAGATTTTATTGTTATATTAATTATAACAAATTAAAAGTAACTATGTAATGATGACCTTTGAAACTTTAAGGTTCACATTTTTTTTTATACGTTCCTAATTAATTTATTTTTTTCAAATGCAATTATTTCAGCATAAAAGAGGCAATGAAATCACAAAGACAAGAAATAAAATGCAGGTGCCAGGACTAAGTAATAAGCATGAGCAAACATTTTGAAACTATAATAGTATAATGTCAAATAGAGTAGTACAATTTATTTTTTCTAGTAACACATTTATTATAAATAATGTTAGCTAGATAATTACATACATCGCACAAGCTACGTAAAGCCGTAAAAGTGGTTTAAGTATTTTTTCCATCTCGATCTACGCAGCCGAAGCCGTCACCCTTTACCTTTCATATTTCCTCTTTCATGAAGTTGTCACCTATAACTATCATATTACCTCTTTCATTAAATAAATGCATGCCAACTAATGATATCTTCTTTAAAACTAAATGGAAAAAAGACGATATGAAACCAACTAGAAAAAAATTCCCATACAAGACTATAATTAATTTTTTAATAGAAGATATATTTCTAACCAAAATATCAAATAATGTAGATAGTATTATAATTCATTCACACTTTTATGATTATCGATCTATTAACGTGGTAATCAACTTTTCCTCTTCTTTGATTTTCTCTTTTTCCTAGATAGAGAAAAAGATGATTCCTCTCTCTGCTTCAACACCAGTTGCCAGCATGCCTTGCTTGTTCAACCTCTATAATCATATATATCTTTTTTTGTTCACGTAATTGTCACAGCCAGCTCTATTATAACCCAAATCAGAGAGAGGATCCACATTTCACTTTAAGGCTACTATATGATGAGGATTGTACTTAACTAATAAGTAACCCACTATATATATAGCCTATTATTCTATAAATTCAATTTCCTTGAAAAGCAGGAAGTTATCTTAGAAGGGAAATTAACAATAACTCTTTCAACATTTCCAAAGTCACCACTATACTTGGTAAATATGGAGCAGATGCTTTCCTATTAAAGAATGTCCAATGACATGCGCAAACACTTTTTTTTTTCATTCGAGGGTTCATCTCCATGTGGTGTTTGGATAAGTTTTTACGCATTTCAATTAATTTCCGTTTGCAGTTGATGTCTACCGCTAGGCACAACAAATTTGTCATTGCTAGAGTTTGACCTGGGAAAGCTCCCAGTTGAACCCAGCAGGAACCCAAAGTGGACGAGCCACTGGTCCTTACTCTTGGCTATTATTTGTTTTTTTAGGGGTTGTGCTTTAATTCTTTTCACATCACTCTCTCGCTATGCTTATATGTACTCTAATACTCATCACCTCTTTAATCGCATGTGCAATATGCCCGTTATATGTGAAAATATAAAGCTAGCAATGTTACACTTACTGGTTTTATTTACTGGATATTCAATACCGGATAGATTGGTGGGTTGTACATGAATATAGATATCTGGTAAATGAAAATGGTAAGACTATTATTTCCCCTCTATATACATACCTCAAAAGATTTTGTAATCATTTAGTTATATATATAACACAGCCTATGAATCTACTTGAGTCATCAACTAAACAGTGCAGGATCCCATTGATTATTCCCCCTCTTCTCACAAAAAAATAAAAAATAAAAAAATAAAGAAAGAAAGAAAAGAGGAATAATATTTTTCCGTCCCAAATTAAATATTTCTATCTCACTAGGCAATTTTTTTATCAGTATATTAATTTCAATCTAAATAATGATAAAAGTAAAATTTTTTTTGGTTATCTTAGAGATTTGGAACTTTGATTCTCCGAAATTCGACAACTAATTACAATCGTTTCAAAAATTTAGTCATGACTATTAGGCTCCGTTTGATAACAACATGAAAAATGAAAAGAAAAATAACTAATTTAAATGAGAAGATGGAAAATAAATTGAGGTATGTGGTGAGATTAACTCTTACTTCTTGCTTTTTTCCATGACAAAATTTTCTTTGGGTGACGGTGGAGAAAATTTTTTCACAAAATATTAAAGGAGGATGGAGGACATATACTCACAAAAATGAGTATGAGATGGAGAATATCTCACCATATGCCTCAACTTATTTTCCAACTTCTCACTTAAATTAGTTGTTTTTATTTTCATTTTCCATATTGCTATCAAACGGAGCCTTAATTATTCTAAAGTTGTCTTTGCTGTGAATGGCAGTGATATAGTAATCAGCGTCGGATACATTGTATAATCTCATTTCAAAACGTAAAATGGCAAGAAATAAGTCATTAAAAAAGTTGTGTAATTCGTACTAGTCAGATCGTCATCAAATATAGTGCACTATTAACAACAGACTGAATCTAATAAAAATATATATTAGTATAGAGACTTAATTGTCTCCATTTATGTTGTTTAAATATGAACTATAGAATTAAAATAAGAAGTTATTTGTGATGGTTAAACATAAAACCGCGATAAATAATCTCATTTGCCGTGGCTTAGTGTGCTACAAAAAAATATATATTATTAAGCAACAATACAATTATTTTAAATAATCTCTACTATATATAAAAGTACGAATAATTTATGTTTTTTTTTTCCTTTTTGTGAAGACAAGTATGCCTCTTAATAATAAACAAAAGATTTTAAGATTTACATTAACTTTATTTGGTTAAAATAATTAAACAAAATTTTTAAGATTTACTTTAAATAAAACCATACAATAGCATCTCCAACCGTAGTGTATAATTTTGATTTGTGTAAAATTTATACGTTTTGTAAAAAAAAAGGTCTCCAACAATCTTTTAATAAACTTTGACTTGTGTAAAAAAGTTGTGTAAAATACAAACCCAATTTACACAACCACGTCAGATAATCTCGCGTCTATTTTCCCTCATCCCGTAAATAGAAATAAATGAATTTGAAAAGTAAGGCAATAAATATAGGATAAGTTCTACTTGTGTGTATCTAATTGGTAGTTTAATATTTCTACAAAACTTTAAAACAGACTGTTGGAGTACAAAACGAATTTTTTATTATTTTTATGTAAATCCTACTTTGACACGTATGATTTACACAAAATTTATACAAGACGATTGGAGATGCTCTAAGTGTATAACTACATATACTTTTATATCAATATTAGTATTTTAAATAAATTTAAACTCTACTCTATTGAGTTAAAATAACTATATAAGTTAGAGTTTGTGTTGAATTAGGAGTTTTCCAAAACTCACCGCAAAAGCATGTATATTTAGGAAACCATATTAAAATTACAAACACTTTATTTGGCAAAAATAATTAAACAAAAATTTTAAGATTTACATTAAATAAAACAATATAAATGTTTAACTCTATATTTTTATATGAGTATAAGTATTTTAAATAAATTTAAACTCTATTTTATTTGGTTAAAATAATTGTACAAGTTACAGTTTGTGTTGAATTAGCTGTTTTCCAAAACTCACCACAAAAGTATGTATATTTAGTAGACCGTATTAAAATTACAAATATATTTGATATCAACTTATACATCATCAAGCTATACAATCTATTATTTATATGAGTTTTATGTTTTGGTACTGTATATAATAATATATCCGCATACGTTTAATAAAATTAAATATCTATCAATTTTAAGAATGTGTTAAAAATATATTACGCTTTTATATATCTGATCAATTTTTATCATGTATTTATAAATAGTTGATTGATTTTATGATTTTTTTATAATTATTAATTAAATTTTATACTTAATATTATATTTTTGCTCATTTGTGATTATTTTTATTTCATACTAATTATTAATTTTTTTAGTATATACATATTAATTAATTAACTTAATTAATTACCTTTATTAAATAGTAAAACAAAAAATTATTATTAAAAAAAGGAAAAAAAAAGGAATTAACTTATTTGAGAGATCCCAAATTCGTTTCTTCCTCCAAAACTTTGCACTCTCAAACCCGCTTTTCTCTCCCGCTCAGAACCCTTCCTCATCTCCATCACTAATCACCATAATCATCTCGTTTCAATCGTAACCACCATCACCACAATCACCTCTTCTCCAACTCGAAACCCTAGTTTGCTCCACGTTGTTCACCACCGCCATTGCTCACCACCATCACCATTGCCGTGGCTCACGACCATCATCGCCGTCGATGAGGCTCTACCTCCAAAACCCTAACCCTAACCGGAGAAACCCACTTCCAAGTAAGGCCCCATTCTCTTTGTCTCTCTCTCTATATATATATCCACATATGCATTCCTAAAATGCACATTTTATTTGGTTAAATTATAACTATTCTTTAAAGATTAATCGATCACATCTTGAATTCAAAAGTATACTTTACTTATTGGTTATCTAGTTATCTCATGTCTGTAAATTCTTATATTGAATTGTTTTGTTTAGATTTATTCAAGATACACATGTATAAAATAGTTGGGGCTATCATTTTGAATGGAATAAATAAGTTTTTGATCTTCTTCAGCTATGGTTTCTTAAAGGTTGAGGGTGATTAACTGGTAGTGGCATGCACGTTAGACTTATTTTGCCTAAGAAATTATTTTGTTATATATTTGTGAACTTGATAACCAAGTATTTGATTTGTATAGTTGAAGGAATTTATTTCATTTTAGCTCAAAATAAACCATAACTATAAAATTTAAAGTTTTAACCTAAATTTTCCTTCTTTTTTCTAAAAATAAATAAATTTGTATTTGATTATGTTGATTTTGTTTGGATGGTATTCTAATTTCAAAGTTTCAACAGTAAGATGCTGCTTCTTTTCCTCTGTCATGAGTGCTGGTTTTTGGGCCTGTTGGAATGGCCCAACAGGGACACCCTGTGAACACCCCAATCCACACTGGTTTTCTTAAAACAAGCATCTCGCATTAAGTATCGAGTCATCATACATATAGAAGACCGTTAGGAAAAGACTCCATTTCCGGGCAGCGCCCCGTTAGAAAATTAGGTTTTTTCCGAGTGTTCCCGTGCATTTTTGTGAGCCAACCGCAGCCCCCAGCCGTACGGCTACCTACCAGCCGTACGGTTGGCACCCTAGCCGCACGCCCCAGTCGCACGACCCAGCCGCACGCCTCAACCGCACGCCACAGCCGCATGCCCTGTGGCTACCCCCAACCGCACGCTCCCAGCCGCACGCCCTGCGGCTACCCCCTGTGGTTGGCCTCTTTTGGAGCGTTTTTGGCGGAATTTGTGCTATAAATAGGACCCTTGGGATCCCATTTGAAGGCATCAACACTCAATAGTGTTTTTAGTAAGTAGGAACTCTGTCAAAATTATTAGAGAGTCATTTTAGAGAAATTCTGAGAGAAAGTTTTCGAGAGAGAATTTCTGAGAGAGAATTTTTAGAAAGAGAAAATCTTGAGAGAGAAAGTTCTAGAGAGAGAAGGAAGCAAGCAAGGCAACAAGGCAATGCTCTCATTTCTTCGGCAAGCACATCAGGTACGTCTATCTACAACCTTTCTGAATTTCAATATCGCATTTAAGTATTCATTTTTAATATAGAAAATTAGATAATTTGCAAAGAAGTTCATTGTTTTCAAAATAAATCCTTTCTAAATTTTATAAGAAATCTAAAATCCGCTTTGACACGTTTTCAAAACAAAACAAAAATACAAAAACAGTTTCCTAACAAGTGGAACTACGAGACTCTGATTTCATTCTACGAATGAATACGTAGGCGCTCGCAAAGCTCGAGTCTGGTTTTAAAATATTGTTTTAATCTAAATTCATCCAGAAAGGACTATTGTACAAACTATTGAAACTACTTGCAAGATATCTAAAATAGGAATTAAATACATGATCCATTAAGAGACTGAAAGGGCGAATTGGGTGCCTAACACCTTCCCAATTCGTAACGTAGTTCCCGAACCCTAGCAAAGTATTTTAAATGAATCTCTGGTTTTAAACGTATGAACGATAATTCATCTTCATATTGTCTTTCATACGATCTTTTGTTTGTTTTCTCGTAAAACAAACTGGCGACTCTACAAAACACACGTTTTCCTTTAAAAACTATTGAAAAGCGAGAACGGAGGATTCTCTCTCTCTCTCTCGGGGGCCGGGGGGTCCGGATTCCCACAGTGGCGACTCTGCTGGGGATGTCGAGAACTAAGCTCTTATATAATGGATCATTTATTTAATTACTATTATTTATTAGATATAGGATTGCAAGCCTTAGTTCTAGGATAACATAAAAGCGATCTAGGTGGATACCCTGATGCCTTTATTTGCTAATTATGTGAGGAAAATCGTTTTCGTAAGTAAAATTATGTAAAATACTGTAACAAATCCTAAAGCATTTATCAATAATTAACCGCTAGATTGTTATTTTGCACACACTCACGTCTTCTCATGCATTTTCGCGAGTGTGAATTTTACCCTATCAACCTTGGAACCAGAGTCATGACTAGGCCGTGGACTTGCGGGTCTACACTAGCCAAAAGCGCCTGGGACCACTCTCCTTGGCCGAGTACTTACCAAGGTATATCGAGTGACGAGAACACTCACGTACCCAGAATGTATATCAAAAGGTCCTTACACGTACCTGCGCTCTTGAGGTATATCGTAAGACCTGCCAAATAGGAGGGAGCCTTAAACCTTACCCTATACAACCACGCTTGCATATAGGGGAGTCAGCTTAGAACACAAAATTTTCTGTGTCGTTTGAATGACCGACAGTCGTGAGAATCCAAACCAGCTGAGGCCCTGTCATTTATACTATAACGGTCCCGACAGGTACTGCCAGAGGCTGTCCGACCTTCGCCGTAAAAATTCACGAGGACTGAATCTTCGTAATTTTCCTGATGCTGATTCCATGAATAAAGCAACTCATGAAGAGAGAACCTCCCGTGATTTTCAAATGATTTTTCTGAAAGCTCTTTTTTGAAATAGTTTTTCAAAAACTATAGATGATTAGGGAACCCATGTAATTCTTTTCCTACCCTATCTCTATACGAGGCTCTCAAGTTGTTGCCGTCGGTCTGTTTTTGATCTCACATAAAGAAAATCTTTTGTGTGTTTATCTTTTGTCCCGATCGACGTATTTCTGGATAAAGTCCGGCAAGTTCTAAATGATATATTGTTGTCTTGTTTCCGGGGGGAATGTGCGCTATCGAATTTGTCCTTTTTTCCCGCATCAGACATTCACACTGGCCTCTGCGTGGGCCGGAAGAGATAGCACCGGTAGACTCATCAGACCAGACTCAGCTGACAATATGGATCAGAATACTCCGAATCGAAGTGGGAACAACCAATACAACAATGCAGCGGATCCGCCGCCCGGTCCGTTTTACCTAAACCCGGGAATGCCACAAAACAATACCGCTGGGGGTCAGTCACTGCATCACACCCCATCTCTCAATGCCGACCCAAACTTGCCTAGTACAAGCGGAAACATGAACGCTCCGTTGCCAAACCCGGAGGACATGTATCGGATGTTAATGAACCTAAACCAAAGCATGGCCATGCTGCTAAGTGATAATCAAAACACTCGTGCCAAGTTGGACGAGTTGGCTAAAGGCCGCCTGGCAGAACCACCGAGGGAAACTCCGATTATTCCCCCACCACCACCGCCACTCTCAGTTCATACAGAAGCACCACTGCCGTTCGAACAGTTGAACCAACCCAAACACATGCATGATCCAGTTGGCAATTGGTTACACCAAGATCTTACCAATCAAGCCCCTCCACAAATGCAACCGGTCCACGAACCTTATCACGATCCATATTATGAACCAATAAGGAGGCCCATGAGTATCCAAGGGGAGGGCCCTTCACCAGTGGAAGGTTACCGGGAGGACAAAGACTTATCTGAACTCAAGGAACAACTGAAAGCCCTTACCCAGAAGGTCGCCGAAAGTTCAAATGATTTGACCCAGTTACAGAGTTACAATTTATACCCCGAGGCTCATTATCCAGTGGGATTTAAGATGCCGTCGATTCCAAAGTTTACAGGAACAACACCGCCGGAACTCCACCTGAAATCATATGTCCGCTATATGAGAATCTATGATGTTAGGGAAGCTGAATTGGCTAATTCTTTTCATCTTACGCTAGCTGGACCAGCCCAGAGTTGGTTTTTGAACCTCGAAAAACATCGGGTTAGATCGTGGCCAGCCATCGTCCAAGAGTTTGTGGCACAGTACAAAACCAATGAAGTGCTTAAAGTCACAAGAAAACATTTGGAGATGGCTAAACAAAAAGAGAATGAAAGCATTAGCGAATTCGTTACGAGGTGGAGAGAATTGGCTGCCCAAATGGTGGAGTGCCTAGATGAAGAAGAACAGTTGGGAATGATAGTGAAAAATTTGAAACCCGAAATTGGGGCTCAAATGGGACATCAGTTCTTTAGCAGGTTCAAGGCTCTGCTCCACGTGGGTAACAAAATCGAGGAGGACCTGGCCAAACAGGCCGAAATCAAGAAGTCTGCCTCTCAATACAAAAAGACTTCTACATCCGCCGTCAATCAAGTAACGTCCTATGGGTCCTATGGTAGAGGATACTCCAACAACCCTTATAGTCAAAGCTCTGTGAAAAACATTGGGGATTATCCTACACAGGGGTATCGCAACAACAATAATAATAATCCCCGGGCATTTGATCAGAACCGCTCACGGGATCGACATTTTTCACAATTACCAGGGCCGTTGGGAAAAGTTTTTGAGCAACTGAAAGAAGCTGGGATTATGTATCCCATGAATCCGAGACCTCTACCGCAACACATACCGCCTCATTGGAACATGAATGAGCGGTGCGAATATCACCAAGGGTTTGGGCACACTACTGATAGTTGTATGGCTCTACGGCATGCTATCCAAAACCTGATCAATAGCAAGAGAATCCCAGATCCGTCAGCCCCAAATGTTGCCAAAAATCCACTTCCTAATCACCGAATCAACGCTATCGAGGAGGATTTAGAATTACCAGATCCTGTATTCCTGATTAAACCTGCTGTGAATACAGACAATGTTGAAGTGTTAAAATTTGGCTGTTTAAAGCCTTCACTCATAGTCACCGAATGCCTTCCCCCAAAGTCCCAGAAAATCGTCAAAGATACCGAAGATGAAACCTCATTAGGACTTTGTGTTGATGAAACTCGAACCACGCGGTCACAAGAGCTATTTAGCCCAAAGGTTAGGGGCTAGATGGAACAAATGAAGTTAAACCCGGTCTTGGGCTTGGCAAACAGAATCAAGGGATCGCCCACTTTCCACTGCTTGGGGGCAATCCGAGGCGACAAGGGCTCGGATATAACCGAGAAAAGGCAGTAAAAAGAGACATCCATCGAAGTCTACATTCTTCACAAATAAACATGATCGCTTTTGATTGGAGCAAAGTTTCGCAAGTTGAGGACAAGTCACCTCTGACTCCCGTTGAGGTAACTGAAAAAGCAAATGATCCAGTCGCGACGTGGGTCCAACAGTTGACCCGTTCTGGGAGAGTTTATCAGCCGCCGGGTGCCAAACAATCTACTGATGACACTATTCCTAAAGAACCGACAAAAGATCCGGAAGAAGGGCGTGTTGTTGAACAGTTGAAGAAAACACAAGCCCAAATCTCAATTTGGGGACTCTTAGTAGCGTCCAAGCCACATCGGATGGCCCTAATGAAAATGTTAGACGAATCGGTTGTCCCCCTGGAATCCACCCCGAATGAGTTAACCGCAATGATTGCTTCAATGGGGGTCCAAAAGCAAGTACTTGGGTTTTTCGATGAAGATCTGTCACCGCTTGGTCGGGACCATAATCAAGCCCTACACATCACCGTCGTGGCCTATGGGATGTCTATACCTTACGTTCTTGTGGATAACGGTTCTACGATTAATGTGTGCCCTCTGAAAACTACTGTTCGTTTGGGTATTGACTTAACTACATTGGAAGAATCGCCAGTCACGGTTAGGGCATACGACAATACCAAGAGAGAAGTACTGGGTTCCGTCATGCTGAGTATGCAAATAGGGCCGACCACGTTTACCACTGAGTTCCAAGTCATTGACATTCCATCAAGCTTCAACTTGTTATTGGGACGAGTTTGGCTACATGAGGTCGGGGCACTCCCTTCTTCACTTCATCAAAAAATGAAAATACCTTTCAACGGCGACATCATTATCGTTAAAGGAGATCCTGAAAGGACAATAATGCCAAAAAATTCGCCTGTATTGGGAATCGGAAGCCAAGATGTCCAACTCGGGGGATTTTCGTATGAGCCGAAAGTACAAACTCTTACCACCCAAACTGTGAATTATCTACCCCCCGATGACATGGCTACCATGAAGGCGCAAGTGGTAGAGATGATGAGGAAAATAAAATTCTTACCGGAAATTGGCTTGGGAAAATACAAAGCTGGCATTGCGCAAATGATTGAACCATACCAACAACCGAGTCCTCTTATTGGATTGGGATATACGAGGAATGATGACCACATAAAAAGTGTTGTATTCACTCACAGATCGTTAAATGGGTGGTTCGTGAAAGAGGGTGAAGACTTCCCTTACTGCGGATTTCAAGAGCCATGGGTAAATGAAGAGGGAAAGCGCCAGCCAGGATTAGAAATCTTTTTCGAAGAAGACTTGTATGTGAGCGAAGGTTTCACTCATACCTTCTCATCAAAGCTGAAAATAACCAAGCCACCTGCTGAGCCACTGGAAGAAGAAGAGATATTGGGCAACATGTTTGAGGTTATGGCAATTGAGGAAGAAGACTATCTCGATGACCCTGTACATCTCATACGGCCTGTTGAAGAGGAAAAGAAGAAAAAGAGAGAGAAGAATGTTGATAGAAATGTACAAAATTTAGAATGTATGCTATATATGCCAAATGATGTTTCTATCAATAAAATTGACAATCTTTTCCTTTACTTTGATTCTTGTGATGTTGAAGTTATGAATGAAAATTTGAATGACGAACAAAGAATACAACATATTGAAGGGGACACGGTCACAATAAATTTGGGAACAACTGATGATGAAAAAGAGATAAAAATTGGGGCCGAATTAAGTCATGATGAAAAAACAGACTTAGAAAATTTGTTGAAAGAGTTTGTTAATGTTTTCGCTTGGTCATACGCTGATATGCCGGGTTTAGACGCTAACATTGTGATGCATGAAATTCACACTAAACCTGAATGTAAACCTGTCAAGCAAAAGTTAAGAAAACTAGTACCCGAGTGGTCGCTCAAGGTAAAGGAAGAAATCACAAAACAATTGGATGTCGGATTCATACGGGTTGTTGAATACCTTACTTGGTTGGCCAACATAGTGCCAGTGCCAAAAGCCAATGGCAAAGTACGGGTTTGTGTTGATTATCGCAATTTAAATGCTGCATGTCCTAAAGATGATTTTCCACTGCCAAACATTGATCTCATTGTCGACAACACCGCAAATCATGCTTTAAAATCATTCGTCGATGGGTTCGCCGGGTATAATCAAACCAAAATGCATCCTGATCATCAGGAAAAGACGGCCTTTATCACACCGTGGGGTACTTATTGTTACACCGTCATGCCGTTTGGATTGAAAAATGCCGGGGCTACATATCAGCGAGCCGCAACTACTCTATTTCATGATATGATTCATAAGGAAGTAGAAGTGTATGTCGACGACATGATCAGCAAATCATTAGACCGTGTAAGTCATGTGGAAATTCTTCGTGTCTTCTTCGAACGGTTGATGCAATTTCAAATGCGTTTGAATCCTCAGAAATGCGTATTCGGGGTCACCAAAGGCAAGATGCTGGGTTATATAGTCAGCAGAAAAGGAATCGAGGTGGATCCAGCAAAGGTTAAGGCTATTCAAGAAATGCCAGTCCCTAAAACCGAAAAGGAAATACGGGGTTTCCTCGGGAGACTACAGTTCATCAGTAGATTCATTTCACAGT
Organism: Lonicera japonica; assembly: GCA_021464415.1. NCBI lineage: Eukaryota > Viridiplantae > Streptophyta > Magnoliopsida > Dipsacales > Caprifoliaceae > Lonicera > Lonicera japonica. Next base: position 22,229,029 of record CM038465.1, on the reverse strand, counting down.
TGACTCGGACATGTGAACCAATTTTTAAGCTACTCCAAAAGAGCTCGGATGGGCAGTGGAACGAGCAATGCCAAGAAGCATTTGATAAGATTAAACAATATTTGGCCAAACCGCTAGTCTTGGCGCCTCCTCAAGTAGGCATCCCGTTGATACTATACATGTCAGTCAACGACTCATCAGTTGGGGCAATGTTAGCACAACATTTGTTGAAAACAAGAACTGAACAAGCAATATACTACCTCAGCAAGAAGTTTTCTCCGGGGGAACAAAATTATATGGCTTTAGAGAAATCGTGTGCCTCGTTGGTTTGGGCCACCCAGAAATTGTGGCATTATATGTTGGTCTTCTCTGTGATCTTAATCTCTCGCCTGGATCCTTTGCGATACTTGTTCGAAAAGCCAGTGTTGACTAATCGAATGGCTAAATGGGTGTTCCTACTTTCAGAGTTTGACATTTCCTATGTAACTCAAAAGGCTGTCAAAGGGAAAATCATAGCAGACCACTTAGCGGGTAATCCTATTATTGACACCGACTTACAGGACTTTGGATTTCCTGACGAGGGTATCATGGAAATTACGAAAGATGATGAATGAAAAATGTATTTTGACGGGGCTTGCAATCGAAATGGGAATGGAATCGGGATCCTGTTAATTTCTCCAGATCAAACCCATGCCCCTATGTCCTTTCGCCTGAAATTTCCTTGTGACGCCCCGAATCTCGTTTTGAGATTTTCACCTCCGAGACCCGGTTAATCACGGATGCCGTGCGTGACGGCGGGTTCAAGATATAAAATCATAACTTAAAAAAAACTTTACTTTAATAAAACATGATTTTTATAAATCCCAATTTAGAAAACTTCGGCATGTGGAGTTCATTTCATCAATAAACTGTCCTGTAACAATTAAAACCACACTCCATATAAGTGCAATCACATCAAACCATATTTAAATCACTCCACATTTGAAAACCATTTACATAAACCTTATTACATGTCCTTGATACATTAATACCAAAATCCAATTCTTATAAGAGTGTCTATATACATTACAACATGATCAAAATCAATTTTATAACATAATCATTCTTGAGGAGGACTAAAAGGTTTAAGGACATCAGAGGCCTTTAAATTCATGAACCACACGCCACCCGAAATATTAAACCTGCAAAACTGTTTAAAAAAATGGGATGAGCCAAATCCGGGCTCAGTGGGAACTATGTAAGTGTGGTATGAAAGCACGTGCAGCTTTTACATAAAGTAATTACTTTACTTTGGTATAATAGTTAAAAACAATGAAAGGCAATGCAACCCACACCTACTTGCATACCGAACCTCCCTAGGAATTCTACTCCTATGTTCAGAAGATAACTATCTGGATTATTGCTCACGGTCCCATAAATTCCCATATACGTCATTTCAATGATCGCACGTTCTCCTAAAGGGTAGGTTCTAGGACTACCTCGATAAATTATTAGCCTCCAACGATTCGCCATGTTAAGGCAAATTCTTAATAAAGTGTAATTCAATCCTGTACCCCAATCATCCCGTACCTATCTCGAAAGTCGGTAATTATCGGCCAAGTATTCATTATTTCCTCTTTGTCATTAATTTATTATGACATCCTTACTTGACCAACTAATAAGCATTGCTACTTGATCCCTCATCCCATTCATCATGGTACAATGTCTCCCATCTAACCATTTCATTAGCTATGGTTTCCACTTCAATTATTAGTACGTTATGTTTATTATGAAAGGTCAACGGTTCTCTATGTGTATAATGTACCATTCAATGGAATATGCGTTCATTCTTATATTATTCACAAGATATAATGCAATAACATTTCTCAAGATCAGCATCACATCACATCTAGATTCGAGTCACGTAAATGTCGTTCGAGATATAATTTCTTTATTCTCAATGATATATCATGTGTATTTCAATGATTAATATAATCTCATCAATCACAAAGATACCAATAGTCTTCCAATTCGGTCTGCATTTCGTGGCCTTTCACCCACGCGGCAGCAGGGCCTCCCGTTCGTTTCCGTATTATCAATGTTTAATCGTAACACCGATAGTCGTCCAAGCGTACAACCAGGTCTGCATTTCGTGGCCTTTCACCCACGCGGCAGCAGGGCCTCCCGATAGTTTCCGTGCACGGTTTCGGGTCTTTCACCCAGGGGCTCTCTGTCCCAACTTAAAGTCTCAATTGTTAGAGAAGGAACTTGGGACCTATCATGGACTAGAGATAGCAATAAGCCTTCAGGCAAATCGATCGTCACACATATGGCATTTCGTATTGATATAATATACAACGTCCCATACATTATATATAACACCACAACATATTATCCCATACACACATGTATGTAGAAGATCAATACACAATCATCACATGATAGCATAATTGAGCATATAAATAATCATAATCATCACAATCATTCATTTCTCACAATGAATGCATATATGTGTATTTTATCAATCCCGTATTGATATGTACATATAACATCACAATACACATGTGGCCATTCGTATAAATACCATATGCAGCTTCCCATGTCCAGTTATATGTGTTGACTTTACCCATTCGTATCTTATTATAGCCTTCAACTATATTATTTAACCGATCACAGGTTATATGGGTTATTGCTCTATCAATATATCTACCACGCCCTAGTTATATGCATACATGTGACTATAGAAACCCACATGCTCTAAGGTACAGTTCACAACATTACTAGAGGGTAATGGGAATATACTATCACCATAAGTATCTGTCATGTTCCATACGAGACCCTAGACTCAATTATTATTGTGTACGCGTCTTTAACTATATCAAACCAAAACAAGGCACCTTACGCTCAGAAACCTCAGTCTACTCGCTATTTAGTTCATACATATAACCATAGGGTGCGTATGATGTACAAATACAAGTGAGGAGCTCATAACGTGGTGAGGATGGATAATAAGGGATACGTAAATGATAATATACTCATACGCCTCACTAATTTGGCCCTAAATCAAACCAATCCCTTACGCGCCCTATAAACCTAGGGTTTGTATGTAAAAATCCCATTTTATATGAAACTATTTGATACAAGGAGTAATGAGTTGAAAAATAAGTTTAGTAGAGTTGTTCCCACCTTAGAGAAGTTGTATCTCGAAGTTGATAAAGCATGGAAGTCCAACAGCGAAACCCTAGCTCCATGCTCAAGCTCCAATAGAAGAAACCAAGGTTGGGGATGATGAATAGTGTTTTGGGCTAGGATTGGTGTGATTGAAGCTTAAATATTTGTTAGGTGATGAAAGATGAGTAGGAATCTCCCAACGAACCCTCTCCAACGAGCTCTCACCTCTCTCTAACTCTATTTAAAGTCGTGGCTCGAAAATGAGGGAGGAGGGGGCTTAAAATGACGTATAAATGCTCAAAAACGACTTTCTGGTGTACCATGATCGATCATGGGCTTCCCCATGATCGATCATGGAGTCCACTGCCAGCACAGGCATTTTGGATCTGGAGCATTGTTCGTAATTCTGCCATAACTTCTTGCTCGGAACTCCGATTGAGGTGATCTTTATGTCCACGGAAAGATAATTCAAAGATCTACAACTTCCTAAGAGGAAGTTTCCTCAAATCCTGGATATATAATTCTCAAAAATTTACCGAAGACAGCGCTCTGCTGAAGCGCTGCAGAATGAACAGATTTTACTAATCGATCTATTTTCGTCGCTGTTTTGACCAATAAGGAGTATGAATTGGACTTCGGTCAAAACACGAAAGTTATAGGATAGTATGAGAACTAAACATAGGCGCAAACGGAGACTAAATCGGATAAGAGAAGAAGAAGTTACAAGGCTTCAAAGTCAGCCAAAAATAAAGAAATCGCGTAAAGCGAAAACACGCGATCGATACCTCGATTTCAATCCGGACCACCCGAATTATGAAGCGATTGATCCCACAAACTTAATATGTATAACGTGACATTTTTGAAGCATCGGATCATGTTCAGAGGGCTCAGAACCCATCACTCGCACTCCAACGGAGATTATGCCTCAACCGGGCTTAAGAGAAGTTTTAAGCGGAAAATTAGAACACGGGGTATTACAATCTCCCCTCCTGAAACAATTTCGTCCTCGAAATTCTTGTAGGAGTACAAGATAATAGAAGACACAAGTCATGAATTCTCACTTGGTCTCCCCTCCTTAAAAGATGAACCACAGTCACGGACAAAACAAAAACTCAACCCAAGAACCAAGAACCAAACTAAAAGAAACGGTCTTATTGAATGGTACAAAAATAGAACCACAAAGCTAGAACCCCCTAGCTCACTCTCGAGGTAATAATTTTTCAATACGATATGCCCGTGTAACATAGCACATGATCCTTAATTCTATAGGACCACCCACATTCTAAAACTCGAATCGAAACCAATCACTAAACGCACAACATGGACTACCAACTGAGATATTCTATGAATTAAGATTCACAATCTTCAATGCATAATTCCAAATCATCAAATACCAAACTAAGGTTGGTGAAGCTCTCGAGACGCATCCATAGATTACAATTACATGAAAGTAATAGGTCTCACAATCTAGTTCCTACAAACCCAAACACAACGATACTCCGGAAAACAAATGCAATCGTGCTAGCTCAACTTTTCCATATTCTAAAGATTACAAAATTCGAGTTTCACGTATTAGAATCAAAGAAACATATTGGGTGAACATGAGGAATGGGATCGGCCACTAACACTAGTAAGCCACATTTCACTTTCCGTTGGTGATAGAAGACCGTTGATTTATATATTAGTCATCTGTTGATCAGGTGGCTGACTAAAATATAACTCGACAGTCGCCCATTGCTAACTTGGTAGCAAAACTTATCCTGAGTACAATAATATGTTCATCAAGAAAGATAATAAATTCAGAAGGAGACAATACATTTATAATATGAATAATATGGAACAATTCATGAGAGCAATTGATATACATTGAATGGAATGAAGAGGGATTACCAGTTCCTGAGGCAAATGTTCACCGGAGGCACGCTCACGCGTTCGTCGCCAACACCTATGCCACTGGCCCCACTACACTTCCGCTGCGCTACTCTGATTAGACAACTCACCTCTCGTCTAGGACGATAATTACGGTAATGACTACAGATGGAGGAACCTCCTTGGTTCCCACGTCTATCTCTCAACGATTACACTTGGCCAATGGCTCCTCGCCCGCTTACAACCATTTAAGACCACTCATTCTATGAGGACGGTGTTTCTCCCTATGCTCGGATGCCCCACTAATGGAATATATACTGACCGTCACATTCCACGCTAATGGTACGTGAACTAAAGGAAGTGATCTCTAACTTTTAGATCTGAACAACCAGATCAACCTTCCCCACTATTCCCAAAGTGGATTCGGTACCAACACCAACACTCACAGTAGGAGGAAATGAAGTACTCATATCGCTAGGATGAAACATCCCTTAGAGAATTAAATGCACAACGAACAAGAAACAAGGATTTACTATGCAATCGAGCGATCCTTAGCACTTAATAACACAAGACTAAATCGAGATACGTCTAAAATGCTCGTTCCAAACACACATCTACCCACGAACTCAGCGAAGAAAATCGGACCTATACCTCTGATACCAACTTGTGACGCCCCGAATCTCGTTTTGAGATTTTCACCTCCGAGACCCGGTTAATCACGGATGCCGTGCGTGACGGCGGGTTCAAGATATAAAATCATAACTTAAAAAAAACTTTACTTTAATAAAACATGATTTTTATAAATCCCAATTTAGAAAACATCGGCATGTGGAGTTCATTTCATTAATAAACTGTCCTGTAACAATTAAAACCACACTCCATATAACTGGAATCACATCAAACCACATTTAAATCACTCCACATTTGAAAACCATTTACATAAACCTTATTACATGTCCTTGATACATTAATACCAAAATCCAATTCTTATAAGAGTGTCTATATACATTACAACATGATCAAAATCAATTTTATAACATAATCATTCTTGAGGAGGACTAAAAGGTTTAAGGACATCAGAGACCTCTAAATTCATGAACCACGCGCCACCCAAAATATTAAACCTGCAAAACTGTTTAAAAAAATGGGATGAGCCAAATCCGGGCTCAGTGGGAACTATATAAGTGTGGTATGAAAGCACGTGCAGCTTTTACATAAAGTAATTACTTTACTTTAGTATAATAGTTAAAAACAATGAAGTGCAATGCAACCCACACCTACTTGCATACCGAACCTCCCTAGGAATTCTACTCCTATGTTCAGAAGATAACTATCCGGATTATTGCTCACGGTCCCATAAATTCCCATATACGTCATTTCAATGATCGCACGTTCTCCTAAAGGGTAGGTTCTAGGACTACCTCGATAAATTATTAGCCTCCAACGATTCGCCATGTTAAGGCAAATTCTTAATAAAGTGTAAATCAATCCTGTACCCCAATCATCCCGTACCTATCTCGGAAGTCGGTAATTATCGGCCAAGTATTCATTATTTCCTCTTTGTCATTAATTTATTATGACATCCTTACTTGACCAACTAATAAGCATTGCTACTTGATCCCTCATCCCATTCATCATGGTACAATGTCTCCCATCTAACCATTTCATTAGCTATGGTTTCCACTTCAATTATTAGTACGTTATGTTTATTATGAAAGGTCAACGGTTCTCTATGTGTATAATGTACCATTCAATGGAATATGCGTTCATTCTTATATTATTCACAAGATATAATGCAATAACATTTCTCAAGATCAGCATCACATCACATCTAGATTCGAGTCACGTAAATGTCGTTCGAGATATAATTTCTTTATTCTCAATGATATATCATGTGTATTTCAATGATTAATATAATCTCATCAATCACAAAGATACAAATAGTCTTCCAATTCGGTCTGCATTTCGTGGCCTTTCACCCACGCGGCAGCAGGGCCTCCTGTTCGTTTCCATCTGCGTTTCGTGGCCTTTCACCCACGCGGCAGCAGGGCCTCCCGTTCGTTTCCGTATTATCAACGTTTAATCGTAACACCGATAGTCGTCCAAGCGTACAACCAGGTCTGCATTTTGTGGCCTTTCACCCACGCGGCAGCAGGGCCTCCCGATAGTTTCCGTGCACGGTTTCGGGTCTTTCACCCAGGGGCTCTCTGTCCCAACTTAAAGTCTCAATCGTTAGAGACGGAACCTGGGACCTATCATGGACTAGAGATAGCAATAAGCCTTCAAGCAAACCGATCGTCACACATATGGCATTTCGTATTGATATAATATACAACGTCCCATACATTATATATAACACCACAACATATCATCCCATACACACATGTATGTAGAAGATCAATACACAATCATCACATGATAGCATAATTGAGCATATAAATAATCATAATCATCACAGTCATTCATTTCTCACAATGAATGCATATATGTGTATTTTATCAATCCCGTACTGATATGTACATATAACATCACAATACACATGTGGCCATTCGTATAAATACCATATGCAGCTTCCCATGTCCAGTTATATGTGTTAACTTTTACCCATTCGTATCTTATTATAGCCTTCAACTATATTATTTAACCGATCACAGGTTATATGGGTTATTGCTCTATCAATATATCTACCACGCCCTAGTTATATGCATACATGTGACTATGGAAACCCACGTGCTCTAAGGTACAGTTCACAACATTACTAGAGGGTAATGGGAATATACTATCACCATAAGTATCTGTCATGTTCCATACGAGACCCTAGACTCAATTGTTATTGTGTACGCGTCTTTAACTATAGCAAACCAAAACAAGGCAACTTACGCTCAGAAACCTCAGTCTACTCGCTATTTAGTTCATACATATAACCATAGGATGCGTATGATGTACAAATACAAGTGAGGAGCTCATAACGTGGTGAGGATGGATAATAAGGGATACGTAAATGATAATACACTCATACGCCTCACTAATTTGGCCCTAAATCAAACCAATCCCTTACGCGCCCTATAAACCTAGGGTTTGTATGTAAAAATCCCATTTTATATGAAACTATTTGATACAAGGAGTAATGAGTTGAAAAATAAGTTTAGTAGAGTTGTTCCCACCTTAGAGAAGTTGTATCTCGAAGTTGATGAAGCATGGAAGTCCAACAGCGAAACCCTAGCTCCATGCTCAAGCTCCAATAGAAGAAACCAAGGTTGGGGATGATGAATAGTGTTTTGGGCGAGGATTGGTGTGATTGAAGCTCAAATCTTTGTTAGGTGATGAAAGATGAGTAGGAATCTCCCAACGAACCCTCTCCAACGAGCTCTCACCTCTCTCTAACTCTATTTAAAGTCGTGGCTCGAAAATGAGGGAGGAGGGGGCTTAAAATGACGTATAAATGCTCAAAAACGACTTTCTGGTGTACCATGATCCCCCATGATCGATCATGGAGTCCACTGCCAGCACAGGCATTTTGGATCTGGAGCACTGTTCGTAATTCTGCCATAACTTCTTGCTCGGAACTCCGATTGAGGTGATCTTTATGTCCACGGAAATATAATTCGAAGATCTACAACTTCCTAAGAGGAAGTTTCCTCAAATTATGGATATATAATTCTCAGAAATTCACCGAAGACAGCGCTCTGCTAAAGCGCTGCAGAATGAACATATTTTACTAATCGGTCTACTTTCGTCGCTGTTTTGACCAATAAGGAGTATGAATTGGACTTCGGTCAAAACATGAAAGTTGTAGGATAGTATGAAAAATAAACATAGGTGCAAACGGAGACTAAATCGGATAAGAGATGAAGAAGTTACAAGGCTTCAAAGTTAGCCAAAAATAAAGAAATCGCGTAAAGCGAAAACACGCGATCGACACCTCGATTTCAATCCGGACCTCCCGAATTATGAAGCGATTGATCCCACAAACTTAATATGTATAACGTGACATTTTTGAAGCATCATATCATGTTCGGAGGGCTCAGAACCCATCACTCGCACTCCAACGGAGATTAAGCCTCAACCGGGCTTAAGAGAAGTTTTAAGCGGAAAATTAGAACACGGGGTATTACATTCCTTGTACTAATAATATCGCAGAATATGAAGCTTGCATTGTCGGGTTAGAAATCGCTTTGCAGAAGGGGGATCGCAAGATTCAAGTGTTCGGAGACTCCGCTCTCATTATTTATCAGATTTTGAAAAAATGGAAGATCAAAGAGGAAAAACTGATGCCCTTTTTAGCCCAACTCGAAGAAACTTCTGAAAAATTTGATTGTATTGAATTCTTCTATATCCCGAGAACACAGAACAACTTTGCTGACGCCTTAGCTACTCTGGCCTCGATGATTGAAATTTCGGGGGAAAAAGAAGAAATTCAGATTCAGATTCAGATTCAGAAACGGATAAATCCAGTATTTTGCCTATCACTCGACGTTGAAAGCGGAAATGAGATTGATAAGAACATTTGGTATTATGATATATGGCGATTGGTCAAGCATGATGAATACCCGCCAAATACCGATAAAACCACTCGGGTTACACTTCGCCGACTCGCATCCCGGTTTATCATCTGTGCGGGGAAATTATACCGAAGAAACAACGACAGTATACACCTCCAATGTCTCGACGAAGAAAAAGCCCGAGCAATGATGTAACAAATTCATAATGGGGAGTGTGGTCCACATATGAGTGGTCACACGTTGGCACGTAAAATAGTGCGGCAGGGGTATTACTGGCTAACGATGCAAAAAGATTGTTTTGACTATGTCAAAGGGTGTCACCATTGCCAAATATACGCCAAAGCACAGAAACTCCCGCCAAAAGAGTTATATCCTATGACATCTCCCTAGCCATTTTCCATCTGGGGTATTGACATAATTGGGAAAATCTCGCCAAAAGGAAGCAATGGGCATGAATATATTCTGGTGGCCATTGATTATTTCACCAAGTGGGTTGAAGCTGAGTCTTACAAAGATTATATGCCGATATGGGGTGCCACATGAGATCATATCCGATAATGGGACGCATTTTGAGGGTGAAGCCAACGAAATCATGGAAGAGTACGGCATCAAATGCCACAAATCTTCTCCGTATCGTCCGCAAACTAATGGGGCCGTTGAAGCTGCTAATAAGAATTTAAAGAACATCATTAGTAAGATGATCAGATTCGGCAGAGATTGGCCCGAAAAGCTCCCATATGCTCTTTGGGGATATCGAACTATTGAGAGGGTTTTTACGGGATCAACACCTTTCTCCCTTACCTATGGAATGGAAGCAGTCTTACTAGTGGAAATGGAAATACCTTCTTTACGGGTTGTCTTGGAAAACCAATTCACTAAAAGTGATTGGATAAAGGCGCGATATGAGGAATTGGCAATGATTGATGAAAACCGTTTGAGGGCTTCGTATCAACATCAAGGGTATCAAAAACGTGTTGCTAAAGCCTTCAATAAAAAGATCCGAGACAGAAACATCGTAGTTGGAGATTTAGTACTCAAAGAGATCCGTGAACCAGCCCGAGACCCACGAGGAAAATTTTCACCAAAGTGGACAGGCCCTTACATTGTTACCAAAATCCTATCTGGGGGTGTCATTCAATTGAAGCTTTTCTAGATTCAAGGGTGGAGTTTTGTTTAGGGATAATGTGGGAAAAATCTCTTTTTTGATCATATTTTTATGAAAGGTCCAGCACAATTTTTAATAAGATAAGATAGAAATTGATAGGAAAAATAATTTATCTTGTGTCAAAAATTGTGGAATAAGTTGAGGGATGTGGTGAGATAGTTTATTAATTTTTATTTTATTTTTTTATGGAAAAAAATTTATTTGGGTGAAAGGAAGAAAATATTCCCAAAAAAAATTTGAAGAAGACATATACTCATAAAAAATGGAGAGCATCTCATCATGTCTGTCAACTTATTTTCCAATTTCTCATGCAAATCAATTGTTTTTTATATCCCTTATCGCTCATTTTAAAGCAAAGCAGTAGTTCCTTTCCTTAGAAAATCATACTTAGTTTTTAAGCAATCCAACTCCCAATAATGGTTAGCAATTAATTAACTTCACTTTCTCCTCCTCCTCCTCCTCCATATTCTTAACCTTTTTTTCCATATTGACATAAACATTAAAAACTACAATAATAAAAAAGAAAGGGATAGTTACATCCAAAAATGATAGCATGTATAAAATATAAAATTCTTGAGCATGAATTTGTATTAAACAATATACATAATAACATCAGCTGGTGTGTAAATAGGGTCGGAGCTAAAAGGAGGAGGGGGGAGGGGAGGGGGCGCCCCTAAAATTTTAGATTTTTTTTAATTATATACGTTATTAATTTATTTGCACATGTAATGTGTGTACTAATGTAATATATAATTTGAGGAGATATGCTTAAACCTAAGGAAAGTTAGTCTGGTGGTTAAAGTTAAAATTAATGTTTCTATGAGTCCAAATTCCATATATAACTAACAACTTTTGCAATTTTTTTAAGAATGGCATAAACTTTAATAATAAAAGCTTTACTACAAGTAGGATTACTAGTTTTAATCCTATGATTTAATTCGTGAATTAGCAATTATTGATATTGACTAAAAATAAGTTGTTCCCTATGATTTTAAATTATAAACATGTGTAATTGACGCCGCTAGAAAAGCAGGTTTTGTTAGCCCAAGTGCTGGCACGTCAAGTAGTAATATAGTCTCGAAAGTCCGAGTGTCGAACTACAGGGATAGTTCAAAAGGAATGGAATGGATTACAGATTTTCTGATTTTTGTAAAAGGCTGGTGTTTGAAACAACATAAATGTAAATTGGTTGTGAAAAGTAATAAGAAAGCACTAAGGTATTGGGAAGTTAGTTGAGATACAATAGACGGTATTTGCAATCTCATATATAGATTTCAGCACAAAATTCTCAAAAATGGGAAATGTTGTGATAATTCTCAATAGCAAAGGGTGCGAAGCTAGGCAACTCATTCCCGGATTGAAGCTATATCGATAGAGAATATCACGAAATTCCACCAAAGATGAAGCTATCATATCTATCTCTTAGCTACGGGTGTGAAGCTAGGCAACCCATTCCCAATGAAGCTAATCCGAGGTAGAGGTGATAAACTCATCGTAACAAAGTTTTATATTAAGCATGTATGTGAAATCTCAAGGTTTAAAAGAATGAAAATTAAATAGCGAATTATCACAATGAAACGGAATGAAGTTTGTGGAATAAATTCACCAACTAGTCGATCATTACTTAATAAAGACCATAAGGAGTCTAAGTATCACGTAAAGTTACAGAGCACTCAAAATATCATTAAGTAATTCAAAGACTAGATTAACAAATTTATAAATCCTCTATGAAATTTAAGAACTCTTCGTAATTTTTACAAAGAGGAACAAAAATCCATAGATGGGGGAAATGAGCTACAAGCTTTTTAGAACCATAAAAATATGTTGTATTTTCATTATTCAACAAGCACTAAACATACAAGGCATGAAAAGTTTAATCTTTTAAATGAAAATACTTAGAAAACTTGAATAATGAAGGATTTGGAAAGAAAAATGATTCACAATTATTGTTATAGTTAGGAGCGACGATCTATCAAATATTGTTATATTAACTATACACACGATGAGTAATATGATAAGCAATTAATTTTCTTGCTAATTTATGGTAAATAATGGTGTGGTGTAACTTATTATATATATACACATATTTTTATATTATTATATATATATATATCTATATCTATATATGTACTATATATAAAAGTATGAATAACTTAAGTGTTTTTTTCCTTTTTTGTGAAGACAAATATGCCCCTTGATTTTAAACAAAAAATTTTAAGATTTACATTAAATAAAACAACATAATAACTCCATATATTTCTATATTAGTATTAGTATTTCAAATAAATTCAAACTCTACTTTATTTATCTAAGATAATTAAACAAAGATAGCAAAATTTACATTAAATAAAATAGCATTTTTTTATATTATTATTCCAAATAAATTCAAACTCCACTTTGTTGGCTAAAATAATTAAACAATTTAAAGTTTGTGTTAAATTAAGTGTTTTGTATAAAAACTTTTAATTGGCCAAATAATTAAACAAAGATAGCTAGATTTACATTAAATAAAATATTATTTTTTATATTAGTATTATTATTTCAAATAAATTTAAACTCTACTTTATTAGCTAAAATAATTAAACAATTTAAAATTTGTGTTGAATTGGGTGTTTTCTATAAAACTTCTATATATCTTCGTAACAACCATTTTAAATAAAGGATTTTAAGATTTACATTAAATAAAACAACATAATTCCATATCTTTCTTATTAATATTAGTATTTCAAATAAACTCAAACTCTATTTTATTTGGCTAAAATAATTAAACAAAGATTTTATGCTAGATTTATATTAAATAAAATAGTATTTTTTTCATATTAGTATTATTATTCCAAATAAATTCAAACGCTACTTTATTGGCCAAAATAATTAAACAATTTAGAGTTTTATATAAAACTTCTATATAACTTCTGAACATACCACTATTGATTATAAACCCTCTTTTAAACAAGCCACTTTTAATCAAGGATCTTCTTCCAGAGGACCTGGTGGTAGTTCTAAATCTCAAGGGTCACATGCTGGCTCTTTTATAAATGTGCTAAATACTCCAGCACCCCCTCCTTTGAAAAACAATTCCAAGATTTTATCATATTTTTAAATAAGAGTGATAAAAGATACTTCTCCAATCATATACATCTGCCCAAACAATATTTTGAGCATGACCAGGAATTTCGTATTTTAAATGATAAGAAAAGTGATTATTTCGAAGCTATACTGACTGAGACTCAGTCCTGTAATATTACCCATGTAAATAAAAATATGGGTATCCGTGGTAAACAAACGGATATACAGTTCTCAAAGTGTTTTATAATTAGAGTTCTTGGATTCCAAGATTGGGGAGTAAACCCTAATGCCCCTCGTATACTTCAAACTCATACTTGGTGGTTTTGAGTTGAAGCTCTCCAAGAACCCTCAGTGGATCTAAAGAACCTTTCGCACTGGTTTTATAATTGGTTCCTCAAGTTTGGGCCTGAGGAAAATTTCTTTTATGAAAAAATAAACCCCCTTTTTAAAGAGTATAAATTCGTTCATCTTAAACACTTGAACGAAACACAACCCATCAAGAACGTTGTTCTTTTGCATTTCTAGGGCCATTATTCTATCCCTTGGATGTTTCAGTGGTCTTATGCCATTGGAAATAATCAAAACCTTTTTATTCTTGCCCTTGATCTCTTTTATAAGCGGTGGCCTAAATATGAGTTCGATGAGCTCATTCCTAAAATGGTGTTGGATATCTATGCTTATAAGGAATATAATATGTATGTCCAAGAAGAAGAGAAGAAGAAAAGCACTGAGGCTTTTATGAACCAAGAATTTAAAACCCCTTCGGTTGCCTCAATTAAAAAGAAGTTCCCCGATGCTTCTCCAAAGGAGATTAAAAAGAAAATCGTTAAAGCTTTTATATCCTAGCTAGGCTTTCTGGACGATGATAACATGTCTACCTCTTCTAAAGCCCCATCCATTAATCTTGACGATTTGGATTAATAGGATTATAATGAAAATGAAGACATGGATAAGTATATGGGCATGTCCTGGGCTAATCAGGTTGAAGCTATGGACAAAAATAAAAAGGAAGATAAAGAGGGAAAAATCTATAAATCAAATGTTATTTCAAGTGGACCCTTAACTCCATATAATGGATAATTGTAAAAGGATACAAGTACAGTTGTAAAGAAAAGAAGACAAAGCCAAATGGCCGACAGAGAAAAATTGAAGAAAAAGATATGAGCCGACGCATGTGGACAATTTAAATGTCGCTTTCTTTTATTTACATAAGCGCTTATATAATCGGATTTGTAAAGTTAATGTATCCGTTTTATTTCTTTGATTATAAATAGATAGGAAAAGCAGAGTGTTAGGCATCTTCCTTTTCCGCCTTCTATTTACTTTCTTTGTAAACCTTCGCTTTGTAAACCTTCTTAACCATCAATAATAATTTTAAGTTTGATCTATATCTTTCCTCTGCTTCTTTTTAGTTTATTTTATTTTAAATCCTCCTGTTCCCCATTTGGTATCAGAGCAAGTGTCTAATTGATCAACACCTAAGTCGTGTTGAAATTTCTGCTTGTTCAAGCCAAAGTATGACTTTTTAAGGCTTTTCATTTCCGTAATTCGTTGAAAGTTGAGTTAGATTTTGCTTACTCTGTTATTATTTTGTGTAATAGTATTATATCTGCTCTAAAAATGTTAACCTTATCAAACTCCACTATAATTAGTCATTTTAAATCAAAACCCTTAATTAAAAATAGAGAAGATATAGAATTCCGTGATATATAAAAAGCTCTTCTAAATTGGAATATCCTTAAAGTTAATCCCAATAAAATATATGAAACTGGTATGTTTAAAATGTTTTCAAGTATGTCTAGAACAAATTATACCCGTCGGAAGTTCTTTTGATTCTATAGAATTACTCACTCAAGAAGAAATTGATATATATAAAGATCGTTATAAATATTTACATATTGGTTTGGTACAAGTTTCTTTAAAGCCCCTTACTGTGAAGGGTTTAAATACTTTGTTTTTAATTGCTCTTCGTGACTGTCGTCACTTAAAATTCAATGATTCTCTTATAGGAATGATCCAATCAAGTCTTTGTAATGGACCTCTATATTTTGATGCTCATCCAATCTTTCTATATCATTCACTGATAAAAAGTTTCTTGATGTTTTAACTGTTAATCTTCAACTCCATGGTTATGAAATGAAACCTGGATTTGAACCTTTAAATCTTACATATCATATATATTATAAAGTCATGAACACTCTTAGCCCTCGTGCTCATTTATATGATTGTAAAGATAAAACGATTTTGTTAGAAACAAATCTTTTAAAATCTGATGTTGCTATTCCTCGAACTATTATGTGGAAAGATATAACTCCTACTTCTACTTGGATTTTAGAAGTTGCTGCTCCCCCTGAGCCTATAGAAAACAGAAGAGTAGAAGAAATAGTTCAATTTCAAGATGGTGATGTTATTATAAAATTTGATAATAATAAAACAACTAGATTATCTACGAGTTCTGGGCACTCTTTTAAAACTTCTCCAGAAAAGTTTTATACTCCTGCAAATACTTTAGCAAATTCTATAGCTAGTTCTTTTGCCCAGTCATCTAGGCAAGGTGAATTTTATACTCCTGCGTCGTCAATTGCAAATTATACTACTAAAGTTAATAATCTTGTATTTGAAGGAATTATAAATTCTAAACAAGATATACCCTATGGTGTTTATCATCCGGCTAGTTCTAGTGAAGAACAACAAGTAAATAAAAATGAACCAGATACTATATCTGAACTTGGCGGTATAAATGTTAATATGATAGATTTAGGTATAAATATTAAATCCATAAATGTTGTTACTATTTCTAAACCATTTGTATATGACAGAAATGCAATAAATAAAGAATTTTTCCAAGTGTAGACACCCCGATCCGTGACCCCCGCAAGAACCCTAACAACCTTCGAGAACTGCTGTTTCTGGACTCCGGGACCCACCCGAACACCCGAGACTGCCCCGGAAGCGTTTGTTGGCCAAATAAGCATGTTTTAAAGTGAAATGTCGCACGACATTCAAGATTGTCGCACGACAGTCAAGATTGTCGCGCGACATACACCAGTATGTCGCACTACAATCCCAACTTTTGGGGAACATGTCGCGCGACAAACACCCCACCACTCCACTTTCTGACTCAGCAATGAGTCAGAATCATCATTAAAGTAGAATGTCGCGCGACAGTCAAGATTGTCGCGTGACATACACTAATATGTCGCGCGACATACACCTTTTCGCCACTATAAATAGGCCACCAGCACCCAAGGTTTAAGGACACCAACATCACAGCTGAAAACAGCAAGAAAAATCACCAGAGCAGTGCAGAAAACAGCAACAAGCATTCTCGAGTATCGTCTTATTTCTGAAGAATTATCGAATCTATTCTCGACACTCGACGTGTCCAGTCTCGGGAATCAAATTCTCGGAAATATCTAAAGAAGGAGAAGATTATTATCGCCAGAGATCTCTCTGCCGTATTATATTTTCTTTCTTATTATGATTCTCGTCGGGAAGGTAAACAAAGTCTCTTCTAGTAATTAAATAAGATATTTTTATATTAGTTTTATTGTAAACTTTTAGAATTCCATTTTTTCTAACGGGGCGCTGCCCCGCACCCCGCGACATCCCCGTCCTGGTAAGCGAAGTGGCAACGTGGTTGTGCTAGATTCCTAACGCGCCCGAAAAACAGGTTATCTGTGTACTTGTTTTATTTCTGTTGTTTTGTCCACATTTTATTTGAATAAACTTATTGCCAAGTTATAAACAGTCTACCGCCTTCAAAACAAAAGACCCTGATAAAACCATTTGCAAAATTAGAAGAGTAAGTACGTTATCGTCCGGATAAAATTCTGTTTTCAAAACCCGGACTGATACGACTTATCTAGGAATTAAAATCAACATATCCTGTCTTCTCTATAGATTACGACGTGTCTGATAACTCTCCTCAAAGAGTTCTAGTTTCACATTAAATTAGTCCCGATACAAGATCTGAACTTTTACAAAAGTAATCACAACCCGAGAAAAACCGTCATTATCTGAGGAAATAATGCGGGATACTCTTTCAAAATAAAAGGTTTTGTCATTTGTATTTACATCTTTCAATAATAAACATCGGATCTCGGAACACAAAGGTTTCTACCCCTTTCCCGTTTTCTCCAGAAATTAGGGTTTTCATTTGAAAAGTAGTAGACTGTCAGTAAAAGCATCCAAGTTTTTCAACATAGAATAAACATATAAGACCACTAGAGACTGAAATGGCAGAATGCGTGCTTAACACCTTCCCATACCGTAATATAGTTCCCAAACCCTATAGAATCCTGGTTTCGCAGACAAATGTGTAAAGAAAGGCTTATTTGTAGCCTTTCCCCTTACACAACCCTTTTTGTCCGTTTTCTCGTAAAACGTACTGGTGACTCTGAACGAACACCTTTGCATCTAGAATAGACGTAGGGACACCCGATATGAATTATCAACCAACTCCAAGCAAATGGAGCGACGGAATCCCTTTCGACGCTTCAGACGCCCAACGAACGGGGACGAGACCCGGGGGTCGCATTTGCGGATTCTCACACCAACAAAAATATAATGATTTTCGAAATTGGTTTTTGTACTACTATACTGACAATCAACAATATATGTTCAAAGATTTATTTTATAACTTTATAAATAAACATGACCAAGTTGTTCCTTTTGCTCTATGGTTTTATGAACATATTATGAAAACTGAAATCGATTTCCCACAAATAAATGTTTTAGAAACTTTTATAAAACTTGGAAAGTCGATTCCGGGGTGGTTAAAGCCATACATCCGCCTCCTCAAAATCAAAGTTATAAAGTTTCTGATGATCAATATATAAAAGCTACTACTTTTGCCCAACCTGGTGCCTCTTCTATAATAACTATGGAACGTATGATAAAACAAAGCAATTATATTAATATGTTGTTACAAACTATAGGCAAACAATTGATTCGTTTAGAACAAAGTCTTGATGAAATTCAAAATAATACTGAAACGAAACATAAACAAAAGGTTTCAGAAAAGATTAAAGTTTCTTCCTCCCTTTTAAAACCCACTATTGAATTGTCTCAAGGTTTTTCACTTGGTAAATCTACTTTAAGCCAAGAAACTATAAATGCTTTGAAAGAAAAACTTGATACTATGAATATTGGAAAACAAGTTTTACCTATAACACATAGTGAAGATCTTTCGGGTATAGAATCTGAATTTTCAGATATTTGTAAACTACAAAATCATTTTATGAATATACAAGAAGTAAATTATCGTCAAAGTTCTTCTAGGTAAGTCCCCATGCCTCAAGGAAAGTTTTATTATCCTAGGCCTATTCCTCAAGATATTCTATTTGAAGAAGATAATAATATTACTGCGTCTAATTTTAGTGCTAAAACTATATATGAATGGACTATATATGGTCTTTCTGAATATGCTATTTTAACTCAATTACATCGTATGACTATGTATTCTACTATTTGTAAAGGAGCTGGTAATACAAATAAACAAATTGTTGAGTTTATAGTTGCTGGGTTTGCTGGCCAACTTCGTAGTTGGTGGGATAATGTTTTAAATGATTCAAAATGAAATGAAGTTTTAAATTCTGTTAAAATTGTGCAAACTGTTGTTACTACTAAACGTCCTGATGCATCTAGTGAAACTAAACAAGAACCCACTACTCGACAAAATGTTGTTTATGCTCTTTTAAATTGTATAATTCTTGTTTTTATTGGTAGTCATCCTGAAACTCTAGATAAAAGTTCAGATCTTCTTATAAATTTAAAGTGTCCTACTTTAACACACTTTAGATGGTATAAAGATACTTTTCATTCTAAAGTTATGATAAGATCTGAAGCAAATGCAGATTTTTGGAAAGAAAAATTTATAGTTAGTCTCCCAGTTTTATTTGCATAAAAGGTTAAGGATAGAGTTATTCATAAACATGGTAGTATTTCTATACCTTATTCCCAATACACTTATGGTATGCTGATAAGTGAATATATATTAGAAGGTATAGCCTTATGCAATGCTATTAAGTTAAAAGCTCAACTAAAAGCTCAAAACCTCACTGGTAGAAAAGAAATTGGTGAATTATGTGACCAATTCGGTCTTGATTTAAAAATTCCCGGAAGACCTCCACGTCGTCCTTCTAAACCTAAGAAAAAGTATTTTAAATGTAAGTCTAAAAGAAAAACTTCTTCTAAATCTAATTCTAGACCATCTATTTCTAAGTCTAGTAAACGTCCTCCAAAACATTCTTCTAATCCCAATACTATTGTTTGTAAAAAATGTGGTAAAACTGGTCATTATGTTAATAAATGTTGGACAAAAAAGAAGATAAATGAAATTGCAGATGAAGGTTTGCGAAAACAACTTATAAATGTTTTATTAAATCCTTCAGATGATGAATATGAAAGTTCTAATGATGAAAATGACCTTCAAGTTGATGATATAGAGTCCTCTTCTTCTAGCGATTCTAAATCTGAGCATAATTATAGTTGTAATTCACAAACATATTATTATAAAGCAATACTTGAAGCTGATGGTTTAAGTATTAATGTTCTTTCTAAAGGTGAACAAAATATATTAGACGGTATTGAGGACCCTTCTATAAAAAAAATGATTGAATATTATCTTTCTAATTTTAAATAATCCTTTACCTATAGAAGAACCTTATTCTTTACAGAAAGTTCTTGATGATATAAAAGAAGCTAATACACTTGAAAGAGAATCCTCTCTTCCTAAATTAAAGTCTGAAATAAATGTTTTAAAAAAGGAATTGAAGAAATAAGATCTCGTCTTTCAAATCTTGAGTCTAATAATAAATCCTTCCCAGCTTTAACTTCTTCTTCAATAACACCTGAAGAAAAACAAAAACAATTTTTTTTACAACTTATTGATCGAGTAACATATCAAAAATGGAATATAAACATTACGCTAGTTGTAGATAAAAATTTTATATTAAAAGATGTTGCTCTTGTTGATAGTGGAGTTGACATAAATTGTATAAGAGAAGGCTTAGTCCCTATCCAATATTTTGATAAAATAACTCAAACCCTTACTGCTACAAATAGTTCTAAATTAAAAATAAAGTTTAAAATTTCTAATACTTATATTTGCAATCAAGGAATGTGTATACCTTCAACTTTCATATTAGTTAAAAATCTTTCTCAAGGAATTATATTAGGAACTCCTTTTCTAAGTCTTATCAAACCATTCTCGGTTTCTTCTAAAGGAATTATTACTAAATTTGAAGATACTGATATTTTTTTTGAATTTATAACAACTCCTTAAAATAAAGAAATAAATGAAATGAAGGTACATTTATTCTTTAAAAAAAAAACAAATAAATTTCCTGAAAAAATATGTTTAATTTTTAAGTATTTCCTCTCAATTAAATTCTTCTATAGTTAAATCTAATATTGAACAAATTTCTAAATTAATAAGTGATGAACTTTGTAATGAATGTCCTAATGCTTTTTGGGATAGAAAACAACATATAGTTCCTCTCCCTTATGAAAAAGATTTTTTTTAAAATAAAATTCCTACTAAAGCTCATCCAGCTCAAATGAACGCTGAACCTTTAGAATATTGTACAAATGAGATTCAATCTCTACGTGATAAAAAGCTTATTAGAAAAAGTTATTATCCTTGGAGCTGTATTGCTTTCTATGTTAATAAAGCATCTGAAATTGAGTGTGGTGCGCCAAGATTTGTTATAAATTATAGGCCTTTAAATAAAGCTCTTCAATGGATAAGATATCCTTTTCCTAAAAAAAAAGATCATTTAGCAAGAGTTCAAGCTACTAAAATATTTTCTTAATTTGACCTAAAGTCAGGATATTGGCAAATTCAAATTGCAGAAAAAGATAAATATAAAATTGCTTTGTTGTCCCTTTTGGATACAACGAATGGAATGTAATGCCATTTGGTCTTAAAAATGTCCCTTCTGAATTTTAGAATATTATGAATGACATTTTTAACCCTTATACTACCTTTACTATGTCTATATCGATGATATACTTGTGTTTTCACAAAACATCAATCAACATTTTAAACATTGAAATGTATTAATAAATGTTATTAAAAAAGCAGGTTTAGTTCTCTCAGCCAAGAAAATGGATTTGTTCCAAACAAAAATTAATTTTCTTGGTCATGATATACCTAATGGTGAAATTATACCTATAAATCGATCTATAGATTTTGCGAATAATTTTTTGGATATAATTACCGATAAAACTCAATTATAGAGGTTTTTAGGTAGTGTTAATTATATAGCTGATTATTATAAAAATCTAGCTATAGATTGTGCTCCTTTATATGAATGCCTTCGTAAAACCCCTCCTCCTTGGGGAGAAAGGCATACTAAAGCAGTTAAGATTATAAAGTCTAAGGTTAAACAGCTGCCTTGTTTGGCACGGGTTTCCCCTTAAAGTTTTAAAATCATTGAAAATGACGCTTCCGATATAGGGTATGGAGGAAATCTGAAGCAAAAATTTTAAGCTGATTCTAAAGAAATCCTTTCTAGATTTACATCAGGAAAATGGAATTCAGCACAACTAAACTATTATACTATAAAGAAAGAAATTCTTTCTATAGGTTGTTGTATTTTGAAATTTCAAGATGATCTTCTAAACCAAGAGTTTCTCTTGAGGGTCGATTATAAAGCTGCCAAAGATGTATTAGAAAAAGATGTTAAAAACATCACTTCTAAACAAATCTTTGCTAGATGGCAAGCTATATTATCTATCTTTGATTTTAAAATTGAGTTTATAAAAGGAGAGTCTAATTCTCTACCAGACTTTCTAATTCGCGAATTCTTAACAGGTTCTAAACAATGACCTCCTCACAGCAGGGAGGAAGAGGCAATGGTGGCAGTACTTTTAAACAGACCACTATTGAATGGGGAACATAAGGATTTAAAATAAAATAAACTAAAAAGAAGAAGAGGCAAGATATAGATCAAACTGGAAATTATTATTGATGGTTGAGAAGGTTTACAAAAAAAGTAAATAGAAGGAGAAAAATGTAGATGCCTAACACTTTGCTCTTCCAATATATTTATAACCAAAGAAATAAAACGGATACAATAACTTTACAAATCCGATTACATAAGCGCTTTCGTAAATAAAAGAAAGCGACATTTAAATTGTCTACATGCATCGGCACATCTTGTTTTCTTCAATTTTTCTCTATCGGCCGTTTGGCTTTGTCTTCAGTTTTTTACAACTGCACCTGCATCCTTTTACAATTATCCATTATATGGAGTTGAGGGTCCACTTGAAACATCATCTGGTTTATAGATTTTCCCCCCTTTATCTTCCTTTTTAATTTTGTCCATAGCTTCAACCTGATAAGCCCAGGACATGCCATATACTTTTCCATGTCTTCATTTTCATTATAATCATATTCATCCAAATCACCAAGATTAATGGATGGGGCTTTAGAAGAGGTAGACATGTTATCACCATCCAGAAAGCCTAGCAAGGATATAAAGGCTTTAACCATTTTCTTTTTAATCTCCTCTGGGGAAGCATCGGGGAACTTCTTTTTAATTGAGGCAACCGAAAGGGTTTTAAATTATTGGTTCATAAAAGCCTCAGTGATTTTCTTCTTCTTTTCTTCTTGGACATACAAATTATATTCCTTATAAGCATTGATATCCAACACCATTTTCAGAATTAGCTCATCGAACTCATATTTAGGCCCCCACTTATAAAAGAGATCATGGGCAAGAATAAAAAGGTTTTGATTATTTCCAATGGCATAAGACCACTGAAAAATCCAAGGGATAGAATAATGGCCCAAGAAACGCAAAAGAACAGCATTCTTAATGGGTTGTGTTTCGTTCAAGTGTTTAGGATGAACGGATTTATACTCTTTAAAAAGGGGGTTTATTTTTTCATGAAATCAATTTTTCTCAGGCCCAAACTTGAGGAACCAATTATAAAACCAGTGGGGAAGGCTCTTTAGATCCACTGAGGGTTCTTGGAGAGCTTCAAATCGAAACCACCAAGTATGAGTATTATAAGAATTTTGATAGAAGAAAGCTTTTTACCCAACTTCAATATAATCCCATTAAGTATATGGTTTTCTATAAGTTTGAAGTATACGAGGGGCATTAGGGTTTACTTCCCAATCTTGCAATCCAAGAACTCTAATTATAAAACACTTTGAGAACTGTATATCCGCTTGTTTACCACGGATACCCGGATTTTTATTTACATGGATAAAATTACAGGACTGAGTCTCAGTCAGTATAGCTTCATAATAATCCCTTTTCTTATCATTTAAAACAGGGAATTCCTGGTCATGTTCAAAATATTGTTTGGCCAGGTGTATAGGATTGGAGAAGTATCTTTTATCACTCTCATTTAAAAATATGATAAAATCTTGGAATGATTTTTTAAAAGGAGGGGGTGCTGGAGTACTTTGCACATTTATAAAAGAGATAGCCTGTGACACTTGAGATTTAGAACTACCACCAGGTCCTCTGGAAGAAGATCCTAAATTAAAAGTGGCTTGTTTAAAAGAGGTTTTATAATCACTAGTGGTTTGTTTAGAAATGCCGTGACCACGGCCTCTTCCACCCTACTATGAGGTCATTATTTAGAACTTGTCAAGAATTCATGAGTTAGAAACTCTGGTAGAGAATTAAACTTTCCTTTTATAAACTCAATTTTAAAATCAAAGATAGATAATATAGCTTGCCATCTGGCAACGATTTGTTTAGAAGCGATGTTTTTAACATCTTTTTCTAATACATCTTTGGCAGCTTTACAATCGATCCTCAAGAGAAACTCTTGGTTTAGAAAATCTTAAAATTTAGAAATACAACAAACTACAAAAAGAATTAAGACAAACTAACTTAACGTTTAACAAAATCTTGCTTGGCTCTTTCTTTTAACAGCGTTAACACTTTAATTACATAGCACTTAGTACAACAAATTATTTAATTAATTAGTCACGTAATGTACTCCTTTAGCAAAGAAAATTTGTGTGTTTGTATAAATTTTGGAAAGAATATTACAAAAACTTTGTTGTGCAATTGAATGAATGATTAGTGGGTTAATGACAACATGGTTATGTACATAGAAAATGAATTATTAGATAACATAAATAGTAGGATTATTAAGATATAGTTTCAAACTATGAAAAATTGTCGGGGACGACTACAATTGTGGTCGTGACTACACAATGAATCAAATATCCAAGTATATCTTTTTGTTATGTTTATTAATTTTTTCCTCAATGATTTTTTTCGCCCCCACTCAACTTTTTTCCTGGTTATGTCTGTGCCTATTAGGCTTTACCTATTTATTAGGTTAAAAACCACCGAGTTAGTTCAACAAACAGGATTGAAATTTTAATTAGTTAAACCTTGAATTACTAACTAACTCAGCAAGTATTGTTGCAACAAGTCTTCTCCTGTAAATTCAGTCAATTATTGATTATGTTAACGTTAGAGTTCTCTTAAAAAGTATACAAATACAAATTAAAGTAAAACTCTTAATTTGAGATAAAAATATTGCAAAAAAAAAATCATTATTATTCAACCCATCAAATTCAACTATATGAATAAAACTTATAAATATTATATTTCAATCATCTATACAATACCTATTGTATTTTTTTTTTATAGAAGCAATTGGTTAATAGAGGTCTCACCAAGAAAAAAAATTTAATCTATGTAGAAGGAAAATAATATATTAATGTTCTAAGGGAGGGGGGGGGGAGGAGAGAGAGAGAGTAAAGTTCTAATGATTAATGGTCCTCATCTCATGTTGGCAGCAGCAACGGAAGAGATTGTTAATGCGATTGATCAATGGCTGAGCAGCAATATTGCTCTTTACTTATGCCAAAGAATATTATTAAATTTCGTGCATTTGAAACTATAAAATTCTAATTTTTATGGTAGTGATGTAACTTTGTTAGCCAATGAATAGCCAATTTTGCCATACGATACAAAAAAATTAAAATATTTTATATTCATACCACCCTAATTATATTCTTGTATACATCCCCGTATATTAACGAAATTTGAAAACAAAAGTTATATGCACGCTAGCTGCTCAAACACTATTACGGTAAAAAAAAAAGAGAGAAGAAGATCACGCATAAACGTTCGGAAAACATGGGTCAAAGCCCCCACTTGGATTTAGAAAGCATTCATAGTAGGTATAGGGGGCTTTGTACAAACTTTGAAACATGATGTTAGGTTTGTAAACATTTCAAAACTTTTGGGCCTGTCTATAATTATTGTTTGGGAAGGAAAAAAAAGTAATTTATTTTATTTTTGAACACCATTAATCATATATAAACTAATCTTGCCCCCCTAAATTTCACATATCGTAAGTTTGCCCTTTTATTTGATGGTTTACATACATTTTTCACAAATTTAACGGTTAAAAAAAAAATTAAATGTCTAGTTTATTTTTCACTTTTAGATTAAAAGGACACTTATACCCATATTCTATTTCTAACATATATCTCATCTTCTCTCACCCTACTTTCTCACTAAGTTGAATCCATTTTCATTTCATATGGGATTGAAAGTATTATCTATTTGCAATGTTTTCCATTTTTTGTATACTTAAATTGGTAAATTTTGTTGCTTTGTAGTTCTGTTTAGAGAATAATACATTTGAACATGTGATGGAAAATTTACTTTATTATTTGATCGTAATTTTTCAAGTATAATATACTTAGACAAGAAACCATTTTATTACTTAATGACAATTTGGAGAGAAATATAAGCATTTTGTAGGATAACTTACAAGTTTAATGAGAAAATTTATGAGTTTTCTTGGTAAAATGGAAAAAATTGTATGGAAATGTATGAATTTGTCAAAAAATACTTCTTAGCATTGAGAAAGACTTACTTGTATATCAAAAGATTTCGTCATGTTATTAGTACCTGTAATTACTATAAAAATTATTTAATGTTAATCAAGTACGTACCCACTTAGTTAAAATCATGCATACGCCACTAGAGAGACGTAATAATGGTTGGGTGTGTAGGTGGAGAAAGACAGTAAAAAATAACGAGAAAATAGAAAAGGAAATTAGGACAAGAGTGACATTATTGTCAAAACAATTATTTATATTATTAAAATAATACAAAATTTTATAAAAACATACAGTATAATTTTTCAAAATAATATTATTTTTTGGCAAATAAAATATTATTTTGATAATATAATTACCCTTTATTTTAAGGTGAAAATGGGAATTTGAGGGAGAGAAAAAAGACTTTCTATGAAAATCTTTAAGCAATTATTGTATTTGATAAAGATATTATGAAAATTTTAGTAGAATATGGCACATGTTTTGCATAGGATGAATAATTTTATGTATGTTCCGAGAGCAAGCTCTGCTATTTTTTTGATTAATAAATAATATGTAATATCTATGATATTAAAATGAAAACAAGAAAGAAAAACAGCAAAATATTATAGGCGAGACAAATAGTTAAAAATGCAAAAAATAAATAAAAAATTGTTCATCTTCCTAATTGGTTGTTCCAATTTCTTTGTAACCGTTTATTTTTTATCTAACGGCTTATATATATATATTTATATACTATGACACGTTGATAATTTAAATCATAAATATGACTATCATTGAGGCTCTTTATAAGTTACTTTTAAAATTTGTTCATTTTGGACTTATGTAATATTTGAAAGAGTAACTTTTGTGAGATGTTTTTAAGTAATACCAAGTGACTCATTAAATTTGACTGTTTTAATATTTCTCTATGAATTTTTTTTATAACTATGCTTATTTTATAACTTATTTAGCAAAATTGGGTTGTTTTCAACATATTTGTGGAAAAATGGTAGTTTTAAAATTGCTATTCAATATATTTATTTTTGGTCAAAAAACGCTACTCAAGGTAGCGGTTTTAAGACAAAAAAAGTTTCACAGCTAAAACTGAGATAGAGATTATCTATTTTATGAATAAAATTGATTTTAGTGGTCTTGATTTTATCGATATAACCGATTTCACTAAAAGCGTTTTTACACCTTTTTTCAAATCTGCCCAATGAAGTAATCGTCTATCATCTCCCTTCCCATTCACTGCTCTGTTTATCTGAGTGCTCCTTCGCACTCCGTCTCTCCTTCCTCCTTCCTCCTCCATCGGCGCTCTCCTCCTATCCTCTATCAACGTTCTCCTCCTTCCTCTTTCCTCCGTTCGCTGGTCCTTCTTCCTTTACTCCGTCGGGTCCTTCTCCAGGTACAAAATCTTCTGCCCTTTTCATTGGAAACTTGATTTCGATATATGATGTGCAGATGGTTGAATATTGAAATTTTTATGTGCTAGTATGTATGTATATATGTGATTGGGGGTTTTGGTGGTGGTTTCAAGGTTGTGGTGTTTGCTTGGGGGTTTCGGTGGTGGAACTTGGGTGGTGGTTTGAGGGTTTCGGTGGTGGTTTGTAGTTTTTCCCTATGTATGGGTTTCGACAGTGCGTATATGGATTACGACGGTGTAGGGGTATGGCGGTGTAGTGATTCTAATGGGGCAGGGGACAACTTTTTTTGGGAACGACGTTTGGTTATGGATTTGAAAAGCCGCAATTTGTATAACTTTTAAAATAGTGATATTTTATATAGGTTTGAGCTAGATTTCTAGTGGTCCCCGGGTCATAAAGTCTCAATGATAAAATTTATCTGCTTTCAAATTTGCATAAGAAAAAGAGGTCGGTTTCTTTCTAGAATAAAATTCATACTAAAACCAACTGAACCATTTGAAAAGTAATAAAATTTTACATTTAAGCAATTCTTCAGATTTTATTTTATTTTTGGTTTCGATCAAAGTTGTTTAGCATTGGTTTAGATATGATTCTATTCATTATTATAAAAAAGATTATTGGGAAACAAAAAGGGGTGCTAGTAAAAGCACCCTTAAAAACTAGTTTCAACACCCAATTGGGAAAAAAAAAGTTGCTAGCTATGTTGCATACCTTTTTTTAGGCACCCATATTTCACCAGCTTACCTGCAAAGTGAAAAAGAAAAATTATTTGCATTTTTCCCTGTCTCAAGATAAGAATAACAAAATAGTGATTTTCTAGATTCATTCAAAAGACAAATTATAAAAAGTGACAAAGAAGAGTATCCTAAAAAGATATAAGGTGTCCCAAACACAAATATTATTAAACTGTAGAATTAAAATTGAAGGCTTCAATTCCAAATTTTTTGGTTCGATGGTAAAAATTATTTAGGATTTAGAATTGAATTGAATTGAGTTACAATTCCAATAATTTATTTATATTTTTTAGCTTGTTTTCTAATATGTTTTCTTTAAGGTGGCTTATAAACTGGGAGATAATCAGATTCTTGCAACTTGTATTTGGTTCCATTGCTCTCTGCGGAAGGGGTAAGAGAGTCACTATCCTGATCAAATTCTTGGTCCTCATCACCCCAGAACTTTCCACTAGAGGAGAAAATTTGTTTGCTGTAGGAGTGGTGAGAGTTGTTGGAGTAATGTTATGGGTGGGGTCATTGCTGGGAAGGTTGGTGGGTGGAATTGGGTTCTTATTAGCATGACCTGATATATAATGGTGAGTGTTGAAGGAGTCAGGAACATATGAATCTTAACTGTTGGGCAACACATTTATGATGAAATTTGGTTGTGTCGTTGGTGTAAGAGCACAAAGGCTACTGATTGAGTTGGGTGTTGGTGTTGGAACATTAAATGCAAAGGATTGCTCAATGCTATCAGATGAATCAACAGTAACTGTGGTAGAAAGGTTGGCAAAGCTTGTAGAGGTGCCTACATTAATGTTGTCATTTGTGGATGTAGAGTTTATGATTGGTTGGTTTGACTCATTGACAGATGGGGCTGTGGGGTTGGTGGGATGACCAGCATCATTTATGATAGTTTTTGCTTTATAGTGAGGCTTAGAGATGTGATGAGAGCTTTCCTTAGCTTTGATGAGGTGATCATTTTTGGTCTTGTTTCTTTCTTTTGCTGCTTGGTTGAGAGTGTGTGCATGTTGTGCCTTCAGTAGGGTTCTACAATTAGGCACACTGTGACCAATGGAGTGACAATGGGAACAAAAAGGGGGCAGTTCTTCATATGTAACTGAAACTTCAAAATTCAAGCCCATTCTTTGAACAATGATATTTTGAGGGACTTGCACACAAGCAAAATGCCAAAGAGATCTAGAACTGTTGTGTGGGTCAATGTATAATGGGGTTCCTATGGCTCCGGCAATGGAAAAAACCAGGTTGTCCTCCAAGTATTCCTAATGAAAATCAAGAATTCTAGCCCAAACGTGTGTAGTAGTATTCTTTTGTTTGCTGGGAACAAAATTAGGAATCCATTTGGAGAGTTTGATGATACCATTCTTGAGTTTTGTTTGACCATAGCCATTGATCCTCTCATAATCTACATGATTTTTAAAGTGAAGAACATAGTATCCTCTGCCAATGGGAGTAAAGGTCCAATTGGGCTCAATTTTCCATTTGGTTGTGAGAGATGATTCCAAATCAATAGATTGCTTGATGTTGGTCTATCTCCATATGACATTGACTGTCTCTCTGAGATTGAGCAAAGGCAAAAGGCTGTGAGTATATTGCAAAATACTGTGGAGGAGTCTCCTCACAGTACATCTGTCCACAAAACCACACGAAGGTCCTTTATTGGAATGTGAGATGATTGAGCAATTTCTAAACTCAAACCACCCTCAAATCCATTTGTGTGAATCGTAAGCCTAACCTTATTTGCATCTTTGAACCTATGACTCCTTTTAATAATATTCCTTGGTCCGTTTGGCATAACCTTGGTATATCCCTTACATGTACCAATGAGAGAGGTAGTCTTGCCCCTAACCTCTGGCTCCTCCATACCAGCAATGTTTCCAATATTCAGGTTATTCTTTCCACCAATCAACAAGTCACTGTATCTTCCACTTTTGAGAGCGTTGCTTGCCACATCACTTGTGTCTATGCCAGCAATGACTACATTACTAGAAGACAATTGTGGGCTAACTTCATGCACGTCTCCCTCAACTACAACCTTCCTTGGATGGCCATTGGAGATTTTAATTGCATTTTAGGTGCTCATGAAAAGAGAGGTGGAATCAGGCCTAATCCCATCTCTTGCTCTAACTTCAAAAGCATGACAGACGATTGAAATCTCATTCACTTAGACTCCATTGGTCCTCTCTTCAACTGGGCTAGAAAAGGGAATGCTGCCATCCAAGTTAGAGTTGACAGAACTCTTTGCAACAATGCTTGGTTCACGACTTGGAAAAATGTAAATTGCTCCATTCTTACCAAAATCAATTCTTATCACCACCCTCTCCTTTTCTTCCCCACCGACCATGACCATGGTGGACCTAAACCCTTTAAATTTACTACTGCATGGGTAAGGTACAACCAGTTTATGGAGATGGTGCAATAATCATGGCTTAAGCCTTGTGACCACGTCTACCTATGGTTGCTCTTCAATGGAAACCAAAGGTTCTGAAAAAAGATCTCATTCAATGGAATAAACAACACTTTGGCAATATACATGAGAAGGTGAAAAGTGCCACAGCTCATTTGCATCACATCCAAGCTCTTATAGATAGCAATGGCTATGTTGGCAACTATGCTCTTAATGAGGCTGAAGCTCAGCATGTTCTGAACACAGCTCTACAATTTGAAGAAAATTTTTAGAAGCGAAGATCCATAATCACTTGGCTGGCTGAAGGTGACAAAAACACTAAATTTTTTCATAAGATTGCTGATCACAAAAGAGCTACTAGTAGAATCTTTCACCTAAAGGATGGCAATGATATCATTTATGGTCCTGATGCTATCAAAAACCACATTGTGAATTATTTTCAGACCCTCTACTCCGCCTCCAATAATACAATAGACAATGATTTGGTTGCCAAGGTTATTCACCCACAAATCAGTTTTCATGACAACACTTTTCTTACCAACATTCCATGTGATTCTGAAATCAAGTCAGCTGTTTTTAATCTTAGCCATCATTCAGCCCCTGGTCTAGATGGTTTCAGTGGGCTCTTCTTTCAGACCTACTAGGACATCATTTCCACAGATTTTTGCAAAGCCATCAAACAATTTTTTATTTATAATTGGCTACTCCCTGGCTTCAACTCTAACTTTGTCACCTTCATCCCTAAAACTCCCAATGCTGATTGTATGGTATCCTACAGGCCAGCTGCCCTTACCAATTTTGCTTTTAAAGTGATTCCTAAAATTTTAGCAGAGAAGCTAGCTCTCTTTGCCACCAAGTTCATCTCTCCCAACCAAACTGCTTTCATTAAAGGAAGAAACATCCACCATAGCATTGCCTTAGCCTCTGAGTGCTTTAACCTTCTTGATAAAAAAAACCCATGGTGGCAACACTGCCATCAAAATTGATATAGCCAAAGCATTTGACAGCCTGGATTGGTTTTTTCTCCTCTCAGTTCTACAAGCCTTTGGATTTGATCAAATCTTTATCAATTGGATTGACACCCTGCTCAAATCAGCCAAACTCTCAATTCTTGTATATGGTTCTCCCCAAGGCTATTTCTCTTGTGCTAGAGGAGTGAGGTAAGGTGTTCCCCTTAGTCCCTTACTATTTTGTTTGGTTGAGGAAGTTCTTAGTAGAAGTATCAACAATGCTGTCAACAATGGGTCCTTTAAATGCATCTCCTCTCTTAGAGGAGCCACCGCTCCCTCTCACAACTTGTATGCTAATGATGTCCTCATTTTCAGTAATGGTTCCTCAGCTAGCCTTAAGGCACTCATTTTCAGTAATGGTTCCCCTTATACTTACTTGGGGGTTCCAATTTTCAAAGGCACCCCCAAAAAAGCTCAACTCCAAACCATTGCTGACAAAATTAAATGCAAACTTGAAGGATGGCAAGGCAAGTTGCTTTCCTTGGCTGGTATAATTGATCTTGTGAAATATGTGGCCACTCCCATGCTCAACCATTCTTTCATGGTCTACAAATCGCCAGTCCTTCTTCTAAAACAGTTGCAACAATGGCTAAGAAACTTTATATGGTGTGGGAACATTCAAGAAAGGAAAATCATCTCAGTTGCTTGGCACAAAGTTTGCTCTTCTATTCAAGCTAGGGGCATTGGAATAAAGTATTTAATAGACCTCAATCAGTCAGCTCTTCTTAAGAGTACCTTGGATATGATCACCAAAAACTCCCTTTGGAGCCAGTTTATACTGGCTAGATACAAGATCAAGTTTGGTCAATCCAACGCTTCTTACCAATCCTCTTCCACTTGGAATGGGATCAAACTTTCTCTTTCCATCATTAAGCTTCATGCTAAGTGGATTTTGGGAATTGGTACTAGTATCCAAATCTGTCAAGATGATTAGTGCAATGATACTCCCCCGCCTCCCAGTCACACCCCTCTTGACCAATGCTTGAACAGTTGGATTTTAGATAGTAAATGGAACACCCCTAACCGGCTGAGAACTAATTTCCCTGCCTTTAATGCCATTGTCACAACCATTCCCCTTCATATCCTCCCTTGTGAAGATGTTATAGTCTGGCCTTACTCCTCTAAAGGTCATTTAACCTTCAATGATGCTTATAATTTCTTTCACACAGCCAACAGCAACCCCACCTTCAAACATGTTTGCCACTCTTTCATCCCTCCAAAAGCTTCTATTTTTGTCTGGAGAACCCTTCATAATTCCATCCCATCTCAAGTTTCTCTTCAGCAAAAAGGAATAAGCACAACTTCTAGGCGCTGCCTTTGCTTGCAACAATCCGAATCAACCTCTCATGTCATCCTTCAATGTGGATTTGCTCTTTCAGTTTGGAAATGGTTCTTCACCATATTCAACATTCACACCTTCCCCACCTCCTCCCATATTGATCTGTGGCACTTCATCTCTTCTAAAAATGGAGCTCTCAAATTTTTAATGTTTGGATTGCTGGTGCTTCTATTGTTTTTCATAAAATTTGGGAAGCCAAAAATGATATCAACTTCAAAAACTCCAAGCCTAATCTTTCAGCTTTCAAACATTATTTGGTTTCCTTCATTTTTGAGCTCAATGATCACATTCCTGGCTACATGCCAAACTCAATTGAGGATTTGCTCATTCTAAAAAAATTCAACCTCTCTCAGGCAAAGCCAAATTAGGCAACAAAATCACAGAAGTTTTCTGGTGTCCCCTCCTCTAGGATGGTTAAAAATCAATACAGATGGCATGGCAAATGGCTGCCCAGGTCCTGCCTCCATTAGTGGTATTTTCAGAAATTTTAGGGGTTTTGCAAAAGTGCTTTGGCAGGGAAGATTGGCATTCACAATGCCTTTTTTGTAGAACTCCTCATTCAAGCCATATAATTTGCTTGGAACAATGGCTGGAAGAAATTATGGCTCGAAATAGATTCACAAGCAGTCCTAAAATGCATTCTTAATACAAATTCTTATGTTCCATGGCAGCTTGCTACTAGATGGAACAATTGCAGATCTTACCTTAAATAGATGACCTTCTATGCTTCTCATTCTTATAGAGAAGCTAATGCTATTGCGGACAAACTCTCTAAATTGGGCATGACTTTTGATCACCTTCAATGGTGGACCACCCCTCCACAAGCTATTGCTCAATTATACACTAATGACCTCAATTTCAGGCCTAACTACAGATTTAGCTAGTTTTCTTTGGATTTGTTTTTTTTTTTTTTGCTTGCTCCACTTTTTTCTTTCCTGTTTGGTTGTTTGATCTCTGATCTTTATTAGGCTTAAAGATCAAGATGCAAACATTTTTTGGCTCAGGCATGGAATTTCCTTTTGTTTGCATTACATGTATATTTCTTCCGCGAAGCCTAGTGGGTGGGCTTTTGTAACCCACAAGCTTTTTTTCATCTTTTTAATGCATTACTCTATTGCCTAAGGGCATAGTGGACTTTCTCCAAAAAAAAAATTACAATTCCAAACCTTCCAATTCCGAAGTAAAAGTAGTATTTTTCTCATGGAATTAGGTACAGGATACAAAGCCGATGCATGTTCCTTCTCCATTCTCCAATCATAAATGTGTGTAACAAAATGAAGAAAACTTCAACTTCAAAATCCAATATACATTGTTGGCAGAATTATAGGATGGTTCATTTTTATTTATTCTATTATCATGCCAAGGGCTAATTAAGGACACCAGTAAAAAGTTATAAACTCTTCCCAGGATTTTAAGTGAATTTTTTTACAGCCATGCAAACACCATAACTCTTAAGTTTGGACCTCTAATTTTATATAATTTCACTTCTGTAGAATTAGAATTCTAAATGAATTTCAATTCCATGAATCCAAACACTATAAAATTTCACTTCCATATAAAATTTCATTCAAGTGTTTTATGGACATCGTTGATGTACAACTTATAATTGGCACCTAATTGATATTATTTTTGTTCTATAGAGAAATTCAACATACAATTGATTTTGAGAGACAAAGAAAGTATCTTGGTTATACCACTTTTATCATTTCCTTGATGAATGTCCTTACTCAATTTAAAATATGAATCATCTGTTAGATCTCCTTTGGAGGAAGAAGCATTGTTTAGGCTTCAATCATTGGTTTAATTCATCTATAATTGATTTAAGGAAGTGCTTTGATTCAGAAATGAAACATAAAGTTCTCAGTTCCTCACTTAAAATCCAAATTCCCTACAAAATCCCATGACTGATTACTTAATACTTGAGTATATATAGTTGAAGAGAGAGGGAGGAGGGCACAATACCTTGGAAATAGAAGCAGTTCATGTCGATGTTAGCAATGATCCTCGAATTAAATGATTCCGGTCGCAACACTAGTACCGTCCATAAGGTTGGAGCAAAGGTTTATAGTAAGTATAATTTTGAGACGGTGAAGGACAAATTGAGGGAAAAGAAGGCGACACAAGAGGAAAAAGAATCAATGCATGTTGTGAGATAACTGGTTGAAATATCTCTTTCTGACCGAAATTCTGCATTTAAGTGAAAGAGATGGAAGCCCTAAATATATATATGATGGAAAGGGAAGAAACTGCTGATTTTGAAATGGCGATTACAGTAATTGTCGTGATGGTTGGAAATAAGATACAGCAGAAAGAAAAAGAAAAAAAGAAAATAAAGGCAGCTTTCCGGTTGACACGTGGCAAAGAAAAGCTTATGTTTTAGTATTATTTTATAGAAACCGCGATTATAGTAACTGT
Source organism: Lonicera japonica (assembly GCA_021464415.1). Taxonomy (NCBI): domain Eukaryota; kingdom Viridiplantae; phylum Streptophyta; class Magnoliopsida; order Dipsacales; family Caprifoliaceae; genus Lonicera; species Lonicera japonica. The sequence continues at coordinate 22,193,143 of CM038465.1, read as the reverse complement.
CACGATGGTTGGAAATAAATTATAGTAGAAAGAAAAAGAAAAAAAGAAAAAAGAAAATAAAGGTAGCTTTCCGGTTGACATGTGGCAAAGAAAAGCTTCCGTTTTAGTATTGTTTTATAGATGTGTGTATTGGGTAAAAAAATGACTACATTTATTATATATATATAAACACATATAATATTGTTTTTGACACGAGTTGCCACCTAATAACATTTATTTTATGTATGCATGTTTGTTATATCCATTGTACTCTTTCAATAATATATAAACTGATGAAATAGAGCAACACATGCATTATGTATAATATATTTACTAGGTTTTTGTCGAATTCATATGTACGTGCGAGCACACAAGAAGAATGGAGTACTTCGCAGGTGTCATCACTGCCACGATATATGCATCGTCTCATTCAGTTTGGTTTCACTACTTTGACCATTTATTTTATGACTGTGATCTGTGGCCATTTAACTTGCTTTTGAGCATTCAAGCTTGGACTTGTTGTAATGGGGTTGCAGGCCTTCTGGAGCCTCTTCATGGCTCTTGTCAACTGTTATGCAGATTTAGTAAATTCTTGGGTTCAAGGCTACTATGGAGCTGTTATGTATATAATATAGGGACTTGGGTAACCTCCACCCTTAAATAGTTGGGTTCAAGGCAAGGTGTGCTTTTTTTTTTTTGCTCTTTAATTGTCACAAATACACTGTATATTTTCTTTTTCATGTTTTTGTTATGAAATGAATAAAAATTTTACACAAAACCCATGCACGAATTTATCACATTTGCATACTGGACTAAACTAAATACTAGCACTCAAATAAAAAGCAATAGTATTCTTTAAAAAGAAATTAGTATTATAAATAGCATATTGTTAAATTAAGCTTAGTTTCCTTGATTGTACATTAATCTCCACTATATAATCTGAGCTTGTTAGCCGCATTTAACCCGTCCCATCTCCTCTCATCAGCTTACCTCAAGTTTTTCTATTAATTTGCTTTTCTTCCTTTTCTCTCTTAGCTCAATCTTTTCTACAAATTCTCTTTCTCTCTCTCTCTCTCTCTCTATATATATATATATCAACTTATCTTAAATTCCTTAGTTTCTTATTAATTCATATTCCATAAACCTCCCTTGATTTCTGTGATGGCGGATTACACATTACCATGTAAAACTAGCAAGGGTTGGATGTGGTGCGCTATATTCTCAGTCATTATCATTCCTCTACTCATCATCTTCTTTGCCTTCATCAAGTTTACGTTGTTCAAGTATAACCCATCCTTTCCCCAATTTAACTTAACCAGTGTCGAATATTTCTCGATTTCATTGGACACCGAGAAAAAATTAAATGTAAATATTACCTTGGTTGTGACAGTTACTAACCCAAATAAACACTCGGCCATTAAAGTACATGGCCTTAACAAGACTCTTTCTCGCATTGCTGGTTGCGAACTCCTTGCCACGACATCTTTCCTTCCTTTCGCAGTCAAGAAATTGGATAATTTATTTGTCAATGCTCCAATGGTTGTCACCCACTTCTCCATTCGGCCTAAACACCTTCAAATGACGAGGGAGGATTTTGAAAGAGATTTTATCTACTTCAATCTCAAGGGAAAGTTTGGCATGTACCAACACCTTTGGAGATTATTTCATGTGCCACTTAAATTATATTTTAACTGTAATTTTAGTGTGCACCAAAACAGGTCTTTACAATACCAGAGATGTGAGGAGACACAATGTGTGACGCCCCAAATCCCGTTAGAAGATTTAGGTCTCCAGGATCTGGTTGATCATAGTGCCATACGCGACGGCGGGTTTAAAGTACATAATTTAAAATTTATTTAATAATAAACTGTATATAAAACCTTATTTAAGAAAAAAATTGGCATGTGGAGTTCGCATATATAACAAAACCAACACCTGTAAAGGAGAAAATATAAGTTTCCTTTCTTCAAATCAAACTCCACATTCACAGTAATAATGTTTCGTAACATACAAATCCTCCAACGAGGTCCTTGTCTCAAATAAAAGTTTCACATCACATACAAAGATTTATAAATTAATACATATAGAATGATAGGTCTACGAAATGTTTGAATACATATAGTTCATGAATACGAAGTCGTCCACGGACGACTACAAATGTCTAAAGTTTATTAGAGGTCTCTAGACTTCACACACGCGCCATCCCGCGAAGAATACCTGCAAAACTGTTTTGGTAAAATGGGAGTGAGCCAAACACGGGCTCAGTAGGAACTATAAGGCTTTTATACTAGAGTACACGTTGGGAAGCACATGCAACGTGGAGTAATGAAAGTAATTCGAACTTTGTTTATATACTTATACCATTTCCACATATATATATACATACATATAAGTAGTACTCTTATAAAATAACTACAAAAGTAAGATCTATGTAATGCACACCAAATACCATCCCATCCCCAAAATACAATAAGATATGTATCGTAATGATACAAGTAAAATAGTTGTATCGATCATAAGTCTAGTTGTAAAACACACGTAGGCACTAATTTGTTAACAACAACCATATACTCTTCTATCTCGTATCAAACATTTAGGATTTACTTTACTGTTGACGCGAACCCGGACCGTGTGTTTTAGTCAGGTTAATGGATCCTCAACCCTTGAACTACGAACGTAGCAAGAACCATGGAATACGTCGAAAGATGGAAGGCGGAAATCTTAACCAAACGCTTAAAGAAGCGCAAACCTCAATATAATGAATGACACCACAATTTAGTGTGGTTACTAGATTGATAAGTCAAGAACACGCAAATTAATCAATTCAACATGTTCAACATACAAAGAGAAAACTCTCAATATTATTAATCAATAAAACTCTTCTTAATAAAACAATAATGTGCCTCCTTTAAATAGGAGTAAACAAAGCCTTAATCCTAATTTAAAAATGAAACTATTTCCTACTTAGAAAAGGAAAATAATAACACCTAGAATATTCATATCACAATAAGGAAATTAATTATAAATACTCTAAAATAAACCTAAAATAATTCTAAAATAATAATAACTCTAGGAAATAATTATCTATAATCCTTGGGCTTTAAGAAATATAAAATAAATACTTAAATTCTTCAGCCAGCCAGTCATGAAAACACGCAAGAACATAAGGCTAATTTCTTGGCTAGGCTGGATCACATCATTCCCCTTTTCTTCAAGAAGATTCGTCCTTGAATCTGGCTTACCCATTCCTTGATTCAGCCAGTCTTTAACAACTTCGGCATTCGGACACTACTTTGGAACTTGGAATCTCCCATGCCAATAGAATAAGTATTTTGAATACTTCCCATTCTTCCGTCGAAACTCAACATGAGATAATTCTGTTCTTCCTTCCCATGAAAACAAATATTTTGAATATCTTCGACGCTTGATTCTCCTTACAAAGCAAAACTTCTCGAAATTTAAACCATATTACAATGCGATCCTTCGCAGCTTGTTGAAGAAATCTAATATCATAAAGTTTGGATGGACATCAAAGCGATCCACTCCAATTAAATCAATATGCTCAACATTGTCAATCTTCAACTCAGCTCGAATATCATCTTCTTCCTCGGTAGAAATATTATCCAAATCAGCAACATTAGTTGAAGTCTCTTGCTCATTGACTTGCCCCTCAATTAAAATCAATTGGCCTCCCTTGATGCAGTTCTTACCCATATCCACACCTACGGCTGAAAGTGCTTGCACTTGTGGTTCTTCAACTTGCACTTAAACTTCTTCATCTTCCTCTTCTTGCAAGCTTGGAGTTAAAACTTCAACCCACAACTCACCTTCTTCAGCCGTCACTTCAATTTCCTCGATCTCATCGGTATCCGTCTTATTCTCCAATGGCGGCTTAGATATGGCTCGTTTCTTTTCTTCTTTCAATTGACTTGGTTCGCCAAAAGATGTATTCAGACTTTGACTTAGCTCTAGGCTTCCCCTCTTCTTAGACTGCTCATAGGCTTCGGCAAACATCTCCTCAAACCTACGAATAAATTCATCATCAAATAAAGAAACCTTCTTCTTGCTATTACCCATATTATTGTCTCAAACCCGACTTTCTCCAATCTCACCACCATGTCTTCTATTAGTAACACCCAAATCCCATTCATCTTCAAATTAAACTTTACGAGGCTTACTTTTCAATTTCTCTTTAGAAGCCTTATTCAACCGCATGTGCCGTTCAATTTCTAATTGCTTTAATCGCGCACTATCGTGTTTAATCTGCTCTTGAAGCCACCTTTCTCCATATTCAAAGTTTAGACAAGACATACTTGTTGCAAAACAAAGATTAGTGCAATAAAGATAATTCTCACCACACTCCCTTTCATGTATCGCTCAATTGATGTCACTATGATTTTTTTCGCTCGTATTTGCCGCTCAAAGTATTGATATACACACAATTTTCTCTTTGGAACACCAAAACAAGTTAAATAATATGAATATCATAAATCCTCAACAACCAATCGCAAAACCCAACAATTAGATTTAGACGCGTTCAACAATGTTATACCAAAATTAAAGAAACCAAATTCTAGCAAAACTAATGAGCCAAACGAATTTCTAAAATTGCTAAAATATGCAAGTAGAATTTTCAAACGATGGTAACAAACAAATCCCTAATTAACGCAAATCCAATATCCTATGACTTTCTAGATTTTCCCAACCAAACGGAATTTATGTGGACCAAAATCACAAGATTAAAACCTAACAAGAAGTATATCAATGAATAATCTAGGGTTTTTGAAATATTTAAACCTCCATAATTAAAACTTCAATGCAACAATATTTGTAAACAAACCCTAACAATAATCAAAATTCGATTCTAGGTTTCTTCCAACAAAGAAAATTTCAATAATTTTTTTTTACTTTTCACAGCACTTTTATTTTCAATGCAGGTTCTATCGTAAAACAAAAATAACTTTTGATGTAACCGTTGGATCGGGCTGATTTTTGGATATGTTGTTCGTTTTGATAGTGAAAACCACAAATTTTGACAGCTCGGCGGGATTTTGATAAAAAACAATCCAATCTTAACTTCTTCTTTTTTTATGAACCCTAACATAAAGATATGGAATCAACAAATCACAAGATCCAAGATTAGGAATTTGGAATTGAAAACACAAGAATTAAAAGATAGAAAACCTGGATAGAAAAGTTTGCTCTAAGACCAATGACACAAAGTCGGATCGTCTTTTCTAGCTGGGTTAATGGATCATCAACCCTTGAACTACGAATGTTGCAAGAACCTTGGAATACGTCAAAAGATGGAAGGCAAAAATCTCAACCCAACGCTTAAAGAAGCGCGAACCTCGGTATAATGAATGATGCCACAATCTAGTGTGGTTACTAGATTGATAAGTCAAGAACATGCAAATTAATCAATTCAACATGTTCAACATACAAAGAGAAAACTCTCAATATTATTAATCGACAAAACTTTTCTTAATAAAACAATAATGTGCCTCCTTTAAATAGGAGTAAATAAAGCCTTAATCCTAATTCAAAAAGGAAACTATTTCCTACTTAGAAAAGGAAAATAATATCACCTAGAATATTCCTACCACAATAAGGAGATTAATTATAAACACTCTAAAATAAGCCCAAAATAATTCTAAAATAATAATAACTCTAGGAAATAATTATCTATAATCCTTGGGCTTTAAGAAATATAAAATAAATAATTAAATTCTTCAGTCAGCCAGTCGTGAGAACACGCAAGAACGTAAGGCTAATTTCTTGGCTAGGCTGGATCACATCAACTATGCACAGTGATCGCAATAAAAGCCCCTAAGGCTGGGTCCCCCCATGGACCACCTAGATGGTGTAGGGTATGCCGCCTGTCTCCCTACAAACAATAGAGTATGCTGCTCTAAAAGCGAGATCCTTCTACACGGATCAGGGTATGTAGCCGCTAAGGCTAAGTCAACCATATGAACCATTAGTGCTTTACAAAAGCAAGAAATCAATAGAAAGTATTATCCCAAAGAATATACTTATTTATAGTACACACCCATGTACACACACACACATATATATATATATATCCTGATTCGTACACATATATAGATCTCAAATCATATATTAGTTTGCCTAAAGCTTATATAGTTTCGTGCACCAAAACGCATATGTGGTCAATAGCTAGATTCACTGACTATGGTAATTGTTCCAACTATAGATGTATCTAATGTATATGTGCCATTAAGGGGACTAATATCCTTCACATGATTATATCCACAGAGTTCCTGAATAGTTCCAATAAATGGACTAGTAATATTTTTGTAATAAACTCTTTGCTTGCTAATAACATTAACAAAACAATTAGCCCATTTAATAGCGTATGCACCTCATGGATACAATCATCATAATGTTTATAAGTGAAATCATGTATCAAACCTAATATTTATCCAGTGTATAGCTACATTAGAAAACATGGAAAGGTTGTCACCAAAAATGGTGGGGTTCTACCAATTTCACGACATTAGTAGACTTAATGGCATGTATACATTATCAACATTATGCAAACATAAGATGTATACGACCCCATCTCATATACTTCATTTATTCCAACCTCTATGTAGTCGTACACAGATGCTAACTAAACGCACTAGTGTATATAAATAGAGGTTAAGGTGAAATTTAGGGAGGCAAGTGACAACATGAAAATCCTTGCGCACTTATAAATTTAATCCCTTATCAACCCAATAATGTACACAGGGACAAATACGCATCGTCTCTAGGGTACCAAGTTATTATCCAAGTATAATAGAATTTATATCTAGGGTAATTCCTCTATTTAGGCCATTACATGATATATATATATATATATCTCAATAAACTAGGTATATAAGCCTATACGCTAGCAAATAGTCACTAGGGCTTATAGTACTCTAGCTTATAATGAGATTCTCACAAAAAAAAAAACATGAAATCACAACAAAAGCATGTCTAGATCAAGAAAACTAGTAATAAATCTAAGCCTAAAACCCATTGTATGCGCTCAACAACAAGCTTATAAGAAACCCCCTAATTTCTATTGTAAAATCAAAATGCATCACATAATAATTTGAAAACAAGTTAGAGTACTAGTATTCCCACCTTAATCAAGAAAATCTTGAAGGTTAAGAGCGGTGGATTGAGCCGTAATCCGAGAAATTAAGAAATCCCTAAAGTAGAGCTTCAAACCCTCATTAATGGAGGAAGGAAAATTGAGGAGGAAGATGATGATGGTGATGATGATCTTGTATGGAGAAAGAACTATGGAGGAACACACATATGAATCCCTCTCAAGCTTTCTCTCATCTTCTCTCTAGCTCCATTATGAAATGGAACCAAGTGGGGTGAAAAAGGGTGGAAAGAATGAACATAAAATGGAGAAGAAAGGGTTCAAAACCCATTGGAGCAACAGATCGATCAGAGCTACCTCTGATTGATTAGTGGACACCTACCTAAAGCCCCTCATTTTTTTTTCAAAAATCGCTTTTGGAGGCCTGTTTTAACCCTCGAAATGATTTCGATTCAACTCGGCCTTCAAGCAAAACTTGTAGAGGGCAATAAAATTAAGTTATAGGCGCTTACAGAAGTCAATTAGGGTCAGAGAAGAAGAAGTTACGAATGTCCAAAATTGGCAAAAAATAACAAATCGCGAAAAGCCAAATTTCGCGTTTAGCGCGACGAGTGGGGTTCGGACCACCCAGAATGCTTAATGATCACTCATGAAAGTTTGAATATATATATAACATGTAGAATATGGCTTGTGGGGAAAATTTTCTAAACTAAAAGTAGGGCGTTACACAATGGGATATATATTTTACTTTTTCGTCCATAGATAATACTTGTATATATATTTTGTTATGTTTACTTCTCTTTAGTGCACTTTTTATAATAGATGTGATTTTTCCAGTGGAAAACCTGTAATTGACAATTATTTAGAAGAATACAAATTGGATGAATATATGCTTTAGTTCATTGATTTCGAGGCCCAAGTTATTGACATTATTTTGTGGAACTTGTGCACTCTAATACATGGACTTACAATTTATTTTTGGGCTTAAAAATTGGAAAAATGCATAAAAATAAGAAAATAAAAATCAAAAGTGTGTTGATAAAAACACCCTTAAAATTCAGTTTAAACACCTTTTTACTTTTAATAAAAATCATTGAAATAAAAAGTTATATTTTGAAGGCACTCTGATATTTCACAAGATGGTTCAATGACAACACACTTCTTGAAACGAGATATACACATATGTATATGTCTCTTTTGGAGTTTTCTCATTCAATACCATCATTGTGGATTGAAGCTAGTTCTTCTCATTGCTGATTGCTTTCTATGTCTAGCATGTTGCAGAGATATGTCTGCTTTCTCCATGTGAGATTTGCATCCTCCATTTTAGATGAATATGCATAGTTATAGATGACTGGGAGATCAAACTTTTGAATTGTTGAATATATGCGTTATTCTAATAGGGTGTTCTAACTAATACGGGTGCTTTTATAAGAATAAAATTTAAATACGGGTGCCTAAAAAATAGGTGTTGAAATTGATTTTTAAGGATGCTTTTACCGGCACCCAAATAAAAACTACTTGCGCTCGGCTAAAAAGTTATTGGGTAATTAAATAGTATAATTACCGTTTGTTATGACCTTTAGCTAGAAAAGTGAAAAACATCATCCTTTGATTGTTCATGTATTACACATGACCACATTTAGCACAAAATTTGTCAAATAATTTTAGATTATATGGCTTATTGTTGGGGGTTATTGCCCAAAGCTGTGGAGTTTTCATTTTTTCCTAGAAAAACATTAATTGGACAATCTTTTTTTTCCTCAATATGATTAAATTTAAAAATTGAAAAAATATATCATGATATCCTTCAATTAGGTTTGGCAAATGGGCTGGTTTAGCTGACTTTGAGCAGGCCGAATTGGCCGCGTTGTTCACTTGAGGCTGCTTAAAATTTATAGAAAGCTAGGATTTATCCCCCATAATTTAAACTATATAGTATTAAGGATTACCTAACTTTAGATGAAAAATTAAAGAGTGGGGTTTTAATCGTACTAAATTTTATGACCCAAGATACTTGTAATGTGGTTTTAATGCGGCAGCACATTTGTGCTATAATGACCGGAATACCCTTTGAGTGAATTTTAGGAAAGATATGTGACATAATTTTAGGGAGGAATGATAACATACATAATTTTAGGGATCATAATTGATTAGTATATTAAGGAAAAATGCATTTATGTTTTGAAATATATTATTTTCTAAACATGTAAATATACATCCTTTCAAAAAAAATTGTAAATATACGTGTCTTTCATAACCCTTTTTTTAAGAAATATTTTATAACTAGTTTTAGCTTCTTGAAAATACTAAGTATTTTTTTGATTAATTAGATACTTAATTCATTTAATAGATTTTACATATATCTTAAGCTAACTTGTATTGTTATTGATTTCATAATTCCACATAATTTTTTACTTTAGTATCAACTTTTAATAAATTAAAGAGTTTTACAAATATTTACTGTAATAGATTTAATTTTAATATTTTCAAATGTATTATATAATAGATATTGTAATAGATAATTATTAATAATATAATAAGTATTTTTACTGATATTGTACATGTGAAAATTATTTGGAATAAATATTTTGTATTAAACCATTAATATATATATATGTATATGTGTATATATATTATACTATTACAATATTTGTAACATCTATTGTGGTTAATTTTAACATATATGTGAAAAATATTTTTATATATTTGTAATAGATATTTCTTATTTCTTATTTCACATGTAATATATATTTCAATATTTGCTAATATTCTATTTTCCCAATTTATGTTTAAATATTTGAATATATATATTTCTTATTTGCAATAGATATTTCTTACTAGAAATTAGGTAGAAGGGCTTATTATACATTGATTTTTACCAAAAATCCAATGAATAATATTTTTTTGAATGAAGGGCCTATTTTTAATTGGTAATTAGTGTAAGATGCCTATTTTGTTTTATATTTTAAATGAATGTATTTGAATAAATTTAAATATCATTTAATTAATAAAAACATGTTATGTATTACCTAAATTACCCCTTTTAATGAAATTTTCACAAAAAATATGGAATGCAAAGTTCATATTGCAATAAAATATGAACTGCAAAGTTCATATTGCAGTGAAATATGTACTGCAATATGAACTTTGCACTAAAAATATGGACTGCAAAGTTCACATTGCAGTAAAATATGGACTGCAATATGAACTTTGCACTAAAAATATCGACTGCAAAGTTCACATTACAGTGAAATATGGACTGCAAAGTTCATATTGCAGTGAAATATAGACTGCAAAGTTCATATTGCAGTCCATATTTTAATGCATATTGATATTTTTTTTAGTTTATTTTAAGGGTTGGGATGTCATTTTATAATGAAAAAAAAAGACACATATCATATTATCAATAAAATAAAAAATAGGCCCTTTATTTAAAAAAAAATTATTCCTTGGCCTTAGTGTGAAAATCTTTCTCTAATAAGCCCTTTTTTTTAATTGCCCCTATTTCTTATTTAATATTTGGTAATATTATATTTTCCTAATTTATTTGTTTAAATGAATATTTATTTATATTTATATTTATATTACTAAACATTTGAATATCTGTTAATATTTTTCCAAACCAAAATTGTGCTAGGCAGTTTGAATCAAACCCGGCTTAATCAGCTTATTCTTTTTTATAAAGTTTGCTTTCAATCAACGTTTGTTTGAAGTTTACGAATCGAAAAAAGTTTCTTAAATAAGTAAATGGTTGGGTTTCTGTTTGACATCAAATTGTTTTCTATATATGCTAAAGAAATATGTAAGTTGATAATTTTGCAATTATCATTTGCATACAATGTTCTTTTTCTAGATTGGTGAATGAAACTTTCGATTTCTACTTGTTAAGTTAATCTAATAATTTATGGGAAGCAAAAGTAAAGCGCATAATTTGGTTGATTACAACACCTCAAGTCCAATTCAAAATTTTGATATTTAAATGCCAATTTATTATGAATTTTTATTTTTTTTCCTTTTTGCTGGCCCAGCAATAAAGTATATCAAATAAGGAAAATAGTTATCAAAAGAGTTGGTATACGCATGAATGAAATTCCTACAAACTGAATATTTGAATTGGAAGGACGATTAATTTATAAAATATATTTGAATTCCATTATGGCTACATGTGCTCGACTTTCCTGAATTCAGGTTTCAATCATTTCTAGACATATCTTCTTCACAAATATGCCATTTTTGGTTAGAATTCGTAAATTTCACGATTTTTATCAGGTATTGTTGGAAAATGTGAACTGCAGAATTAAGAATAGATTAGGTAGAGAGTACACCAGGTTGAGTCGCGGACTAAGTCGCTCTCTTTAAGACTTTTCGCGGCTCTGCCCGGAATTGTGCTAGCAGTTCTGAATATGCCACGCCGTCCCCAGGATGAAACAGCCCAAAAACTCTCTGTACGATCGATGTGCACGCTTTCGATCGCTCGACAATAACACTCTTTTAATTGCTCGGGATTGAAAAATTTTTCCACCACCGGAGGCTAAAATTTTTTTTCTGTCGAAAAATATTTTTCTAGATGGATCTCTCCGTTGGTTTTTGGTTCAGTCTGTGTATATATTTTGAAAGCTATTTTGATCCGTTTAAAGGGGAAAGTGTTGTGACCAAAAAACAACTTTCCGGAAAAACCGAAAGAAAACACGGAGGGAATTAATGGAGCGTGTTGGAGGAAATCAAGGGAGTGTGCAGAGGAGATTGCGGAAGAAAATATGGGAGCCTTGTCCCCTTTTTAATTTTTATTTAATAAATAAAATTCTTTAAATGTATTTTGTATAAAAAGATAATACACTACACAAGCCCGAGCCCGGACCGGACCGGACCGGGTCGGGTCGTGTCGGTCGGCGCGCGTGTGGGGAACCACATTCATCCAAGTCCTCACCCAATAACACAAAAGTGTAATGCCCAAAGGGCTCAAGCCCTTAAGCAAATTCTTTCATATAAAAACCCATGAAAGGTTTTATATCTCTCCTATGTGGGACTTGGGATAACATCACATCAAACATCACATCACATTAAATCACCTTGTCTTGGTTTAATTTTTTTCTTTAAATACAAAAGCTCCAACAACCCCCCACTTGTATTTTAGGAAAAACTTTTTCATCGAGCATATCCCATAGGACAGTGCATAAGTAAAGGTATTTTTTCAATTTGAACCTTTACGTAGTGTTTGTGTTTCAGACTATACTAGAGTAACTCGTAGTTTTGAACTCTAACTTTGACAATCACAATATACACTATCCCGAAGAGTGTAGTCCAAAAGCCAGCACGTTATGGCCATGTGCTTATATCCCGGTTAGTGAATGCTCAAGAGAATTTGCCCAAAATTCCATAGGAAGCGACCTCTCTTCCACATTCACATAGGTGAGTCTATCAAGAGTACTCTTGTAGCATCGGTACCCCACTCCACATAGAGCTCTATAGGGATGAGATAATACTACATGATTTCTAAACTATCACTTGTAACTTGTTATTTACCCTTTAAACCTATTTCTTGGGATCTCCAGTCCATAGGTTGGGTTACCATTACAGTGACTCAAATCTCGTTGGGCGTTAACCCCATCCCTTTCGAGGTGTTAAGCACCTTCTCTCTCGTTAGTCCTTTCGTCAAAGGATCGGCCAAATTTTTCTCAGACCGCACATAATCCACTCTTACAGCACCTTTGGAGAGTAACTCTCTAACCGTGCTATGTTTACGACGAATTTGTCATTTCTTACCATTATAGTAACGGTTCTAAACTTTTGCAATAGCCGCGGTACTATCGCAGTGGATAAGGGCAGCTGGGATCGGTCTCTCCCATAGAGGGGTATCTGCAAGAAAGCTTCTCAGCCAGCTTGCTTCTTCACTAGCAGCAGCTAGTGCTATCATCTTAGACTCCATCGTAGACTGGGCCAAAATGGTCTGTTTCTTAGATTTCCAAGAAACTGCACCTCCAGCAATGCTGAAAATATATCCACTTGTGGCCTTGAAATCTTCTGACAGGGTATTTTAGTCAGCATCGCTATATCCTTCTAGGACAGCGGGAAACTTTTGATAGTGTAACTTTAGGTCCATGGTTCTTTTTAGATAACGCATGACCCTCTCAATAGCATGCCAATGCTCCATACTAGGACTGCTAGTAAACCTACATTGTACCCCCACTGCATAAGCAATATCGGGCCTAGTGCAATAAGTAGCGTATCGAAGGCTACCAATGATGCTCGCATACTCAGTTTGTCTAACATTATCTCCAGTGTTCTTGAACAACTTCACACTAGGATCATATGGAGTACATGCTGGTTTACAATCTGAGTAATTATATTTCCTTAGAATCTTCTCAATGTAATGAGATTGATCCAAAGAAAGTCCCTTTTCCGTCCTAGTAATTTTAATCCCTAAAATTACATTGGCTTCTCCCAAATCCTTCATATCAAAATTTTCACATAGCATGGATTTCACATTATTAACTACATGGATATTAGAACCAAAAATAAGCAAGTCATCAACATACAAACATATAATAGTGCAAGCATTATTCTCAGTCTTATAATAAATGCATTTATCACTTTCATTAATTCTAAATCCATTTGCAATAATCAATGCATCAAATTTCTCATGCCATTGCTTAGGAGCCTGTTTAAAACCATAAAGGGATTTATCTAATTTGCATATTTTTTGTTCTTGGCCTGTAATAATGAATCCTTCAGGTTGTTCCATGTAAATTTCTTCTTCTAATTCTCCATTAAGGAAAGCGGTTTTAACATCCATGTGATGCACAACAAGATCATGCAAGGAAGCCAGGGCAATCAAAACACGTATAGATGTTATTCTAGTAACGAGAGAATAAGTATCAAAGAAATCTACATTTTCACGTTGTCTATAACCCTTGACAACTAAACGTGCTTTGTATTTGTCAACAGTGCCATCAGGTTTTAATTTCTTTTTAAGTATCCACTTACAACCTATGGTTTTACAACCAGGAGGAAGGTCTACTAGGTGCCACGTTCTATTTGATTCTAAGGAATCCATTTCATCGTTAATGGCTTCTTGCCAAAGGTTAGCATCTAAAGAAGATAACGCTTCTTGAATAGTGGATGGATCATCTTCTAAAGTGTATGCATAAAAATCAGGCCCAAAGTCTTTAGTGGTTCTAACTCTTTTACTTTTCCTAGGTTCAATTGATGTATCATGGTGCACAGTACTAGTAGGTAAAGTAGAGCTAGAAGGTAGTGAGCTACCCCCACTATTCTTCAATTTAAAAGGAAATTTATCTTCAAAAAAGTCTACATCATTAGATTCAATAATAACATGATTTTTCAAATCATAAAATCTATAGGCCTTACTATTAATTGAATATCCGATAAAAACACATTAATAAGCTCTACTAGCAAGCTTAGATCTTTTAGGATCAGGAATACGTATGTAAGAAAGGCACCCCCAAACGCGTAAATAAGAAATATTAGGACTTTTATTATTTAAAATCTCATAGGGGGGTAAATTAGATTTAATCTTAGGCACCCTGTTAAGAATGTGACAAACGGTTAATAAAATCGCTCCCCACCAATGTGAGGCAGCCCCCGAATTTAGTAGCGTAGCAACAATTAATTCGGCAAAAGTTCTATTTTTCCTTTCGGTTTTTCCATTCATTTCAGGTGAATATGGAGCAGTCGTCTCATGAATAATACCAAGTGAAGTATATAGATTTTTAAAATCAGTTGAATCATATTCGGTTCCTCTATCACTCCGAAATCTTTTTATTTTCTTATTAAACTGATTTTCAATTTCTGTAGAAAATATTTTAAACATATCTATTGCTTCACTTTTATTTTTCATAAGGTAAATATAGGAAAAATTCAAATTATCATCAATAAAAGTAATAAAATACCTTTTTCCATTTCTCGTTAAAACACCATCAAATTCACAAATATCCGAATGAATTAATTCAAAAGGTTCAGTTTCTCTTAAAACAGATTTGTGAGGTGTTTTAGTAATCTTTGCTTGGCTACAGAATTCACATTTTTCGAAATCATTTAAAGATAAGGGGGGAATAAATTCCAATTTACTCATGTTCTTAATAAGGCGCTTATTAACATGACAAAGTCTAGCATGCCACACATTAAATGAACAAATCATATAAGCAGAACTAGAAACAATTTTATTAACATCAACATTCAACTTAAACATCCTATCCCAAGCATAACCCTTCCCCACAAATACACCATTCTTAGTAAGAGTAAACAAATCTGCCCCAATAGTTTGAACAAATCCATCTTTATTAAGGATGTAACCCGAAACAAGATTCTTCCTAATTTCTGGAGTATGCAGAACATCCTTAAGGATGACAGTCTTTCCATAAGTGAATTTCAACTCGACATCACCCGTCCCAGCAACATTAGTGGTGTGGGAATCACCCAACAACACTTTCTTATAAACAGCATCAGAATAGGTCTTAAATAAAGCACGATCATGGCAGACATGACGAGAGGCGCCAGTATCTACCCACCAGCCTTCATAACCCGATACCAGATTAATTTATGTTATCATAGCCACTAAGGGCTCTTCTTCAGTAACATTCGCATGAGGAACTCGACGTTTGTTTCGACAATTTCTTGCCATATGACCAGGCTTTTCACAGTGATAGCAAGAGAACACACTATTATTATTATTATTATTATTATTATTATTAGCCTGGCCATTTCTGTTTTGGTTCTGAATTTGGTTATTCCTATTCTGGTTCCCAAACCGGATCGCATTATTTCCACTGTTCTGATTTTTCATATTTTTCCGGTTCGGCCTTAGAGCAGGAGGGGTGTTGTTCGAGCGATTCTGATTTTGATTACGGTTCTGACTTTTGTTAAAAATAACCAGAACCTCATCATTCCGATCTTGCTTACGGTTTTCCTCTTCAATCCTGAATTTTGTAATCAAACTTTCAAATGAAAACTCCTTAGATTTGTGACGCAAACTATTTTTAAAATCTTTCCATCCAGGGGTAATTTATCAATCAAAACTGCCACTTGAAACTGCTCATCAAATTTCATCCCTTCAAAAATAATCTCATGTGCAATTTTCTGAAGTTCGTGAGACTGTGTAACAATAGACTTGTCGTCCGTCATCTGATATTTCAGATAACGACTGACAGCGTATTTTTTAGACCCAGCCTCTTCGGTGTCATATTTCTTTTGGAGTGAATCCCAAATTTCTTTTGCGGATTTGCACGGGAGGTAAACATCATAAAGCTCGTCATGAAGAACATTCAAGATCAGATTTCTGCATGCATAATCATTGTCTTCCCAAGTTTTGAGAGTCTTATGATCTGCCTCAGAACTCGGATTAGGGAAGGTTGGTTTTTCAGAAGCACAAGTAGATTCCACCTTCTTAAGAGTTAAGTAAAAAAACATTTTTTGTTTCCACCTCCTAAAGTGCAGACCCTCAAATTTAAAAGGTTGATTCAATGAGCCAGAAGCAGCAGCTTGATTATGTTCATTAGCCATGACAACAGTTATACAAAAAATAGCAGAAAAGAAATTGTCTTAAAATTGTTGGAAAATATGAACTGCAAAATCAAGAATAGATTAGGTAGATAGTACACCGGGTTGAGTCGCGGACTAAGTCGCGGACTAAGTCGCTCTCTTTAAGACATTTCGCGGCTCTGCCCGGAATTGTGCTAGCAGTTTTGAATATGCCACGCCGTCCCCAGGATGAAACAGCCCAGAAACTCTCTGTACGATCGATGTGAACGCTTTCGATCGCTCGACAATAACACTCTTGTAATTGCTCAGGATCGGAAAATTTTTCTACCGCCGGAGGCTAAAATTTTTTTTCTGTCAAAAAATATTTTGTAGATGGATCTCTCCGTTGGTTTTTGGTTCAGTCTGTGTATATATTTTGAAAGCTATTTTGATCCGTTTAAAGGGAAAAGTGTTGTGACCAAAAAACAACTTTCCGGAAAAACCGAAATAAAACACGGAGGGAATTAATGGAGCGTGTTGGAGGAAATCAAGGGAGCGTGCAGAGGAGATTGCGGAACAAAATAAGGGAGCCTTGTCCCCCTTTTAATTTTTATTTAATAAATAAAATTCTTTAAATGTATTTTGTATAAAAAGATACTACACTACACAAGCTCGAGACCGGGTGGTCGGTCGGCGCGCGTGTGGGGAACCACATTCATCCAAGTCCTCACCCAATAACACAAAAGTGTAATGCCCAAAGGGCTCAAACCCTTAAGCAAATTCTTTCATATGAAAACCCATGAAAGGTTTTATATCTCTCCTATGTGGGACTTGGGATAACATCACATCACATTAAATCACTTTGTCTTGGTTTAATTTTTTTTCTTTAAATACAAAAGCTCCAACAGGTATATATATACGTAAATAGTGAGATCGATAAAGATTGAGGGACAAGCAGATCAGAGAGCACCGTGTGCAGGTATGGACAAATAGATATAAGCTATTTATTATGCAATTTTATTCTTATAGAAATACATGATCGAAGTAAATAACACTCCATATTTAACATGCAACACAACACAGGCATGAGTCCGGTGACTCACAGATTGCTCTTGCGACAGGTACATTCACGAATTTGTCGAAACATAAAACGGTACATTTATAATCAGTACAACCTTTCATATTAAAATGGGCTTCACAAATTCCTTTATTACTAGGTCCACCTGCATACATGAATGTTGAATCCTAAATTCTTTCCCAAATAATTAAATACAGTCTTATATTCTTATGAAGATTCAAAGCATCTTTTTTGAAATAAATATACAAGTAATTGATAGCAATGTACAGCTATATATCTATTAATATATATATATAGAAAAAATTTCAATCAAGTAGTTAACCTACTTGCTGGTTGAATTTTTTGATGAAATTTGGTGAAGATGTTCTACCCATAATGAAAAACATCCCCACCAAATTTTATCAAAATTTTTTATAGAAAAACGTACCAAATGACCCGGTCCGTAAATATGATCCTTACTTGAAATACACCATATATATATATATATATATGCAAAGCAAATAAATAAATGTGGGAAAAAAAATAAAGAAAAAAAATAATTAAAAGTTTGCAACGTTTACAACTTTGAAACAACTCGGAGATGTGTGGGGCCCCAACGAGGAAAGTGGTGGAAAAAGTAGAGGTAATTACATGCAAGAAACAAAAACATAACTTACTTACAAGTAGGGTATGGTCCCCCAATTAATTAAAAATAAAGTAAAATTATACGTTTGGTAAGTAGTTACCAATGTAGCAGACATTTTCTTTCTTTCATTTTTTGTCTTCACATTTACTTTTTTTACCTTTATTAACTGATCTTATTTAAGTAACCACCGATTTATAATTTTTTTTTTGTACCATTCTTAATTGCAACGAAATAAAATTGGTACATATGTGAATATATATAAGTACATTCGTGTACAAAGTGGTATCAAATAATTGGATAAAATAGGTACCCAATTGGACAAAATATTAGACAAAAAATTGCTCCAATAAACTTGTTTAAATTTTTTTTTGCATGGATCTTAACAGAGTAAAACTAGTACATATGTAAATATTTAAAGGTACATTCATGTACAATATAGTACCCAAATTAGGAAAAATATTATACACAAAAAAGGCTCCCAGAAAATGGTTGACGCTTTGTTGATGATTTATTTTTTTGGTAGGTATAATATTTTATGTCTTATTAGCTGAATTTATGGGAGCCTTCCATTCTTTCTTTTTTTAAGAGAAGGTGTTCGAAAAATTTATTTGTCTAATTTGTAAACGGGTCAAAAAAATTAAAGTGTCAAAATGGATTCCCGTATTAAAAAAAAAGTCTAAAAATTATAAATTGGATAATTGTAATTTTATCCCTATTTTTAGAAATTGCAAATATATGAATATTATTTAAGTTTGTGGCCCCTTTAATTTTTAAAACATACTACTAATATTAATATTGCACCTCAATCTTGAACATAAATAATATTAGTATTAAATTTTCTCATTTAATTTATAGAAATATACATTAATGTTAAGGCTTCCCTCCCCCCCCCCCCCCCCCCCCCCTCTTTCTCTCACACCCCTTCCCTTAAAAAAATATTGACTCCACCCCTGGGTGGGTAGAGGGGGTTTGGGTGGTTGTGAGTTTGAGTTTCCATTTTTAGAGAGAGAAACTAATGCTATGGTTGTAGTAAGTTTGAGTTTTCATTTTTAAAGACATAGTAATAAAGGTGGTGATGGCCGTGGGTGGTGGAAGATTTGAGTTTCTATTTTTAGAGAAAGATAAGTTAGAGCCGTGGGTAGTGGTAGTAGGGGGGTGGTGGTAGTATTATGGATGACAATGATCAATACTATGTATCTATTCTTCATCTTCATGATAATCATAATGAAGTGTGAACAATTTTAAAAACGAGAGAGAGAGAGAGAGAGCATGTACCACACAATGCAGGAAGATCCTCTGGCCAAAAACCAGATTGAACTTTACTAGTTGCGTCATGATAATTCGAAGCAGTGGCCATAGATAATGAACCATTAGAAACAACATTGAGTAAAATCAAGCAAAAAATAACGAAAGTGGGGTTCTTCTCCATAGTTTCAATTCGAGTGCAAAATGTTTAGATGATTATCGAGATGGATGATAGGTTATACCTATCACATACGATAGTTATGTATATATAGCACAATATTGACATAGATCGACATAGCATGAGGTGATCTTATTATGGTAAATTACAGTAATTAAATCACTCATGGAATTGCAACTACATTATAGTCAACGGATTACATTGATTATATAGCACGATCCCCGTTAAGTTTTCTTCCTTTTTTGTGTTTATTTTTTGGTAAGTTTTTAAAGAGCTTTCCAAAGCAACCCTTCAATTTCGCTAAAATTTTGGTAAGTTCTTAAAGAGCTTTTAAAATCAACCGTTCACATGCGCTAACATTAATAATGTTTATAATAAAATATTATTTATTTACTTGTTACCTAGATTTTATTTTTCGTTTTTTCCGCTTTTCTAAATGTCTGCTGTTAACATGTAATAAATACAGATTCTGCCATTATTAAGTTTATATGCTATATTTCATTTCCTTTATATTTGTAATTGTGGCTAACCCGTGAATATCATCCTATATATTAAATTGTTGGGTAAAATACAGTAAACCCCTTTTACTATTGGTCTTTGGCACTCAACCCCCTGAATTATAGAACTCTTCAATAAACCCCCTAAACAATTACCCTTTTTACCACTTTACACTTCCCTCTGTCCCAATTCCATCAAGAAAATTAACGGAAGCATGGCACTTGACACGCACATGATCAAACTTTCAAATACAATGACAAAACTACCCTTTGAATCATATAAACAAAAGTAAATCTAGAGGTTGCCAAAAGTTTCAAATACAATGACAAAACTACCCTTTGAACTAATATGTATATATGTACAAAATTCCATAATTGTGCTCTTTTTTCTGTGAACCCTCTTCTAAAACATCGTTGTTCATTTTTAAAAACTGAACAATTTCCTTAGCAATTTTTTCTTGAGGTTGCCAAGAGTTTCTCTCATCTGCCAACATGAGGCTAGTTATTCTTTTGCACTTTGCTTGCATAATTAGATGAGCAACCATGTTTGAAAGAATGCTTTCCCAGTGAATGAGTACTTGGATGAATTGGCACACTTATAGAGCGCCATCAGTAAAGCAAATGAATATTTGTTTTGATCTTAGCTTCTACATGTTAAGAAAGAATAACGTGCAAATCCAAATATGCAATAAAACAGTTCATTAGGAATTTATCATTATATAACTAATTAAGTGTAATTTAACTTTTGCAGAATTTCTTAATGTAAAACAATCTAGTGGATTTTTGTAATTTACATTATATACACATTTTCACACAATTTTCATAATGCAAAAGTTATAGTCCAAATTACTTTATATATTAAGATGAAATTTCTTAATGTCAAACAATGTGAATTGCATTAGGTGTGAACGTAATTAGTTGCAAATTCGTTTTTGCACTTAATCAGTGAATTATGTGCAATAAATTCCAAATGTGAAATAGCATGAATCAATGTGAAAATTGCAATTAAAATTTCTTGAAACACAAAGTAAGTGAAAGATTGATAAAATATATCAAGAACAAGTAGTGGTACTAAACAAATATTTGAATAACTTTGTGCGAATGAAAAATTTACGAACTACAAATTTAGTGCAAACTTGTGTTTGCACTAAATTTATATTCACAAGTCCAAGGTCGTACATTCACAGAAAAAACAACGAATTGATATTACAGATATGAGTGAAATAGATACTTTCTTCTTTTTTGTTTTTGAGTGCGTTCTAATTAGATTTTTGTCATTCACATTTTGTTGATTTTTTATAGACACCCAAAAATACTATATTTTATACCCCTAAATGCTTCTTGGTAGTCTATTATTATTGCCAAAACTGTGTTCACATCATCTTATGTTCGCTCTATAAGTAAAAAGTGAAAAGAGCGTAAATTTGTGTCGAATTTAATAAAAAAATGTTGTAAAGGTGTGTCAAGAAGTAAAGTGACAATTGTTCCAATAGTTAGGAAAGCTTAAAAGTGATATTGATCATATTCTAAGTGGTGTAGAATTCCAATTGCAAGAAGGATGCGAGAATTCAACTTTTGATAATTTCAATGCTAGTTCGGATTTCGATATTATGTTTATGCTTGGACCTCATAATTTTGCGTGATATATATGGTTGGAAAGAAGAATCAAAGGATTATAACTTTCGCTTTTTGTAATTTTTTAGATTCTCACATCTTGTCGAGGAAAAAATGTAACAAACCTGGGCACAAGCGCGAAAATGGTGTGCAAATGTCTCTTTTGTGGGCCCTCACTTTTGTGGGTTGCCATATTATTAATTAAGGATTGGGCTGCAAGTTTGTCATTGGGTTAAAGGGCCTCACTTTTAACCCATTGACTAACTTGGAACTCAAACCTTAATTAGTCACATGGCAGCCCACTTATGTTTTCCCACATCCCCTTCCCATTGGCCAATGCCCACCTAAGCCATTTAAACAAATAAATCCTAGGCCACCATTAAATAAATCCTAGCCCTCATGAAATTTTCTCATTGGCCAATTCCTCATGTACAATTCGTGCAGCTTTACCACACACCAAAATTCTAGCCGTCACCCATATTTCTTGTTCTCCACTCATTAATTCTTTCATTTTTCAAGCCTTCCGTATTTCCCCTTAATCCCTAATTCTCACACCTATAAAAAATATTCTAAACACACAATCACAAGGGCAAAAGTACATTTGTGAGAGAGCTAGAAAAAATGAGCCGAGTACACCGCTACCGGAGGCATCATTCAATTGAAGCTTTTCTAGATTCAAGGGTGGAGTTTTGTTTAGGGATAATGTGGGAAAAATCTCTTTTTTGATCATATTTTTATGAAAGGTCCAGCACAATTTTTAATAAGATAAGATAGAAATTGATATGAAAAATAATTTATCTTGTGTCAGAAATTGTGGAATAAGTTGAGGGATGTGGTGAGATAGTTTATTAATTTTTATTTTATTTTTTTGTGGAAAAAAATTTATTTGGGTGAAAGGAAGAAAATATTCCCAAAAAAAATTTGAAGAAGACATACTCATCAAAAATGGAGAGCATCTCATCATGTCTGTCAACTTATTTTCCAATTTCTCATGCAAATCAATTGCTTTTTATATCCCTTATAGCTCATTTTAAAGCAAAGCAGTAGTTCCTTTCCTTAGAAAATCATACTTAGTTTTTAAGCAATCCAACTCCCAATAATGGTTAGCAATTAATTAACTTCACTTTCTCCTCCTCCTCCTCCATATTCTTAACCTTTTTTGCCATATTGACATAAACATTAAAAACTACAATAATAAAAAAGAAATGGATAGTTACATCCAAAAATGATAGCATGTATAAAATAGAAAATTCTTGAGCATGAATTTGTATTAAACAATATACATAATAACATCAGCTGGTATGTAAATAGGGTCGGAGCTAAAAGGAGGAGGGGGGAGGGGAGGGGAGGGGGCGCCCCTAAAATTTTAGATTTTTTTAATTATATACGTTATTAATTTATTTGCACATGTAATGTGTGTACTAATGTAAGATATAATTTGAGGAGATATGCTTAAACCTAAGGAAAGTTAGTCTGGTGGTTAAAGTTAAAATTAATGTTTCTATGAGTCCAAATTCCATATATAACTAACAACTTTTGCAATTTTTTTAAGAATGGCATAAACTTTAATAATAAAAGCTTTACTACAAGTAGGATTACTAGTTTTAATCCTATGATTTAATTCGTGAATTAGCAATTATTGATATTGACTAAAAATAGGTTGTTCCCTATGATTTTAAATTATAAACATGTGTAATTGACGCCGCTAGAAAAGCAGGTTTTGTTAGCCCAAGTGCTGGCACGTCAAGTAGTAATATAGTCTCGAAAGTCCGAGTGTCGAACTACAGGGATAGTTCAAAAGGAATGAAATGGATTATAGATTTTCTAAATTTTGTAGAAGGCTAGTGTTTGAAACAACATAAATGTAAATTGGTTGTGAAAAGTAATAAGAAAGCACTAAGGTATTGGGAAGTTAGTTGAGATACAATAGACGGTATTTGCAATCTCATACATAGATTTCAGCACAAAATTCTCAAAAATGGGAAATGTTGTGATAATTCTCAATAGCAAAGGGTGCGAAGCTAGGCAACTCATTCCCGGATTGAAGCTATATCGATAGAGAATATCACGAAATTCCACCAAAGATGAAGCTATCATATCTATCTCTTAGCTACGGGTGTGAAGCTAGGCAACCCATTCCCAATGAAGCTAATCCGAGGTAGAGGTGATAAACTCATCGTAACAAAGTTTTATATTTAGCATGTATGTGAAATCTCAAGGTTTAAAAGAATGAAAATTAAATAGCGAATTATCACAATGAAACGGAATGAAGTTTGTGGAATAAATTCACCAACTAGTCGATCATTACTTAATAAAGACCATAAGGAGTCTAAGTATCACGTAAAGTTACAGAGCACTCAAAATATCATTAAGTAATTCAAAGACTAGATTAACAAATTTATAAATCCTCTATGAAATTTAAGAACTCTTCGTAATTTTTACAAAGAGGAACAAAAATCCATAGATGGGGGAAATGAGCTACAAGCTTTTTAGAACCATAAAAATATGTTGTATTTTCATTAATCAACAAGCACTAAACATACAAGGCATGAAAAGTTTAATCTTTTAAATGAAAATACCTAGAAAACTTGAATAATGAAGGATTTGGAAAGAAAAATGATTCACAATTATTGTTATAGTTAGGAGCGACGATCTATCAAATATTGTTATATTAACTATACACACGATGAGTAATATGATAAGCAATTAATTTTCTTGCTAATTTATGGTAAATAATGGTGTGGTGTAACTTATTATATATATACACATATTTTTATATTATTATATATATATATATATCTATATATGTACTATATATAAAAGTATGAATAACTTAAGTGTTTTTTCCTTTTTTGTGAAGACAAATATGCCCCTTGATTTTAAACAAAAAATTTTAAGATTTACATTAAATAAAACAACATAATAACTCCATATATTTCTATATTAGTATTAGTATTTCAAATAAATTCAAACTCTACTTTATTTATCTAAGATAATTAAACAAAGATAGCAAAATTTACATTAAATAAAATAGCATTTTTTTATATTATTATTCCAAATAAATTCAAACTCCACTTTGTTGGCTAAAATAATTAAACAATTTAAAGTTTGTGTTAAATTAGGTGTTTTGTATAAAAACTTTTAATTGGCCAAATAATTAAACAAAGATAGCTAGATTTACATTAAATAAAATATTATATTTTATATTAGTATTATTATTTCAAATAAATTTAAACTCTACTTGATTAGCTAAAATAATTAAACAATTTAAAATTTGTGTTGAATTAGGTGTTTTCTATAAAACTTCTATATATCTTCGTAACAACCATTTTAAATAAAGGATTTTAAGATTTACATTAAATAAAACAACATAATTCCATATATTTCTTATTAATATTAGTATTTCAAATAAACTCAAACTCTATTTTATTTGGCTAAAATAATTAAACAAAGATTTTATGCTAGATTTATATTAAATAAAATAGTATTTTTTCATATTAGTATTATTATTCCAAATAAATTCAAACGCTACTTTATTGGCCAAAATAATTAAACAATTTAGAGTTTTATATAAAACTTCTATATAACTTCTGAACATACCACTATTGATTATAAACCCTCTATTAAACAAGCCACTTTTAATCAAGGATCTTCTTCCAGAGGACCTGGTGGTAGTTCTAAATCTCGAGGGTCACATGCTGGCTCTTTTATAAATGTGTTAAATACTCCAGCACCCCCTCCTTTGAAAAACAATTCCAAGATTTTATCATATTTTTAAATGAGAGTGATAAAAGATACTTCTCCAATCATATACATCTGCCCAAACAATATTTTGAGCATGACCAGGAATTTCGTGTTTTAAATGATAAGAAAAGTGATTATTTCGAAGCTATACTGACTGAGATTCAGTCCTGTAATATTACCCATGTAAATAAAAATATGGGTATCCGTGGTAAACAAGCGGATATACAGTTCTCAAAGTGTTTTATAATTAGAGTTCTTGGATTCCAAGATTGGGGAGTAAACCCTAATGCCCCTCGTATACTTCAAACTCATACTTGGTGGTTTTGAGTTGAAGCTCTCCAATAACCCTCAGTGGATCTAAAGAACCTTTCGCACTGATTTTATAATTGGTTCCTCAAGTTTGGGCCTGAGGAAAATTTCTTTTATGAAAAAATAAACCCCCTTTTTAAAGAGTATAAATTCGTTCATCTTAAACACTTGAACGAAACACAACCCATCAAGAACGTTGTTCTTTTGCATTTCTAGGGCCATTATTCTATCCCTTGGATGTTTCAGTGGTCTTATGCCATTGAAAATAACCAAAACCTTTTTATTCTTGCCTTTGATCTCTTTTATAAGCGGTGGCCTAAATATGAGTTCGATGAGCTCATTCCTAAAATGGTGTTGGATATCTATGCTTATAAGGAATATAATATGTATGTCCAAGAAGAAGAGAAGAAGAAAAGCACTAAGGCTTTTATGAACCAAGAATTTAAAACCCCTTCGGTTGCCTCAATTAAAAAGAAGTTCCTCGATGCTTCTCCAAAGGAGATTAAAAAGAAAATCGTTAAAGCTTTTATATCCTAGCTAGGCTTTCTGGACGATGATAACATGTCTACCTCTTCTAAAGCCCCATCCATTAATCTTGACGATTTGGATTAATAGGATTATAATGAAAATGAAGACATGGATAAGTATATGGGCATGTCCTGGGCTAATCAAGTTGAAGCTATGGACAAAAATAAAAAGGAAGATAAAGAGGGAAAAATCTTTAAATCAAATGATATTTCAAGTGGACCCTTAACTCCATATAATGGATAATTGTAAAAGGATACAAGTACAGTTGTAAAGAAAAGAAGACAAAGCCAAATGGCCGACAGAGAAAAATTGAAGAAAAAGATATGTGCCGACGCATGTGGACAATTTAAATGTCGCTTTCTTTTATTTACATAAGCGCTTATATAATCGGATTTGTAAAGTTATTGTATCCGTTTTATTTCTTTGATTATAAATAGATAGGAAGAGCAGAGTGTTAGGCATCTTCCTTTTCCGCCTTCTATTTACTTTCTTTGTAAACCTTCGCTTTGTAAACCTTCTTAACCATCAATAATAATTTTAAGTTTGATCTATATCTTTCCTCTGCTTCTTTTTAGTTTATTTTATTTTAAATCCTCTTGTTCCCCATTTGGTATCAGAGCAAGTGTCTAATTGATCAACACCTAAGTCGTGTTGAAATTTCTGCCTGTTCAAGCCAAAGTATGACTTTTTAAGGCTTTTCATTTCCGTAATTCGTTGAAAGTTGAGTTAGATTTTGCTTACTCTGTTATTATTTTGTGTAATAGTATTATATCTGCTCTAAAAATGTTAACCTTATCAAACTCCTCTATAGTTAGTCATTTTAAATCAAAACCCTTAATTAAAAATAGAGAAGATATGGAATTCCGTGATATATAAAAAGCTCTTCTAAATTGGAATATCCTTAAAGTTAATCCCAATAAAATATATGAAACTGGTATGTTTAAAATGTTTTCAAGTATGTCTAGAACAAGTTATACCCGTCGGAAGTTCTTTTGATTCTATAGAATTACTCACTCAAGAAGAAATTGATATATATATAAAGATCGTTATAAATATTTACATATTGGTTTGGTACAAGTTTCTTTAAAGCCCCTTACTGTGAAGGGTTTAAATACTTTGTTTTTAATTGCTCTTCGTGACTGTCGTCACTTAAAATTCAATGATTCTCTTATAGGAATGATCCAATCAAGTCTTTGTAATGGACCTCTATATTTTTATGCTCATCCAATCTTTCTATATCATTCACTGATAAAAAGTTTCTTGATGTTTTAACTGTTAATCTTCAACTCCATGGTTATGAAATGAAACCTGGATCTGAACCTTTAAATCTTACATATCATATATATTATAGAGTCATGAACACTCTTAGCCCTCGTGCTCATTTATATGATTGTAAAGATAAAACGATTTTGTTAGAAACAAATCTTTTAAAATCTGATATTGCTATTCCTCGAACTATTATGTGGAAAGATATAACTCCTCCTTCTACTTGGATTTTAGAAGCTGCTGCTCCCCCTGAGCCTATAGAAAACAGAAGAGTAGAAGAAATAGTTCAATTTCAAGATGGTGATGTTATTATAAAATTTGATAATAATAAAACAACTAGATTATCTACGAGTTCTGGGCACTCTTTTAAAACTTCTCCAGAAAAGTTTTATACTCCTGCAAATACTTTAGCAAATTCTATAGCTAGTTCTTTTGCCCAGTCATCTAGGCAAGGTGAATTTTATACTCCTGCGTCGTCAATTGCAAATTATACTACTGAAGTTAATAATCTTGTATTTGAAGGAATTATAAATTCTAAACAAGATATACCCTATGGTGTTTATCATCCGGCTAGTTCTAGTGAAGAACAACAAGTAAATAAAAATGAATCAAATACTATATCTGAACTTGGCGGTATAAATGTTAATATGATAGATTTAGGTATAAATATTAAATCCATAAATGTTGTTACTATTTCTAAACCATTTGTATATGACATAAATGAAATAAATAAAGAATTTTTCCAAGAAAAATATAATGATTTTCGAAATTGGTTTTTGTACTACTATACTGACAATCAACAATATATGTTCAAAGATTTATTTTATAACTTTATAAATAAACATGACCAAGTTGTTCCTTTTGCTCTATGGTTTTATGAACATATTATTAAAACTGAAATCGATTTCCCACAAATAAATGTTTTAGAAACTTTTATAAAACTTGGAAAGTCGATTCCGGGGTGGTTAAAGCCATACATCCGCCTCCTCAAAATCAAAGTTATAAAGTTTCTGATGATCAATATATAAAAGCTACTGCTTTTGCCCAACCTGGCGCCTCTTCTATAATAACTATGGAACGTATGATAAAACAAAGCAATTATATTAATATGTTGTCACAAACTATAGGCAAACAATTGATTCGTTTAGAACAAAGTGTTGATGAAATTCAAAATAATACTGAAACGAAACATAAACAAAAGGTTTCAGAAAAGATTAAAGTTTCTTCCTCCCTTTTAAAACCCACTATTGAATTGTCTCAAGGTTTTTCACTTGGTAAATCTACTTTAAGCCAAGAAACTATAAATGCTTTGAAAGAAAAACTTGATACTATGAATATTGGAAAACAAGTTTTACCTATAACACATAGTGAAGATCTTTCGGGTATAGAATCTGAATTTTCAGATATTTCTAAACTACAAAATCATTTTATGAATATACAAGAAGTAAATTATCGTCAAAGTTCTTCTAGGTAAGTCCCCATGCCTCAAGGAAAGTTTTATTATCCTAGGCCTATTCCTCAAGATATTCTATTTGAAGAAGATAATAATATTACTGCGTCTAATTTTAGTGCTAAAACTATATATGAATGGACTATATATGGTCTTTCTGAATATGCTATTTTAACTCAATTACATCGTATGACTATGTATTCTACTATTTGTAAAGCAGCTGGTAATACAAATAAACAAATTGTTGAGTTTATAGTTGCTGGGTTTGCTGGCCAACTTCGTAGTTGGTGGGATAATGTTTTAAATGATTCAAAACGAAATGAAGTTTTAAATTATGTTAAAATTGTGCAAACTGTTGTTACTACTAAACGTCCTGATGCATCTAGTGAAACTAAACAAGAACCCACTACTCGACAAAATGTTGTTTATGCTCTTTTAAATTGTATAATTCTTGTTTTTATTGGTAGTCATCCTGAAACTCTAGATAAAAGTTGAGATCTTCTTATAAATTTAAAGTGTCCTACTTTAACACACTTTAGATGGTATAAAGATACTTTTCTTTCTAAAGTTATGATAAGATCTGATGCAAATGCAGATTTTTGGAAAGAAAAATTTATAATTAGTCTCCTAGTTTTATTTGCTTAAAAGGTTAAGGATAGAGTTATTCATAAACATGGTGGTATTTCTATACCTTATTCCCAATATACTTATGGTATGCTAATAAGTGAATATATATTAGAAGGTATAGCCTTATGCAATGCTATTAAGTTAAAAGCTCAACTAAAAGCTCAAAACCTCACTGGTAGAAAAGAAATTGGTGAATTATGTGACCAATTCGGTCTTGATTTAAAAATTCCCGGAAGACCTCCACGTCGTCCTTCTAAACCTAAGAAAAAGTATTTTAAACGTAAGTCTAAAAGAAAAACTTCTTCTAAATCTAATTCTAGACCATCTATTTCTAAGTCTAGTAAACGTCCTCCAAAACATTCTTCTAATCCCAATACTATTGTTTGTAAAAAATGTGGTAAAACTGGTCATTATGTTAATAAATGTTGGACTAAAAAGAAGATAAATGAAATTGCAGATGAAGGTTTGCGAAAACAACTTATAAATGTTTTATTAAATCCTTCAGATGATGAATATGAAAGTTCTAATGATGAAAGTGACCTTCAAGTTGATGATATAGAGTCCTCTTCTTCTAGCGATTCTAAATCTGAGCATAATTATAGTTGTAATTCACAAACATATTATTATAAAGCAATACTTGAAGCTAATGGTTTAAGTATTAATGTTCTTTCTAAAGGTGAACAAAATATATTAGACGGTATTGACGGTATTGAGGATCCTTCTATAAAAAAAATGATTGAATATTATCTTTCTACTTTTAAATAATCCTTTACCTATAGAAGAACCTTATTCTTTACAGAAAGTTCTTGATGATATAAAAGAAGCTAATACACTTGAAAGAGAATCCTCTCTTCCTAAATTAAAGTCTGAAATAAATGTTTTGAAAAAAGGAATTGAAGAAATAAGATCTCGTCTTTCAAATCTTGAGTCTAATAATAAATCCTTCCCAGCTTTAACTTCTTCTTTAATAACACCTGAAGAAAAACAAAAACAATTTTTTTTTACAACTTATTGATCGAGTAACATATCAAAAATGGAATATAAACATTACGCTAGTTGTAGATAAAAATTTTATATTAAAAGATGTTGCTCTTGTTGATAGTGGAGTTGACATAAATTGTATAAGAGAAGGCTTAGTCCCTATCCAATATTTTGATAAAATAACTCAAACCCTTACTGCTACAAATAGTTCTAAATTAAAAATAAAGTTTAAAATTTCTAATACTTATATTTGTAATCAAGGAATGTGTATACCTTCAACTTTCATATTAGTTAAAAATCTTTCTCAAGGAATTATATTAGGAACTCCTTTTCTAAGTCTTATCAAACCATTCTCAGTTTCTTCTAAAGGAATTATTACTAAATTTGAAGATACTGATATTTTTTTTGAATTTATAACAACTCCTTAAAATAAAGAAATAAATGAAATGAAGGTACATTTATTCTTTAAAAAAAACAAATAAATTTCCTGAAAAAATATGTTTAATTTTTAAGTATTTCCCCTCAATTAAATTCTTATATAGTTAAATCTAATATTGAACAAATTTCTAAATTAATAAGTGATGAACTTTGTAATGAATGTCCTAATGCTTTTTGGGATAGAAAACAACATATAGTTCCTCTCCCTTATGAAAAAGATTTTTTTGAAAATAAAATTCCTACTAAAGCTCATCCAGCTCAAATGAACGCTGAACCTTTAGAATATTGTACAAATGAGACTCAATCTCTACGTGATAAAAAGCTTATTAGAAAAAGTTATTATCCTTGAAGCTGTATTGCTTTCTATGTTAATAAAGCATCTGAAATTGAGTGTGGTGCGCCAAGATTTGTTATAAATTATAGGCCTTTAAATAAAGCTCTTCAATGGATAAGATATCCTTTTCCTAAAAAAAAAGATCATTTAGCAAGAGTTCAAGCTGCTAAAATATTTTCTTAATTTGACCTAAAGTCAGGATATTGGCAAATTCAAATTGCAGAAAAAGATAAATATAAAATTGCTTTTGTTGTCCCTTTTGGATACAACGAATGGAATGTAATGCCATTTGGTCTTAAAAATGTCCCTTCTGAATTTCAGAATATTATGAATGACATTTTTAACCCTTATACTACCTTTACTATAGTCTATATCGATGATATACTTGTGTTTTCACAAAACATCAATCAACATTTTAAACATTGAAATATATTAATAAATGTTATTAAAAAAGCAAGTTTAGTTCTCTCAGCCAAGAAAATGGATTTGTTCCAAACAAAAATTAATTTTCTTGGTCATGATATACCTAATGGTGAAATTATACCTATAAATCGATCTGTAGATTTTGCGAATAAATTTTTGGATATAATTACCAATAAAACTCAATTATAGAGGTTTTTAGGTAGTGTTAATTATATAGCTGATTATTATAAAAATCTAGCTATAGATTGTGCTCCTTTATATGAATGCCTTCGTAAAACCCCTCCTCCTTGGGGAGAAAGGCATACTAAAGCAGTTAAGATTATAAAGTCTAAGGTTAAACAGCTGCCTTGTTTGGCACGGGTTTCCCCTTATAGTTTTAAAATCATTGAAAATGACGCTTCCGATATAGGGTATGGAGGAAATCTAAAGCAAAAATTTTAAGCTGATTCTAAAGAAATCCTTTCTAGATTTACATCAGGAAAATGGAATTCAGCACAACTAAACTATTATACTATAAAGAAAGAAATTCTTTCTATAGGTTGTTGTATTTTGAAATTTCAAGATGATCTTTTAAACCAAGAGTTTCTCTTGAGAATCGATTATAAAGCTGCCAAAGATGTATTAGAAAAAGATGTTAAAAACATCACTTCTAAACAAATCTTTGCTAGATGGCAAGCTATATTATCTATCTTTGATTTTAAAATTGAGTTTATAAAAGGAGAGTCTAATTCTGTACCAGACTTTCTAATTCACGAATTCTTAACAGGTTCTAAACAATGACCTCCTCACAGCAGGGAGGAAGAGGCAATGGTGGCAGTACTTTTAAACAGGCCACTATTGAATGGGGAACAGAAGGATTTAAAATAAAATAAACTAAAAAGAAGAAGAGGCAAGATATAGATCAAACTGGAAATTATTATTGATGGTTGAGAAGGTTTACAAAAAAAAGTAAATAGAAGGAGAAAAATGTAGATGCCTAACACTTTGCTCTTCCAATATATTTATAATCAAAGAAATAAAACGGATACAATAACGTTACAAATCCGATTACATAAGCGCTTTCGTAAATAAAAGAAAGCGACATTTAAATTGTCTACATGCATCGGCACATCTTTTTTTCTTCAATTTTTCTCTATCGGCCGTTTGGCTTTGTCTTCAGTTTTTTACAACTGCACCTGCATCCTTTTACAATTATCCATTATATGGAGTTGAGGGTCCACTTGAAACATCATCTGATTTATAGATTTTCCCCCCTTTATCTTCCTTTTTAATTTTGTCCATAGCTTCAACCTGATAAGCCCAGGACATGCCATATACTTTTCCATGTCTTCATTTTCATTATAATCATATTCATCCAAATCACCAAGATTAATGGATGGGGCTTTAGAAGAGGTAGACATGTTATCATCGTCCAGAAAGCCTATCAAGGATATAAAGGCTTTAACCATTTTCTTTTTAATCTCCTCTGGGGAAGCATCGGGGAACTTCTTTTTAATTGAGGCAACCGAAGGGGTTTTAAATTATTGGTTCATAAAAGCCTCAGTGCTTTTCTTCTTCTTTTCTTCTTGGACATACAAATTATATTCCTTATAAGCATTGATATCCAACACCATTTTCAGAATTAGCTCATCGAACTCATATTTAGGCCCCCACTTATAAAAGAGATCATGGGCAAGAATAAAAAGGTTTTGATTATTTCCAATGGCATAAGACCACTGAAAAATCCAAGGGATAGAATAATGGCCCAAGAAACAACAACATTCTTAATGGGTTGTGTTCCGTTCAAGTGTTTAGG
The DNA here is from genome assembly GCA_021464415.1 of Lonicera japonica. Lineage (NCBI taxonomy): Eukaryota > Viridiplantae > Streptophyta > Magnoliopsida > Dipsacales > Caprifoliaceae > Lonicera > Lonicera japonica. The sequence goes on along the minus strand of CM038465.1, from coordinate 22,159,447 downwards.
ATGAACAGATTTATACTCTTTAAAAAGGGGGTTTATTTTTTCATGAAATAAATTTTTCTCAGGCCCAAACTTGAGGAACCAATTATAAAACCAGTGGGGAAGGCTCTTTAGATCCACTGAGGGTTCTTGGAGAGCTTCAAATCGAAACCACCAAGTATGAGTATTATAAGAATTTTGATAGAAGAAAGCTTTTTACCCAACTTCAATATAATCCCATTAAGTATATGGTTTTCTATAAGTTTGAAGTATACGAGGGGCATTTGGGTTTACTTCCCAATCTTGCAATCCAAGAACTCTAATTATAAAACACTTTGAGAACTGTATATCCGCTTGTTTACCACGGATACCCGGATTTTTATTTACATGGATAAAATTACAGGACTGAGTCTCAGTCAGTATAGCTTCATAATAATCCCTTTTCTTATCATTTAAAACAGGGAATTCCTGGTCATGCTCAAAATATTGTTTGGCCAGGTGTATAGGATTGGAGAAGTATCTTTTATCACTCTCATTTAAAAATATGATAAAATCTTGGAATGATTTTTTAAAAGGAGGGGGTGCTGGAGTACTTAGCACATTTATAAAAGAGATAGCCTGTGACACTTGAGATTTAGAACTACCCCCAGGTCCTCTGGAAGAAGATCCTAAATTAAAAGTGGCTTGTTTAAAAGAGGTTTTATAATCAATAGTGGTTTGTTTAGAAATGCCGTGACCACGGCCTCTTCCACCCTACTATGAGGTCATTATTTAGAACTTGTCAAGAATTCACGAGTTAGAAACTCTGGTAGAGAATTAAACTTTCCTTTTATAAACTCAATTTTAAAATCAAAGATAGATAATATAGCTTGCCATTGATAAACGCATAATATTGTCATGCATAAGCTCTTTCCCAGAGTCGCATGACGCGTTTGTTGCTTTAATTATGCCTAATTATCCACTTATCTCGAGATTAGTGTCTTGGCGAGTTTTGTATCTAACATCGTCCCGCTAGGTGTGCTTTTGTTGTGTTTCTATGTGTTTATAGGCATAGGATGCAATGGCCTTCGAATGATTGATCAAGCGCTAGTGAAAAGCTCGCAAAATGCTGATCTGAGGAATTTCCCAGAAGCATGATCGATCATGGGTATACCATGATCGATCATGGTACAAACTGGCATTCAGGCAGAAGACCCCATGATCGATCATGGGTTGGCCATGATCGATCATGGCCCTGGCAACTTGGCCATTTCACACCCAAAATGGGCTATTTTAGTGGTTCAAGCTATTTTAGATATTTAGTTAGATATTTTTCTACCTTTTAATATATATATTATTTCTTTTACATAGAGACAAAAAGATCATTTTTTTTAAAACACACTTAGAGTTCTAGAGAGAGGGAAGAGCTCACTTGTTGATTGTTCTTCATTTCTCCATTGTAAGTGCTTAATTTGTAAGAATGATTTCTTCTTCTATGATATTTGTTCTTGCATCTATTATGGAGTAGTCTATTACTAAGGTTACGGAGGTTGATTGTGATATGATTTTTGGTGATTAATGGCTCAATCCATATCTAAAGTTTGATAAATATTTGTGAATCTTCTTCTTCTTCATCATATCTTCCATTATTTCAAGCTTTCTAGGTATTTTCATATTAAGTTAAGACTTTATATGCCTTGTATATTTAGTTCTTGGTTGTTAATGAGCATACAACATATTCATATGGTTCTAGAAAGCTTGTAGTCTTTTTCACCCATCCATGGAGTTTTTCCCTCTTCATAGAAATTATGAATAGTTCTCAAAACTCCATAGATGGATTTTAAATTTGTTTAGCTTATCTTTGATTCATGTATTGATATATTGAGTGCTTCTTACACTTTATGTGATACTTAGACTCTTTATTTTCTACCATATGTGATAAACGATGAGTTGACTAATTTATCCCATAAACTTTATTCCGTTTCATTGTTAGGATTCACTTTATAATTTTCATTCTTTAAATCATGAGATTACTACACTTGCTTTATGTTAAATCGTTTAATGATGAGTTTGTCATATCTATCTCGGATTAGCTTCATCGGGAATGGGTTGCCTTGCTTCACACCCGTAGCTAAGAGGTAGGAATGATAACCCCGTCTTTGGTGGAATGTCGTTTGTCTCTTTCTCGATATAGCTTCAACTCGGGAATGAGTCGCCTAGCGTCGCACCCTTTGCTATTGAGAGATACACCAACATTCCCTTTATTTTGAGAAACCTTGTGTTGAAATCTTTGTATGAGCTATCGATCACCGTCTCTTAAATCGTAACTAACCTCCAACCACCTTAGTGCTTTCTTATTAGTTTTCACAACCATTTTACATTTACGTTGTTCTACAACAAATACAACTCACAGAAATCTGAAAATCACTTAATCCGTAATCCATTCCATTCCTCTTCACTTATCCCTGTGGTTCGACACTCGGACTTCCGAGACTATATTACAACTTGACGTGCCTGCACTTGGGTTTAATCAAAGCGCATTAATTCTATCGCGTCAAGTTTTTGGCGCCGTTGCCGGGGATAAGGCAAAAAGGCGAATTTCGGGTTTTGTACAAAACCATTCTGTAAGTATTTCTCTCCATTTAATTAATTTATTTGTCTCCCTTATTTTTGTTTGATTTTGTAGAATTCCCGAGGAGCGATTCGAATCGTTGTCCAAGCTCATGCAAGGGCGACTGTTTGTGGACATTCGAATTAGCCCTCCCACATCTCCAAGAATGGCAAACCAAGGTAGAAACGAGGATCACGAGAGCGATAATGAAGGGGAAGGGGCCAACAATGTTCCTCCTGTTAGGACCATGAGAGACTACCTTCAACCGCCTCGGGCAACTTCAAACTCATGCATCGTGCTTCCTGCTGGTCAAGCCGGAGCGTTCTCTTTCAAACCAGGTATGCTTCAACATATCCCTTCTTTTCATGGTATGGAGTCGGAAAACCCATACTTGCATTTGAAAGACTTTGAAGAAGTCTGCTCCACATTTCGTGAGGCAAATGTTAACGAGGATGTCATGCGTTTAAAACTCTTTCCTTTCTCCCTAAAAGACAAAGGAAAAATTTGGTTAAATGCTCAAAGACCGCAATCAATTCGGTCTTGGCAAGAGCTTCAAGCGGAATTTCTAAAAAAATTCTTCCCCGTTCATAGAACCAATGCTTTAAGAAGGGCGATATCAAATTTTTCACCAAAAGAACATGAAAGCTTTTATAAATGTTGGGATAGATACAAGGACCTTTTAAACGCATGCCCTCACCATGGTCACGAAACGTGGAGCCTTGTTAGTTTTTTCTATGAATCTCTCACCCCTGAGATGCGTACGTTTGTTGAGACCATGTGTAATGGTCAATTCTTGAGTAAGAATCCCGAGGAGGCTTTATTGTATTTTGATGAATTAGCGGATGGTGCTCAAAATTGGAACACCTATTCCGAGGAACCCAAAGCCAAAACTCTAGGAAGGGGTGGGTTGTACCAAGTGTCCAATGAGGATGACATGGGTGTGAGGTTATTCCAATTGTCTAAGAAAGTAGAGGCAATGGAAGCAAGTAAGCTTAAGGAGGTCAATGTAGTATCCTCGAGTCAGTTGTGTGTCATTTGCGAAAATTCAGGACACACTACCGAGGATTGTCCTACCATTCCCGCTTTTCGGGAAGTCCTCAAAGATCCCGCCCAAGTCAATGTTTTGCACCAGTACAACCAAAATAGCAACCAAAATCGTAACCAAAATGATCCCTACTCTCAAAGGTACAATGAGGGATGGAAGAATCACCCCAATTTCAGTTGGGGAGGAAATCAAAGTCAGAACCACAACCAATATCATCAGAACCAAAGGCAACAACAACCTCAAAACTCTTTTGTTCCACCTCAGAATCAAAATCCCAACCAAAACTTGGAAGCTTTGTTGAGGTCATTTGTGGACAAAACGGATCGTGATGTAGGCGAGTTAAAAACTCAAATGTCTAAACTCACCACCGCCCTAGCTACTCAAGAGAAGGGAAAATTCCCCTCTCAACCTTTAGTTAATCCTAGAGGGCAAGTTCAAGTCATAGAGGGAGGAGAGTCTAGCACCAAGATAGAAGAACTCAAGTCCATCACGATCCTGAGAAGTGGAAAGGAGGTAGACAAGACTATTGTTCCTAAAACCCCCAAGGTGGCGGACATAGTTAAATCTACTATTGTTGAGGAGTCGGAGGTTGAAAAAGTTGTGAGTGAAGAAAAGAAGATAGAGGAAGAAAGACAAGGGAAGGAGGATCTTGAAAAGATCAAAAATGGGATCAAAGTCCCATTTCCGGAGAGATTAAACCAACCATCCAAATCTAACACCGAGATATTGGATGTCTTTAGGCAAGTGAAAATCAACATTCCATTGCTTGACGCGGTCAAGCAAATACCTTCGTACGCTAAGTTCCTCAAGGACTTATGTACTACCAAACGAAGGTTGAATGTTAAGAAAAAGGCCTTTATGGCGGAGCAAGTGAGCTCCCTCATGCAAGGCACGAGAGCCCCCAAGTTCAAAGACCCCGGTTGTCCCACAATTTCGTGTATCATAGGAAATTGTAGGATCAAGAATGCATTGTTAGATTTGGGAGCAAGTGTGAATGTGCTCCCATACTCGGTATATCAACAATTGGGGTTGGGTGAGTTGAAACCCACGAGGGTTACTATTCAATTAGCGGATCGATCCGTTAAGATCCCAAGAGGGATAGTCGAGTATGTGCTTGTCCAAGTCGACAAGTTTTATTTTCCGGTTGATTTCATCATCCTCGACATGCAACCTGTGTCAAATCCCGCCAATGAGATTCCGGTCATTCTCGGACGACCATTTCTTGCTACTTCTAATGCCATAATAAATTGCAAGAATGGAATCGTGAAGTTAACATTTGGCAACATGACTCTAGAGCTAAACGTGTTCTCTTTGAGCAATCAAAGAGATGACGATGATAATGAGGAAAATGAACACGTGAACATGATAGAGTCATGTATCCAAGACCACTTTGTGGCAAATTTTGAATCGGAGTCAACGGAAGGTTATCTAACCACTTCCGATGAACCCGAGGATTGTATGCAAGTGTTTTCTTTGTCTGACAAACAGGTTGAATTTTCGGAGAGAGAGGAAAACACATCGTCGTCCACCAAAACGCACGAAGGAAAGATGGATCTTAAGCTATTGCCGAGCAACTTGAAGTATGCCTTTTTGGGAGCTTCAGACACTTACCCTGTCATCATCTCGTCCGAACTTTCGGATGACCAAGAGGTAAGGTTAGTCCATTTGCTTGGTAAATACAAAAAAGCTTTTGGTTGGACTCTTGCCGACCTTCAAGGTATAAGCCCTTTGATTTGTACGCATAAAATTCATTTAGAGGATGGGGCAAAAACATCGCGACAATTTCAACGCCGGTTGAATCCTAACATGCAAGAAGTGGTTAGGAACGAGGTGTTGAAATTGTTGGATGCAAAGATCATCTATCCGATCTCGGATAGTAAATGGGTTAGTCCAACTCAAGTGGTACCAAAAAAATCAGGTCTTACGGTAGTCAAGAATGAATCAAACGAATTGATCCCACAAAGAGTCACCACCGGGTGGCGAATGTGCATTGACTACCGTAAACTCAACGAGGCAACTCGTAAAGATCATTTCCCACTACCCTTTTTGGATCAAACTCTAGAAAGAGTAGCGGGCCATGAATATTACTCTTTCCTCGATGGTTTTTTCGGGTATAATCAAATTGAGATTGACCTAGATGATCAAGAAAAAACCACCTTTACATGTCCTTTTGGCACCTTCGCTTATCGGAGAATGCCCTTTGGTGTATGTAATGCACCGGCCACTTTCCAACGGTGCATGCTAAGTATTTTTAGTGATATGGTGGAAAGGACTTTGGAAGTTTTTATGGATGACTTTACCGTCTATGGTAAGTCATTCGACAATTGCTTGACTAACCTGGAACAGGTTTTGGGAAGATGCGTGGAAAAACAATTGGTGTTGAATTGGGAAAAGTGCCATTTTATGGTTACCAAGGGAATTGTTTTGGGGCACATCATTTCGTCTGAGGGAATTGAAGTGGATAAAGCTAAAATCGATTTGATTGCTAAACTTCCTACGCCCAAGAATGTCAAAGATGTCCGATCATTTCTAGGACATGCTGGGTTTTATAGAAGGTTTATCAAGAACTTCAGTTCCATTTCCAAGCCAATGTGCAATCTGCTTCTCAAGGATGCACCGTTTGAGTGGAACGCCAAGTGCGAGGAAGCTTTCGTCTCTCTGAAGCATATGCTCACCACTGCACCGATTATGCAAGCACCGGATTGGAGCTTGCCATTCGAGCTCATGTGCGACGCAAGTGACTACGCGGTGGGAGCGGTTCTTGGTCAAAGGAAAGACAAGAAACCGGGTGTGATATACTATGCAAGTAGGACTTTGAATGATGCGCAAATGAATTACACCACGACAGAGAAAGAGCTCCTAGCAATTGTTTTCGCCCTAGACAAGTTTCGATCCTATTTGATAGGATCGCCAATTGTGATTTTCACGGATCACGCGGCATTGAAGTATCTATTCACAAAGAAAGATGCCAAGCCGCGGCTTTTGAGGTGGATACTCCTATTGCAAGAATTCCATTTGAGCATCAAGGACAAAAAGGGAGTCGAGAATGTGGTGGCCGATCATCTGTCTCGACTCACTTTTACGAACAACATTGAAGAAAGTTCGATCCAAGATTCGTTTCCAGACGAGCAATTATTGGCAATCTCAACGCTCCCATGGTATGCAGACATAATAAATTATCTTGTAACTGACAAGATACCAAAGTCATGGGGCGCACAAGATAGAAAAAGATTTTTGAGCGAAGTGGGTCGCTTCTATTGGGATGAACCGTACCTGTTTAAGTATTGTGCGGATCAGATCATCCGACGGTGCATCCCAGACGAAGAAGTGGAGAGAGTTCTGTCCTTCTGCCATTCCGAAGCTTGCGGAGGACACTTCTCAGCAAAGAAGACAACCGCTAAGATTTTGCAAAGCGGATTGTACTGGCCGTCGCTCTTCAAGGACGCACAACGCTTCTGCAAGGCATGTCAGAGATGCCAAATGCTTGGAGGGATCTCCAAGAGGAATATGATGCCTCTCAACCCAATTCTGATGATCGAAATCTTCGACTGTTGGGGCATCGACTTTATGGGACCATTCCCATCCTCCTACGGTAACCTTTACATTTTAGTTGCCGTAGATTATGTTTCAAAATGGGTGGAAGCCCAAGCGTGCAAGAAAAACGACCACAAAGTGGTGATCCGATTTCTGAAAGAACACATTCTTGCACGTTTTGGCACCCCCAAGGCAATAATAAGCGATGGCGGTACTCACTTTTCCAATAAACCGTTTCAATCATTAATGCAAAAGTACGGTGTAAATCACAAAGTATCGCTCGCTTATCATCCTCAAACTAATGGTCAAGCCGAGTTGGCAAATAGGGAGATCAAACAGATTCTAGAGAAAACGGTAAACCCGAACCGCAAGGATTGGTCATTAAGACTGACCGACGCACTTTGGGCCTACCGTACTGCGTATAAAACAACTCTAGATATGTCTCCTTATCGCATTGTGTACGGAAAACCATGTCATTTGCCAGTAGAGTTGGAACACAAATCATACTGGGCAACTAAGATGGTTAACTATGATTTAGAGAAAGCTGGGCTTGACCGTAAGTTGCAATTAGATGAAATAAAGGAGTTGAGAAGAGATGCATATGACAATGCGAAGATAAATAAGGAACGTGCAAAAATTTTTCATGATAAATCCATTCTGAGAAAAGAATTTAAACTCGGGCACAAAGTTCTCGTTTATGATACTCGTCTGCATCTCTTCCCGGGAAAGTTGAAGTCTCGATGGACCGGCCCATACGTTGTCCGACACGTATTTCCTTTTGGGGCTGTGGAAGTTGAGGATCCCAAAACCGGCTTCGTGTTCAAAGTGAACGGTCAACGTCTTAAGCCGTTTTTGGAATTCCCACCTTGAGAGGAGTCCACCCCTCTCGAAGAATCGACCTATGCCTAACAAGCATGGGTCGATTTTGTAAATAATGTTTTTGTTAGTATGTTTGAGTTTCAGGAATTTCCATCGGAGAGTCGGGTGTGATTGGGAAAGTTTGAACCAAGTTGAGGGGAAGAATTGAGGTGTAGAAGAGCAAAGAAGGCAAAGAGAAATTTCTGGCAGATTGGACCATGATCGATGATGCTCTCACCATGATCGATCATGGTAGAAATTCTCTCAAGAAATCTAGAGCATGATCGATCATGAAATCCCATGATCGATCATGGTATCGAAGCAGCTGGGCAGAGAGGAGCATGATCGATCATGGTCATACCATGATCGATCATTGTACAAAGTAATGACTGGGCAGAGCAACCCATGATCGATCATGGGTTGGCCATGATCGATCATGGCCGCGACTTAAAACAGGGGAACCGTAAAATCACGCCCATTTCTCACAAACCCTTCTCCCAAATCCATTTCGAGCTCTAGCCCTTTCTCCCCCATTCTTCCTAAATCTTCTCTAAACACCATTTCCATCCATCCCCACCTAGATTCAACCTTCAAATCCCTCAATTTCCAACCCCAATCATCAAACCCATCTCAAAAATCCCGTTTTCCCTCTCTCATCACCATTTTCGAGCCATAGCATCTCAAGGCTTCAAATTCCTCCTCTCCACCTCCTCTAAAGCATAGCACTCCTCCATTATGTCTTCCTCAAACCCTCCCACTAAGCCGCTTACCATTGAAGCTGCGAGAGGCGGCTATCGCGGATTTCGGAGCCGTCAAGAATTTGAGTGGTGGAACTACGCCTTCAAAACGAGGACGGTAGTGATAGAGAGGCCGGTATTCATCGGTACACTGGACGATTTCCCCCAGCGAGCAACGTTTGAGCGGTATCCGGAATGGATTGACTACTTGCGTCAACCAGGTACTCAATGTAATCTCACCATTTGTCGTGAATTTATTGCAAGTTTGATTCAAGTTCCCGATACACCATATACATATGTCGCTCATGTTCGAGGCAGAACGGTTCCGTTTAACCTCGAAGTTTTGACTGAGATTACGGGAATCTCAGCTTTGCCACCTAATGCTCATGACCTCCCCTATTCGGACACTACCAACTATTTAGAGCCGAGGCCTAACGATCTAGCCACATTTCTAGCCGGTGAACCCAGAGAATGGATTGGGAACCAATTCGATAGGAGCCACATACGTGAGGGATTTAGAACTCTTTGGCTGGTAATTGCCAACGCTTTGGACCCAACTTCCCATACCCAGCACATTTACCCGTCTCAGGCTTATGTACTATACGCCATAGCAACGAACAAGCGCTGCTGCTTGTTGCGTCATATCATTGGGCGAATAGCGCGAATCATCGATTTGGTCGCCCACAATGAAACAATCAAATTTGGGTCGTTGATCACTAAGGTCTGTTTGCGAGCGGGGGTAATTGAGAGAGCCGACGATGAGAAGAAAATGCCTAGGGCACCGCTGAATAGGTCCACCCAAACTCGAGCCGCTGGTCAACTGAGGAACAGGCCGAGTTCTTCCACAGCCGCACCACAACAGGGTGATAGCGAAGAAGAAGGGGTTGAAGAAGCAGGAGCGGATGTTCCGGGTACATCAAGGCGTAGAAGAAGGGCAAGCTCTGGGCCTGTGGATGACAATAGGGAGTTCATTAGAGAGCAGTTTGAACAAATGACTGCCTTGATCCACACCGGATTCGCGGGTGTCAATGAGAGGGTGGAGATTATGATATCGCGACAGGACCGTCTTCAAGCAGAGATAGCAGCCCAAGTCGAGGCAAGAGTTGCAGAGCAGATGGCAGCTCAGCAGGAGTTCATACGCCAGCAGTTCGAGGCGTTGTACGGTCGATTCCCCCCACCCCCACCTCCCGACATGTGATGCGATTTGCCAAATCCTGAAAACTCTTTTATTAGTTATATTTACGCTTAGCTTTATTTTATTTCTTTTTGGGTTGTATTAGAACTTTGACATGATGTTAACTTTAAAACTTGGTTTTAATGATTGAATGTTATGGTTTTTGCTTTTGAATTCTAATTCTAACCCGTTTTGTGAATAGTTTTTGTTTATGTCTTATTTTTGTCTCATGGGAAGCAAAGCCAAAGTAGCCCTTCCGTGCGTTGTTATTTGTTCTCTTTTCATTGAGGACAATGTGTGTTTCAAGTTGAGGGGGTACGTTATTTTGTGTTTATTTTGTTTGGCTTGCTAATGTTCATTTCCATGAGTAGTAGAATTTTTTTTTGAGAAGTTTGAAAAGTGATGATTGATTGATTGACTTTGTTCAATGAAGACCATTGTTTCATTAGCTTTTGGCATGAATTCTTTAATTTGGATAGGAATTTGAATGATAATCTGGAGTGCCTTGCTCCGCTTAGTCTCATATCCCGTCATATTTGCCTTTTCCGCATGCTAAATTGCTTCGGTTGTTTCCAATTCGGTAATAACACCTAGATTGATGTTCATTGAGAGAAGAGGAATTTTTGTCCAAAAATAATGGAAGCTCTTTCGAAAAGATCCTCCAATGAGAGGACAAAAGCATAGCACTTTAATAACTTGGATGACTTTTATCCTAATATTGACTTAAAGCTTCACTTGACTAAATCTTAAGTCTCTTTGTCTAATATTACGGATGGGTAAAGGTTACCATATGGGAAAGGGTGAATAGCTTCCTTTAAGCTCCAATGAATGAGCAGTAATGAGAAATTTCATAAGTGAGACCGCTGCCCCCCATAGAGATGAAAACCACCCTGATCTAATTTAGCAAAAAAAATTTCCAAGTAAAAGATAAAGAAAGTGCTTAGAATTGACAAATCTTTGAGCTTTTGTTTTTGAAAAAGTTCTCTCTTCCTTCTCAAATGACTATGACTCTTTGTGTTTATATTGAATTGCTTGAATCGAAGTCTAGTATGTGAGCATTGGAGAATATGGGATTGTGTTCTAAAGGAGATAGGCGAATTAGACAATCATTCAAAAGTCCATCGTTCTGGAAAATTGATAGTAATGCCTTTTGCTTTGCAAATTGAAACTTGAATCTTCATTCTCATCATTCATCATGATCAAACTCCTTATGTTTGTAGGTATCATTTCTGAAAACCTTCACGAGATGCAACTCGTCTTCTTTGGGAACTTAGAAGTTAATAACTTTTTGTATAGCATATTAATTTTTGTAATTATATATTTTTGTCTTGCTAAGGGACTAGCAAGAGATAAGTTGAGGGGAGTTGATAAACGCATAATATTGTCATGCATAAGCTCTTTCCCAGAGTCGCATGACGCGTTTGTTGCTTTAATTATGCCTAATTATCCACTTATCTCGAGATTAGTGTCTTGGCGAGTTTTGTATCTAACATCGTCCCGCTAGGTGTGCTTTTGTTGTGTTTCTATGTGTTTATAGGCATAGGATGCAATGGCCTTCGAATGATTGATCAAGCGCTAGTGAAAAGCTCGCAAAATGCTGATCTGAGGAATTTCCCAGAAGCATGATCGATCATGGGTATACCATGATCGATCATGGTACAAACTGGCATTCAGGCAGAAGACCCCATGATCGATCATGGGTTGGCCATGATCGATCATGGCCCTGGCAACTTGGCCATTTCACACCCAAAATGGGCTATTTTAGTGGTTCAAGCTATTTTAGATATTTAGTTAGATATTTTTCTACCTTTTAATATATATATTATTTCTTTTACATAGAGACAAAAAGATCATTTTTTTTAAAACACACTTAGAGTTCTAGAGAGAGGGGAGAGCTCACTTGTTGATTGTTCTTCATTTCTCCATTGTAAGTGCTTAATTTGTAAGAATGATTTCTTCTTCTATGATATTTGTTCTTGCATCTATTATGGAGTAGTCTATTACTAAGGTTACGGAGGTTGATTGTGATATGATTTTTGGTGATTAATGGCTCAATCCATATCTAAAGTTTGATAAATATTTGTGAATCTTCTTCTTCTTCATCATATCTTCCATTATTTCAAGCTTTCTAGGTATTTTCATATTAAGTTAAGACTTTATATGCCTTGTATATTTAGTTCTTGGTTGTTAATGAGCATACAACATATTCATATGGTTCTAGAAAGCTTGTAGTCTTTTTCCCCCATCCATGGAGTTTTTCCCTCTTCATAGAAATTATGAATAGTTCTCAAAACTCCATAGATGGATTTTAAATTTGTTTAGCTTATCTTTGATTCATGTATTGATATATTGAGTGCTTCTTACACTTTATGTGATACTTAGACTCTTTATTTTCTACCATATGTGATAAACGATGAGTTGACTAATTTATCCCATAAACTTTATTCGGTTTCATTGTTAGGATTCACTTTATAATTTTCATTCTTTAAATCATGAGATTACTACACTTGCTTTATGTTAAATCGTTTAATGATGAGTTTGTCATATCTATCTCGGATTAGCTTCATCGGGAATGGGTTGCCTTGCTTCACACCCGTAGCTAAGAGGTAGGAATGATAACCCCGTCTTTGGTGGAATGTCGTTTGTCTCTTTCTCGATATAGCTTCAACTCGGGAATGAGTCGCCTAGCGTCGCACCCTTTGCTATTGAGAGATACACCAACATTCCCCTTATTTTGAGAAACCTTGTGTTGAAATCTTTGTATGAGCTATCGATCACCGTCTCTTAAATCGTAACTAACCTCCAACCACCTTAGTGCTTTCTTATTAGTTTTCACAACCATTTTACATTTACGTTATTCTACAACAAATACAACTCACAGAAATCTGAAAACCACTTAATCCGTAATCCATTCCATTCCTCTTCACTTATCCCTGTGGTTCGACACTCGGACTTCCGAGACTATATTACAACTTGACGTGCCTGCACTTGGGTTTAATCAAAGCGCATTAATTCTATCGCGTCAGCCATCTGGCAACGATTTGTTTAGAAGCGATGTTTTTAACATCTTTTCCTAATACATCTTTGGCAGCTTTACAATCGATCCTCAAGAGAAACTCTTGGTTTAGAAGATCATCTTAAAATTTAGAAATACAACAAACTACAAAAAGAATTAAGACAAACTAACTTAACGTTTAACAAAATCTTGCTTAGCTCTTTCTTTTAACAGCGTTAACACTTTAATTACATAGCACTTAGTACAACAAATTATTTAATTAATTAGTCACGTAATGTACTCCTTTAGCGAAGAAAATTTGTGTGTTTGTATAAATTTTGGCAAGAATATTACAAAAACTTTGTTGTGCAATTGAATGAATGATTAGCAGCAATATTGCTCTTTACTTATGCCAAAGAATATTATTAAATTTTGTGCATTTGAAACTATAAAATTCTAATTTTTATGGTAGTGATGTAACTTTGTTAGCCAATGAATAGCCAATTTTGCCATACGATACAAAAAAATTAAAATATTTTATATTCATACCACCCTAATTATATTCTTGTATACATCCCCGTATATTAACGAAATTTGAAAACAAAAGTTATATGCACGCTAGCTGCTCAAACACTATTACGGTAAAAAAAAAAGAGAGAAGAAGATCACGCATAAACGTTCGGAAAACATGGGTCAAAGCCCCCACTTGGATTTGGAAAGCATTCATAGTAGGTATAGGGGGCTTTGTACAAACTTTGAAACATGATGTTAGGTTTGTAAACATTTCAAAACTTTTGGGCCTGTCTATAATTATTGTTTGGGAAGGAAAAAAAAGTAATTTATTTTATTTTTGAACACCATTAATCATATATAAACTAATCTTGCCCCCCTAAATTTCACATATCGTAAGTTTGCCCTTTTATTTGATGGTTTACATACATTTTTCACAAATTTAACGGTTAAAAAAAAAATTAAATGTCTAGTTTATTTTTCACTTTTAGATTAAAAGGACACTTATACCCATATTCTATTTCCAACATATATCTCATCTTCTCTCACCCTACTTTCTCACTAAGTTGAATCCATTTTCATTTCATATGGGATTGAAAGTATTATCTATTTGCAATGTTTTCCATTTTTTGTATACTTAAATTGGTAAATTTTGTTGCTTTGTAGTTCTGTTTAGAGAATAATACATTTGAACATGTGATGGAAAATTTACTTTATTATTTGATCGTAATTTTTCAAGTATAATATACTTAGACAAGAAACCATTTTATTACTTAATGACAATTTGGAGAGAAATATAAGCATTTTGTAGGATAACTTACAAGTTTAATGAGAAAATTTATGAGTTTTCTTGGTAAAATGGAAAAAATTGTATGGAAATGTATGAATTTGTCAAAAAATACTTCTTAGCATTGAGAAAGACTTACTTGCATATCAAAAGATTTCGTCATGTTATTAGTACCTGTAATTACTATAAAAATTATTTAATGTTAATCAAGTACGTACCCACTTAGTTAAAATCATGCCTACGCCACTACAGAGAGGTAATAATGGTTGGGTGTGTAGGTGGAGAAAGACAGTAAAAAATAACGAGAAAATAGAAAAGGAAATTAGGACAAGAGTGACATTATTGTCAAAACAATTATTTATATTATTAAAATAATTCAAAATTTTATAAAAACATACAGTATAATTTTTCAAAATAATATTAATTTTTGGCAAATAAAATATTATTTTGATAATATAATTACCCTTTATTTTAAGGTGAAAATGGGAAGTTTGAGGGAGAGAAAAAAGACTTTCTATGAAAATCTTTAAGCAATTATTGTATTTGATAAAGATATTATGAAAATTTTAGTAGAATATGGCACATGTTTTGCATAGGATGAATAATTTTAAGTATGTTCCGAGAGCAAGCTCTGCTATTTTTTTGATTAATAAATAATATGTAATATCTATGATATTAAAATGAAAACAAGAAAGAAAAACAGCAAAATATTATAGGCGAGACAAATAGTTAAAAATGCAAAAAATAAATAAAAAATTGTTCATCTTCCTAATTGGTTGTTCCAATTTCTTTGTAACCGTTTCTTTTTTATCTAACGGCTTATATATATATATACTATGACACGTTGATAATTTAAATCATAAATATGACTATCATTGAGGCTCTTTATAAGTTACTTTTAAAATTTGTTCATTTTGGACTTATGTAACATTTGAAAGAGTAACTTTTGTGAGATGTTTTTAAGTAATACCAAGTGACTCATTAAATTTGACTGTTTTAATATTTCTCTACGAATTTTTTTTATAAATATGCTTATTTTATAACTTATTTAGCAAAATTGGGTTGTTTTCAACATATTTGTGGAAAAAGGGTAGTTTTAAAATTGCTATTCAATATATTTATTTTTGGTCAAAAAATGCTACTCAAGGTAGCGGTTTTAAGACAAAAAAAGTTTCACAGCTAAAACTGAGATAGAGATTATCGATTTTATGAATAAAATTGATTTTAGTGGTCTTGATTTTATCGATATAACCGATTTCACTAAAAGCGTTTTTACACCTTTTTTCAAATCTGCCCAGTGAAGTAATCGTCTATCATCTCCCTTCCCATTCACTGCTCTGTTTATCTGAGTGCTCCTTCGCACTCCGTCTCTCCTTCCTCCTTCCTCCTCCATGGGCGCTCTCCTCCTATCCTCCATCAACGTTCTCCTCCTTCCTCTTTCCTCCGTTCGCTGGTCCTTCTTCCTTTACTCCGTCGGGTCCTTCTCCAGGTACAGAATCTTCTCCCCTTTTCATTGGAAACTTGATTTCGATATATGATGTGCAGATGGTTGAATATTGAAATTTTTATGTGCTAGTATGTATGTATATATGTGATTGGGGGTTTTGGTGGTGGTTTCAAGGTTGTGGTGTTTGCTTGGGGGTTTCAGTGGTGGAACTTGGTTGGTGGTTTGAGGGTTTCGGTGGTGGTTTGTAGTTTTTCCCTATGTATGGGTTCCGACAGTGCGTATATGGATTACGACGGTGTAGGGGTATGGCGGTGTAGCGGTTCTGATGGGGCAGGGGACAACTTTTTTTGGGAACGACATTTGGTTATGGATTTGAAAAGCTGCAATTTGTATAACTTTTAAAATAGTGATATTTTATATAGGTTTGAGCTAGATTTCTAGTGGTCCCCGGGTCATAAAGTCTCAATGATAAAATTTATATGCTTTCAAATTTGCATAAGAAAAAGAGGTCGGTTTCTTTCTAGAATAAAATTCATACTAAAACCAACTGAACCATTTGAAAAGTAATAAAATTTTACATTTAAGCAATTCTTCAGATTTTATTTTATTTTTGATTTCGATCAAAGTTGTTTAGCATTGGTTTAGATATGATTCTATTCATTATTATAAAAAAGATTATTGGGAAACAAAAAGGGTTGCTAGTAAAAGCACCCTTAAAAACTAGTTTCAACACCTAATTGGGAAAAAAAAAAGTTGCTAGCTATATTGCATACCTGTTTTTAGGCACCCATATTTCACCAGCTTACCTGCAAAGTGAAAAAGAAAAAATATTTGCATTTTTCCCTGTCTCAAGATAAGAATAACAAAATAGTGATTTTCTAGATTCATTCAAAAGACAAATTATAAAAAGTGACAAAGAAGAGTATCCTAAAAAGATATCAGGTGTCCCAAACACAAATATTATTAAACCGTAGAATTGAAATTGAAGGCTTCAATTCCAAATTTTTTGGTTCGATGGTAAAAACTATTTAGGATTTAGAGTTGAATTGAATTGAGTTACAATTCCAATAATTTATTTATATTTTTTAGCTTGTTTTCTAATATGTTTTCTTTAAGGTGGCTTATAAACTGGGAGATAATCAGATTCTTGCAACTTGTATTTGGTTCCATTGTTCTCTGCGGAAGGGGTAAGAGAGTCGCTATCCTAATCAAATTCTTGGTCTTCATCACCCCAGAACTTTCCACTAGAGGAGAAAATTTGTTTGCTGTAGGAGTGGTGAGAGTTGTGGGAGTAATGTTATGGGTGGGGTCATTGCTGGGAAGGTTGGTGGGTGCAATTGGGTTCTTATTAGCATGACCTGATATATAATGGTGAGTGTCGAAGGAGTCAGGAACATATGAATCTTAACTATTGGGCAACACATTTATGATGAAATTTGGTTGTGTCGTTGGTGTAAGAGCACAAAGGCTACTGATTGAGTTGGGTGTTGGTGTTGGAACATTAAATGCAAAGGATTGCTCAATGCTATAAGATGAATCAACATTAACTGTGGTAGAAAGGTTGGCAAAGCTTGTAGAGGTGCCTACATTAATGTTGTCATTTGTGGATGTAGAGTTTATGATTGGTTGGTTTGACTCATTGACAGATGGGGCTGTGGGGTTGGTGGGATGACCAGCATCATTTATGATAGTTTTTGCTATATAGTGAGGCTTAGAGATGTGATGAGAGCTTTCCTTAGCTTTGTTGAGGTGATCATTTTTGGTCTTGTTTCTTTCTTTTGCTGCTTGGTTGAGAGTGTGTGCATGTTGTGCCTTCAGTAGGGTTCTACAATTAGGCACACTGTGACCAATGGAGTGACAATGGGAACAAAAAGGGGGCAGTTCTTCATATGTAACTGAAACTTCAAAATTCAAGCCCATTCTTTCAACAATGATATTTTGAGGGAGTTCTGAGGTGAGATCTACATCGACTTGCACACAAGCAAAATGCCAAAGAGATCTAGAACTGGTGTGTGGGTCAATGTATAATGGGGTTCCTATGGCTCCGGCAATGGAAAAAACCAGGTTGTCCTCCAAGTATTCCTAATGCAAATCAAGAATTCTAGCCCAAACGTGTGTAGTAGTATTATTTTGTTTGCTGGGAACAAAATTAGGAATCCATTTGGAGAGTTTGATGATACCATTATTGAGTTTTGTTTGACCATAGCCATTGATCCTCTCATAATCTACATGATTTTTAAAGTGGAGAACATAGTATCCTCTGCCAATGGGAGTAAAGGTCCAATTGGGCTCAATTTTCCATTTGGTTGTGAGAGATGATTCCAAATCAATAGATTGCTTGATGTTGGTCTATCTCCATATGACATTGACCGTCTCTCTGAGATTGAGCAAAGGCAAAAGGCTGTGAGTATATTGCAAAATACTGTGGAGGAGTCTCCTCACAGTACATCTGTCCACAAAACTACACGAAGGTCCTTTATTGGAATGTGAGAGGATTGAGCAATTTCAAAACTCAAACCACCCTCAAATCCATTTGTGTGAATCGTAAGCCTAACCTTATTTGCATCTTTGAACCTATGACTCCTTTTAATAATATTCCTTGGTCCGTTTGGCATAACCTTGGTATATCCCTTACATGTACCAATGAGAGAGGTAGTCTTGCCCCTAACCTCTGGCTCCTCCATACCAGCAATGTTTCCAATATTCAGGTTATTCTTTCCACCAATCAACAAGTCACTGTATCTTCCACTTTTGAGAGCGTTACTTGCCACATCACTTATGTCTATGCCAGCAATGACTACATTACTAGAAGACAATTGTGGGCTAACTTCATGCACGTCTCCCTCAACTACAACCTTCCTTGGATGGCCATTGGAGATTTTAATTGCATTTTAGGTGCTCATGAAAAAAGAGGTGGAATCAGGCCTAATCCCATCTCTTGCTCTAACTTCAAAAGCATGACAGACGATTGAAATCTCATTCACTTAGACTCCATTGGTCCTCTCTTCAACTGGGCTAGAAAAGGGAATGCTGCCATCCAAGTTAGAGTTGACAGAACTCTTTGCAACAATGCTTGGTTCACGACTTGGAAATATGTAAATTGCTCCATTCTTCCCAAAATCAATTCTTATCACCACCCTCTCCTTTTCTTCCCCACCGACCATGACCATGGTGGACCTAAACCCTTTAAACTTACTACTGCATGGGTAAGGTACAGCCAGTTTATGGAGATGGTGCAATAATCATGGCTTAAGCCTTGTGACCACATCTACCTATGGTCGCTCTTCAATGGAAACCAAAGGTTCTGAAAAAAGATCTCATTCAATGGAATAAACAACCCTTTGGCAATATACATGAGAAGGTGAAAAGTGCCACAGCTCATTTGCATCACATCCAAGCTCTTATAGATAGCAATGGCTATGTTGGCAACTATGCTCTTAATGAGGTTGAAGCTCAGCATGTTCTGAACACAGCTCTACAATTTGAAGAAAATTTTTAGAAGCGAAGATCCATAATCACTTGGCTGGCTGAAGGTGACAAAGACACTAAATTTTTTCATAAGATAACAGATCACAAAAGAGCTACTAGTAGAATCTTTCACCTAAAGGATGGCAATGATATCATTTATGATCCTGATGCTATCAAAAACCACATTGTGAATTATTTTCAGACCCTCTACTCCACCTCCAATAATACAATAGACAATAATTTGGTTGCCAAGGTTATTCACCCACAAATCAGTTTTCATGACAACACCTTTCTTACCAACATTCCATGTGATTCTGAAATCAAGTCAGCTGTTTTTAATCTTAGCCATCATTCAGCCCCTAGTCTAGATGGTTTCAGTGGGCTCTTCTTTCAGACCTACTAGGACATCATTTCCACAGATTTTTGCAAAGCCATCAAACAATTTTTTATTTATAATTGGCTAATCCCTGGCTTCAACTCTAACTTTGTCACCTTCATCCCTAAAACTCCCAATGCTGATTGCATGGTATCCTACAAGCCAGCTGCCCTTACCAATTTTGCTTTTAAAGTGATTCCTAAAATTTTAGCAGAGAAGCTAGCTCTCTTTGCCACCAAGTTCATCTCTCCCAACCAAACTGCTTTCATTAAAAGAAGAAACATCCACCATAGCATTGCCTTAGCCTCTGAGTGCTTTAACCTTCTTGATAAAAAAACCCATGGTGGCAACACTGCCATCAAAATTGATATAGCCAAAGCTTTTGACACCTTGGATTGGTCTTTCTCCTCTCAGTTCTACAAGCCTTTGGATTTGATCAAATCTTTATCAATTGGATTGACACCCTGCTCAAATCAGCCAAACTCTCAATTCTTGTATATGGTTCTCCCCAAGGCTATTTCTCTTGTGTTAGAGGAGTGAGGTAAGGTGTTCCCCTCAGTCCCTTACTATTTTGTTTGGTTGAGGAAGTTCTTAGTAGAAGTATCGACAATGCTGTCAACAATGGGTCCTTTAAATGCATCTCCTCTCCTATAGGAGCCACCGCTCCCTCTCACGACTTGTATGCTAATGATGTCCTCATTTTTAGTAATGGTTCCTCAGCTAGCCTTAAGGCACTCATTTTCAGTAATGGTCCCCCTTATACTTACTTGGGGGCTCCAATTTTCAAAGGCACCCCCAAAAAAGCTCAACTCCAAACCATTGCTGACAAAATTAAATGCAAACTTGAAAGATGGCAAGGCAAGTTGCTTTGCTTGGCTGGTATAATTGATCTTGTGAAATATGTGGCCACTCCCATGCTCAACCATTCTTTCATGGTCTACAAATCGCCAGTCCTTCTTCTAAAACAGTTGCAACAATGGCTAAGAAACTTTATATGGTGTGGGAACATTCAAGAAAGGAAAATCATCTCAGTTGCTTGGCACAAAGTTTGCTCTTCTATTCAAGCTAAGGGCATTGGAATAAAGTATTTAATAGACCTCAATCAGTCTGCTCTTCATAAGAGCACCTTGGATATGATCACCAAAAACTCCCTTTGGAGCCAGTTTATACTGGCTAGATACAAGATCAAGTTTGGTCAATCCAACGCTTCTTACCAATCCTCTTCCACTTGGAATGGGATCAAACTTTCTCTTTCCATCATTAAGCTTCATGCTAAGTGGATTTTGGGAATTGGTTCTAGTATCCAAATCTGTCAAGATGATTAGTGCAATGATACTCCCCCGCCTCCCAGTCACACCCCTCTTGACCAATGCTTGAACAGTTGGATTTTAGATAGTAATGGAACACCCCTAATCGGCTGAGAACTAATTTCCCTGCCTTTAATGCCACTGTCATAGCCATACCCCTTCATATCCTCCCTTGTGAAGATGTTATAGTCTGGCCCTACTCCTCTAAAGGTCATTTAACCTTCAATGATGCTTATAATTTCTTTCACACAGCCAATAACAACCCCACCTTCAAACATGTTTGCCACTCTTTCATCCCTCCAAAAGCTTCTATTTTTGTCTGGAGAACCCTTCATAATTCCATCCCATCTCAAGTTTCTCTTCAGCAAAAAGGAATAAGCACAACTTCTAGGCGCTGCCTTTGCTTGCAACAATCCGAATCAACCTCTCATGTCATCCTTCAATGTGGATTTGCTCTTTCAGTTTGGAAATGGTTCTTCACCATATTCAACATTCACACCTTCCCCACCTCCTCCCCTATTGATCTGTGGCACTTCATCTCTTCTAAAAATGGAGCTCTCAAATTTTTAATGTTTGGATTGCTGGTGCTTCTATTCTTTTTCATAAAATTTGGGAAGCCAAAAATGATATCATCTTCAAAAAATCCAAGCCTAATCTTTCAGCTTTCAAACATTATTTGGTTTCCTTCATTTTTGAGCTCAATGATCACATTCCTGGCTACATGCCAAACTCAGTTGAGGATTTGCTCATTCTAAAAAAATTCAACCTCTCTCAGGCAAAGCCAGATTAGGCAACAAAATCATAGAAGTTTTCTGGTGTCCCCTCCTCTAGGATGGTTAAAAATCAATACAGATGGCATGGCAAATGGATGCCCAGGTCCTGCCTCCATTGGTGGTATTTTCAGAAATTTTAGGGGTTTTGCAAAGGTGCTTTGGCTAGGAAGATTGGCATTCACAATGCCTTTTTTGTAGAACTAAATGCCCTTATTCAAGCCATATAATTTGCTTGGAACAATGGCTGGAAGAAATTATGGCTCGAAATAGATTCACAAGCAGTCCTAAAATGCATTCTTAATACAAATTCTTATGTTCCATGGCAGCTTGCTACTAGATGGAACAATTGCAGATCTTACCTTAAATAGATGACCTTCTATGCTTCTCATTCTTATAGAGAAACTAATGCTGTTGCGGACAAACTCTCTAAATTGGGCATGACTTTTGATCACCTTCAATGGTGGACCACCCCTCCACATGCTATTGCTCAATTATAAACTAATGACCTTAATTTCAGGCCTAACTACAGATTTAGCTAGTTTTCTTTGGAATTTTTTTTTTTTTGCTTGCTCCACTTTTTTCATTTCTATTTGGTTGTTTGATCTCTGATCTTTATTAGGCTTAAAGATCAAGATGCAAACATTTTTTGGCTCAGTCATGGAATTTCCTTCTGTTTGCCTTACATGTATATTTCTTCCCCGAAGCCTAGTGGGTGGGCTTTTGTAACCCACAAGCTTTTTTTCATCTTTTTAATGCATTACTCTATTGCCTAAGGGCATAGTGGACTTTCTCCAAAAAAAAAATTACAATTCCAAACCTTCCAATTCCGAGGTAAAAGTAGTATTTTTCTCATGGAATTGGGTACAGGATACAAAGCCGATGCATGTTCCTTCTCCATTCTCCAATCATAAATGTGTGTAACAAAATGAAGAAAACTTCAACTTCAAAATCCAATATACATTGTTGGCAGAATTATAGGATGGTTCATTTTTATTTATTCTATTATCATGCCAAGGGCTAATTAAGGACACCAATAAAAATTATAAACTCTTCCGAGGATTTTAAGTGAATTTTTTTACAGCCATGCAAACAACATAACTCTTAAGTTTGGACCTCTAATTTTATATAATTTCACTTCTGTAGAATTAGAATTCTAAATGAATTTCAATTCCATGAATCCAAACACTATAAAATTTTACTTCCATATAAAATTTCATTCAAGTGTTTTATGGACATCGTTGATGTACAACTTATAATTGGCACCTAATTGACATTATTTTTGTTCTATGGAGAAATTCAACATACAATTGATTTTGAGAGACAAAGAAAGTATCTTGGTTATACCACTTTTATCATTTCCTTGATGAATGTCCTTACTCAATTTAAAATATGAATCATCTGTTAGATCTCCTTTGGAGGAAGAAGTATTGTTTAGGCTTCAATCATTGGTTTAATTCATCTATAATTGATTTAAGGAAGTGCTTTGATTCAGAAATGAAATATAAAGTTCTCAGTTCCTCACTTAAAATCCAAATTCCCTAAAAAATCCCATGACTGATTACTCAATACTTTAGTATATATAGTTGAAGAGAGAGGGAGGAGGGCACAATACCTTGGAAATAGAAGCAGTTCATGTCGATGTTAGCAATGATCCTCGAATTAAATGATTCCGGTCGCAACACTAGTACCGTCCATAAGGTTGGAGCAAAGGTTTATAGTAACTATAATTTTGAGACGGTGAAGGACAAATTGAGGGAAAAGAAGGCGACACAAGAGGAAAAAGAATCAATGCAGGTTGTGAGATAACTGGTTGAAATATCTCTTTCTGACCGAAATTCTGCATTTAAGTGAAAGAGATGGAAGCCCTAAATATATATATGATGGAAAGGGAAGAAACCGCTGATTTTGAAATGGCGATTACAGTAATTGTCGTGATGGTTGGAAATAAGTTACAGCAGAAAGAAAAAGAAAAAAAGAAAATAAAGGCAGCTTTCCGGTTGACACGTGGCAAAGAAAAGCTTATGTTTTAGTATTATTTTATAGAAACCGCGATTGTAGTAACTGTCACGATGGTTGGAAATAAATTACAATAGAAAGAAAAAGAAAAAAAGAAAAAGCTTCCGTTTTAGTATTGTTCTATAGATGTGTGTATTGGGTAAAAAAATGACTACATTTATTATATATATATAAACACATATAATATTGTTTTTGACACGAGTTGCCACCTAATAACATTTATTTTATGTGTGCATGTGTGTTATATCCATGGTACTCTTTCAATAATATATAAACTGATGAAATAGAGCAACACATGCATTATGTATAATATATTTACTAGGTTTTTGTCGAACTCATATGTACGTGCGAGCACACAAGAAGAATGGAGTTCTTCGCAGGTGTCATCACTGCCACGATATATGCATCGTCTCATTCAGTTTGGTTTCACTACTTTGACCATTTATTTTATGACTGTGATCTGTGGCCATTTAACTTGCTTTTGAGCATTCAAGCTTGGACTTGTTGTAATGGGGTTGCAGGCCTTCTGGAGCCTCTTCATGGCTCTTGTCAACTGTTATGCAGATTTAGTAAATTCTTGGGTTCAAGGCTACTATGGAGCTGTTATGTATATAATATAGGGACTTGGGTAACCTCCACCCTTAAATAGTTGGGTTCAAGGCAAGGTGTGCTTTTTTTTTTGCTTTTTAATTGTCATAAATAAACTGTATATTTTCTTTTTCATGTTTTTGTTATGAAATGAATAAAAATTTTACACAAAACCCATGCACGAATTTATCACATTTGCGTACTGGACTAAAATAAATACTACCACTCAAATAAAAAGCAATAGTATTCTTTAAAAAGAAATTAGTATTATAAATAGCATATTGTTAAATTAAGCTTAGTTTCCTTGATTGTACATTAATCTCCACTATATAATCTGAGCTTGTTAGCCGCATTTAACCCATCCCATCTCCTCTCATCAGCTTACCTCAAGTTTTTCTATTAATTTGCTTTTCTTCCTTTTCTCTCTTAGCTCAATCTTTTCTACAAATTCTCTTTCTCTCTCTCTCTATATATATATATATATCAACTTATCTTAAATTCCTTAGTTTCTTATTAATTCATATTCCATAAACCTCCCTTGATTTCTGTGATGGCGGATTACACATTACCATGTAAAACTAGCAAGGGTTGGATGTGGTGCGCTATATTCTCAGTCATTATCATTCCTCTACTCATCATCTTCTTTGCCTTCATCAAGTTTACGTTGTTCAAGTATAACCCATCCTTTCCCCAATTTAACTTAACCAGTGTCGAATATTTCTCGATTTCATTGGACACCGAGAAAAAATTAAATGTAAATATTACCTTGGTTGTAACAGTTACTAACCCAAATAAACACTCGGCCATTAAAGTACATGGCCTTAACAAGACTCTTTCTCGCATTGTTGGATGCGAACTCCTTGCCACGACATCTTTCCTTCCTTTCGCAGTCAAGAAATTGGATAATTTATTTGTCAATGCTCCAATGGTTGTCACCCGCTTCTCCATTCGGCCTAAACACCTTCAAATGACGAGGGAGGATTTTGAAAGAGATTTTATCTACTTCAATCTCAAGGGAAAGTTTGGCCTGTACCAACACCTTTGGAGATTATTTCATGTGCCACTTAAATTATATTTTAACTGTAACTTTAGTGTGCACCAAAACAGGTCTTTACAATAACAGAGATGTGAGGAGACACAATGTGTGACGCCCCAAATCCCGTTAGAAGATTTAGGTCTCCAGGATCTGGTTGATCATAGTGCCATACGCGACGGCGGGTTTAAAGTACATAATTTAAAATTTATTTAATAATAAACTGTATCTAAAACCTTATTTAAGAAAAAAATTGGCATGTGGAGTTCGCATATATAACAAAACCAACACCTGTAAAGGAGAAAATATAAGTTTCCTTTCTTCAAATCAAACTCCACATTCACAGTAATAATGTTTCGTAACATACAAATCCTCCAACGAGGTCCTAGTCTTAAATAAAAGTTTCACATCACATACAAAGATTTATAAATTAATACATATAGAATGATAGGTCTACGAAATGTTTGAATACATATAGTTCATGAAAACTAAGTCGTCCACGGACGACTACAAATGTCTAAAGTTTATTAGAGGTCTCTAGACTTCACACACGCGCCATCCCGCGAAGAATACCTGCAAAACTGTTTTGAAAAAATGGGAGTGAGCCAAACACGGGCTCAGTAGGAACTATAAGGCTTTTATACTATAGTACACGTTGGGAAGCACATGCAACATGGAGTAATGAAAGTAATTCGAACTTTGTTTATATACTTATACCATTTCCACATATATATATACATACATATAAGTAGTACTCTTGTCAAAATAACTACAAAAGTATGATCTATGTAATGCACACCAAATACCATCCCATCCCCAAAATACAATAAGATATGTATCGTAACGATACAAGTAAAATAGTTGTATCGATCATAAGTCTAGTTGTAAAACACACGTAGGCACTAATTTGTTAACAACAACCATATACACTTCTATCTCGTATCAAACATTTAGGATTTACTTTACTGTTGACGCGAACTCGGACCGTCTTTTTTAGCCAAGTTAATGGATCCTCAACCCTTGAACTACGAACGTAGCAAGAACCATGGAATACGTCGAAAGATGGAAGGCGGAAATCTTAACCAAACGCTTAAAGAAGTGAAAACCTCGATATAATGAATGACACCACAATCTAGTGTGGTTACTAGATTGATAAGTCAAGAACACGCAAATTAATCAATTCAACATGTTCAACATACAAAGAGAAAACTCTCAATATTATTAATCAATAAAACTCTTCTTAATAAAACAATAATGTGCCTCCTTTAAATAGGAGTAAACAAAGTCTTAATCCTAATTTAAAAATGAAACTATTTCCTACTTAGAAAAAGAAAATAATAACACCTAGAATATTCATACCACAATAAGGAAATTAATTATAAATACTCTAAAATAAACCCAAAATAATAATAAAATAATAATAAATCTTGGAAATAATTATCTATAATCCTTGGGCTTTAAGAAATATAAAATAAATAGTTAAATTCTTCAGCCAGCCAGTCATGAAAACACGCAAGAACATAAGGCTAATTTCTTGGCTAAGCTGGATCACATCATTCCCCTTTTCTTCAAGAAGATTCGTCCTTGAATCTGGCTTATCCATTCCTTGATTCAGCCAGTCTTTAACAACTTCGGCGTTCGGACACTGCTTTGGAACTTGGAATCTCCCATGCCAATAGAATAAGTATTTTGAATACTTCCCATTCTTCCGTCGAAACTCAACATGAGATAATTATGTTCTTCCTTCCCATGAAAACAAATATTTTGAATATCTTCGACGCTTGATTCTCCTTACAAAGCAAAACTTCTCGAAATTTAAACCATATTACAATGCGATCCTCCGCAACTTGTTGAAAAAATCTAATATCATAAAGTTTGGATGGACATCAAAGCGATCCACTCCAATTAAATCAATATGCTCAACATTGTCAATCTTCAACTCATCTCGAATATCATCTTCTTCCTCGGTAGAAATATTATCCAAATCAGCAACATTAGTTGAAGTCTCTTGCTCATTGACTTGCCCCTCAATTAAAATCAATTGGCCTCCCTTGATGCAGTTCTCACCCATATCCACACCTACGGCTGAAAGTGCTTGCACTTGTGGTTCTTCAACTTGCACTAAAACTTCATCTTCCTCTTCTTGCAAGCTTGGAATTAAAACTTCAACCCACAACTCACCTTCTTCAGCCGTCACTTCAATTTCCTCGATCTCATTGGTATCCGTCTTATTCTCCAATGGCGGCTTAGATATGGCTCGTTTCTTTTCTTCTTTCAATTGACTTGGTTCGCCAAAAGATGTATTCAGACTTTGACTTAGCTCTAGGCTTCCCCTCTTCTTAGACTGCTCATAGGCTTCGGCAAACATCTCCTCAAACCTACGAATAAGTTCATCATCAAATAAAGAAACCTTCTTCTTGCTACTACCCATATTATTGTCTCGAACCCGACTTTCTCCAATCTCACCACCATGTCTTCTATTAGTAACACCCAAATCCCATTCATCTTCAAATTAAACTTTACAAGGCTTACTTTTCAATTTCTCTTTAGAAGCCTTATTCAACCGCATGTGCCGTTCAATTTCTAATTGCTTTAATCGCGCACTATCGTGTTTAATCTGCTCTTGAAGCCACCTTTCTCCGTATTCAAAGTTTAGACAAGACATACTTGTTGCAAAACAAAGATTAGTACAATAAAGATAATTCTCACCACACTCCCTTTCGTGTATCGCTCAATTGATGTCACTATGATTTTTTTCGCTCGTATTTGTCGCTCAAAGTATTGATATACACACAATTTTCTCTTTGGAACACCAAAACAAGTTAAATAATATGAATATCAAAAATCCTCAACAACCAATCGCAAAACCCAACAATTAGATTTAGACGCGTTCAACAATGTTATACCAAAATTGAAGAAACCAAATTCTAGCAAAACTAATGAGCCAAACAAATTTCTAAAATTGCTAAAATATGCAAGTAGAATTTTCAAACGATGGTAACAAACAAATCCCTAATTAACGCAAATCCAATATCCTATGACTTTCTAGATTTTTCCCAACCAAACGGAATTTATGTGGACCAAAATCACAAGATTAAAACCTAACAAGAAGTATATCAATGAATAATCTAGGGTTTTTGAAATGTTTAAACCTCCATAATTAAAACTTCAATGCAACAATATTTGTAAACAAACCCTAACAATAATCAAAATTCGATTCTAGGTTTCTTCCAACAAATAAAATTTCAATAATTTTTTTTTACTTTTCACAGCACTTTTTTTTTTCAATGCAGGTTCTATCGTAAAACAAAAATAACTTTTGATGTAACCGTTGGATCGGGCTGATTTTTGGATATGTTGTTCGTTTTGATAGTGAAAACCACAAATTTTGACAGCTCAGCGGGATTTTGATAAAAAACAATCCAATCTTAACTTCTTCTTTTTTTTTATGAACCCTAACATAAAGATATGGAATCAACAAATCACAAGATCCAAGATTAAGAATTTGGAATTGAAAACACAAGAATTAAAAGATAGAGAACCTGGATAGAAAAGTTTGCTCTAAGACCAATGACACAAAGTCGGATCGTCTTTTCTAGCCTGGTTAATGGATCATCAACCCTTGAACTACGAATGTAGCAAGAACCTTGGAATACGTCAAAAGATGGAAGGCAAAAATCTCAACCAACGCTTAAAGAAGCGCGAACCTCGGTATAATGAATGATGACACAATCTAGTGTGGTTACTAGATTGATAAGTCAAGAACATGCAAATTAATCAATTCAACATGTTCAACATACAAAGAGAAAACTCTCAATATTATTAATCAACAAAACTTTTCTTAATAAAACAATAATGTGCCTCCTTTAAATAGGAGTAAATAAAGCCTTAATCCTAATTCAAAAAGGAAACTATTTCCTACTTAGAAAAGGAAAATAATATCACCTAGAATATTCCTACCACAATAAGGAGATTAATTATAAACACTCTAAAATAAGCCCAAAATAATTCTAAAATAATAATAACTCTAGGAAATAATTATCTATAATCCTTGGGCTTTAAGAAATATAAAATAAATAATTAAATTCTTCAGTCAGCCGGTCGTGAGAACACGCAAGAACGTAAGGCTAATTTCTTGGCTAGGCTGGATCACATCAACTATGCACAGTGATCGCAATAAAAGCCCCTAAGGCTGGGCCCCCCCGTGGACCACCTAGATGGTGTAGGGTATGCCGCCTGTCTCCCTACAAACAATAGAGTTTGGGCTTAAAAATTGGAAAAATGCATAAAAATAAGAAAATAAAAATCAAAAGTGTGTTGGTAAAAACACCCTTAAAATATTGTAAACACCTTTTTACTTTTAATAAAAATCATTGAAATAAAAAGTTATATTTTGAAGGCACTCTGATATTTCACAAGGTGGTTCAATGACAACACACTTCTTGAAATGAGATATACACATATGTATATGTCTCTTTTGGAGTTTTCTCATTCAATACCATCATTGTGGATTGAAGCTAGTTCTTCTCATTGCTGACTGCTTTCTATGTCTAGCATGTTGCAGAGATATGTCTGCTTTCTCCATGTGAGATTTGCATCCTCCATTTTAGATGAATATGCATAGTTATAGATGACTGGGAGATCAAACTTTTGAATTGTTGAATATATGCGTTATTCTAATAGGGTGTTCTAACTAATACGGGTGCTTTTATAAGAATAAAATTTAAATACGGGTGCCTAAAAAATAGGTGTTGAAATTGATTTTTAAGGATGCTTTTACCGGCACCCAAATAAAAACTACTTGCGCTCGGCTAAAAAGTTATTGGTAATTAAATAGTATAATTACCGTTTGTTATGACCTTTAGCTAGAAAAGTGAAAAACATCATCCTTTGATTGTTCATGTATTACACATGACCATATTTAGCACAAAATTTGTCAAATAATTTTAGATTATATGGCTTATTGTTGGGGGTTATTGCCCAAAGCTGTGGAGTTTTCATTTTTTCCTAGAAAAACATTAATTGGACAATCTTTTTTTTCCTCAATATGATTAAATTTAAAAATTGAAAAAATATATCATGATATCCTTCAATTAGGTTTGGCAAATGGGCTGGTTTAGCTGACTTTGAGCAGGCCGAATTGGCCGCGTTGTTCACTTGAGGCTGCTTAAAATTTATAGAAAGCTAGGATTTATCCCCCATAATTTAAACTATATAGTATTAAGGATTACCTAACTTTAGATGAAAAATTAAAGAGTGGGGTTTTAATCGTACTAAATTTTATGACCCAAGATACTTGTAATGTGGTTTTAATCCGGCAGCACATTTGTGCTATAATGACCGGAATACCCTTTGAGTGAATTTTAGGAAAGATATGTGACATAATTTTAGGGAGGAATGATAACATACATAATTTTAGGGATCATAATTGATTAGTATATTAAGGAAAAATGCATTTATGTTTTGAAATATATTATTTTCTAAACATGTAAATATACATCCTTTCAAAAAAAATTGTAAATATACGTGTCTTTCATAACCCTTTTTTTAAGAAATATTTTATAACTAGTTTTAGCTTCTTGAAAATACTAAGTATTTTTTTGATTAATTAGATACTTAATTCATTTAATAGATTTTACATATATCTTAAGCTAACTTGTATTGTTATTGATTTCATAATTCCACATAATTTTTTACTTTAGTATCAACTTTTAATAAATTAAAGAGTTTTACAAATATTTACTGTAATAGATTTAATTTTAATATTTTCAAATGTATTATATAATAGATATTGTAATAGATAATTATTAATAATATAATAAGTATTTTTACTGATATTGTACATGTGAAAATTATTTGGAATAAATATTTTGTATTAAACCATTAATATATATATGTATATGTGTATATATATTATACTATTACAATATTTGTAACATCTATTGTGGTTAATTTTAACATATATGTGAAAAATATTTTTATATATTTGTAATAGATATTTCTTATTTCTTATTTCACATGTAATATATATTTCAATATTTGCTAATATTCTATTTTCCCAATTTATGTTTAAATATTTGAATATATATATTTCTTATTTGCAATAGATATTTCTTATTTAATATTTGGTAATATTATATTTTCCTAATTTATTTGTTTAAATGAATATTTATTTATTTATTTAGAGAAATAATATATATTTATTTATATTTATAT
Organism: Lonicera japonica; assembly: GCA_021464415.1. NCBI lineage: Eukaryota > Viridiplantae > Streptophyta > Magnoliopsida > Dipsacales > Caprifoliaceae > Lonicera > Lonicera japonica. The sequence goes on along the minus strand of CM038465.1, from coordinate 22,128,017 downwards.
TTATATTACTAAACATTTGAATATCTGTTAATATTTTTCCAAACCAAAATTGTGCTAGGCAGTTTGAATCAAACCCGGCTTAATCAGCTTATTCTTTTTTATAAAGTTTGCTTTCAATCAACGTTTGTTTGAAGTTTACGAATCGAAAAAAGTTTCTTAAATAAGTAAATGGTTGGGTTTCTGTTTGACATCAAATTGTTTTCTATATATGCTAAAGAAATATGTAAGTTGATAATTTTGCAATTATCATTTGCATACAATGTTCTTTTTCTAGATTGGTGAATGAAACTTTCGATTTCTACTTGTTAAGTTAATCTAATAATTTATGGGAAGCAAAAGTAAAGCGCATAATTTGGTTGATTACAACACCTCAAGTCCAATTCAAAATTTTGATATTTAAATGCCAATTTATTATGAATTTTTATTTTTTTTCCTTTTTGCTGGCCCAGCAATAAAGTATATCAAATAAGGAAAATAGTTATCAAAAGAGTTGGTATACGCATGAATGAAATTCCTACAAACTGAATATTTGAATTGGAAGGACGATTAATTTATAAAATATATTTGAATTCCATTATGGCTACATGTGCTCGATGTTAGGATCTACGCCAATATAATTTCGACACCACCCTTTTACCAATCAGAATATTTCCACTACTAAGCGATGCTCACCGTAAACAATACGTATATATGATGGAGCAAGTAAAATAATAATTATGAAGGAGACACAAAAGTTACGTGGTATCGGCAAATCGCCACTAATCCACGGAGAGCCTGATTTCACTATTAAGATAATAATTGTACAATATAAGAAATACAAGATATACACTCTTTTACCCTTAACCCAAGTACACCCAATCTCACTCTAAGAAATCAAAGTTTATAATATAAACTCTCTCACCAAATAAATTCTCAATAAGAGAAACTCACTTTCTTTCCCTAGAATTTATTTCTCTCCTTATCTATTATTTACTTGGCTTCTCATTTGAATCCTCCATGGTCCAATATTTATAGACCACCGATGTAAGCTTGCTTGGAGATTAAGCAGTCAAAAATTGTAGGTTAGTCAAAAATTGTAGGCTAGCTTAATTACTAAGCAGCCGCTATTTTTTACCATTCTTTTACTTCACCGTTAAGCAGCCCGTCATTTTTGACCATTCTTTTGCTTCACCATTAAGAAACCCAACAATCTCCACCTTGGCAGATAATTGCCAATTAGCTTTTGGCAATGTTCTGCCACACCAAAACACAACTGCATATGACTTTCTTTTTCGCCAAGTTCAAATAGCGCTCCACCTGATGCGGATTTCCCTAGTCTTAAATAATAAGACTCCCGTTTGTTATACACACAAACGTCTTCATTGGCCTGTTTCTCGTACCCGCTACGCATTCTCCAATCAAGGAAATATTCGGTCCTAACTCCACCTTGATTGATGTCGGCCAATGCAATGCGTAGCTTTGCCAGTCAACCTTACTTGTCGACTCCGAAGGGGGACTTCATAATTACCCCTTCCCTAGTAGGAATTTCTATCTCACCATCGCCTTCTGCCTGGAAACATGACACATGTGTCTTCGTTTTTTTTGTACGATCAAACGAAACACGTTTCAAGCGCTTGATATCTTGTGCACCCCGTTTCCTTGAAGTCTGAATAAGGCGGTACAATCCGTTTCTCTCTTCTCCCTTTGCTAGGACCTTACCTCCACGTGTGATTTGCATGGCTCCACCTTCTACCAATACCCGGCAGCCTTTGGAGTCCAACTGGCTAATGGATATTATATTTTTCCGTAATTTTGGGACATACGCCACACCACCCAAAGTACGCTCCACCCCGTCAAACATTTTGATTTTCACCGTTCCGACACCCACAACAGTACATTTATTACCGTTTGGCAATGTCAAAGAACTATTTACATGTTCATTGAACGAATCAAAATATTTCTTCTTAAAGCAAATATGATTCGAAGATCCCGAATCCAATATCCAATCACTTTGAGAAAGAGAATTACATTTGGAGATTGTGAGAACATCTCCAAAGTTTCCTTCATCTGCACATGCTATTGTTGCATTACTGGTGTCACCTTCCTTATTCAAAGGACAGTACCATTTTATGTGACCCCACTGCTTGCACTTATATCATTGCTTGCCTTTTCCACCGCCCTTTGATCTAGACCTACTGTTTCCACTAGATCCACGGCTGGCATTCCTTCCCTCTTGTTTGCCAAAGAGTGAAGCTCCCCTTTCCATCATATCTATCTGCCACGTACTGAACTGCAATATTCCTTGCCATGGTAAAAAAAAAAAAAGAATCTTTGCCGAAATTGAACAGCACCTGTGATATGAAAAAAAAAATCTATGCACAACCTTCTTTTTAATCAAACACCTTGTGCGAACCTTGAACCTGCTCTGATACCACTTGATAGGATCTACACCAATATAATTTTGACACCACCCTTTTACCAATCAGAATATTTTCACTACTAAGCGATGCTCACCGTAAACAATACGTATATATGATGGAGCAAGTAAAATAATAATTATGAAGGAGACACAAAAGTTATGTGGTATCGGCAAATCGCCACTAATCCACGGAGAGCCTGATTTCACTATTGAGATAATAATTGTACAATATAAGAAATACAAGATATACACTCTTTTACCCTTAACCCAAGTACACCCAATCTCACTCTAAGAAATCAAAGTTTATAATATAAACTCTCTCACCAAATAAATTCTCAATAAGAGAAACTCACTTTCTTTCCCTAGAATTTATTTCTCTCCTTATCTATTATTTACTTGGCTTCTCATTTGAATCCTCCATGGTCCAATATTTATAGACCACCGATGTAAGCTTGCTTGGAGATTAAGCAGTCAAAAATTGTAGGTTAGTCAAAAATTGTAGGCTAGCTTAATTACTAAGCAGCCGCTATTTTTTACCATTCTTTTACTTCACCGTTAAGCAGCCCGCCATTTTTGACCATTCTTTTGCTTCACCATTAAGAAACCCAACACTCGACTTTCCTGAATTCAGGTTTCAATCATTTCTAGACGTATCTTCTTCACAAATATGCCATTTTTGGTTAGAATTCGTAAATTTCACGAATTTTATCAGGTATCACTAGGCCCAACAAGCTCTTAGGCGACGCACATTGTCTGTCTCCTAAGATAAGTATGTTCGTCTCCTAAGATTCAGGCGACGAGCAAGCCGTCTCCTAAGAGCCGTCGCCTAAGTTGCGTCGCCTAAGCTCTTAGGCGACGTACAAATATAGGTTCGTCCCCTAAGTATCTCTTAAGCGACGGACATAATGTACGTCTCCTAAGTATATCTTATGCGACGCACATAATGTACGTCTCCTAAGTGACCAACTTTGGAGACGCACACTGACTAATGTGCGTCTCCTAAGTTGATCACTTAGGAGGCGTACACTGACCAATGTGCGTCTCCTAAGTGACCACTTAGGAGACGCACATTGGTCAGTGTACGCCTCCTAAGTAAGCACTTAGGCAACGCATATTGATCAATATACGTCTCCTAAGCTTAAAACTTATGAGACGCACATTGGTCAGTGTACGTCTCCTAAGAGGAACACTTAGGCAACGTACATTAGTGAATGTACGTCTCTTAAGTCATACCCTTAGGAGACGTACATTGGTCAATGTACATCTCTTAAGTGTACTCTTAGGAGACGTACATTGACCAATGTGCGTCTTCTAAGATGGGACACAGGGCCTTCTTAGGCGACGTACATAGACCAATGTACGTCTCCTAAGTAAAAGACCATTTTTCCAGAATTGCTATAATTACAATTACCCATGCAGTAAAAGCTGCATTTTATATATCTGTTATCAAGATTTATACCAAAAATAACCTGTAATCCTAATCAACTAATTCCAAAACACCAAAATTCACAAAATTACAATTCATAAAGCTACATCATGCAATTCACAAAATTATAATTAAACTGTCAACATATACATTAAGTCTCAAAGTACTTGGGATGGACAAAATTAAATATTTGTTAAAGTCTCAAAATATACAGTCTCAAAATGAACCAAAAAGTTTACTTATGGCTGTTGGCGGGAAGTACTCTCGCCACCGGAAGCACTCCCTCCAAAAAGTAGCCGGAGTCGAGCTTCCATATCTTCCATCTTTCGTTGTTGTTCTTCCATCTTTCGTCGTTGTTCTTCATTTGCTCGTTCTTGTTCGGCCTTGAATCGTCGCATTTCTTCGGCTTCTTGTTCTCGTTCCTGTTGCATTCTTGCCATGGTGGACCGGAGCTCCTCGACCTCGGACGGATTCGACGTCCGCACGCCACCCTTTGACTGTGGATCCCTCTTGTGCCCTATTCCCAGACCGCGAATGACCGTCCCTCTCCGAACACCAACCTCTCCCTGAACAATATTAATCTGTGTCTCAATAGGGAGAGTCATTGGTGCTGGAGGGGTCGAGTCTGAGCCGCCTTCCACAGGCGGCGGTGTGGGATTCGAGGCTTCGAAAGAGGAGATGGAAGTCGCAACCGCGGCAGTCATAGCATCCTATAAATAATAATTAATTAATTTATAATTCAATAACAATAAATAAATAATAATAAAGCAACAAACAATTAATAAACTGTTACCGCTGCATCTGGAGCGTTCTTTTTATATACTTCCACCCAAGTATTGGGAATAGGGGCTATATCCCCAGATTCCTTCAGCTTCTTCGCTCGATAGGCGAAAGGGACCAGACCCGAACTGTGGTTCACCTTTTTGTCAGATGCCCTAACCGCCTTCATTTGCTCGGAACGAGCCTGCAATACAATGCAACATTTAAAAACAACTCAGTAGTAGTAGTAGTAGTAGTAGTAGTAGTAGTAGTAGTAGTACGTACTACTACTATTACTACTAATAATAATAGCGATAGTATAAGTAGTAGTGTAGTAATAGCGATAGTATAAGTAGTAGTAGTACTAATAACAATAATAAAAGTAGTAGTAGTAGTAGTAGTAGTAGTAGTAGTAGTAGTAGTAGTAGTAGTAGTACTAATAATAATAGCGATAGTATAAGTAGCAGTAGTACTAATAACAATAATAAAAGTAGTAGTAGTAGTAGTAGTAGTAGTAGTAGTAGTAGTAGTAGTAGTAGTAGTACTAATAATAATAGCGATAGTATAATTAGTAGTAGTACTAATAACAATAATACGATAGTATAAGTAGTAGTAGTAGTAGTAGTACTAATAACAATAATAAAAGTAGTAGTAGTAGTAGTAGTACTAATAATAATAGCGATAGTATAATTAGTAGTAGTACTAATAACAATAATAAAAGTAGTAGTAGTAATAGTATAATAATAATAGTAGTAGTAGTAGTAGTAGTAGTAGTAGTAGTAGTAGTAGTAGTAGTAGTAGTAGTAGTAGTAGTAGTAGTAGTAATAGCGATAGTATAAGTAGTAGTAGTACTAATAACAATAATAAAAATAAAAGTAGTAGTAGTAATAGTATAATAATAATAGTAGTAGTAGTAGTAGTAGTAGTATTATTTAAGTAGTAGTAGTAGTAGTAGTAGTAGTAGTATTATTATTTAAGTAGTAGTAGTAGTAGTATTATTATTTAAGTAGTAGTAGTAGTAGTAGTAGTAGTAGTATTATTATTATTTAAGTAGTAGTAGTAGTAGTATTAGTAGTATTATTTAAGTAGTAGTAGTAGTAGTAGTAGTTACTAGTAGTAGTAGTACTTAGGGTAGTAGTAGTAATACTTAGTAGTCTAGTAGTAGTGATATTAATAATAATAATAATAGTGCTAGTATTAGTATTAGTAGTAGTTACTAGTAGTAGTAGTACTTAGGGTAGTAGTAGTAATACTTAGGGGAGTAGTAGTAGTAGTAGTAGTAGTTACTAGTAGTAGTAATACTTAGGGTAGTAGTAGTAGTACTTAGGGGGGTAGTAGTAGTAGTAGTAATACTTAGGGTAGTAGTAGTAGTAGTAGTAGTAGTAGAAGAATAAGTACAAAGATATTACCTTAGCCTCCTCGGTGGACCAGTGTGCCATGAGCCACGTCCACTCATCCACACGCTCCACAAACTCTACAGGAACGTCTGTGCCGTATGTATTGAAGTGCTCCTTGCACTCCGACATCCAATTATTGAACCGCAAAGATGCCATTTTTTGGATGTATTCGAACAAGGCGATATTCTCGTAGCTGAAGTCATAGTAGGTCTACAAAACAAAATTAACATATATAAGTCGAATTCAGAAAATTTGAACAAGTATCTAGAAAATAGAAATTAGTTAATCGCCTTTACCGAGATGTGATTGTAAACAATCTGAAGATGCTCTCTAGGCAGAGCCCAATATGAATGTGCCACCATTGGAACTTTGCCCCTTACGACACTGCCTATGTCGCGTATGAGACGGGCCTGAACCACCTGAGACGACGGCAATTTAAGCTCGTCGGACCACTCGAGCTTAATCTTTCCATGCTTTCGTACTTCTTCACTAGTCTTCTTACCCACTACTATGCCTCTCGTGTGGGTGGAGGTGGATGTGGAGGTCGAAGTATCTACAAATTAGAACATACAAAATAATTTATATATATATATAGTTTTAGTAGAAGAAAACAGAAAAGAAAAAAGAAAAAGATATGTAATCACCTCCGCTCTTGCAGCGAATGCTGCGAGGAAACGAACGCCCAGTGGTGAAGGTGCTCGTGGCAGATGAATGCTGGGTAGACGGAACCTGACCCGTAATCAACTGCAACTCCAAAGGTGGCGGTGCAACCTCATGATCGGAAGCTCCTCTAGAGGCTGTAGCAGCTGAGCGTTGTGCAACGCTTTGACGCAGCTGATCCATCGGGCCCCTGCTCATCGGTCTCCTAGATGTCTTAGGAGGCATCTTCGAATACCTGCATAATTAGACACATTAAAGAAATATGATTAGAAGTAGTAGTAGTAGTAGTAGTAGTAGTAGTAGTAGTAGTAGTAGTAAGAATAAGTATAATAGATATAAGTAGTAGAATTTAAGTAGTAGTAGTAGTAGTAGAATTTTCTAATAATAGTAGTAGTAGTATTTAAGTAGTAGTAGTAGTAGTAGTAGTAGTAGTAGTATTTAAAAATAAGTATAATAGATATAAGTAGTAGAATTTAAGTAGTAGTAGTAGTAGTAGAATTTTCTAATAATAGTAGTAGTAGTATTTAAGTAGTAGAATTTAAGTAGTAGTAGTAGAATTTTCTAATAATAGTAGTAGTAGTATTTAAGTAGTAGTAGAATTTAAGTAGTAGTAGTAGTAGTAGTAGTAGTAGTAGTAGTAGTAGTAGTAGTAGAATTTTCTAATAATAGTAGTAGTAGAATTTTCTAATAATAGTAGTAGTAGTATTTAAGTAGTAGTAGTAGTAGTAGAATAAGTAGTAGTAGTAGAATTTAAGTAGTAGTAGTAGTAGTAGAATTTTCTAATAATAGTAGTAGTAGTATTTAGGTAGTAGTAGTAGTAGTAGTAGTAGTAGTAGTAGTAGTAGTATTTAAGTAGTAGTAGAATTTAAGTAGTAGTAGAATTTAAGTAGTAGTAGTAGTAGTAGTAGAATTTTCTAATAATAGTAGTAGTAGTATTTAAGTAGTAGTAGAATTTAAGTAGTAGTAGTAGTTGTAGTAGTAGTAGTTAAGTAGTATAATTTAAGTAGTAGTAGTAGTAGTAGTAGTAGTAGTTAAGTAGTAGAATTTAAGTAGTAGTAGAATTTAAGTAGTAGTAGTAGTAGTAGTAGAATTTTCTAATAATAGTAGTAGTAGTATTTAAGTAGTAGTAGAATTTAAGTAGTAGTAGTAGTTGTAGTAGTAGTAGTAGTAGTAGTAGTAGTATTTAAGTAGTAGTAGTAGTAGTAGTAGTAGTAGTAGTAGTAGTAGTAGTATTTAAGTAGTAGTAGTAGTAGAATTTAAGTAGTTGTAGTAGTAGTAGTAGTAGAATTTAAGTAGTAGTAGTATAAGAAGTAGTAATAGTAGTAGTAGTAGTAGTAGTAGTAGTAGTAGAATAAGTATAATAGATATAAGTAGTAGAATTTAAGTAGTAGTAGTATTCTAATAGAATTTAAGTAGTAGTAGTAGAATAAGTATAATAGATATAAGTAGTAGAATTTAAGTAGTTGTACTATTCTAATAGAATTTAAGTAGTAGTAGTAGTTAAGTAGTAGAATTTAAGAATAAGTATAATAGATATAAGTAGTAGAATTTAAGTAGTAGTAGTATTCTAATAGAATTTAAGTAGTAGTAGTAGTAGTAGTAGTAGAATAAGTATAATAGATATAAGTAGTAGAATTTAAGTAGTTGTAGTATTCTAATAGAATTTAAGTAGTAGTAGAATTTAAGTAGTAGTAGTATAAGAAGTAGTAGTAGTAGTAGTAGTAGTAGTAGTAGTAGTAGAATAAGTATAATAGATATAAGTAGTAGAATTTAAGTAGTAGTAGTATTCTAATAGAATTTAAGTAGTAGTAGTAGTAGTAGTAGTAGTAGTAGTAGTAGTAGTAGTAGTAGTAGTAGTAGTAGTAGTAAAATAAGTATAAGTAGTGGTGGTGGTAGAATAAGTAGAATAGATATAAGTAGTAGTAGTAGTAAAATAAGTATAAGTAGTGGTGGTGGTGGTGGTAGTAAAATACGTATAAGTAGTGGTGGTGGTGGTAGTAGAATAGATATAAGTAGTAGTAGTAGTAGTAGTAGAATAGATATAAGTAGTAGTAGTGGTGGTAGCAATTATATGAAATGATCTCAACAAACAGCATATTTTTCCATTACTTCATTAAAAAGAGCAGTAAACTCGAGTCTAAAGCATAGATATCAAGACAAATGTATATGTAGAAACAAGAATAAACAATTGATTTGAAAATTACTAATTTGAAAAAGGGGGAAAAGTGAAATTTTTTTTACCGTCTGTTGAATTCTAGAAGGTCAATCCAAGTAGTGTCCTACATTTATATAACTATAGACGAACATATTACATTTTTCGATTTGAAAGATTGATAAAGAAATACAATCGATGTCTCAACAAAAAAAAAAAAAAAAAAAAGACAACAGAGCTAGAGAAAACGACCTACAGTACATGTGGGTACCATCAACACTAGAAATACTCCCCCTTTCTCCTTAAAACGAGCTACAGTACATGTGGCCACGGGAAAACCTCTTCTATATCGATTTCACTGCAATACCTCTTCTACAGTACAGTACATACACATACACGCGCGTACGGGAAAACCTCTTCTATATCGATTTCACTGCAATACCTCTTCTACAGTACAGTACATACACATACACGCGCATACGGGAAAACCTCTTCTACAGTACAGTACATACACATACACATACACGCGCATACGTATATATATAAATAGAGAGAGAGATAGAGTAGTATGAGTACCTGTAATTGCCGGAGCGCGAGATGGAAAGAGTGAGATGGTGGTGCGAGATTGTGGTGCGTTGGTAGAGAGAGTGAGACGGTGGTGTGAGAGAGATGCCGGCGCGAGATGGAAAGAGTGAGATGGTGGTGCGAGATTGTGGTGCGTTGGTAGAGAGAGTGAGACGGTGGTGTTGAGAGAGATGGCGGCGCGAGATGGTGGTGAGCTGAGAGCTTTGCGGGGTATGGGTGTGATTTTAGGGATTTGGGGGCTAAGGTTTTGAGGGATTTGTGGGGGGAGTGAAAGGCACTGGGTACCATCGTGGGTTTTTGGGTGGGTGAAATTTGGGGACTTTTATTTATTTTTTAATTTAAGAGTATTGTTTTTAATATATTTATAATTTAATTTATGAGTATAAAGTTTAGTTTTGTAATTATGTAAAAGTTTTAATTTAAGAGTTTAGTTTTACTTTTGAATTAAACTTTAAATTAAACTTTAAATTTAAGAGATTAGTATTACTTTAGAATTTAATTATTGTATTATAATTTATGATAAAAAATATTTTGTACTCCACGGGACATTTCTTGTCAGTTTTTTGTTACATTTTAACGAATGTGTAAATTTTTATTTATATTAGAGTGACCCAACTTTAAATGTGTAAATTTTTTGTTACAATATAAATTTTTATTTATATTGTATTATAATTTAATTATTTATATTATAATATAAATTTTTATTTATATTAATGTGTAAAAATTAAAAGTTTTAATTTTTATTTATAAGTTTATTTATTTTTGTTACATTAATTAAAAAATTTAATTTTATTTAGTTTGTGATTTTTTTATAAACTATTTCTTAAAAATTTTTAACTATTTTTTTTAAAACACAATTTACTAAAACACAAATAAGTTTTGAGTTTATTATAATTTTACTTAGAAAAAAAAAGTAAAAATTGAGCTTCTACTACCAATGAATTATCATGCCATAAGTACAATAGATGAAAATAAATAATTTTCGTTATTCACAAACATAGATTTTATTTTATTTTGCTATTTCGTGCCCTCGGGCAAGGACATATCCTAGTTTTTTTGCTATTTTGTGCCCTCGGGCATGGACATAAATATTTCATTTCTTTAATTAGTAGTCTCATTACTTATTTAAAATATATATACGAAAAAAACGTAAATCGTACTGAATCAGTGATCCAAATGGATATCCGATGTCAATACCCAATCATATTAGAAATTGAAGAATTATGTGCAAGTATATATAAATATATGTCGAATCGGATTAGATTTATCATAGATGCATACAAGTCGAATTAGTATATATCCATATCCGATATATTTGATAATTAAAAGGTTTAATAGATTCAGATCAATTAGGACGATGATGAAGACGTCAATCAGTATCGTCTTCATCATCGTCAAACCCTTGGGCATCGTCCTCTTCACCTAAACATATGATGATGTCATTGTTAAAGCCTTCGGCATCATCGTCGTCGTCGTCGTCCTCATCATTATCATCATCGTCCTCATCATTATCATCACCTCTGACGATGATGATGTCATTGTTTCTTTTCTTCCTTCTTATCATCTTCATCATCATCGATGGTAAAACCGGATATAGGAAAACAAGTCATGTGGGGCTCTTAATTTGTTTAATTGTTCCAAAGTAATTTATTAATTTTTATTTAATTAAATAGGCTTAATGACCTTAATCCTAAAAAAGAAAAGATGATAAGAAGGAAGAAAAGAAACAAGAAAAATAAACGGAAAAGGAAAAGGAAAAAAATAAAACGAAAGAAGAAAGAAAAGAAAAAATGCAAAAGATTCCTAAGTCCAACATAATATCTTTTTAAATTATCTAAATTGTCTTTTTAAATTAAACATAATATTATTAGCATATGCAACGTATCATAATATTATTAGCATAATTAAACATAATTCTCTAATATGGAACGTATCATGATGGATCTTCAAGTAGCAATGATTATTGGCGATTTGGGTACTATCATCATGACGGTCAACCAAATTTTCCTGATTATGGATCATCTAGCCATTTATCTCATCCCTATAGGTCATCTAGCCATTTATCTCATCCCTATAGGTCATCTAGCCATTCATCTCATCTTTACCCCACAAGTGTTAATTCTCAACCTCCTTTATATCCTCATTCTTCATCACTAGAGTTCTTGAGTAATGATGATAATTATAATTTATATCATTATTCTAGGCCTAATTGAACTTATATTTAAGATATTTGTACTTTATAAGATTGTATTATTATATATTTATTGAATTATAATGTAATATTATATTATCAAGTGCGACAGATGATGGCATTTTGATGTAAGATATGTAATTTGGATTAGATAATGTTAGTATGTTTATCTAATTGATCAATCTTATTAATCTTATACTTTAAAAAAAAAATATATTTTTTTTGTAATTTTTTAAGCTTTTTAAATAATAAATCGGTCCATATCGCCAAAATCGAAACCGATACCGATATCCGAGCTGAAAATTGAGTGTCCGAGTTGCGCACCAAAACCGCGACTTTGAACCATGCTTTGAACAATTTAAAATGTGACCGTTGGAAAACATTAGGCGACGCACATTGGTCAAAGTGCGTCTCGTAAGTGAATTTTCTATTTTTAAAAATTTTAAAATTTTAGTAAAAATTGGGTGACTTTAGGCGACGCACATTGGTCAATGTGCGTCTCCTAAGTAAATTTCCAAATTTTCAAAATTCTGTGAAAAATTTAGGCGGGAAAATTACTCTAGGCGACGCACATTGGTCAAAGTGCGTCTCCTAACTGAATTTTCATTTTTTAAAAATTTCAGAATATTGGTGAAAATTGGGTGACTTTAGGCGACGCACATTGGTCAATGTGCGTCTCCTAAGTAAATTTCCAAATTTTCAAAATTCTGTGAAAAATTCAGGCGGGAAAATTACTCTAGGCGACGCACATTGGTCAAAGTGCGTCTCCTAACTGAATTTTCATTTTTTAAAAATTTCAAAATTTCGGTGAAAATTGGGTGACTTTAGGCGACGCACATTGGTCAATGTTCGTCTCCTAAGTAAATTTCCAAATTTTCAAAATTCTGTGAAAAATTCAGGCGGAAAAATTTAATTTAGGTGACGCAGATTGCTCAAAGTGCGTCTCCTAAGTTAATTTTAATTTTTTTCAAAAATTCAAAATTTTGTTGAAAATTGGGTGACTTGAGGCGACGCACATTGGTCAATGTGCGTCTCCTAAGTGTATTTCCAAATTTTCAAAATTTTGAGACAAATTTTATCAGAAAAATTTACTTTAGGTGACGCACATTGGTCAAAGTGCGTCTCCTAACTGACATTTGAGGTGACGTACATTAATTTGTGTACGTCGCCTATGACTTATCTTAGGAGACGTACAATGACCAATGTACGTCGCCTACGAAATTTGTCAATTATGCGCCGCATCTTACCATGTACGTTGCCTAAAGGTTAAGTTTAGGAGACTTATTATATCCGTACGTCGCCTAAGAGTTAACTTAGGCGACGCAATCACTTGTACGTCGCCTAAGTTAAGTCTTAGGAGACGTACGTAATGTTCGTCGCCTAAGATGTATCTTAGGAGACGAACCTATTTGTGTGCGTCGCCTAAACCCTTTTCTGGCATAGTGTATATATATACGTAAATAGTGAGATCGATAAAGATTGAGGGACAAGCAGATCAGAGAGCACCGTGTGCAGGTATGGACAAATAGATATAAGCTATTTATTATGCAATTTTATTCTTATAGAAATACATGATCGAAGTAAATAACACTCCATATTTAACATGCAACACAACACAGGCATGAGTCCGGTGACTCACAGATTGCTCTTGCGACAGGTACATTCACGAATTTGTCGAAACATAAAACGGTACATTTATAATCAGTACAACCTTTCATATTAAAATGGGCTTCACAAATTCCTTTATTACTAGGTCCACCTGCATACATGAATGTTGAATCCTAAATTCTTTCCCAAATAATTAAATACAGTCTTATATTCTTATGAAGATTCAAAGCATCTTTTTTGAAATAAATATACAAGTAATTGATAGCAATGTACAGCTATATATCTATTAATATATATATATAGAAAAAATTTCAATCAAGTAGTTAACCTACTTGCTGGTTGAATTTTTTGATGAAATTTGGTGAAGATGTTCTACCCATAATGAAAAACATCCCCACCAAATTTTATCAAAATTTTTTATAGAAAAACGTACCAAATGACCCGGTCCGTAAATATGATCCTTACTTGAAATACACCATATATATATATATATATATGCAAAGCAAATAAATAAATGTGGGAAAAAAAATAAAGAAAAAAAATAATTAAAAGTTTGCAACGTTTACAACTTTGAAACAACTCGGAGATGTGTGGGGCCCCAACGAGGAAAGTGGTGGAAGATTAATATTTCTATAATTTTTAAAACATACTACTAATATTAATATTGCACCTCAATCTTGAACATAAATAATATTAGTATTAAATTTTCTCATTTAATTTATAGAAATATACATTAATGTTAAGGCTTCCCCCCCCCCCCCCCCCCCCCCTCTTTCTCTCACACCCCTTCCCTTAAAAAAATATTGACTCCACCCCTGGGTGGGTAGAGGGGGTTTGGGTGGTTGTGAGTTTGAGTTTCCATTTTTAGAGAGAGAAACTAATGCTATGGTTGTAGTAAGTTTGAGTTTTCATTTTTAAAGACATAGTAATAAAGGTGGTGATGGCCGTGGGTGGTGGAAGATTTGAGTTTCTATTTTTAGAGAAAGATAAGTTAGAGCCGTGGGTAGTGGTAGTAGGGGGGTGGTGGTAGTATTATGGATGACAATGATCAATACTATGTATCTATTCTTCATCTTCATGATAATCATAATGAAGTGTGAACAATTTTAAAAACGAGAGAGAGAGAGAGAGAGCATGTACCACACAATGCAGGAAGATCCTCTGGCCAAAAACCAGATTGAACTTTACTAGTTGCGTCATGATAATTCGAAGCAGTGGCCATAGATAATGAACCATTAGAAACAACATTGAGTAAAATCAAGCAAAAAATAACGAAAGTGGGGTTCTTCTCCATAGTTTCAATTCGAGTGCAAAATGTTTAGATGATTATCGAGATGGATGATAGGTTATACCTATCACATACGATAGTTATGTATATATAGCACAATATTGACATAGCATGAGGTGATCTTATTATGGTAAATTACAGTAATTAAATCACTCATGGAATTGCAACTACATTATAGTCAACGGATTACATTGATTATATAGCACGATCCCCGTTAAGTTTTCTTCCTTTTTTGTGTTTATTTTTTGGTAAGTTTTTAAAGAGCTTTCCAAAGCAACCCTTCAATTTCGCTAAAATTTTGGTAAGTTCTTAAAGAGCTTTTAAAATCAACCGTTCACATGCGCTAACATTAATAATGTTTATAATAAAATATTATTTATTTACTTGTTACCTAGATTTTATTTTTCGTTTTTTCCGCTTTTCTAAATGTCTGCTGTTAACATGTAATAAATACAGATTCTGCCATTATTAAGTTTATATGCTACATTTCATTTCCTTTATATTTGTAATTGTGGCTAACCCGTGAATATCATCCTATATATTAAATTGTTGGGTAAAATACAGTAAACCCCTTTTACTATTGGTCTTTGGCACTCAACCCCCTGAATTATAGAACTCTTCAATAAACCCCCTAAACAATTACCCTTTTTCCCACTTTACACTTCCCTCTGTCCCAATTCCATCAAGAAAATTAACGGAAGCATGGCACTTGACACGCACATGATCAAACTTTCAAATACAATGACAAAACTACCCTTTGAATCATATAAACAAAAGTAAATCTAGAGGTTGCCAAAAGTTTCAAATACAATGACAAAACTACCCTTTGAACTAATATGTATATATGTACAAAATTCCATAATTGTGCTCTTTTTTCTGTGAACCCTCTTCTAAAACATCGTTGTTCATTTTTAAAAACTGAACAATTTCCTTAGCAATTTTTTCTTGAGGTTGCCAAGAGTTTCTCTCATCTGCCAACATGAAGCTAGTTATTCTTTTGCACTTTGCTTGCATAATTAGATGAGCAACCATGTTTGAAAGAATGGTTTCCCAGTGAATGAGTACTTGGATGAATTGGCACACTTATAGAGCGCCATCAGTAAAGCAAATGAATATTTGTTTTGATCTTAGCTTCTACATGTTAAGAAAGAATAATGTGCAAATCCAAATTTGCAATAAAACAGTTCATTAGGAATTTATCATTATATAACTAATTAAGTGTAATTTAACTTTTGCAGAATTTCTTAATGTAAAACAATCTAGTGGATTTTTGTAATTTACATTATATACACATTTTCACACAATTTTCATAATGCAAAAGTTATAGTCCAAATTACTTTATCTATTAAGATGAAATTTCTTAATGTCAAACAATGTGAATTGCATTAGGTGTGAACGTAATTAGTTGCAAATTCGTTTTTGCACTTAATCAGTGAATTATGTGCAATAAATTCCAAATGTGAAATAGCATGAATCAATGTGAAAATTGCAATTAAAATTTCTTGAAACACAAAGTAAGTGAGATTGATAAAATATATCAAAAACAAGTAGTGGTACTAAACAAATATTTGAATAACTTTGTGCGAATAAAAAATTTACGAACTACAAATTTAGTGCAAACTTGTGTTTGCACTAAATTTATATTCACAAGTCCAAGGTCGTACATTCACAGAAAAAACAACGAATTGATATTACAGATATGAGTGAAATAGATACTTTCTTCTTTTTTGTTTTTGAGTGCGTTCTAATTAGATTTTTGTCATTCACATTTTGTTGATTTTTGATAGACACCCAAAAATACTATACACACAAAAATAAGTTTGCGTATGCCATTGGGATATTGTTTAATACCACGTTAACAGTGCTGACATTAGAAATGTTCAAAGAATTATTTTTTAATTTTCCTTCTCCTAACATAACTTCCTACTTTTCAAGGAAATTGAACTTATGGAATAATTAACAAGCTATATACAATGGTTACGTAAGGACAATATATTCTTATATATATATATATATATAATTGTATGTAGTAGCCGTAAAATGAAATGTGGTCCTCACTCTGACTTCGGTTACAATTAATACAGGCTGTGACAATTAAGTAAACAAAGAAAGGTAGATGATTATATCTAGTGGTTGAATAACTAAGACAAGTTGGCAAGTGTCGTTGAAGCAGAGAGAGGAATCATCTTTTTCCCTATCTAGGAAAAACAGAGAACTAAAGATGAAAAAAAAGTTGCTTACCACATTAATAGTAATTAAACGTCACCCTAATAGTACCAATTTCCAGCCAAGCTACCCTCCAAGATGTCAATTAATGCCTACTTACCCTAATTTTCTCAAAAAAAAAAAAATTAACCAAGAGACTATCGATAAAAGACGAAACATTTAAAGCAAAATTAAAGGTGACCAAAAAATGCATGTATTACTATTCAAACAGTAAATTTTATTTTTCACTTGTCATGAAACAAGAACCATTTAGGGCTAAAGTAATTTTAACCCATCACGTGAAAGTTGGTGTGCATCTTGACATAATGGGGTTTTCAATTAATTTAGTACCTTCTTGTGGGAGGTGAATTTTGGATATGGGCATTTGGCCGAGGCCCAAGTTTGATAGCCGGTTTTAAAAATCCCTCTTCGGATTTTGCAAGAAACCCCTCTCCATTCTTAATCTCTTTCCTTCGATGGCCATCTCCGCGACCCATCTCTCGGTCAGATTTTGAACAATGTTATATAGTGTGTATATATATATACAAAATTAGTTTATTGTTGATTGTGTAAATATATAATTCCATCTATTTATGTATATATATTTCATAACGTTATATTATTTCTAACTTCACTTTCTTCTATATTTTTTTCTGTTTTTCTTTAATATATATATATATATATATTATCAGGGAATCCCCACGGGTACCCCTTACCCAACAAGGATGGGAATTACCCAATATCGCAAATCGGGGATGGAGGCAGAGATAGGAAAAAATTATCATAGTGGGGGTGGGGATGAAGATTATAAACTCAAACCCGACCCACTGCCATCCGTAGAAGGAGGAGAGGACTCCCAATAATATACCCGCATTACTTCTAATGGAGCATCGATCAACGAGGTGGTTCCGGCTTTTTATCTGTCTACGCAAACATAGGATTTTGTTTGTTCACAATTCATGCGGTCTCTTTCTACTTTTTTTTTTCAACGTAGTTTTCATATGTCATATTGAATGTAGAATTAATTTTTAAATAAAAAGATCACTCCCTCTAAGAACTTGATTGTAGAAAAGCCACTATGCCAATCCTATGGATTAATCTCTCTCTACTCTTTGTGGACATTCCCAAAATAAACTATTTTAAAATTTTATTTCGCTTGGCCGCCGCACCTTAGAATTTATTTAAAAAGTAATATAACTTAGAAATTCAAATCTAACATGTTACAAGTACAACATTTTTTTTTTGTTTCTCTTTGTAATAATTTAAGTTTTGTTGGTAAAAATAATAAAATAAAAAGGAAAGAAAGAGTATTGTTATCTATAAGTTTTGGTTTCCATAATGGCATTTAAATCAATGGCTTGTGTGGTTAATCCTGGAAATCTAACCAATCAGTCTGGTTCGATTTCTGTACAACTCTACTTTTAATTGCCTAATTTAAGGTGGATTTTCGTTATTTGTAGTTAAATAAAAAGACTTAAATCTCTTTTTTCAGAACAAGTGAACAAGCGGGAGGCACTCGCTCGGATGTAAAAGAGATCTCAAGTTTAAATTTCATTATTTTAGTTAAAGAAAGAGGCTTAAATATTTTCTTAGTTAAAAAAAAGAAATTCTATCACTCTATATGAATGAATGAACCATTGCCATGAGATAGAACATTAGAATGTCATTATTATTTCCGTTCAATGAATGCTTATTTTCAAGGACATTGATAAAAATCTCGTTGGTTTATGTGAAGAGTTAATTGTTAAAAGACCACCACCACCACCATCATCTCATTGGCTTCAAGCTGCACTCTTAGGTACCTTCTACAAAATTTTCTTCTTTATGTGTACGTGAGTAAAATAGATAGGGAAAAAGAAAGAAAAAAAAGTAGTATGCAAGCAAGTAATAATAACGTGACACACAGTCGTAAAGTAGGGGTTAGGTAAATGACAATTTATCTATATATACTATAGAAAAGCAAAGTCACTCAATTCAGTTATAATATTAGTGATTTTCCTATTTTACTCTTATTTTATTAATGTAGAAAAAAATATGTGAGCAACAAAATTCAAACCTACAATCATTTGATAAATAGTGGGAACTCTAATGCTAAATAGTCACCTATATACTATGTTTAGGTTTTAAATTTTAAATTACTTGTATGCATGGTAATTAAGCGCGTCTTTGTTGTGTAATTATGAAAAAGTGAAATACATTTCTTCCCATGTCTTTGATGTGTAATTGATAGCGGACCAAATGGATATTTTAGGAAAGAGATGGAGGGAAAAAGAGTTCGGAAAGAGGATGACAGGCAGTACCTTTTACCAAGAGAGGAAAAAGATGACACGTAATCCTTTGGCTAAAGAGAAAAATTTTCGTTAAGGAAAGTCACGGTCTATCGTGACTTTATTTTTTTTTAATTTTTTTTTTTTTTTTTGCATTTGTAACAATTCTCGTGATTAATGTAAGACTATGTATACAATTTTAGATATATTTGTGTGTTATCAATTTTGATTAACAACGTTACAAAAAATTGGATAGTAGACAGCGAAAGGGAGAAATTAAAGCAATTGTAATCTGCACTATCAAAATCTGGTTCCGTCCTTGTCTCTTTTTCTATCAAGTGAATTCCTGCACTTCTTTTTGATTTAGATTTTTATTCAAGTTGTTAAATATATGATATTTTATATAAAATGACATTGTTCAATCCTATCATCCCATAAAAAAAGAATCTTTTTTTTGTCACTAGATATAATTTATGACCTAAACTTCTTTAGTTTCTTTTGAACCAAATAAAATTAATTTATTACCATCTTTCTTATTGCTAACTTTGACACGTAATGCCTACAAAATACATTATGAATAAAATAATTAAAACCAAATTTGGTAACCTATGCCCCACCTCTCTTTAATTGTGTGATGGAGAGTTATTTTCATCATCAAGGGTCCCCACTACAACTATTCGCAATTTTTGCTCTTTTATTATTCGAGTTTGTAATTTTCCTACTGCACTCCTCTCTCTCCTCCTCACCCTCCCTCTCATCACCACCACTCTCTCTCCCCAAGTGAAATTACAAAAATCACCTCCATAATAAGAAACTCCACACTCCCCTCCTCCAAAACCCTAAACTTCCACTGCATAGCCATTCAAGAACCCACCAAGAAAATTGTACTCACTTGGCCATTGGTTGATTTTGGTTAAACAGCATTTTTTTAATTTTTTTTTGCTTAAACGCAAGGATAAGGAAAAAGAGTACAACGTATGATTGAGCCACCCCCTTTCTCATCGGACATCATCCTTACTTTTGTTTTGGTTAAACATAAGCAAATGGAAAAATTTTGGAGAGATGCACATTCGGATACGGAGAGTTTTTTACTTTAATAATTTTTGCTTAAAGAATAATTTCCTTGGTATAATTTATCTCTTTCTTTCTTTTCCTTTCCTTTACAAAAAATAAAAATCTAGTTAAAGGCTAAAGTAAGTTTTTTTAAAAATGTTGTAATGGGCTGGCGAACCCTCCCCAATCAAAAAATCCCTAAAGAGATTTTTGAAATCCCCCCTAATAAAATTTGAGGTTATTTTGCCGTCTCTTAAATTGTATGATTGCCCATTTTTCACACGAATAAGCAGGATTCGATCCCGTTAGCAGCGATTTCATGGGACAGTTGATTAATCTCTTAAGGAATGATAATGCAATTAAATCCTTTTTACTGTACAGTATTCGTGTATTTTATTATCTGTCGAAGATTTTCTAAATATTTTTTTTAATATATTTGAAGGTAATAAATATTGTATGGGTTGATAAATTATAATAAGATTTGTTTAATGTAGTATGAATGAATGGTTGTGTGTAGATCGACCCACATATGTATGATTATTAGAGTACACCTATGTCATCCGGCACAGTAAAATAAATAAGATATGATAATAGGATAAAAAAGAGTAGCGCGTGATGAATTTAAATTGACAAACATCAATCAGTATATTTTGATTCCATTGCCTAACATAGTTTAACGTTTTGAATAACAGAAACATAGGTTCAATATATCTTCATGCTGGAAATATTGTAGACCGGATTAGAGCGGCTTGTTTTTAATTTTTTAAAAGATCTTTTAATCATATTTTTTTATCTTATTTTGATCTTGGCAAAATAATTTACTTTAACAAATTAAACTTAAGGCCAAATGTGAAATAATCCAACAGTGTTACTCAAACAAATTTTTTTTATTTTTTTTTCCCATAGTTATATTGTCATGATAGATCTTGTTTAATTGGTCTTGATTAGTAGATTTTTTAAAAAGTTTTATTTTTAGTTATGGCATTTTTAATGTAAACAAAATTATTTGTGTGAGAGAGTTTATTGTGTGTGTATTATTGGTGTGAGTGTTTTAACTACGATATGACATATTATATTGATTTGTGTATAAAACTCATTTAATGGTGTAAAACTAATGCACACTATAACACGTATGTTTTTAACCATTGAATTTTTTTAATTTTTAATTTTTTTGATGATGAGGAACCTTAGCTTTCTATCCCTAGGTCCTTTGGACCCGAGGCAACCAAGTAACCCAATGCATGCTGAGGATTTGAACGAGGACTCGCGCTTCTATAGGGTTTCGACCAACTTATTACTTTATTGAAAAAAAAATTGAAGGGGCTCTTTTTTCTTTTTCTTTTTTTTTTTCAAGGGACGCAAGTCTATAATGAGTTTTTTCTACTTTAGAGAGTAAAGTGTTCATGGGCCGATTAACTCAATAACTTATTTATGGGAGTGAATTCTAGACCGACTTGACAATATCAGTCCTAACAAAATGCAAACCGAATACGGAAGCTGTTGAGTCAGAAATCATTAGCCTCGAATTGTGTCAATTCGATTGGTCTTTGATCAATTTCGGTTTATATAATAAAAGGTTTGAATTTTAAAAGTGTATAAGGAAAAAAAAATTGTATTGTTAATATTAAAGATACTTTTTAAATAGTTAATAGTATTAGGCACGAGTTACGATCTAAACTATATAATAAGAGTGTGTTTTTTAATCTTAAAATATATAAGAAAAGGAAAAATTGTGTAATTAAAATTCAAACATATATTTTTTTAAATAGTTGATGGTAATTTTAGAAAGGATTACAACTTAGTTTATATATAGATACAAACCCATCATATATCTATAGCATCTCGTCTTCTTTGGTTCAATATCTTTATGCCTTTTTTGATATATTTAAATTTTTAAGAAGATGAACTTTACAATACATAAAAGGGAATTTGGAATGGACGGATTATGAAATTGGGTCTCGTGATTGAAAATGTACCATCCACTAAAAGGGAGGTTTTTTGTGAACCATTGATGCCATTTAAATCAACGGCTTCTGTGGTTAATTTTGGAAATCTAACCAATCAATTTGGTTCGATTTATGTACAACTCTACTTTTAATTGCCTAATTTAAAGTGGATCGGATTTCGTCATTTGTAGTTAAATAAAAAGACTTAAATCTCTTTTTTTCAGAACAAGTAGACAAGCGGGAGACACCCACTCGAATCTAAAAGAGATCTCAAGTTCGAATTTTGTTATTTTAATTAAATAAAAAGGCTTAAATGTTTTCTTAGTTTAAAAAAGAAATTCTATCACTCTATATGAATGAATGAACCATTGCCGTGAGATAGAACATAATAATGTTATTATTATTTCTATTCAATGAATGCTTATTTTCAAGAACATTGATAAAAATCTCTTTGGTTTATGCGAAGAGTTAATTGTTAAAGGACCACTACCATCTCATTGGCTGAAAGCTACACTATTAGGTACCTTTTAAAAACTTTTCTTCTTCTTTTTAGCTATCACGTATTGTATACGTGAGTAAAATAGCTAGGGAAAAAGAAAGGAAAAAAAAAAAAAAGGAAGTTGTATGCGGGCAAGTAATAATAATGTGACACATTCGTAAAGTAGGCCAGGGGTTAGGCAAATGGCAATTTATCTATATATACTATATAAAAAGAAAAGTCACTTAATTCAATTATGACATCAGTTTTTAGTGGTTTTCTTATTTTACTCTTATTTCATTAATGCAGAAAAAAATATGTGAGTAACAAGATTCAAACATACAATCATTTGATAAATAGTGGTAGCTCTACCACTAAATAGTCTGCTACTAAGTTTACGTTTTAAATTTTAAATTAGATGTGGTCCAATTCTTATCTCTTTCTTTGCCAAGTAAATTCTTTCACTTCTTTTAAATTTAGGCTTGTGTTGAAATCATTAAATACGTGATATTTTATATAAAGCGACATTGTTCAATCCCTTCATCCCATTAAAAAAAAAAAAAGACATCATATTTTTTTTACGAGATACAATTTATGATCTAGACTTCCTTAATTTCTTTTGAACCAAATAAAATTTATTTATTAGCATCTTTCTTATTACTACCTTTGAACTAGCAAAGTAGTACCTACAAAATAGTTATGGACACTCTGAATAAAATAATTAAAACCAAATTTGGAAACCTATGCCCCACCTCTCTTTAATTGTGTAATGGAGAAAATTATTTTCCTCTTCAACAAGGGTCCCCACTACAATTTTGGCAATTTTAGCTCTTTTGTTATTCGAGTTTGTAATTTTTGGGTTGAAAAGCTGTGAACAATTGTCCTCGTTTTTGCTTTTGCATGTATATTCCTTTATGTTGTAAAGTCTCTTGCATAAATAAATTTTATTTTATTTTATTTTGTCTTCATCTTATATTTTGTTTACTGATTTTAAAGTTATTAGAATTTATTTATTACGCTAATTTTCCCAACTGAATCTGCCTGGAAACAAACCTCTTTGTATCTCATAATTGCTTGATCGTACCATCAAGATCAAGTGAAACTATATTATAAGTTACATGTCATGTCTTTTCCTCCACGTTTTTTCGAGCTTCCAGAATCTACACCGCAAACATATACACGAATAAGAACTTCCTTATTTTTTTAATGCAAACTAGACATGATTGTATTTAGTTATAACAAAATAGAAATTGATTACCCACCTCAAATTAAAATAGGATAGGGAGAGAAATCAATTGCCCACCTCAAATTCTGAATTTTGAAATCGGAGATTTAAAGACAACTTTGGGTGAGTTTGAGCAAACTGAGGGTCGATTTTGGGTGGGTTAGAGACATAGGCAGAGCTACTAAGGGGCAAGCAGGGGTGAGCACCCCCAGTTGGTTTTGATTATTTTATTTTTTTAATTTTTATTATTATATCTGAAGTATTTTTTGAAAAAAAAAAATATTATACTGAGACTTATATCGAAGACAGTGGCGTACTTAAGTGTAAAATAAATTAAAAACTTCCAATAAATTGAACCCTCATAGACAGTGGCGTAGTCAGGAATTCGAAGCTGGGGGTGCACAATTTGAATAAACTCAAACATGTCCAATTCGAAGCCATTGATCTACACAACCTATAAACACGTCCAAAGGAAAGGAAATCTAGGAACCTGAATGAATTATGATCAAGATAAGTAGGTTCTCTTGGTAGCGTAGCCCATGGTCTGGTAGCTTTTCTCCCCAACTTTCTACGGCTGTTATTATTTTTTGTTTGGGCTATGTCTCAGTAGCACAAGAAAAAGAACAACTAATTTCAATTTAGAATAACAATTCCCAAATACTCTTGGCGGCTTGCGGCTAAGGCCTAAGTGCGTGGGTGGTCGCCGATCGGTGCTGTGGACGAGATGTCCCTGGACGGAGTCAGGGAGTGGAGTGAAATGGAGCGGAAAAAAAAGAGAGAAATAGGGGACAAGACTGAAGCGAATGAAAAAATAAAAGGGGAGAGTGATGTAACGACCCGGTCCCACTTCAGTACGCTATTGTCCGCTCTGGGTAACGTCCTAGCCAAGCCTCAGCCCCAGAACATCTACCCTCACGGTTTTGTTTCTGGGAGCTCACGACCAGCTTCCCAGAGGGTCACCCATCCTGGGATTGCTCTGGCCCAAGCACGCTTAACTTCGGAGTTCTCATGGGATCTGAAGCCAGTGAGCCTCCCAAAAGGCATCGTACTTAATTAGGGATCGATTCTTACTTATATGGGTTTCCAAGGATCCCCCATCTTTCGATGTGGGATGTCCCCTTTGAGCTACATTTTCTCCTCTCAAGGGAGTACTCCATCACTCGCAGGGCGTCACAGTGAGGTCAGGATCTCTTTCCTCATTTAAGTGTATTTCAATTCTCAAAATGCCCCTCAACTTTAATTTCTTACAATTTCATACCCTCAACTATAAATTTATGCATATAAGTCCCTATTAAAAAAATTGTCGAAATTATCGGGGGGGTGGGAACACACCCTCGTTACTATGTAGATACGCCCTTGCACATAGGTCTTCTATCTTACTCTAATTTCTACTTCTCTCACTCTCTCTCATCTCAGCCATCTCTATTTCTTTACTTATCCGCTCTATATGGCCATCGCTCGAAGCCGTCACCGCTCCACCTCCTCTCCTCCATGCCGCCACTACAACACCTCCACTCTCCTGTTGTTTATTTCTCCCATCACAAGCTCCTCCGCTCCTAGGCAATATTTGTAGATCTACTTTTAAAATTAGGGATTATATTATTTGTTGATTAGTTACACAATATTAAGTGTATTTCTTTATTAATTACACAATATTAAGTGTATTTCTTGAACTATTGATTATTTATTAAATATTTTGTGATTTAGGTCTAAACCCCTAATTGTTAAATATTACTTCTATTGTTAATTAATTACATAATTTTAATTCTATTATTGACTAGTTTCATAATATTAGTTGATTTAGGAATATTAGTTCTAGTTTCATAAATTAGTTGAAAAATCGTAGCATGTTATTGTAATTTCTCGTAATTGTTCGCAATTGCTATTTTAGTTATATAAACTATTACTATTAATATTATTATGTTTGTATTAAAATTTTAAGATTTTAAGTATTATTTGGTGTATTTTGAATTTTGCCCCACTTGATCCAATTCCTAGCTCTGCTACTATTGAGTAGTATTCTTTAATTAATAATTATAAAAATAAATAGAGCTTCTGATATATCCAAGAGGTTCAAAGTGTGAGAGCAAAGCAATAAACTTTAATTATTACTACACGCAATCCTGACCATTCATGCTTGGTGTAGAATGAAAAGATTCCCACGTTTAAAAAAGTAAGCAAATGTACATAAGTGGAAAATTTGGGAGGTAATGGATGAGGAATTTTTGGCCCTCTGCATGTTTAAACTCGGTTAAAGGTGTCATAACATCAATTACATTTCCATTAGTATTTAT
The DNA here is from genome assembly GCA_021464415.1 of Lonicera japonica. Lineage (NCBI taxonomy): Eukaryota > Viridiplantae > Streptophyta > Magnoliopsida > Dipsacales > Caprifoliaceae > Lonicera > Lonicera japonica. The sequence continues at coordinate 22,102,085 of CM038465.1, read as the reverse complement.
TGTCACTGGCTCTTTGATTCTTCTCATTTTAGGAATTTTAACTGTAGTTGAGAAGGAAATTTGTTAACCCAACCAGTGCTATAAAATTAAGTGAAACAATATTGACAAAAACATAATACAGAAGCAGATAAAAAAAAATTAAAAATGTCTTCACTATCTTCAGCTCCCAAATTAGTGCAATAATATACAAAACTATTTTAAGGAACAAAGCACACTATAGCAAATTAATCAAAAATCAATATTATCCGAGGGGAACACCATAAAAAAATATAGGGCACAACTGTTGAGATTATAAGAATAAAGTTTTACTCCACTCATTGCCAATTAGTTTTGAATTGGATGCTAAAAAACTCTAATATGATATCAGATGAAGGTTATTCACTATGTCAAAACCCAATGGTCACACGGGAGTGTTGTGCTCAAACACATGAGGGAAGATGCTACTCCAACTTATATAATTAAAAACGGGTAATAAACATAAACCACAACTTGAGTAGCCATTTTTGAGAACAACGTCCTGGGTGGTTATAAAATTTAACTGAAAAAATAACCAACGTGTGCTCATCTTGTAAATAATGGGCATGTATAACTAGATGTGCTTGATTAGATTTAAAAGCTTGATGCTATTTGTGTCAACTTGTTATTGGCGCTCGTTATTTAGTTTTAATTACTTTCCGCAAAGGATCATTTATTTCCCTCATGAAATTTGAATTCTACAATGGATCATTTATTTCTCGCAAGAAATTTCAAGTCCACAATAGATAATTTATTTCCCATAGGAAATTTCAAGTAATTTAGTTGATGCTCAATTATAGCCACAAAAGACTTGGTCCTGGTCCTTGTCCTTCACTATTTTTTATATCTTTTTGCATACCATATTTATTGCTACTAAAGACAGTGCAATTGTTCCTGACCAAAACATATGAGAGATAGAATCTTTCATGAACCTAGGTCAATCTAATCTCATTATTTTCTACAACAAATGTCCAAATTAATTAATAAATTCAATATACAATTTAAGACAAAAAAAATTCTCAACTTTCAATGCCACTTTAATCAATTTTTTTTTAGAATCATTGTTCCATTAAAAAATATTGATGGGGACATTTGTGAATAAGATCGTTCGTTAATTTTGTAGTTATATTAATGAAAATTATAAATAATATATATGTATATATGTTGCTGAGTATATTTTTTGATTTTTTTGTTTAAGTTTTTTACTTGTTAGTTATAAGAAAATCATTGGAATCTTTGCAATTAACGAAGTATATATCTTTCAATTAAAAATACTTCTTTGGTACTAAAGACTAAGTCCAAAATAAAACAAAGCAAAGGAAAACAAAACAAAGCAAAACTAATGCACTTTAAAGCATCCACTTCTAAAAGTAGATCCTTAATTAACATAATGGGGAGGAAAATCAAAAGACAATGTAGAAACCGCGTGGTCTCGCCACTACTAAAAACTTCTTTTGCTGTCTTTCTTCATAAACATGTAGAGGTCATAAATATGTATCTTTCTATGAGGTTTCCTAATTTGTGTGCAAAAGAACATGAATATGGGTCTTTCAATTCATGATCCCTTATTAATGTGTAACTGGGTGCGGACATCATGAAGAAAATTGTGTCTTAATTTTCAAGGAACTTTTGGGTATAAAAAGGGGTGAACACATGGTCTCTAAAGAACTCATTAGCTTCCGCGAAAAAACGTACATGAACAAATAAATTTTCTTTAACTTTCTTTATATAATTAATTTTTATTCATTCAAATAAATGCGTTGTTAATTAAATCTCAGCTTGGCCACATGTTATAAACAAAACTTCTATCATATTATTTATGCATAAAGAGCAACAAACAAAAAGGGAAAATTGTTTTGAGCAGTACACATTAATGATTTAATCTTTAATAAGTTTAAATAATTAACGTGGACTGCTCGAAACAAACCCATGCCCAAATATCTTTCGAAAAAAAAAAAATCATACCCAAATACACATTAATTATTAATAAAACAATTCCAAACTCCTTATAAATACGAACCCCTCTTGCCTATACAAAAAAAAAACCCACCACCACATTAGAGAAAGATAGAGAAAGCAATATAATGATTGAGACGGAAATCATTAGCCTCGAATTGTGTCGATCCGATTGGTATTTGATCAATTTCAGTTTACATAATAAGGGGTTTGAATTTTAAAAGTGTATAAGAGAATAAAAAAAATGTATTGTTAATATTAAAAATATTTTTTAAGTAGTTGATGGTGTTAGGCACAAGTTACGATCTGATTTATATAATAAGAGCATGTTTTTTAATCTTAAAATATATAAGAAAAGGAAAAATTGTGTAATTGAAATTCAAATATATATATTTTTTAAATAGTTGATGGTAATTTTAGAACCGATTATGACTTAGTTTATATAACTAGATACAAACCCATCCCAGATCTTTAGCATCTCATCTTCTTTGGTTCAATATCTTTATGCCTTTTTTGATATATTTAAATTTTTAAGAAGATGAACCTTACAATACAAAAAGGGAATTTGGAATAGACGGTGTATGAATTTGGGTCTCATGACTGAAAAGCAAAAATGTACCATCCACTAAAAGGGAGGTTGTTTGTGAATCATTTGACGGCATTTAAATCAACAGCTTGTGTGGTTAATCTTGGAAATCTAACCAATCCGTCTGCTTCGATTTTTGTACAACTTTACTTTTAATTGCCTAATTTAAGGTGGATTTTCGTTATTTGAAGTTAAATAAAGACTTAAATATCTTTTTTGAGAACAAGTGGAAAAGCGGGAGGCACCCGCTCGGTTGTAAAAGAGATCTCAAGTTTAAATTTCGTTATTTTAGTTAAAGAAAAAGGTTTAAATATTTTTTTAGTTTAAAAAAGAAATTCTATCAGTCTATATGAATGAATGAACCATTGCCGTGAGATAGAACATAATAATGTCATTATTATTTCTATTCAATGAATGCTTATTTTCAAGAACATTGATAAAAATCTCTTTGGTTTATGCGAAGAGTTAATTGTTAAAGGACCACCACCATCTCATTGGCTGAAAGCTACACTATTAGGTACCTTTTGAAAAGTTTTCTTCTTCTTTTTAGCTATCACGTATTGTATACGTGAGTAAAATAGCTAGGGAAAAAGAAAGGGAAAAAAAAGAAGAAGTTGTATGCGGGCAAGTAATAATAATGCGACACATTCGTAAAGTAGGGGTTAGGCAAATGGCAATTTATCTATATATACTATATAAAAAGCAAAGTCACTTAATTCAATTATGACATCAGTTTTTAGAGGTTTTCTTATTTTACTCTTATTTCATTAATGCAGAAAAAAATATGTGAGTAACAAGATTCAAACGTACAATCATTTGATAAATAGTGGTAACTCTATCACTAAATAGTCTGCTACTAAGTTTACATTTTAAATTTTAAATTAGATTTTTTGTATACATGAAAATTAAGCGTATCTTTGATCTGTAATTATAACAAAGTGAAATATATTTCTTCCCATATTCTTCTTCTGAAAGCCATTCTCTCTCTCTCTCTCCCATATTTCTCCACGCCTATGACTAGTTCTCTTTCAATTTGGACCACCATTCAAACTCATATTTTTCAGTTTGGTTGTGGGCCGCACCATTAAGAAGTTATTGATAGTAGACCAAATGGGAATTTTAGGAAAGAGATGGAGGGAATAAAAGACTTCAGAAGTGGATGACAGGCAGTACCATTTACCAAAAGAGGAAAAAGATGACACGTGATCCTTTGGCTAAAGAGGAATTTTTTTTTTAAAGAAAGTCACGGTTTATCGTGACCCATTTTTTATTTTATTATATTATATTATATTTTTTTTTTCAGTTGTGACAATGATCTTAATATATATATATAATAAAAAAAATTGATCTTAATAATACTTTAGCACAAGTTAAGACTTAATATATATATATATATCATAAAAAACAATGATCTTAATTTATTTCTTAAATAAAAGAGGCTAATTTTATTTCTTTGATAAAACGGTTGTGCAAGTTGGGCATTTGAAGTCAATTTATAATCCTTCATATTCTCCTTTATTTTCAAATTAAAAATTTATCAATTTTTTTTTTTGAAATTTTTAAATAAATAATCCAATTTTCTTTTAAGAGAATAGTTGATGTCGGTTTTGTGTTCATTATTAATTAGTTATGTTTAATGAAGTGTATCCTATAAAAGTGTGAGTCGCAACTCGCCAATCAACACCTCACATTAAAAACTCCACCATTTATTTTTTAAAAATTATCAAATAAAGAATTTAACTTTGATGATCAATATACTTAGGCTATATTTGATAACAACATAGAAAATGATAGAAAAATCAATGCATTATTGTTAGAATATAGAAAATAAGTTGAGAGATATGATGAGATTAACTCTTAGTTTTTGACTTCTTCCACGGAAATTTTTTCTTTGGGTGGCAGTGAAGATATTTTTTTCACAAACATAAAGGATGATGGTGGATATTTACTCACAAAAATAAGTATGAGATGGAGAGCGTCTCACCACATCACTCTACTTATTTTTCATCTTTTCACTCAAATTAGTTATTTTATTTATTAATTTTATTTTTTTTCTATAAAAAAAAGCCTTATAAATTTCCAAAACAGTATTTTTCAAAGTTGATCCACTCATGAGACTAAGGGTGTGTTTGATTGGGAGTATTTTTCATGGAAAATATCCATTTTCCACTTGATTTGACAACTTAAGGTGTTTGATTGACTTTTTTTTCTAGGCAATTGAATTCCCACTTTTGGCTCACACTTACATTTTCCTTGTAAACAAGGAAAATATTTTCTTTGGGGGGGGGTAGTTTTTATTTTTCAGGCAATTGCACGGTTTTCGAGACAACATTTTACCCATTTTCTACACTAAAAATGCTATAACTTAAACTACAAAATTCAAAATTTAATAAAAAATTTATATTTAAAATCTACTCATCAAGATCAATTAAACAAGATCCATCATGACTATAAAATTATGTAAAAAAAAATACCCATAATTGTTTCTACATTAAAAATGCCACAATACAACCAATATTTTCCGGGTAGAAAATTAAGGCAATCAAACACACTGCACTTCATTTTCCATGCAACTCAATTCTAGGCAATTCAATTACCGGTAACTTAGGGTGCGTTTGATTGCAAGCGTGGAATTTGCATGGAAAGAAAATAAGTTACCGGTAATTGAATTGCCTAGAATTGAGTTGCATGGAAAATGAAGTGTAGTGTGTTTGATTGCCTTAATTTTCTACCCGGAAAATATTGGTTGTATTGTGGCATTTTTAATGTAGAAAAAATTATGGGTATTTTTTTTTACATAATTTTATAGTCATGATGGATCTTGTTTAATTGATCTTGATGAGTAGATTTTAAATATAAATTTTTTATTAAATTTTGAATTTTGTAGTTTAAGTTATAGCATTTTTAGTGTAGAAAATGGGTAAAATGTTGTCTCGAAAACCGTGCAATTGCCTGGAAAATAAAAACTAGCCCCCCCCAAAGAAAATATTTTCCTTGTTTACAAGGAAAATGTAAGTGTGTGAGCAAAAAGTGGGAATTCAATTGCCTAGAAAAAAAAGCCAATCAAACACCTTAAGTTGTTAAATCAAGTGGAAAATGGATATTTTCCATGGAAAATACTCCCAATCAAACACACCCTTAATTTCTTTCCATGTAAATTCCACGCTTGCAATCAAACGCACCCTAAATGATTAAGAGACGGGAGTGGGGCAAACTTTGGAGCTGTTGGAATGGGGGAATCTCCTTTAATTTCACTTCACTGTTTTTTAAAGAACTTGCTCAGCAAGCAATAAGCAAGGATTGCATAGTACAATCAATCACGACCAGACTACTAAGAAGATGACAATGAAAGCTCACATGATCTGCACTTCAACTACTACATTTTTAGATGTGGTCCAATTCTTATCTTTCTCTGCCAAGTAAATTCTTTCACTTCTTTTAAATTTAGGCTTGTGTTAAAATCGTTAAATACGTGATATTTTATATAGAGCGACATTGTTCAATTCCTTCATCCCATAAAAAAAGAAGACATCTACTTTTTTTTACGAGATATAGTTTATGATCTAGACTTCTTTAATTTCTTTTGAACCAAATAAAATTATTTTATTAGCATCTTTCTTGTTACTACCTTTGACTCAGTAAAATAGTACCTACAGCATAGTTATAGACACTCTGAATAAAATAATTAAAACTAAATTTGGAAACTTATGCCCCACCTCTCTTTAATTGTATAATGGAGAAAGTTATTTTCCGCTTCAACAAGGGTCCCCACTATAACTATTAGCAATTTTAGCTATTTGTTATTCGAGTACTTAATTTTTGAGTTGAAAAACTGTGAACAATAAAAAGCCCAATGCCCACTTCCAGGCCACTTGAACAATAAGTAAACAAAGTATATATAAACCTCACCCCCTCTCTCTCTCTCTCTCTCTCTCTCTCTCTCTCTCTCTCTCTCTCTCCCTGACCTCCACACACACCAAACATTTATGATCTATCTTCTTCCAATTAACCCCAAAATTCCCTACGATAGAAACCCCCAATTCCTTACCTCCTCTTCTTTTTTTTTTCTTCTTCTTCCCTCCCTGACTTCTCTCTTTTTCTCAGCCACCGATCGAATCTACACCAAATACAGCAAATGCTTTTTCACAAAAATACCTTCAATGGAGCTTAGAGTTTTAGTATTTTCCCTAGTTGAATGAAGAATAAATTGATTAACGGTGAGAGCAAGCTAATTTCGTCTCAAGTCCGCGTCTAGTGAGTGAGGCAGCGGAGTGGGACAATGGTTTGCGTGGAATATCGGTGAACCTTTGCCGTTTGGTGAGCCGTAAGCAAAGATGGAGTGCGGAAGTCAATGGAATTGTAATAGAAGCGTAAGAAAAGAGTAATTTTTTATTTTTTTTACATATGATAAAAATATATTAAAAAGATATAAAAAATTTGGGGGCCCTAGGAAGTGGGGGCCCTAGGTTCACGCCTAGTCCCACTATAATCAAGGCCAGGTCTGCAAAGGTAATTAATTTATAAATTTCGATTTGTATAAACTGATCTCTTTTATAATTGTTTATCTCTTGCTTAGAGCTATGATTCTATGATTCTAGTGAGAGATATGAAAGAACCTGATAATTTTTTAATGTTTGTGATGATGCTTTAGTGCGTTTATAAAGATATGATCTTTGTTATTTTGTGAGGATTTGTTAAGTTTGATTTAAATGATTAGGTTAGATTAGTACTTTTTTATTCTTATTTTTTCTTTTTCTATAACTATGGGTATTGAATACCCCATTCTCATTAATTTTCACGAGACTCTAGTTATTTGACCGAGAGATGTTCTCAGTCAAAGCCATAAATGCACGTTCACGTGAGAATGCACAGTTGATTACTTTCACTTTTGCAAATTTATATAATTTTAAATAGGTGAGACTTTTTGACCACCCATTAAAAACAATTTGACCACATACCACTTTTTCTTTTTACTGAAAGCAACTGTGACTTCTCAATATAATGATGAATGATGATGATGATTCCTCTGTCATTAGAATTTTTTCTTAATTTCTTCTTCATTTCATTTGCATTTGAAACTCCTATCCCTTAATATAAAATCCTCCATCTACCTCATTTCCTTTCTCATCTAGAACGAGATTGTAGAGAGAGAGAGAATCTAGAGAGAGAAAGAGCAGGAGCATGCCATTTTATCTAGATTTTGGCTTCTTCTTTGTTAGATATACCATAATATTACCATCCCTTCGTCTCTTTTCATCAAAGGTAATTAATTTATAAATTTCGATCCGTATATACTGATCTCGTTTATATTGTTTATCTCTTGCTTAGAGCTACGATTCTAGTGAGAGATCTGAAAGAACCTGATAATTTTTTTGTGTTTGTGATGATGCTTTAGTGCGTTTAGAAAGATCTGATCTTTGTTTTTTGGTGCTGAATTGTTGAGTTAGATTTAAATGATCTTAGATTAATCCTCTTTATTCTTATTTTTTCTTTTTCTATAACCATGGGTATCGATACCCCATTCTTGCTAATTTTCACGAGACTCTAGTTGTTTGATTGAGAGATGTTCTCAGACTTTCAGTGTCTGAAAAAAACTTTCGCGTAGTAAGAAATTTAACTTAAGACCGTGTGCCTACTAACGTAGTCTTAAGTTCGACTTTATGGCAAGGATAGGGTTAGATTAGCTTTTGAACTCCGATCTACTATTTATGTGGTGTTGATGATGCGATTTGGTACTGTATAGACGATCTAGTATCAGTTTTTGCATGTCATTCTACTTGATCGGTTGATTCGATTGCCTGATCCGGTTTCATTTCCGTGGATCTGGATGCTTTTAGTCATAGGATAAGATACATTTCATCATATATAGTCTTTTCAGTACTGTTTCAGACTCTGAAAGTTAGATGCTTTTAGATCTCTGAAAGTTTATATTGGTTATTAACTCATAATTATAATTGAACTCATCTCAATTATTGCTCTATTACAAAGTTAGATACATTTTATTTATTTATTTTCTTTTTAATTCAAAATAAAAAACAGGGCCGAACACGCAGTGGCAAGCATCACGTGCCAGAAGAATGCCTATACTTTGAGATAAAGAAAAATGTAACAATTATGATAAATTTGAAGAACCCGTATATTCTTTCAATATATGACAAATATCAAGTAAAGTTCTAAATTAAGAATCCTAAATTGCAGGTAGAGCATTTGAAGTAGACATGTATATTTTAATTTTGTAGTTAATCAACTTTTCGATTGATTTTTTATTTTATTTTTTATAAAATTTAGTGAAAATAATCTACTAATCATAAAAAACAACTATACCAAATTTCGTCAAAAAACTCGTATGTTTTAACCGTCCAAAGTATCTGATCCGTGACTTAAATTAAAGTAATCCGCAATTAAAATATACATTATCCATCCATCTATCTATCTATATATATTTAATGTAAATAAATATAAAGGGTTTGTGATGGTGGCCCAATAATTCACCATGCATCCAGCTAAAACCATCAGCTTTCTTCACGCTTTTCAGCTCAGACAAGTGTATATATCTAGTGGTATTGTATTTCTTTAATTCCTAGTGAATATACGGATTTATATACAAATGCCATAAAAATTTAATATTTTTACTAACATGTATTATTTAGATTATATTTTCATACATTAAATAGGGAATAAAGGTATGCTAATTGAGCCTAGGCAGATAGATGTCTTTAGTAATTAATTAATGAGTGTGTATGGGCGGGGGCGGATTTATGAGTTAGTTAAAGGGGGCCATGGTCCCCCCCAATATTTTTTTTAATATATATATATATATAATAATTGAGTCTATCAACTATCAATAGTCCCCCAAAATTGAAAAAAAATAATAGTAGAGACTAGAGGAGAGAGGGGCAGAGACGTAAGTTGAGAGAATGAGAGTTGCAGAGAGTGAGAGAGTTTGAAAGCTTGAGAGTTGAGAGAACAAAGCAACAAAATAAATCAAACGCTTACTCCATCTCTGTAAGTTCATTATTCATACTTGATACTCTATAGTCTATGATTTTTTTTATTTTTTTTTTTGGAGGGTTTAATCAAATCAATTGTGTGAGGTGAAAGCCTGAAAGAAAAAAAAAATGAGACATAAGAACATTGCAAATCTATGTGTATATATATTGATGAGAGAATGGATCTATGTGTGTATATATATATTGATGAGAGAATGGAGAAAGGATCGAAGGTGAAGGAGGCTTAGGAGGGGAGCAAGAGAACTTTTTTTTGGTTTTTTTGGTTTTTTGGTTTTTACTTTTGTGGTTTGCTTTTGTTTTTTTAATTCTCTCACTTTCGTTTTTATATAATTTAAATAAAAATTTATTTTCTACGTATAAGAAAATTAATATACTAAAATTTGATAATTAAAAATAATTAATTATATTCTATATATATCATTGATTTAAGATTCTTTTTTAAATATAAGCAATGATTTTGTTATTCAATTTTTTATTTTCAACAACGTAACATGATATAAAAAATGCAAAGTTGCATTATAAAATAGAAAAAATATAAAGTTGCAATGCAAAACACATACCTTTTAAAGTTTAATATTATTAAAATTGTGCTCGACGTTCTTTCAAGTCATAAAATCCATCAATGATTGACTCGGTACTAATTTTTCTTCCAATTTCCCTTTCAAAAAGGCAGTCAAAGAAATTATAAGAAAATCATCTTTCATTTTACTTCGAAATTTGGATTTAACAATGCTAATAACTGATAATGCACGCTCCGTATATTAATTATCTTATACGAAGAAAATAAAAAATTGAATAACAAAATCATTGCTTATATTTAAAAAAGAATCTTAAATCAATGATATATATAGAATATAATTAATTATTTTTAATTATCAAATTTTAGTATATTAATTTTCTTATACGAAGAAAATAAATTTTTATTTAAAATATATAAAAACAAAAGTGAGAGAATTAAAAAACAAAAGCAAACCACAAAAGTAAAAACCAAAAACCAAAAAAAAAGTTCTCGTGCTCCCCTCCTAAGCCTCCTTCACCTTCGATCCTTTCTCCATTCTCTCATCAATATATATACATACATAGATCCATTCTCTCATCAATATATATACACATAGATTTGCAGTGTTCTTATGTATCATCTTTTTTTTCCAGGCTTTCACCTCACACAATTGATTTGATTAAACCCTCAAAAAAAAAATTAAATTAAATCATAGACTATGGAGTATCAAGTATGAATAATGAACTTACAGAGATGGAGTGACGGTTGTTTTGATTGTCGGCGGCGTTTGATTTATTTTGTTGCCTTTGTTCTCTCAACTCTCAAGCTTTCAAACTCTCTGCAACTCTCATCATTCTCTCAACTTGCGTCTCTGCCCCTCTCTCCTCTAGTCTCTACTATTTTTATTTTTATTTTTAGGGGACCATTGATATTTGATAGACTCAACTGTTATATATATATAAAAAGAATATATTGGGGGGACCGTGACCCCCTTTAACTAACTCATAAATCCGCCCCTGGCCATACACATGCATGAATTAATTAGTAAAGGCATCTATCTACCTATGCCCAATTAGCATACATTTATTCCCTATTTAATGTATGAAAATATAATCTAAATAATACATGTTAGTAAAAATATTAAATTTTTATGGTATTAGTATATAAATCCATATATTGACTAGGAATTAAAGAAATACAATACCACTATATATATACACACTTGTTACGAACGTGAAGAAAGCTGCCGGTTTTAGCCAGATGCATGGTGAATTATTGGGTCCACCACCACAAACCCTTAATATTTATTTACATTAAATATATATATATATAGATAGATAGATAGATGGATAATGTATATTTTAATTGTGGATTGGCTTAATTAAGTCACGAACCAGATACTTTGGACGGTTCAAACATATGAGTTTTTTGACGAAATTTGGTATAATTAATTTTTATGGTTAGTAAATTATTTTTATTAAATTTTATGAAAAGTAAAATAAAAAATCAATCAAAAAGTTGATTTACTACAAAATTAAAATATATGTCTACTTCAAATGCTCTACCTGCAATTTAGGATTCTTAATTTAGAACTTTACTTGATATTTGTCATATATTGAAAGAATATACGGGTTCTTCAAATTTATCCTAATTGTTACATTTTTCTTTATCTCAAAGTATAGACACACTTCTGGCACGTGATGCTTTCCATTGCATGTTCGGCCCTGTTTTTTATTTTGAATTAAAAAGAAAATAAATAAATAAAATTATCTAACTTTGTAATAGAGCAATAACTGAGATGAGTTCAATTATAATTACGAGTTAATAACCAGAATAAATTTTAGAGAACTAATAGTCTGAAACAGTACTGAAGACTATGATCAAATGTATCTTGTCCTATGACTAAAAGCCTCCAGATCTACGGAAATGAAACTAGATCAGGCTATTGAATCAACCGATCAAGTAGAATAACATGCAAAAACTGATACTAGATCATCTATACAGTACCAAATCGCATCATCAACACCACATAAATAGTAGATCGGAGTTCAAAAGCTAATCAAACCCTCTCCATAGCCGTAAAGTTGAACTTAAGACTACATTGGTAGACACACGGTCTCAAATTCGATTTCTTACTACGTGAAATATTTTTTTGAGCCACTGAAAGTTTGAGAACATTTCTCAATCAAACAACTAAAGTCTCCTGAAAATTAGTATGAATGGGGTATCGATACCCATATATGGTTATAGAAAAAGAAAAAATAAGAATAAAAAGGACAAATCTAAGATCATTTAAATCTAACTCAACAATTCAGCACCAAAAAACAAAGATCAGATGTTTCTAAACGCACTAAAGCATCATCACAAACACTACAAAATTATCAGGTTCTTTCAGATCTCTCACTAGAATCGAAGCTCTAAGCAAGAGATAAACAATATAAAAGAGATCAATTTATACAGATCGAAATTTATAAATTAATTACCTTTGATGAAAAGAGACGAAGGGATGGTAATATTATGGGAGATCTAAGAACAAAGAAGCCAAAATCCGGAGAAAATGGCCTGCTCCTCCTCTTTCTCTCTCTAGATTATCTCTCTCTATATAATCTCGGTGTAAATGAGAGAGGAAATGAGGTAGATGGAGGATTTTATATTAAGGGATAGGAGTTTCAAATGCAAATGAAATGAAGAAGAAATTAAGAAAAAATTCTAATGACAGAGGAATCATCATCATTATTCATCATTATATTGAGAAGTCACAGTTGCTTTCAGATCTAAGAAAGGTAGATGAAAAATACTAATGAAAATGAGTTTTCAGGTGCAAGAGGATACATCTTTCAACTAGACTAATTTACATTTTTTTAAAAAGCAATAATATAAATATTTTAATCTAAATATTTTTTTTTTAATTATAATGATAAAACCAACCCCAAATCCTCCGGCTACAGGTAAAAACCCATTATAAATTTGCGTTAAAAAAAAAAAAGGTCACCATTGACCGTGATTTTCCTTAAAAAAAAAATTTATCTCTTTAGCCAAAGGTCCTGCCTGTCATGAACTGCTTTTCCCTCCATCTCTTTCCTAAAGTACGCATTTGGCCCATTATAATGACTTGTACCTTTTTTCTTTTCTTTTTTTTAAAAAAAAGGCCATTATGGACGGGACGTGACTAAAGTGATCTTTCTTCTTTTGACCATCTTTTACCTCTTTTGGCCAAAAGACTTGGTGTCATTGTACATGTCATCATCGTGTCATTTGGTCCACCTATATCATAAAATAGTATTTTAATCAAAAAATATTTTTTTTCAAAACATAAAAATCTAATAATTAAAATATATATATATATATATATATTATAGTGTATGTTAATTTTACACTATTAAATAAATTACATACACAGATCAATAAAATGCTATAAAAAAATTTAATATCTATTTTACGAGAAGTAATACGTAAAGTAACTCCTTCGATAGATTTTAGAAATCCTACAAATTTTTTGCCGGGCCCACTACTATTTTCTCTTTAACTCATTTCAAAAAGCAAGCTCCAACTCCTTTCTCTATCTGCATGCCCAACTACCACTTTATTCCTTCAAAGCATTTCCCCTCTCTCTCACCAAATCTCCATTCATTATAGACGTGACGTGACTAAAGTGGCCTTTCCTCTTTTGGCCATGGTTTCATGTGTCATCTTTTACTTATTTTGGTAAAAGTTCTTCGTGTCATTGTGACGGTCATCCTCATGTCATTTGCTCCACCTATATTATATTCTTTCAATATTAATATAATTATTCATTATTTTATTTATAATTATTTTAAAATAATTATTCATTTTTTACATTTAGTATATCATTAATTATAATAATACTTTTATTTCTAATAGTACTCTTTAAACTCTCTCCACTTTCTTTATTTTAAGTTTCGTCACTTTTTTTATTAAAAAAAAAGTAAAGAACATTTTTAAAAATAAGTATTTTCTCTTTGAATAATCATTGTCTCTTTAATTTTTAGTTTTTCAAAGTGTGACAATTAAATTGGGACGGAGGGAGTAATCTAATTACAAAACATATTTTTCATCAAAACTTTTTTCAAACAAATATATATAAGAATTCAGTGATTAAAGATATACATGTTATAGTGTGTCCTAATTCCACACATTTAAATGAATTTTATACACATATCAATATGTCACATAATAATTAAAACACTCACACAATAATACGCAAACAATAAACTCTCACATATCAATAATTTTGTTCACTTTAATACTTAAAATAAAAAAAATAACTTAAAATTCAATAAACTCACACAATAATACCATAACTTAAAATTCAATAAACTCACGCAAACAATAAACTCACACAATAATACCATAACTTAAAATAAAAAATTCAAAATTTAATATTTATAAATATAGTAATCAAGATCAATTAATCAAGATCCATCATGACAATAGAAATATGTAAAAAAATTAAGAAAAATTTGTTTGAGTAACACTATTGGATTATTTCACATTTGGCCTTGAGTTTAATTTGTTAAAATAAATCATTTTTCCGAGATTAAGATAAAATTTAAAAAATATGATTAAAAGATTTTTTAAAAATTTAAAAACAAGTCGGTATAATCCAGTCTACAGTTTTTCCAGCATGAAATATATTGAACCTACGTTTCGGTTGTTCAAAATGTTAGATTAAGTTAGACAATGTGAGCAAAATCAAATGAAATTGCATTTTCTAGCACTCTTGATGCATTTGGTTTGCAAAAAAGTGTATCTATAATTTCTTACAACTTTTCTGCATAATTTTTTTTACTTCAAAACACATCGTGCAAAAATCACAAAATTTTGGGAGAAAGCTAGTCAGGGGAAAGCTGAAGCAATTATGAGAATATAATTAAATAATTATAAAATAATAAAATGAATAATTAATTTATTAACTTAAAAATTACGTATAAAATTTTCTAAAAACTTTTGTTGAAAAGTTAGTTTTATGTGTTTATATGTATTGTAACTTATATCAAAATGTTTACTAATAGAAATACCACATTCGTAATAGTTTATTGGTTTATTTTAGCATGTTAGGGCCTCTTTAGTACCAAAGAAGTGTTTTTAATTAAAAGATATAAACTTCGTTAATTACAAAGATTCCAATTAATTTCTTCTTATTAACAAGTAAAAAAAATTTAAAAAATCAAAAAATATACTCAGCAACATATATATTATTTCTAATTTTCATTAATACAACAACAAAATTAGCGAACAATCTTATCCACAAATGTGCCCATCAATATTTTTTAATGTAACGATGATTCTAACAAAAAAATGATTAAACTGGCAGTGAAAGTTGAGAAAGAATTTTGTCTTAAATTGTATATTGAATTTATTAATTAATTTGGACATTTGTTGGAGAAAATAATGAGATTAGATCGAGTTAGGTTCATGAAAGATTCTATTTCTCATAAGTTATGGTCATAGAAAATAAAATACAACATGAAGTTAAACTAAAACTTATTTATGAAAGAGACTTTACAACAAAAAAGAATGTACATGCAAAGAGAAATGAGGACCATTGTTCACAGTTTTTCAACTCAAAAATTACATACCCGAATAACAAATAGCTAAAATTGCTAATAGTTGTAGTGGGGATCCTTGTTGAAGAGGAAAATAACTTTCCAAATTTGGTTTTAATTATTTTATTCAGAGTGTCTATAACTATGTTGTAGGTACTAGTTTGCTGGGTCAAAGGTAGTAACAAGAAAGATGCAAATAAATTAATTTTATTTGGTTCAAAAGAAATTAAGGAAGTCTAGATCATAAATTGTATCTCGTAAAAAAAATAGATTTTTTTTTATGGGATGGAGAGATTGAATAATGTCACTTTATATAAAAAATCACGTATTTAATGATTTCCACACAAGCCTAAATGTAAAAGAAGTGAAAGAATTTACTTTGCGGAGAAAGAGATAAGAATTGGACCACATCTAAAAATGCAGTAGTTGAAGTGCAGATCATGTGAGCTTTCATTGTCATCTTCTTAGTGGTCTGGTCGTGATTGATTGTACTATATATCCAATCCTTGTTTATTGCTTGCTGAGCAAGTTCTTTAAAAAACAGTGAAGTGAAATTAAAGGAGATTCCCCCATTCCTAAAGCTCCAAAGTTTGCCCCCACTCCCATCTCTTAATCATTTAGTCTCATGTGTGGATCAACTTTGAAAAATATTGTCTTGGAAATTTATAAGGCTCCGTTTGATAATAAAAAAATAATAATAAATAAAATAATTAATTTGAGTGAAAATATGAAAAATAAGTAGAGTGATGTGGTGAGACGCTCTCTATCTCATACTTATTTTTGTGAATAAATATTTACCATCATCCTTTATGTTTGTGAAGAAAAATTCTTCACTGCCACCCAAAGAAAAAATTTCCGTGAAAGAAGTCAAAAAGTAAGAGTTAATTTCATCATATCTCTCAACTTATTTTCTATATTCTAATAATAATGCATTGATTTTTCTATCATTTTCTATGTTGTTATCAAATATAGTTTATTGATCATCAAAGTTAAATTCTTTATTTGATAATTTTTTAAAAATAAATGGTGGAGATTTTGATGTGAGATGTAGATTGGCGAGTTGCTACTCACACTTTTATAGGATACACTTCATTAAACATAACTAATAATGAACATAAAACCAACATCAACTATTCTCTTAAAAGAAAATTGGATTATTTATTTAAAAATTTCAAAAAAAAAATTTGATAAATTTTTAATTTGAAAATAAAGGAGAATACGAAGGATTAGAAATTAACTTCAAATGCCCAACTTGCACGACAGTTTTATCAAAGAAATAAAATTAGCCTCTTTTATCGAAGAAATAAATTAAGATCATTATTTTTTATGATATATATATATATATATATATTAAGTTGTAACTTGTGCCAAAGCACTATTAAAATCAACTTTTTTCATGATATATATATATATTAAGATCATTGTCACAACTGAAAAAAATATAATATAGTAAAATAAAAAATGGGTCACCATAGACCGTGACTTTCCTTAAAGAAAAATTTCCTCTTTAACCAAAGAATCACGTGTCATCTTTTTCCTCTTTTGGTAAATGGTACTGCCTGTCATCCTCTTCTGAAGTCTTTTATTCCCTCCATCTCTTTCCTAAAATTCCCATTTGGTCTACTATCAATAACTTCTTAATGGTACGGCCCACGACCAAACTGAAAAATATGAGTTTGAATGGTGGTCCAAAATGAAAGAGAACTAGTCATAGGCGTGGAGAAATATGGGGAAAGAGAGAGACAGAGAGAGAGTGGTTTTCAGAAGAAATATATGGGAAGAAATGTATTTCACTTTGTTTTAATTACACATCAAAGACACACTTGCTTAATTTTCATGCATACAAGACATTTAATTTAAAATTTAAAATGTAAACGGAGTAGGAGACTATTTAGTGTTGGAGTTGCCACAATTTATCAAATAATTGTAGGTTTGAATCTTGCTGCTCACTTATTTTTTTTTTTACATTAATGAAATAAGAGTAAAATAGGAAAACAATTAAAACTGATGTAATAACTGAATTCAGTGACTTTTGTTTTTTTATAGTATATATAGATAAATTGTCAGTTGCCTAGCCCCTACTTTACGAATGTGTCACATTAATATTACTTGCCCGCATACAACTTTTTTTTCCTTTCTTTTTCCCTAGCTATTTTACTCACGTACACAATACGTGATAGTTAAGAAGAACAAAACTTTGTAAAAGGTACCTAAGAGTGTAGCCTTAAGCCAATGAGATGGTGGTGGTGGTCCTTTAACAATTAACTCTTCACAGAAACCAAAGAGATTTTTATCAATGTCCTTGAAAATAAGCATTCATTGAATAGAAATAATAATGACATTATGATGTTCCATCTCATGGCAATGGTTCATTCATTCATACAGAGTGATATAATTTCTTTTTTTAACTAAGAAAATATTCAAACCTTTTTCTTTAACTAAAATAACGAAATTTAAATTTGAGATTTCTTTTACATCTGAGCGGGTGCCTCCAGCTTGTCCACTTGTTCTCAAAAAAGAGATTTAAGTCTTTTTATTTAACTTCAAATAACAAAAGTCCACCTTAAATTAGGCAATTAAAAGTAAAGTTATACAGAAATCGAACCAGACTGATTGGTCAGATTTCCAAGATTAACCACACAAGCCATTGATTTAAATGCCATCAATAGTTCACAAACAACCTCCCTTTTAGTGGATGGTACATTTTCACTTTTCAGTCACGAGATCCAAATTCATACACCGTCTATTCCAAATTCCCATTTTGTATTGTAAGGTTCATCTTCTTAAAAATTTAAATATATCAAAAAAGGCATAAATATATTGAACCAAAGAAGATGAGATGCTAAAGATCTGTGATGAGCTTGTATCTGGTTATATAAACTAAGTCATAATCGGTTCTAAAATTACCATCAACTATTAAAAAAAAT
Source organism: Lonicera japonica (assembly GCA_021464415.1). Classification (NCBI taxonomy): domain Eukaryota; kingdom Viridiplantae; phylum Streptophyta; class Magnoliopsida; order Dipsacales; family Caprifoliaceae; genus Lonicera; species Lonicera japonica. The sequence goes on along the minus strand of CM038465.1, from coordinate 22,083,525 downwards.
ATATATTTGAATTTCAATTACACAATTTTTTCTTTTCTTATATATTTTAAGATTAAAAAACATACTCTTATTAAATAAATTAGGTCGTAACTTGTGCCTAACACCGTTAACTACTTAAAAAATATTTTTAATATTAACAATACAATTTTTTATTCCCTTATACACTTTTAAAATTCAAACCCCTTATTATATAAACTGAAATTGATCAAATACCAATCGAATCGACACAATTCGAGGCTAATGATTTCTGTCTCAATCATTATATTGCTCTGTCTATCTTTCTCTAATGTGGTGGTGGGTTTTTTTTTTGTATAGGCAAGAGGGGTTCATATTTATAAGGAGTTTGGAATTGTTTTATTAATAATTAATGTGTATTTGGGTATGGTTTGTTTTTTTTTTTTTTTTTGAAAGATATTTGGGCATGGGTTTGTTTCGAGCAGTCCACGTTAATTATTTAAACTTATTAAAGATTAAATCATTAATGTGTACAGCTCAAAACAATTTTCCCTTTTTGTTTGTTGCTTTTTATGCATAAATAAGATGATAAATTTTTTGTGAAGATTGGCTCACATTTGGTTTTGGTAGACCATGATCCATCATGGGTATGTCCATGATCGATCATGGTGCCGGCAGTAATTTTCAATGCACTTTCATGATCGATTATGGGGTATACCATGATCGATCATGGTCCCGGCATTTTGCCTATTTAGTGCAATTTTGGCTCATTTAAGTAGGAAGACTTGAAAAGTAACTTGAGAGCTAAAATTGGTGAGATTTTTTTCTTGTGTACTTGTAATCATCTCTTTGTTCGAATTATCAATAGAAACTATCATCTGTGTGGATTAGTGGCGTTTACACCGACACCACGGCAAATCCTTATCTTGTGCGATTATTGCTTTATTTTCTATTTCTCTATTGTGAGTATACTTTTTTGAGTCGTTTTTCTTTCGGTAAACCAAGTGGGCTTGTAAGATACCTCCACGTTGCGTCTTACTCAGTTGTGAGCGGTTTGGCGCAACAAATTGGTATCAAAGGCTAAAACGAGAAAGGTGGGATTTGTGTCGCACGCCAAGTGTTTGATAAAATTCTTAAGTGAGATTTTTTCAATCTTTGTCTCGTTGTTGGTTTGTCAAGTCCATTGGTGATCGAAAATGACTACTTTTAAGACCTCAAAGGTGTCAGTGATAAAGTTTGACGTAGAGAAATTCGATGGAAAGTTGGTAAATTTCGGCATGTGGCAATGCTAAATACGAGATGTTTTGATCCAACAGGAGTTGCATAGGGCACTGTTGGGTGTGGAAGTTAAGCCCGCGACAATGACAGATGTTGAATAGAAAGAGTATGATTTGAAGGCTTGTAGCACTATTCGGTCAATCTAGCTCAAAATGTGATATAATACGTTATACGTGAGAAATCCGCAACTAGCATATGAAAGATACTGGAAGAGAAGTACATGATGAAGAGTATAGAGAATCTTCTCTATCTCAAGAAGAAGTTATTCCGGTTTGAATATGCTAGAGATACATCAATAAGTGAGCATGTCGATGAGTTTAACAAGATGATTTCTGATTTGTTAAACTTGAACGAGGACATGAAAGATGAGGATAAGGCTATCTTGTTGCTTAATTCACTTCCAGAATGATATGACCATTTGAGCACCATTTTGTTATATGGTAAGGATTCAGTAAAATATGAAGACGTTTCTTTGGCACTACTTGGTAATGAGCAGAAATAGTGGGAGAAATGTAGTACATCATCCGATGCATTGGTGACACAGGGAAGGACAGATGATCGGAAATAAGCACAGTACTTAGATAACATGGAATATTACAAGTACAAAAACAAGGGGCATATGAAAAAGAATTGTCCTAACGCTTGGGTAGACAAGGGAAAGAAGAAGAATGCAGATGATACCGAAAATTCTGTTACTTCAGGGGATGATGATTTTGAGAGTATATTAGTGGTTACTCCTAGGGAAAGTTCAATGGACGAGTGAATTTTAGACTTAGGTTGTTCGTATCACATGTATCCAAACAAGGACCTTTTTCATACCTTGACGAAGGTGAATGGAGGAATGGTTTTAATGGGCAATGATCACATTTGTAGGATGGAGGGTATGGGAACGATCAAGTTGAAGCTACATGACGGAGTAATCAGAACTCTGAATAAAGTCAGGTACATCTCGGATCTGAAGAAGAATTTAATTTCTTTGGGTTCTTTAGATTCCAACGGGTGCAAGATTGTGCTTGAAAATAGAATGCTAAAGGTTACTTTCGGTGCCTTGGTGTTGATGAGGGAAAGAAAGAGGGTAATTTCTATGTCCTTTAAGGTAGTATGGTGATGGGTAGTGCTTCAGTTTCTACGGAAGTAAGTGGAGAAAGTACAAGTTCAGATTCGACAAGATTATGGCATATGAGATTGGGACATGCCGGGGAGAAGGCGATGACAGTGTTATGTAAGCAAGGTTTGCTTAAGGGTGCGAATAGCTGCAAGGTAGAGTTTTGCGAGCATTGTGTGCTCGGGAAATAAACACGAGTAAAGTTTGGGACGGCTATTCATTGCACGAAAGGGTTGCTTGACTACATACACACGGATATTTGGGGACCTTCAAAGATGAAATCCTTAGGAGGTAATCATTACTTTGTTACATTTGTAGATGATTTCTCCAGGAAAATTTGGGTATATCTCATGAAGCACAAAGTCGAGGTCTTTAGGGTGTTTCTAAGGTGGAAGAAGATGGTCGAAAATCAGCTTGGAGATCAAGGTGCTTAAATCCGATAATGGCAAGGAGTACACTAGTGATCCGTTTAAGGAGTGCTGTTAAGAATAGGGAATTGTTCGCCATTTCACGGTTAGAGGTACACCACAGCAAAACAGAGTAGCTGAGAGGATAAACTGTACCTTACTTGAAAAAGTGAGTTGTATGCTGTTAAATGCAAATTTGGAAAAATAGTATTGGGCAAAGGCCTTATTCTATGCAAACTACATCATGAACGTGTTTCCATTTTCAGGGGTCGATTACAAAACTCCTATGGAGGTTTAGACATGACCTCATGCGAGTTACGATTCATTACACATATTTGGGTGTCCGGCTTATTATCACGTTCGTAAAGATAAGATTGATCCAAGAGCCCAAAAGGCAATCTTTATGGGTTCAAGAATTATAGTCAATGGATACAAGTTGTGGTATCTTCAAGATAAGAAAATGATTGTTAGCAGAGATGTTACATTTGACGAGACATCTTTACTCAAGATGCCTATGGGAGAAAATGTAAAGACTCTAGATGAGAGCGAGAAGAGCGGAGTGGTGCAAACGGAAGTGACTACGCCAGTGGTGACTATTCCGATGTAATCGAAAGTGATTAATCTGGTTGATTCTCCCGATAGTGATTTGGAGAATGAGGAGATTCCTATTGAGGGGTCTAGTCAACAACAACGAGAGGTACCGTCTTTGGAGAGCAGAAGGGAGCTGAAAGCTCAACGAGCACCGCAACGATTTGGCTATAAAGATAGTGTGGCATATGCATTGGTGGTTTATGGCGATGAACCGACTTTTTATCGGGAGACAGTGGCGGATAGTCGTTGTGATGAATAGAAGGCGGCCATGGGTGAGGAGATGAATTCTCTTCACAAGAATAAAATCTGGGATCTTTGCAAGTTACCAAAAGGGAAAAGGTCAATTGGGTGCAAATGGGTGTTTGCCAAGAAAGATAGGGTTCTAGATTCGGACGTTCGGTATAAAGCAAGGTTGTCAACTAAGGGATTTACACAACGGGAAGGGGTGGATTATATTGAAGTCTTCTCTTCGGTAGTAAAACACACTTTCATTAGAATGCTATTAGCTATGGTATTGTAATTTGACTTAGAGCTTGAACAATTCGACGTCAAGACATTGTTCTTGCATGGGGATCTAGAGGATGAGATTTATATATCTTAACCGGAGGGGTTCAAGGTTGTTGGTAAGGAGGATTGTGTTTGTAAACTAAAAAAGTCCTTGTATGGGTTGAAACAATCGCCTAGACAATGGTGCAAGAAGTTTGACACTTTCATGATGGCTCAGAAATTCAAGCGGAGTGATTTTGATCATTACGTTTATTTTAAGAAACTCAAGGGGGATTCGTTTATATACTTACTCTTATATGTTAATGATATGCTTATTGTTCATCGAGTATGTCTGATATCAACATGGTAAAAGGCTCAGTTGAGTCTCGAGTTTGAGATGAAGGACATGGGTGGAGCTAAGAAGATTCTGGGAATGGAGATAGTATGGGAGACGAAAAAGGGAAGATTATGCCTCACTCAGAGGCAATATCTAAAGAAAGTGGTAGTCCAGTTTGGGATGCAGGACTCAAAGCCTGTGAATGTTCCATTAGCTCTACACTTCAAGCTCTCGGCAACTATGGCTCCAAAAACAGATAAAGAGGTGGAGTATATGGCTCAAGTTTTAAATGCGAGTGCGGTAGGAAACTTGATGTATGCCATGGTGTGTACTCGACTGGATATTGCTCAGGCAGTGAGCATTCTGAGTAGATTCATGGCAAATCCAGGGAAACAACATTGGAATGTCGTTAAATGGATTTTGTTATAACTACAAGGAACGAAGAATAAGGGTTTGGTGTACCAGAGAACCGAGGGGTCTATTATTTGTGGGTATGTTGATTTGGACTATGCTGGGGATCTTGACAAGCGATGATCGACCACGTGGTATGTTTTCACATTTAATGGTGGTCCGATTAGCTGAAGGTCGATGTTGCAAGGTGTAGTGGCGTTGAACAAATTAAGTGCTTATTTTATTTTGACCAAGTTTTTTTGATAATCAAATTATATTCTTTTTAATAGAAAAAGGCAAGTAAGTACGTTGTCATATATATGCATCGTTTGTTATATACTTAATTGCTTAATTAAGTGGTTGTTTTTTAGTTGGCTGCCTATCTACTCTTCACTTCACAACATTTGACGAGCTAGCTTGTTGGTAGAAGAAAGTGTTAATAAGTGAATTAATCTGCAAATCTGACAGTCAAAGCAGTATATATATATACACACTATGGTTTATGCCATAGATTAGCCTTCTGAACCAAAAGAAAAATTAAAAGATATGAACAATATTTGAGTTCAATGAAGTTGGGCCTACGAATTGGCCAATACAATCCGACACTTCAACAGCGGTCTAGGGCACAGTGGGACATATAGCTCCAGAATATCTTTCTACAGGCCTCAGAGAAAACAGATGTTTTCGGATTTGGAATTCTTCTATTGGAACTTATCACTGGTCAAAGAGCTCTAGAATTTGGAAAGGCCGCGAACCAGAAAGGATCTATGCTTAATTGGGTGAGAGGCAAAACACTTATTTTAATTTAACATTTTAGAAGAATTTAATGAAGTATATGCGGAGGAAGACTATTTCCCAAACTGGATTGTCACAAATTTGCTAAGCCCAAAAAGACACGACGCAATTATCTTGTGGGGCCTTGCTAGTTTGATCCGTAACAGCTCAAATAAAAATAGTCACTAATCTTTGGGCCGTTTCGGAGTAAAACTGGCCTGGCCCCACTAGATTCTTGCATCATCACTTTTTGGGCATGGTGGGCTTGTAACGTTCCAGTGTGACCAAATGGTCTTCTGCCACTTGTTTTACATTAGAATTCCAGTAGCCAGAGTTGAATAACATACTTGATTCTATGATTGCAGGTTAAGAAAATTTACCAGGAAAAGAAGATTGACGTGTTAATGGGCACGAACTTGAAAAAAAAGCTATGGTAGAATTGAGCTCAAGGAAATGGTTTGAGTGGCTTTATTGTGCACCCAATACCTTCCGAGTCATAGGCCTAAGATGTCTGAAGTGGTTCCAAATGTAGGTTAGGAGTTGGAATCAAAGACGAAGCGATGCAAGAAAAAGGTAGTTGAAGACTAACTCGGATCGAAGACAATCGTAGCAAGAGAAAAATTGTTGAAGATTTCATCGTTGGTTTTTTGTTTGCTATTACATAGACATTTATGGATATACTAGCTAGTTTTCTCGGGAGTTTTTTATTTATTTTTTATTTTTTTTATATTATGATCCATTTTTTTATTTTATTTTTTTATTGCAGGTACCGCTGCATATTTGTTTCAATTAATGCTTTCACCTATGAATATTTAATTCTATTTACCTCTCTTGCTAAAAAATAGCATTCCTTTGTTCTTTTCAACTTAATATCTCCATAGAAAATTAACTGATTGTTAACTATGTGTACATAAGAGGAGGAAAAACATATTTTCTCTAGACGACAATTACAAACACTTTATGTTAGTACAATTATATGTGATATATATGACTAAACTTGATGTGGGACGTGATTTTCATCTGCCAAATTGTGAGTGATTTTCATCACTTAATAATTGTTGATCGAGATTAATTATTGTCCCCTTTTTAATTTGTGCGGTGATGAGCTTCTTTAATTTAAAACAATATATATGTTACTTGGACTCCAGTGATGTACGTTAAAGAGTATGCCTTGTTTGGTTTGTGCGGATAGATTTTTCGTACATGTGATATGTTGAGTGGGTGGATACGTTAATATTAGGTTTCAATCAGATTATGCATGTTGTAAAAAAAAAAACATTCGAAGAAATATATAATCAGGATTCAGTTTACTTAATTTACTTGGATATAATTGAAAAAAGACATAAATTTGCAGGGTTCATTAAATATATTATTCTAACGCTCATTAATGTTTAGGGTGGTATGTTCTTCAACATCAAAAAACATAAATTTTGATAAAAAGATACAATATGAATTGCTCCATAACTAATAAAAAATTGTATATGTTTAAAATGAACATTATAAATTCAAATACAATATATATATATATGAGTTATATTTTCAAATTGACATATATATATATTTATAGATTTATGTATATCTGAATTATATAAAGTTTTATGAATAATCCACAAGTGAGAACACAGGTATGTGAGAATGAACCGTTATATTGAAATAAAAACCAGAAATCACATCTATTATTTTTTTAAAATTGAATAGTTATTCCAAAATAAAAATCAGAAAATATCACATCATTTTGAAGATTAGATACATTTTTCAAGGATATCTGAATATTTCTATAGTTTAAAATACCAAAAAGTATATATGAAACATCATTATTATAAATATATAATTGTAAGAGTTAATTGCACTTTGCTCACCTCAACTATGACCCTAAGAACACTTTACCATATAACTATATATTTTAACAATTATTACCACAAAACTATTAAATTTGTTACAAATGACCCATTTTCATTCATGGAGTTAAGTTTTTAAATGGTTTTGAGACCACCCATAAGGCCCGTAAAAAATAAATCGTATATATTTTAGGATTAAATGTTTATCCCTATCTTTTTTCAGTAATAAATATATATATCATATCTTTGTTAATAGATATATATATATATCTTCCTGCACTCGAATGAGTTTCAAAGTCTCTCTCGACATTAACAACTTAATATAATTTCTTAATTTTGATCATGATGAATTAACTTTTATTATCACTTTATCAGTGTATGTAGTACAGCAGCCCATGTGGGTTTGCATTCTACAAAAGGTGAACTATTTTCTAAACTAGAATTTTTTTTCTGAACGATTATCTCTCTCACAGGTTACAACGTTTTGGACCAACTAGAATGAATAATTGGTATTTGGGACCCGTCCAAAAAGTTTATAATTATTGTACAACCATTATTCATCATTTTGCTCTTCACCATTCTTTCTTGCTTTTTATCTCTTTCCTGGCAGCTGAGATTCCTACCCATAAATGGCCTTAGAGTGTGACTTATTCATTGCCCTCAATAATGCTCTTAGTCCAGTGGGGTCTATAATCTTTTTGATGGTAAGCAACGGAGTGAGAATAGAAAAGTAACATAGGCCATTCTGGACAAACAGTCAAGGTTCACGCCATATTTGTATTCCAATAAATGTTGATTGCATCATAGACATGTGGAAGGGAAAACATATAGATGTACAAACAGATTCTTGAGCTTGTGGATTGATACTTTAGAGCGAGTAATTCTACATGGATATAAAAATATGATATATCAACATGTCAATTCATTATTAATTTGTTAAAATAGAATGTGATATGATTATTTTAACCAATACATGAAGACCATATTTAATAAAAACACAAACCTTAGATAAGTGTTGTATGACACATTCATTATCAATCCAAGTACATTGATATTGCAGGTACGTGATTTAGAGTGTTAGTATTATATCAATCCAAGTATATTGATATTGCAAAATATTAGTGTTTTTTTTTTTAAACATGGACATTCTGTTATAGAACTGCTTAACAAAAATGATTCATCGACTTTGTAATTAACAAATGAAATTTAATTAAATAATTTGAAATGTCAAAAATATTGAATTTTTTCCAAGGAGCCCTAAAGACCCCAAGGCCCAAGGACCTATCAAAGAACCTTACATATAAATGATGTAGTTAACTAGGTCTACTATATACTACACCAAAAACTGACATTTGTAACTTTTCATCTAGCTGAATTTGTGACAGCCATCGCCTGTCACAATGATTTTGGCAGTCATAGATAGTCACAAAGGTTAAATTGTCATAATATTGCATATTTATAATTTTTAATAGCAGTCACTAGTATACGACCTCCTTAGGACTGTTAATAGCAGTCACAAATGTTCTAGCAATCACAAAGTTTATAAAAAATGAAGTAGTTTAGATTTTTTGTAAAATAAAAACACAAACCTTAGATAAGTGTTGTATGACACATTCATTATTATCTCCATCTCCATCCCGCAGCTATGTCTCCATCTTTTATCTCCGTCACTAACCTACAAACCCGCACAGTATAAGCTTCTCTCCATCACCACCATCTCATTTTCCCCCACATTCTAAAGCTCTGTTTTGAATCTCTCTCGAAATCTAAACAAATACTTGGCATATTTGAATAATAATAAAAATATATTTTGGACGATGAGGTGAATCTAAATTCGAAGCTCAACTTTGAAATTACTTGCACACATTCCCTTGTCCCAATTTAGACAACCAACTGCCCACAAGTAACTGGATTCCTCAGCTACCTATCCATGCATCAAAACGACGTAGTTTCGGTCCTTTCTCGAATTCCCACAAATTCAAGTCATGAGCCACTCATGACTTAGGCAACATTAGCCCATAATGGAACTCTGAAAACCCACCTGCTGTGTCGGACGCCCGCACTTAGCCCGCATGGGGACTGCATGCCACAGCTTACACCAGCCCCCTATAATACCACTTAATGAAATATCCAAAGTGGTAGCAGTACACATCAAATGTCACAAGTTACTGCAACCCAAGTGCCCACACACTTGGCTAGATTTCTCGAATAGAGCCTAACTGCTCGCACAGAAAGCCTCTAAATTCCTGTTCTTTTTCAGAAGAAGAAGGATGGTTCACTCAGAATGTGTGTGGATTATCGGGCCTTGAATAAGGTCACCATTCGAAACAATTTGTTTAGAGAGTACCTGCTACTTTCTGTATGTTGATGAACAATTTGTTTAGAGAGTACCTTGATGATTTCATAGTGATATATTTGGATGATATTGTGGTATATAGTCGAACCTTTGAGGAGCATGTTGAGCACCTCAGGTTGGCCTTAAAGAAATTAAGGGAGGCAAAATTGTACTTAAAATTGCAAAAATGTGAGTTTGGCCAAAAGGAAATCATGTTCCTTGGCTATATAATTTTTTAGGGTAGCGTGTGGATGGACCCAAAGAAAATCCAGGCTATTATGGAATGGCCTACTCCCACATTTTTCGTTAGAGGCTTACCAAGTGATTGTGTTGTTTCCACAAACAACCAGCAAATACAAGCACGCACACAATTCAAATTATAAGAACAAGCAATGTACAGGGAGAACACTCCCAAACCTTTTTCTATTGCCTCAATAATTTACAAGGAATACACAAATCTCACATTTGTCTAACCAGCTAAACACACTTGGCTGAGAATTAATTATATGCATGCATGCAGTTGACAACCCCAACTTCCTAGGGAATTCGAATTTCAACACAAAGAAACCAACACAACTGCAAAGGTAGTTTTGTCCACACAAAACTGCATTGTCTAAATTGAAACACAAGAAAACTCACACAACTGCCTTGTCTAATTCAAACACAAGAAAACCCACACAACTGCCAAGGTAGTTTTGTCTATACAAAACTACCTTGTCCCTTGCCAAGCATGTGCAAGGGAGTTTCCATTGTCCCAATTTAGACAACCAACTGCCTATCCATGCATAAAAACGACGTAGTTTCGGTCCTTTCTCGAATTCCCACAAATTCAATTCATGAGCCACTCATGACTTAGGCAACATTAGCCCACAATGCAACTCTGATAACCCACGTGCTTGAATCTGAAGGTATGAACATTTTCCTGAGTTCCTCTAATATTACTAGTTCGAAGAATAAGAATTGTCTTCATTTTAATGCTGGTATTAATTATTTATGTCACTGCGTTGTTGATATTGTTCATATGATGCATATATCCTCACATTATGCTGCAAATTGGTACAATTGATAATAGTACCAAATCTTGCCTTGGGCATAGTAAGTCCATGATTTTGAGTGTTAATGTTATCTCTATCCAGGTCCATTGATAATTCTAAATATGAGGAGTTTTTTTTTGCTATTGGAAACACGGACCTGCTATTACAGAACCATCTAAAAAAAAGGATTCATCGACTTTGGAATTAAAAAATGAAATTTAATTAAATAATTTGAAATGCCAAAAATATTGAATTTTTTCCAAGGAGCCCCGAAAGCCCAAGGCCCTATCAAAGACGCTTATATATAAATGTATATAGTTCACTAAGTCTACTATATAGTACACCAAAAACTGACATTTATGACTTTCTCACTGAATTTGTGACTGCCATTGGCTGTCACAATGATTATGACTGTCGTAGACAGTCATAAAGGTTAAATTGTCATAATATTGAATATTTATGTCTGTTAATAGCAGTCACAAGTGTATTACTTCCTTGTGAATGTTAATAGCAATCACAAAATTTTAAAAAAAAAACGACGTAGTTAGGATTTTTTGTAAAATAAAAACACAAACCCTAGATAAATGTTGTATGACACTTTCACTATTATCTCCATCTCCATTCCCCCAGCTTTGTCTCCTTCCCTCATCTCCATCATTAACCTACAAACCCGCACAGTCTAAGCTTCTCTCCATCACCACCATCTCATTTTCGGACATATTCTAGAGCTCTCTATATTTGAATCTCACCCAAAATCTGAACAAATACTTAAGAAATTTGAATAATACTAAAGCTCCATTTTGGACGAAGAGGAGAATCTAAGTTCGAAGCTCATATTTGAAATTGCTAGCACACATTCCCTATTCTCGCTTGAATCTGAAGGTATGAACATTTTCCCGAGTTCCTCTAATATTGCTATAACGAAGAACAAGTATTTTTCTTCACTTCAATACTGGTATTAATTTTTCTTCACTTCATATTTGAAATTGCTAGCACACATTCTCTATTCTCGCTTGAATCTGAAGGTATGAACATTTTCCTAAGTTCCTCTAATATTGCTAGAACAAAGAATGAGAATTTTCTTCACTTCAATCCTGGTATTAATTATTTATGTTACTATGTTGTTGATGTTATTCATATGATGCATACATCCTCACATTATACAGCACATTGATATAATTGATAGTAGTACTAGATCTTACTTCGGTATAGCTGGTCCGTGATTTAGAGTGTTAATATTATCTCTTTCCCAGTACATTGATATTGCAAAATATGAGGATTTTTTTTCTATTGGAAAACACGGACCTACTATTACAGAACCATATAATAAAAAGAATTCATCAACTTTGGAATTAACAAATGATATTTAGTTAAATAATTTGAAATGGAAAAAATATTGAATTTTTTCCGTGGAGCCCCAAAGGCCTAATGCCCTTTCAAAGACCCTTATATATAAATGTATGGAGTTCACTAGGTCTACTATATACTACACCAAAAACTGACTTTTGTGACTTTTCGTCTCGCTGAATTTGTGACTACTGTAGGTCGGAAAATACCTTAGACCGGGGGGGGGGGGGTGAATAGGGTTTTAAAAACTTAATGCGGAATTAAAACGTTTTTAAAATATTTAAGCAAAGCAACTTAGTTAAATAAGTTTATCAAGGAAAACAATCAATTAAATAGTCAATCCCAAGAATAAGCAATAATATAAGCAACTTGAATCAATTAATATAACAAATAAATAAAGAGATTGAGTAAGAAAGATTGAACCAATTGAAGTCAATATTTTTTGTCCACACGGTTCGGCTTGGAAACCCCTACTCCGCGCTCGGTTAGTTCCCCGAGAACTTCCATTAAAATCAATCTCCTTCTGGGTGAAGATCAAACCTCTACAAGTGTTGTCTCACACACTCTACAAGTATTGCTACACCACAATACTCTCACAAGATACCCTCTTGCTAACCTTGTGAAATTTACCTTTCACAAAAACTAAACAAGAATTTACCTTCTTGTTTTTCCTATGAGATTTACCTCTCACAATGAAATCTAATTGTTTGGTGATTCACACCAATTTACAATAACTCTCTCAAGTGTGTATATAATACAATTTGAAGCTCACACTAGAGTTATCCTATTTGATCAAGATGATATAGCTCAAATAAATGATGATTGATCAAAAATAATTTCTTGAATCTTTGAATAATGAAGATAGATGAAGAATATAGTATATGAATGATTCAAGTGTGTTAAAACATGTCTAAAACATCATATTTATAGCTTACAAAATTATATGGCCGTTGGGGATGATTAAGAGAGGTTTTGGCTCCAAGGTATACATTTTCAAACTTTCCAACAGCTAGTTTTGACAAAAAAATTGAAAATTATTTTGTTAATTTCTCCCAATTGGACCGTTGGATCATGCTCAAATTTTAGTCAAAATTTCCAGGAGATGTTTTCTAACCACTGTAAAAATTTCAAAATGATCGGAGTTCGGGAAGGTCTCCATTTTACCGTTAGATCAAAACTGGGCAAAAATTGAGCGAATTTTAAACGAAAAATAAAAATATTTTTCCAATTTAATAATTTAGTTCCAAATAAAATTCTAATGATTTTTGAACCTCAAATATATGTTTCTAAGATACCCATTTTTATTATAGCTTAAAATATGATCATTTAGAATTAATATGAATTTATTTCAAAACCGGTTTTTGCAAGAATAATGTTTTGAAATGATTTTGATTCAAACTTGGTTTTGATCAATCTAGCAATGATGCAAGTTTATGTTTGAGCTATATAATCAATCAATTAAGAAACTTTACATTAATCCTAAGCAAATACTCAATTACCGACTAGGTGAGTCTTCGAATGCTTCGATTTGTTTCTTCAAATTGATTCTTCACTTGAAGCTTTTCCCTTGAAGCTTTAGCATATGATCCTTGATCTTTTGTGCTTCATGAAATGCATTGCTAGCTTGTGAGTGATGAGAATGATTTTCTTTGACTTGTCCAACGCTTGTAGTTGAATGATCTTGATTTGGATAGATCGGTTTTAGTCGAATGCTTCATTGACTTGATCGGATATTAATTGAATGATCCTTATCAAACTTCCTTTGAGCAATCATGCTATTCTTGATTTTCCAAATAAGAAATCTATAATCTTATATCAAGAACATGTTAAATTACACATGATTGATTTATTGTTATTATCAAAATAAGATTAAGACCTTCAAGGTCAACAACTACCATTGGCCGTCACAATTATTTTGACTGTCATAGACAGTCATATAGGTCAAATTGTCATAACATTCAATATTTATGACTGTTAATAGCTGTAAAAAGTAAATGACTTCCTTGTGACTATTAATAGCAATAATAAAAATTATAAAAAACAATGTAGTTTGATTTTTTAATAAAACAAAAACACAAACCCTAGATAAGTGTTTGATGACACTTTTCATATTATCTCCATCTCTATCCCGCAGCTATATCTCCATCTCTCGTCTCCATCACTAACCTACAAACCCATGCATTCTAAGCTTCTCTCCATCACCCCCATCTTATTTTTCCCCAAATTATAAAGCTCTGTTTTGAATCTCTCACAAAATCTGAACAAATACTTCACAAATTTGAAAAATAGTAAAGCTTTTATTTTGGACAAAGAGGGGAATCTAAATTCGAAGCTCAACTTTGAAATTGCTAGCACACATTCTCTATTCTCTCTTGAATCTGAAGGTACAAACATTTTACTGAGTTCCTCTAATATTGCTAGTTCGAAGAATGAGAATTTTCTTCACTTCAATGCTGGTATTAATAATTTATGTCATGGTGTTGTTGTTATTCATATGATGCATATATCCCCACATTATGCGGCACATTGGTATAATTGATAATAGTACCAGATCTTGCCTTGGGCATAGTAGGTCCGTGATTTAGAGTGTTGATATTATCACTATTCAGGCACATTGATATTGCAAAATTTGATTTTTTTTAATTGCTTTTCAATAACACAGACCTGCTGTTACAGAACCCTCTAACAAAAAGGATTCATCGACTTTGGAATCAACTAATAAAATTTAATTAAATAATTTGAAATGGAAAAAATATTGAATTTTTTCCAAGGAGCCCCAAAGGCCCAAGGCCCTATCAAAGGCACTTATATATAAATTTATGTAGTTCACTAGGTCTACTATATAGTACACCAAAAACCAACATTTGTGAATTTTCATTTCGTTGAATTTGTGACTGTAATTGGGTGTCACAATGATCATGACTGTCATAGATTGTCACAAAGGCTAAAGTTTTGTAATATTTAATATTTATGACTATTAATAGCAGTCGCAAATGTTTTAGCAGTCACGAAATTTATAAAAAAAGGTGTAATTTGGATTTTTTTTAAATAAAAACACAAACCCTAGATAAGTGTTGTATGACACTTTCACTATCATCTCCATCCTGCAGATATATCTCCATCTCTCGTCTCCATCACTAACCTACAAACTCGCACAGTCTAAGCTTCTCTCCTTCACCACCATCTCATTTTCCCCCACATTCTAAAGCTCTGTTTTGATTCTCTCCCAAAATCTAAACAAATACGTGACAAATTTGAACAATAATAAAGCTCTGTTTTGGACGAAGAGGGGAATCTAAATTTGAAGCTCAACTTTAAAATTACTAGCACACATTCTCTATTATCGCTTGAATCTGAAAGTATGAACATTTTCCTGAATTCCTCTAATATTCCTAGTACGAATAATGAGAATTTTCTTTATTTCAATGCTAGTATTAATCATTTATGTCACTGTGCTATTGATATTATTCATATGATGAACATATCCGCAAAATATGCTGCACATTGGTATAATTGATAATAGTACCAGATCTTGCCATGAGAAGAACAGGTCTATGATATAGAGTGTTAATATTATCTCTATCTAGGTACATTGATATTGCTAAATATGAGTTGTTTTTTTTTTTGCTATTGGAAAACACGGACCTGCTGTTACAAAACCATCTAACAAAAAGGATTCATCGACTTTGGAATTAACAAATGAAATTTAATTAAATAATTTGAAATGGCAAAAATATTGAATTTTTTCCAAAGAGCCTCAAAGGCCCTAAGGCCCTATCAAAGACCCTTATATATAAATGTATGTAGTTCACTAGGTCTATTGTATACTACACCAAAAACTGACATTTATAACTTTTCATCTCGCTGAATTTGTGACTGCTATTGGCTGTCACAATGATTATGACTGTCATAGACAGTTAGAGAGGTTAAATTGTCATAATATTGAATATTTTTGACTGTTAATACCAGTCACAAGTATATGACCTCCTTGTGACTAATAATTGCAGTCGCAAATGTTTTAGCAGCCACAAATTTTTTAAAACAAAGGACGTTACATCGATTTTTTGTAAAATAAAAACACAAACCTTAGATAAGTGTTGTATAACACTTTCACTATTAACTCCATCTCCTTCCCGCAACTATGTCTCCATTTCTCATCTCCGTCACTAACCTATAAACCCACTCCATCTAAGCTTCTCTCCATCACCACCATCTCATTTTCCCCCCACATTCTAAAGCTCTGTTTTGAATCTTTCCCGAAATCTGAACAAATACTTGACAAATTTAAATAATAGTAAAGCTCTGTTTTGAACGAAGAAGGGAATCTAAATTCGAAAGTCAACTTTGAAATTGCTAGCTAGCACACATTCTATATTCTCGCTTGAATCAGAAAGTACGACCATTTTCCTGAGTGCCTTTAATATTGCTTGTATGAAAAATGAGAATTTTCTTACTTTCTATCCTGGTATTAATTATTTATGTCACTATGTTGATGATGGTTATTCATATGAAGCATATCTCCTCACATTTTGCTGCACATTGGTATAATCGATAATAGTACCAGATCTTGCCTTAGGCATTGTAGGTCCGTGATTTAGAGTTCTAATATTATCTCTATCCAAGTACATTGATATTGCAAAATATGAGGGTTTTTTTTTTTTTTTTTTTTTTTTTTTTTTTTTGCTATAGGAAAGCGAGGACCTTTTGTTACAGAACCATATAAAAAAATGATTCATTGACTTTGGAATTTACAAATGAAATTTAATTAAATAATTTGAAATGGAAAAAATATTGATTTTTTTCCAAGGGAGCCCTAAAGGGCCCAAGGCCCTATAAAAGACCCTTACATATAAATGTATGTAGTACACTAGGTCTACTATATACAACACTAAAAACTGACATTTGCGACTTTTCATCTCGTTGAATTTGTGACTGCCATTGGCTGTCACAAAGATTATCACTATCATAGATAGTCATAAAGGATAAATTGTCATAATATTGAATATTTATAACTGTTAATAGCAGTCACAAGTATAATGTTTTAGCAGTCACAAAATATACAAAAAACTACGTAGTTTGGATTTTTTGTTAAATAAAAGCACAAACCCTATATAAGTGATGTATGACACTTTCACTATTGTCTCCATCTCCATCCCGCAACTATTTCTCAATCTCTCATCTCCATCACTAACCTACAAACCCGCACAGTATAAGATTTTCTCCATCACCCCCATCTCATTTTCACCCATATTCCAAAGCTCTGTTTTGAATCTCTCCAGAAATCTAAACAAATACTTGACAAATTTAAATAATAGTAAAGCTCTGTTTTGGACAAAGAGGGAAATCTAAATTCGAAGCTCAACTTTGAAATTGCTAGCACACATTCTCTATTCTCGCTCGAATATGAAGGTATGAACATTTTCCTGAGTTCCTCTAATATTGCTAGTACGAAGAATGAGAATTTTCTTCAATTCAATGCTGGTATTAATTATTTATGTCACGGTGTATAATTGATAATAGTACCAGATCTTGCCTTGGGCATAGTAGGTCCGTAATTTTGAGTGTTACTATTATCACTATCCAGGCACATTGATATTGCCAAATGTGAGTTTTTTTAATTGCTTTTGGATAACACGAACCTGTTTTTACAGAACCCTCTAACAAAAAGGATTCATCAACTTTGGAATTTAACAAATGAAATTTAATTAAATAATTTGAAATGGCAAAAATATTGAATTCTTTCAAAGGAGCCCTAAAGGCCCAAGGCCCTATCAAAGACACTTATATATAAATATATGCAGTTCACTAGGTCTACTATACTACACCAAAAACTAACATTTGTGACTTTTAGTCTCGCTAAATTTGAGACTGCCATTGGCTATCACAATGATTATGATTGTCATAAATAATCACAAAGGTTAAATTGTTGTAATATTCAATATTTATGACCGTTAATAGCAGTCACAAGTACATGACTTCCTCGTGACTGTTAATAGCACTCACAACTGTTTTAGCAGTCACAAAATTTATAAAAAACGACGTAGTTTGAATTTTTTGTAAAAAAAAAACACAAACCCTAACTAAGTGTTGTATGATACATTCACTATTATCTCTATCTCCATCCTGTAGCTATGTCTCCATCTCTCGTCTACATCACTAACCTACAAAACCGCACAGTCTAAGCTTCTCTCCATCACAACAATCTCATTTTTCCCCACATTCTAAAGCTCTGTTTTGATTCTCTCCCGAAATCTGAACAAATACTTGACAAATTTGAATAATTGTAAAGCTTTGTTTTGGACGAAGAGGAGAATCTAAATTCGATTCTCAACTTTGAAATTGCTAGCACACATTATCTATTTTCGCTTGAATCTGAAGGTATGAACATTTTTCTGAGTTCCTCTAGTATTTATAGTACGAAGAATGAGAATTTTTTCGGTTCAATGCTGGTATTAATTATTTATGTCACTGTGTTGTTGATGTTATTCATGTGAAGCATATGTCCTCACATTATGCTGCACATTGGTATAATTGATAAGAGTACCAGATCTTGCCTTGGGCATAGCAGGTTCGATCTCTATCAGGTACATTGTTATTGCTAAATATGAGTTTTTTTTTCCTATTGGAAAACACAGACCACTGTTACAGAACCATCTCACAAAAAGCATTCATCGACTTTGGAATTAACAACTAAAATTTCATTAAATAATTTGAAATGGCAAAAATATTAATTTTTTTCCAAGGAGCACCAAAGGACCTAAGGCCCTATCAAAGACCCTTATATATAAATGTAGGTAATTCACTAGGTCTACTATATATTACACCAAAAACTGAAATTCGTGACTTTTCATCTCGCTAAATTTGTGACTGCCATTGGCTGTCACAATGACTATGACTGTCATAGACAGCCAGAAAGGTTAAATTGTCATAATATTGAATATTTATGACTATCAATAGCAGTCACATGTATATGACTTCCTTGTGACTGTTAATAACAGTCATAAATGTTTTAGCCGTCACAAAATTTATAAAAAACGACGTAGTTTAGATTTTTTGTAAAATAAAAGCACAAACTCTAGATAAGTGTTGTATGACACTTTTACTATTATCTCCATCTCCATCTCGCAGCAATGTCTCTATCTCTCGTCTCCATCACTAACCTACAAATCCACACTGTCTAAGCGTCTGTCCTTCACCACCATCTCATTTTTCCCCACATTCTAAAGATCTATTTTGATTCTCTCCCGAAATCTGATCAAATACTTGACAAATTTGAATTATAGTAAAGCTCTATTTTGGACGAAGAGGGGAATCTAAATTCGAAGCTCAACTTTGAAATTGCTAGCACACATTCTCTATTTTCGCTTGAATCTGAAGGTATGAACATTTTCCTGAGTTCCTCTAATATTGCTAGTACGAAGAATGAGAATTTTCATCACTTCAATGCTGGTATTAAATATTGATGTCACTGTGTTGTTGATGTTATTCATATGATGCATATATCCTCACATTAAACTGCACATTGGTATAATTGATAATAGTACCAGATCTTGCCTTAGGCATAGCAGGTCCCTGATTTAAAGTGTTAATATTATCTATATCCAGGTACATTAATATTGCTAAATATGAGGGGGTTTTTTTTTTTTTTTTTTTTTTTTGCGATTGTAAAACACGGACCTGCTGTTATAGAACCATCTAACAAAAAGGATTCATCGACTTTGGAATTAACAAATGAAATTTAATTAAATAATTTGAAATGGCAAAAATATTGAATTTTTTCCAATGAGCCCCAAAGGCCCAAGGCCCTATCAAAGACCCTTATATATATATATATGTATGTAGTTCACTAGGTTCAAACCGAGGATGTCCAACCCAAATTTTCAAGCCCTCTCCCACTTGAGCTACATACTACAAAGTAATAATTGCATTCACAACTAGTATATATACAACAATGTATATTTTGTATAGATTTGAATTATTTGCCACAAATAAATAAACAAATTTATTTCTTTTTTAGGATAAACTTCTTCAAGGGGATAAACAAATATATATATATATATGGTAAATTGAAAGTCAAAAATTTAACTATCTTTTTTGTAATATAGAATTATTGGAGATCTTTGAGTTTGATCCCCAGAATCACGTGTGTTTGGTTGTCGAGTGCTTGATTTGAAGGACTAAGGAATGAGTGAATTGGTAACAATTTTAATTTATTTACTTGTTTTAATATATAATATAAGTCGAGTAATTGAATAGTAGGAGTGAGTATATAGGTTATTTTTAGCCAAGCTTTTGAAGTACTTTTTGGACTGTTATATAGCTATTTTGGACTGCATTTTAGCCTACATTTGCATTGTTTTTAGCATGCTTTGGACTACTTTTTGGACTAGATTTTAGCCTATATTTGCACTGTTTTAGCATGTTTTGGACTGTTTTTTGGACTATATTTGCATTGTTTTTTGCCTATATTTGCACTATTTTTAGCATGTTTTGGACTGCTTTGTGAACTACCTTTTGTATTATCTTATGACCTATATTTTTAAACTAGTTTGTGGACTGCTTTTAAACCTAGTTATTCTATAAATACCCTTATTTTAAAAAAAAAACACTTCAAACTATTAAATAACCCTTCAAATCCAATCTATGTCTATAACACATTATCAAATAAAATAAAAATATTATATAATATGTCAAATAAAAGAAAATGAAGAAGTTATGAGAGAAGAAATTGCCACTGTGTGAGGACCTCTAGGATACTGTTTGATTATAGAAAAATAAAATTCTAATAAACAAAATAATCATTTAATGTAGTTTATGTTGTTTGTATATTTGTATAAGCTATTAATGGAATTTCCATGTTATAAAAGTGGATGGGTGAATATAATAATAGATTGGGAGATGTGTATGTCTTTGGGGTTAGAGAATTTGTTAAGTATGCAAGAAGGAATTGAAGAGATGATCTTATCTCATGTCCATGCACGCGTTGTAGAAATGGTAAAAATTATCACTGGGAAGAAGTTGAGGTACATTTAATCAAGTGGGGGATGCAACAAAATTATTTATTCTAGAAATATCACGGGGAGAGAAAGGTCCATTTTATTCCAGATCAAATATCGATGAACGAACCATTTCATAAAGCGGGCAATCCAGTACGACATAGTACCTTAAACAACCTCATTCACGACACTTACGGACTTCATGTAAATCAACCTAATCATAGTTTAGAAGTTGATAATGGTGTTGAGATATAAGATTTTAGCCGGAATAAGGACTATATCAAGTTAAAAGTTGCGGCGTCAAGACATTTATATCATAATTGCAACCCAGAGCACACAACATTATATGCTACAGTTGGTTTGCACAACTTGAAGAGCCATTTTGGTTTGTCAGAAAATAGTGTGACAGAAATCTGAAAATGGGCGAAAAACTTACTTCCAAAAGATAACACACTTCCTGATAGCTATCCAGTAATGAAGAGTAGCTTAAAGGGTTTAGAGATGAAATATAAATCCATCCATGCCTATAAGTTTGATTGCGTTCTATATCAAAAAGAATACAAGCTTAAATTGAAATGTCCAGTTTGCGATGAACCTAGATATATTGAGAAAGAAAATGGAAAGGGAAAGCAAAGCATAAATACAAAAGTACCGCAAAAGGTACTTAGGTATTTTCTCTAGGCCTTAGGTTAGTTAGACTTTACACAGTGCACTGGATAGCAGAGGCAATGACCTGGCATGCTCGGGCAGAAGTGGGTGACAATCTTATGCGTCATCCGATTGATTCTTCTATATGGAAAGCTGCAAATTTGTAGCACCTAGAGTTTGTACAGGAAAGTCACAATGTCCGCCTTGGAATATCAACCGATGGGTTTAATCCTTTTAGTAATTTAAGCACATCCAGAACAAGTACTTAAAAGATCTAGACACTACTACAATAATGGCTTTGAAGGACCACCCACCTTCGGAAGAGAAAATTCGGACCTCTTAATGGAACGACTTCATTGAACGAGAAGCATCAGAGAAAAAACTTCAACAAAGAGAGGTTCTTAAGTCAAACAGGTCTAATAAGAATGATGTCCATTGTCTTGGCAGGATGTCATATGCCAAGAAATCTAATGAAATGGTATATACAATTGTAATTTTTAATATAAATATATATTCACCATTCTTCTAATCATTATAAGGTTTATATAGAAAGCAAAGGATCCAGAAAGGCAATCTCCAACATGTTCCGCGATGTATGTAGAGTCAAGAAAACAACAAAAAACTGGGGAAATACACCCAAAAGTTGGTAAAGCATGTATAAGTTTCAAAATATAATATTCAAAACCGTATTATATTTAATTGACTCAAACGTTGACATCTTATACTTTTTATAGAAAAAGGTCAATGAGTTAAGAAGTTGGGAAGGCTCAACAAGCCTGTTCTCTATTGAAGGTGATGCACTAACAAAGTATTTTGGAAAGGATGGTAGAGGAAGCATTCGTGGTGTAGGTGTAGTTTCTAAAAGTAAAGTGAAGGCTATTATGCCTGTTAAATCGAACATTGATAAAGTTCTCCATAGCAATCAAAACTTAGAGAAAGTGATTTATGGCATGCAGTCTCAAATTAGTAGTCTTGTAAAAGCGTTAGCAAGTCTCAAACGTTTCCATTGCCACTTCCTTTGCCATATTTTTCTTTCCCGCCACAATTTTACTCACCAAAATTTTCTCCACAACCAAATAATGGTATTGGCACACCCTCCACCTCCCCTTCAATATGTCCTTTAACAAACCCAAGTCCAACATGTCCATCACAACTAACTCGTGTTCTTATTAAGGATATCATGTTAACAAAAGTCATAGCGAAAGGAGATGTAGTTCCAACACTTCAAGGCAAAAAAGTGCTTGGCCGCAACATTCAAGACCATGAAATTAAAATTAGTATTATAAGTGTAGAGATGAACGAGGTTGAAACTCGCTTATATCTTAGTTCCCAAGGGTGTGCAACAACCATTGGGTAAGTTGTATATATAGCTTGGTGGTGTGGCCTACATGCTTTCTTGAACAAATCTAATTAATATTTAATAAGCCCTATTATGCACTTAAGCTTAGATTGGTTATGTGTTAACTTTAATTCACTTATAGTAAACTTTTGTGAGACTTTTGCTTAAATTTGTGTTATGTACTTGAATTTTAGACTTGTAGTAATTTGGGCTATGTACTTAAATGTTAGAATTATGTTAGTTTTTTGATGGCTTAATTATATTTGGGTTATGTACTTGTTGTTTTCACTTTTACTAATCACTTAGTGTGGTATAGACAAATGACTTATTTGGCGTATGTAGTATTCAAGGGGATACGTTCAGGTGTATACGTCTTGGCATGAAACACATGCTTGAGTAAGTGGACATCAAGGGGCCGTGTATCGAGGCTTTCATTCTTTCGAACTAGCACAACAAGCGTATCATGACTACATAGCATCAGGTGATACATCTCTTGTGCAATAACCCTTACATATATTTCCACTACCTGTTGACACATGATCTAGGTTCCGAATGGTTTGTTACTTATTCATGGCATTTCATGTCATCATAGTGTTAATTAAATACTTTAAGTAATTCATATTTATTTCTTTAATTATTCATGGCATTTCATGTCATCATAGCGTTAGTTTTTTTTTCCTTTGTTGCGAGGTTTACACTTTCGGCATAGGCGATGATGAAATATATGCCTTAATTATATCAGATTTATCTTCCTTTAATAGTTGAATAAGTATAACTCCAATTGTCCATGGATTGTAAAATTTTCAATCGTTGAGTTATTACTTTTCATTAAAATATATATATATATATAATATCTTAGAAATAATTAAGTAAAAGTTCCATGGGCAATTAGAGTCATATTTTGGGATATTTGGGGAAGATTCCATGATCTTTGATAACTAATGAGGTTATAAAATCTGAGCCTAATAGTTCTTTTCCAATCATTTTGGGAGATTGCGAGTAGTTTCTTTCAAAAAAGATGATTAACTATATGCTAAAAATGTCTTAAGGATGTGGTTGATCTCGGATATGTTTTTAACATGTTTCCTCTTTGTTTGTTCTCTAGTCTAAGAGTAACGTTGATGCTTACCTCTTATAATAGAAAAAGTTGTATTATTAGCCTTTGATTTGGGTTGTGACTCTTAGTTTGTGATAAGAGTGTGAATTTATTCACTTGATTATATGTAATAATGCAAATGGAAACAA
Source organism: Lonicera japonica (assembly GCA_021464415.1). Lineage (NCBI taxonomy): Eukaryota > Viridiplantae > Streptophyta > Magnoliopsida > Dipsacales > Caprifoliaceae > Lonicera > Lonicera japonica. The sequence goes on along the minus strand of CM038465.1, from coordinate 22,059,420 downwards.
ATACTCTGTTTTGGCCTTCAATTTAGAAATTCTATTATGAATGTTGATTCGTTGCAATATATGTTAATTGTGAATGTTGACTGGGTTGCGGTATAAAATCTATTGCTTATATGGATTGGAATACAGGTCAAAAAAATTGGGATTTTTATTTTCAGAATTGATTTTTTTTTAAATCATTCCATGTTTGTGACTGCCAAAAACAGTCACACACATAGTCATATATTATGAACTTTATGACTGGAAGAATAGTCATAAATCCTCATAATTATGACTGTCTTTGTGACTACTGAAAACAATTACATATATGACTGACGTTTATGACCGCTACAAACAGTCATAATTTTGAAAATTGTGACTATTTTGAAGAAACACAAAGTACTACCTTTGTGACTGTTTGTAGCAGTCACAAGTACAAAAACTTATGACTACCCAGAATAGTCACAAGGGGCTTTGTGACTGCTTCTAATAGTTGCCTTGGAAAGTCATATGTTTGGTCTGTAGTGACTATTTTGTGACTGTTTTTGACAGTCACAATTTTTTTTACTAGCATTTTTGTGACTGCTTTTGGCCTTTGTGACTATTTTTGGCAATCACAAAAAGCTGTTTTGGGTGTAGTATCCATTGGTTAGGAGAACCATCCTCAAACAAAAATCTCTTGTCCATCATTACACCATTTACTATTCCATTGAACCCATTAACAACTAATCCTCATTGTGGATCGACCCAAATTTTTAGTCAACTACAATAATAGTACTTTATCAGAGCATAATGTCTCTATATATTATATATTAGCAAACTTCAAAAGTATTTATTGATCGCACTTTCCATTTTAAATTAATTAATTCTTCATAATATAGTTTTTCTTTTATTATGTTGTTTTCTTGAGGTCTTTTTGATTATTTACGCAAAATACCTTTATAAGTTGTGACCATCCAAAAGCTTTTGGTTTCCATTTTTGGAAAACTTTTTTCAAATAACAAAATGCCCCTTCAAGTAGGTGGGGGCAGAACCCTCAAATTATTAACCGTTTCAACGTCATGACTCATGAGAGATCACATGTGAAGCATGGGCCTGGGTGTACTCATTTCTTAATAAGACTAGCTAATATGTCTATCTAAATGTGCTTGATCGATATATATGGAAATTTTTTCATACATAGATATTTTGTTTACAAATTTGGTCATTTGATAAGATAAATAGAAGAATTTTTTTTAATAATATTTAGTGGAGATAAGAATGAGATGTTCATATTTTTTTTATTATATCTTTTTAACTCTTAGGATTTACAACGCCCGGTGTTAGGCGTTAAATTCATATTTAGCAAAACTTATGCCAATGCCAATTGTAGGGCATATGATTTTGTATTTGGCAACCCCAACTTCATGTTATAGAATTGAAATTGGGGTACATTTTTGGAATTCCGTTGTTTGCATCAACTAAAAGATGAGTGATTTGGTCTGTTCCATAAGTCTTTACTTAAGGGTACGTCTATTTGAGATAGAAGATGAAAAATGATTAAAACACTACTATTTTTTATGAAAAGTTGGAAAAAAAAAAAGATGAGTGATTTGGTGAAAATGTTCTGTTACCATACGTTAAAAGATAGGGGAATCGAATGATGCAGAGTGATGGTGGTACCATACGTTAAGTGATAAGCGATAAGACAACTCAATTTAAGTGAACACCAATACATACAATTAGCCTATAATTATATGAATTATAATTCCGTTCCTAGGATGATCAAAAGAATTATACTCATGTACATGTTTTGATTCTTCAGAAGTCAAGCCATGGTGAAAGGCATCCTACATGTACAACAAACCTAACATATTTGTAACTAGGATATACCGTACCATCCGATACGGTGAAACAAATATGATTTGATAATAGAATAAAAAAGAGTAACGTGTAATAAATCTAAATCGATAAACATCAATCAATCTATTTTGAGCGCATTTTCTAATCGAGTCTAATGTTTTGAATAACTAAGGGGTTAACATATTTTCGTATTGGAAAAACTATAAGTAGACTGGATTTGACTTACTTGTTTTTAATTTTTTAAAGATACTTTTAAGCATATTTTTTTATCTTATTTTGATCGCGGCAAAATAATTTTTTTTAAATACTTAAACTTAAGTCCATATGTGAAAATAATCCAACCATGTTTGTCAGTATCATTTGAAAATAGTCCATAAATTGGACTGATCTACCATCAACACTCCAAAAAACGAAAAAATTAGATGACTAATAATGTAAGAATATATAAGTATATTATTAAAAAATAAATCTTGATTTTTTTTACATAATTCTATAGCCAAGATGGATCTCGTTTAATTGATCTTGATTAATTAGTACAATTTTAATATTAAATTTTGAATTTTTTATTTTAAGTTATGTCATTTTTAATGTAGACAAAATTATTGATGTGTGAAAGTTCATTGTGTGTATATTATTGGTGTGTGTTTTGAATTTGATGACATCTTAATGTGTCTATAAAACTCATCTAAGAGTGTATAAAATAATGCACACTATAACATGTGAATTTTTAACCATTAGATTATTATACGTTCTAGAGAAAGTTTTGGTGAAAGATGGTGTTTTATAATATAGATTTGGCCTTTCAAAATGTTTTATTTAAGCTAATTAAAAATAAAAATTGTCACAACTTGATAATAATGCTATTTCTCTTTAGGCAATTTTGTACCGAAGCTTGGTAAGGATTATAAAGCAATTTCTCTTTAGTTGAAAATATTACATTTTAAAAATGATCAGGAGAGAAATGTTTTAATTAGAATGTAACTGATCATGAGTGAAATGGGCAATAAACTTACTACTCGACATGCTTAAACACATGTTTTGTATTATAATTTGTCCGTGAAAAGAAAAAAAAATGAGTAAAAATGTAAAATATAAAATATAAAATATGAAATTACAACTTTTATTTTAAATGACTAAATTATGCCCTTTTAATTCCTTAATCAACATCATACATGCCCAATCGTAGCGGCCCACCAGCACTACAAATGCAAGAAGTAAGCACAACTCTTCGTAATTTTTATTTGGCACAAATGTCAAATTTATGAATTTTTGTTTAAATATATTAATTTCTATCAAGTAAAAACATAGTGGTATAAAATACAAACAATCAGCTTAGCCTTTTGAGTTGAGTGGAGGTAAACATGCTTGTTTTTAGGTCTTCTGAAAGTAATATTTTTTTTTCCTGACTAAAATTGTGTATTAGATTGAGCCATTATGATTATTTGCTAAATGAAGAAAATAAGAATATCTTTTTTCTTAAAAATAATTGTTGCATTAAAGTATTGTATAGTATGCCCTATATATCATGGTTCAAGGAAAGATTTTAAACAGGTATCATGAATAAAATACAAAATAATACTCCCAAGACAATTTTATTTTTTTAAGTTACACATTTTATAAGAAAATAAAATTATTTTCAATAAAATTATGTTAATAAAATGAAACGTAACTATTATCGAAAAACTTGGCCAAAAGGAACTCATTAAAAAGAAATTATAATTAATAAGGAAATATCAATTTAGGAGAGTAATTTTTATGCGTCTCTTTTTACTGCAAATATCATATTAAGATACTAATTTCTCTATCACATTATAGAAAATAAATTAAGGATAAAACTATCACTTGCTTCGTTTTTTACAGGAAGAAGTATATTTAAGACATATATCTTATTTATTTAACCTAACTTAACTATAATTTAGCCACCCATTCCATACAATGAATCTTCAAATAAGAACATACAATCTTATATTTTGAAAAGAAAGAGAGGTAGAGAGAGCAAGAGCTTTGTATTGCACTTGTCTCTGCTAAAAACAGAAAAGGCTTCACATGGGCTTGTGTTCTTCCATCATTATCTCTACTGTTATTATAAGTGGTAATTTGAATTGCTCTATCACATTATAGAAAATAAATTAAATATAAAACTATAACTTGCTTCATCTTTCACAAGAAGAAGTATATCTAAGATAGGTATCTCATTTATTTAACCTAACTTAACTATAATTTAGCCACCCATGCCATGGATTTGGCTCCTCTAAAGTCGCCAATTTGACGTTAACAGTACAGTGGAACATTATAAACCGTTTAATTAGCTAGATAGGAGTAAACGCCGTTCATTCTTCTCCTTTAGGTTTCTCTCTTCTTCTTCTTCTTGTTATTTTTTTTATCGCTTACAAGATTTCTCTCTCCTATCTTTGTACAAATTTAAAAATTTTATTTCTTGTATCTATTGTTTTTTAATGTGCATTTCTTTTTTTATCTTTGTTGGATTCATTGGAAAACACAAAAATTCTCTTCAAAAAAATAATTAATTGTCCTACAAACAAAAAAAAATGATCAAAAATTGGGACTAATAAAAAAGGTAGAAGCAATTATTTGTTTTTTTCCTAGAAACATAACCCAACAAAAAATAGGGACTGTCATGAATTAATTTTTCCTTTATTACTTACTGTCCTTTGATGATCGTGTTTTATAATACTGTTGACCTTGAAGGTCTTAATCTTATTTTGATAATAACAATAAATCAATCATGTGTAATTTAACATGTTCTTGATATAAGATTATAGATTTCTTATTTGGAAAATCAAGAATAGCATGATTGCTCAAAGTAAGTTTGACAAGGATCATTCAATCAATATCCGATCTAGTCAACGAAGCATTGGACTAAAACCGATCTATCCGAATCAAGACCATTCTTCTACAAGCGTTGGACAAGTCAAAGAAAATCATTCTCATCACTCACATGCTAGTAATGCATTTCATGAATCATAAAAGATCAAGGATCATATACTAAAGCTTCAAGGGAAAAGCTTCAAGTGAAGAATCAATTTGAAGAAACAAATCGAAGCATTCGAAGACTCATGACACAACTTAAAATAATGCGATTTGATAGAGCCCAAGTGCAAGCTTGTCAAGTTGTATTATAGTCTCGGAAGTCCGAGTGTCGAACCACAGGCATAAGTGAAAAGGGATGGAATGGATTACGGATTAAGTGGGTTTTCAGATTTTGTGTGAGTTGGATTTGTTGTAGAACAACGTAAATGTAAAACAGATGCGAAAACTAATAAAAAAGCACTAAGGTAGGTGGAGGTTAGTTACGATTTAAGAGACGGTGATCGATAGCTCATACAAAGATTTCAACACAAGGTTTCTCAAGATAAGGGGAATGTTGGTGTATCTCTCAATAGCAAAGGGTGCGACGCTAGGCGCCTCATTCCCGGATTGAAGCTATATCAAGAGAGAAACAAACAACATTCCACCAAAGACGAGGTTATCGTTCCTATCTCTTAGCTACGGGTGTGAAGCAAGGCAAACCATTCCCGATGAAGCTAATCCGAGATAGATATGACAAACTCATCATAAAAAGATTTAACATAAAGCAAGTGTATGCAATCTCATGATTTAAAGAATGAAAATTATAAAGTGAATCCTAACAATGAAACGGAATGAAGTTTATGGGATAAATTTGTCATCTCATCATTTATCACTTATGGTAGAAAATAAAGAGTCTAAGTATCACATAAAGTGTAAGAAGCACTCAATATATCAATAAATGAATCAAAGATAAGCTAAACAAATTTATAATCCATCTATGGAGTTTTATGAACTATTCATAATTTCTATGAAGAGGGAAAAACTCCATGGATGGGGGAAAGAGACTACAAGCTTTCTAGAACCATATAAATATGTTGTATGCTCATTAACAACCAAGAACTAAATATACAAGGCATATAAAGTCTTAACTTAATATGAAAAATACCTAGAAAGCTTGAAATAATGGAAGATATGATGAAGAAGAAGAAGATTCACAAATATTTATCAAACTTTAAACATGGATTGAGCTATTAATCACAAAAAAATCATATCGCAATCAACCTCCGCAACCTTAGTAATAGACTACTCCATAATAGATGCAAAAACAAATATTATAGATGAAGAAATCATTCTTACAAATCAAAACACTTACAAGGGAAAATGAAGAACAACACACTTTAGCTCCTCCTTCTCTCTAGAACTTGCAAGTGTGTAAAACTAGATAGATGATCTATATTCTATCTCCCTAGACTAAACAATAGCTAAATGAGTACTTAAATTAATAAACTATCCAAGGGAAAATATCTAGGAACAAGTTTCCCCAAAATAAGGCTAAAAGCAAAAGATAGTTGGTGCACTCGCGGGGCCATGATCGATCATGGCTATGCCCATGATCGATCATGAAAGTATTCTGCCAGAAAAATTGGTTCCATGATCAATCATGGTTATGCCCATGATCGATCATGGACATGCCTATGATCGATCATGGTTATGCCCATGATCAATCATGGTTCTGGAATTTCTTCACTCAGCACTTTGCAAGCCTCCAAGCTTACTCTTGATCAATCTATGCAATGCCATTGTATTCCAATCCTACAAAAACATGGAATACTACAAAATACACACCAACTTGGGCCATGTTAAATACAAAACTCGCTACGGCACTAATCTCAAGATAAGTGGATAATTAGGCAGAATTAAAGCAACAAACGCGTCAAGCGACTCCGGGAAAGAGCTTAAACATGACAATATTATGCGTTTATCAATTCCCCTCAACTTATCTCTTGCTAGTCCCTTAGCAAGACAAAAATATATAATTACAAAAATAATACACTATACAAAAAGTTGTTAACTTCTAAGTTCCCAAAGAAGACGAGTTGCATCTCGTGAAGGTTTTCAGAAATGATACCTACAAACATTAGAAGTTTGATCATGATGAACGATGAGAATGAAGATTCAAGTTTCAATTTGCAAAGCAAGAGGCATTACTATCAATTTTCTAGAACGATGGATATTTGAATGATTATCTAATTCGCCTATCTCCTTTAAAACACAATCCCATATTCTCCACTGCTCACATACTAGACTTTGATTCAAGCAATTCAATATAAACACAAAGAGTCATAGTCATTCGAGAAGGAAGAGAGAACTTTTTCAAAAACAAAAGCTCCGAGATTTGTCAATTCTAAGCACTTTCTTTATCTTTTACTTGAAAATTCTGCTAAATTAGATCAGGGCGGTTTTCATCTCTATGGGGGGCAGCGGTCTCACTTATGAAATTTTTCAAAATTCTGCTCATTCATTGGAGCTCAAAGGAAGCTATTCACCCTTTCCCATATGGCAACCTAAATCCATCCATAATATTAGACAAAGAGACATAAGATTTAGACAAGTGAAGCTTTAAGTCAATATTAGGATAAAAGTCATCCAAGTTTTCAAAGTGCTATGCTTTTGTCCTCTCATTGGAAGATCTTTTCGAAAGAGCTTCCATCATTTTTGGACAAAAATTTATCTTCTCTCAATGAAAATAAATCTAAGTGTTATTACCGAATTGGAAACAATCGAAGCAATCTAGCATGTGGAACATGAGAATATAACGGGATATGAGACTAAGTGGAGCAAGGCAATTTAGATTATCATTCAAATTCCTATCTGGATCAAAGAATTCATGCCAAAAGCTAATGAAACAATAGTCTTCATTTGAAAAACAAATATCAATCATTCATCAATTTTCAAACTTCACAAAAAAAATTTGAACACAAGCTCAAAACACATATGGAAATACACAATTGAAACACATACCCCCCAACTTGAAGCAAACATTGTCCTCAATGTTAAGAGAACGGGAAAAATGTGGAGAGGTTTCAATTGACCTTGAATTCCATGAGATGGGCCCTCTTCATTAAACTCGCAAAAATTCAATAAAAAGAGAGATACTTACAGAATGGTTTTATACAAAACCCGTAATCCTCCTTTTTTTGTATCCCCGGCAACGGCGCTAAAAACTTGACGCAACTTAAAATAACGCGCTTTGATAGAGCCCAAGTGCAAGCTTGTCAAGTTGTATTATAGTCTCGGAAGTCCGAGTGTCGAACCACAGGCATAAGTGAAAAGGGATGGAATGGATTACGGATTAAGTGGGTTTTCAGATTTTGTGTGAGTTGGATTTGTTGTAGAACAACGTAAATGTAAAACAGATGCGAAAACTAATAAGAAAGCACTAAGGTAGGTGGAGGTTAGTTACGATTTAAGAGACGGTGATCGATAGCTCATACAAAGATTTCAACACAAGGTTTCTCAAGATAAGGGGAATGTTGGTGTATCTCTCAATAGCAAAGGGTGCGACGCTAGGCGCCTCATTCCCGGATTGAAGCTATATCAAGAGAGAAACAAACAACATTCCACCAAAGACGAGGTTATCGTTCCTATCTCTTAGCTACGGGTGTGAAGCAAGGCAAACCATTCCCGATGAAGCTAATCCGAGATAGATATGACAAACTCATCATAAAAAGATTTAACATAAAGCAAGTGTATGCAATCTCATGATTTAAAGAATGAAAATTATAAAGTGAATCCTAACAATGAAACGGAATGAAGTTTATGGGATAAATTTGTCATCTCATCATTTATCACTTATGGTAGAAAATAAAGAGTCTAAGTATCACATAAAGTGTAAGAAGCACTCAATATATCAATAAATGAATCAAAGATAAGCTAAACAAATTTATAATCCATCTATGGAGTTTTATGAACTATTCATAATTTCTATGAAGAGGGAAAAACTCCATGGATGAGGGAAAGAGACTACAAGCTTTCTAGAACCATATAAATATGTTGTATGCTCATTAACAACCAAGAACTAAATATACAAGGCATATAAAGTCTTAACTTAATATGAAAAATACCTAGAAAGCTTGAAATAATGGAAGATATGATGAAGAAGAAGAAGATTCACAAATATTTATCAAACTTTAAACATGGATTGAGCTATTAATCACAAAAAAATCATATCGCAATCAACCTCCGTAACCTTAGTAATAGACTACTCCATAATAGATGCAAAAACAAATATTATAGATGAAGAAATCATTCTTACAAATCAAAACACTTACAAGGGAAAATGAAGAACAACACACTTTAGCTCCTCCTTCTCTCTAGAACTTGCAAGTGTGTAAAACTAGATAGATGATCTATATTCTATCTCCCTAGACTAAACAATAGCTAAATGAGTACTTAAATTAATAAACTATCCAAGGGAAAATATCTAGGAACAAGTTTCCCCAAAATAAGGCTAAAAGCAAAAGATAGTTGGCGCACTCGCGGGGCCATGATCGATCATGGTTATGCCCATGATCGATCATGGACATGCCCATGATCGATCATGGTTCTGGAATTTCTTCACTCAGCACTTTGCAAGCCTCCAAGCTTACTTTTAATCAATCTATGCAATGCCATTGTATTCCAATCCTACAAAAACATGGAATACTACAAAATACACACCAACTTGGGCCAAGTTAAATACAAAACTCGCTACGGCACTAATCTCAAGATAAGTGGATAATTAGGCAGAATTAAAGCAACAAATGCGTCAAGCGACTCCGGGAAAGAGCTTAAACATGACAATATTATGCGTTTATCAACTCACCTATTCGGTAATTGAGTGTTTGCTTAGGATTAATGTAAAGTTTCTTAATTGATTGATTATATAGCTCAAATATGAAATTACATCATTGTTAGATTGATCAAAATCAGTTTGATTCAAAATTTCTTTGAAAACACCATTCTTGCAAAAACCGGTTTTCAAATAATTTTATATTAAATTGATTTGAGCATATTTTGAGCTCTCATGAAAATAGGTGTCTTAGGATAATATATTTGACCTATCCCAAGCATCAAAATTGATTTTGGAACTTAATTGCAAAAATGTTTATTTTTTCCCTTTCTAGACTCACTCCGTTTTTGCGCAGTTTTGATCTAACGGTTTGTTGGAGGCCTTCCCGAACTCCGATCATTATGAAATTTGGATAGAAGTTAGATAACACATTATAGTACTTATATCCAAAATTTCATCAAGTTTCAATGGCTAGATAATGAGATATGATTAAAACAAATCAAACAATTTGCTGTCTGCAGCAATCTATCTCCAGAACCCTGTAATCGACTACATGGATTATGGGGAGACATGGGCCACTAGGGAGTCGACTACATGGACAAAAATAGCCGTTGGAACTTTATCAAAAGTGCATTTTTGCCCCATTAATTAATATCTCCACCACAAACGGCTATATCACTTTTGGGACTATAAATATGACTTCAAAGACTCATTCTAAACACCTTGAATCATTCATAAACTCTATTCTTCATCTATCTTCATTATCTAAAGATTCAAGAAATTATTTTTGATCAATCATCAATCTTTTGAGCTATATCATCTTGATTAAATAGGATAACTCTAGTGTGAGCTTCAAATTGTATTCTTTACGCACTTGAGAGAGTTATTGTAAATTGGTGTGAATCACCAAACTTTTGTATTCAAATTTGTGAGAGGTAAATCTCATAGGAAAAACAAGAAGGTAAATTTTTGTTTAGTTTTTGTGAAAGGTAAATTTCACAAGGTTAGCAAGAGGGTATCTTATGAGAGTATTGTGGTGTAGCAATACTTGTGAGAGTGTGTGATAAGAATACACTTGTAGAGGTTTGATCTTCACCCGTAAGGAGATCGGTTTTAGTGGAAGTTCTCGGGGAACTAACCGAGCGCGGAAGTAGGGGGAACAAGCCGAACCGTGTGGACAAAAAATCTTGGACTTCGATTGGTTCAATCTTTCTTACTCAATCTCTTTATTTACTTGCTACATTATTACTTACTTTGAGATTGTTTGATTATTTGCTCTTGTGTGTAATTGTTTATTTCTTACATTCCTTGATAAATTTGTTTAGTAAATTGTTTTACTTAAACATTTTCGAAAAGATTTTTAAATTCCGCATTAAGTTTTAAAAACCCTATTCACCCCCCCCCCCCTTCTAGGGTATTTTCCGACCAACAAATACGATAATGAATTAACGAAGAAAAATATAAATCGATAATGCTAATTTCTGTAGTAGAAGTAATTTTGAAATAGCAATTTTCATTATTCAATCATATGACTTTGTCTCTCTCGTTTGGTGAACTTTCACTGGCACATGGACTTATGGCTTTAAAATAAGATTAAAAATTAAAGGGTTGCATAATTTTCCATTTCCATTAATAAGGGTAAGATCAAGTTAATTTTTTTTTTTTAAATGAGGTTCAGTATTAATTATTTTTTTCGAATGATATAGTTTCTAAGTTTTGGTACTCACGCACATTTTTGTATTTGATGTACATTATTTGTATCAACTAGCAATATTTTTGGTATCTGAAACACAGATCCGCCAAATATTTAGCTTTCGCAAGAGTCATATACGAAAACAGCATTGTAAAATTTTTCAAATGTAAAGATCAGATCATAAAAGCCCTTAAAAGAACTTTTTAAAAATTTGGATTAAGTTTGTATTCTTATTGGCACATATTAAAAAAAATTATAATTATATTATAATATATAAATATATGTATATATAATAAGTTATAGCACATTATTATTTACCATAAATTAGCAAGAAAATCAAGTGCATAACTGCATATCATAGTACTCATCGTATATATAGTTAATATAACAATTAACAGATCATCACTCCTAAATATGACAAAAGTATAAATTTAGGGAGATACTCGATCACCATAGTCTATATGCAAGACTAGCAAAGTTAACAATTTTAATCCACTCCCACCAACTTGAATTTTGCTTTGCCCTCAAAGGAACATGTAAACTTAAAATTTAAAAGAACAAGGAGGGATGTAAGTTATCATCTGCATAAGCGATTTATCAAAGAAAGTAAAACCTGCACACTAGATAAAACTTTAAGCAAAAAAGATTTGTTAATCATTCCAATAAAACCTGCACACTAGCCCCTGCACAAAGGTTGATCGGATTATTAGACAGTCTCATCATTAAGGCTTCTAATTTTTTTATTTAGATTATCTAATTGACCTCTAGTTTTCACATCCTCATGAATTTCATAAATTTTTCTCTTTTTAGGTTGAGATTACATTCCACTCTTAGGAAAGTCCCACTGTTGAGAACTTTCAGACAAATTCTCTAAGAATTGATAAGCTTCATCTTCATTTAGACTTAGAAAATTACCCCTATTCATAGATTCTATCACATTTTGATTAATTTGTGAGAGACCATTATAAAAATATTGAATTAATCTCCAAGTTTCAAAACCATGGTGTGGGCATCTAAATAATAAACCTTTAAATCTTTCCCACGCTTCAAAGATTTTTCTTCATCCTCTTGGCAAAAATAAGTTATTTTTTCCCTAAGTTCATTAGTTTTAGCCATAGGAAATAATTTTGCTAAAAAATTAGTAACTAACCCCTCCCATGCCGTGATAGATCTCGAGGGTAAAGAATTTAACCAAGCTTTAGTATTTTTTAAAGAAAAGGGGAATAAATGCAACCTAACGGATTCATTAGAAAAATTTTGAAATCTAAAAGTAGCGCATATTTCTAGAAAGTCTTTTATGTGAAGATAATGATCTTCCATCTTTGAGCCATTAAAATTAGGGAGCAATTGAATTACTTGCGGTTTTAATTAAAGTGAACTGATGTAATAGCCGGTAAAACAATGCTTGAAGGAGGATTAGTAGATATGAAAGCGAATATTTCTTTTAAAGTCTTATTGTCTTCACATTCTGCCATCTTTAATTCTTTTTCAAATAACGGATTAATCTCTAAATTTTCGATCCTATTAAGTCTCACTTTTCCTCGTTTTCAGCAAACGTTCATAAACTAAACAATTCTCCTTTTCTTAAAAAAAAATTTAATTAAATTTATAAATTTAATTAATTTTTAGATTTTTTAATAATAATAATAATAATAATATATTATTATTATTATTATTATTATTATCTTTTATTTTTCATAAATTATTAATTATTCTTTTTATTTTTTTTAATAAAATAATATTGATAACAAATTATTTAAGAGGTATTACTAATAAATTTAATTAGATAATAATTTTAATAATAATACTATAATATATTGGACTACAGCGCTTGGAACTGGAAGTTCCAGAACAGGTGGCTGGTATACTACCATAATGAAACTGCCTTTTATTTTTTTGATTCAGCCTACTTGTACGTTCCTGCGGGTTCGTTTAGGAGACAACTTTGCTGACAATTACATATTTTTGTTTGGTCAGACCTTCTTTGTCAACAAGAGCCCTGCCTTGGTCTTCAATCCCCTTGAGCTGCTAGCGAGCATCCCTCTTTGCTTTCTTTGAAGCGTGGAGTTTCTTTCTTTTAGGAAAGCTTTCTTGAGTGAGGAGTTCTATGTTGGGATTAGTTACAAGTTCTAATTTGATACAAATTTATATTTTTTGGGAATTAGTTAGAATGTGTTCATATCTATTGATAGGGTTTTGGTTCACACGACCTGTTGCAGCAAATGCTTGAGTTGACGGTTCACTCTCTTCGTGGTTAGCTGCGAATACGAATGGGATTTCTCTTTGTGGTAGCTCTCCCTCATGCGCCCGGGTCTCCATCCCACATTGTAAAGCATCTTGCTGTGGCTTTTGCCCTCGTTGCCTCTGATAGCTATGCCCTCGCCTCTTTTTCTGTTTCAATTTCTTCCCACTAAGATAAGGTTCATTAACAAATTTTGCATTCAAGTGAGTAAATAAAAGGGTTACAAATAAGGAGCAAAGGTTGAGACAGATAAAAAGAAGGTTTCCTTGTTGCTGTCAAGTATTGAAACTTATGACCTCTTCTATTCAAAACGTAACTAATACCAACCAAGATAGAAACACTTATGCAAAATATTTTGTTCCACTGTTTATACACTATCTCACCTAGATCCTTTAGTTAGCCCAAAAAACCAATGAATAACTTTTTTTTTTTAAATTAATTATATATATGTATGAATATTCTATTTTCTTTTCTTTTTTTTTTTTGAAGTAACTAGTTGAGAGAATGTAATTACTAAATTAACAAGATTAGATTAGAATATCCGGCAATGGCATCAAAAACTTGTGAGAAATTTTAATACACATAAGCGCACTAATTAATTTATAGTATAGCGTGTAAGCGAAGTCGATCCCACAAGGACTCAAACAATATGTTTTATAATTATCTTGTAAATATTTCACTAAATTCTTAATCCAGTTAGAAAAATTTATGGAAATCAAACAAATAAAATAAATTAAAACAATGCAAGTAAACTAAAGTAATGAAACTAAATTAAATAATATTAAGCAATATAATAAAATTAATGAATTAATTGATTAGGATTTTGGAATTATATATTTAATATCATCTTTTTAAGTATTCATGCGCATAAACTCTTATCTCGCACTAATTTGGTCTCTCGACTCCATTAGATGCAAAAAATAAAATCATTCAAGTTAAAGTAATTTATAAAATCCAAATCAAAACACACAATATATCCGCTCTTAACAAATCATAAGGTTAATCCAACAAAAAATAATGATAATCCAACTTTATTTTTTATCAATTAAAATAGGCATCTAGTAATAATAATTGTATTTAACATTAAATCATTAAATTTGTAGAGTTAATTGGTATGAAAACGTGTAATGGAATCAATTAAATATACTCATTTTAACCCTAGTGCAAATTTACGCTAGTATAAATAAAATGACTTAGCACATAAAATTAAACGAAAACTTATTTGATATCAATCTAAATAAATAAAACACACTTCAAATCTTCAAAGCAAACAAAAAAAAAAAAGATAATAGAAACAAATTGAAAAGAGAGGTGAGGAAGTGCTCCAGCAAAAGGCACCGCATCTCTTCCAATTGCTGCTGCTATTGCTCTTTCAATAATTGTATAAATGGCTCTTAGGGCTTTAATATGGTAAATGGGCTTTGATGGGTGCACATGGGCTTGCTTGCTCACTAACTTAGATTCAATTATGCATTTGGGCCAAGTTGTATATATTAAATTTTTGCCATTTTATTGCTGAGTTTTGTGTCACACTTTCAGACCCCGACATGGATGACTTTGAAAAAGTGCTGAACTGGAAAGTTGTATATTTTGAAATTCTTTTCAAATTAGGCCAAAAATTGCATTATTTAGAGTTCTGTGTAAAAAGATATGAATCCAAAACTATTGAAAAGTTTATGTGTCTGCACAAGTTTTAATTTCTTTATTTTTCTCAATCTTCTCAAATTAGGAAAAAAAAATATTAGCAATAATATACGCAGGTGTGAGGTTTTATCTTAAAAGGTCTCGCTACTATGTGGAGACACTCCCCCATTTATATACCTATGTTGAGTTTTACAAATTTTTATGTAGGATCAATGGTTTGAGTCAACCATTCTCAACAGCTATTTGGTGAGCGGACCTCTAATATATATTTTCCGCGGGTTGCAAAGCTGGTTGTGTGATAAACGCATAATATTGTCATGTCTAAGCTCCTTCTCGGAGTCGCTTGACGCGTTTGTTGCTTTAATTCTGCCTAATTATCCACTTATCTCGAGATTAGTATCTTAGTGAGTTTTGTATCTAACATCGTCCCGCTAGGTGTGCTTTTGTTGTGTTTCTATGTGTATATAGGCATAGGATGCAATGGCCTTCGAAGAATCGATCACGCGCTAGTAAAAAGCTCGCAAAATGCTGATTTGAGGATTTTCCCAGAAGCATGATCGATCATGGGTAAACCATGATCGATCATGGTGAAAACTTGTCTTCAGGCAGAGAACCCCATGATCGATCATGGGAAGGCCATGATCGATCATGGCCTGGCGGGGACATTCACCAACTCCTGCTTTTAGCCTTATTTCGGGGGTTTTGGTTCCTAGATATTTTCCCTTGCTTATTTTATTAGTTTTTGGTACTCCTTTAGCTATTGTTTTAGTCTAGGAGATAGGATAGAGATTAATATCTAGTTTTTACACATTTAGAGTTCTAGAGAGAAGGGAGAGCTCTTTGAATATTGTTCTTCATTTTCCCTTGTAAGTATTTTGATTTGTAAGAATGATTTCTTCTTCTATAATATTTGTTCTTTCATCTATTATGGAGTAGTCTATTACTAAGGTTACGGAGGTTGATTGCGATATGATTTTTTTGGTGATTAATGGCTCAATCCATGTTTAAAGTTTGATAAATATTTGTGAATCTTCTTCTTCTTCATCATACCCTCCATTATTTCAAGCTTTCTAGGTATTTTCATTTTAAGTTAAGACTTTACATGCCTTGTATATTTAGTTCTTGGTTGTTAATGAACATACAACATATTTCTATGGTTCTAGAAAGCTTGTAGTCTTTTTCCCCAATCCATGGAGTTTTTCCCTCTTCATAGAAATTATGAATAGTTCTCAAAACTCCATAGATGGATTATAAATTTGTTTAGCTTATCTTTGATTCATTTATTGATATATTGAGTGCTTCTTACACTTTATGTGATACTTAGACTCTTTATTTTCTACCATATGTGATAAACGATGAGTTGACAAATTTGTCCCATAATCTTCATCCCGTTTCATTGTTAGGATTCACTTTATAATTTTCATTCTTTAAATTATGAGATTGCATACACTTGCTTTATGTTAAACCTTTTTATGATGAGTTTGTCATATCTATTTCGGATTAGCTTCATCGGGAATGGGTTGCCTTGCTTCACACCCGTAGCTAAGAGATAGGAACGATAACCTCGTCTTTGGTGGAATGTGTTTGTCTCTCTCTTGATATAGCTTCAATCCGGGAATGAGGCGCCTAGCGTCGCACCCTTTGCTATTGAGAGATACACCAACATTCCCCTTATCTTGAGAAACCTTGTGTTGAAATCTTTGTTTGAGCTATCGATCACCATCTTTTAAATCGTAACTAACCTCCAACTACCTTAGTGCTTTCTTATTAATTTTCACAACCATTTTACATTTACGTTGTTCTACAACAAATCCAACTCACACAAAATCTGAAAATCGTAAAATCCGTAATCCATTCCATTCCTTTTCACTTATCCCTGTGGTTCGACACTCGGACTTCCGAGACTATATTACAACTTGACGTGCCTGCACTTGGGCTCTATCGCAACGCGCTATTTTAGCGGCGTCATTGTGCTAATTGTTATGTTTCTAGTTAGCTAATTAATTTGCTTTACAATCACCACGATATGCTTAGGGGGGGAGCTGGGGATTCAGGGTTTGATCATCTTGCAATTGCAATAATTTTGTGTCTTTGGTTACAAAATAAAGTCATTTTTAAATTTTATTTTGGTTGGTTGTTCTTTTATTGTGACTTCGAAATTCTTTCTTTAATCAATCATTTATATAAAGATTCTTTATCTCAATGAGACACGGGGCTTATGATATGGATTACATTAATTATACTACACAGTTTTGCATTAGTTGACTATATAAATTATGAAATAATTGTCCAACTTTTAAGATGTTTTTATCACCAGAATAATGTACAGCTATAAAACTAAACAATACAACTTTTTGGCAATAACAAGCTCCAACAAAGTTATTTTGCAATGTCACTTTTTTTTCACAAGAAACTAGTAGTGATCGAGTTCTAATTCAATAATTCTAGGTAGACCTTAATATATATCTAACATAAAAATTGATATACTAAATATGGTCACCATGTATTGGTTAAAATAATCATATCACATTCTATTTTAACAAATTAATAATTTATTGACACATTGATATATCATATTTTTATATCCACATCAAATTACTCGTTCTAAAGTGTAAATCCACAAGCTCAAGAATCTGCTTGTATATCTGTATGTTTTACCTTCCACATGTCTATGATGCAATCAACATTTATTGAAATACAAATATGGCATGAACCTTGACTGTTTGTCCAGAATGGCCTATGTTACTTTTCTATTTTCACTCCGTTGCTTACCATCAAAAAGATTATAGACCCCACTAGACTAAGAGCATTATTGAGGGCAATGAATTAGTCACACTCTAAGGCCATTTATGGGTAGGAATCTCAGCTGCCAGGAAAGAGATAAAAAGCAAGAAAGAATGCTAAAAAGCAAAATGATGAATCATGGTTGTTTAACATTGGGTGGTACTCACATTAATTACAAGCTTTTTGGATGGGTCCCAAATACCAATTATACATTCTAGTTAGTCCAAAAAGTTGTAACCTGTGTGAGAGAGAGATAATAGTTAAGAAAAAAAAATGTTCTAGTTTAGAAAATAGTTCACTTTTTGTAGAATGCAGACCCACATGGGCTGCTGTACTACCTATACTGATAAAGTGACAATAAAAATTAATTCATCATGATCAAAATTAAGAAATTATATTAAGTTGTTAATGTTGAGAGAGACTTTGAAACTCATTCGGGTGAATTAAGAAAGATATGATATGTGTATATATATATATATTTATTACTCAGAAAGATAGGGATAAACATTTAATCCTAAGATATATACAATTTCTTTTTTATGTGCCTTATGGGTGGTCTCAAAACAGTTTAAAAACTTAACTCCATCAATGAAAATGGGTAATTTGTAACAAATTCAATAGTTTGTGGCAATAATTGCTAAAATATATAGTTATATGGTAAAGTATTCTTAGGGTCATAGTTGAGGTGAGCAAAGTGCAATTCAACATATCACATGTATGAAAAATCTATCCGCACAAACCAAACAAGGCCTACTCTTTAATGTACATCACTAGAGTCCAAGTAACATATATTGTTTTAAATTAAAGAAGCTCATCACCACACAAATTAAAAAGGGGACGATAATTAATCTCGATCAACAATTATTAAGTGATGAAAATCACTCACAATTTGGCAGATGAAAATCACGTCCCACATCAAGTTTAGTCATATATATCACATATAATTGTGTTAACATAAATTTTTTGTAATTGTCGTCTAGAGAAAATATGTTCCTCTTATGTACGCATAGTTAACAATCAGTTAATTTTCTATGGAGATATTAAGTTGAAGAGAACAAAGGAATGCTATTTTTTAGCAAGAGAGGTAAATAGAATTAAATATTCATAGGTGAAAGCATTAAATTGAAACAAATATGTAGCGGTACCTGCAATTACAAAAAAAAAAAATATGAAAAAAAAAATGGAGCATAATATATAAAAAAATAAAAAATAAATAAAACACTCTCGAGAAAACTAGCTAGTATATCTATAAATGTCTATGTAATAGCTAGCAAAAAACTAACAATGAAATCTTCAACAATTTTTCTCTTGCTACAATTGTCTTCGATCCGAGTTAGTCTTCAACTACCTTTTTCTTGCATTGCTTCGTCTTTGATTCCAACTCCTAACCTACATTTGGAACCACTTCAGACATCTTAGGCCTATGACTCGGAAGGTATTGGGTGCACAATAGAGCCACTCAAACCATTTCCTTGAGCTCAATTCTATCATAGCTGTTTTTCAAGTCCTTGTCCACTAACACGTCAAGTTTATTTTCCTGGCAAAATTTCTTAACCTGCAATCATAGAATCAAGTATGTTATTCAACTCTAGCTAATGGAATTCTAATGTAAAACAAGTGGTAGAAGACCATTTGGTCACACTGGAATGTTACAAGCCCACCAAACCCAAAAAGTTATGATGCAAGAATCTTGTGGGGCAAGGCCAGTTTTGCTCTGAAACGGCCCAAAGATCAGTGACTATTTTTATTTGGGCTATTACGGATCAAACTAGCAAGGCCCCACAAGATCATTGCATCGTGTCTTTTTGGGCTTAGCAAACTTGTGACAATCCAATTTGGGAAATAGTCTTCCACCACATATTCTTCATCAAATTCTTCTAAAAAGTTAAATTAAAATAAGTGTTTTGCCTCTCACCCAATCAAGCATAGCACCTTTCTGGTTCGCGACCTTCCAAAATTCTAGAGCTCTCTAACCAGTGATAAGTTCCAGTAGAAGAATTCCAAACCCGAAAACATCTGTTTTCTCTGAGGCCTGTAGGAAGATATTCGGGAGCTATATGTCCCACTGTGCCCCGGACCGCTGTTGAAGTGTCGGATTGTATTGGCCAATTCGTAGGCCCAAGTTCATTGAACTCAAATATTGTTCATATCTTTTAATTTTTCTTTTGGTTCAGAAGGCTAATCTATGGCATAAACCATAGTGTATATATATGCTGCTTTGACTGTTAGATCTGCAGATTAATTCACTTATTAACACTTTCTTCTACCAACAAGCTAGCTAGTCAAATGTTGTGAAGTGAAGAGTAGATAGACAGCCAACTAAAAAACAACCACTTAATTAAGCAATTAAGTATATAACAAACGGTGCATATATATGACAATGTACTTACCTGCCTTTTTCTATTGAAAAGAATATAATTTGATTATCAAAAAAACTTGGTCAAAATAAAATAAGCACTTAATTTGCTCAAGTCCCTAAGGACTATTCTGCCTTTTTCTTTTAATGTTACGTATCTACTAAGAAAGAAATATATATTTATTAAGTTGTTAATGTTGAAAGAGACTTTGAAACTCATTTGGGTACAGAAACTAAATTATTTAATGAATTTTACTCCACTCTCAAAGTGTCTGGCGTTGATTACTATATCACTGCCATTCACTGCAAAGACAACATTACAACAATTAATGGTCATGACTAAGTTTTTGAAACAATTGAAATTACTTATCGTATTTTGGAGAATCAAAGTTCCAAATCTCTAAGATAACTAAATAATTTTAACTTTTATTATTAGTTAGATTGAAATTAATGTATTGATCGACAAATTGACTAGTGAGATAGTAATGCTTAATTTGGGATGGAAAAATCTTTGAAGTGATCATACTTAAACAAATAAACTTAATTATACATGTACGTTAGAATTACATAACATTATCTTCAACCACTACTATGTGTGTGTTTCTCTTTCTGTATATATATATCTATGGTTTGGATGTGCGGTATTAGTGTTTTCCGTTGTCACATGCATAACTATATATCATACATCTGACTTTAGTGTTAGCGTATGCCATTGGGATATTGTTTAATACCACGTTAACAGTGCTGACATTAGAAATGTTCAAAGAATTATTTTTTAATTTTCCTTCTCCTAACATAACTTCCTACTTTTCAAGGAAATTGAACTTATGGAATAATTAACAAGCTATATACAATGGTTACGTAAGGACAATATATTCTTATATATATATATAATTGTATGTAGTAGCCGTAAAATGAAATGTGGTCCTCACTCTGACTTCGGTTACAATTAATACAGGCTGTGACAATTAAGTAAACAAAGAAAGGTAGATTATTATATCTAGTGGTTGAATAACTAAGACAAGTTGGCAAGTGTCGTCGAAGCAGAGAGAGGAATCATCTTTTTCTCTATCTAGGAAAAACAGAGAACTAAAGATGAAAAAAAAGTTGCTTACCACATTAATAGTAATTAAACGTCCCCCTAATAGTACCAATTTCCAGCCAAGCTACCCTCCAAGATGTCAATTAATGCCTACTTACCCTAATTTTCTCAAAAAAAAAAAAAAAAAAAAAAAAAAAAAAAAAAAAAATTAACCAAGAGACTATCGATAAAAGACGAAACATTTAAAGCCAAATTAAAGGTGACCAAAAAATGCATGTATTACTATTCAAACAGTAAATTTTATTTTTCACTTGTCATGAAACAAGAACCATTTAGGGCTAAAGTAATTTTAACCCATCACGTGAAAGTTGGTGCGCATCTTGACATAATGGGGTTTTCAATTAATTTAGTACATTCTTGTGGGAGGTGAATTTTGGATATGGGCCTTTGGCCGAGGCCCAAGTTTGATAGCCGGTTTTAAAAATCCCTCTCCGGATTTTGCAAGAAACCCCTCTCCACTCTTAATCTCTTTCCTTCGATGGCCATCTCCGCGACCCATCTCTTGGTCAGATTTTGAACAATGTTATATAGTGTGTATATATATATACAAAATTAGTTTATTGTTGATTGTGTAAATAAATAATTCCATCTATTTATGTATATATATTTCATAAAGTTATATTATTTCTAACTTCACTTTCTTCTATATTTTTTTTTGTTTTTCTTTAATATATATATATATATATATTATCAGGGAATCCCCACGGGTACCCCTTACCCAACAAGGATGGGAATTACCCAATATCGCAAATCGGGGATGGAGGCAAAGATAGGAAAAAATTATCATAGTGGGGGTGGGGATGAAGATTATAAACTCAAACCTGACCCACTGCCATCCGTAGAAGGAGGAGAGGACTCCCAATAATATACCCGCATTACTTCTAATGGAGCATCAACGAGGTGGTTCCGGCTTTTTATCTGTCTATGCAGACATAGGATTTTGTTTGTTCACAATTCATGCGGTCTCTTTCTACTTTTTTTTTTCAACGTAGTTTTCATATGTCATATTGAATGTAGAATTAATTTTTAAATAAAAAGATCGCTCCCTCTAAGAACTTGATTGTAGAAAAGCCACTATGCCAATCCTATAGATTAATCTCTCTCTACTCTTTCTGGTCATTCCCAAAATAAACTATTTTAAAATTTTATTTCGCTTGGCCGCCGCACCTTAGAATTTATTTAAAAAGTAATATAACTTAGAAATTCAAATCTAACATGTTACAAGTACAACATTTTTTTTTTGTTTCTCTTTGTAATAATTTAAGTTTTGTTGGTAAAAATAATAAAATAAAAAGGAAAGAAAGAGTATTGTTATCTATAAGTTTTGGTTTCCATAATGGCATTTAAATCAACGGCTTGTGTGGTTAATCCTGGAAATCTAACCAATCAGTCTGGTTCGATTTCTGTACAACTCTACTTTTAATTGCCTAATTTAAGGTGGATTTTCGTTATTTGTAGTTAAATAAAAAGACTTAAATCTCTTTTTTCAGAACAAGTGAACAAGCGGGAGGCACTCGCTCGGATGTAAAAGAGATCTCAAGTTTAAATTTCATTATTTTAGTTAAAGAAAGAGGCTTAAATATTTTCTTAGTTAAAAAAAAAGATATTCTATCACTCTATATGAATGAATGAACCACTGCCATGAGATAGAACATTAGAATGTCATTATTATTTCCGTTCAATGAATGCTTATTTTCAAGGACATTGATAAAAATCTCTTTGGTTTATGTCAAGAGTTAATTGTTAAAAGACCACCACCACCACCATCTCATTGGCTTCAAGCTGCACTCTTAGGTACCTTCTACAAAATTTTCTTCTTTATGTGTACGTGAGTAAAATAGATAGGGAAAAAGAAAGAAAAAAAAGTAGTATGCAAGCAAGTAATAATAACGTGACACACAGTCGTAAAGTAGGGGTTAGGTAAATGACAATTTATCTATATATACTATAGAAAAGCAAAGTCACTCAATTCAATTATAATATTAGTGATTTTCCTATTTTACTCTTATTTTATTAATGTAGAAAAAAATATATGAGCAACAAAATTCAAACCTACAATCATTTGATAAATAGTGGGAACTCTAATGCTAAATAGTCACCTATATACTATGTTTAGGTTTTAAATTTTAAATTACTTGTATGCATGGTAATTAAGCGCGTCTTTGTTGTGTAATTATGAAAAAGTGAAATACCTTTCTTCCCATGTCTTTGATGTGTAATTGATAGCGGACCAAATGGATATTTTAGGAAAGAGATGGAGGGAAAAAGAGTTCAGAAAGAGGATGACAGGCAGTACCTTTTACCAAGAGAGGAAAAAGATGACACGTAATCCTTTGGCTAAAGAGAAAATTTTTCTTTAAGGAAAGTCACGGTCTATCGTGACTTTATTTTTTTTTTTTTTTTTTTTTTTTTGCATTTGTAACAATTCTCGTGATTAATGTAAGACTATGTATACAATTTTAGATATATTTTTGTGTTATCAATTTTAAAATATTTTGATTAACAACGTTACAAAAAATTGGATAGTAGACAGCGAAAGGGAGAAATTAAAGCAATTATAATCTGCACTATCAAAATCTGGTCCCGTCCTTATCTCTTTTTCTATCAAGTGAATTCCTTCACTTGTTTTTGATTTAGATTTTTATTCAAGTTGTTAAATATATAATATTTTATATAAAATGACATTGTTCAATCCTATCATCCCATAAAAAAAGAATCTTTTTTTTTCACTAGATATAATTTATGACCTAGACTTCTTTAATTTCTTTTGAACCAAATAAAATTAATTTATTACCATCTTTCTTATTGCTAACTTTGACACGTAATACCTACAAAATACATTATGAATAAAATAATTAAAACCAAATTTGGTAACTTATGCCCCACCTCTCTTTAATTGTGTGATGGAGAAAGTTATTTTCATCATCAACAAGGGTCCCCACTACAACTATTCGCAATTTTTGCTCTTTTATTATTCGAGTTTGTAATTTTTCTACTGCACTCCTCTCTCTCCTCCTCACCCTCACTCTCATCACCACCACTCTCTCTTCCCAAGTGAAATTACAAAAATCACCTCCATAATAAGAAACTCCACACTCCCCTCCTCCAAAACCCTAAACTTCCACTGCATAGCCATTCAAGAACCCACCAAGAAAATTGTACTCACTTGGCCATTGGTTGATTTTGGTTAAACAGCATTTTTTAATTTTTTTTTTGTTTAAACGCAAGGATAAGGAAAAAGAGTACGACGTATGATTGAGCCACCCCCTTTCTCATCGGACATCATCCTTACTTTTGTTTTGGTTAAACATAAGCAAATGGCAAAATTTTGGAGAGATGCACATTCGGATACGGAGAGTTTTTTACTTGAATAAGTTTTGCTTAAAGAATAATTTCCTTGGTATAATTTATCTCTTTCTTTCTTTTCCTTTCTTTTACAAAAAATAAAAATCTAGTTAAAGGCTAAAGTAAGTTTTTTTAAAAAAGTTGTAATGGGTTGCACAATTGGAGCGAACCCTCCCCAATCAAACAATCCCTAAAGTGATTTTTGAAATCCCCCCTAATAAAATTTGAGGTTATTTTGCCGTCTCTTAAATTGTATGATTGCCCATTTTTCACACGAATAAGCAGGATTCGATCCCGTTAACAGCGATTTCATGGGACAGTTGATTAATCTCTTAAGGAATGATAATGCAATTAAATCCTTTTTACTAGACAGTATTCGTGTATTTTATTATCTGTTGAAGATTTTCTAAATATTTTTTTTAATATATTTGAAGGTAATAAATATTGTATGGGTTGATAAAACTTTGTTATATAATAAGATTTGTTTAATGTAGTATGAATGAATGGTTGTGTGTAGATCGACCCACATATGTATGATTATTAGAGTATACCTATGTCATCCGGCACAGTAAAATAAATAAAATATGATAATAGGATAAAAAAGAGTAGCGCGTGATGAATTTAAATTGACAAACATCATCAGTATATTTTGATTCCATTGCCTAACATAGTTTAACGTTTTGAATAACAGAAACATAGGTTCAATATATCTTCATGCTGGAAATATTGTAGACCGGATTAGAGCGACTTGTTTTTAATTTTTTAAAAGATCTTTTAATCATATTTTTTTATCTTATTTTGATCTCGGCAAAATAATTTATTTTAACAAATTAAACTCAAGGCCAAATGTGAAATAATCCAACAGTGTTACTCAAACAAATTTTTCTTATTTTTTTTCCCATAGTTATATTGTCATGATAGATCTTGTTTAATTGGTCTTGATTAGTAGATTTTTTAAAAAGTTTTATTTTTAGTTATGGCATTTTTAATGTAAACAAAATTATTTGTGTGAGAGAGTTTATTGTGTATGTATTATTGGTGTGAGTGTTTTAATTACGATATGACATATTATATTGATTTGTGTATAAAACTCATTTAATGGTGTAAAACTAATGCACACTATAACACGTATGTTTTTAACCATTGAATTTTTTTAATTTTTAATTTTTTTGATGATGAGGAACCTTAGCTTTCTATCCCTAGGTCCTTTGGACCCGAGGCAGCCGAGTAACCCAATGCATGCTGAGGATTTGAATGAGGACTCGCGCTTCTATAGGGTTTCGACCAACTTATTACTTTATTGAAAAAAAAATTGAAGGGGCTCTTTTTTCTTTTTCTTTTTTTTTTTCAAGGGACGCAAGTCTATAATGAGTTTTTTCTACTTTAGAGAGTAAAGTGTTCATGGGCCGATTAACTCAATAACTTATTTATGGGAGTGAATTCTAGACCGACTTGACAATATCAGTCCTAACAAAATGCAAACCGAATACGGAAGCTGTTGAGTCAGAAATCATTAGCCTCGAATTGTGTAATTCGATTGGTCTTTGATCAATTTCGGTTTATATAATAAAAGGTTTGAATTTTAAAAGTGTATAAGGAAAAAAAAATTGTATTGTTAATATTAAAGATACTTTTTAAATAGTTAATAGTATTAGGCACGAGTTACAATCTAAACTATATAATAAGAGTGTGTTTTTTAATCTTAAAATATATAAGAAAAGGAAAAATTGTGTAATTAAAATTCAAACATATATTTTTTTAAATAGTTGATGGTAATTTTAGAAAGGATTACAACTTAGTTTATATATATAGATACAAACCCATCATAGATCTATAGCATCTTGTCTTCTTTGGTTCAATATCTTTAAGCCTTTTTTGATATATTTAAATTTTTAAGAAGATGAACTTTACAATACAGAAAAGGGAATTTGGAATGGACGGATTATGAATTTGGGTCTCGTGATTGAAAATGTACCATCCACTAAAAGGGAGGTTTTTTGTGAACCATTGATGCCATTTAAATCAACGGCTTGTGTGGTTAATTTTGGAAATCTAACCAATCAATTTGGTTCGATTTATGTACAACTCTACTTTTAATTGCCTAATTTAAAGTGGATTTCGTTATTTGTAGTTAAATAAAAAGACTTAAATCTCTTTTTTTCAGAACAAGTAGACAAGCGGGAGACACCCACTCGAATCTAAAAGAGATCTCAAGTTTGAATTTTGTTATTTTAATTAAATAAAAAGGCTTAAATGTTTTCTTAGTTTAAAAAAGAAATTCTATCACTCTATATGAATGAATGAACCATTGCCGTGAGATAGAACATAATAATGTCATTATTATTTCTATTCAATGAATGCTTATTTTCAAGAACATTGATAAAAATCTCTTTGGTTTATGTGAAGAGTTAATTGTTAAAGGACCACCACCATCTCATTGGCTGAAAGCTACACTATTAGGTACCTTTTAAAAAGTTTTCTTCTTCTGTTTAGCTATCATGTATTGTATACGTGAGTAAAATAGCTAGGGAAAAAGAAAGGAAAAAAAAAAAAAAAGTTGTATGCGGGCAAGTAATAATAATGTGACACATTCCTAAAGTAGGGGTTAGGCAAATGGCAATTTATCTATATATACTATATAAAAAGCAAAGTCACTTAATTCAATTATGACATCAGTTTTTAGTGGTTTTCTTATTTTATTCTTATTTCATTAATGCAGAAAAAAATATGTGAGTAACAAAATTCAAACATACAATCATTTGATAAATAGTGGTAACTCTATCACTAAATAGTCTGCTACTAAGTTTACGTTTTAAATTTTAAATTAGATGTGGTCCAATTCTTATCTCTTTCTCTACCAAGTAAATTCTTTCACTTCTTTTAAATTTAGGCTTGTGTTGAAATCATTAAATACGTGATATTTTATATAAAGCGACGTTGTTCAATCCATTCATCCCATTAAAAAAAAAAAAGACATCATATTTTTTTTTACGAGATACAATTTATGATCTAGACTTCCTTAATTTCTTTTGAACCAAATAAAATTTATTTATTAGCATCTTTCTTATTACTACCTTTGAACTAGCAAAGTAGTACCTACAAAATAGTTATGGACACTCTGAATAAAATAATTAAAACCAAATTTGGAAACCTATGCCCCACCTCTCTTTAATTGTGTAATGGAGAAAATTATTTTCCTCTTCAACAAGGGTCCCCACTACAATTATTGGCAATTTTAGCTCTTTTGTTATTCGAGTTTGTAATTTTTGGGTTGAAAAGCTGTGAACAATTGTCCTCGTTTTTGCTTTTGCATGTATATTCCTTTATGTTGTAAAGTCTCTTGC
Organism: Lonicera japonica; assembly: GCA_021464415.1. Taxonomy (NCBI): domain Eukaryota; kingdom Viridiplantae; phylum Streptophyta; class Magnoliopsida; order Dipsacales; family Caprifoliaceae; genus Lonicera; species Lonicera japonica. The sequence continues at coordinate 22,031,450 of CM038465.1, read as the reverse complement.
ATAAATAAATTTTATTTTATTTTATTTTGTCTTCATCTTATATTTTGTTTACTGATTTTAAAGTTATTAGAATTTATTTATTACGCTAATTTTCCCAACTGAATCTGCCTGGAAACAAACCTCTTTGTATCTCATAATTGCTTGATCGTACCATCAAGATCAAGTGAAACTATATTATAAGTTACATGTCATGTCTTTTCCTCCACATTTTTTCGAGCTTCCAGAATCTACACCGCAAACATATACACGAATAAGAACTTCCTTATTTTTTTAATGCAAACTAGACATGATTGTATTTAGTTATAACAAAATAGAAATTGATTACCCACCTCAAATTAAAATAGGATAGGGAGAGAAATCAATTGCCCACCTCAAATTCTGAATTTTGAAATCGGAGATTTAAAGACAACTTTGGGTGAGTTTGAGCAAACTGAGGGTCGATTTTGGGTGGGTTAGAGACATAGGCAGAGCTACTAAGGGGCAAGCAGGGGTGAGCACCCCCAGTTGGTTTTGATTATTTTATTTTTTTAATTTTTATTATTATATCTGAAGTATTTTTTGAAAAAAAAAATATTATACTGAGACTTATATCGAAGACAGTGGCGTACTTAAGTGTAAAATAAATTAAAAACTTCCAATAAATTGAACCCTCATAGACAGTGGCGTAGTCAGGAATTCGAAGCTGGGGGTGCACAATTTGAATAAACTCAAACATGTCCAATTCGAAGCCATTGATCTACACAACCTATAAACACGTCCAAAGGAAAGGAAATCTAGGAACCTGAATGAATTATGATCAAGATAACTAGGTTCTCTTGGTAGCGTAGCCCATTGATATGATCTGGTCTAGCTTCAATTTCTATTCAACCATGGTGGTTTGTGGCATTCTAAATGATGATCCGCACATGATGAATCACAAGGATAGAGCATGGAAATTCAAATGGAATTTTATAGAATTTCACATGCTTGAAGCAAGGAGCTTAAATGATAATCATACATTTAATGGAGTTCCTAAGGACTGGGCGTGGAAGTTCAAGAGGTTAAAACGGCAAGGAGTCCCATTGGAATAATCTAGAAGATATTAATTTAAATTGTTTTTAAATTAATAGGGCTTCTTGAGTCTCATTATTCAATTAGGAATTAGAATTAGTAGTTTCCTTTTTGAATATTTTCCTTATTATTTATTATTAATTTCCTTATTGCATTAGGAATATTCTAGGAGTTATTATTTTCCTTTTCTAAGTAGGAATTAGTTTCCTTTTTGAATTAGGATTCTAGTTTTGTTTCTCCTATTTAAAGGAGGCACATTATTGTTTTATTAAAATAAGCCTTGATGATTAATAATATTGAGAGTTTTCTCTTTGTGTTCTCTAAGAACATGTTGAACATGTTGAATTGATTAATTCAATTGTTCTTGACTTATCAATCAATTATCCACCAATTGATTGTGGCGTCTTCGATTATACCGAGGTTCACGCTTCTTTAAGCGTTGGGTTGAGGTTTCCGCCTTCCATCTTTCGACGTATTCCAAGGTTCTTGCGTTTTCGACGTTAAGGGTTGCGGATCCATTAGCCTGGCTAGAAAAGACGATCCGGGTTCGCGTCATTGGTATCAGAGCAGACTTTTTTATCCAGGTTTTCTATCTTAGTTTCTTGTTCTTTCAATTTCTTAGTAGATTCTTGAAACCCTAGGCCTTCATTCTTGTTAATCTTATTCCAAAAAAATTGTGTTAGGGTTTATAGATTCTGAAAAAAAAAAAAAAATAAAAAAAAAAAAATTATTCGGATGAACAGTAACCGTGAACAGTACGCGTGAACAGTAACGATGAATAGTGCTGTGAACAGTTTCGTGAACAGTAACGATGAACAGTTGCGTGAACAGTACTCGATGAACAGTGCCGCGTGAATAGTATCGCGTGAACAGTGATTTCTGAAAAAAAAAAAAAAATTGAATTTCGAAATTGCATGAAAAAAAAAATTGATTATTCTGTTTAGGGTGAGTTGTTTGGAATTAAAATACACGAAAGTTGAATCGTTGAAACGAGAACCCTAGTTTTTTTTATGCTTTATGGAATAGGGTTTTGATTGCTATGAACTCTTGCGCTATTATTGAAATTGAAGATTCCCATTGAACCCTAGAAAATTTCGAATCATAATCAATCGTTTGGGTTTGTTGATCCTTATTGCATATTTATTCTAGTTGGGGGGATTCTAATTGGAGATACGTTCTTAAATTGGATTGTGTTGGGAATTCTAGATCTCCATAGGAACTTTGAATTGCTTTATAAACTAGGACTTATTGCTCGTTTGTTCTTTGAAATTCTGCTTGCAATATTCTAGCAATTCTAGAAATTCGTTTGGCTCATTAATATTGCTAGAATTTGGTTTCTTAAGTCCTTAGTTAAACATTGTAAAGGTGCTCAATCTAATTGTTGGGTGTGCGATTGGTTGTTGGGGACTTGTGATATTCATATTTTTCAACTTGTTTTAGAGTTCCAAAGAGAAAAATTGTGAGGTTTATTATTACTTGAGTGACAAACACGAGCGGTAAAATTTAGAGTGACTCCTTTGAGCGAAACACGTAAGGGAGTGTTGTGAGAAATTTATTTTTCTTTATACTAATATTTGTTTTGCCACAAGAATGTCAAGTTACTTTAATTTTGAGCAAAGTTGGCGTGATGAGGAGTTTAAAGATGACAGCGCACGACTACGAAATCTAGAAATTAGACGGCGCAGACTGTTAAGTGAAACTCCTAACAGGGAAAGGAGAAAACAAAATTTGGGTAGTAGCACGAAAAAGACTTCCTTGTTTGATGATGAGGATTGTTCTAAGTTTAACGAATTGTTTGCCAAAACTTATGAGCAATTTAAGAGGAGCGAAAGTTTTATGCCAAACCAAATTGAAGAGCATGCCGTAGAAGGTTAATTGCTAGCTGAATGTGGTGACCCAAGTGTGCGAACGAATATATTTCGAACTAGATGCCTCGTGCAAGAGAAGGTGTGTAGTTTGATAATTGATGCGGGAGTTTACTCAAACTTTGCTAGCACAACAATGATTGAGAAGTTGAAACTGCCTACGTTCAAGCACCCGTGTCCTTATAAGTTGCAATGGCTGAATGATAATGGAGTGATAAGGGTGAACAAGCAAGTGCTTATTTCTCTTAGCATTGGGAAGTACAAGGATGAAGTTTTATGCGATGTGGTTCCAATGCAAGCCGGCCACATGATTTTGGGTCGACAATGGCAACTTGATAGGCAAGCCAATTACAATGGCGTTTCCAATAAATACTCTTTCAAGATGAATGAGAGAACCGTTACTCTTGTTCCATTGCCACCAAAGCAAGCTCATGAAGATCAAATGAAGTTACAAAAGGAGAGTGATCAAAAGAGAGAGAGTGCACGAAAACAAGAGAAAAATGGTGAAGGAGTGGAAAGGAAAGAGAGCGAAGATGAAAAGAAAGAAGGAGAGAGAAAAATAAAAGAGAGTAATGAAAAGAGAGAGGCTGAGGTAAAAGAGAGAGAAAAAGAAAATTCAGTGATCTCTAGTGAGAATGAGTTTGAAAAAGACTTGAGTGAAGTGAGGGAGATTAAGGAAAAAAAGAGTGAATCGGAGGAAGAATTTTCAAATACTAACAATTTTAATCCCGTTTTGCCTATATCTATTGTGTCTTATTTGCAGGGCGTTGGAGATCAACACCAAGGAAAAGTTGAGTTGGAACATAGACAGCAAGCTTTAAAGCAAGGTGTTGATGAACTTGAATTGGAAAGTTGTTGCCCAAAGAAGCTTATGGGATTCAAAACTGAGCGTGGATTGTTTGAATGGGTAACTAACTCTGTGAATTTGAATAATGCTTTTGTGAGTTTAAATAATCAAAATTTTGAGCCATTCTTGGGAAAAATTGTTTTGAAAAGCTTTGATCATTGGAATATCACATTGTCATGTAACAATAGTAGTTTGAATTGTTACATATCGATTAGTCAATTGCTTATGATGAATTTTGATGCGCTAATCGCTAACCTCAAGAAGTGCACTCTTGGCACGAATGAGACTATGTTTCTTTGCTTTTATGAGAGTGTTGTAGGTAAGCCGGATTTAGCGGGGGAGTTGAATAGCATGGCAGCCATAGAGAGTGAAAGAAATATGGAGATTAGTTACGGAGGAGATCAAGGAATTTCCAAGGCAGCCATGGAAGCGAGGAGGATCTTTGCAAAGGGAAGAGAAGAGATTCTAGCCAAAGAACCGGAGTTGGAAGTTGATGAAGTGGAGCATGTAGACTTCATTGGTGTGGACAAGTATGATTTCCATCCGAATTATCAGCCGGGAAGTTTCTTCAATGAACTAAAGATGATCGAGTTGAAGCATAGCCTCAAGTTCGATGAATTCCGTTTGTCAAAGAAGGCCAAGCTGCAAATTGGAAGATGTGGGTTGAATCAAACAAAGCTTAGCAAAGATTCGAGGACGAATCTTCTTGAAGAAGAGGGGTATGATATGATCTGGTCTAGCTTCAATTTCTATTCAACCATGGTGGTTTGTGGCATTCTAAATGATGATCCGCACATGATGAATCACAAGGATAGAGCATGGAAATTCAAATGGAATTTTATAGAATTTCACATGCTTGAAGCAAGGAGCTTAAATGATAATCATACATTTAATGGAGTTCCTAAGGACTGGGCGTGGAAGTTCAAGAGGTTAAAACGGCAAGGAGTCCCATTGGAATAATCTAGAAGATATTAATTTAAATTGTTTTTAAATTAATAGGGCTTCTTGAGTCTCATTATTCAATTAGGAATTAGAATTAGTAGTTTCCTTTTTGAATATTTTCCTTATTATTTATTATTAATTTCCTTATTGCATTAGGAATATTCTAGGAGTTATTATTTTCCTTTTCTAAGTAGGAATTAGTTTCCTTTTTGAATTAGGATTCTAGTTTTGTTTCTCCTATTTAAAGGAGGCACATTATTGTTTTATTAAAATAAGCCTTGATGATTAATAATATTGAGAGTTTTCTCTTTGTGTTCTCTAAGAACATGTTGAACATGTTGAATTGATTAATTCAATTGTTCTTGACTTATCAATCAATTATCCACCAATTGATTGTGGCGTCTTCGATTATAACGAGGTTCACGCTTCTTTAAGCGTTGGGTTGAGGTTTCCGCCTTCCATCTTTCGACGTATTCCAAGGTTCTTGCGTCTTCGACGTTAAGGGTTGCGGATCCATTAGCCTGGCTAGAAAAGACGATCCGGGTTCGCGTCACCCATGGTCTGGTAGCTTTTCTCCCCAACTTTCTACGGTTGTTATTATTTTTTGTTTGGGCTATGTCTCAGTAGCACAAGAAAAAGAACAACTAATTTCAATTTAGAATAACAATTCCCAAATACTCTTGGCGGCTTGCGGCTAAGGCCTAAGTGCGTGGGTGGTCGCCGATCGGTGCTGTGGACGAGATGTCGCTGGACGGAGTCAGGGAGTGGAGTGAAATGGAGCGGAAAAAAAAGAGAGAAATAGGGGACAAGACTGAAGCGAATGAAAAAATAAAGGGGGAGAGTGATGTAACGACCCGGTCCCACTTCAGTACGATATTGTCCGCTCTGGGTAACGTCCTAGCCAAGCCTCAGCCCCAGAACATCTACCCTCACGGTTTTGTTTCTGGGAGCTCACGACCAGCTTTCCAGAGGGTCACCCATCCTAGGATTGCTCTGGCCCAAGCACGCTTAACTTCGGAGTTCTCATGGGATCTGAAGCCAGTGAGCCTCCCAAAAAGCATCGTACTTAATTAGGGACCGATTCTTACTTATATGGGTTTCCAAGGATCCCCCATCTTTCGATGTGGGATGCCCCCTTTGAGCTACATTTTCTCCTCTCAAGGGAGTACTCCATCACTCGCAGGGCGTCACAGTGAGGTCAGGATCTCTTTCCTCATTTAAGTGTATTTCAATTCTCAAAATGCCCCTCAACTTTAATTTCTTACAATTTCATACCCTCAACTATAAATTTATGCATATAAGTCCCTATTAAAAAAAATTGTCGAAATTATCGGGGGGGTGGGAACACACCCTCGTTACTATGTAGATACGCCCTTGCACATAGGTCTTCTATCTTACTCTAATTTCTACTTCTCTCACTCTCTCTCATCTCAGCCATCTCTATTTCTTTTACTTATCCGCTCTATATGGCCATCGCTCGAAGCCGTCACCGCTCCACCTCCTCTCCTCCATGCCGCCACTACAACACCTCCACTCTCCTGTTGTTTATTTCTCCCATCACAAGCTCCTCCGCTCCTAGGCAATATTTGTAGATCTACTTTTTAAAATTAGGGATTATATTATTTGTTGATTAGTTACACAATATTAAGTGTATTTCTTTATTAATTACACAATATTAAGTGTATTTCTTGAACTATTGATTATTTATTAAATATTTTGTGATTTAGGTCTAAACCCCTAATTGTTAAATATTACTTCTATTGTTAATTAATTACATAATTTTAATTCTATTATTGACTAGTTTCATAATATTAGTTGATTTAGGAATATTAGTTCTAGTTTCATAAATTAGTTGAAAAATCGTAGCATGTTATTGTATTTTCTCGTAATTGTTCGCAATTGCTATTTTAGTTATATAAACTATTACTATTAATATTATTATGTTTGTATTAAAATTTTAAGATTTTAAGTATTATTTGGTGTATTTTGAATTTTGCCCCACTTGATCCAATTCCTAGCTCTGCTACTATTGAGTAGTATTCTTTAATTAATAATTATAAAAATAAATAGAGCTTCTGATATATCCAAGAGGTTCAAAGTGTGAGAGCAAAGCAATAAACTTTAATTATTACTACACGCAATCCTGACCATTCATGCTTGGTGTAGAAAGAAAAGATTCCCACGTTTAAAAAAGTAAGCAAATGTACATAAGTGGAAAATTTGGGAGGTAATGGATGAGGAATTTTTGGCCCTCTGCATGTTTAAACTCGGTTAAAGGTGTCATAACATCAATTACATTTCCATTAGTATTTATTGTCACTGGCTCTTTGATTCTTCTCATTTTAGGAATTTTAACTGTAGTTGAGAAGGAAATTTGTTAACCCAACCAGTGCTATAAAATTAAGTGAAACAATATTGACAAAAACATAATACAGAAGCAGATAAAAAAAAATAAAAAATGTCTTCACTATCTTCAGCTCCCAAATTAGTGCAATAATATACAAAACTATTTTAAGGAACAAAGCACACTATAGCAAATTAATCAAAAATCAATATTATCCGAGGGGAACACCATAAAAAAATATAGGGCACAACTGTTGAGATTATAAGAATAAAGTTTTACTCCACTCATTGCCAATTAGTTTTGAATTGGATGCTAAAAAACTCTAATATGATATCAGATGAAGGTTATTCACTATGTCAAAACCCAATGGTCACACGGGAGTGTTATGCTCAAACACATGAGGGGAGATGCTACTCCAACTTATATAATTAAAAACGGGTAATAAACATAAACCACAACTTGAGTAGCCATTTTTGAGAACAACGTCCTGGGTGGTTATAAAATTTAACTGAAAAAATAACCAACGTGTGCTCATCTTGTAAATAATGGGCATGTATAACTAGATGTGCTTGATTAGATTTAAAAGCTTGATGCTATTTGTGTCAACTTGTTATTGGCGCTCGTTATTTAGTTTTAATTACTTTCCGCAAAGGATCATTTATTTCCCTCATGAAATTTGAATTCTACAATGGATCATTTATTTCTCGCAAGAAATTTCAAGTCCACAATAGATAATTTATTTCCCATAGGAAATTTCAAGTAATTTAGTTGATGCTCAATTATAGCCACAAAAGACTTGGTCCTGGTCCTTGTCCTTCACTATTTTTTATATCTTTTTGCATACCATATTTATTGCTACTAAAGACAGTGCAATTGTTCCTGACCAAAACATATGAGAGATAGAATCTTTCATGAACCTAGGTCAATCTAATCTCATTATTTTCTACAACAAATGTCCAAATTAATTAATAAATTCAATATACAATTTAAGACAAAAAAAATTCTCAACTTTCAATGCCACTTTAATCAATTTTTTTTTAGAATCATTGTTCCATTAAAAAATATTGATGGGGACATTTGTGAATAAGATCGTTCGTTAATTTTGTAGTTATATTAATGAAAATTATAAATAATATATATGTATATATGTTGCTGAGTATATTTTTTGATTTTTTTGTTTAAGTTTTTTACTTGTTAGTTATAAGAAATCATTGGAATCTTTGCAATTAACGAAGTATATATCTTTCAATTAAAAATACTTCTTTGGTACTAAAGACTAAGTCCAAAATAAAACAAAGCAAAGGAAAACAAAACAAAGCAAAACTAATGCACTTTAAAGCATCCACTTCTAAAAGTAGATCCTTAATTAACATAATGGGGAGGAAAATCAAAAGACAATGTTGAAACCGCGTGGTCTCGCCACTACTAAAAACTTCTTTTGCTGTCTTTCTTCATAAACATGTAGAGGTCATAAATATGTATCTTTCTATGAGGTTTCCTAATTTGTGTGCAAAAGAACATGAATATGGGTCTTTCAATTCATGATCCCTTATTAATGTGTAACTGGGTGCGGACATCATGAAGAAAATTGTGTCTTAATTTTCAAGGAACTTTTGGGTATAAAAAGGGGTGAACACATGGTCTCTAAAGAACTCATTAGCTTCCGCGAAAAAACGTACATGAACAAATAAATTTTCTTTAACTTTCTTTATATAATTAATTTTTATTCATTCAAATAAATGCGTTGTTAATTAAATCTCAGCTTGGCCACTTGTTATAAACAAAACTTATATCATATTATTTATGCATAAAGAGCAACAAACAAAAAGGGAAAATTGTTTTGAGCAGTACACATTAATGATTTAATCTTTAATAAGTTTAAATAATTAACGTGGACTGCTCGAAACAAACCCATGCCCAAATATCTTTCGAAAAAAAAAATCATACCCAAATACACATTAATTATTAATAAAACAATTCCAAACTCCTTATAAATACGAACCCCTCTTGCCTATACAAAAAAAAACCCACCACCACATTAGAGAAAGATAGAGAAAGCAATATAATGATTGAGACGGAAATCATTAGCCTCGAATTGTGTCGATCCGATTGGTATTTGATCAATTTCAGTTTACATAATAAGGGGTTTGAATTTTAAAAGTGTATAAGAGAATAAAAAAAATGTATTGTTAATATTAAAAATATTTTTTAAGTAGTTGATGGTGTTAGGCACAAGTTACGATCTGATTTATATAATAAGAGCATGTTTTTTAATCTTAAAATATATAAGAAAAGGAAAAATTGTGTAATTGAAATTCAAATATATATATTTTTTAAATAGTTGATGGTAATTTTAGAACCGATTATGACTTAGTTTATATAACTAGATACAAACCCATCCCAGATCTTTAGCATCTCATCTTCTTTGGTTCAATATCTTTATGCCTTTTTTGATATATTTAAATTTTTAAGAAGATGAACCTTACAATACAAAAAGGGAATTTGGAATAGACGGTGTATGAATTTGGGTCTCGTGACTGAAAAGCAAAAATGTACCATCCACTAAAAGGGAGGTTGTTTGTGAATCATTTGATGGCATTTAAATCAACAGCTTGTGTGGTTAATCTTGGAAATCTAACCAATCCGTCTACTTCAATTTTTGTACAACTTTACTTTTAATTGCCTAATTTAAGGTGGATTTTCGTTATTTGAAGTTAAATAAAGACTTAAATATCTTTTTTGAGAACAAGTGGACAAGCGGGAGGCACCCGCTCGGTTGTAAAAGAGATCTCAAGTTTAAATTTCGTTATTTTAGTTGAAGAAAAAGGTTTAAATATTTTCTTAGTTTAAAAAAGAAATTCTTTCACTCTATATGAATGAATGAACCATTGCCATGAGATAGAACATAATAATGTCATTATTATTTCTATTCAATGAATGCTTATTTTCAAGAACATTGATAAAAATCTCTTTGGTTTATGCGAAGAGTTAATTGTTAAAGGACCACCACCATCTCATTGGCTGAAAGCTACACTATTAGGTACCTTTTAAAAAGTTTTCTTCTTCTTTTTAGCTATCACGTATTGTATACGTGAGTAAAATAGCTAGGGAAAAAGAAAGGGAAAAAAAAAAAAAAGAAGTTGTATGCGGGCAAGTAATAATAATGTGACACATTCGTAAAGTAGGGGTTAGACAAATGGCAATTTATCTATATATACTATATAAAAAGTAAAGTCACTTAATTCAATTATGACATCAGTTTTTAGAGGTTTTCTTATTTTACTCTTATTTCATTAATGCAGAAAAAAATATGTGAGTAACAAGATTCAAACGTACAATCATTTGATAAATAGTGGTAACTCTATCACTAAATAGTCTGCTACTAAGTTTACGTTTTAAATTTTAAATTAGATTTTTTGTATACATGAAAATTAAGCGTATCTTTGATCTGTAATTATAACAAAGTGAAATATATTTCTTCCCATATTCTTCTTCTGAAAGCCATTCTCTCTCTCTCTCTCCCCATATTTCTCCACGCCTATGACTAGTTCTCTTTCAATTTGGACCACCATTCAAACTCATATTTTTCAGTTTGGTTGTGGGCCGCACCATTAAGAAGTTATTGATAGTAGACCAAATGGGAATTTTAGGAAAGAGATGGAGGGAATAAAAGACTTCAGAAGTGGATGACAGGCAGTACCATTTACCAAAAGAGGAAAAAGATGACACGTGATCCTTTGGCTAAAGAGGAAATTTTTTTTTAAAGAAAGTCACGGTTTATCGTGACCCATTTTTTATTTTATTATATTATATTTTTTTTCAGTTGTGACAATGATCTTAATATATATATAATAAAAAAAATTGATCTTAATAATACTTTAGCACAAGTTAAGACTTAATATATATATATATATATATATCATAAAAAACAATGATCTTAATTTATTTCTTAAATAAAAGAGACTAATTTTATTTCTTTGATAAAACGGTTGTGCAAGTTGGGCATTTGAAGTCAATTTATAATCCTTCGTATTCTCCTTTATTTTCAAATTAAAAATTTATCAATTTTTTTTTTAAATTTTTTAAATAAATAATCCAATTTAATTTTAAGAGAATAGTTGATGTCGGTTTTGTGTTCATTATTAATTAGTTATGTTTAATGAAGTGTATCCTATAAAAGTGTGAGTCGCAACTCGCCAATCAACATCTCACATTAAAAACTCCACCATTTATTTTTTAAAAATTATCAAACAAAGAATTTAACTTTGATGATCAATATACTTAGGCTATATTTGATAACAACATAGAAAATGATAGAAAAATCAATGCATTATTGTTAGAATATAGAAAATAAGTTGAGAGATATGATGAGATTAACTCTTAGTTTTTTACATCTTCCACGGAAACTTTTTCTTTGGGTGGCAGTGAAGAAATTTTTTTCACAAACATAAAGGATGATGGTGGATATTTACTCACAAAAATAAGTATGAGATGGAGAGCGTCTCACCACATCACTCTACTTATTTTTCATCTTTTCACCCAAATTAGTTATTTTATTTATTAATTTTATTTTTTTTCCTATAAAAAAAAGCCTTATAAATTTCCAAAACAGTATTTTTCAAAGTTGATCCACTCATGAGACTAAATGATTAAGAGACGGGAGTGGGGCAAACTTTGGAACTTTTGGAATGGGGGAATCTCCTTTAATTTCACTTCACTGTTTTTTAAAGAACTTGCTCAGCAAGCAAGCAAGGATTGCATAGTACAATCAATCACAACCAGACCACTAAGAAGATGACAATGAAAGCTCACATGATCTGCACTTCAAATACTACATTTTTAGATGTGGTCCAATTCTTATCTTTCTCTGCCAAGTAAATTCTTTCACTTCTTTTAAATTTAGGCTTGTGTTAAAATAGTTAAATACGTGATATTTTATATAGAGCGACATTGTTCAATTCTTTCATCCCATAAAAAAAAGACATCTACTTTTTTTTACAAGATATAGTTTATGATCTAAACTTCTTTAATTTCTTTTGAACCAAATAAAATTATTTTATTAGCATCTTTCTTGTTACTACCTTTGACTCAGTAAAATAGTACCTACAGCATAGTTATAGACACTCTGAATAAAATAATTAAAACTAAATTTGGAAACTTATGCCCCACCTCTCTTTAATTGTATAATGGAGAAAGTTATTTTCCGCTTCAACAAGGGTCCCCACTACAACTATTAGCAATTTTAGCTATTTGTTATTCGAGTACGTAATTTTTGAGTTGAAAAACTGTGAACAATGGTCCTCATTTCTCCTTTTGAATGTACATTCTTTTTTGTTGTAAAGTCTCTTGCATAAATAAATTTTAGTTTATCTTCATGTTATATTTTATTTTCTATGACCATAATATATAGAAATAGAATCTTTCATGAACATAGCTCGATCTAATCTCATTATTTTCTACAACAAATGTCCAAATTAATTAATAAATTCAATATACAATTTAAGACAAAATTCTTTCTCAACTTTCAATGCCACTTTAATCAATTTTTGTTAGAATCATCGTTACAATAAGAAATATTGACGGGCACATTTGTGGATAAGATTGTTCGTTAATTTTGTTGTTGTATTAATGAAAATTAGAAATAACATAAATGTTGCTAAGTATATTTTTTGATTCTTTTTAAAGTTTTTTACTTGTTAGTAAGAAGAAATTAATTGGACTCTTTGTAATTAACGAAGTATATATTTTTTAATTAAAATATTTCTTTGGTACTAAAGAGGCCCTAAAGCCAAAACAAAACAAAACAAAAGCAAAGCAAAACAAAACAAAGCAAAACTAATGCACTTTAACGCATCCACTTCTAAAAGTAAATCCTTAACATAATGGGGAGAAAAATCAAAAGACAATGTAGAAACCGCGTGGTCTCACCACTACTGAAAACTTTTTTTACTGTCTTTCTACATAAACATGTAGAGGTCATAAATATGTATTTTTCTATGAAGTTTCCATACTTTGTGGGCAAAAGAACATGAATATTGGTTTTTCAATTAATCTTCTCTTGTTAATGTGTAACTGGGTGAAGAAAATTGTGACCTAATTTTCAAGCAACTTTTGGGTACAAAAAAGGGTGATCACACGGTCTCTAAAAAACTCAAAAAATTAAAAAAAAAAATCAAAAGAATAAATAAAGACAGTTTGCTTCGATAATTATTGTTTAAAAAATGAAAACTGAAGCAAAGTTTTTTGAAAACCTTCGTTTGTTCGTTGTGGTGATTTTGTTAATAGCATACGTGAAACATGTTGTGGGAGTCACCACCTCAGGAGGATGAGCTGGAGACGAGGCTACTATGGTAAAGAAGGTAACGAGGTGCTAGGAGAATGATTTCTTTGTTATAATTTATCTCCTTCTTTCTTTTCCTTTCTTTTATAAAAAAATAAAAATCTGTTTAATGGCTAAAGCAAATTTTTTTTAAAAGTTGTAATGGGCTACACAACTAGAGCGAACCCTCCCCAATCAAACAATCCCTTAAGAGATCTTTGGAAATTCCCCTAATAAAATTTGAGCTTATTTTGTCGTCTCTTAAATGATATGATTGTCTACTCTTCACACGAATAAGCAGGATTCGAGCTCGTTAGCAGCAGTTTCATGGGACAGTTGATTAATCTCTTAAGAAATGATAATGCAATTAAATCCTTTTTACTAACCAGTACTCGTGTATTTTATTATCCGTTAAAGATTTTGTAAATATTTATTTTAATATTTTCGAAAGTAATAAATGTTGTATAGGTTGATAAAACTTTTTTATATAATAAGATTTGTTTATTGTAGTATGAATGAATGGTTGTGTGTAGACCCACTTATGTATGATTACTAGGGTGATAAAATAAATAAGATCTGATAATAGGATAAAAAAGAGTAACGTGTGATTAATTTAAATCAACAAATATCAATCAGTTTATTTTGATCCCATTGTCTAACTTAGTCTAACGTTTTGAACAACTGAAATAGGTTCAGTATATCTTCATGCTAAAAAAATTGTAGACCAAAATACACTGACTTGTTTTTAACTTTTTAAAAAATCTTTTAATCATATTTTTTTATCTTATTTTGATCTCAGCAATATGATTTATTTTAACAAATTAAACTCAATGCCAAATGTGAAATATTCCAATATTGTTACTTAAACAAATTTTTCCAATTTTTGTTTTTACATAATTATGCTATCATGATGGTTCTTGTTTAATTGATCTTGATCACTAGATTTTAAATATTAAATTTCAAAATTTTTATTTTAAGTTATGGTATTTTATGTAAGTGTCATTCTTCGGCCTCAGTGTTTGGAGCATTTCGAGTCAAAAAATCTTTCGTGTTTAGATTGCACGCCCCTTGGTTTTTATTTTTTTTAGGTTCGAAGCCGTATCCGAGCAAGAACTGCGGAGCTAAAAGTTTAGATATATTTTTTATTATTTGCTTAGAATATTTTACATAAGTTCTAGAATTTTTAAAAATAAATTTTAAATTTTTTTTATTGATCTTAAGTATGTTTTTTAATGTGCTTTTGTGCTTTGATCCATGTGAAGGCTCTTTCTAAAGGGAACGGCTCCTCTGCAGTTGTTATATTCACTGCACTGGTGAAGTTAAGCATATCCTAACTATCTATTTTTAATTGAAGGCCTAGATCTGTACACATCAACAACCCATCAGAAAAAGATAGAAACCACCGTGTTTCATGTTCACGGTGTTCTAACGCCAACTCTTTATGTCTCCATCTTTCTCTCTCTATTAGATTTTTATCTCCCTCTTTTATTACTCTTCGACTTCGCAGATTTTCATACTCATGCAACTCTCTCAAAAGCAAAGTTAACAATGCTAACACCCAACCGCGAATCTCGATCCGTCGGAAGAACACCAATTTCAGCTGTACCGCTCAAAACCTCTGCATTCCAGCCACCAACACGCCTCTTCATCTTCGTCTTGCCGTCTAAGTCCAAATATATCAAATAAATACAAAAAGGAAAAGAAATTAAGAGCACAAAACAACATAAAGGAGATATATTTTGGACCGTTGTCCTTATCAATTCCCTCTCTTTGGCTTAAAAGGCTGGATGGTGAAATTAAATACAATAAAGTACTCTTTCACTTCTGTTGCATCACAACCCAAAATTTGAGGGGACCAAGCAAAAGTCTATGTCCTAGATTACACTCAAAACATTATTTTGGTGTATTGCGTCAAATCAAAATATTATTTCATTGTTTAGGGATGGTGGTTAGGGGAAAAGGAAGGAGTTGAGGATTGAAAATTAGTGATGAAGGTGTCCGAGGTATTTAGGGAAGTAACTCTAAAGAGTAAAGAGCAATTGGTGATAGAAGTACTGCCATTTGTTTAATATTTGCAGTCTGGGAAAAGAGAAATCAAGAGGAGAATTTTCGAATAGAGAGAGAAACAGAAACAAATTGGAGAAGAATCGAGAAAACGGCGTGATGTCAAACATTATCCAAAACGACGTAGGTTAGTTTTCTTTTAACTAGATATCTGACGTGTAAAAATCAGAGTCATTTTTTAAATTTAAACGGCCACGATATGTTAGCTTTACCGGTGCAGTGAATATAGCAACTGCAGAGGAGCCACTCCCCTTTTTAAATGTATTATAGCTCTCTTTTATTTGTGACCATTAGATTAAAAATGATGCAAGTCTTTAATTAACACCTCATATATATCTTTCTTCTTTCTTTTTAAAAAGCACCGACACACCCATATATTTGCACTTTCTTTTTCTGTTTTGCAACAAAAAAGGCAAACATATTCTCTCTCTTAGCACTTAGATTAAAGTGATTTTGGCCTTTCATTTTTGACACACACACATATATATATATATATTCTCTTCATTTCATTTGTGCCCTAAAAGAAAAGGAGAAGTAGTAGCACAACACAACCCCCACATTGAGCCCTAAATTCTTCTTTCCTCTCTCACTTTCGTCTCTCTCTTGATTTGTTTCTCTCTCTAGAAAATTGATAAGAACAGAAGTTCTTTAAGGGTATTTGAGTATTAATCTGGAGATTAGTTTGATCTTTGTTCATCTCTTCACTTAATTGAGAGAGTATTTTGAGTGTTTATTTGATAAATTCTCGTGCGAAATCTTTGTTGGGGTTTAATATTGATTAGGTTTTTATTTTTTTTGGGAGTCATAAATTTGAAGATCTGAAGTGTTTTCGCTTGATGCACTGTATTGCTGCGTTTTTTTGTTGGATCTGATGTGGTGCTCGATACACCGTGGTGCTGTGTTTTTATTTGATTTGCTTCTGTGGATTCTCTTCTAAATTCGGGTACTATCTTTCTACATTCTATTCTTTCTCATTCTTATTATTCTTGATCTGTTTTAGCTTTGTTTTGTACTCGAAATCTATGATTAATTGTTGATTGTTATTACTGCGAATATAAGTCTGAATTTGTTGCTATTTGCGATTGATTATATTTGGTTAAGATCGGTAAATTTGTTTTTATTAAAAGTTGCTGCTGTCTTTATTATTTTTATGTGAAAAATCTGTTTTGTTTTCTACTAATAAATCTGTTTATTGCTGCGAAATATTGTAAACAAAATCTATTTTGAGTTGTTCTTATTGCTGTCATATAAATCCGTGTTTAAAACTACTTTCTATTGCTGCAGAAAACTGATTTTATATTGTGTTATTGCTGTGTATTGTTTCTGCGTAAAACAGTCCATATAAGCTATTTTTTGGTGTATTTTAAAGTTATTTTGTGAGAAAAATCTATTGCGTAAACTGTCTTCGATCTCTGCCATTATTGCTGCCAGAATTTGTTCAAAACTTGTATTATTGCTGAGCAGAAATCTGTTAGTTGAATGCTTGCATATCTAAGAAATTACTAGGTGATTTTGATATGTGTTTTGATTAGAAATCTAGTGTATATATATATATTCTGTTTTGGAAGGATTGTTTATTGAATATCTGTGGAATTTAGTTTGTGTTTTTTTTAATTGAAAGATTTGAGTTATAATATGTTTTTGAGAACTTCTTTTGAAAATAAAGCTTTGCAAATCTGGAACATATGGAATTTATTTTAGCTGAGCTTATTTGTGTTTAATTGATTCTTATTGTGAGGTTATCTCGAAAATACTCTATTGTTGGTCAAGTCTTGTTGAGTCGGCTTGGTGAGTGAAGTGTGTATCTTTTGGATTGTACGGGTGTGTGCATTAGGGTCCTTGTAATTTCTTTTGTCCGTTATACTCTTGTAATTTTTTTTTAAATAGTGCATTTTGTTTTGAGGTAGGGTGCCTCTGTGGATGTTTCTTTTATGTTGAGAGTTTACCACGTAAAATTAATCAAGCTTTTCATAAAATTCGAGTTTCGACACTTTTAAAAAGTAAACTTCTAGTTTATTATTTATTATTATAATTATTAGATGGTTGATTGGGGGAATTTTGTTTACATTAAAATGAAATTCCCCCAATCAACCATCCAATAATTATAATAATAAATAATAAACTAGAAGTTTACTTTTCAAAAGTGTCGAAAATTGAATTTTACGAAAAGCTTGATTAATTTTACGTGGGGGGAAGAGAATAGTCGAATAGAGATATATATTAAAAAATAATAAATATAATTTAAAAGAAAAAAAGATAAAAAAAAAAAGGAGTAAAAAACTAAAATGGCCACTGAATTTTACCTCGAGTTTCACTTTAACTACTAATTTTTTTTTCCAATTTACCCTTTAAAATTTAGTCGCGTTTTAATTTGACCATTCCGTCCATTTTTCATTGTTAAAGTCAACAAAAAATATATATGCTTTAAACAAGTATAAAATCGCCATTCCCTACAAACCCAAGAGCAAAACCCACTCTCCCTAAAGATCCATCTCTTAAAAAATTAACCATGGCAAATTTAAAAACAGAGCACCTTCATTTTCCTGCAAATGAAGCAAAATATCACACGGCGCGCAATCGTGAAGAGTGATTGATGATTAATATCTCCAACTACAAAATATTTAAATAGTCAATTCTCCAAATCTAAATACTGGTCTGACTGATCATCCAAAGTACTTTACATTCCAATGCACTGATTCTTAGGCTATGAAGCACGGACACGGGTATGGGTGTCGTACCCGGTATCGGTACGAGTACGGCAATTTTTAAAAAACTTGGACACGGGTACGGCGAGGGACACGTTTAATAAATAAATAAATATATTAATATAATAATATACTATTAATAAAATTAATATTAATAAAATTAATATTAATAGTAATAAATTAATTAATATTAATATTAATAAACTTGGATATCTCATCTCTTATAACTTAATATCCTATTAATAAAATTAATTAAACAAAACCCCCAAAGTTTATTGCATATTATAAATTGACCCTTTAATTTTTGAATTTTTTCTCCGAGCCGTGTCGGGTACCGTACCCGATCTATTTTTTGCCGTACCCGTACCCGGTTTAATATTATTATAATTGGACACGCCACGTGGCGTACCGAAGCCGTGTCCCACCCGTACCCATACCCGTACCCGTACCCGAGCCGTGTCCAAACGGGTACCCAGAAAAAAATGAAGTACCCGTGCTTCATAGTTCTTAGGGCATCTCTAATGAACATGTATAAATTATAATACATAAAGATTTATGTAAAATTTATATAATGTGTATAATTTTTGGTACTCTAATGATGTTCTCTCTCCAACTTTTTACAAAATATTAAAAGTAATATAAGTAAAAATCAAAATATGATTTTATTATGATATTTTTATATTTGAATTCTACTCATTAAGAGCTTTAAAATAATACCCATATTGACTGTTAAATTATAAATAAAAAATATTCATAAAAGATATTGAATATTGCATGTGAATACATATGTTCTATGTGGTATAATATCATTGGTTCATTCAAATTTTACACAACAATCTTAAAGTGTACCATTGGAGCGCAAATGAGAACATGTAAAATATTTGTGTAAAATTAATTTTTATCCTCCAAATCTCTATTTTTTATTGGTCTATATATTTTTACACAATCAATTTACACATTCACCATTGGAGATGCTCTTACCGATGGAAAGCTCCAATATCCATCCTGTATAATATTAAATAAATAAATAATAAAGACAAGTGTCAATTAATCGCATTTAACCCATTTTTCATCTTTCACGTCCTTGAAATTAAACCTAATTAATTAAGCATCATACTGACCAATTGCTGAATCCATATTCTTAAACAAACGGAATATAAAATATATAATAACTCAATAAAATAAAAAATGCCTTATCTTTATTTCAATCTGAAGAAGAAGAAGAAGAAGAAAGAGGAGGAAGTGGTGGTGGTATTAATTAGTAGCATGGAGATGCGAGCCAACGTTTCCGATGGAAAGGGAACGTTCTCCGTACTTTTCCTTTTCCTTCTTTTCGTTCTCATCCTCTTTGTTCTTTAATCTATCTAATTCTCCTCACTCTTTCCATTCTCTCTCTCTCTCTCTATATATATATATCTATTATCGCTAATCATTGTCCTCACTCTTTTTCAAATCTGCCATGGTTGATTTTTGAGGAGATGGGTCTACAGGGAAGGTGGATTTTGCTCTGGGGTCTTTAGGGAATGACAATTTTACCTGTGCCTCGCGCATGTGTTTTTTTGCTAATTTTAACGGTGAGAAATGTATGGAATGGTCAAATTAAAATGCGGCTAAATTTTAATGAGTAAATTGAGAAAAATAAAAATTTAGTAATTAAATTAAAACTCAGTAAAATTCAGTGGCCATTTTAATTTTTTACTAAAAAAAAGCATAGAAAAAATTAGGAAGAGAACAAAGATGAAGTCATGAAAAAAAACTCATCCAGAAATCAAAATTCTCCAGCAAAACCGTGAAGGAGAAAATTCTTCCGCAAAAAGCCATGATGGAATCTGGGTGAATTTCTCTCACTGTTCTGTTTCTCTCTCTACAATACAAAAGAAGAAATTAGTGTAAAAAGATGACACGTGATCCTTTGACTAAAGAGGAAATTTTTCTTTGAGGAAAGTCACGGTCTATCGTGACCTTTTTTTTTTATGGAAGTTGTAACAATTCTGATGATTAATGTAAAAAATTAAGAGTGTGTTTAACGTGTCGGATTAGAGAGTCGGATAAAATTATTTAATTTTATCCGAACGGGATAAAACAATCCCACATCTTTGATGGGATTTGTTAATTCATTTCTCGGTGGGATAAAAAGGTTAAGTGGGATAAATAATTCGCTCAGATATCTAATCACGACGAATACCAAACATGAGATAGGATAAAGTTATCATATCCCGCCCTTTTATCTTGCCCGACAAACACAGTCTAAGAGTATGTATACAATTTTAGATATGTTTGTGTGTTGTCAATTTTAAAATATTTTGATGAACATCGTTATAAAAATTAGACAATAGATAGAGAAAGGGAGAAATTAGAGTAATTAAAATTTGCACTTCAACTACCACATTTTTAAATGTAGTCCCATCCTTATCTCTTTCTCCACCAAGTAAATTCCTTCACTTCTTTTAGATCTAGGCTTGTTTTCAAGCCGTTAAATATGTGATATTTTATATAAAGTGACATTGTTCAATGCATCCATTCCACAAAAAAACACCTTTTTTCACATTAAATATATATATATATATATATTTACATTAAATATATCTATATATATATTTAATGTAAATAAATATAAATAAATAATATCTAATAATAGGATAAAAAAGAGTAATGTGTGATGAATTTAAATTGGCAAACATCAATCAGTTTATTTTGATCTCATTGTCTAACATAGTCTGACGTTTTGAACAATCAAAACATAAGTTCAATATATCTTCATTCTGGAAAAACTATAAACCGGATTGGACTGACTTGTTTTTTTATTTTTTAAAATGTATTTTAATCATACTTTTTGATCTTATTTGGATCTCGTTAAAATGAAGTTTTTTTAATAAATTAAACTCAAGGCCAAATGTGAAATAATCTAATAGTGTTACTCAAACAAATTTTTCTTTATTTTTTTTACATAATCCTATTGTTATGATGGATCTTGTTTAATTGATTTTCAATATTAATTTTTTTTATTAAATTTTAAATTATGACATTTTTAATGTAAGCAAATTATTGGTCTGTGAGAATTTTTTGTTTGTTTATTATTGATATAAATGTTTTAATTATAATATAACATTTTGATATATGTATAAAACTCATTCAAATGTATAGATTTCATGCTCATTATTTATAATACATATATTTTTAATAATTAAATTTTTATATTTTTTTTAAAAAAATGTTGTTCAAAAATTGTGTTTCATAATTAAATTATGATATAAGTGGACAAAGTGACACCAGAATGACAGGGAAAATGACACCATGACCTTTGGCTAAAAGAGGTAAAAAAAAATGACACGTGAACCTATGGCCAAAAGAGGAAAGACCACTTTAGTCACAGCACCTCTATAATGGCTCCGGATCTGGAAACCCATTTTAATAAGTATTTTTCACCTACCTTTCTTTCTTCCCGTTCCAACCAAGATTTACCACCCCTTCGTCTCTGTTCATCAAAGGTAAGGGCGGATCCTGATAACTTGGAGGCTCTAAACGAAGATAAAATACGGGATTTTTTTATTGTTGTAATATAATTTATATATAATTTTTTCCCCCTAAAAAAATCACGTAAATTCAATGAAAAAAATAATATCTCGAACACAAAATTACATACTAATTATATCGAATTTTTTTCAAACTTTTGCTTCGAGTTAGCTTTATATACTTCTTAAAAGTTCTCCTTCAACTCGCATGTACACATCGGTACCTATAAAGAGAAAAAAATTTGTTTAGTTTAGCAACATAACAAATTAACAATATTAATTCTAACATTATTTAACAAAATACTATGTATTGTAAAGCAAAATAATTTATACCCTATCACTGAAAAATGACTCTTCTTGCATTTTTCGCCGCAAAAGTTTCGATCAAGTTCGAATAGTCAAGCTTTAACGTCAATTCTTTTTCAATAGATAACATAACTATACAACATTTATGTATATAATATAGTTATATACAACATTTATAATATGTTTTAGGCAAAATAATAATAATTAAAGATACACAAAATAAACCTAAATCAATTAAATAGATGTTAAAAAAATTAATTAATTATATGAATCACATGATGACTGTCCCCTGATGTGATCCAGCCTAACCCTCTATTCAATTCAATCCAGGAGTATTATGAATTCTTGAATGAAGGCTTAAATACACATAGATTCAAGGATAGAGTATGGAAGTTCAAGATAAAGAAAGCTAGAGTGGAAAAACTTGAATAATTAGAATTATTTTTTTTTATGTTATTTTAAAATTAGTATTCTTGTCATGTACTTGATGATGTCATCGCTTACATAAGTCTTTAATGATGTCATTGCTTATGTCACTTGTAGTATGATGCCATCGCTTACATAAGTCTTTAGTGATGTCATTGCTTTTGTCACTTCTAGTAGGTGAGAATAAATGTGAGCCCTTAGATCATAGTTGGTGGGATTGAATGTAGACCATTGGATGTATTTTGTAACAACTATAAATACCTCCCCATCCCATTCTATTTGAGGCATCAAGTATGAGTTTTCATTAATAAAATTTGAGAGTTTTTAATTCTCTTGGTTCTTAAAAAACTATCGAACTTATCGGAATTTTTCTTGGCGTTCACATCCGACTTATCAATCGGCTCTTCCATATCCGATTGTGGCGTCTTCAATATACCAAGGTTTACATCTCTTTATAGGTGTCGGGTCGCAGTTTCTCCATCCATAATTATTCCATATACCAAGGTTCTTGCTTCTATATAAGCAAAGGGTCAAGGTTTTCCATCCATTATGATTATAGAAACGATCTTAGGACCGTATTTGCTACGGGTTTCGTCATGTCGTTGGCGTGGTTCGTATCATCCCCACTGCCCACTTCCAGGCCACTTGAACAATAAGTAGACAAAGTATATATAAACCTCACCCTCTCTCTCTCTCTCCCTGACCTCCACACACACACCAAACATTTATGATCTATCTTCTTCCAATTAACCCCAAAATTCCCTACGATAGAAACCCCCAATACCTTACCTCCTCTTCTTCTTTTTTCTTCTTCTTCTTCCCTCCCTGACTTCTCTCTTTTTCTCAGCCACCGATCGAATCTACACCAAATACAGCAAATGCTTTTCCACAAAAATACCTTCAATGGAGCTTAGAGTTTTAGTATTTTACCTAGTTGAATGAAGAATAAATTGATTAATGGTGAGAGCAAGCTGATTTCGTCTCAAGTCCGCGTCTAGTGAGTGAGGCAGCAGAGTGGGACTATGGTTTGCGTGGAATATCGGTGAACCTTTGACGTTTAGTGAGTGAGGCAGCATAGTGATTAATTTTTATTGAATTTACCTTTTTGCCATTCTCCATTTACCTATAAATACCTCCCACCATTCATTCATTCAACACACAACAAAAAACATATCTTCTTCTCTCCCAATATCCATCCATCTTTTCCAAGAGATATAAAACCATTGGCAATATAAATACAAGCCAATTCGAGAAGAAATAGAAGAGTCATATACTCTCTCTTTTCATACCCCAAAAAACAGAAGGGTCTTACACCCTCTCTTTTCATACCTTCAAAAAATAGAAGAGTCATATACTCTCTATTTTCATACTCCAAAAAATACCAACAACCCTTATACAGTCTCTCTCTTACACAGTTTATTATTTATTCTGTTGAAATATTTGTAATCCTAATTCTATACTTATAAATAGAATTAAGGAAATTATAAAGAGAGAGAAGTTGGTAGCTTGTATTATCATCCAAATTGATCGCATTTGAGCAAATACAAAGCAAGCTCACACAAAAGGAGGACGTACCACTGGAATAGCATAAGCGCTACCGGGGGAACCTACCTTAAAAAAAAGTCATGTGTTCATCATTGTGCCGCATTTATTTTTTATTCACCGATATTCGCTTATTAATTGGTTAATTATCTATTTTTAGATTTTGACACTATCAGTTGGCGCCGTCTGCGGGAACGATAAGCTCTCTAAAGCTCTCATTCTTTAGAAATTACAAGTGAATTTTCAGTGAAAAATTTGAAATCCCGTGGGTCTACGTAGCTCAATATTCTCGGGGGCATAACTTTGTACTCAGAACTCCAAATCATGCGATTCTGGAGTCCATTTTGGAGAAAAGTTCAAGAGCTACAACTTTTCAGTTCAAGCCATTTTCAAATTCTGCCATCTCGGGGTTCAAAACTTCGATACAAACTTTATGGAACGAAATCCCGCAGGCCTACGGTGACTCAATATTATCAGACGCGTAATTATGTGCTCAAAACTCCAAATCATGCGATTCTTGAGTCCATTTTGGAGAAAATTTCAAGATCTACAACTTTCCAGTTCAAGAGTTTTTCAAATTTGGCCATCTCGGGGTCCAAAACAGGGATACAAAGTTGCTACAACAAAAAAAAATACGAAAATTCTGCGGGCCTACGCTATCTCAATATTTACGGGCGCATAATCATTCAAAAATTTCGGTTACCCAAGGGGATAAAACCCAAAAGAAGAGATAAGTTATTTTTTTATTAAGTTATATATGATTTTTTCTCTTTATTTTAATATATTTAAAGTTGTATTATTTTCTTACGATCAATAATATTTATTGTAGGAAAAATTGATGAGCTTCCAAAAAAATTACAATTGAATGTAATTTTTATCAAGTTCATCCGACAAATCATAAAAAAGAAATTTTCAGCGGATATCAAACTTCCACAAAACCGAATGCAATTTTGAAGTCTATCAGACAACAGCAGGACCACCTCAACCCAAAGAGACCGATCATCTACTGCTGCACCACTGGTCAGAGACCAAGATTTTGACGTTCCCTGGTAATAAAAGAGAAAATTGTCAAAATTTGACTAAGTCAGAAGGGAGCATGGCTCTACTCAAGACTTAGCAAAAAAGAACAAATTTTCCTTTTAAGAAACCTTGGTAATAAATGAGAAAATTGTCAGAATTTGCATAAGTTAAAAAGGGAGCAAGACTCTACTCAAAACTTAGTAATTTGCCTAAAGTTAGAAGGGGGCAAGACTCTACTCAAAACTTAGCAATTTGCCTAAGTTAGAAGGGAGCAAGACTGTACTCAAAACTTAGCGAAAAGAACAAATTTTTCTTTTAAGAAATCAAGGACTTAAATGAGAAAATTGTCATAATTTGCTTAAGTTAGAAGTGGGCATGACTCTACTCAAGACTTAGCCAAAAAGAACAAATTTTCCTTTTAAGAAACCAAGGACTTCAAAAAAATTCCTATCACCATATAGCTCGGGGAGAAGGGACGAGAGGCCTGTAGCACAGATTTCAAAGTCGGAAGTTTTTGGAAAGCTGTCTCCAAAAAAAAAAAAAAAGAAAAAATAAAATATATATGTGTATATGAAATAAAGAGTTGGAAAAGGCCCGAGTAGAATCAAATTATTTATGATCGAAAGCATAATGAGCTTTACATATTAATATTCCAAGCTCTACGACTTCAATCCAATGTCTAACGAGTTCTACACATTGATGTTTCAAGCTCAACGACTAGCATCCGAGATCTAGCTTCCTTGAACAAAGACTCGAGATCAACGTCTAGCCAGCCTTACACAATGATGTTCTGAAACTCTAAGACTAATGATCAAAGTCTAGCTAGCTTTACACATTAATGTTCCGAGCTCCACAAACTTATGGTCAAGGATTCGGGCCTAAGACATCTCGAACATCAGAGCTCAAAGCATCTACTAACTCCCGGATTGAAGGATATCCTTACCAATCAGCTCATCCGAGCTAAATGATAAGGATGGGGGCAATTGATGGGGTAAATATTAATTTACCATTGGCCTACAAAAATAAAAAATAATTTTACCATTGGCCTACAAAAATAATATTCTCCACTTTCTTTTTTATTCCACACTTTTCTTTAAATAATTATCCCACTCCATTATATTCCACACTTTCCTTTAAATAATTATCTCACTCCATTATATTCCACACTTTCCTTTAAATAATTATCCCACTCCATTATATTCCACCATTTCCTTTAAATAATTATCTCACCTAATTCCACAAAAAATTGCCTTTTGCCCTTTAATTTTTATCAAATTTACCTTTTTGCCATTCTCCATTTACCTATAAATACCTCCCACCATTCATTCATTCAACACACAACAAAAAACATATCTTCTTCTCTCCCAATATCCATCCATCTCTTTCAAGAGATATAAAACTATTGGCAATATAAATACAAGCCAATTCGAGAAGAAATAGAAGAGTCATATACTCTCTTTTCATACCCCAAAAAATAGAAGGGTCTTATACCCTCTCTTTTCATACCTTCAAAAAATAGAAGAGTCATATACTCTTTATTATCATACTCCAAAAAATACCAACAACCCTTATACAGTCTCTCTCTTACACAGTTTATTATTTATTCTATTGAAATATTTGTAATCCTAATTCTATACTTATAAATAGAATTAAGGAAATTATAAAGAGAGAGAAGTTGGTAGCTTGTATTATCATCCAAATTAATCGCATTTGAGCAAATACAAAGCAAGCACACACAAAAGGAGGACGTACCACTGGAATAGCATAAGCGCTACCGGGGAAACCTACCTTAAAAAAAAAGTCATGTGTTCATCATTGTGCCGCATTTATTTTTTATTCACCGATATTCGCTTATTGATTGGTTAATTATCTATTTCTAGATTTTGACACCATCAGTTGGCCTTTGAGCAAATATAAAGCAAGCACACACAAAAGGAGGACGTACCACTGGAATAGCATAAGCGCTACCGGGAGAACCTACCTGAAAAAAAAAGTCATGTGTTCATCATTGTACCGCATTTATTTTTTATTCACCGATATTCGCTTATTGATTGGTTAATTATCTATTTCTAGATTTTGACACCATCAGTTGAACTTTGACCAAATATAAAGCAAGCACACACAAAAGGAGGACGTACCACTGGAATAGCATAAGCGCTACCGGGAGAACCTACCTGAAAAAAAAAGTCATGTGTTCATCATTGTACCGCATTTATTTTTTATTCACCGATATTCGCTTATTGATTAGTTAATTATCTATTTCTAGATTTTGACACCATCAACAGCATAATTATGTAAAAAAAATTAGAAAATTTTGTTTGAGTAACAATATTGGAATATTTCACATTTGGCCTTGAGTTTAATTTGTTAAAATAAATCATTTTGCTGAGATCAAAATAAGATCAAAAAATATGATTAAAATATTTTTTAAAAAGTTAAAAACAAGTCGGTGTATTCAGCATGAAGATATATTGAACCTATGTTTCAGTTGTTCAAAACGTTAGACTAAGTTAGATAATGGGATCAAAATAAACTGATTGATATTTGTCGATTTAGATTAATCACACGTTACTCTTTTTTATCCTATTATCACATCTTATTTATTTTATCACCCTAGTAATCATACATAAGTGGGTCTATACGTACACAACCATTCATTTGTACTACAATAAACAAATCTTATTATATAAAAAAGTTCTATCAACCCATACAATATTTATTACCTTCGAAAATATTAAAAATATTATTTACAAAATCTTTAACGGATAATAAAATACACGAGTATTGATTAGTAAAAAGGATTTAATTGCATTATCATTTCTTAAGAGATTAATCAACTGTCCCATGAAACTGCTACTAACGAGTTCGAATCCTGCTTATTCGTGTGAAGAGTGGATAATCATATCATTTAAGAGACGACAAAATAAGCTCAAATTTTATTAGGAGAATTTCAAAAGATCTCTTAAGGGATTGTTTGATTGGGGAGGGTTCGCTCCAGTTGTGCAGCCCATTACAACTTTTAAAAAAAATTTGCTTTAGCCATTAAACAGATTTTTTTAAAAAAAAAAAGAAAGAAAGAGATAAATTATAACAAAGAAATCATTCTCCTTGCACCTCGTTACCTTCTTTACCATAGTAGCCTCGTCTCCAGCTCATCCTCCTGAGGTGGTGACTCCCACAACATGTTTCACGTATGCTATTAACAAAATCACCACAACGAACGAACTGAAGGTTTTCAAAAAACTTTGCTTCAGTTTTCATTTTTGAAACCATAATTATCGAAGCAAACTGTCTTTATTTATTCTTTTGTATTTTTATAATTTTTTGAATTTCTTAGAGACCGTGTGATCACCCTTTTTTATACCCAAAAGTTGCTTGAAAATTAAGACACAATTTTCTTCACGATGTCCGCACCCAGTTACACATTAACAAGGGAAGATTAATTGAAAAACACATATTCATGTTCTTTTGCCCACAAAATATGGAAACTTCATATAAAGATACATATTTATGACCTCTACATGTTTATGTCAGTAAAAAAAAGATTTTAGTAGTGGTGAGACCATGCGGTTTCTACATTGTCTTTTTATTTTCCTCCCCATTATGTTAAGGATTTACTTTTAGAAGTGGATGCGTTAAAGTGCATTAGTTTTGCTTTGTTTTCTTTTGCTTCGCCTTTGTTTTGTTTTGTTTTGGCCTTAGGCCTCTTTAGTACCAAAGAAGTATTTTTAGTTAAAAGATATTCTATCCGTCCTAAATTGTTAGTCATTCTTTCCTTTTTTGGATGTCCCAAAATAACTGTCCACTTTCCATAAAAGATAAATACAGACTTATTTTGCCCTTGTATGCTTTCACTTTTCAAGTACAAGTTTTGAATAAAGAAAAGGGTAAAAAGAGAAAGTAAATGTAAATTAAGCAAAAAGTGTAATGATGATGTTGGGACCTTAATAAGTTAGATTTTCCAAAATATACCAGCAATTTGGGACGGATGGAAGATTCCAATTAATTTCTTCTTACTAACAAGTAAAAAACTTTAAAAAAAATAAAAAAATATACATAGCAACATATATATTATTTCTAATTTTCATTGATACAACAACAAAATTAACGAACAATCTTATCCACGAATGTGCCCGTCAATATTTTTTATTGTAACAATGATTCTAACAAAAAATTGATTAAAGTGGCATTGAAAGTTGAGAAAGTTTTTTGTCTTAAATTGTACATTGAATTTATTAATTAATTTGGACATTTGTTGTAGAAAATAATGAGATTAGATCGAGCTAGGTTCATGAAAGATTCTATTTCTATATATTATGGTCATAGAAAATAAAATATAACATGAAGATAAACTAAAATTTATTTATGCAAGAGACTTTACAACAAAAAAGAATGTACATGCAAAAGGAGAAATGAGGACCATTGTTCACCAACAAAAAAGAATGTACATAATTTTTATTATTTCTTAAGAGATTAAAATACTCACACCAATAATACACACATAATAAACTCTCACATACAAGTAATTTTTATTATTTTTTATTTTCTTTAAGCCGAATGTGCATCTCTCCAAATTTTTCCATTTGCTTATGTTAAACCAAAACAAAAGTAAAGATGCCGTCGGATGAGAATTAAAGGGGGTGGCTCAATCATACGTCCTACTATTTTTCCTTATCCTTGTGTTTAACCAAAAAAAATATATTCCTGTTTAACCAAAATCAACTGATGGCCATGAGAGTACAATTTTCTTGGTGGGTTCTTGAAGGGCTATGTAGTGGAAGTTTAGGATTTTTGAAGGAGGGGAGTGTGGAGTTTCTTATTATGGAGGTGATTTTTGTAATTTCACTTCGTGAGAGAGAGTCTAGTGGGTGAGAGAGAGTGGCGGTGATGAGAGGGAGGAGTGCAGCAGAAAAAGAGGCAAGAGGGGTTCATATTTATAAGGAGTTTGGAATTGTTTTATCGGGTAATTAAAATATAGGGCTTCTTGAAAAAAGAATTTCACACTAAAGCCAATGAATAAATTTTTTTTAAATCAAGAGCCTATTTTGCATTATATTAACAAAGTGACATGTGTCATTTTTTTTCATTCCAAAAAGACTACTCAACCCTTCAAATAAACTAACAATTACAGATCTACCAATTTACATTTTATCACCAAAGGACAATACTACCCTCCCATTTTTCCTCTCATTCTGCATTCCTCCATCTTCGAAACCACGCAACACCAACCGACACCAGCGAAGAAGAAAGAACAGAGAAGACCGAAGAGAAGTCTAGTCGACGTAATTTTCAAACCGCCGGCCTCCTTTTAAAGCATCGAAGACGATCATACCATCGCAGGTGAGCTTTACGTTTCTCCCTATCGCTCTTCCTCGTTTTTTAGGGTTTATAATTTGCGTGTTTTTCTGCTTTTGAAGAGAATCGGGCTTTTTAGTAACCGATTCTGCAATATTTGCATAATTTTTGACTATTTATGATAGCTGGGGTTTCTAGTCACCACTTAAAACACTCATTACGTAGTTGTGCAAAGTTCACATTTCACCTCGTATCGTTCTTTATGTTTTAGGATGTATCAATGATTTTCATAGATTTCTCTGATATTTTCTAACAAATTTCACTGCAATGTGAAGTTTACAGTGCAAATTTCACTACAATGTGAGTTTGCAGTCCAAATTTCACTGCAAAATTCATATTGCAGTACGTATTTCACTGCAATATGAACATTCCAATCCAGAATTTTGCTGCATATTGCATTCTATATTTTACTGCAATGTAAACTTTGCAGTACATCTTTTACTCCAAAAGGAAGTTTGCAGTGGAAATTTCACTGCAAAGTTCACATTGCAGTCCGTATTTCACTGCAATGTGAACTTTGCAGTCCAGAATTTTTATGCAAAAGTTAATGTTGCAGGCCACCTTTTACTCTAACATCAATTTTCAAATGCAAATTTCACTGCAATGTGAAGTTTGCAGTGCAAAAATTCACTGCAATGTGAAGTTTGCAGTGCAAAATTCACTTCAATGTGAAGTTTGCGCTAAAAAATTCACATAATGTGAAGTTGGAAGTCCAAAAATTCACTGAAATTTGAAGTTTGTACTGAAAAATTCACTACAATGTGAAATTTGCACTAAAAAATTCACATAATGTGAAGTTGGCAGTCCAAAATTCACTGCAATGTGAAGTTTGAAGTGCAATTTTCACTGCAATGTGAAGTTTGCAGTGCAATTTTCACTCCAATGTGAACTTTGCAGACCACCTTTTACTCCAATAGGAAGTTTCAAATGCAAATTTCAGTGAAATGTGACGTTGGCAGTGCAAAAATTCACTACAATGTGAAGTTAGCAGTTCAAAAATTCACTGCAATGTGAACTTTGCAGTGCAAAAATTCACTGCAATGTGAAGTTTGCAGTAAAAACTTCACTACAATGTCAAGTTTGTACTGAAAAATTCACTGCAATGTGAAGTTTGCACTAAAAAATTCACATAATGTGAAGTTTGCAGTCCAAAAATTCACTGCAATGTGAAGTTTGCACTGCAAAATTCACTGCAATGTGAAGTTTACAGTGAAATTTTCACTGCAATGTGAAGTTTGCAGTACAATTTTCACTGCAATGTGAAGTTTGTAGTACATATTTCAGTGCAATGTAAACTTTGCAATCCACCTTTTACTCCAACAGGAAGTTTCAAGTGCAAAATTCACTGCAATGTCAAGTTTGCACTGAAAATTTCAACCCAATTTAAAGTTTGCAGTCCATATTTCACTGCAAAATTCATATTGCATTGCAAATTTCTGTCCATAGTTTCTCTGTTTCACTGCAATATGAACTTTGCAGTTCATATTTTTTTACATATGCATACAATGTTTTGTGACAGCCTTGCTTTCACATCTTTTAGCAAAGGATAAAGCCACAATTAAAAGCAAATGGCAAAGAAAAGAGCAGCAGAAACAGTAGAAAGATCTCCAACAAAGGTTAGAAAAATGAAAACATCTTCTAGTCCGTCGAAAATGAAGGCAAAATCAAAGGCACAAAAGAGAAGCCTTAAGAAAAAGGCTAAAACATCTTATGATAACCAGCCAACGGTATTTCGCTGCAATTTGCAGCCGATAGTCAGACTACTTGAGGAACAAAGAGATCATATACCCTAAACACACATCGAAGCAATCATGAGAACACCGTTTGGGGTTTTCTTCAAGGCTATCTACGAAAACAAAGTAGATATTAAAAGTATAGATAGAATCTCAAAGCCCATCATGCGAATTATGGGGTTATACTCCTTGAAGAAAGATGGATTTGTTATGGGGGATAAGCTAATACAATTAACTGCCGATGACGTTGCACTCACTTTTGGGCTACCAAAAGTAGGAAACGAAGTGGTGCTCTTTCCAAAGACAATGGTCAAAGCAACATAATCGAAATTTATCGAGAGACACTTCAAAGATATGAAGATTATAAAGAAAGATGCAATTGTTTCGGCATTAATAAACACCTTGAAGGAAGAATGCAAAGAACCTGCAGAAGACTATGTTAGGTTGATGATACTGCACATGGTTGTCACTATTTTCCTGGCCAGTTCACAAGGTGCAGTTGGCTGGTCCTTCATTTCCCACATAGAGGATTTTGACAACATAAGAAATATAGCATGGGCCAAAGTTTTCTACAATCACTTGATGCAGAACATCAAAAAATATTACAACAAGCCTTTCAAAACTCCTGGATGCGTCCTTCAAATTCTTGTAAGTATTTCAATACTTTAATGTAAAAATTAGCTACGATAACATAGTACATTCATGTGACATTTATTTTTCATAAAATTGCAGTATTGGTTCTGTGAGCATTATAAAATAATTGAACCAATTGAAGGATACAAGGATGAAACACCAAGATTTGTTCGCTGGAATCTTTTCCAAGCTAGAGAAGCTATCTCTAAGCTTCCCTTGGACAAAGTGGACACCGAAAAGGTACTTACACAAAATCTCTTACTAATTACGATTATATTTTTTAGACTGCAAAGTCCAAATTGCAGAGAAATATGTTGGTGCATAGTTTCTCTGCTTCACTGCAATATGAACTTTGCAGTCCATATTTCATTCGAAAATTCATATTGCGGTCAATATTTTCACTGCAATATGAACTTTGCAGTCCACATTACACTGCAAAGTCCATATTGCAGTCCACATTTCACTGCAATGTGAACTTCGCAGTACATATTTTACTCCAACATGAAGTTTGCAGAGCAAATTTAACTGCAATGTGAAGTTTGCAGTGCAAATTTAACTGCAATGTCAAGTTTGCAGTCAAAAATTTATTGAAATGTGAAGTTTGCAGTGCAAATTTAACTGCAATGTGAAGTTTGCAGTGCAAATTTTACTGCAAAGTTCATATTGCAGTCCATATTTTATGTATATAGTTATTCTGTTTCACTGCATTATCAACTTTGCAGTGTATATTTTTTGTACGCACTTGTTTTAGTACAAAACTATTTCAGATTATTAATAACTACAACTTCTTTTTTAATACATCTTCACCCTCTTTCCCTTTTTTAATACATCTAGGTGGTAGAGGATCTTGCTGATGTATCCGAAACAGAGCAAAAGCTTCTGACTGAAGAATTCAAAGAAGTCAAGGAACAGAAGCTTCCAACTGAAGAAGCATATATTCCAACTGAACAGAAGCTTCCAGAAAATAATGAAAGCAAAATGGTTGAAAGTTTGAAAGAAGAAAATGAAAGATTAAGACAGGAAAATAAGGAGCTTCTCGAAAGAGTAATTCAGTTGGAGACTCATGCAAGTAAAGAATGACGGGTTCTTAAAGCACAAGACAAATAAGGAACTGCAGTTAATCGATAGCAATGTAGTTGAAAGCACTCCGATATTGGATGACAAAACAGACTACATTGACTTTGAGTGTCTAACAGCTGCTGAAGAACCTTTCACCAAACAAACTCCACCACATAATGTTCAAGAAAAGGAGGAAGAGCCAAAAGTAAAATCATTCATCCTAAGGCTAAAGAAGAGGACAAGAATCTCAAAAGACGACAAGGTTTTTATTTACTATGACAGAAAAGAGAGCCCCAAGAAGGATGAAAAGGAAGATACTTCTGATAAGGATGAAAAAAAGAAAGCTGGAAAATCCAAGCTTAAACTTCATAGGAAGGGAAAAAAAATTGATGAAACAAAATCTGATATTCCTCCTGCTGGTAGTAAAGACTCAATTGATGTCGAAGATTATGAAACTCATCCTGGATCGCCAACAAAAACCGACTTGTCCAATATGAGGAAAAAGAGCAAATTATATAAGTATTTCGACAAAGATCAACAAGATTTGATTGATACCTTTTTCAACCATGCAGATAGAACGTAAATTCTCTAATCATTTATTCTGTCAATATTTATGATCACTGCAAAATTGTCTTTTGCAACAAATCATTAATGAATATATACACTGCAAAGACAAGAAAGTTCATATTGCAGCCCATAATTTTGGTGCAAACTTCATATTGCAGTCCATATTTTCACTACAAATTTTTACTGTTTCACTGCAATGTGAACTTTGCAGTATATATTTCACTGCAATATGAACTTTGCAGTACACATTTATTATTCATAGTTCATATTGCAATCCATATCTTCACTGCAATATGAACTTTGCAGTACACATTTATTGTTCATAGTTCATATTGCAGTCCATATTTCACTGCAATATGAACTTTGCAGTCCACATTTTTTGGTGTAAACTTCATATTGTAGTCCATATTTCACTGCAATATGAACTTTGCAGTCCACATTTATTTGAACAGTTTTCCTTTTCCACTGCAAAGTTCATATTGCAGTCTATATTTTTATTCGAAAGTCCAAGTTGCAGTCCACGTTTCACTGCAATATGAACTTTGCAGTCCATATTTGGCTGCAAAGTTCATATTGCAGTCCATATATTCACTGCAATATTAACTTTGCAGTCCATATTTTGCCCAGTAATTGCTCACCACAAACTTAGCTATATTTCTCATGTTATAATACCATATTTTGAATAATAACACATGCTACATGAACACAGATCATAGATTGGTACTCAATGCATTTGAAGAAGAGATTCTTTCCAAACCAATCGACGAGCATTATAGTCTCCTCTATGGCATGGGTAATCAACTACTTCAAATAATGAACTTTTGCAATCTTTCAGTAATGATATTAGTTTACTCAATAATTTTTTTTTGTTAATATAGACTTTTGTTAGAGATGGTAATAAAAAAAATGTAATGAAGTTCTTGAACAACACAATAAATGAAGTCAATGATACTATAAATATGTTACTTTTCCCGATGAACTCCGGGAGAGACGAAAAAGACAAGCAGGGATTCCACTGTACTTTACTTGTCCTGGATCTTCGAACAAGAACATGGTTACACTACAACACAATGCCTCCAAGAGGCAAGAAAAAAAGCATATTCCTCGAAGATGCCAAACAGATGGTAAGGGTACAAAAATTTAACAATTTTTAAATCTTTTCAAAGGATTATTAAATCATGTTCCTGAATTATTATTCTTTTTTTAAATTTTATTTAGAAATAAGCCGTGACAGACATCCTCAACATGCAACTGCTTTACCGTGGGACGACGGTACTGGAGGATCACACTAAAATCATTTCAAAGGAATGCCCACGACAAGGATTTTCGTAAGTTAAACACACAGAATTTTGTAATATATATATATATATATATGAAAGTTATTTATTTCAAAATTTGTCAAATTTATAAATACTAACACTAAACTCTTTTCATATTGTAGTGTTGATTGTGCACTCTATGTGTGTGAGTTTATAGAAAGGCTTGTCTAAGGACAAGAGATTCCAAAAGAATTCGAGGACAAAGATTTGATGTCCAAAAAACGTGCACACATAGTTTCGTTAATATTGACGGATATTGCTGGAGGCTCGAAGACCATATCGAAAGAATGAAAACATTAGAGTTTTTGAAGAACGACAAGGATGATGACCAACAATAGAAACACCATATTTTTTGTTTATAAAACTTTAGATATTTGTTACATATTAGTCTACTAAATCTCAAAGTTTACTTTTGCACAAATGAAATTGTAAGTAATATGCAGCCATGGTTAAATTGTAAG
Source organism: Lonicera japonica (assembly GCA_021464415.1). Taxonomy (NCBI): domain Eukaryota; kingdom Viridiplantae; phylum Streptophyta; class Magnoliopsida; order Dipsacales; family Caprifoliaceae; genus Lonicera; species Lonicera japonica. The sequence continues at coordinate 21,995,381 of CM038465.1, read as the reverse complement.
TAATATGTAGTCATAGCCAAAAACACTTTGTTTTAGATTTTGAATGAATAATAGTAACACGTTTTACTGAATCCTTTTTTTATGTTCGTGTGTGTTGCCATTTACCTTTTGTATTTGGAATTGTTTTGTGCAAATTCAAATATGCACTGCTATGGAAAACACAGATTATGAAAAAAGAAGGTTTGAACTGTGCTTTTATTTGCTGCAAAGTTCATATTGCAGTCCATATTTTCACTGCAATATGAACTTTGCAGTCCATATTTTCACTGCAATATGAACTTTGCAGTCCATATTTCACTGCAAAGTCCATATTGCAATCCATATTTTCACTGCAACAAGAACTTTGCAGTCCATATTTCACTGAAAAATTTATCTGTTTGACTGCAATATCAACTTTGCAGTCAAGAATGTCCATATTTCAGTCTAATGTGAACTTTGGAATCCACCTTTACTCCAACAGGAATTTTCAAGTGCAAATTTCACTGCAATGTGGACTTTGCAGTCCACCTTTTCACTCCAACAGGAATTTTCAAATGAAAATTTTACTGCAATGTGAACTTTGCAGTTCATATTTCAGTGCAAAGTTCATATTGCAGTCCATATTTCACTGCAAAGTCCATATTGCAGTTCACATTTTCAGTGCAAACTTTCTGTTTTACTGCAATATGAACTTTGCAGTTCATATTTCACTGCAAACTTCATATTGTAGTCCATATTTCACTGCAAAGTCCATATTGCAGTCCACATTTTCAGTGCAAACTTTTTCTATTTTACTGCAATATGAACTTTGCAGTTCATATTTCACTGCAAACTTCATATTGCAGTCCATATTTCACTACAAAGTTCATATTGCAATACATATTTTTGGTGCAAAATAAAAATTGCAGTCCATTTTATCTACAATTAACATTAACATATCCAGATAAGAACAATAAAATCATACCATTCATTTCATATATGTCTAACAAACAAATATATCCCATCATCAAAACTTCAAAGAAATCCAAATAAAAACAAAACAATTTTTTCAAGCTCTTCAAATTAACAAAAAGAAATATCAAAAGTAAACTGTACTTAACAACTAGTACACAACATATAATAAAACTAATGAATACTTTCCGAACAAGTCTTTTTGTTGTGAAACCCAAGATGTTGACACCTTCCGCACTTATGCAACTTCCTCGCTTTTGACCCAGTATTTGGAATTCGGTTCCTTTTTGGACGACCCACGGTTCTCTTCACTCCTGCAGGCAAAATATGCAATTCATTTGTCACGTCTCTCGGCCTATCAGTATTAGGGATAGGAAATATCGCATGCGAGTACGATCTCTGATAATTCACGCTAAAAAAACAAGGATCACAAAAATCATAAACACATTTTCCATCGGCCAGAATTGACAACACCGCATGATTGCAAGGAAAGCCTTCAATCTTCCAAGTATTGCAACTACAATACCGGTAGTAAAGGTCCACCTTATGACTTTTTTCCTCTTGAACCTCGAAAACAAAATCAGTTGACTTCGTAACTTTCCATGTCTTGCTCGCATTAATCTTCTCAGACAAAATATTTTCCATGTCAGGGCATAACATTGTGTTCCAATTTCTTGAACTCTCACGTCGGTTGGACATCATAGTCATCAACTTCAAGCGAATTTTATCCAGCATCGAGGTGATGGGTAGACTACGTTCTTTCACAATCCAGCCATTAAAGCTTTCCGCAATATTTGAACACATCATTCCATACCTTTGTCCTTGGTAATAGGCATTTGCCCAATGATCTATCGGCGCATTTTGTAGAAAATCTTTTATTTCATTTCCAACAGCACCTTTCAAATCATTGAACGTACTTTAAAACTCAAGATGTGTAGAGGCATATGCACAATCCACAAACAACTGCAAGATGAACGATTTCTTCTTACTTTTCGCCGAGAAACAAGTACTCAAGTTGTTCTTCAAATGCCACATACAATAGCTATGATAGGAGTTTGGAAAAACTTCAGCTATCGACTTCACCAAACCCCAATGCCTGTCTGATATAAATGTGAAAACTCCATCACTAGGCAAAATAACCTTCAAATGGTTCAAAAACCAACACCAATTTTGCACGGTCTCCGAATCAACAACACTCATGGCAAAAGCGAATATTTCTACAATAATATCAAACAAACAAGAAGATAATTATCAATTCATAATTAATGCTTTTACATACTAACAATAACACGGAATAATGAAACCATGCTTGCACCGAATGATAAAAAAAGATAAGCATACCTCCATTGCCATTCATTCCTGTAGCTGCTAGTATGCATCCTTTGAACTTTCCTTTTAAGAATGTCCCATCTAAGCATAATAGAGGACGACAAAACTTAAAGCCAAAAATTTGAGCCTCAAATGAGACAAATAATCTCTGAAACTTATTGGTCTCCTCATTGACTTCAAGTATGGTGTAGCTACCGGGATTTGTCTTCTTTAAGGCCTCCAAATACCAAACAAGGTTGTTGTATGAAAATGACTCATCCCCGTGTATTTCCTTCACAGCTAACTCTCTTCTTGCATAAGCGTAATAATAACTCAATCGAACTCCATAGTCCCTTTGAAAATCATCAATAATCTCGGAAGGCTTCACAAGGGGCCTATCTTTAACCAAGTCTATAATAGCATTTTTCACAAGCTTGCTACTCATAGGCGGCTTTCTCAAATCCTTATAACCGATACCGCAAGTATGCTCACTAACCATCCTTTTAATAACAAAGAATTTCGGTAGATTAAATTTCTGTGAAGCATGAATCCTCCATTGACATCCCCTTTCCTCATCCTTACTACAAACAACCGTTATTCTCCTAGCATCATTCTTTTAAACTTGTAATCAAAACCTCTCTCAATTGAAAACTGCCTTAGCTTTAAACGGAAGTCTTCTGCACCACGTTCAAATCTCTGTCCGACACCGGTTATTGCATTTGCCCAGAAACTTGATTTTAGAGGTTGACGGACCTCCGAGGCATCTGAACGAGTTACCGAACCACTTGATGCACTACAAGTATCATTAGCCACGGCATTGGAATTCGAACACTTTGCCAATCTCACAAAGACATTGATAGTATTTTCCCCCTTAATAATAATAGAACATATCATACATCTAATCTCTTCGTCGGTGCTTACAACGATCTCTTTCTCATCACGGATAACATACATTTCAAACAAGCAATGATTAATCTCAGACCATCTCTCACAAACACATTCCTTGAGCTCGGAAAGTAAAGAATCGAGCCCTATACGAACACCAAAAGAACTACCACTAAAAGAAATCATTACAATGACCCCACTTGAAATATCCCTATAAAATACAAAGAAAATAAGAACGGATAAACATCGCATCAAACTCTATTTTGCTACATACCTACTACTCATCTAACTGCAATATGAACTTTGCAATCCATAATTTTGGTGCAAAGTCCATATTTCACTGCAAAGTGAACTTTGCAGTCCATAATTCACTGCAATATGAACTTTGCAGTCCATATTTTTGGTGCAAAGTTCATATTGCAGTCCACAATTCACTGCAATATGAACTTTGCAATCCATAATTTTGGTGCAAAGTCCATATTTCACTGCAAAGTGAACTTTGCAGTCCATAATTCACTGCAATATGAACTTTGCAGTCCATATTTTTGGTGCAAAGTTCATATTGCAGTCCACAATTCACTGCAATATGAACTTTGCAATCCATAATTTTGGTGCAAAGTCCATATTTCACTGCAAAGTGAACTTTGCAGTCCATAATTCACTGCAATATGAACTTTGCAGTCCATATTTTTGGTGCAAAGTTCATATTGCAGTCCACAATTCACTGCAATATGAACTTTGCAATCCATAATTTTGGTGCAAAGTCCATATTTCACTGCAAAGTGAACTTTGCAGTCCATAATTCACTGCAATATGAACTTTGCAGTCCATATTTTTGGTGCAAAGTTCATATTGCAGTCCACAATTCACTGCAATATGAACTTTGCACTCCATATTTTTGGTTCAAAGTTCATACATTGCAGTCCATAATACACTGCAATATGAACTTTGCACTCCATATTTTTGCTGCAAAGTTCATACATTGCAGTACAATTTTCTCTGCAAAGTTTCTCTGTTTCACTGCAATAACAACGTTGCAGTCCATACTTTCACAACAAAAATCATAGATATCATTGAACGAACTCAACCTAATAATGAAGATAACTAATCCTAAACTAAAGTTTGCAGCTCTTACAAAAACCGTAGAAAAACTTATTAACTTTCACAACAACAATCAAATATAACATTGGACGGAGATCAATCCAATGAACATCACTAACAGTAAAACAAAAATCAAACCTATCAAAAAGCTACAAATTATTACCATGAAAAACCTTCGAAATCCATTGAATCACTCAAGAACGTGCTAGACAGAACGACTATAGCTAGATACAATAGCGATTGAAAACCTAGATCCACGCTCAGAATCACGATCCACGCTCAGAATCACGATTGAAGGCTTCGCGGCTCACAGTTTTCGCGCGAGTGAATATGAATACGTTTCAAACCTAGAAGGGTATGATTGGGACTTCATAAAAATAACAAAGGGGTAATTTAGGTAATACATAATATATTTTTTATTAATTAAATAGTATTTAAATTTGTTTAAATACCTTTATTTAAAATATAAAATAAAATAAGCCTCTTATACTAATCACTAAAGCAAAATAGGCCCTTCATTTAAAAAAATATTATTCATTGGATTTTTGGTAAAATTCAATGTGTAACAACCCCTTCTACCTAATTTCTAGTTTTTTATTAATTAATGTGTATTTTGGTATGGGTTTGTTTTGCGCAGTGCACATTAATTATTTAAACTTTTTACAAAGATTAAATCATTAGCGTGTACAGCTCAAACCAATTTTTCCATTTTTTTGTTGCTTTTTCTGCATAAATAAGATTATAACAGTTTTGTTTATAACAATTGGCCGAGCTGAGATTTAATTAATAACAAGATCTGTTTGAATTAATGTACAGAAAATAATTATATAAAGAAAGTTGAAAAAAATTAATTTGTTCATGTACGTTTTTTTACGGAAACTAACTGTTGGACCTAATAGCCAACATTAAAAAAAATTTATTTTTATGACTAACCTAGAAAAAATAGGCCAATAACTACTAGAGGACACCTAATTCACTTGTTACCTATTAACGCTTATTTAATTTATATTAAAATAGGCCACAAAAACCTTTTCCCTTATCAAAGGCCGTGGCCTTTCCCATTTTTAGGACCTTCTTTAGTGAGTGATATGAAATTGATTTTTCTATTTCAATTTTCAGTTCTTATTATATAATTAAAAAAGGGCAAAGATAATTTCTTTAATTTTTAAAAAGGTCTCAGGTTTGTGATTTAAAAAAAGGACTCAGATGATTTCTGGTGCGTGTCCATAATTGGAATTACAAAATTAAAAAAAAAGGGTCCCCCAATTTTGGACAAAAGGTTTGCCTTTTTCTAAAAATAACTTCTTGCCCAAAATATGGTCCCCCAATTTTATTTAACAAATTCGGTTAGAATCCTCTTTAGTTAGTTGGGAATTATTTGGTTTTAGAATCAAGTGGGCCCGCCACTAAAGACAAAGGAAGGGATTTATTTAATGGAATTTACTCCAATTCTATTGATCGCCAAGTAATACCCCTCTCCACTCTCAATCTCTCCGTGGCCAGATTTTCCAAGCTAACCCTAACCCTAACTCCTAAACCCTAATCTCTAAACCCTAACCCTAACCCCTAACCCCTCTCTACTCTCAATCTCTTTCCTTCGGTGGCCATTTCCGCTGCCCATCTCTCAATTGAAGTAAGTGTGTATCTTTCAATTAATGGTGTATATATTTGAACAATGTTATATATATATATGAGTAAACGGTGTATGTACGTAAAAATGATGCATAAAGTAATTAAGAACCCTGAGAAGGTCTTATTGAATTGTTTTAACTCTAAACCAGGTCAAGGTTTTAGTGTTAAAAACCGTGAGACCTTCTCACGTTTTTTTGGATCCCCTTTTTCAATATTTTAAACCCCCACTTGAACTCATTTAAAAATGTGAGTTTGTCTCATGTTTTTAAATCTTACCATATAAACTTAGTTAAGTTCAAAACTATCACATCCGCCTTTTTAAGTTTGAAAACATCCAACAAAAGTCGTGTTTTTCTTCTTGTTGAAAATCCTAAAATGCAAATTCAACATTGATATTTCCACCTCCTTTATAAATAAATAAATAAAAAATCGTATTGTCAATTAAAATTCTCAACTTTATATTTCCACCAACTCTTCTCCTTCTCACACATGTGAATTCAATGATATGATTGATCACTGCCACACTAATCTTCTATTTCAATTTTCAGATTACTGACACATCACAAATTTACTCAAATATTCATACTAAACCTACACCGTTTAAGTTGACGTCCTCCTTCAACACTATTTCTACAATTCAATTCACGTATTGTTTCCCCGTCTTTCTCTATCTTGATATATCTCTCTCATCTTATGTCATCATTGGATAAGATAGTGACTACATTTATTATATATATATATATAATATTGTCTTTAACACGAGTTACCACCTGATAAAAATAAATAAAATGAAAGCTATAAACATTTATTTTATGTGTGCGTATATCTTATATCCACGGTACTCATTCTATAGTATATAAACTGATGAGCTAGAGCAACACATGCATTATGTATAATATATTTACTAGGTTTTCTTCGAACTCATATATACGTGCACGCATACAAGAAGGATGGAGTACTCCGCAGGTTTCGCCGCTGCCATTACGTGTCGCCTCCTTCAGTTTGGTTTGGCAGCTTTCACCATTTTTTTTATGATTGTGATCTGTGACCATTTAGCTTGCTTCTCAGCATTCAAGCTTGGCCTTGTTGCTATGGGGTTGCAGGCCTTTTGGAGCCTCCTCATGGTTCTTGTCAACTGTTATGCAGATTTAGCAAATAGTTGGGTTCAAGGCAACTACAGAGCTGTTTATGTATATAATATCGGGAATTGGGTAACGTCCACCCTTACATTTGTGACTGCCTGTGCATCTGCAACCACCTATAATTCTTGTGTCGCTGAAGTCGAAGATAATTGCTTGTTGCTGATTGGTTTGGTTGTAGCTTTCGAACTCATGAGCTGTTCCCTCACGTTACTCTTATTTCTCCCCACTTTACGACAGTCAATGGGATTGCTTGATTAGAAGTGCTTAATTATACACCTTAACTAGAATTACATAATATCATCTTCTATTATTACTTTGTGTGTTTTTATTTATTTATGTATATATCTGCTCTAATGGCGAACTTGGTATTGAACTATATATTGATTAATTGTTGTTAAATATATCTGTGAGGCACTCGTTCTCGATCCTCTTGTCAATTTTTACTTCCGAGTTAGTATTTCTGATGGGCTATATTTGCCACTTTTCTTGGCTGGTTCATCGCATTCCATATCTCAAACTTCTAGTACGTATACTAACTGACGGGGCATCGCATTCAAGAGAACAAGTAATATTAATTGAGCATCGTAAAATCCTTGTGAAGCTCGTCATCTACTACTATCAAATATGTGCATATACAGAGATACTAGTCTTTTTAAAATTGGACATATATCTATATATAAATGAGACAATTAAGTCTCTATGCTAATATATTCTTGTATTAGATTCAATTTGCTGTTAAGAGAGCACTATAGTTGATGATATGATGATCTGACTGTAGTACAAATTACACAACATTTAATTTTTACCAGCTTCTTTCTTGCAATTTTAAGTTTCAAAACTTTGTTGAGTTTTCAGTTTATATATAGATTATACAATTTATCTGACGCTGATTACTATCTCACTGCCATTTTCACAAAAGACAACCCTAAAACAATTAATAGTCATGACTAAGTTTTTGAAACCTTTGAAATTAGTTATCGTATTTTGGAGAATCGAAGTTCCAAATCTCTAAGATAACTAAATAATTTTATCATTAGTTATATTGAAATTAGTAATTTGAAAAATTGACTAGTAAAATAGTAAAGCTTTATTTGGGACAGAAAATATTAATTTAGCCGATATTTATTTACAATCTACCAATATATCTAGTATTGAATATTATGTAAATGACAACAGTAAGTGTAGCACTGCATTATTTGATCTAACGGGCATGCATATTGCAAATGCAATTAAAGAGGTGAAGAATATTAGAGGATTTTATGTCGACTTCTTTCATTACAGCTAAGCATAGGAGAGAGTGATTTGAAAAGAAACCACAACTACAAAAAAAAAAAATTACTGTTAATTTCCTTCCCCTAACAATACTTCCAACTTAGTTTTCAAGGAAATTAAATTAATGGAATAACAAGCTATATATATACACTGGGTTATTAATTCAGTACAATATATCCTTATTTATGTATATAGTAGCCATAAAATGAAATGTGGTCCCACTAGGCCAAACAAGCTCTTAGGCGACGCACATTGTCCGTCTCCTACGCTAAGTATGTTCGTCTCCTAAGCGTCGGGCGACGAGCAAGCCGTTTTCTAAGTTGCGTCGCCTAAGCTCTTAGGCGACGTACAAATATAGGTTCGTCTCCTAAGTATCTCTTAAGCGACGCACATAATGTACGTCTCCTAAGTATCTCTTAAGCGACGCACATAATGAACGTCTCCTAAGTGATCTCTTAAGCGACGTACATAATGAACGTCTCCTAAGTGACCAACTTAGGAGACGCACACTGACCAATGTGTGTCTCCTAAGTTGATCACTTAGGAGACGAGCATTGATCAATGTACGTCTCCTAGGTGACCACGTAGGAGACGCACATTGGTCAGTGTACGTCTCCTAAGTAAGTCACTTAGGCAACGCATATTGCTCAATATACGTCTCATAAGCTTAAAACTTATGAGACGCACATTGGTCAGTGTACGTCTCCTAAGAGGAACACTTAAGCAACGTACATTGGTGAATGTACGTCTCTTAAGTCATACCCTTAGGAGACGTACATTGACCAATGTGCGTCTCCTAAGATGGGACACAGGGCCTTCTTAGGCGACGTACATAGACCAATGTACGTCTCTTAAGTAAAAGACCATTTTTTTCCAAAAATGCTAGAATTACAATTACCCATGCAATAAAAGCTACATTTTATATATATCTGTTATCAAGATTTATACCAAGAATAACCTGTAATCCCAAACAACTAATTCCAAAACACCAAAATTCACAAAATTACAATTCAAAAAGCTCCATCATGCAATTCACAAAATTTAATTAAACTGTCAACATATACATAAAGTCTCAAAGTACTTGGGATGGACAAAATTAAATATTTGTTAAAATCTCAAAATATTCAAAATATAAAGTCTCAAAATGAACCAAAAAGTTAACTTATGGCTGTTGGCGGGAAGTACTCTCGCCACCGGAAGCACTCCCTCCAAAAAGTAGCCGGAGTCGAGCTTCCATATCTTCCATCTTTTGTCGTTGTTCTTCATTTGCTCGTTGTTGTTCCGCTCTTGCAGCGAATGCTGCGAGAAAACGAACGCCCAGTGGTGGAGGTGCTCGTGGCAAATGAATGCTGGGTAGACGGAACCTGACCCGTAATCAACTGCAACTCCAAAGGTGGTGGTGCAACCTCATGATCGGGAGCTCCTCTAGAGGCTATAGAGGATGAGCGCTGTGCAATGCTTTGACGCAGCTGATCTATCGGGCACCTGCTCGTCGGTCTCCTAGATGTCTTAGGAGGCATCTTCGAATACCTGCATAATTAGACACATTAAAAAAATATGATTAGAATTTTCTAATAATAATAATAGTAGTAGTAGAATTAGTAGAAAAGAAATATGATTAGAATTTTAGAATTAGTAGAAAAGAAATATGATTATAATTTTATAGTAGTAGTAGTAGTAGTAGAAAAGAAATATGATTACAATTTTATAGTAGTAGTAGTAGTAGTAGTAGTAGTAGTAGTAGTAGTAGTAAAATAAGTAGTAGTAGTAGTAGTAGTAGTAGTAGTAAAATAAGCAGTAGTAGTAGTAAAATAAGTAGTAGTAGTAGTAGTAGTAGTAGTAGTAGTAGTAGTAGTAGTAGCAGTAGTAGTAGTAAAATAAGTAGAATAAGTAGTAGTAGTAGTAGTAGTAGTAGTAGTAGTAGTAAAATAAGTAGAATAAATAGTAGTAGTAGTAGTAAAATAAGTAGAATAAGTACTACTAGTAGTAAAATAAGTAGAATAAGTAGTAGTAGTAGTAGTAGTAGTAGTAGTAGTAGTAGTAGTAGTAGTAGTAAAATAAGTAGAATAAGTAGTAGTAGTAGTAGTAAAATAAGTAGAATAAGTACTACTAGTAGTAAAATAAGTAGTAGTAGTAGTAGTAGTAGTAGTAAAATAAGTAGAATAAGTAGTAATAGTAGTAGTAAAATAAATAGAATAAGTAGTAGTAGTAGTAAAATAAGTAGAATAAGTAGTAGTAGTAGTAGTAAAATAAGTAGTAGTAGTAGTAGTAGTAGTAGTAGTAGTAGTAGTAGTAGTAAAATAAGTAGTAGTAGTAGTAGTAGTAGTAAAATAAGTAGTAGTAGTAGTAGTAGTAGTAGTAGTAGTAGTAAAATAAGTAGTAGTAGTAGTAGTAGTAAAATAAGTAGTAGTAGTAGTAGTAGTAAAATAAGTAGTAGTAGTAAAATAAGTAGAATAAGTAGTAGTAGTAGTAGTAGTAGAATAAGTAGTAGTAGTAGAATAAGTAGTAGTAGTAGTAGTAGTAGTAAAATAAGTAGAATAAGTAGTAGTAGTAGTAGTAGTAGTAGTAGTAGTAAAATAAGTAGTAGTAGTAGTAGTAGTAGTAGTAGTAGTAAAATAAGTAGTAGTAGTAGTAGTAGTAAAATAAGTAGTAGTAGTAGTAGTAGTAGTAGTAGTAGTAGTAGTAGTAGTAGTAGTAAAATAAGTAGTAGTAGTAGTAGTAAAATAAGTAGAATAAGTAGTAGTAGTAGTAGTAGAATAAGTAGTAGTAGTAGTAGTAGTAGTAGTAGTAAAATAAGTAGAATAAGTAGTAGTAGTAGTAGTAGTAGTAGTAGTAAAATAAGTAGAATAAGTAGTAGTAGTAGTAGTAGTAGTAGTAGTAGTAGTAGTAGTAGTAGTAAAATAAGTAGTAAAAGTAGTAGTGGTAGTAGTAGTAGTAAAAGTAGTAGTAGTAGTAGTAGTAGTAGTAGTAGTAGTAAAATAAGTAGAATAAGTAGTAGTAAAATAAGTAGAACAAGTAGTAGTAGTAAAATAAGTAGAATAAGTAGTAGTAGTAGTAGTAGTAGTAGTAGTAGTAGTAGTAGTACTAAAATAAGTAGAATAAGTAGTAGTAGTAGTAGTAGTAGTAGTAAAATAAGTATATGTAGTAGTGGTGGTGGTGGTGGTAGTAGTAAAATAAGTATAAGTAGTGGTGGTGGTGGTGGTAGTAGAATAAGTAGAATAGATATAAGTAGTAGTAGTAGTAGTAGTAGTAGTAGTAGTAGTAGTAGAATAGATATAAGTAGTAGTAGTAGAATAAGTAGAATAAATATAAGTAGCAGTAGTAGTAGAATAAGTAGAATAAATATAAGTATAAGTAGTATAAGTAATAATAGTAGAATAAGTATAAGTAGTAGTAGTGTGCTGCTGTGCGCTGGTTTGTGTTGTTGTGTGGCTGTGCTTGCTGTGCGTGCTGTGTGTGTGCAGCGCGCGCTGCTGTGTGCTGTGTGTGTGCTGTGCGCTGCTGTGTGCGCCACAAGCCTACCCAGTCCAGTCCTTAAATAACCCACAAAGAACATCCAAATTACTTTTAAAGGAGAGTTGCCCCATTACGAAGGGCGTTCAAATCAACCTACCCAGTTTGTTCCATGGGCAAAATTGTAGAACTTGTAGCTATAAAACTAAGAAAGCCCAAAATAAAAGTATTGTACAAAACCAGTCAACCAGAGAGCTAGTATTTAATTATTGCAAATTATTTTAATTATTTATTGGATGTATTTAATTTAGCTACCTCTGCCAGTGAACATACAAACAACTATCATTTTTAGTTTCTGTAATCAAAAGCTAGAAAAAGAAATTGGGCAGTGGGTACATATATTTATTATCTAGCTATTATTACCTAGCTACATATATTTTATTTGAACAAATACACTAATCATAGGATACAAAACACTAGAGATTTGGTATAAACTTATAATGCCTTCAGAATTGTTATAAACTTATAATGCCTTCAGAATTGTACCTGCGGTTTAACTGCTACTTTGGTACTTCAATGGTCAAGAATAAAACTAGATTTTTATCATGAGATTTGGTACATTATGTCCCAAAATGATGTAAATGGTTTATGGTTTATGGTTCTGCCTCACTTTGGTACTTAGATTTTTATCATGAGATTTGCAACAATTTGCAATGCCAGCAAGACAATATGACTCAAAACCAACATGATGTAAATGGTTTATGGTTCTGCCTCACTTAATAAAATAATACTAAGAGCACGCCTTAATCCATCTCGTCACCTGACTCCAAAACCTTGTTCAAGAAACCCCTTTGACTCAACCAAAAATCCCTATTCTTGACTAATTAATCCTTCTACCGAGGGCTTGAATATACTGATCATCACATCGAAATGGCTTAAAAGAAAATAAATGATTAAATCTCACCTCAACTAGCAGTGAAAGCGGAGAGGAGGAAGCCGACTGCCGAAGGGAAGAGGGCGGTGCGCTGGTGCGTGGTGCTGTGCGTGGTGCGTGGTGCCGAGGGGAAGAGGGAATCTGGTATTTTGGTGCGTGGTGCGTGGTGCTGTGGTGGCTTAGAGAGAGAGAGAGAGAGAGAGAGAGAGAGAGAGAGAGATGGCCGAGCGGTGGAGGTGAGGTGCGCGGCTTGGAGAAAGAGGTGGAGGCGAGGTGCGCAGCTTAGAGAAAGAGGAATAGCGTTTTATTTTAGGGTTAGGTTTTTAATATAAGTATATATATTTTTTATATAAAATAATATTTTTATATTATATATATATTTATATGTTATCTATAAAATAAGAGTTTGTATATTTAAAATTTAACAATAAAACTTTGTATATTTAAAATTGTAAATATAAAGTTACGTGTAAAACAAAATTTGTATATTTAAAATTTCTTATTCTTATTATAAATTTTTCACATTATGATTAAAATTATTTCATTTTTTATAGCGGCAATTTTCTATCTATATTATACTCCATAAGATGTATTTTTTTTTCTTTATTTTGTTATTATTAACTAATGGTCAAAATTTGTTTACAAACCAAAAAGAAATGTAAACTCTTTAGATGTCTTTTTAAGATATCAAATTACCCAATTACATAATACTTTTTTATTATTTTTTTTGAGATTCAAATTTCAAAATTTTCTCACTTTTTTCCCTCACAATTTTTTTATAAATACAAGAACACTCTTTCTCTCTCACCAAATATATATATATATATATTCTCTCTTTCTTAAAATTTTCATGGCTAATCACCTATCAAAATACTTGAGATTTTCTACTTTTTTTGTTGTTTACTCTTTTAAAGAATGTAATATTTTGTGATTTACTTCTTTTTTTATTTCACTGTGCCGGACGGTACAGGTAATACCTAGTATATATATATATATATGTTGTTAAAAAATAAGTAATATTAAATAGTTTATTTTCTTTTTATGTAATGTTAAAAAATAAATATGCTAATTACCATGACTAATATTACATTAAGAAATTACATTTTTTTGAATTACAATAGGGTTCGTTTACTTCATATCGTGTGGGGCTCTTGATAGGGTTCGTTTACTTCATACTGTGTAGTGGAGGCTTCGTCCCTTGCAAGTGCGCTCTCACTGTACGTACCTCTATGGGACATAACATTAACTACTTTCCAACCTGGACCAGCAAACGGATCATCTATGTAAAACACTTGTCTTGCTATTTTGGTAAGAATAAATGGACTGTCTTCGTACCAACTGGTCCAAGTGTTCACCGATAAAGGACCACAATCTGTCTTTGTGTTGTCCGGTTCTGCAGGGTCAGTGTTATACCATTTACACTTAAACAACACAACAGACATGCCTTCTGTGTACTTAAGTTCGACGACTGCCTCAAGAACCCCATAGTAGGAGATGCCATCTGCCTCTACCATAACTCCGTTATTCTGGGTCTTCCGGTTCTAGTCTCGTTGCCATGTAACGAAGTTGATTCCGTTTACGACACATTGTGAGTAAGCATAGTAACCCTGAGGCTCATATGACAGAATCTCCAGTTCTGGCATGTAATGAGAATCCCTTTTAACTCGAAGATCAGTCATTTGCGTAATAATACAGAACATCAGTGAAATGTGGAAGAAATATGGTCAAAGGGCTTTGAACAATTTAAAATGTGACCGTTGGAAAACTTTAGGTGACGCACATTGGTCAAAGTACGTCTCGTAAGTAAATTTTCAAATTTTAAAAATTTTAAAAAATTCGATGAAAATTGAGTGACTTTAGGCGACGCACATTGGTCAAAGTGCGTCTCCCCAGTGAATTTCCAAATTTTCAAAATTTTGTGAAAACTTTTGGCGGGAAAAATTACTTTAGGCGACACACATTGGTCAAAGTGCGTCTCCTAAATTAATTTTCATTTTTTAAAAATTTCAAAATTTCGATGAAAATTGGGTGGCTTTAGGCGACGCACATTGGTCAATGTGCGTCTCCTAATTGAATTTCCATATTTTTAAAATTTTGCGAAATATTTAGGCGGGAAAATTACTTTAGGCGACGCACATTGCTCAAAGTGCGTCTCCTAAATTAATTTTCAATTTTTCAAAATTTCAAATTCTCGGTGAAAATTGGGTGGCTTTAGGCGACGCACATTGGTCAAAGTGCGTCTCCTCAGTGAATTTCCAAATTTTTAAAATTTTGTGAAAAATTTAGGCGGGGAAAAATTACTTTAGGCGACGCACATTGGTCAAAGTGCGTCTCCTAATTGAATTTCTATATTTTTAAAATTTTGCGAAATATTTAGGCGGGAAAATTACTTTAGGCGACGCACATTGCTCAAAGTGCGTCTCCTAAATTAATTTTCAATTTTTCAAAATTTCAAATTCTCGGTGAAAATTGGGTGGCTTTAAGCGACGCACATTGGTCAATATGAGTCTCCTCAGTGAATTTCCAAATTTTTAAATTTTTGTGAAAAATTTTGGTGGGAAAATTTAATTTAGGCGACGCACATTGGTCAAAGTGCGTCTCCTAAGTTAATTTTTAATTTTTTCGAAAATTCAAAATTTTGATGAAAATTGGGTGACTTTAGGCGACGCACATTGGTCAATGTGCGTCTCCTAAGTGAATTTCCAAATTTTTAAAATTTTGGGGAAAAATTTATCAGAAAAATTTACTTTAGGTGACGTACATTGGTCAAATTGCGTCTCCTAAGTGACATTTGAGGTGACGTACATTAATTTGTGTACGTCGCCTATGACTTATCTTAGGCGACATACAATGACCAATGTACGTCGCCTAAGAAATTTGTCAATTATGCGACACATCTTACCATGTACGTTGCCTAAATGTTAAGTTTAGGAGACGTATTATATCCGTACGTCGCCTAAGAGTGAACTTAGGCGACGCAATCGCTTGTACGTCGCCTAAGTTAAGTCTTAGGAAACGGACGTAATGTTCGTCGCCTAAGATGTATCTTAGGAGACGAACATATTTGTGTGCGTCTCCTAAACCCTTTTCTGGCGTAGTGTCCTCAGGCTGTGAAAATTATATGATTATAGAGGTTCTTGAAGCAGAATCATCTTTTTCGCTATCTAGGAAAAAGAGAAAACCAAAGATGACAAAAAGTTGCTTACCACATTAATAGTAAATATCACCCTAATAATAATAAATGTATGTATAGAGTAGTTGGATCCTAGGTATTTTTTACGGTAAATGGTGAGTACCTCTCTAAATTTATATAATTTTGTTATATTTAGGAGCGATGGTCTGTTAATTATTATATTAACTATATATACGATGAGTAATATGATATGCACTTGATTTCTTGCTAATTTATGGCAAATAATGATGTGTTTTAACTTATTATATATACATATATTTATATATTATAATATAATTAAATTTTTTTTTAATATGTGCCAATACAGATACTAAAAATATTGCTAGTTGATACAAATAATGTACATCAAATACAAAAATGTGCGTGGGTACCAAAACTTAGAAACTATATCATTCGAAAAAAATAATTAATTATGAACCTCATTAAAAAATAAATTAAAATTAACTTGATCTTAAAAAACTCTTATTAGTGGAAATGGAAAATTATGCAACCCTTTAATTTTCAATCTTATTTTAGAGCCATATGTCCATGTGACAGTAAAAGTTCACCAAACGAGAGAGGCAGTCATATGATTGAATAATGAAAATTGCCATTTCAAAATTACTTCTACTACAGAAATTAGCATTATCGATTTATATTTTTCTTAGTTAGTTCATTATCTTATTATAAAACACAATTATCAAAGGACAGTAAGTAATAAAGGAAAAATTAATTCATGACAGTCCCTATTTTTTGTTGGGTTGTGTTTCTAGGAAAAAACAAATAATTGCTTCTACCTTCTTTATTAGTCCCAATTTTTCATCTTTTTTCGTTTGTAGGACAATTAATAATTTTTTTAAGAGGATTTTGGTGTTTTCCAATGAATCCAATAAAGATAAAAAGAAATGCACATTAAAAAACAACAGATACATGAAATAAAAATTTTAAATTTGTACAAAGATAGGAGAGAGAAATCTTGTAAGTGATAAAAAAAACTAAGAACAAGAAGAAGAAGAGGAGAGAAACCTAAAGGAGAAGAATGAACGACGTTTACTCCTACCTAGCTAATTAAACAGTCTATAATGTTCCACTGTACCGTTAATGTCAAATTGGCCACTTTAGAGGAGCCAAATCCATGACATGGGTGTCTAAATCACAGTTAAGTTAGGTTAAATAAATGAAATACCTGTCTCAGATTTACTTCTTACTGTGAAAGAGGAAGCAAGCCATAGTTTTATATTTAATTTATTTTCTATAATGTGATAGGGCAATTCAAATTACCACTTATAATAACAGCTAGTAGAGGTAATGATGGAAGCCTTTTCTGTTTTTAGCGAAGAAGTGCAATAATAAGCTATTACTCTCTCTGCCTCTCTTTTTTTTCCAAAATATAAGATTGTATGTTTTTATTTGTGAATTCAGTACATGGAATGGGTGGCTAAATTATAGTTAAGTTAGGTTAAATAATTAAGATATATGTCTTAAATATATTTCTTCCTGTAAAAAACGATGCAAGTGATAGTTTTATATTTAATTTATTTTCTATAATGTGATAGACCAATTAGTATCTTAATATGATATTTGCAGTAAAAAGAGACGCATAAAAATTTCTCTCTTAAATTTATATTTTCATATTAATTATAATTTCTTTTTAAAGAGTTCTTTTCCGCCCAGTTTTTCGATAATAGTTACGTTTCATTTTATTAACATAATTTTGTTGAAAATAATTTTATTTTCTTATAAAATGTGTAACTTAAAAAAAAATGTCTTGGGAGTATTATTTTGTATTTTTTTCATGATACCTTTTAAAACTCTTTCGTTAAACCATGATAGGGCATACTATATATTACTTTAATGCAACAAATATTTTTTTAAAAACAGATATTATTATTTTCTTCATTTAACAAATAATCATAAAAGCTCAATCTAATACACACGGTTCTAGTCAGAAAAAAAAAAAATTAAGATTACTTTTAATAGACCTAAAAGTATGCATGTTTACCTCCACTCATTACCTAAAAGTATGCATGTTTTGTATTCTTTATTTTCTTGATTGTTTGTATTTCACAAATATATTTAATTTTATTATTTTTTTTTATCCCACTATACTTTTACTTGATAAAAATTAATATATAAAAACAAAAATTCATAAATTTGACATTTGTGCCAAATAAAGATTAACGAAGAGTTGTGCTTACTTCTTGCATTTCTAGTGCTGGTGGCTACGATTGGGCATTGTATGATGTTGATTAAGGAACTGAAAGGGCCTAATTTAGTCATTTAAAATAAAAGTTGTAATTTCATATTTTATATTTTTACTCTTTTTTTTTTCTTTTCACGGACAAATTATAATACAAAACATGTGTTTAAGCATATCGAGTAGTAGGTTATTGCCCATTTCACAGATGATCAGTTACAATCTAAGTAAAACATTTCTCTCATGGTCATTTTAAAATTTAATATTTTCAACTATAGAGAAATAGCATTATAATCCTTACAAATATCACACCCTACCAATTAATTACCAAGCTTCAGTACAAAATTGCCTAAAGAGAAATAGCATTATTATCGGGTTGTAACAAATTTTATTTTTAATTAGCTTAAATAAAACATTTTGAAAGGCCAAATCTATATTATAAAATACAATCTTTCACCAAAACTTTCTCGGAAACATATAATAATCTAATGGTTAAAAATTCACATGTTATATGGTGTGCATTATTTATACATTCTTAGATGAGTTTTATAGACATAGTAAGATGTCATCAAATTCAAAAATACTCACACCAATAATATACACACAATGAACTTTTACACACCAATAATTTTGTCTACATTAAAAATGACATACTTAAAATAAAAAATTTTAAATTTAATAAAAAATTAATATTAAAATTGTACAAATCAAGATCAATTAAACAAGATCCATCTTGACTATAGAATTATGTAAAAAAAAATCAAGATTTTTTTAATAATATTTAAGGACATACTTATATATTTTTACATTATTGGTCATCTCATTCCAATTTATGGACTATTTTCAAATGATACTGACAAACGTGGTTGGATTATTTTCACATCAGGGCTTAAGTTTAATTATTTAAAAAAATATT
This sequence comes from Lonicera japonica, assembly GCA_021464415.1. Taxonomy (NCBI): domain Eukaryota; kingdom Viridiplantae; phylum Streptophyta; class Magnoliopsida; order Dipsacales; family Caprifoliaceae; genus Lonicera; species Lonicera japonica. The sequence goes on along the minus strand of CM038465.1, from coordinate 21,976,439 downwards.
TTGCCGAGATCAAAATAACAAAAAAAAATATGCTTAAAAGGATCTTTAAAATTTTTAAAAAAGTCAGTCCAATCCGGTTTACTTTTAGTTTTTTCAGTACGAAAATATATTAACCCTTTAGTTATTCAAAACGTTAGATTAGAAATTGCGCTCAAAATAGATTGATTGATATATGTCGATTTAGATTTATCACACGTTATATTTTTCATTATATTATCAAATCATATTTGTTTCACCGTATCAGATGGCACGGGTATACCCTAGTTACAAATATGTTACGGTTTGTTGTTCATGTATGATTCCTTTCACCACGGCTTTGATAAGAATTAGAGAGTGATAAGAATTTGAGAGAAATAATGCTTTTGCATATATATTTGTGTGTTTTTCTACAAGGAGATAATGATCCCTTTATATGGGGATTAAATGAGAGTTATGTACAGAGTAAATTAAGGAAAATAGCAGCAATTGTTAAAACAAATCTCCATAGCATGGAGGAGATCAAGAAATGCAGCAAATTTCAAAATAAATCTCCATAACATGGAGGAGATCAAGGAATGAAGATAAAACAAGTCAATAAAAGATGAAGAACTTAATCTAACATCCCCCCCCCCTCAAGCTTACGAAGGGTTGAAGAGCATTCGAAGCTTAGATACGAGGAACCGGAATCGGGCAACCACATGAGGTTTGCTGAATAAGTCGTCCGTTTGAAGCTCAAAAAAGATGTGAGGTAATAGGATATGCCCTTCTAGAAAGTGCTGACGAACAAAGTGACAATCAACTTCAATATGCTTAGTGCGTTCATGAAAAAACATCATTGTGGGCTATTTGGATGGTACTTTTGTTATCATGGAATAAAGGTGTTGGGTCAGGAAGGTTAATGCCCATTTATTGAAGCAGCCAACAAAGACAAACAATTTCGGCGGAGGTATATGTGAGAGCACGATATTCAGCTTCCACGCTGGAGCGGGCAACGACGGTATGTTTCTTGCTTTTCTAAGAAATAAGCGAATTGCCAAAGAAAATACATTACCCAGTCGTGGAACGTCGATCAGTAATATCACCAACCCAGTTTGAGTCAGAGTATCCCTGTAACACGGGAGGAGATGTAGTAGAAAGACGCAAGCTCTGGTGTAAGGTCCCTTTGATGTAGCGGGTAATCCGAAGAATGGCAACACAATGAACAGAACGCGGAGCAGACATGAACTGACTCACAATATGAACAGCATGGCGGATATTAGGTCTAGTGATGGTGAGGGAGTTGAGACTTTCCACAAGTTGTCTGTATAATGTGGGATTAAGTAGAGGTGTGCCAGTAGAAGAAGAGGTTTGACATTCATCTCGAAGGGAGTATCGACAGTCTTGTTTTCAGTAAGGCTCGTGCGGGCGAGAATATTAGAGGCATACTTTGCTTGGGAGAGAAAATAATCTATAAAGGAGTGAGTAACCTCAATTCTAAGAAAGTAACAAAGGACACCCAGATCTTTCATTTCGAAACATGAACAAAGATAAGCTTTGAGCCTGCATATACCATTCAGATCATTTCCAGTGATAATCATATCGTCGACGTAAAGAAGGAGAATAATAATGCCATGCGGAGAGGAGAAAATAAACATTGCTGGGTCATGAGAGCTCTGCAAAAAGCCACGCTGCTTAATAGCTGTGGAGAATTTCTCAAACCAAGCCCGAGGCACTTATTTGATACCATAGAGAGCCCGTCGAAGTTTGCAAACCTATCCAAGGGAATGTGGAAGCCCAGGGGGAGGTTTCATGTAGACTTCTTCATGTAAATCACCATAAAGAAAGGCATTCTTAACATCCATCTGATGAAAAGTCCAATTACGGAAAGAGGCAACTGAGATAAAAGTGCGAACTGTGGTCATACAAGCGACTGGGGCAAAAGTTTCTACATAATTAATTCTATATTCTTGAGTGTATCCTTTGGCAGCAAGACGTGCTTTGTATCTGTCAATAGACCTGTCAACCTTAGTTTTAATCTTGTATATTCATCTACATCCAATAACTGATTTCCCAGTGGGTAAATCCGTGAGAACCCAAGTTTCTGTTTTCTGCAGAGCATCAAATTTCTTAGCCATAGTTTGCTGCCATTGAGGATCGGCAGAAGCTTCACGATAGGAGGATGGCTCATGGAGAGATAGCATGGCAGAGAGATAGCATTCATAATCAGAATGCCAGACTGGTGGATGTCTGTTGTAGACTGGGCGCAGTAGAGGGCTGCCGGTGGGACATACAGACTCGGGACAGGACGTAGAGTTGTCTGCAGGTGGACAGACAGTCATAGAGTCAGGTGGAGGTATATGAGTGGTTATAGGGGAGTGGGAGGTGGGAACATAGTATTGGCTATAGGAGACTCTGGAAACAGGTCGACAGGAAAAAGAGGTGATAGTTTGTGGAATTGGATCTTTGGACAAGGTGTAGTATGGTTTATTTTCCTAGAAGGTAACTTGGCGGGAAATTCAAAGCCGTTTGGTAGTCGGGTCGTAACAATGATGCCCTTTTTTTGAATTCCATACCCCAGAAAGCCACACATGACATTTTTAGGAGTGAGTTTTGTTCGTTCTCGTTTTGGGATAAACGCAAAACAAGTGGAGCCAAACACACGGAGTTCAGAGTAATCGAGAGTGGTCCTATATAAACGCTTGAAAGGAGATAAACCGCTGTTGACTACGGAAGGGATGCGGTTAGTAAGAAAGGCAGACGTGTGAATGGCTTCCCCCCGAAAAACTAAAGGTATGGACGAGGAGACAAGAAGGGTACGGGCTGTTTCAACAATGTGTCTGTGTTTGCATTCTGCAACCCTATTTTGCTGAGGGGTATCTGAGCAAGATAGTTGGGGAAGAGTCCCTTGTGAATTTAAGAACGCAAGAAAGTGTTTGGATAAGTATTCAACCCCGGAGTCGGATCTAAAGACTTTAATAATTTTTGAAAATTGAGTTTGAATCATAGTAGCGAACTCGCTGTAAACTTTCAAAAAATTAGATCGGGAATGAAGTAAATAAGTCCAAGTGTATATAGAAGAATCATCGATAAAGACCACATAATATTGAACCCCACCCATAGAGACAACATGGGCTTTTCCCCTAACATCAGAGTGCACAAGATCAAATAGTGAGCATGATGAAATTGTATTATTAGTAAAGGAAGAGCTGTTTGTTTGGCCAGTTTACAAGCAATACAAGAAGGATCTTTATTTGAAGCAGCATGAAAGATAACGATTAATCCAAGGTCACATAACTGTCCAACAGATAAAAGTTGCATAGATAGTTGAGGAACAAGAAAAACTTTAGAGACAGATAAACCGTTATTAGTTTTTATGGAGCCAACGTGACTACCAGCAATAGTAGAGCCATTATTTGTATGAATATGTGCAGATAAGCACATAGGTAGGGATGACTCAAAGTTGGTTGAGTCAAATGTCATGTGGTTTGATGCCCCAGAATCAATAAACTACAGAGAAGAGATACCTGACGGAGGAGAGAAAGCAGATGCAACTGTATGATGATCTAGTGTGATCATGTCCTGAATTTCCTGGGTAGTGGGTGAGTTGAAAGAAGGACTAGTCTGATGGATGAACGTTTGTCTGAATTCCTTGCAGTAGTTTGATGGTAAACGCAACAAATGACCTAGTAGATTTTTGTAGATTGAGCATGTACCGAGATGTAGGAGAGGAGAAGTACTTTACTATATGCTTGAATTCCTTGCAGTAGTTGCATTGAACTGAGTCTTTAGACGAACGGGAGGATGCTTGTTGAGGGCGTAGTGACAAATTGGCGGAGGGTGGTTTAAAAGAGTCATGCTGTGAGCGAGGGGATGCGATGAAGACGGAAGACATGTTTGGAGCAATGCCTGCCTTTGTGAGTTTCTTTAGTGATTGGTTCTGTCAAGGCTTCCTCAACAGAGGAGAGAGGCTTACGGTGAAGCATAGAGGCTCTGATTGGCTCAAACTCTTCTTTGAGCGCCATAAGGAATTGAACGAGCTGTGTTTCCTCACACTGGTTTCCCACAGGTGCATATCAGCAGTCCACTGTGGTTCCATTAGCTCAAGTTGAACCTAGATAAGACACATACTGGAGTGAAAATCAAAAACTGTCTGACCGGGCTGTTGTTGGAGAGAACAAATATCCATTTACAATTTGTATTTTTTGGCAATGTTTGTTTAAACATACCATTTTGCCAGAAAGTCCCAAGCTTTCTTTGTGGTGGTGCACCTACCAAGTTGGATACTGATGGCATTCATCAAATTTGGCATCGGTTTTGGCGGGACAAGGTTCTTTACTAGTGACATACTTTTAAAGGCCTTTTTCTTTCAAAAAATTTTGAAATAGCATAGTCTAATGACTATAATTATTTTCATCAAGTTTAACAGTAATACGAATTTCAGATGTAGTCATAAATAAATAAATAAATCAAAAATCAAAAAGTTTTGGGGCAGGAAAAAAAATTAGAAAGTTATGGGGCCAAAATAGAAATAACATAAAGCTTTATTATTATTATTATTATTATTATTATTATTATTATTATTATTATTATTATTATTATTATTATTATATTTTTAAAATTGTAATGATGATAACCCACTGAGAATGACCTTTTTTTTTTTTGGATTCTTCTCCCATTCTTTCTCTTTTTAACTTTTCTATCTATGCATCAAATCTTATCTTTTTCTCTCTCTACGGTGGTGGTGAGGCTAGTGAAGTGGTGCATGATGCCTCCGGAAGTGATGAGGGTCAAGAAGCCGAGGAGCTGGACAGCATATGCTGAGGATGGTGGTGGTGATGGTGAGGCCCGGAAAGAGGAGCAAGATGCCGCCGGAGATGATGAGGGTCAAGAAACCGACGAGCTGGAATATTAGCTATTATGAGATGCTCAAGCACGTGACGGGGCGAGATTGTGAGGTAACGAGGATTAAACCTCCTCTGATACCATGATAAGAATTAGAGAGAAATAATGCTTTTGTATATATATTTGTGTGTTTTTATACAAGAATATAATGATCCCTTCATATATGGATTAAAAGAGAGTTATGTACGGAGTAAATTAAGGAAAATAGCAGCAATTGTCAAAAACAATTCTCCATAACATGGAGGAGATCAAGAAATGCAGCAAATGTCAAAACAAATCTCCATAACATGGAGGAGATCAAGGAATGAAGATAAAACAAGTCAATAAAAGATGGAGAACTTAATCTAACAGGCTTGACTTATGAAGAATCAAAACATGTACATGATTATGATTCTTTTGATCATCCTAGGAACATAATTATAATTCATATAATTATAGGCTAATGGTATGTATTGGTGTTCACTTAAATTGAGTTGTCTTATCGCTTATCACTTAACATATGGTACCACCAGCTCTCTACATCATTTGATTCCCCGATCTTTTGGTGGATTTAGATATATAATTGTTATAGTTATCTAAGTATCTAAATATGTTTATATGTATATTGAACTCTTAATTTTTGTTTAGTTCAACTTTTTGTTCATTCGTAAAACCTAAAATGATAATTTCACATATAACTATATATATATATATTTGGTACATAGAATTTGAAAATATATTAAACAACTGAACTGTACAACTACACATCAACCAAAAGTTGAGCAAAAGATGAACACAGCCACAAGCAAGACCGAAATATATTAGAAAAAAATGTTTTGAAGTGTTGAACTTTAATTAGGATTTGATCTCAAAAAAATTAAATAAAGTGTATGGAACATTTTCACCAAATCACTCATCTTTTTTTCCAACTTTTCATAAAAAATAGTAGTGTTTTAATCATTTTCCATCTTCTATCTCAAATACACCCTTAAGTAAAGAATTATGTAACAGACCAAATCACACATCTTTTGGTTGATGCAAACAACAAAATTCCAAAACTATACTCGTGACGCCCCGAATCTCGTTCTGAGATTTTCACCTCCGGGACCCGGTTAATCACGAATGCCGTACGCGACGGCGGGTTTAAAATATAAAATTTACAACTTTTAAAAACTTTTCTCAAATAAAATGGTAATCCTGTTTACAAGCTCATTTTGCAAAATCAAGGTATGTGGAGTTAGTTCGGGTAATAAACCAACCTGTAACATTTAAAGTAATTTTTCATACAAATGAAATCACATCAAATCATACTTAAATCAACTTCACATATATAAAACCATTTATACAATTTTACAATACAAATCATTTATCAAATCGTAGTTCGTTTACAATCAAATAGAAACCAAAATAACTATATAATGTATGCCTTTCCCGAAGAAGGACTAGACGCATACTGTGGACATCAGAGGCCTCTATAAATGTACATCATACGCCACCCAAGATGCTATGCCTACAAAACTGTTAGAAAACGGGATGAGCCAAATCCGGGCTAAGTGGGAACTATATAGGTTTTGTATAGAAAATACTTTACTTTAATGTAATAGTTTAAAAACGTGCAATGCAACCCCGAGTGCATGCAACCCCACTAGGACTTCTATCCTAGCTACCCGAAAGCCATTTACCCAACAACCCTATCTCTCCTTTAACCATCCATAAGATAGTACACCAAGGAATTTCCACAACTCGAAGAGATCTTCAGTCCAAAGTCACCTCGTATCAAACTCTAGCATCCTAAGGTTCGATGTACTATGGACTATTAATTCTCAACATAAAGTTCATACCATTATATGCTATCCGTCACTCATGCCATATGTCATAACTATAGGCCAAGTATTCATTATTTTCACTTTAATTACAATTCATTATGAATCTTGTACTTGGCCACTTGATAGGCTTCGCCCCAAGATCCTTAGCCTAAACCGTTATATTACGTAGTACCCTCAATAGGCTATCTCGTTACCTACGATTACCCTCCAATTATGAGTATATTATATGCATTATGATCCGGCCCGCTATTCCATAATCCGTACGCGTCCGTATATCCATATGCTACTTTTAAGTTTATTAATCATTATCTCTTCCACGTGATATATATTAATACATATGAAAGGCTCGACAGTTCTCTACGTGTATCATGTTCTGTTTAGATGTGTCCGCATAAGTCTTTACATCAATTACATCATAGCTGAGGCAACATGTATAAATCAACACGAGACATGATACGATACAATAATAATCACAGCACGATATCAATTTCACAACAACTCTCGTATCACGTCTCCAGTATAATGTCTCAGTTTCATCCCGCGGTCAGTCCAGGCCCAGAACAAGGGATCTCGAAAGGTCCAAGGTTCTTATTTCATGTCTCCTCCAAGTGGGGAGTGGCTCAGGGACTTGTTTTCTAAGTAATTCATTCAGAGATAACCCTCAAGACATTTTTCCAGGAATAACACTCCGAATAGTTAACGAAGAGAATACCTCATACAAGCCATCTTGACACTCTAGAAGGAACTACACCAGGCGATACCCTAGCAGGGTAATGACCATTAGTAGCATAACTACTTCCCGAAAAACTCACCATTTGGAAAGTAGTGGCACACGAGATCTACTCTGCTGCCAGGAAAACTCGTCTAACCGAGAACACATAGTCCTGTCGGAAGGCAAAATACCTAGAGTGGGCTCTCCTTTGTGGGCACACACAACCACCGGCGGATTCACCGACTTCATTTTTTCCGTGCACGGTTTAGGGCCTTTTCACCCACGGGCGGCAATAGGCGGCCCTCCTTCGCGTCACAGGGAGCTACCCGGTGCTCGGTAAATCATCATATCTAGCCCATACGTGTGATCGCATCAACAGGAATATATAGATTGCGCATTTAACAACGCATAATCATCCAATCATCCATCACACGTATGACCAACAACATATATATATACAATCACACAAACATCATCATGATAAGCATCGTTCATTCATCATTAATCACATCATCATTATTATCGATCCAATTATCAGGGACTTTATCATTTAATTAATAATTCTCATTATACGGCCGATTGAATCATTACCAATATATATATATTACGTCTCATCATGTGTTATAAGCATCTTATGTTAATTCTCTAGCTAGTCATTAAGCCAATTATCGATCAGTGTGTCCCTCGCTCAACCGGCAAATTAATATAAATCACATAGTTGTTCATGTTCTTAACCAAGGCAATCCGACGCCCTAATAAGTGTGTTCTATGCGTTCTTAAAGAGTATCGAGTTCACATCTTCGTTGTTAATGCCTAGCACACTTCACACAAGTCATTAACCCCGTATGTTATGGTATATCGCTCTGCCGTAATGGGTTCTTGGTCCAACAATCTTGGATAGAGTTCAACACTCTCAACTATATACGTACACATGCATATCTAATCCATATAATCCATAATCAACTATGATTCAAGCATAAATCCCAAAATCCTCTCTAGCCTAGTTCATTCCCTTAGTCTCAATGAGGATATGATGTGTAGGTGAGAGAATAAGGCTCACAACATGGTAATAAGTGATAATACATGATATCTAAGAGATAATCTTTCCATATGCATCACCAATCTAAGATTTACCTCACCTAAACCCCATGAGATGCAAATAACATGTAGTTTTGATGAAAATCCCCAATTTGAGTTCAAAACTCTAATTCAACGAGTAATAAATTGAAAACAAGGGTTTAGTACTAGTGTTCCCACCTTAGAGAAGCAAGACCAAGGAGTTGAGGAAGCGTAGACGTCATCTCGCCGAAACCCTAGCTCCAAAGCGAGCTCAAATAGAGGAAGAATGTGAGAAAGATGATGAATAGCGAAGGAGAAAGCGATTTGGGGCTTAAATCTTGTAGGAAGATGAAGAAGTGACAAGAATCTCCCTCTCTCTCTCTCTAGAACTCTCTAGAGAGTGGTGGAGGTGTGTGGCTCGAAAATAAGGAGTGTTGGGTGATAAATGGGTCAAAAATGGGTTAAAAACGCTCAAAACCGACATACATGTGGACACATAATTTCCAGAAATTCACCAAAGACAGCGCTCTGCAGAAATGCTACCAAACAAATAGAATTTTAACGATGAGCCTAATTTGAACCTTATTTTGACCAATGGGGAGGGTGAATTGACTTTCGGTCAAAATATGAAAGTTGTAGAATGTCATACAACCTTGACATAGACGCAAACGGCGACCAAATCGGATAAGAGACGAAGAAGCTACGGAGCTCCAAAGTTAACCAAAAATAGTGAATTACGTAAGACCAAAACTTCCTATTTACCAACAAAAATCGATTCGGACCACCCAAATTACCAAACGATCACTCACAATAGTATAAAGAAGCTAATACAACTAACATGAAGCGTTAAAACACTACGAGACTCCATAATACTAGATTTCACCCCTCATTTTTACAAAGTTAGCACTTTAATCCTTCTTCACGTCAATTAATATAATTAAATTATACTACATACAACCCAATTTTAAAAAATTAAACTACGGTATATTACAGTACCACTCATTTACATAATGCATGTTGTGAGAATCCGCAAATGCGACCCCAGGTTCTCAGCCTCTGGTTTGGGAGTTTGAAACATCGGAAGTGATTCCGTTGTTTCATTTGCTTCTATGTGTTGATAATTCATATAGGGTGTCCCTCTATCCTATTTCTAAATGCAGAAGGGTTCATTTAGAGTCGCCAGTACGTTTTACAAGAAAACAGACAAAACAGTTGTATAAGAGGAAAGGCTACAGATAAGCCTTTTTTTACACGTTTCTCTACGAAACTAGGATTCTATAGGGTTCGGGAACTATATTACGGTTCGGGAAGGTGTTAAGCACCCATTCTGGCCTTTCGGTCTCTGCTGGTCTTATATGTTTATTCTATGTTGGAAAACTTGGATGCTTTTACTGATATTCTACTGCTTTCTGGAAATAACTAATGAAAACTTGATTTTGGGAAAAACAGGGAAAGGGATGAAAACCTTGTATTCCATGATCCGATGTTTTGGTTTTATCGAAATCTGATTACTAGTGGCAAAATTTTATTTTATCTATTTTTGAGAAGAAAGTGATTCGGTATTGTTTCCTTAGATAACAATACCAATTATCTCGTTAGGTTAATTTAGAAAAGATCGAATCTTATCGGAATTGATTTGATATGGAATTGAACTCTTGAGGAGAGTGTATCAGATATACTGCAGTCTATATGGAAGATATAATATATCTGAGTTTAATTCCTAACTAAGTTTTATCAGTCCGGGTTTTGAAGACTTGGTTTTAGTCGGATGATAAATGGTCTTACTTCTTCTGCTTTTACAAATGATTTTATCAAGTTGTTTGGTTTGAAAACAATAGAATATCAATAACTTGACAATAAGTGTAATACCCGTAGCATTTGCATTTTCATTTGAGCATTAGCATGAGCATCCTTGTTTTATACCTATATATGAGTTTAATTTTTTATTTTTTTATTTATTTTGATATTTGTCATACAAATTTTATTAGTTGGATGTGATTTGAGATTATATTTATTGATAATTATGTTCGGGTTTGATTACCGTGTTCCCATTTTTTTTACACTCTTTATTGTAATTCTCTTTATTTTATTCATCTTAGTCCTTGTTCGGATACATTTAACCTATTCTAGATACCTACATGTTTAGCCTACAAATTATGGAGAAATAAAAATATTTTAGACAATTGTGCAGTGTTACCATTTCGATCATATCTTTTCGCTCAGAACTCCGATTTTGGCGTTCTTTATATCGTTAGAAATAAGACTCGAAGAGCTAAAACTTCTTACTACTGAAAAGTTTCCAGTTAGGACATTTATTAGCCTAAAATTAGCTCCGAACCTACTGGTCAGGCACAGTGACGTAAAAACAGGGGATTTTGCTGATTTTCTTTTTATTACACTTATACTCTTTTCTTCTACACACTTCTCATTTCTCCTTCTTCAAACCCACGAAATCAGAGCACTTCTCTCTATTTCCCTCATCCTAAAACCTTGATTCATCACAAATTAAACCACTAAATCCATTCTACTACTAGAAATCACAAGCTAGCAACATCATCAACAAGATTTCATCATCCTCTTCCTTTGAATCATTCAATTCCTCCAAGGATCCTTCAAGCTCTTCATACTCAACTACTTCAATTCTTCATCAATCCTTTATTTGAGGTGGGAACATGAGTAAACTTCTCTTCTCTACTCTAATTTACATGTTTTATACTTTAGATTGTTAATTTTGAGTTATATCAATATGAACCTTAGATTTGCTATTTTAGAGAAGAGATGATTTTCTAAATTGCTATTAATTGAACTATGAAGTTGTGATGATGGTATTTGATATATGAATTTGCAAGATTGATTGTTATATGGGTTTTAAAGTCTAGTTTTGATGATGAACAGTGAATTCGTCATAGTCTACATTACCCATAAATTATTGGTATAATTGAATAAGTTTACTTTAAAAATTATTTATGAAATTTCCTTTAGTGTTGGTACTTAAACTTGGTTTAAAGACACATTTAATGTAAATTGTGTATTGTATGGATATTGTACTTGTGATTGTATTTGTGGTTGGTTTGTAAGTTGGGACGGAGTGCCCCTCGGATGAAAAGACCGGAAACCGTGCACGGAAGCAAGTAAGAGGTGCCACCGCCACGGGGTGAGGAGCCCCCGGAATGGGGACCACTACATTAGCATTTACGGAGTAACCATTCATTATGTATGTGTTACTAGTTTATCCGAAATTTATATTCGGTTACTTATCCTCAATACAAATAAAATTAAATGTGTCAACTTTATTATTTATATATTCCTTAACAAAGTGCCAACATTGTTTATGATTCTTATATGAGTTTAATGAGGTGTGATTATTTTCTTTGTTAAATTTCATTATACTTTGGAGCCTCATTTATTAGGCTTGTTTACAATTTTAATAGTTCAATTATTAATTTCATTTTGCACTCTTGTTTTCATTGGGCTTTTTAGCTTACGTTTTCCCTCCACAGGTACAAAATCTGATCGTGTAGTAGATGACAAGGGAAAGAGGGAAAAGATGAGGTTGCATGCGATAGAGTAGATCCTTGATACCAACTAGACCTTGTGTAGTCTTCATGTAGAAGACTTTGGTTTGTTTCTTTTGAGTTTTATTAATAATATGTTGTGGTTATGTAATATTAGTGAATAATATTTTGTGGAGAACTTATGGTTTTATGTATATATGACTTTTATTTATATTTAATGAGTTTGATAATGGTTTGTGATTTGGTTTACAGTTTGTATCATATAAGTGCGTCATAATTTTCAGATTTATATTTGAGGAATTTTAGTTGGACTTTTATGCGTCCATTATCCAAATTTATATCCTCCATATAGGTGGATACCGTAGTGTCCCCGCTACCCCGGGGTGTGGGATTCGGGGCGTTACAATAAGTTTATCCAGCTAGAAAGTGGACAAAGCAACAGGTATAAAAAGTCTACATATAATAAACTTAATTAAAATAAAACGAGGAGGGTGGAAGTAAATGCTTTCGGTTTATGTTGGCCCAAGCAAGCCAACTCCCTACTCACTTATAATACTTCCGAAAATAACTAATATGTATATATAGCAAACTTACATAAGAATTTAAACAAATCTATAATTACTAAATAAAGTACAATAAAACTAACATGCAGATATATTATTTGATTACTAGAAGAGACTTTAGTTACTTTCCCGACGATATATATAAGAATAAAAGAGAGAAAATATAATACGGCAGAGAAGATCTCCGGCGGATATCAGCTTTCCTCTTTGAAATATTTCTAGCGGTCTGACTCTAGAAGGTGGCACTCCGGTGCCAAGATTAGATCCGAGACTCTTGTAGAAATAAATGTTATCAAAGGTGCTTCCGAAGAAGGCTTAAAGGTTAGAAATGTAAGAGAGAAATAAGGATTTTGGTGTTAGAACCGTGTCCTCTATGGTGGGGAATGGCTGCCTTGAACCCATGGGGGTGTTGGCCTATTTATACTGTTCGGGGAAGATTGTCGCGCGACATTCCTCCAGAAAGGGCAAGTGTCGCGCGACATATACATATGTCGCGCGACATACGGCTGAAGTGATGGTTCTGACAGATTGATGTGTCAGAAAAGTGGTTGGTCGGTGTTCGGGGGGGATTGTCGCGCGACATGGTAAGGTTTGTCGTGCGACAGATAGGTTTGTCGTGCGACAAATTGTATTTGCATTGGGTTTGTCGTGCGACAAACCCATCTGGTAGGGTGCTCTAGTGCGCGGGTGAGTTCCAGACTCGATGTGAATTATATGGGAGTTTCTAATATATAAAATAGACCTTTAATGAAAGTCAAACAAGTAATAAATTCGATTAAAATAATAAACAAATATGCATATAATAAACTTAATTAAAATAAGACAAGCATGCATATAATAATAATAATAATAATAATAATAATAATAATAATAATAATAATAATAATAATAATAATAATAATAATAATAAGAAGAAGAAGAAGAAGAAGAAGAAGAAGAAGAAGAAGAAGAAGAAGAAACTTAAATAAAAGAAAGGGTCAAAAGATTACCTTCCCGACGACAATATAAATACGAGAGAAGCGGACAGAACTCCGGTGTTGGCAAAGACTGACACTCCGGGTATAAACTCTATACTGAAAAGATTCTTATTTTCTAAGAACCCAATAAAATTAACTAGAGCATAATTCTCAACATCTCTAATAAAAGAGTGGAGAATCTTATACTAATGAGAATTATGGGTTCAATGGCTAAAAAAACTCTTATATGATCTTTCTCATTTTACTCCCCCTTAAAACACAAGCCTTAGGCCCTTATTTATAAGGAAACCCAAGGCCTCACTTTTCACTCCCATCCAATGTGGGATGAAAAAGTGGGCAAAACAAGAAAAATGCAAAATAAGCCTAAAAATGCCAAACTACCCAAAATCAAAACTTAAGCTTAAAAATGGAGAATGACTTGATATATATATATGTAAGGGTTCTTGTGGGGGTCACGGATCGGGGTGTCTACACATGTCAATAAGAATAGGCGATATATAAAAATAATCGGTAAATATATATAGCGTTGCTATTCTAGAAAATGTCCAAATCACATTATGTGCTAATGAAATTTGAGAGTAGAAGTCATGTGCACATATGCTGGCCCGAACACTATTATTACTGGAAAAAAAAGAAGAAGGATCACTTATAAACTTTTGGAAAACATGGGCCAAACCCCCCATTTAGAAAATATTCGTAGAAGGTACAGGGAGTTTTGTGTGAACTTTGAAACATGAGGTTAGGTTCGTAAACAATTCAAAACTTTGGGGCGTGACCTATAGTTATTGTTAGGGAAGAAAGAAAAAGTCATTTATTTAATCTTTGACCCCCATTAGTTACATAAAAACTAATCTTGACCCCCAGAATTTCACATATTATAACTTTGACCTTTTATTGGATTGTTTGCGTACATTTTGACGAATTTAACGGCTAAACAAACAATTAAATGCCTAATCTTCTTTTCTCTTTTCACAAAATTTTGAAATCACGAAATTTGACAAATCATAAGATTTTGAAATTTGCAATTTTAAAATCTTATGATTTTCAATTTAAGTGTTCTTTTGAAAAAATTATAAATTTTCATAGGTATTTTATAAATTATCAAAAAATAGTAATGTAAGACTAACCAATAATGGATGAGAGATAACATTAAAATGGACTGAACAAATTCAAACTCCGTAATTTAAAGCGAGATTTCAAAATCCCAACTTTTTGAGCAGATTATGATATCACATAATTTATAGGATTTTAAACTTTGAAGGAATTTTAAAATATTGAGATTTATCCCAAGAGAACAGTCATGAATTCCGTAAATCACGAGATTTACCAAATTCTATCTCAAAATCATGCGAAAGAACATAACCTAGGAAAATTTTATGTATGGCGCACAAAAACAAATTTCCTCTCGTAGATTAATCAAAGAATATTATGCTCTATTTATAGCACATCAATCCAATCTTACTCAAATTTCATTAATTCCTAGTAATCTGAAACGACCATACATGTTAACTTCAAATATAATCCAAATAAAAGAATGCAACTATAAATTTAGTAAGAATACCACTTCAATAAATAGTTGTTATAAACATTACAATAATTAAATAAATTTGTACTTCATGGTCCAAATATAATAAATTGTTGTTATGGGATGAATTATAGTTGGCAAAAAAATTAAAACGAAGATTTTTGTAAGAATTCTAATGTTAATTTATAGTGTTTTATATAGGAATCTTAATAGAAATAAATAGAAATTATGAATACTTTAAAAAACTATTTGATTGTTTTAAAACTAGATAGAAGACGATTTGTTGTTAAGATTTTAACTTTAAGGCTTCTTTTGATAGCAACATGGAAAATGAAAACAAAAATAACTAATTTATGTGAGAAGATGGAAAATAAGTTGAGGGATGTGGTAAGATTAACTCTTGGTTTTTGCTTTTTTCCATGACAAAATTTTCTTTGGGTGATGGAGAAATTATTTTCACAAAATATAAAGGATGATGGAGGACATATACTCACAAAAATGAGTATGAGATGGAGAGTATCTCAAACTTATTTTGCATCTTCTCTCCCAAATTAGTTTTTTTATTGTCATTTTCCTTGTTGCTATCAAACGGAGCATAAAAAAAGAAAAAGAAGTAGAGTATGATTTATAATTAGTTGACAGACAAAAATACCAAATATAGTAGGATTTTGAGTAAAATAAATATTCCAAACCTAGAGACTAAATATATTAGCGTTTTAACTCATAAACAAATAATAATTAAAGTACCATATTTTAGTTCCTAACCAAAAAGACTAGAATTTTTTTAGTAGAATGGATATTTCTAACCAAAATATCAAATTGAGTAGAATTTTAACTAAAAAAAATATAATACAAATTATTCCTTACCGATTCATAAAAATTGCAAATACACCCGGTCATTCACACGTTTATAATTATATAATAATATAAAATATTTATATATATAATAAGTCACACCACACAATTATTTATCATAAATTAGCAAGAAAATCAAGTGTTTATCGTATTACTCATCGTATATATAGTTAATATAACAATGTTTGACAAATCATTGCTCCTAAATATAACAAAAATGTATAAATTTAGAGAGGTACTTAATATAGTCTATCGTAAAAAATACCTATCATCCAACTACTCTATACATACATACATACATACATACATACATACATACATACATATATATATTATTATTGTTGTTGTTGTTATTGTTATTGCTATTGTTATTATTATTGTTATTGTCATTGTTCTTGTTATTATTATTGTTATTGTTATTGCCATTATCATTACTACTACTACTACTACTACTACTACTACTATGGCAAATTAGGATTTCACCCAAGATTTCAAGGGTTTCTTTACTCAAACCCACCACATTTAACAAATTAGTGAACAACACAATTTTTAGGATTTAACTCAATTGATTTGGTTTTAGCCCAAATTTGATATTTTATTTTATAATATTCTAGTTTATTTTAGGATGAATTAATCTGAATAAATTATCCTTAGTAAATGACAAGGTTGCTATTTCCTTCATTTTTAAGCAGTGTATTATATAATTAATAACATATATTTATCACATATAGTAGTATTTATCATTAGCTCTAACCCAGTTAATAATAGATATTTATAAAAAATGTACGTGTATGTATAAATATATATATCTGCTAGGATTCTTTTTTAAATTAGCTAAATAACAAATACTACCAATGAATAAAGGTTGCATCTCTCTATACAAACCGGTGTTCGTCTATTTATGAAAGTTTTGAAGATTGACCCCAAATTCAGGTGGTACATATCTTCCATTAAGAAGACGAATATAGCAGTAAAAAAACACATCTTTATAATATTAATCATCAACTTGAAAGTCTAGTTTTAATGGCGATATGGGATTTACAAAAGTTCCAATATGGAATTATGTGTTATTACAATCATCAAACATATGATCCAAGTGACCCACCAATAATCGTCTATTTGGTGCATGAATGATGATTGTTATAACGTTCATTCTAAGGTCAGTAAATTATTTCTTTCCACTCATTTGAGTCTCCTTCTCTACATTCCTTTATATTTAACATTCTTGATCTTAATACTTTTAATATGACTGTATTTTTTATTTTACTTGTGTAATGTCTTTTAATAATATCACTGTATTTTTAATTTGACTTATGTATTGTCTTTTTAATATGACTGTGTTTTTAATTTTATATGTGCAATATTTTTTTAATATGGCTGTGTTTTTAGTTTTACCAGTATAATTTTTTTTAATATGACTGCATGTTTAGTTTTATTTATATGTAATATTTACTACTAATATGTCTTTTACATGCCTCAAGTTTTAATGTTTGATACTTTTAATATGACAATGTTATCAATTCTACTTGTATAATCTCTTAATTTTTTTAATATATAATATTGTAAGACCATTAATAATTATCAAAAGTTATTACTTGTAGTTTGTATTTACAAAATTTTAAATTTGAACTTAAAACCATAAAAATCTCTAAAAGATATACATTTTAGGTAAATAATAAATTTAAATTTGAACGTTTAAAAAGATAAGATAGAAAAAACATAAAAGAAAAAAAACATAATAAAAAAAATTATAAAATATATAATTAGTAATTATCCACTCATTTGGGTCAATTCTTAATTTTTCAAATGATATGGGTTAAAAGAAAAATAATTTAATTTTTTTGGGCTAAAAACAAAAAGCCCCTTATTATTATTAAGGTGATGTTTAGTATTAGGGCTCATTTGGTTCGAGTTTTGATAATGGAATGGGCATTCTACATTCCTGAAAAGCTTTTTCCTGACAATTATGATGCCTTGCCAATGTTTGATTCGAACATGAATTCTTCTTTCCTGAAATGTGAAATTACATCTCTATATTTGGTTCAAACGAGAATTTGAATGAAATATGCATGAATTACCAAAATGTTATTCATTTTATAAAATTAAAAGACAAGTCCTAACAATTTTAGTATTTTACAAAGGTAAAACTTGAGTTTTTATTGTTAAAAATTGTGAAAAGTCATCATATGTATTTAATAATAATAAAAGTAAAAGTTTAAAACATTTTTTTTCTTTTAAAGAGAATATAAAAAAAAAAAAAGTTGTTATCTTGGTAAGTAAAAAGGATATTTTGGTCTTAAAAGAAAATTTTATGAAAAAATTTAGTAGATAATACTTATGGGAATGCACTATTCCCATCTATTTAAGAGGTAGAACTTTGAAGGAATACTCCATTCTTGGAATGATGTATTCTTAGCCTAAAAGTTGAACCAAACATTGAAATCCTTCTAGAATGGAATGTAACATTCCGAGAATGATTTAAAATTAAAACCAAATGAGCCCTTAATGTGGTAAACAACTTTTTATCATCTTTGGTTTTCTCTTTTTCCTGGATAGAGAAAAACTTGATTCTGCTTCGACAACCTCTATAATCATATAATTTGCACACAGTCGGAGGACCACATTTTATTTTATGGCTACTATATACATATATAAGGATATATTGTACTTAATTAATAACTCCATGTAAATATATATAACTTGTTATTCCATTAATTATTCAATTTTCTCAAAAATTAAGAAGGAACTATTGTTAGGTGAAGGAAATTAACAATATTTTTTTTCCAGGTTATTGTTTCTTTTCACATCACTCTCTCCTATGCTTAGCTGTAGTGAAATAATTCAACATAAAATCCTCTATACTCATCACCTCTTTAATTGCATGTGCAATATTCCCGTTAGATGACTCCATATAAAGCAGTGATACATTCATTGTTGTCATTTATAGAATATTCAATACCGGATATATTAGTAGATTGTAAATAAAATATCCAATAAATGAAACTGGTAAAACTATCATTTTCCCTCCATATATATGCCTTAAAAGATTCCAAATCCGTCAATTTTATATATCACACAGCCTACAAATCAATTGAACTGCAAGTAGTGCCAGCATCTCTATTGGTTATTGATGCCCCCCCCCCCCCCCCCCCCCCACACACACACACCCCCAAAAAAAAAAAAAAAAAACCTCCTCACTTCCCCCCAAAAAAAGCTTTACTATTTTACTAGTCAATTTTTCAATATACTAATTTCAATGTAACTAATGATAAAATTATTTAGTTGTCTTAGAGATTTGGAACTTTGATTCTCCAAAATACGATAAGTAATTTCAAAGGTTTCAAAAACTTAGTCATGACTATTAATTGTTTTAAGGTTATCTTTTGTGCAAATGGCAGTGGGACACTAATCACCATCGGATACATTGCATAATCTATATAAACTGAAAACTCAACAAAGTTTTGAAACTTAAAATTGCAAGAAATAAGAGCTAGTAAAAATTAAAGGTTGTGTAATTTGTACTACAGTCAGATCATCATCAAATACAGTGCTATCTTAACAATGTACAATCTGAATCTAATACAAGAATCTATTAATTAGCATACATAGAGCTAGACTTATAGCCCATTTGATTCTCCTATAATTTACATAAGCTCATTTGATTGTTGAAAAGTAATTTTGAAAATTCTAGATTGTGTAATATTCTAGAATTATCTCTAGAATATTCTATCTAGAATATGCAATAAAAATCTAGCAAATATCATGTAAAAGGAAGATGGATTCTAGAATGCTCTTCAAGAATTTTCTTATACTTAAAAGAGTCTTAAGTCCATGGAAAAATCTAGATTGCATGGAAATATCTAGGAGCCTAGAATATTCTCTAGGAGACTATAAATAGATGTACTAGTAAGCATTGGTTGATGTGTGAGAGTAAGAAAGAAAAGTGTAAGAGAGTAAGAGAGAAAAGTGGAAAAGAGAGTTAAGTGTAAAAGAAAAGGTGTAATAGTGTTAAGCGAAAAAAAAATTAAAATTAAAATTGTAATTGTAATTCTCTAGTGAAAAATATAATTGAAGAAAATATATTTTGTATCGCACTTCAGTTGCACAAAAACCCAACAGTGGTATCAGAGCGAAGATCATAATGGCTACAAATTCAAGTGCAACCGGGTTCAATTATGCCCAAACTTTGGTTCCAATTTTTGATTATGAAAGTTATGATTTTTGGAGCATACAAATGAAGACTCTCTGCATCTCTCAAGAATTGTAGGAACTTGTAAAAGATGGATATAATGCACCGGAATCCACGACAGCACTACAAACATGGTCCCAAGCAAAGCAAAAGGAGTATAAAGAAAACAAGAAGAAAGATGCAAAAGCATTGCTTTTCATCCAACAAGGGATAAGCAAAGCAATATTTCCAAGAATTTTAGGAGCAAAGAAATCAAAGGAAGCATGGGACTTCTTGAAGGAAGAATTTCAAGGAACACAAAAGGTAATCACTATTAAACTTCAATCTTTGTGGAAGGAATTTGATAATTTGATGATGAAAGAAAGTGAAACAATTCAAGCCTTATTTTCTAGAGTCTCCACTATAGTCAATCGAATTAGAAGTTATGGAGATGCTATTGAAAATAAAAAGATTATTGAAAAATTTAGAAGTTAAGGAGTTTGCCTCCAAAATTTGATCAAGTTGTAGCCGCAATTGAAGAATCTAAAGATTTATCTAAGATGTCTCTACATGAACTAAATGGTTCTCTTGAAGCACATGAAAAAAGAATTAATAGGTGTCCAGAAAATCAATTGGAGCAAGCATTTCAGTCTAAATCGAGTTTCAAAGAAAAAAGGGACAAAGAGGCTAATTTAAAAAATTCAAGAAGTGGCGGTTCACAATGGTTTTGGCAAGGCCAAGAGCATGCATACGAAGGAGGAAGAGGCAAATTTAACAACCCGCAAGATAATGGTAATATCCAATGTTATGTTTGCAAAAATTAAAAATTATGGACATATAATTAGAAATTGCTGTTATAGATACAAAAAGTGTAGAGTCCCTAATCACTCACAAAGGGATTGTTGGTATAGTAATGGAAGAGAAGAGGAGAAAAAAGAAGTTAACTTTTCAGAAAAAAATGAGACAGAGCAATTATTTTGTTACATGAAGGAAGATTTTGATTTGCAAAATGTTTGGTACTTGGATAGTGGGTGTAGTAATCATATGACGCAAAATCGGAATTTCTTTGTGCAACTTGATGAAAATTTTGACTCTCAAGTGAAGTTTATAGATGGAGAAATGAAAAATGTCAAAGGCAAAGGAATTGTTGCGGTGCAAACAAAAGAAGGTAAGAAGTACATCCATGATGCTTTGTATGTGCCCACACTAACCCAAAATTTGCTTAGTGTTGGCCAAATTTTGCGAAAGGGATATTCTTTGAATTTTGATGATGAAGAATGTGTGATCATAGACAAACGGAAAAAGATAATTGCAAAAATTAGAAAGACAAGAAATAATACTTTTCCGTTGGTTATGCAAGTTAATAAAGGAAAGACAAGTGATGAAAAATTTGATTCTCAAAAAAGTCCAAAATCTCTCAACCATGAAAAGTGCGGAACGTCAATTGTTGCACTTGAAGATCCTTGCATAAAGGTTGGAAACAAAAAGGAGAAGATTGGTAAAAAAGTTCAAGCAAGTTGTGGCATGATCGGGTTTGCACAATTTGTGTTGAAAAGGATGATGAAGGAAGCAATAGCACCAATAGGAAGTTTTCACAAAGGGGGAGCTACATATTATGAATTTTCAAAATTAAGGGGGAGTGTTGAAAAGTAATTTTGAAAATTCTAGATTGTGTAATATTCTAGAATTATCTCTAGAATATTCTATCTAGAATATGCAATAAAAATCTAGCAAATATCATGTAAAAGGAAGATGGATTCTAGAATGCTCTTTAAGAATTATCTTGGAAGATGGATTCTAGAATGCTCTTTAAGAATTATCTTGTACTTAAAAGAGTCTTAAGTCCATGAAAAAATCTAGAGTGCATGGAAATATCTAGGAGCCTAGAATATTCTCTAGGAGACTATAAATAGATGTACTAGTAAGCATTGGTTGATGTGTGAGAGTAAGAAAGAAAAGTGTAAGAGAGTAAGAGAGAAAAGTGAAAAAGAGAGTGAAGAAAAACAGAGTAAAGTGTAAAAAAAAAGTGTAATAGTGTTAAGCAAAAACAATATTGTAATTAAAATTCTCTAGTGAAAAATATAATTGAAGAAAATTTATTTTGTATCGCACTTCTGTTGCACAAAAACACAACATTGATTGTCCTCCAATTTATGAATTAGACAATTTAAAACTGCTTAATTCGTGAATTACTTAATTTAATCGTTTGGTTGCAAAAATGAAATAGGTGGCATCCGCAAAACCCTAATAATCCACCAGGTGATAGCTATTATTGATGAAGATCAATTTTGAATAGAAACGGAAAACAAACCCTGGCCACTAATTAGAGTGCTTAACATTATCTCTCAAATATACTCTATATTTTACCTATAAAATAATACTATAAAATTCTTATAAAAACCTATGATAAGAGTTCCATTTATATAGAATAAATTTAATGGGTCTAGAATTAATTGCGCAAACTCAAAACTAAATTGAAAAAAGACAATACGAAACCAACTAGAAAAAAAATTCCTATACAAGAGTATAATTATTTTTTTAATAGAAGAGATATTTCTAACCAGAATATCAAATAAAGTAGATAGTATTTTAATTCATTCACACTTTTATGATTATCAATTTAGTATAATGGTGATGTTTACTATAAATGTGGTAAGCAACTTTTTTTCATATTTGGTTCTCTTTTTCCTAGATAGAGAAAAAGATGGTTCCTCTCTCTGCTTCAACACTAGTTGCCAGCTTGAATTGCCTTGCTCGTTCAACCTCTATAATCATATATATCTTTTTTTGTTCACGTATTTGTCACAACCAGATGTATTATAACCCAAATCAGAGAGAGGATCCACATTTCACTTTAAGTCTACTATATGATGAGGATTGTACTTAATTAGTAACCCATTATATATATAGCCTGTTATTCTATAAATTCAATTTCCTTGAAAAGAAGGAAGTTATGTTAGAAGAAGGGAGATTAACAATAATTCTTTCAACATTTCCAAAGTCACCACCGGTAACTTGGTAAATATGGAGCAGATGCTTTCCTATTAAAGAACATCCCAATGACATACGCAAACGCTTATTTTTTTATTTTATTTTTCATTCGAGGCTTCATCCCCATGTGGTGTTTGGATAAGATTTCGCGCACTTAAACTAATTTTCGTTCGCAGTTGGTGCCTACCACTAATCACAGCAAATTTCTCGTTTCTAGGATTCAACCTAAAAAAGCTCCTAGTCAAACCCAACAAGAACGCAAAGTGGGTTGTGGCTCGTCCACTTCGGGTTCTTGCTGGGTTTGACTTGGAGCTTTTTTAGGTCGAATCCCAGAAACGAGAAATTTGCTGTGACTAGCGGTAGGCACCAACTGCGAACGAAAATTAGTTTAAGTGCGCGAAATCTTATCCAAACACCACATGGGGATGAAGCCTCGAATGAAAAATAAAATAAAATAAGTGTTTGAGTATGTCATTGGGATATTCTTTAATAGGAAAGCATCTGCTCCATATTTACCAAGTCACCAGTGGTGACTTTGGAAATGTTGAAAGAATTATTGTTAATTTCCCTTATTCTAACATAACTTCCTTCTTTTCAAGGAAATTGAATTCATAGAATAACAGTCTATGTATATAATGGGTTACTAATTAAGTATAATCATCATCATATAGTAGCCTTAAAGTGAAATATTGTGGATCCTCTCTCTGATTTGGGTTATAATACATCTGGCTGTGACAAATACGTGAACAAAAAAAGATATATATGATTATAGAGGTTGAACGAGCAAGGCAATTCAAGCTGGCAACTAGTGTTGAAGCAGAGAGAGGAATCATCTTTTTCTCTATCTAGGAAAAAGAGAACCAAATATGAAAAAAAGTTGCTTACCACATTTATAGTAAACATCACCATTATAATAAATTAATAATCATAAAAGTGTGAATGAATTAAAATACTATCTACTTTATTTGATATTCTGGTTAGAAACATCTCTTCTATTAAAAAATTAATTATACTCTTGTATAGGAATTTTTTTTTTAATTGGTTTCGTACCGTCTTTTTTCAATTTAGTTTTGACTTTGCGCAATTAATTCTAGACCCATTAAATTTATGCTATTAAATGGAAATCTTATCATAGGTTTTTATAAGAATTGTATAGTATTATTTTATAGGTAAAATAGAGAGTATATTTGAGAGATAATGTTAAGCACTCTAATTGGTGGCCAGGGTTTGTTTTGCGTTTGTAATAAAAATTGATTTTCATCAATAATAGCTATCACCCGGTGGATTATTAGGGTTTTGCGGATGCCACCTAGTTCATTTTTGCAACCAAACGATTAAATTAAGTAATTCACGAATTAAGCAGTTTTAAATTGTCTAATAATAGACAATTTAAAACTGCTTAATTCGTGAATTACTTAATTTAATAAATTGGAGGACAATCAATGTTGGGTTTTTGTGCAACAGAAGTGCGATACAAAATATATTTTCTTCAATTATATTTTTCACTAGAGAATTACAATTACAAATTTTTTTTCGCTTAACACTATTACACCTTTTCTTTTACACTTAACTCTCTTTTTGACTTTTCTCTCTTACTCTCACACATCAACCAATGCTTGCTAGTACATCTCTTTATAGTCTCCTAGAGAATATTATAGGCTCCTAGAGAATACATCACTTTTTTTACATCCTAAGCGACGAACATAAAAGAGTACGTCGCATAGAAAATATTTATAGGCGACGAAAACAAAAAAGGTGCATCGCCTTAAATGTACCTTTAGGCGACGAACACAAACTATACATCGCCTAAGTGTAAAACTTATGTGACGAACATAAAAGAGTACGTCGCATAAAAAATATTTATTGGAGAGGAACACAAAAAAGGTGCGTCGCCTTAAATGTAACTTAAGGCGACGAACACAAACTATACGTCGCCTAAGTGTAAAAGTTATGCGACAAATAAGTGAACCTTAGGCGACATGTTATACGTACGAGGCCTAAGTATCACTTAGGTGACAAACAATGTGTACGTCGCCTAAGAATCACTTAGGTTACATACACAGTGTACGTCGCCTAAGAATCACTTAGGTGACTTGCCTTTGTTTGTCCGTCTTAGGTGACTTGCCTTTATTTGTCCATCGCCTAATGCATTTTGTTACGTGACTTAGGCGACGGAGCTTAGGCGACTCAGTGTTCGTCGCTTTAATCTTAGGCGACGGACAACCTTTACTTAAGCGACGTACATTGTACGTCACCTAAACCCTTCCTGGGCATAGTGATTATAAAACACCAAGTTTGACCAAACTTCCACTCTAAAAGTCTATTATATAATGGTTAATAACATACATATTACGGTGTACATTAGTTCTACACCTTTAAACAAATTTTATACACACATTAAGATGTCACATTAACTCACACTAATAATATATGCACAATATTTACCCACATTCACACATCTCTCTTTCTCTCTCTCTCTCTCTCTCATAGCTTAGTGTAGGAAGTACACATCTAGATATAACATCTTTTTTTTCTCCTCTCACCCATGTGAGCAATCAAATCAACCCCAATCTCTCTTTCTAACGTTTTAACCCTCTTCCCCTCTCTAACTTCTCTCTAACCTTTTTACCTCCTGCAAATTCCTTGGATGAGAGACCAAAAAACGTGTCTGTCATCCGTCACTATGGGCCTCCCCTACCGCTCCCTTCACCAGTGTCGCCTCCTTTCTCATCTATGGTGCCTACTGACTCCTTGGTCCTCCATAATCTCTATTTCCGGCATCAAAAAAGGTAAGCTCTTGTTCTCTCTACCTCTCTTTCTTTTCAAAATATAAGATTGTATATTCTTATTTGTGGTTTAGTGCATGGGAAGGGGAATTTAGCTCCTTTAAAGTGGTGAATTTAACACTAGCAGTACAGTAGAACATTATAGACCCTTAATTACAAAGCAGTGGCTAGGATATTCACACATCATTGAACACTTGAACTAAGATGAAACAGTGAAGTTTTGTAATGTCTTAAAATTAACGCTGTCGGCACGGCCTTATTCAACCCCGACACAACATTTTTCCTCTGAAATTGAGAAATCCCATAGCCTAATTCGACTGCTCTCTAACACCAGAAAGAAAAAATTCGGCATCTATAGACTCTCTCCTCTTAATTCATTGATTTACCTAATTTACTTTACTGTAGAAAATTCCAAAAAAGAATGAAAAAAAAAATAGTTGCTTAAAACATTGAAGTGGCCAAAATCAATTGAGACATAAGGCCTTCTATTATCTTTAATGGCCCCGTGGAATTGTTATTTAAACTCTATGAATATGAATATGAATGCATATGCTCTGCTTTTCCATCTCTATTAAACAAATATGTTCTTGGCTTGTTGAAGAAAGAAAATAATTGAAAACTCTTTTTCCATAAATTTTAAAATGGGATACAAATTTAGAGAAATAGAACAAAACAACCAATTTTTTACGGAAAGATAGGGGAGAGAAATCCTGTAAATGATAGAAGAAGAAGCAGCCTAATGGAGAATAATTAGGTGCTCAGTAAATGTGTGACTATCCTGGCCACTAGTTTTTAATCAAATCTCTATAAGGTTCCACTATACCAATAACATTAAATTGGCCATTTAGAGGAGCCAAATCCAGGGTGTAGGCGGCTAAATTATAGTTAAATTAGGTTAAATAAATAAGATACCTGCCATAGATATACTTCTTCATGTGAAAGACGAAGCAAGTTATAGTTTTATATTTAATTTATTTTCTATAATGTGATAAAGCAATTCAAATTACCACTTATAATAATAATAGAGAAAATGATGGAAGAAGACAAGCCCATGTGAAGCCTTTTCGGTTTTTAGCAATGACAAGTGCAATAATAAGCTCTTGCTCTCTCTACCTCTCTTTATTTTTAAAATATAAAAATTTATGTTTTTATTTGTTGGTTCAGTGTATGGAATGGGTCACTAAATTATAGTTAAATTACTTTAAATAAATAAGATACTTGTCTTAGATACACTTCTTCATGTGAAAGACGAAGCAAGTTATAGTTTTATGTTTAATTTATTTTCTATATTGTGATAGAGAAATTTAAATTACCACTTATAATAACAGTGGAGAAAATGATGGAAGAAGACAATCCCATATGAAGCCTTATCTGGTTTTAGCAAAGGCAAGTGCAATAATAAGCTCTTGCTCTCTCTACCTCTCTTTCTTTCCAAAATATAAGATTGTATGTTTTTATTTGTGGGTTCGGTGTATGAATGGGTGGCTAAATTATAGTTAGGTTAGGTTAAATAAATGTGGTACTATGAGAAACATTTGTACTACTCTATTTGAAATTCCTGTTTCATATTTTTTGCTCGTATTTATTAATTAGTCCGGGCAATACATATACCAACATTTCAGTTCTTTTGTCTTTGTGACTTCATTGCCTCTTTTATGCCGAAACAATTGTATTTGAACAAATTTATTTTTAATTAGGAAGATACAAGCAAATATATATATATATATATATGAACATTAAATTTCAAAGGTCATTATTACATAGTTATTTTTTTTATAGTTAATATAATATTAAAATATTAATTTTATGAATTATAATTTTAATAACTACTTGATAATAACTAGAGATGCCAAAATGAACAAGTAAGTTAGACTAGCGGGGGAGGAGGTGTTAGAGTGATATACCAAAAGCCATGATTTTATTATTATTGGTTTTGATACGTTATATAGACTCGGTTTTGATATTTTAATGAGAATGTTTGTGGGCAATGGTTACATGATATTATTTATTTAAATATTGTGCATGTGTGTGTCTTTTATTCCATATAGTAGATAATTTGGTGTGTAGAGTATAGCTTACACACAGAGGATCATATCATCGGTTCTTGTGAAATATAAGTTTATTGGTTCACGATCTTAGATGGAATTGGACAACCATCGGTAGGATTGTAGCACAAGTTTTAGTAGTTTATCTTGACTACAGGAAATGGTGCAGTTTTAACTCGTTGTGCTAGTACACTTTATGTGTATTGAACAGGACCAGTTTGGGTTAATTGTTTTTATACTGACTATATAAAACAATTTAAAATCCCATGGTTATTATGATTACTTATGCTCTTAATCTTGAAATAATTAATAGACATATATATGTAGTGTTTGTTGTTTTGACTCATTAAAAGTGAGATTCATTTATGGATCAATAATCTTCGTGAATTGGATTGCGACACTATATGTATGATGAATATTAATTGTTGACGGAATCCGCGTCCCGGTATAGGGATTGATGATAACCCCTTGAGAAGTTTATAAGTTTTGATCATGTCAAACCCTGCAGGTGGATTATGTTAATCCGACATGTCAAATAAGTTAAGTGGTAGGCTCAAGGATTAAGAAGTCATTTAAATATAATTGTCAGAAATTTAATTTAAATGACGGTTATCTGTAATCTTAACGTGGGGAGAATAATAAGTATTTAATAATAAGGAGCTCAAAATATAATTTTGAGATAAGGACGGGAGTGCAATTATAATTCTTTAGTGGTGTGAATTTATGGAAGGAATCAATTCTTAATCGAATTAGGATTCCAGTTTTCCATAGTAAGCCCAAACACTTATTTCTCCTTAGGGTCCCTATCGTAGCCTTTTATATATGACAGCCTTGCCTCTTCTCTCGACACAATATAATTCTCACGAATTTAGGGTTTGTGCCGTAGAGAGTAGATGAGGAGATCTTGGTGATACCGCAGCCCACACTCGGTACAGGATTACACGGTGAAAGGAATACGATAGAAGATCTTGAGGTTCTATCAAGCCCGTGTTCTCGATTTGTCTCTACCAATCCCTGTTCGTGCTGAGACGAGATCAAACCAGAGAGATCTCGAAGGTAAAATCCGATTCCACACTAGGGTTTTACATAAAAATTCTGTTCGGTCTATACGCAATATTAAACGATTCTGAAACTTAGTTTCCATCAGGAGGTAGCTACTTGAACACGCATGAGGGAGGCATGAAAATTCAAGTTCACCAATGGAGATTTAGTGTGAGCTTCATTGTTTATAATTAAATGGAAAGACTTGACCTCCTTTTTATGTATGAAAAAAAAGGCTAAGAGATGCCAAAATATAAGTGCTAAAGTTCCATGTAGCTAAGTGTAAATATTCTTCTGTTATATTCACTATTTACTAGGTTGAATAGTATTTTATTTTATGTAATCAGTAAAATTTATAAGATTTATACATCGAATTGAGGGGAAAAAGGGGGAAAGAGACAAGACTTGAATATATTATTATTGACAAACTTTCTTTTTATATTGTGTACCACAACTAGATCTTAATAATTTTTTTAAAAATTTAAAAAGAAAAATAAAATTGTCAATTTGAACGTAATTAACAAATATTTAAACGACTTCTTCTACATGGCATGATTATCTGATATTTTAAAAAATATATATCAAATTGACGATTATTTATTAACTATATAGATTGCCATGCCTCATATAAACTTGATGCACCTTCTTTTCAATACACAATTAACAAAGTTGAATATTTATTTGTTGTAAATATCAAAAATATTTATGCCTTGTTAATGTACATGAATCTAAGTCTCATTCAAGATTCAATGCAATTTGCAAACATCTTTGAAAAAGCCCCTTCTGTATATTCATCAAATCTCTTTTTTTTTTACACTACTTTTGAAAAAGACTTAATGGTGTCTATAAGGAGTATATAGATGCAATCAGTGTTAACCGATTACTAAAATGGTGTCTCAAAGTAAATAGTGGTGCTAGTACAAGAATTAAGCACCCTAAAAAACTAATTTTACTATCCTTTTCTTAGCGCACATTATAATATTAAATTTTATTTGATAATAAGATAAAAATTGATGGAAAAAATAATTGATTTATGTGAGATGTTGCAGAATAAGTTAAAGGATGTGCTGAGATACTCTATTATTTATTATTATTTTTCTATGAAAAAAATTCTTTGGGTGAAAGGAAGAAAACAATTCAACAAAAGATAAAAAATGATGGAAGACATCTATTCATAAAAAATGGAGAGCGTCTCATCTCACCATTCAACTTATTTTCTAACTTCTCACACAAACCAGTTTTTTTTTATCAAACGGACCCTTATAGCTCATTTCAAAGCACCCATGTAGCTCATTTAACCCATCCCATCTCCTCTTGTTACCTTTGCAAGTCTTTCTATTAATTTTCTCTTTGAATCCTAATTTTTGTTGTTCTTCATATTCTCTCTTAGCTCGATCTTTTCTACAAATTTTCTGTATATATCAACTTATCCTAAATTCCTTAGTTTCTAATTAATTCATATTCCATAAACCTCCCTTGATTTTTTTTTTGGCGAATTACACATTACCGCAAAGAACTTGCAAGGGTTGGATGTGCTGCACTATATTCTCAGTCATTTTCTTTCCTCTACTCATCATCTTCTTGACTTTCATCATATTTACTTCGATTAAGTATGACCCATCATTTTCCCAATTTAACTTAAACAGCATCGAATATTTCTCAGTATCATTGGACACCGAGAAAATGTTAAATATAAATATTTCCTTGGTTGGCACAGTTACCAACCCATGTAAACACTCGGCCATTGAAGTACATGGCCTTGACATGACTCTTTCTCGCATTACTAGATGCGAAGTCCTTGCCACGACATCTTTCCCTCATTTCACAATCAAGAAATTGTATCATTTATTTGTTAATGCTCCAATGGTTGGCACCCACCTCACCATTCGGCCCGAACACCTTCAAATGATGAGGGAGGAGTTTGAAAGATTTTATCTACTTCAATCTTAAGGGAAAGTTTGGCATGTACCAACACCTCTGGAGATTATTTCACGTGCCACTTAAATTATATTTTAACTGTAATTTTAGTGTGCACCGAGATGGGTCTTTACAATACCAGAGATGTGAGGAGACACAATGGGATATATAGTGTGCTTTGTACTTTTTCGTCCATAGATAATACTTGTACATATATTTTGTTATGTTTACTTCTCTTTAGTGCACTTTTTATAATATATGTGATTTTCCTAGTGGCAAACCTGCAATTGACAACTATTTAGAAGAATACAAATCGGATGAATATATGCTTTAATAATGTCAGTTACTTGGGCCTTGAAATCAATGGATTAAAGCATATATTACAAATCGGATGAATATATGCTTTAATAACGTCAATTACTTGGGCCTTGAAATCAATGGATTAAAGCATATATTCATCCGATTTGTATTCTTCTAAATAGTTGTCAATTACAGGTTTGCCACTGGGAAAACTACATCTATGATAAAAAGTGCACTAAAGAGAAGTAAACATAACAAAATCTATTTACAAGTATTATTTATGGACGAAAATGTACAAAGCACACTATATATCCCATTGTATCTCTTCACAGCTCTAGTGTCGTAAAGACCCGTCTCGATGCACACTAAAATTACAGTTAAAATAAAATTTAAGTGGCACATGAAATGATCTCCAAAGGTGTTGGTACAAGTCAAACCTTCCCTTGAGATTGCAATAGAGAAAATCGCTTTCAAACTCCTCCATTGTCATTTAAAGGTGTTCGGGCCGAATGGTGAGGCGGGTGCCAACCATTGGAGCATTAACAAATAAATGGTCCAATTTCTTGACTGCAAAAGGAGGGAAAGACGTCCTGGCAAGGACTTCGCATCCAGCAATGTGAGAAAGAGTCAATTTCAAGCCATGTACTTCAATGGCCGAGTGTTAACCTTGGTTGGTAACTGTACCAACCAATGAAATATTTACATTTAAGTCTCGTTTGATTCAGGTATTAGGGTAACTGGGATTAATAAACCAATATTAATAGTACTGGACTATTAATCCTGGTATTAATTTAATTTCAATACCCTGTTTGATTCATGTAGTATTAATACTGTGATATCCCATACTGATGTTAATACCATTTTTTGTTCTGTAACTCCTATACTGATATCCCATAATAATAATTTATTATTATTATAATTATAATAATAATAATTTATTATATAATAATAATAATAATAATAATAATAATAATAATAATAATAATAATAATAATAATAATAATTATTATTATTATTATTATTATTATTATTATTATTATTATTATTATTATTATTATTATTATTATTTGGTTCTGTAACTTGTATAAGGGATCATACCCCGCCTATTCGAAGAATTTTCTCAATCTTGAGTTTTTTCTTGTATTCAGTAAAGAAATTATATTATAATAATAGTAGTAGTAGTAGTAGTAGTAGTAGTAGTAGTAGTAGTAGTAGTAGTAGTAGTAGTAATGGCATTTTTGAAAATATATGGTTCTTTTTTCTTAATCCTGAATAAACAATACCAGCCCACCTGGTATTAACTTATACCACAAATAGTGGTATTAAGTTAGTCCCGGTATAAATAATCTCAATACATTTGTGTGAACCAAATAAGGTATTATAAAAAAAAGTGGTATTAATAATCTCATCCCACTTTTTAATACTTGAATCAAACAAGGCCTTAATATTTTCTCGGTATCCAAACAAGGTATTATAAAAAAAAGTGGTATTAATAATCTCATCCCACTTTTTAACACTCGAATTAAACGAGGCCTTAATATTTTCTCGGTGTCTAATGATACCGAGAAATATTCGACACCGATTAAGTTAAATTGGGGAAAAGGTTGGGTATAATACTTGATCGAAGTAAATATGATGAAAACCATAAAGATTATGAGTAGATGAAAGAAAATGACTAAGAATATAGGAGAACTCATCCAACCCTTACTATTTTTCTACGATAATATGTAATCCGCCATCACAAAAATCAAGGGAGGTTTATGGAATATGAATTAATAAGAAAATAAGAAGTTCAGGATATGTTGATATATACCGAGAATTTGTAGAAAAGATCAAACTAAGAGTGAATATGAAGAACAACAAAAAATAGGATTCACAGAGCAAATTAATAGAAAAACTTGTGGAAAGGTGATGAGAGGAGATGGGATGGGTTAAATACAGCTAACAAGCTTAGATAATATAGTGGAGATTAATGTACAATCAAGGAAAGTAAGCTTAATTTAACACTATGTTGTTTATAGTACTAATTTCTTTTTAAAGAATGCTACTGCTTTTTATTTGAGTGGTAGTATTTAGTTTATGGTTACAAAAATGAAAACCAAACCAAAGTTTTTTGATAACCTTCGTTTGTTCGTTGTGGTACGTGATTTGTTGTAATATACATGAAACTTATTATTTATTGGGACATAACTACATGATCGTTTGATATTGCGTATAGATTGAACACCCTATAAGAAGAAAGGAATTTCACCTTTATGGATCATGTAGAAGATCTATATGAAGATACTAGGATTTGATAGTGTCAAATTGCAATCTGGTCAGATTTTTTCAAATCTCACTGGACTGCGAAAATCGATCATTTTCGCCATCGAAATGACGTCTGGTTGTCCTAATTTTTTGAATGCTACTAGTAACTTTTCGTTCCGAAAGATTTATCCAAAACCTTACTCGATCGAATAGTGCAATCAAAAGTTACGATTGATTTATTATTGGAGTACCGAAAACCTAAAGATCTTTTATTGTATTCCTTCTACCATTAAATCTTACACTGAGTGTGGTCTACGGTCTCACCAAGATTTCCTCGTCTCTCAATGAAACAAATCCTAATTTGTGAGAATTCTTATTTCCATGAGAAGAGTCAAGGCCGGCGTATATATATAAGGCTATAATAGGGACGCTACGGACAAATATGTGTTTAGGCTTCCTATGAATTAATCCCTTCCATAAATTATAATTTACATCATTAAAGAATTATAATTACACTCTCGTCCTTATCTCGCAATTATATTTCAAGCTACTTGTTTTTAAATACATATTATTCTCCCCACATTAAGATTACAGGTTTAAATTAAATTACTGACAATTATATTTAAATGACTTCTTAATCCTTGAGCCTACCACTTAACTTATTTGACATGTTGGGATTAATATAATCCACCTGCAGACATGATTAAAACTTATAAATTTCTCAAGGGGCTATCATCAATCCCTTTACTGGAACGTAAATTCTATCAATAATTAATATTCATCATACATATAGTGTCGTTATCCAATTCATGGAGCTCATTGATTCATAAATGAATATCACTCTTAATGACTCAAAACAACAAGCACTACATATATATATGTCTATTAGTTATTTCAAGAATAAGAGTATAAGCAAACATAATAACCATGAGATTTCAAATTATTTTATATAGTCAGTATAAAAATAATTAATCAAAACTAGCCATGTTCAATACATATAAAGTGTACTGGCACAAAAAGTTGAAACTATACCGTTTCTTACACTCAAGATAAACTACTAAAACTTATGCTACAATCATATACCAATGGGTGTCCAATTCCATCGAAGACTATGAATCACTAAACTTATATTCCACAAGAACCGATGATATAATCCTATGTGTGTAAGCTTAAACTCTACAAACCAAATCATCTACTATGTGGAATACAAGATAGATATGCATAATATTTAACTAAATAATATAATGCAACCATTGCCCATAAAAATTCTCATTAAAATAGAAAAATTGAGTTTATAACATAGCAAAACCAATAAAAAAATTATGACTTTTAGTATATCACTCTAACAGTTGTGGGAGTCATTACCTCAGGAGGATGAGCTGAAGACGAGGCTACTATGGTAAAGAAGGTGATGAGATGCAAGGAGAATAAGAGACAAGCTCTCCTCGAAAATAAATGATCCATTGTGGACTTGAACTTTCTTGTGAGAAATAAATGATCCATTGTGGAGTTGAAATTTCTTGTGAAAAATAAATGATCCATTGTGGAACAAAAATTTCTTGAAGGAAATAAATGATCATTTGCAAAAAGTAATTAAAACTAAATAATGAGCTTCATAGGCCAATAACAAGTCGACACAAATAGCATCAAGCTTTAAAATCTAATCAAGCACATCTAATCATACATGCCCGTTATTTAGAAAAACACGCGTTGGTTAATTTTTCACATAAATTTTATAACCGCTTAGGTTCTCCTCGAAAATGGCTGCCCAAGTTGTAATTTATGTTTATTACCTTGTTCTTAATTATATATGTTGGAGTAGCACCTCCCCTCACGTGTATGAGCCTAACACTCATGTGTGACCATTGGGTTTCGACATGATGAATAGCCTTCCTCTGTTATCATATTGGAGTTTTCTAACATCCAATTCAAAATTAATCGGCAATGAATGTAGTAGCACTTTATTCTTATAGTCTCGATAGTTATGCCCAGGGGCGGAGGCACACAGGGCCAGGTGGGGCCAAGTGGGGCCATAGCCCTACCTGGACTTTTGGAAAATTTTTAGAGAGTATGGGGGGTTTTGTGCAAGAAAGAAAAGATGAGGGGCCAATGTGTAATTACAGGTGAGGGTGCTTTGTGGAATTAAGTTTATAAGATGAAGGGCATGTGTTGTAATATTGGGTGAGAGGGTAAAGTCTGGGCAAAGGAGGGTTATGCGTAATAAGCATTATAAGTTGGAGGTTTAAGTTTATAATATATATTAGGTTATGTTATAAGATTTAAAACAGCTAGCAGTCAGCAGCAGTAGCAGGGCAGCCGTTTTCTTTCCTTCTTCTTCCCTTTCTCTCCTTTTTCATTCAATCTCCATTGTGAGTTTCTTCCATTCAATTTTTTTTTCTCAAGCAGCAGGTAGTACTCAGTAGCTCTTATCTCCGTCTTCATTTTTCATTTATTCCGGTATTTTAGGTTAAATTTCTTTTTTATAATCTTATACATTTTGTTTTAAAATTTTGAATATTAAGGATTAGGTGTTTTAATGTTGATTTTCTTCTTAAATTGTTAATATATTTGTTTGTTGGTTATTATTTGTTAATATTGATTTGCTTCTTATTGATTGTTAAATTTGATTATTGATGTTGATTAAATGCTTGATTAAATTGTTAAATGTTGATTTGCTTGATATAAATAAATTTGATTAAATATTGATATTAAATTTTGCTTATTGAGGTTAATTTTGCTTATTAGATTGTTATTTAATAAATTAATATTTAGATTAATATATGTGTTTGTTGGTTATAATATGTTGAATATTGAGTTGATAAATTAATATTTAGATTAATATATGTGTTTGTTGGTTATAGTAGGTTGAATATTGAGTTGATAAAAATATTTCAAAATATATAATCAATTTTAGTATATCGTTTTTAAATTTTCCAAAATATCAAAATAGAATGGAGAAGTATTTTAGTAAAAATTTAGCCTAGAAATATAATTATTGAATTTGATTTGGCTTAAAAAAAAATTTGGCCCCACCTGAAATTTTTTCCTGACTCCGCCGCTGGTTATGCCCTATATTTTTTTGCGGTGTTCCTCTAGGATAATATTGATTTGTGATTAATTTGCCAATATGCTTTGTTCCTTAAAATAGTTTTATATATTCTTGCACTAATTTGGGAGCTGAGGATAGTGAAGACATTTTTGTTTGTGTTTTTATTTCTTATCTCCTTTTGTACTATTTTTTTGTCAATATTGTTTCACTTAATTTTATGGCCCTGGATTGGCTAACAAATTTCATTCTCAACAACAGTAAAAAAGTTCTAAAGTGAAAAGAATCAAAGAGCTAGTGGCAACATATATACTAAAGGAAATGTAATTTATATATGACACCTTTAACCGAGTCTGAACATGCAGAGGGCAAAAGATTACTCAGCCACTAGCTTCCAAATTTTCCACTTATGTACATTTAATTTGTTTACTTTTTTAAACAAGGGAATCTTTTCATTCTACACCATGCATGAATGATAGGATTGTGTGTGATAATAATTAAAGTTTATTGCTTTGCTCTCACACTTTGAACCTCATGGATGCATGGGAAGTGCTGTTCATTTTTATAACCATATACCCCTCTCCATTTACATTAATACATACAAAAAAGAAGCAGCATCTAAATTGAAACTTTTGAAAGAGCCATACACAGAGCGGATCCAAAAAATTCTATTGGAGGAGGAGGGAGGAGGGCATATAATTTTCAACAACGTAACATGCATGATATAAAAAATGCAAAATTGCATTATAAAATAGAAAACATATAAAGTTGAAATGCAAAATACATACATTTTAAAGTTTAATATTATTAAAATTGTGTTCGACGTTCTTTCAAGTCAAGGAATCCATCAATGATTGACTCAGTACTAATGTTTCTAGCAATTTCCCTTTCAATAAAGATAGTCAAAGAATCTTAAATCAATGATATATATAGAATATAATTAATTATTTTTAATTATCAAATTTTAGTATTTTAATTTTCTTATACTCCCTCCGTCCCAATTTAATTGTCCATTATTCCATTTTTGGATGTCCCAAAATAATTGTCCACTTTCTATATTTGGCAAGTCATTAATTAGAATACTTTTTATTATTTTCAATATTACCCTTTAAGTTATCACCACTTTTTTATTGTGGGTCCCGCCACCTTTTTTATTAGAGGAAAAGTAAAGGTCATTTTTGGAAATAACCATTTTCTCTTAAGAGTAATTATTATGTCTCCTTAAATTTTAGTTTCTCAAAGTTGGGCAATTAAATTGGGACGGAGGGAGTACAAAGAAAATAAATTTTTATTTAAGATATATAAAAACAAAAGTGTGAGAATAAAAAAACAAAAGCAAACCACAAAAGTAAAATCCAAAAAACCGAAAAAAAGTTCTCGTGCTCCCCTCCTAAGCCTCCTTCACCTTGGATCCATTCTCCATTCTCTCATCAATATATATACACACATAGATCCATTCTCTCATCAATATATATATACACATAGATTTGCAGTGTTCTTATGTCTCATCTTTTTTTTTTCAGGCTTTCACCTCACACAATTGATTTGATTAAACCCTCAAAAAAAATTAAATTAAATCATAGACTATGGAGTATCAAGTATGAATAATGAACTTACAGAGATGGAGTGACGGTTGTTTTGATTGTCGGCGGCGTTTGATTTATTTTGTTGCCTTTGTTCTCTCAACTCTCAAGCTTTCAAACTCTCTCACTCTCTGCAACTCTCATTCTCTCAACTTGCGTCTCTGCCCCTCTCTCCTCTAGTCTCTACTATTTTTTTTTTCAATTTGGGAGGACCATTGATAGTTGATAGACTCAATTGTTATATATATATATTAAAAAAAATATTGGGAGGACCATGGCCCCCTTTAATTAACTCATAAATCCGCTCCTGGCCATACACACTCATGAATTAATTAGTAAAGGCATCTATCTACCTAGGCTCATGTTAGTAAAAATATTAAATTTTTATGGCATTAGTATATAAATCCATATATTGAGTAGGAATTAAAGAAATACAATACCACTATATATATACACTTTGTCTGAGCTGAAAAGCGTGAAGAAAGCTGATGGTTTTAGCCGGATGCATGGTGAATTATTGGGTCCACCACCACAAACCCTTTATATTTATTTACATTAAATATATATATATATAGATGGATAATGTATAATTTAATTGCGGATTGGCTTAATTAAGTCACGGACTAGATACTTTGAACGGTTCAAACAGATGAGTTTTTTGACGAAATTTGGTGTAGATTTTTATGATTAGTAGATTATTTTCACTAAATTTTATAAAAAATATAATAAAAAATCAATCGAAAAGTTGATTAACTACAAAATTAAAATATACATGTCTACTTCAAATGCTCTACCTGTGATTTAGGATCCTTAATTTAAAACTTCACTTGAAATTTGTCATATATTGAAAGAATATACGGGCCGCTACAAAAATGAAGTCTTTTTGTGACGCATCAACGCGCCGGCAAAAGTAAACAAAACGCGTCGGCAAAAGTCAATATACCTTTAGTGACGCGTTTTCGCGCCGGCAAAGAGCGCCAGCAAAAGTCCGCCGGTAAAAGTAACATGTTGACGTTTACCGACGCAAACTTAAATGCGTCAACAAAAGTCATCTTTAGTGGCGCAAAAATGCGCCGGAAAAAAACAGCACGCCATTAAAAGTGTATGACATCGTGTCTTGAAAGTGTATTTTTACCGACGCATTTGGACCTTTAATGGCGCGTTGGACGCGCCGGGAAAGATAACTTTTAGTGACGCGTTTCAGATGTGCCGGGAAAGATCAGTTTTGCTGGCGCATTAGACGCGCCGTTAAAGATCACTTTCCATGACGCAATTCAAACGCGCCGGTAAAGATCACTTTTGCTGGCGCGTCCATGCGCAGGCAAAAGTCAAAATCGCGATCGAAAATATGACTTTTGCAGACGCCTTATTAAAAACGCCCCATAAAAAATTCTTTTTAGTGGTGTGAAAATGCTCTAGCATAGGTGAAAGATTTTTTATTTCTTTTAATATAAAACTTAAATATAAATATAAATGCGCATAAAATGAGCCAGCATAGGTCAACTATTTTTAAAATAAATGCTTTTTTATAATAAATTATGAAATTAAATATATTAATTAAATAATCTAGAGTAACATATGTCTTGTTAAAAGCCATCAAAAATATAATTTTAAAATCATGCTCATAATACAGCTACTATATCATCAATCAAACCAATTAATAAAACAATACATTTTTTAACTAGAATTTTACCAACCAAACCTCCAAATCAATACCCAAACAAATAATCCTTACAAACGGGGAATTTTAGTACTATTCTAATGTTCAAAACATGAAATTTTAATACCATTCTAACGTTCAAATTAAACAACTCAATAATCCAAAAAAAGTAATCCTTAAAAAGAAACCTTAACGCATACACACTTGAGTACCCAAAACCTTGCTACAACAAAGGAAGCTTAGAATGTCTTCTTGAACTAGTTCATTTTGCTTGTTACATGACCTTAGGGCTCCTCTTCGTTTTATAAAAAAGTCGGAAAAATAATAACCTACAAGTAAAATTCAAGAAGTTTAGCAAGTGCGGTCATCTTTAAATAATTCAAACCAAATGAGCACTAAAAGACCACAATAAATCCAACATACAAAAAGAAGTTTGTTGGCTCAAGAATTTGGTTAAGATAGAAAATACGAAATAAGAGGTGCATGAATTTGGTCACCTGTGGCCAATCATGAATTGGATGATATTTCACTTGCTTTCTCCAACTTGAGAAGCTTCTCCCCTACTCAAATCAAACAATCCACCATAAAATTTTAAATAAAGATTCGTTATATTAAGAACTATATACTGAATTTACTAAAAGATTACTTAAAAAATTATCTAGTTTTGTAGAAACTAAAATATTTACAAGGCCGTATGGGAGCAATTCTACTATTTTTATTTTACAAGGCTGCATGTGAGAATGTCCTTACAAGAAAATATTAACTACGGATTTTTTCTTTGTACAACTATATTCACCAATGTGATTTATTTTGTACAACTATCAAGGAAAAATATGCAAGGAGAACCTCCTCGATGACTCAATCCAGAATTCACCATAAACTCATTTGCTTACCTGTCTTGGTCATTCATCTTGTCAAACTTGTCACTCAGACATACCCCTTTACTAGCCAGAACAAGTGTCTCCTTCAATAGACAGCCCTCTGTCCAGACTCTCAGAAGAGTCAATCAGCTGCAGGTAAGCATTTCATAAGCTTATCCGCCATCATGCTCTTGTTCCCCCCCGGCCTTCACGGCTTCACCTTTGGATACACTTCCACTTTTGCAAAAAGAAAAATGTTCATAAGGCAAAGTGCAAACAAGTAAGCATATATAGAAATGGCATAAGTGAAAAAGAAAAAGAGATCCAAGAGATAACCAATGATTACGATAGGTTTGGTTCTAATTTTCATATATTTGAGAATGTGGTGTTGGAACTTTGTTTCTAGTATTAGAGCATCAACAAGGATAAACTTTGATTTATGATAAGTAAGATATATTTATCCTACATACTTGTAGGTTCAAATAACAGTTTGTAAAACATACGCCAAACATCGATCTTGGCGTCCGAGGCCACACGCCAAAGTTTTCAGCATTCCTTTTTTTTTATGCACGCATCCCACCATTATAAATCAGTAGCTAAGCTATTTGTCCCAAAATTAAACAAGAATATGCATAAAACCTCTCAAGAAGAACTGCAAAAATCCATAGACAATGAACCAATCAAGAAATTAAAGACCCGTAGACTGAGATTAATAAGAATAAGGAAAACAATCACAATGTATAAAACATTTTTATGAGAAGCAGTAGCATTCCATCAATAAAGTAAAACGTGTACAGATAGTGAGAAAGTGAGTACCTTCAAATTCTCTGAAGCAGCTACTTGACTTTCTGTTTACACCAATCACAATGTATGCTCAGTATAAAAGAATAAAGCTATAAAGGGGAAAAAGTTACGATGCAAGAATTATAATATAACTTTATACTATCATTCCTTTATATTTATATTACCAAAATCTAGCACGCTCGGACCCCTTTGAATCCGCCACCCGACCCCCGTGAATCCACCGTTGGTTCTATCAAATGCAACAGGTACATCAAAATTAAGAGTCCACCATGAAATGAAGAACAAATTTATTTCCATTCTAAATTAAGAGTCCAGCATTCTGTTTTGGATGCCCAAAAGTAACTCTTATTTTCAAAACATAATCAAGCTTGGTGAACTACTAAAATGTAAAATATTTTTTTATAAACTCCATCAGTCTCACGTATAAAACATTTTTTTATAAACTATAGATTGTGATAAAATTAGTGCATTCTTACAAAATGTAGAAGTTAAGTACGGAATCTTAGTTAGGGAAAAAAGAAAAATATATAGACCAACATCAATAGCCAATCGATTACACGATTCTCATTTAGAAGAAAATTCCAATCTGCCCCAAATTAAGAGCTCGCCATTCCTCTAAACAATATCAAACTTGAACTTGTCCCTTGAAACAAAATTAAACGTAAAAATTACTATATCCGTCTTAATTCCCAAATTAAGAGTCCAGCATTCATTTTTCGATGTCCTAAATTAGATGTAAAAATTACTATATCATTCCTTTATATTTAGGAATCGTGTTTATTTTTTCGTGTTGACACAATAGTGAATTAAGCGCAAAGGTTCCACCTGCACAAGAAAAAGATTAAGTCCAGTGACATCAATGAGATTGTTAATTGATAATCTATATATTTTAGCACTGGATTGTGTATATAATCAGTGATAAGTGCACATGAGGAGGTTACGGGTTCGTAACTCAACGAGTTTCACCGCGTAATTACAACTAGAATTTTCCACAGGAGCTGTGGCATATCCAAAGCGAAAGCAGTCCGAGGACTTGAGAGCGACGAAAATCGAACCCTGTTAGTGGCAGTTTTAAACCCCATCAAGGGCAGGTTTAAGTCTGAGGATTGGTCATTTGTGTAGCCAACTATTATCAATTCCTCATAAATTTCGCTCTAGTCCTTGAACAGAATATTAACAAAGAAACCAATGATATTGTGTTACCTTGACTACTTTCATTTGCCTGACAAACTATGAAACGTACTTTAAGAGCGGGATCAGCGTGAAGGAGTATTGTAGAACACATACAGGGGAGAAGTACCCAAATATCCGTAAACCACTCCAAAGCTCTGAAATGCTAGTCGCAAAAGTAATATTGCTGAGAATTTCTA
The DNA here is from genome assembly GCA_021464415.1 of Lonicera japonica. Lineage (NCBI taxonomy): Eukaryota > Viridiplantae > Streptophyta > Magnoliopsida > Dipsacales > Caprifoliaceae > Lonicera > Lonicera japonica. Next base: position 21,933,750 of record CM038465.1, on the reverse strand, counting down.
TAAAAAAAGAAAACCGAATTTAACAAACAAAGTATAAGTGTATAACTGGATATACAAACATAGTAATTTGCAATTACTGGATATACTCAGTGAAATAAGTAAATATTTTGCAATTCTAACCACATTAATACTTCATTTATCTTTAGATCAAAACTTAAAGAAATTGATTAACTCATTTATCCACCAAAAATAGAGTTTGATTAACTCACCCCAACTAGGTATTAATAAAATAGTACCTAAAGAAATTGACAAAACTTATCCCATCAAAACACCAAGCAAGACTATATAGTTGAAGTAGAAAATTCTGAAAGTTTAGAGAGAGAAAGGACTTGCCGTTGCTGCCAATGAGGAGCTTGATGAAGTAGGCCGAGTCTGGTTGGGCTTTTCCAATAACTCCCTCCGATCGGTATGTTTAAGGGCACCGAGAAAAATTAGATGAGGTCGAGGGGGGGTTTTAAGGTTTAAGACCCGATTAGATCTGGGGGCCATGGATATTGAGAAGATGGGAACGGCCATGGAGATTGAGAGGGAGAGAGAGAGAGATATATAGAGACTCCAGGCTGAGAATGATACTGAGAGTTTTTTTTTCCTTTGATCGACAGGATACTGAGAGTTGAAAATCTAGATTTTTTTCTTACACTTTAATTTTTGCTGGTGCGTTAATCGCGTCGGCATAGATTACTTCAAATCCGAATTCCTTCTAAACGACAACGTTTTATTATTTCTAAATAAATAAATGAATAAAGTAAATATATATTTTAAGTAATACCAACGCTGACGCATCAAACGCGCCAGCAAAAGTTTTTAATTTTTAGGCAGATTTAAAGGCGGGAGAATTTGGCGCTAGTCAAGACATCAATTTTTCATCTGTTTATACTGGCGCAATAAACGCGTCAGCAAATGTATTTTCTAAAAAAAAGGAAAAAAATTACTAAAATTATTATTCCCGCAAAACTAAAGGGCAGGCAAACCCAAGCGCCAATTTTTTTGCAAACTCTATTCTGGCGCGTTTGGACAATGGCGTCGGAAAAAGTTACTGTGTGACTTATTCCGGCGCTTCAATTGCGCCGGTAAAACTATTGCAAATGCCTCTAGTCCAATATGTCTATGCTGACGCATTTCAGTTAAACGCGTCACTATAGACTATCTTTGCCGACGCTATTCAACTAACGCGCCGGGAAAGGTCTTGTTTCTTGTAGTGCGCGGGTTCTTCAAATTTATCCTAATTGTTACATTTTTCTTTATCTCAAAGTATAGACACACTTCTGGCACGTGATGCTTGCCACTGCGTGTTCGGCCCTGTTTTTTTATTTTGAATTAAAAAGAAAATAAATAAATAAAATGTATCTAACTTTGTAATAGAGCAATAGCCGAGATGAGTTCAATTATAATTATGAGTTAATAAACGGTGTAAACTTCAGAGATCTAATAGTCGATCTGAAATAGTACTGAAAAGACTATGATGAAATGTATCTTGTCCTATGACTAAAAGCATCCGGATCTATGGAAATGAAACCAGATCAAGCAATCGAATCAACCGATCAAGTAGAATGACATGCAAAAACTCATACTAGATCGTCTATACAGTACCAAATCGCATCATCAACACCACATAAATAGTAGATCAGAGTTCAAAAGCTAATCTAACCCTATCCTTGCCATAAAGTTGAACTTAAGATTACGTTAGTAGGCACACGGTCTCAAGTTAAATTTCTTACTACGTGAATTTTTTTTGAGCCACTGAAAGTCTGAGAACATCTCTCCATCAAACAACTAGAGTCTCGTGAAAATTAGTAAGAATAGGGTATCGATACCCATGGTTATAGAAAAAGAAAAAATAAGAACAAAAAGGACTAATCTAAGATCATTTAAATCTAACTCAACAATTCATCACAGAATAACAAAGATCAGATCTTTCTAAACGCACTAAAGCATCATCACGAACACTAAAAAATTATCAGGTTCTTTCAGATCTCTCACTAGAATCGTAGCTCTAAGCAAGAGATAAACGATATAAAAGAGATCAGTTTATACGTACAGATCAAAATTTATAAATTAATTACCTTTGATGAAAAGAGACGAAGGGATGGTAATATTATTATTATGGTAGATCTAAGAACAAAGAAGCCAAAATCCGGAGAAAATGGCTTGCTCCTCCTCTTTCTCTCTCTAGATTCTCCCTCTCTCTACAATCTCGGTGTATATGAGAGAGGAAATGAGGTAGATGGAGGATTTTATATTAAGGGATAGGAATTTCAAATGCAAATGAAATGAAGAAGAAATTAAAAAAAAATATTCTAGTGACAGAGGAATCATCATCATCATTCATCATTATATTGAGAAGTCGCAGTTGCTTTCAGATCTATGAAAGGTAGATGAAAAATACTTATGAAAATGGGTTTTTAGATTTAAGAGAGTACCCTTTTAACTAGACTAATTCACTTTTTTTTAAAAATAATAATCTAAAAATTTTAATCTAAATATATATTTTTTGTAATTATAAATAATGAAACCAACCCCAAATCCTCCGGCTAAAGGCAGAAACCCCATTATAAATTTGCGTTAAAAAAAAACAAAAAAGGTCATCATTGACCGTGATTTTTCTTAAAAGAAAATTTTTCTCTTTAGCCAAAGGTCCTACCTATCATGAACTCCTTTTCCCTCCGTCTCTTTCCTAAAATACGTATTTGGCCCATTATAATGACTTGCACCTTTTTTTCTTTTTTCTTTTTAAGAAAAAGGCCATTATGGACGTGACGTGACGTGACTAAAGTGATCTTACCTCTTTTGGCCATAGGTTCACGTGTCATCTTTTACCTCTTTTGGCCAAAAGACTTGGTGTCATTGTGCACGTCATCCCCGTGTCATTTGATCCACCTATATCATAAAATAGTATTTTAGTCAAAAAATATCTTTTTTCAAAACATGAAAATCTAATAATTAAAATATATATATATATATATATATATTATAATGTATGTTAATTTTACACTCTTAAATAAATTACATACACAGATCAATAAAATGCTATAAAAAAATTTAATATCTATTTTACGAGAAGTAATACGTAAAGTAACTCCTTCGATAGATTTTAGAAATCCTACAAATTTTTTGCCGGGCCCACTACTATTTTCTCTTTAACTCATTTCAAAAAGCAAGCTCCAACTCCTTTCTCTATCTGCATGCCCAACTACCACTTTATTCCTTCAAAGCATTTCCCCTCTCTCTAGCGCGTCCGCGACACCTCTCTCTCTCTCACCAAATCTCCATTCATTATAGACGTGACGTGACTAAAGTGGCCTTTCCTCTTTTGGCCATGGTTTCATGTGTCATCTTTTACTTATTTTGGCCAAAGTTCTTGGTGTCATTGTGCTTGTCATCCTCGTGTCATTTGGTCCACTTATATTATATTATTTCCGTCTTAATTTAAGAGTGATTTTATTTGTATTCATTAAATTTTACAATTAATTCACATTGTTAAGTTAATCCGTATTATATATTAAATTAATTTGCGAGCGTGGATTAACTGACAAAAAAATATTATGAATTTAATTTTATAAATATTATTTTAAATAATAATTTAATATGAAAATATCTACTAAATTAATAAATATAACCACTTTAAAAATTTAGATGGGTAAATTTTAATTAACTTTGCAGTAAAATAACAAAAACAAAATTTAACCCCGGCCCTTTCTCCTTACGGTTTTAACGATTCTCCCAATGTCTCTTCTTCTTCTTCTTCTTCTTCATCCTATCACAAACCCTAGATTAGTTTCATATTCTTTAAATCACCAAATCTGTATTACAACCTTAGAAATCCACGCTCACAATTTCGAAAATCTTGAACTAATTTGGTTTTTGTATTATGTAAGTGTAACTCACAATACTGAAGATTAAAAATTTAAATTATACCAAGTTTCTTATATCATGTCTAACTTTCAGACTTAATACTTATATTATTAATTATAATGTTGGGGGTTCCAAAAGATTAATGAATAAAAAAATTGTAAATTACTGGACAAGGTCTATTTGCAATGCAAGCTGAAAAAGTTGGTCATCCCCTCTTATATATGTATGATACACACTATATATACTTGGTCATTATTTCACTCTATTTTTGTGTGTGTGTGTGTGTGAGAGAGAGAGAGAGAGAGAGAGAGAGAGAGAGAATGGCGTCTATTCGATCAACACAAGCGCAGAAGTAACCCTAAACCGTTCAAACTTTTTTAAACGTAAAGATGAATTTAATTAAAAGGAATTATATTTAGATTATGAATGTTAATTAGAAGGAATTATATTTAGATTATGAAAGTTAATTAAAAGGAATTATATTTAGATTAGGAATGTTAATAAAAAATGAATCTAAAGTTATACAATTATAATTTAATTAAAACTGGTGGATATACTAATCAATTTTAAAAAGAATTGTTCACTATTTCATTTATAACTATTTCAAAAGAATTGTTCACTTTCTACATTTAGCATGTCGTTAATTACAACAATTCTTTTATTTCTAATATTATCCTTTAAGTTCTCCCTCATTTCTTTATTTTGGATCCCCCTACCTTTTTTTATTGGAAGAAAAGTAATGGACATTTTTGAAAATAAGTATTTTTTTCTTTGAGTAATTATTATGTCTCTTTAATTTTTAGTTTTTCAAAGTATGACAATTAAATTGGGACTGAGGGAGTAATCTAATTACAAAACATATTTTTCATCAAAACTTTTTTGAAACAAATATATATAAGAATTCAGTGATTAAAGATATACATGTTATAGTGTGTACTAATTCAACACATTTAAATGAATTTTATACACATATCAATTTGTCACATAAAAATTAAAACACTCACACAATAATACACAAGCAATAAACTCTCACACACCAATATTTTGTTTGCATTAAAATACCATAACTTAAAATAAAAAATTCAAAATTTAATATTTAAAATATAGTAATCAAGATCAATTAAGCAAGATCCATCATGAAAGTAGAACTATGATAAAAAAAAATTAAGAAAAATTTGTTTGAGTAACACTATTGGATTATTTCACATTTGGCTTTTAGTTTAATTTGTTAAAATAAATCATTTTGTCAAGATTAAGATAAAATTTAAAAAATATGATTAAAAGATTTTTTAAAATTTTAGAAACAAGTTGGTATAATCCGGTCTACAGTTTTTCCAACATGAAATATATTGAACCTACGTTTCGGTTGTTTAAAACGTTAGATTAAGTTAGACAATGGGAGAAAAATAAACTAATTGATGTTTGTTGATTTAAATTCATCACACGTTACTCTTTTTTATCCTATTATCAAATCTTATTTTTTGACCGTACCGGATGGCACATGTATACCCTAGTAATCATATATAATTAACTCGGTCTACACACAGCCATTCATTCATACTCCATTAAACAAATCTTATTATATAGCAAAGTTTCATCAACCCATACAATATTTATTACCTTCGAATATATTAAAAAAATTATTTACAAAATCTTCAACGGATAATAAAATACACGAGTACTGGCCAGTAAAAAGGATTTAATTGCATTATCATTCCTTAAAATATTAATCAACTGTCACATGAAACTGCTGCTAACGGGCTCGAATCCTACTTATTCTTGTGAAGAGTGAACAATCATACCATTTAAGAGACGGAAAAATATGCCCAAATTTTATTAGAGAGAATTTCAAAAATTCTCTTTAGGGATTGTTTGATTGGGGATGGTTCGCTCCAATTGTGTAGCCCTTTATAACCTTTTATAATTTTTTTGTTTTAGCTTTTAACTAGATTTTTTTTATTTTTTTATTTTTATAAAAGAAAGGAAAAGAAAGAAAGAAATTATACAAAGGAAATTATTCTTTAAGCAAAAATTATTCAAATAAAAAACTCTACTATCGGAATGTGCGCCTCTCCACATTTTTCCATTTGCTTATGTTAAACCAAAACAAAAGTAAAGATGCTATCGGATGAGAAAGGGGTTGGCTCAATCATACATCGTACTCTTTTCCTTATCCATGTGTTTAACCAAAAAAAATAAAAACTCCTGTTTAACCAAAATCAACTAATGGCCATGAGAGTACAATTTTCTTGGTGGGTTCAATTCTTGAAGGGCTATGTAGTGGAAGTTTAGGGTTTTGGAGGAGGGGAGTGTGGAGTTTCTTATTATGGAGGTGATTTTTGTAATTTCACTTGGTGAAAGAGAGTCTAGAGGGCGAGAGAGAGTGGCGGTGATGAGAGGGAGGAGTACAGTAGAAAAAGAGGCAAGAGGGGTTCATCTCCAGCTCATCCTCCTGAGGTGATGACTCCCACAACATGTTTCACGTATGCTATTAACAAAATCACCACAACGAACGAACTGAAGGTTTTCAAAAAACTTTGCTTCAGTTTTCATTTTTGAAACCATAATTATCGAAGCAAACTGTCTTTATTTATTCTTTTGTATTTTTATAATTTTTTGAGTTTTTTAGAGACCGTGTGATCACCCTTTTTTATACCCAAAAGTTGCTTGAAAATTAAGACACAATTTTCTTCACGATGTCCGCACCCAGTTACACATTAACAAGGGAAGATTTATTGAAAAACCCGTATTCATGTTCTTTTGCCTACAAAGTATGGAAACTTCATAGAAAGATACATATTTATGACCTCTACATGTTTATGTAGAAAGACAGTAAAAAAAGTTTTCAGTAGTGGTGAGACCACGCGGTTTCTACATTGTCTTTTGATTTTCCTCCCCATTATGTTAAGGATTTACTTTTAGAAGTGGATGCGTTAAAGTGCATTAGTTTTGCTTTGCTTTTGTTTTGTTTTGTTTTTGCCTTAGGGCCTCTTTAGTACCAAAGAAGTATTTTTAATTAAAAGATATATACTTCGTTAGTTACAAAGATTCCAAATAATTTCTTCTTACTAACAAGTAAAAAACTTTAAAAAAAATAAAAAAATATACTTAGCAACATTTATATTATTTCCAATTTTCATTAATACAACAACAAAATTAACGAACAATCTTATCCACAAATGTGCCCGTCAATATTTTTTATTGTAACAATGATTCTAACAAAAAATTGATTAAAGTGGCATTGAAAGTTGAGAAATTTTTTTGTCTTAAATTGTATATTGAATTTATTAATTAATTTGGACTTTTGTTGTAGAAAATAATGAGATTAGATCGAGCTAGGTTCATGAAAGATTATATTTTTATATATTATGGTCATAGAAAATAAAATATAACATGAAGATAAACTAAAATTTATTTATGCAAGAGACTTAACAACAAAAAAGAATGTACATGCAAAAGGAGAAATAAGGACCATTGTTCACAGTTTTTGAACTCAAAAATTACATACTCGAATAACAAATAGCTAAAAGTGCTAATAGTTGTAGTGGAGACCCTTGTTGAAGAGGAAAATAACTTTCTCCATCATACAAGTAAAGAGAGGTGGGGCATAGTTTCCAAATTTGGTTTTAATTATTTTATTCAGAGTGTCTATAACTAGGTTGTAGGTACTAGTTTGCTGGGTCAAAGGTAGTAACAAGAAAGATGCTAATAAATTAATTTTATTTGGTTCAAAAGAAATTAAGAAAGTCTAGATCATAAATTGTATCTTGTAAAAAAAATAGATGTCTTTTTTATTTTTATGGGATGGAGGGATTGAATAATGTCACCTTATATAAAAGATAACGTATTTAATGATTTCCACACAAGCCTAAATTTAAAAGAAGCTAAAGAATTTACTTGGCGGAGAAAGGGATAAGGAGTGGACCACATTTAAAAATGTAGTAGTTGAAGTGCAGATCATGTGACCTTTTATTGCTTGCTGAGCAAGTTCTTTAAAAAACAATGAAGTAAAATTAAAGGAGGTTCCCCCATTCCAAAAGCCACAAAGTTTGCCCCACTCCCATCTCTTAATCAATCAACTTTGAAAAATATTGTTTTGGAAATTTATAAGGCTTCGTTTAATAGTAACAAAAAATAATAATTAATAAAATAATTAATTTAGATAAAAATGTGAAAAATAAGTGGAGTGATGTGGCGAGACGCTCTCCATCTCATACTTATTTTTGTGAGTAATATCCACCATCATCCTTTATGTTTGTGAAAAAAATCTTCATTGCCACCCAAATTTTTTTTTTCATGGAAGAAGTCAAAAAGCAAGCATTAATCTTATCATATCTCTCAACTTATTTTTCATATTCTAACAATAATGTATTGATTTTTCTATCATTTTCTATGTTGTTATCAACTATAGCCTAAGTATATTGATCATCAAAGTTAAATTCTTTATTTGATAATTTTTAAAAAATAAATGGTGGAGTTTTTAATGTGAGATGGAGATTGGCGAGCCGTGAATAAAACCAACATCAACTATTCTCTTAAAAAAAATGGATTCTTTATTTAAAAATTCCAAAAAAAAATGATAAATTTTTAATTTGAAAAGAAAGGAGACTACGAAGGATTAGAAACTTCAAATGCCCAACTTGCACAACCGTTCTATCAAAGAAATAAAATTAGCCTCTTTCATCTAAGAAATAAATTAAGATCATTGTTTTTTATGATATATATATTCGTAACTTGTGCCAAAGCACTATTATAATCAATTTTTTTTATGATATATATATATATATTAAGATCATTGTCACAACTGAAAAAAAAATATAATAAAATAAAATAAAAAATGGGTCACCATAGACCGTGACTTTCCTTAAAGAAAAATTTCCTCTTTAGCCAAAGGATCACGTGTCATCTTTTTCCTCTTTTGGTAAATGGTACTGCCTGTCATCCACTTCTGAAGTCTTTTATTCCCTCCATCTCTTTCCTAAAATTCCCATTTGGTCTACTATCAATAACTTCTTAATGGTGCGGCCCACAACCAAACATGAAAAATATGAGTTTGAATGGTGGTCCAAAATGAGAGAGAACTAGTCATAGGCGTAGAGAAATATGGGGAAAGAGAGAGAGAGAGAGAGAGAGTTGCTTTCAGAAGAAGAATATGGGAAGAAATGTATTTCACTTTGTTATAATTACACATCAAAGACGCGCTTAATTTTCATGTATACAAAAAATCTAATTTAAAATTTAAAACGTAAACATAGTAGGAAACTATTTAGTGATAGAGTTACCACTATTTATCAAATGATTTTAGGTTTGAATCTTGTTACTCACATATTTTTTTCTGCATTAATAAAAGAAGAGTAAAATAAAAAAAAAACCACTAAAAATTGATGTCATAACTAAATTGAGTGACTTTGCTTTTTCTATAGCATATATAGATAAATTGTCATTTGCCTAACTCCTACTTTACGAATGTGTCACATTATTATTACTTGCCCGCATACAACTTTTTTTTTTCCTTTCTTTTTCCCTAGCTATTTTACTCACGTATACAATACGTGATAGTTAAAAAGAAAAAGAAAACTTTGTAAAAGGTACCTAAGAGTGTAGCTTTAAGCCAATGAGATGGTGGTGGTGGTCCTTTAACAATTAACTTTTCACATAAACCAAAGAGATTTTTATCATTGTCCTTGAAAATAAGCATTCATTGAATAGAAACAATAATGACAATATTATGTTCTATCTCATGGCAATGGTTCATTCATTCATATAGAGTGATAGGATTTCTTTTTTTAACTAAGAAAATATTTAAGCCTCTTTCTTTAACTAAAATAACAAAATTCAAACTTGAGATTTATTTTAGATCCGAGCGGGTGCCTCCTGCTTGTCCACTTATTTTGAAAAAAGAGATTTAAGTGTTTTCCTTTAACTACAAATAATGAAAATCCACCTTAAATTAGACAATTAAAAGTAGAGTTGTACATAAATCGAACCAAACTGATTGGTTAGATTTCCAGGATTAACCACACAAGCTGTTGATTTAAATGCCATCAATGGTTCACAAACAACCTCCCTTTTAGTGGATGGTACAATTTCAGTCACGAGACCCAAATTCATAGTCCATCTATTCCAAATTCCCTTTTCATATTGTAAAGTTCATCTTCTTAAAAATTTAATATATCAAGAAAGGCATAAAGATATTGAACCAAAGAAGACGAGATACTAATAAATAAATAAATAAATGAATTCAATGGTTAAAATTATACATGTTATAGTGTACATTAATTTTACACCATTGAATGAGTTTTCTACACACATCAATATGTCACATCATGGTTAAAATACTCACTCCAATAATACACACATAATAAACTCTCACATACAAATAATTTTTATTATTTTTTATTTTCTTTTAGCCGAATGTGCATCTCTCCAATTTTTTTCATTTACTTATGTTAAACCAAAACAAAAGTAAAGATGTTGTCGGATGAGAATTAAAGGGGGTGGCTCAATCATACGTCGTACTCTTTTTCCTTATATATCCTTTTGTTTAACCAAAAAAAAATAAAAAAATCCTGTTTAACCAAAATCAACTGATGGCCATGAGAGTACAATTTTCTTGGTGGGTTCTTGAAGGGCTATGTAGTGGAAGTTTAGGGTTTTGGAGGAGGGGAGTGTGGAGTTTCTTATTATGGAGGTGATTTTTGTAATTTCACTTGGTGAAAGAGAGTCTAGAGGGCGAGAGAGAGTGGCGGTGATGAGAGGGAGGGTTCATATTTATAAGGAGTTTGGAATTGTTTTATTAATTAATGTGTATTTTGGTATGGGTTTGTTTTGCGCAGTGCACATTAATTATTTAAACTTTTTACAAAGATTAAATCATTAACGTGTACAGCTCAAACCAATTTTTCCATTTTTTTGTTGCTTTTTCTTCATAAATAAGATGATACAAGTTTTGTTTATAGCAATTGGCCGAGCTGAGATTTAATTAATAACAAGAGCTGTTTGAATTAATGTACAGAAAATAATTATATAAAGAAAGTTGAAAAAAATTAATTTGTTCATGTACGTTTTTTTACGGAAGCTAACTGTTGGACCTAATAGCCAACATTAAAAAAAAATATTTTTATGACTAACCTAGAAAAAACAGGCCAATAACTACTAGAGGATACCTAATTCACTTGTTACCTATTAACGCTTATTTAATTTATATTAAAATAGGCCACAAAAACCTTTTCCCTTATCAAAGGCCGTGGCCTTTCCCATTTTTAGGACCTTCTTTAGTGTGTGATATGAAATTGATTTTTCTATTTCAATTTTCATTTCTTATTATACAATTAAAAAAGGACAAAGATAATTTGATTTTTAAAAAGGTCTCAGGTTTGTGATTTGAAAAATGGACTCAGATGATTTCCGGTGCGTGTCCTTAATTGGAATTACAAAATTAAAAAAAAAAAATCCGCCAATTTTGGACAAAAGGTTTGCCTTTTTCTAAAAATAACTTCTTGCCCAAAATATGGTCCCCCAATTTTATTTAACAAATTCGGTTAGAATCCTCTTTAGTTAGTTGGGAATTATTTGGTTTTGGAATCAAGTGGGCCCGCCACTAAAGAGAAAGGAAGGGATTTATTTAATGGAATTTACTCCAATTCTATTGGTAGCCACGTAATACCCCTCTCCACTCTCAATCTCTCTGTGGCCAGATTTTGCAAGCTAGCCTTAACCCCTCTCTACTCTCAATCTCTTTCCTTCGGTGGCCATTTCCGCTGCCCATCTCTCAATTGAAATAAGTGTTTATCTTTCAATTAATGTTGTATATATTTGAACAATGTTATATATATGAGTAAACGGTGTATATACGTAAAAATGATGCATAAAGTAATTAAGAACAGTGAGAAGGTCTTATTGTTTTAACTCTAAACCATGTCATGGTTTTAGTGTTAAAACCCGCGAGGCCTTCTCACGTTTTTTTGAGTCCCCTTTTTCAATTTTTTAAACCGCCACTTGAACTCATTTAAAAATGTGAGTTTGTCTCATGTTTTTAAGTCTTACCATATAAACTTAGTTAAGTTCAAAACTTTCACATCCGCCTATTTAAGTTTGAAAACAACTTTATCTCTAACAAAAGTCGTGTTTTTCTTCTTGTTTGAAAATTCTAAGATGCAAATTCAACATTGATATTTCCACCTCCTTTATAAATAAATAAATAAATAATCCTATAGTGAATTAAAATTCTCAATTTTATATTTCCACCGACTCTTCTCCTTCTCACACATGTGAATTCAATGATATGATTGATCACTGCCACACTAATCTTCTATTTCAATTTTCAGATTACTGACACATCACAAATTTACTCAAATCATACTAAACCTACACCGTTTAAGTTGACGTCCTCCTTCAACACTATTTCTACAATTCAATTCACGTATTGTTTCCCGTCTTTCTCTATCTTGATATATCTCTCTCATCTTATGTCATCATTGGGTAAGAAAGTGACTACATTTATTATATATATATATAATATTGTCTTTAAAACGAGTTACCACCTGATAAAAAAAAAATGAAAGCTATAAACATTTATTTTATGTGTGCGTATTTCTTATATCCATGGTACTCATTCTATAGTATATAAACTGATGAGCTAGAGTAACACATGCATTATGTATAATATATTTACTAGGTTTTCTTCGAACTCATATATACGTGCTCGCATACAAGAAGGATGGAGTACTCCGCAGGTTTCGCCGCTGCCATTACGTGTCGTCTCCTTCAGTTTGGTTTGGCAGCTTTCACCATTTTTTTTATGATTGTGATCTGTGACCAATTAGCTTGCTTCTCAGCATTATTCAAGCTTGGCCTTGTTGCTATGGGGTTGCAGGCCTTCTGGAGCCTCCTCATGGTTCTTGTTAACTGTTATGCAGATTTAGCAAATAGTTGGGTTCAAGGCAACTACAGAGCTGTTTATGTATATAATATCGGGAATTGGGTAACGTCCACCCTTACATTTGTGACTGCCTGTGCATCTGCAACCACCTATAATTCTTGTGTCGCTGAAGTCGAAGATAATTGCTTGTTGCTGATTGGTTTGGTTGTAGCTTTCGAACTCATGAGCTGTTCCCTCACGTTACTTTTATTTCTCCCCACTTTACGACAGTCAATGGGATTGCTTGATTAGAAGTGCTTAATTATACACCATAACTAGAATTACATAATATCATCTTCTATTATTACTTTGTGTGTTTTTATTTATTTATGTATATATCTGCTCTAATGGCGAACTTGGTATTGAACTATATATTGATTAATTGTTGTTAAATATATCTGTGAGGCACTCGTTCTCGATCTTCTTGTCAATTTTTAATTCCGAGCTAGTGTTTCCGATGGGCTATATTTGCCACTTTTCTTGGCTGGTTCATCGCATTCCATATCTCAAACATCTAGTACGTATACTAACTGACGGGGCATCACATTCAAGAGAACAAGTAATATTAATTGAGCATCGTAAAATCCTTGTGAAGCTCGATCGTCATCTACTACTATCAAATATGTGCATATACAGAGATACTAGTCTTTATAAAATTGGACATATATCTATATATAAATGAGACAATTAAGTCTCTATGCTAATATATTCTTGTATTAGATTCAATTTGCTGTTAAGAGAGCACAATACTTGATGATAGGATGATCTGACTGTAGTACAAATTACACAACATTTAATTTTTACCAGCTTCTTTCTTGCAATTTTAAGTTTCAAAACTTTGTTGAGTTTTCAGTTTATATGACGCTGATTACTCTCTCACTGCCATTTTCACAAAAGACAACCCTAAAACAATTAATAGTCATGACTCAGTTTTTGAAACCTTCGAAATTAGTTATGGTATTTTGGAGAATCAAAGTTCCAAATCTCTAAGATAACTAAATAATTTTATCATTAGTTAAATTGAAATTAGTAATTTGAAAAATTGACTAGTAAAATAGTAAAGCTTTATTTGGGACAGAAAAATTTAGCCGATATTTATTTACAATCTACCAATATATCTAGTATTGAATATTATGTAAATGACAACAGTAAGTGTAGCACTGCATTATTTGATCTAACGGGCATATTGCAAACGCAATTAAAGAGGTGAAGAGTACTAGAGAATTTTAAGTCGACTTCTTTCATTACAGCTAAGCATAGGAGAGAGAGATGTGAAAAGAAACTACAACCAGAAAAAAAAAATATTGTTAATTTCCTTCTCCTAACAATACTTCCAACTTAATTTTCAAGGAAATTGAATTAATGGAATAACAAGCTATATATATACACTGGGTTATTAATTCAGTACAATATATCCTTATATATGTATATAGTAGCCATAGAATGAAATGTGGTCCTCAGGCTGTGAAAATTATATGATTATATCTTGAAGCAGAATCATCTTTTTCTCTATCTAGGAAAAAGAGAAAACCAAAGACGACAAAAAGTTGCTTACCACATTAATAGTAAATATCACCCTAATAATAATAATAATAATAATAATAATAATAAATGTATGTATAGAGTAGCTGGATCCTAGGTATTTTTTATGGTAAATGGTGAGTACCTCTCTAAATTTATATAATTTTGTTATATTTAGGAGCGATGGTCTGTTAATTATTATATTAACTATATATACGATGAGTAATATGATATGCACTTGATTTCTTGCTAATTTATGGCAAATAATGATGTGATTTAACTTATTATATATAAATATATTTATCACTACACCAGCTGCGGTCTTGGGCGACATACCCTATTGCGTATGTCTCCTAAAACACATCTTAGGAGACATACATTTCGTATGTCTCCTAAGTGAGTCACTTAGGAGACACACATTTCGTGTGTCGCCTAAGTACGTACGTAGGTGACATATATACTACGTATGTCTCCTAAGTGACTCAAATACAAAAAATATTGCTAGTTGATACAAATAATGTACATCAAATACAAAAATGTGCGTGAGTACCAAAACTTAGAAACTATATCATTCGAAAAAAATAATTAATTATGAACCTCATTAAAAAATAAATTAAAATTAACTTGATCTTAAAAAACTCTTATTAGTGGAAATGGAAAATTATGCAACCCTTTAATTTTCAATCTTATTTTAGAGCCATATGTCCATGTGACAGTAAAAGTTCACCAAACGAGAGAGGCAGAGTCATATGATTGAATAATGAAAATTGCCATTTCAAAATTACTTCTACTACAGAAATTAGCATTGTCGATTTATATTTTTCCTAGTTAGTTCATTATCTTATTATAAAACACAATTATCAAAGGACAGTAAGTAATAAAGGAAAAATTAATTCATGACAGTCCCTATTTTTTGTTGGGTTATGTTTCTAGGAAAAAACAAATAATTGCTTCTACCTTCTTTATTAGTCCCAATTTTTTATTTTTTTTTTGTTTGTAGGACAGTTAATAATTTTTTTGAAGAGAATTTTGGTGTTTTCTAATGAATCCAATAAAGATAAAAAAAAATGCACATTAAAAAACAACAGATACAAGAAATAAAAATTTTAAATTTGTACAAAGATAGGAGAGAGAAATCTTGTAAGTGATAAAAAAATTAAGAAAAAGAAGAAGAGAGAAACCTAAAGGAAAAGAATGAACGGTGTTTACTCCTATCTAGCTAATTAAACGGTCTATAATGTTCCACTGTACAGTTAATGTCAAATTGGCGACTTTAGAGGAGACAATTCCATGACATGGGTGGCTAAATTACAATTAAGTTAGGTTAAATAAAAGAAATACCTGTCTTAGATATACTTCTTCCTGTGAAAGATGAAGCAAGTTATAGTTTTATATTTAATTTATTTTCTATAATGCGATAGAGCAATTCAAATTACCACTTATAATAACAGTAGAGATAATGATGGAAGAACACAAGCCCATGTGAAGCTTTTTCTATTTTTAGCGAAGAAGTGCAATAATAAGCTATTATTGCACTTCTTTTCAAAATATAAGATTGTACGTTTTTATTTGTGGATTCAATGTATGGAATGGGTGGCTAAATTATAATTAAGTTAGGTTAAATAAATAAGACAAATGTCTTAAATATACTTCTTCCTGTAAAAAATGAAGCAAGTGATAGTTTTATATTTAATTTATTTTCTATAATGTGATAGAGCAATTAGTATCTTAATGTGATATTTGCAGTAAAAAGAGGCGCATAAAAATTACTCTCTTAGATTGATATTTGTTTATTAATTATAATTTCTTTTTAATGACTTCCTTTTGGCCCAGTTTTTTGATAATAGTTATGTTTCATTTTATTAACATAATTTTGTTGAAAATAATTTTATTTTTTTTATAAAATGTGTACTTAAAAAAAATGTCATGGGAGTATTATTTTATATTTTATTCATGATACCTATTTAAACTCTTTCGTTAAACCATGATAAGGCATACTATACAATACTTTAATGCAACAATTATTTTTAAGAAAAAGATATTCTTATTTTCTTCATTTAGCAAATAATCATAATAGCTCAATCTAATACACACGGTTTTAGTCAGGAAAAAAAATTACTTTTAGAAGACCTAAAAACATGCATGTTTACCTCCACTCATCTCGAAAGGCTAAGCTGTTGTTTGTATTTCAAAAATATATTTAATCTTTTTTTATCTCATTATACTTTTACTTGATAAAAATTAATATATTTAAACAAAAATTCATAAATTTAACATTTGTGCCAAATAAAGATTAACGAAGAGTTGTGCTTACTTCTTGCATTTTGTAGTACTGGTGGGCCACTACGATTGGGCATTGTATGATGTTGATTAAGGAACTGAAAGGGCCTAATTTAGTCATTTAAAATAAAAGTTGTAATTTCATATTTTATATTTTTACTCTTTTTTTTTTCTTTTCACGGACAAATTATAATACAAAACATGTGTTTAAGCATATCGAGTAGTAGGTTATTGCCCATTTCACAGATGATCAGTTACAATCTAAGTAAAACATTTCTCTCATGGTCATTTTAAAATTTAATATTTTCAACTATAGATAAATAGCATTATAATCCTTACAAAGATCACACCCTACCAATTAATTACCAAGCTTCAGTACAAAATTGCCTAAAGAGAAATAGCATTATTATCAGGTTGTAACAAATTTTATTTTTAATTAGCTTAAATAAAACATTTTGAAAGGCCAAATCTATATTAAAAAATACAATCTGTCACCAAAACTTTCTCCAAAACATATAATAATCTAATAGTTAAAAATTCACATGTTATATAGTGTGCATTATTTATACACTCTTAGATGAGTTTTATAGACACATTAAGATGTCATCAAATTCAAAACACTCACACCAATAATATACACACAATGAACTTTTACACACCAATAATTTTGTCTACATTAAAAATGACATACTTAAAATAAAAAATTTGAAATTTAATAAAAAATTAATATTAAAATTGTACTAATCAAGATCAATTAAACAAGATCCATCTTGACTATAGAATTATGTAAAAAAAATCAAGATTTTTTTTAATCATATTTAAGGACATACTTATATATTTTTACATTATTGGTCATCTCATTCCAATTTATGGACTATTTTCAAATGATAATGACAAACATTGTTGGATTATTTTCACATCTGGACTTAAGTTTAATTATTTAAAAAATTATTTTGCCGAGATCAAAATAAGATAAAAAAAATATGCTTAAAAGTATCTTTAAAATTTTTAAAATAAGTCAGTCCAATCCGGTTTACTTTTAGTTTTTTCAGTACGAAAATATATTAACCCTATAGTTATTCAAAATGTTAGATTAGAAAATGCGCTCAAAATAGATTGATTGATATATGTCAATTTAGATTTATCACACGTTGTTATTTTTTTATTCTATTATCAAAACATATTTATTTCACCATATCAGATGGCACGGGTATACCCTAGTTACAAATATGTTATGGTTTGTTGTTCATGTATGATTCCTTTCACCACGGCTTTGATAAGAATTAGAGAGAAATAATGCTTTTGTATATATATTTGTGTGTTTTTATACAAGGAGATAATGATCCCTTTATATGGGGATTAAATGAGAGTTATGTACGGAGTAAATTAAGGAAAATAGTAGCAATTGTCAAAACAAATCTCCATAACATGGAGGAGATCAAGGAATGAAGATAAAACAAGTCAATAAAAGATGGAGAACTTAATCTAACATCCCCCCCCCCCCCCACCTCAAGCTTACGGAGGGTTGAAGAGCATTCAGAGCTTAGATACGAGGAACCGAAATCGGGCAACCACATGAGGTTTGGTGAACAAGTCGGTCGTTTGAAGCTCGAAAAAGATGTGCGGTAATAGGATATGCCCTTGTAGAAAGTGCTGATGAGCAAAGTGACAATCAATTTCAATATGCTTAGTGCGTTCATGAAAAAACATCATTGTGGGCTATTTGTATATGTCGTTTGTCGCACGACATATGTATATGTCGCGCGACAATCGTTCCACTGTTGCAATATGTCACGCATCAATCATTTTAGAGTACTATAAATAGGCCAACACCCCCCATGGGTTCTAGGCAGCGATTCCCCACCACAAAGGATACAGTTCTGACACTAAAAATCCTTATTTCTCTCTCATATTTCTAATCATTAAGCTTTCTTCGGAAGCACCTTTGATAACATTTGTTTCTGCAAGAGTCTCAGATCTAATCTTAGCACCCGAAGTGCCACCTTCTAGAGTCAGACCGCTGAAAATATTTTAAAGAGAAAAGATGATATCCGCCAGAGGTCTTCTCTGCCGTATTATATTTTCTCTCTTTTATTCTTATATATATATCGTTGGGAAGGTAATTAAAGTCTCTTCTAATAATCAAATAATATATCTTCATACTAGTCTTATTGTACTTTATTTAGTAATTATATATTTGTTTAATTTTTAATTAAGTTTATCATACATACTTGCTTAATTTCTCAAAAGTACTATAAGTGAGTAGGGAGTTGGCTTGCTTGGGTTAACATAAACCGAAAGCATTTAATTTAATTTTAATTAAGTTTATTATTTGTAAACACTTTATATTTGTTGTCCTGTCCACTTTCTAGCTAGATAAACTTATTATCAAATTACTTATTGATGAGCCTAAGGACAACACTAGAGCTGGATCATGGAGTGAAGACTGTTCAGATCCCATTCGGGTTCCAAGTAGCCCAATCACTCGAGCTAGAGCCAAGAAGATCAAGGAGGCACTTATGACCATGGTCCAAGAGATGATGAGCAAAGTTGAAGCATGGAGGGGCATTGAAGGGGATCGGGTTCAAGAATGGAAGACATTACTTAAAGGCCCAATTGAAGATGTTCAAAATAGCAGCCCAAGCGATTAAAAGCATGTATTAAATAAATGGGCTGGGCTAGACTTTGTTTATTTTAAGTTTAATTTATGTTTAGTTTTGCTTGGGGCCCAAGTTATGTGGGAAACCCATTAATTTCGTTTTTGTTTATTTTCCTAGACCTAGTGGGTTTAATTACTCCTATTTAAAGGAGCTAACGCTATTGTTTTAGGCAGCTTTGATTAATTAAATTTGAGTGGTTTTCACCTCTTGCGTTCTAAGAACGTTTCGAACAGCTAGAATTAGGGTTCTTGTTGTTCTGCGACTTAGCAATCAATTAACCCATCGATTGATTGTTTGTCTACGACTATACCAAGGTTCTTTATCGTTTTCGGGATTGGGTCGAGGTTCCACCTCCGTTAACTTCGCGTGGTTCCAAGGTTCTTGCTTTTTTCAGCGTCAAGGGTTGCGGATTCATCTTATTGGGTAGAAATACGATTGTGGTTCATATCAGTTGATATCAGAGCGAAATTTTCTATCCAGTTTTTATCTTTCGTTTGTTTCTGTTTTGTTAAATTCGTAGGCTGCTTTAATTCGTATCTTCTTAAAACTAGGGTTGTTATTTTTGATTGAAAAAAAAATATATATCGATTCTGCTTTGCTACATAATTATCGAATATGTGCTGCTGAGTAATTTTTGAACCTGCTGATGATTGATAATTAATCTTCGTATCTGTTCTTGCTAAGAAATTGTCGAATCTGCTCTTGATTGTTAATATTGCGATTATTAAGGTTAGTAGAAACTTCGATAACTCCATATAAACCCTAGTCGCTGAGATTCGATTGTGATGAGTTTCGACTGCTGCATATAAACCCTAGTTGTTGAGTTTCGAATATTAGAGTTAATTAATTCTGATTGCTGCGTATAAACGGATCTAGTTTTGATTGCGAATTCCTTAAATTGTTGATTTTAGATTGTGAATATTTTTTTGTCGGAATTTCGAATTCTGGAAATTTCGACTACACCAGATTAAAGTAGAAATCGAAAGACCCAGAATAAAAAAAAAAAATTCCGAAATTCGCAATTATTTCTTTTTGGATTTGGGTTCTATAGGGTCCAAGGATTCCAAAAATCTTGTTTCCACGAGACTGAATTTTCGCTCATTTTTCTCGATTTTCTCGCTTCGCATCGTGTCCACAATTCATTGGGATTCCTATTTTTTGAGTTCTTGGTGAAAACATAATTGTCCTACCATACAATTGATCTGTCTGGGTTGTGATTGGTCTGTTTGGGAACCAAGACGAAGGTTCTGGCTTTTCGATTTGTTTGAAAGTTCCAAAAGGTGAAATTGAAAGGGATATCATTACTTTTGAGAGCTAAACACGAGCAGTAAAATCAGAGTGATATATTCTGAGTGAAACACGTAAGGGAGTGCAGTGAGAAAATCTTTATTTCTTTATATTGTGCTAATCTTTGTTTTGCAGCAATATGTCCAACTTCGATCCTAAGTTGTTCCAAGAAGCCATGATAAGTACCTTACAAAATATGATGAGAGAGGAGTTGGGTGGCTTTAGAGAGCAAGTAGAGGAGATCAGTGACGAATTAAAATGAATGTGGGTGAAAGTAGACAGAGTTGAGAGCGCTCAACATGAACAATCTGGCAAATCGCGTAGTGCTCAAAGAACTATGACAATGTAGCCTAGAGGAAGGAGGGCTGAGAATGATCCTGATAACTATTACCGAGACAGTTTTGATGATGGAGATAGTGACATTGATTCGGTAACCGCTAACCGACGGAATGGTAGGCGATTTGGTAGAGGAACTAATCGGGAGGATGACAACATGAATGGGATCAAAATGAAGATTCCATCCTTCCAAGGGAAGAATGACCCCGAGGCCTATCTTGAGTGGGTCAAGAAAGTGGAATTAGTGTTTGCTTGCCATAATTACTCCGAGTCCAAAAAAGTTAAATTGGCAGCTATTGAATTTTTCGATTATGCACTTGTTTGGTGGGATCGTTTGATGACAGAGCGAAGGCGTAGTGATGAAGGGCCCGTAGAGACATGGGAAGAGATGAAGCGCCTGATGAAGAAGCGATTTGTACCCGGTCACTATTATCGGGAATTGTACCAAAAATTACAAGGGTTTACACAGGGGAATCGTAGTGTTAATGAGTACTTTAAGGAGATGAAAGTGGCCATGATTCGGGCCAAGGTTGATGAGAATAGGGAAGCTACCGTGGCGCGGTTCTTGAGCGGGTTAAATCGAGAAATTGCCAATGCGGTTGAACTGCAGCCGTATGTCGAGATTGAAGATATGGTTCACATGGTAATTAAAATAGAGAGACAACTTAAGAGGAGGGGTAGCCTACGCTAAACCCAAAGTCCAACCACACCCTCTTGGAAATCAAATCCCCTTTGGAAGAAAGAGGAGAAATCAGCCGCATCAAAGCCCAAAACCGAGCCCAAACAAGGGACGACCAACTTTGAAAACCAAGGTAAACCTAACACTACTAATATTTCTACAACTCGAAATCGAGACATTATTTGTTGGAAGTGTTAAGGGAGAGGCCACATTGCCACTCAATGCCCGAACAAGCGAGTGATGATGCTTCTGAATAATGGGGAATACGAGACGGAAGAAGAAGGCGTCGAGGCGATGCGACAATTAGAGGAAGTCCAAGAAGAAGAGAACTCCATCCAGGGCGAGTTATTAGTTGCAAGAAGAGCCCTTAGTGTGCAAGCAAGGGAAGATGAGGAGCAGTGCGAGAATATTTTCCACACTAGGTGCCTGGTGCTAGGCAAGGTGTGTAGCTTGGTGATAGACCGAGCTAGTTGCACTAATGTGGCTAGCACAACTATGGTGGAGAAGCTAGTATTGCATACGACTACGCATCCAAGGCCATATAAACTGCAGTGGTTAAATGATAGCAGTGAAGTGAGGGTGAACAAGCAGGTTTTGGTGTCCTTTAGCATTGGGAAGTACGAGGACCAAGTACTTTGTGATGTGGTTCCCATGCAAGCCGACCATATGTTATTGGGGAGACCTTGGCAATATGACAAAAGAGTTAAACACGACAGCTTCACCAATAAATATTCGTTTGAAATGAAAAAGAGAACAATCATTCTGGCACCCCTACCGCCACAGCAAGCCTATGCTGATCAGTTGAAGTTGCAAAATGAGGAGGAACAACGGAGAACTGAAAAGAAAAAGAGAGTGAGTGGTGAGGAAAAGAAAGAGAGTGAGGGAAAAAGAAAAGAAAATTGAGAAAAAAGAAAGTAGAGTGGAAAAACCAGTGACTATTGAGAGTAAGTTTGAGAGGAGGCAAAAGAATTTCTATGCTAGAGCTAGTGAAATGAGAAGAGCGATGCTTTGTAACCAACTTCTTGTACTTGTGTGCAAAGAAGCGCTTTTGAACACTAACGAACTAAATTCTTCTTTGCCTAGTGTTATTATCTCTTTGTTACAGGATTTTGGTGACGTCTTTTCACAGGATACGCCAAGCGGTTTACCACCTATTCGAGGAATAGAGCACCAAATTAATTTCGTACCCGGAGCATCCATTCCAAAGGCAAGTGACGGAGTTACTAGAGAAAGGGTATGTGAGAGAAAGTATGAGCCCATGTGCGGTGCCAGTATTGCTAGTGCCGAAGAAGGATGGGACGTGGAGGATGTGCGTGGACTGTTGGGCAATTAATAATATCACGGTAAAGTATCGTCATCCCATTCCACGTTTAGATGATATGCTTGATGAGTTGGATGGGTCTAGCATATTCTCTAAAATTGATTTGAAAAGTGGATACCATTAAATTATGATGAAAGAAGGAGATGAATGGAAAACAGCTTTTAAAACAAAATATGGTTTATATGAATGGTTAGTTATGCCTTTCGGTTTAACTAATGCACCTAGCACTTTCATGAGATTGATGAACCATGTTTTGAGATCATTCATTGGCAAATTCGTTGTGGTCTATTTTGATGATATCTTAATTTATAGCAAGAGTCTAGATGACCATGTAATTCATTTAAAATATGTTTTGGATGTCTTGTGAAAAGAGAAGTTATATGCTAACATGAAGAAGTGCACCTTTTGCACGGATAAGCTTGTATTTCTTGGTTTTGTTGTGAGTGCACAAGGTATTTAGGTTGATAAAGAAAAGGTGAAGGCTATTCAAGAATGGCAAAGTCCTACAAGTGTTGGGCAAGTGCGAAGTTTTCATGAACTTGCTAGTTTTTATCGGCGATTCGTGAGGGATTTTAGCACAATTGCGACGCCATTGACTAAAGTGATTAAGAAGAATATTGGGTTCAAATGGGGAGAAGAACAAGAGAAGGCATTCCAATTACTAAAAAGCAAGCTAAGTAACGCCCCCTTGTTATCTTTGCCTAACTTTTCAAAGACTTTTGAAATTGAATGCGATGCTTCAGAAAATGGTATTGGTGCTGTTCTTATGCAGGAAGGGAAGCCAATTGCATACTTTAGTGAGAAACTAGGTGGGGCAACCCTAAATTACCCTACTTATGACAAGGAGCTCTATGCATTGGTGAGAGTATTGGATACTTGGCAACACTATCTTTGGCCGAAGGAGTTCGTGATTCACACGGATCATGAATCGTTGAAGCACTTGAAGGGACATCAAAGGTTGAATAAGCGCCATGCCAAATGGGTAGAGTTCATATAGACTTTTCCGTATGTGATCAAGTACAAGCAGGGTAAGGAAAATATTGTAGCAGATGCTTTGTCACGCGGGCATGCTTTAATTGCTACTTTAGATGCTAAATTGCTTGGATTTGAATACATCAAGGAATTGTATTGTGATGATGCTGATTTTAGAGATATCTTTAATGCATGTGAGAAAGTGGCGTTTGATAAGTACTTTAAGCATGATGGGTTCTTAATGCATGAAAACAAACTTTGTGTGCCTAAAAGTTCATTGCGTGAGTTGCTTGTGAAAGAGGCTCATGGTGGGAGTCGAATGGGACACTTTGGTATAGCTAAGACTTTAGGAGTATTACAAGAACACCTCTTTTGGCCTCACATGAAAAGGCATGTTGAAAGAATTTGTGAGAGATGTGTTACTTCTAAGAAAGCAAAGTCTAAGTTAAACCCCCATGGTTTATATACCCCATTGCCCATTCTTAATGACCCTTGGGTTGACATTTCTATAGATTTTGTATTGGGTTTGCCTAGGACTAAGCATGGGAATGATTCTATTTTCGTGGTGGTTGATAGGTTTTATAAAATGGCTCATTTTATTGCTTGTAATAAAATTGATGATGCACCACGAATTGCTAATTTGTTCTTCAAAGAAATTGTGCGATTGCATGGCATGCCTCGAACCATTGTTTCTGATAGGGATGCAAAGTTTTTGAGTTACTTTTGAAAGACTTTGTGGGAAAAGTTGGGTACTAAATTGTTGTTTTCTACTACATGTCATCCCCAAACTGATGGTCAAATAGAAGTAGTAAATAGAACTTTATCCACTTTGTTGCGTGCCATAATTAAGAAGAACTTGAAAGAGTGGGAATAATGTTTGCCTCATGTTGAGTTTGCATATAATCGATTTGTTCATTCTGCATCTAAGTTTTCTCCTTTTGAGATTGTGTATGGTTTTAATCCTTTAGCTCCTTTGGATTTATTGCCATTGCATGTTGAGCATGTTAACCTAGATGGCAGGAAGAAAGCTGAGTTTGTTAGACAGATTCATGAGAAGGCGAGGCAAAACATTGAAAGAAGAACTGTGCAGTATGTGCAGCAAGCAAATAAGGGAAGGAAAAAAGTGGTCTTTGAACCAGGAGATTGGGTTTGGCTGCATATGAGAAAGGAACGTTTTCCAGTTCAAAGGTGTTCTAAGTTGCTACCGAGAGGAGATAGACCATTTCAAGTTGTGCAAAGGATCAATGACAATGCATACAAACTTGATCTTCCAGGTGAGTATAATGTGAGTGCTACATTTAATGTTGCTGATCTAAGTCCGTTTAGTGCAGGTGACGAATTGAGGACAATTCCTTTTCAAGAGGAGGGGAATGATGAGCCTAAGGACAACACTAGAGATGGATCATGGAGTGAAGGCTGTGTAGATCCCATCCGGGTTCCAAGTGGCCCAATCACTCGAGCTAGAGCCAAGAAGATCAAGGAGGCACTTATGACCATGGTCCAAGAGATGATGAGCAAAGCTGAAGCATGGACGAGCATTGAAAGGGATCGGGTTCAAGAATGGAAGACATTACTTAAAGGCCCAATTGAAGATGTTCAAAATAGCAGCCCAAGCAATTAAAAGCATGTATTAGATAAATGGGCTGGGCTAGGCTTTGCTTATTTTAAGTTTAATTTATGTTTAGTTTTGCTTGGGGCCCAAGTTATGTGGGAAACCCATTAATTTCGTTTTTATTTATTTTTCTAGACCTAGTGGGTTTAATTACTCCTATTTAAAGGAGCTAACACTATTGTTTTAGGCAGCTTTGATTAATTAAATTTGAGTGGTTTTCACCTCTTGCGTTCTAAGAACGTTTCGAACAGCTAGAATTAGGGTTCTTGTTGTTCTGCGACTTAGCAATCAATTAACCCATCGATTAATTGTTTGTTTACGATTATACCAAGGTTCTTTCTCGTTTCCGGGATTGGGTCGAGGTTCCACCTCCATTAACTTCGCGTGGTTCCAAGGTTCTTGCGTTTTTCAGCGTCAAGGGTTGCAGATTCATCTTATTGGGTAGAAATACGATTGTGGTTCATATCACTTATATTCTATCATTTTCAAACAAAACAACTTGATAAAATCATTGTAAAACCTAAAGAAGTAAGGCCATTTATCATCCGGATAAAATCAAGTTTTCAAAATTCGGATTGATAAAGCTTACTTAGGAATCAAACTCAGATATATCCTGTATTCCATATAGACTCTAATGCATCTGATACACTTTCCTTAAAAGTTCAATTCCATATCAAATCAATTCCGATAAGATCCGATATTTTCTAAATTAACCAAACTAGATAATTGATATTGTTATCTGAGAAAATAATACCGAATCACTCTCTTTCCAAAAATAGATAATATAAACTTTTGTCACTAGTAATCAAATTTCGACAAAACCAAAACATCGGATCACGGAATACAAGGTTTTCATCCATTTTCCCATTTTTCCAAAAATCAGGTTTTCATGAGTTATTTTCAAAAAGCAATATAATATCAGTAAAAGTATCCAAGTTTTGCAACATAGAATAAACATATAAGACTACTAGAGACTGAAAGGGGTGAACAGGTGCATAACACCTTCTCAATCCGTAACATAGTTCCTAAACCTTATAGAATCCTGGTTTTGTAGACAAGCATGTAAAGAAAGGCTTATCTATAGCCTTTCCTCTTACACAACTATTTTGTCCATTTTCTCTTTAAACGTACTGGCGACTCTGAATGAACCCTCTTGCATCTAAAAATACGATATAGGGACACCCGATATGAATTATCAACACATAGAAGCAAATGGAACAACGAAATCCTTTTCGATGTTTTATACTCCCAAACTAGAGGTTGAGACAGGGGGGTCGCATTTGCGGATTCTCAAAATAGTTCCCCTAACCAATGGATATTAGGCCTAGAGTACTTCGCCCCTTTGTGTGTAGCTGTTATTTAGCTCTGAAGGCTATTTATAATGAAGAAGACAAGCTACTAACTATTTCCTCTTGCACTAGGCTTATGAGAATTTGAAGGCAAGAATCCCTTTTTTGAGCTATCCCTTTTCTATTTATATGTATAAAATTAGGGTTAATAGTAGAATAACCAAATAGGGTAAGGCTTAAATAACACTACAGCACTTTTCCTTTATCTATAACTTTCAAATATTGTCATCACACAACTGTAACTATTTAGCGGGGACTCACACGATTCTGGTAGTGGTCTGTACGATTCAGTAATATTCTCTCCACGCATTCCTTGTGCCTTTTCACGTCTTGGCTAGGGTTATGATGAAACCCTACCGTGTGCCATAAGATCAAATCCTTGTTTTGGATATCCGTATTCCTGTAAAAACATTAAATAAAAACTATAACCAAACATTAATTTTCAGATCAAGTGTGGTTGGATTAAAAAAATAAATTTATTTAATTATATAGGTCGTAATGTGTGTTAAATGCACTGCTAACTATTTAAAAGATATTTTAAGTCTTGGTCACATAATTCTTTATCACTTATATATTTTTAAGATTCAAAATTCATTACCTCTTATTATATAAATATACATTTGTTCAAGTTATATAGGATATAAATTAATGTACGTTAAAAAATAAAAATGCAAATTATATATATATATATATATAAGTACCTTCAACATTGGGGTGATCAATCAACATATTCGCAAGAATCGCATCCCTTACAATAATATATATATTTTTTAATTATTAGAAAATGAAATATATTTACCTCTTTCCGAGGTAATTATGGGAGGTTTTCAGCATTTAAGCTGCAAGGTAATTAAATGTAGTGTTTATCTAATTTATGAAGTAAAATATTTTATACACTCAACTCGAGTTATTAATAATTTATTCACTTAAAGTTTATTCATTTTTGCACTTTTATTCACAAAGTTCATTTTGCACAATATTCGTCCTTAAAGTTTGTACCTATTTTCACTTTAGTGCGAAACTCCACAAGTCATTAAATTTTTGGATGGAAAAGAACATGTGCGTTACACGTGGGGACTGTAGTGGGGTAAAACGGTTAAGGCACTATAATACTCTCATGTATGTTTGTCTCAAGACCTAATTTGGGCAAAATCAAAGTGTGG
Organism: Lonicera japonica; assembly: GCA_021464415.1. NCBI lineage: Eukaryota > Viridiplantae > Streptophyta > Magnoliopsida > Dipsacales > Caprifoliaceae > Lonicera > Lonicera japonica. The sequence continues at coordinate 21,905,798 of CM038465.1, read as the reverse complement.
ACTTGGAAAAACAGTAAAGAGAAAAAATTAACAAATTAAAACATTTTTTTTTTTATATTGAAGGCTCTAATTAGGGCAAAGTGAGTTGAGAATTATAGACAACCATGCTCTTTCTCTTCTTTTTATTTTATTATTTTTACCAACAAAACTTAAATTATTACAAAGAGACAAAAAAAATGTTGTATTTGTAATATGTTAGATTCAAATTTCTAAGTTATATTATTTTTTAAATAAATTATAAGGTGCAGCTAAGCGAAATAAAATCTTAAAATAATTTATTTTGGGGAATGACCACAAAGAGTAGAGAGAGATTAATCCATAGGGTTGGCTTAGTGGCTTTTCTACCATTGAGTTCTTGGAGGGAGCGATCTTTTTAACAAGAGATTCTCTATTCAATCCTTCCCAAGTGTAATTTTTTTGGGCTAGCAATAGACTCTGATCTACTTGTTAACAATTTAGTTTTGTATATATAAAATTAGCGTATTAAGTTTTGTAAAACTAACCACGTTATATACTTAACAAACAAAATAATGAGAAATAAATAGAATAAAATAAAAGGCTGGCCTGTATGAGAGTCGCGATAAAACACGCTGTCCTAAAGACTTTATCGTCTCCCTACGTGCGGGTACTAACGATCAACAAAGTCTCCAAGATAAAACCCGTACAGCTCTCAGCAAAGCCTTCTCTATGTGCACGTCCACAGGAAGACAAAATAGAACCAATTCGATCAAATTGCCCAACAAAATATTGAAAGTAGTATGTGACAAAATAGTATGAGAGGAAGAGATGGTATGAGAATATACTTGTATATATTTTCTTGTTGTCATATCTCCAAATGAAATGCTCACCCCCTTTATATAGTGCTAGAAGTTAAGCAAGTTAATTACTAAATTAAATTGTAATAATTCCTCTCAATTATTAGAATTAAAACAAGAGTTACAAATATAATAAAATCAAAATAATTATCATAATAAAATAATATTAATTGTATTTTAATGGGGATTTATTTTGAAGTTTTGAAACTTCAAATTCCAACAGTCCCCCACAAGTTTTAAAACTTCAAAACCAAAATCATATATATAAAGACAATATATTAGGGCAATTATATATTGTGCAATAGGTGTAGGACTCTTCCGGACTTGAGCCTATACTTAGTGTTGACGATTTACATTTGAGAGAGCCATAATGGACTACGCCTTGAATTAGGTCCCTTGATCAAATTTTGATCGTTACACACACAATATCGATCTACACATGGTTCAAAAGCGGGTAGCACTATTAATGGCCATGTGCTCTAATCTTGATTCTCGTGAGAGTTTTAGAGAATAGCCCAATTCCCACGGTCGCAGCCTCACGACAGCTCTCACTTAGGTGAGTCCTCCAAGGGCACTGTGACACGTACCTCGCGAAAATATTCGCCTCGGGCTCATTCAGGGTCAAACCTTTCCTTAATGTCACACAAATAAGCACTATCACCATAGGAATGGGGAGGAGACATTATCCTATAAAATAGTGCTTTTATTTTAAGTCACGCTCTATAGGTTGTTTCTACCGCATTGAACCTTCTTCATGGGATCTCCAATCACAAAGGTTGGGTTACTCCTATTGGTGACTTCCTATGGGCTTAGCCCCATCCCCCTCGATGATTCATAAACACCCTTTTTGGGTAGACCTTTGGTCAAACCATCGGCCATATTCTTTTCAGATCTCACAAAGTTAAGGGATACCACATTCTTATTTATCAATCCTTTGACAGATTTATATCTTACCTGCACATGTCTATTCATCTTTCTATTAGTGTGAGATTGTCTAACAAGGTCTATAACAACTTTACAATCACATTGTATCGATATGGCCGGTATTGGTTTACTCACTATTGGCATATCTAATAAGAGATTTCTTAACCATTCAGCCTTGTTGCAAGTTGTGTCTAACGCTATCAACTCAGACTCCATAGTACTTCGAGAGATAATAGTTTGTTTTTTAGAAGCCCAAGATATCGCTGCTCCTCCTAACATAAATATATATCCACTAGTAGATTTCACATCTAAATTATCCGTTATCCAATTTGCATCACTATATCCCTCTATTACATTAGGAAAACCTCGGTAACATAACGAATATTCTATCGTTCCTCTAAGATATCTTAGGACTCTTTCTAAAGCATTCCAATGTTGTTCATTAGGATTATGAGTATATCTACTAAGTCTCCCAACCGCATATGCTATATCCGGCCTCGTCCTATTTGAGAAATATAACAAAGATCCTATGATTTGAGAGTATTTTAGTTGAGATATAGGTTCTCCTAAATTCTTCTTTAAACTTATGCTAGAATCATAAGGTGTAGATACCGGATTATTATTATAATACCTAAATTTCTTTAACATATTTTCTATAGCACTTGATTGCCTCAACAATATTCCATTAGGCGTTCTACTTAATTTCATCCCTAAAATTATATTAACCTTTCCTAAATCTTTCATATCAAAATTCCTAAATAAATAGGATTTTACATCTTTAACAAGCTCTAAGTTAGTCCCAAATATCAATATATCATCAACATATAAACACAATATAACATGATCACCTTTTTCCTCTTTGTAATATAAACACTTATCATGTTCATTGATAATAATCCCATAAGCCAAAATAATTTTATCAAATTTTTCATGCCACTGTTTAGGAGCTTGTTTCAAACCATACAAAGATTTTTTTAACTTACACACCTTATGTTCTTGACCTTTAACCTTAAAACCATCAAGTTGTTCCATATAAATTTCCTCATCTAAGTCCCCATTCAAAAATGCGGTCTTTACATCCATTTGATGTATAATTAAATCGTGAATAGATGCTAAAGCTAGTAAAATTCTAATGGTAGTAATTCTAGTAACGGGAGAATATGTGTCAAAATAATCGATACCTTCTTTTTGAGTAAACCCTTTAGCCACCAATCTAGCTTTGTATTTATCTATGCTACCATCGGGTTTTAACTTCTTTTTAAAAACCCATTTACAACCTATAGGCTTGTTCCCGGGAGGTAAGTCGGATAACACCCAAGTATTATTTTGAATAATAGAATTATATTCCTCATTAATTGCTTCCTTCCAAAAAGGTGCATCTATAGATGATATAGCTTCTTTATATGTTTTAGGTTCACCTTCAATCATAAATGTGTAAAAGTCTTCTCCAAAGTTCTTTTCTACTCTAGCTCTCTTACTTCTCCTAGGCTCAAAAGGTGTCTCCAAATCTATATCTATGGTTTTACTAGCAGATGGCGTATTACCACTAGCTTGGGTTTTATAACCTAAGGATTGATTTGGAATCCTAGTTTTAAAAGGAAAAATATCTTCAAAAAATATGGCATCTCTAGCTTCTATTATTGTGTTATTAGAATAATCGCTAACTTCAGAATTTATAACCAAGAACCTGTTTGCACTACTATTTTGGGCATAACCTATAAATATTGCATCTATGGTTTTAGGCCCTATTTTCTTTCTCTTAGGTTCGGGTATAGATAATTTGGCTAAACACCCCCACACTTTCAAAAAATCTAGCCTAGGTGCCCTATTTTTCCATAATTCAAAAGGAGTTTTATCATCATCCTTTATAGTAACCCTATTAAGTATATAAGATGACGATAAGATAGCTTCCCCCCACAAGTTCTCGAGTGCTCCAGAATTTAACAACATAGCATTAACCATATCCATTAACGCTCTATTTTTCCTCTCTGCTACACCATTAGATTGTGGAGAATAAGGAGGCGTTACTTTATGTATTATTCCATTCTCTTCACAAAACTCCTTAAATTCATTCAAAGTATATTCTCCACCCCTGTCAGACCTAAGAACCTTAATTTTCTTCTCTATTTGGTTTTCAACCTCAGTTTTATAAACCTTAAATTTATTGAACACCTCATCTTTGGTTCTAATAAGATACACATAACAATATTTAGAAAAGTCATCTATAAAGGTTACAAAATACTTATTGCCGGCTCTAGTAGGAGGACGATTAGAGTCACATACATCACTATGTATAAGTTCTAAAATATTTGAATTCCTTTGGACAGAATTATAAGGTTTTTTCGGTTGTTTTGCTTTTACACAAATTTCACATTTACGCTTAATATCAAAATTGGTCTTTGGAATTAAACCTAGGTCCATTAGCCTTTTTACCTTCCTACGACTCACGTGTCCCAACCTTTCATGCCATACATCACTAGACTCAACATTATAAACCAAAGAAGAATTTTTATTTAAATTAATCAAGACACTCAATTTGAATAACCCATCACTTACATATCCTTTCCCAACAAATAAATTATTCCTAGTTATTAAAACTTTATTAGACTCCATCACAACTCTATATCCTTGTTGAACTAAGGATGACCCACTAACTAAATTTCTTCTAACATCTGGTACATGCCGCACTTCATTTAGAACCAATGTTTTGCCCGATGTCATCTTCAAGTCAATTCTTCCAATACCTAGCACATGTGCGGCACTTCCATTCCCTAAAGTCACACTTCCTCCACTTGATTTCTGATAATTTTTAAACAAAGTACGATCAAAACAAACATGTACATTAGCTCCAGAATCTAACCACCAATCATTATTATCACAAGTTAAATTTACTAAAGAATACTTAGATTCACACCTAATTGAGGGTTCACCATCCAACACCATGTTGACTTGATCTCCTTGATTTTTAAAATTAGGCTTGTACTCCTCGGTTTTTTTGTAATAGCAATTTCGAGCAATATGATTTGTTCTTCCACAAACATAGCACGGTCTCGGCATTACAACACCTTTGCCTTTAGTATCCCGGGAGTTTTGGTTTTGATTGCGACGATTAACTTGGTTATTTTGTTTAGATTGAAAATGATTGGGCTTAAAATTTTCACGACTCTTCCTATTTTTATTGTTCCTTCTAAAAGTATTCCCCCGAGTTTGGAGATGATTTGCCATGTTTGGGACTCTATTACTCTCAACCAAATTAACCTTTGCTACCGTTTTATTATCTACTTTTAACTCTTGCCTATGCTTTTCTTCTATCCTTAATGAATTAAACGCTTGGGTCAACGTTAAGGTTCCTTGTTTATGTCTAAGGGTTTTTGCAAAATCAGACCATGATGGTGGTAGTTTATCTATAAGACATGACACTTTAAAGTCCTCACTAAAGACGCTACCTTTTTTCTCTACGGCTCTTAAGTAGTCAAGAAATTCATGAATTTGCTCATTTATACTCTTTTCGTCTACCATGACATATTTGTTAAAGCTTGAGGCATTGAACCGTTCTATACCGGCATCGGCTATTCCATACTCGGCTTCTAAAACATCCCACAATTCTTTAGCATTCGTAGTACTATTTTGATAGACATCAAAAAGACGGTCGGAAAGGGCACTAAGAATCCTATTAAGACAATGGAAGTTTGCTTGTTGTGGTGTGTACCAAGAAGTGACTCCACTAGATTCATTTGGATTCTCTTCTTCAATAACAGAAAAGAGGCCAAGAACAGTTAGCCAATACCTCATTTGTTTTTGTCATCTTTTAAAATTTTGACCGTTAAATTTTTCCGGTTTCAAGGAATTGGTTTCCTCATGTGATGCCATTGTTCCCAAGGAAAATACTAAGGCAAAGGCTACAAACTGTCTTCAAAGGAAAATACTAACTCAATACTTGTCTTCAAAGTATTTAACCAAAATAATATTTTAGTAAAACTCCTCCCAATAAAGAATGTACAAACCATTTCTTTTAAAACAAAAAAAAAAACAGTTTTTTTTTTTTTTAAAAATAGAATTAAATTAAACTGTAAAACAGGTCTTCTCTTTTTTTTTTCAACAGAAACTGATTTTTTTTTCTCTATCACCAGAAAACAGAAAACTGATTTTTCTCTTCTCCAACCAAGAAAACTGTTTTTTTTCTCTAATTAAAACAGTTTTCTTTCCTCGTTAAAACAGTTTTGTTTCCTCGTTAAAACAGTTTAATTTTTTTAATTTCCTTTCCCCAGGAAACTATTTTAAATTAAAACTATTTTCCCCAAAACATAAATTGTTTTTAATTAAAACAGTTATTTTATTTTTAATTAAAACTGTTTTTTTTTCCAAAGAAAACAAAAACTGTTTTTTTTTTCCAAAATTAAAACTGTATTTTTATTCTTAAACAAACCAGAAAGTTTTCCAAAGAACTAGAGCACTTATTCTTTTATATATGCAACGATAAAGTCTTTAGATTGTTAACAATTTAGTTTTGTATATATAAAATTAGTGTATTAAGTTTTGTAAAACTAACCACGTTATATACTTAACAAACAAAATAATGAGAAATAAATAGAATAAAATAAAAGGCTGGCCTGTATGAGAGTCGCGATAAAACACGCTGTCCTAAAGACTTTATTGTCTCCCTACGTGCTGGTACTAACGATCAACAAAGTCTCCAAGATAAAACCCGTACAGCTCTCAGCAAAGCCTTCTCTATGTGCACGTCCACAGGAAGACAAAATAGAACTAATTCGATCAAATTGCCCAACAAAATATTGAAAGTAGTATGTGACAAAATAGTATGAGAGGAAGAGATGGTATGAGAATATACTTGTATATATTTTCTTGTTGTCATATCTCCAAATGAAATGCTCACCCCCTTTATATAGTGCTAGAGGTTAAGCAAGTTAATTACTAAATTAAATTGTAATAATTCCTCTCAATTATTAGAATTAAAACAAGAGTTACAAATATAATAAAATCAAAATAATTATCATAATAAAATAATATTAATTGTATTTTAATGGGGATTTATTTTGAAGTTTTGAAACTTCAAATTCCAACACTACTAATAAAAACTAATTCTACATTCAATATGACATAAGAAAACTTTGTTGAAACAAAAAAGTAGAAAGAGACCGCATGAATTGTGAACAAACAAAATCCTCTGTTTACGAAGACAGATAAAAAGCCGGGACCACCTCGTTGATGCTCCATTAGAAGTACTGCAAGTATATTATTAGGAGTCCTCTCCTCCTTCTAAGGATGGCTGCGGGTTGGGTTTGGATTTATAATTTTCATCCCCACCCCCACTATGTTAATTTTTTCCTATCTCTGCCTCCATCCCCAATTTTCAGAATTGGGTAATTCCCATCCCCGTTCGGTAAGGGGTCCCCGTGGAGATTCCCTGACAATTTTTTTTTTTTAAAGAAAAACAGAAAAAAATATATATAGAAGAAAGTGAAGTTAGAAATAATATAACGTTATGTAATATATATATACACACATAAATAGATAAAATTATATATTTACACAATCAACAATAAACTAATTATATATATATATATAAACACTATATAACATTGTTCAAAATTTAGCCGAGAGATGGGTCGCGGAGATGGCCACCGAAGGAAAGAGATTGAGAATGGAGAGGGGTTGCTTGCAAAATCTGGAGAGGGATTTTTAAAACCAGCTATCAAACTTAGGCCTCGGCCAAAGGTCCATATCCAAAATTCACCTCCCACAAGAAGGTACTAAATTAATTGAAAACCCCATTATGTCAAGATGCGCACCAACTTTCACGTGACGGGTCAGAATTACTTTAGCCCTAAATGATTCTTCTTTCCTGACAAGTGAAAAATAAAATTTACTGTTTGAATAGTAATACAAGCATTTTTTGGTCACCTTTAATTTGGCTTTAAATGTTTCGTCTTTTATCGATAGTCTCTTGGTTATTTTTTTGGAGAAAATTAGGGTAAGTGGGCATTAATTGACATCTTGAAGGGTAGATTGGTTGGAAATTGTTACTATTAGGGTGACGTTTAATTACTATTAATGTGGTAAGCAACTTTTTTTCATCTTTAGTTTTCTCTTTTTCCTCTCTCTGCTTCAACAACACTTGCCAGCTTGCCTTACTTATTCAACCACTATATATAATCATCTACCTTTCTTTGTTCACTTAATTGTCACAGCCTGTATTAATTGTAACCGAAATCAGAGCGAGGACCACATTTCATTTTATGGCTATTACATATAATTATATATATATATATATAAGAATATATTGTCCATAATTAATTAGTAACCATTATATATAGCTTGTTAATTATTCCATAAGTTCAATTTCCTTGAAAAGTAGGAAGTTATGTTAGGAGAAGGAAAATTAAAAAATAATTCTTTGAACATTTCTAATGTCACCACCGGTAACGTGGTATTAAACAATATTCCAATGACATACGCAAACACTAGAGTCAGATATATGTATATACACACATCCAAACCATAGTTATGCATGTGACAATGGAAAACACCGATACAACACATCCAAACCATAGATATATATATACACACATAAATAGAAACACACACATAGTAATAGTTGAAGATAATGTTATGTAATTCTAACGTACGTGTATAGTTAAGCTTATTTATTTAAATATGATCACTTCTAAGATTTTTCCGTCCCAAATTAAGTATTACTATCTCACTAGTCAATTTGTCGATCAATATATTAATTTCAATCTAACTAATAATAAAAGTTAAAATTATTTACTTATCTTAGAGATTTGAAACTTTGATTCTCCAAAATACGATAAGTAATTTCAATTGTTTCAAAAACTTAGTCATGACCATTAATTGTTGTAATGTTGTCTTTCCTGTGAATGGCAGTGATATAGTAATCAATGCCAGACACATTGAGAGTGGAGTAAATTCCATTAAATAATTTCGTTTCTGCACCCGAATGAGTTTCAAAGTCTCTTTTAACATTAACAACTTAATAAATATATATTTCTTTCTTAATAGATATGTAACGTTAAAAGAAAAAAGCGGGATTAGTCCTGAGGGACTTGAGCAAAGTGCTTATCTATTTTGACAAAGTCTTTTTGATAATCAAATTATATTCTTTTCAATGTCATATATATGCATCGTGTGTTATATAATTAATTTCTTAATTAAGTGGTGGTTTTTTAGTTGGCTGTCTATCTACTCTTCACTTCACAACATTTGACTAGCTAGCTTGTTGGTAGAAGAAAGTCTTAATAAGTGAATTAATCTGCAGATCTAATCTAACAATCAAAGCAGCATATATATATATATACACTATGGTTTATGCCATAGATTAGCTTTCTGAACCAAAAGAAAAATTAAAAGATATGAACAATATTTGAGTTCAATGAACTTGGGCCTACGAATTGGCCAATACAATCCGACACTTCAACAGCGGTTCGGGGCACAGTGGGACATATAGCCCCCGAATATCTTTATACAGGCCTCAGAGAAAACAGATGTTTTTGGGTTTGGAATTCTTCTACTGGAACTTATCACTGGTCAGAGAGGTCTAGAATTTTGGAATGCCGTGAACCAGAAAGGTGCTATGCTTGATTGGGGGAGAGGCAAAACACTTATTTTAATTTAACATTTTGAAAGAATTTGATGAAGAATATGCGGTGGAAGACTATTTCCCAAACTGGATTGTCACAAGTTTGCTAAACCCAGTAAGACACGATGCAATGATCTTGTGGGGCCTCACTAGTTTGATCCATAACAGCCCAAATAAAAATAGTCACTGATCTTTGGGACGTTTCGGAGCAAAACTGGCCTGGCCCCACAAGATTCTTGCATCATCATTTTTTGGGCCTGTAATGTTCCAGTGTGACCAAATATATGGTCTTCTGCTATATGGTCTTCTGCCACTTGTTTTACATTAGAATTCCAATAGCTAGAGTTGAATAACATACTTGATTCTATGTTAAGAAAATTTACCAGGAAAAGAAGCTTGACGTGGTAATGGACACGGACTTGAAAAAAGCTATGATAGAATTGAGCTCAAGGATATGGTTTGAGTGGCTCTATTGTGCACCCAATACCTTCCTAGTCATAGGCCTAAGATGTCTGAAGTGGTTCCAAATGTAGGTTAGGAGTTGGAATCAAAGACGAAGCGATGCAAGAAAAAAGTAGTTGAAGACTAACTCGGATTGAAGACAATTGTAGCAAGAGAAAAATTGTTGAAGATTTCATCGTTGGTTTTTTGCTAGCTATTGCATAGACACTTATGGATATACTAGCTAGTTTTCTCGGGGGTTTTTTATTTATTTTTTATTTTTTATATATTATGCTCCATTTGTTTTTTTTTTTTTTTTTTTGTAATTGCAGGTACTGCTACATATTTGTTTCAATTTAATGCTTTCACCTATGGATATTTAATTCTATTTACCTCTCTTGCTAAAAAATAGCATTCCTTAATTTGTTCTTTTCAACTTAATATCTCCATAGAAAATTAACTGATTGTTAACTATACGTACATAAGAGGAAGAAAAACATATTTTCTCTAGACGACGATTACAAAAAATTTATGTTAACACAATTATATGTGATATATTTGACTAAACTTGATGTGGGACGTGATTTTCATCTGCCAAATTGTGAGTGATTTTCATCACTTAATAATTGTTGATCGAGATTAATTATTGTCCCCTTTTTAATTTGTGTGGTGATGAGCTTCTTTAATTTAAAACAATATATGTTAGTTGGACTCTAGTGATGTACGTTAAAGAGTAGGCCTTGTTTGGTTTGTGCGGATAGATTTTTCATACATGTGATATGTTGAATTGCACTTTGCTCACCTCAACTATGACCCTAAAAATACTTTACCATATAACCATATATTTTAGCAATTATTGCCAAAAAACTATTGAATTTGTTACAAATGACCCATTTTTATTGATGGAGTTAAGTTTTTAAACGGTTTTGAGACCACCCATAAGGCACGTAAAAAAGAAATTGTATATATTTTAGGATTAAATGTGTGTCCCTATCTTTCTGAGTAATAAATATATATACACACATATCATATCTTTCTTAATAAATATATAATTATATCTTCCTTAATTCACCCGAATGAGTTTCAAAGTCTCTATCAACATTAACAACTTAATAAATATATATATATATCTTTCTTAATTTTGATCATGATGAATTAATTTTTACTATCACTTTATCAGTGTATGTAGTACAGCAGCCCATGTGGGTTTGCATTCTACAAAAGCTGAACTATTTTCTAAACTAGAACATTTTTTTTCTGAACTATTATCTCTCTCTCACACAGGTTACAACTTTTTGGACCGACTAGAATGTATAATTAGTATTTGGGACCCATCCAAAAAGCTTATAATTAATGTGAGTACCACCCAATGTTCACAACCATTATTCATCATTTTGCTCTTTAATTTACCATTCTTTCTTGCTTTTTATCTCTTTCCTGGCAGCTGAGATTCCTACCCATAAATGGCCTTAGAATGTGACTTATTCATTGCCCTCAATAATGCTCTTAGTCTAGTAGGGTCTATAATCTTTTTGATGGTAAGCAACGGAGTGAAAATAGAAAAGTAACATAGGCCATTCTGGACAAACAGTCAAGGTTCATGCCATATTTGCATTCCAATAAATGTTGATTGCATCATATACACGTGGAAGGTAAAACATACAGATGTACAAGCAGATTCTTGAGCTTGTGGATTGATACTTTAGAGCGAGTAATTCTACATGGACATAAAAATTTGATATATCAATGTGTCAATAGATTATTAATTTGTTAAAATATAATGTGATATGATTATTTTAACTAATACATGGTGACCATATTTAATATGTCAATTTTTATGTTAGATATATATTAAAGTCTACCTAGAATTATTGCATTAGAACTCGATCACTACTGGTTTCTTGTGAAAAAAAAGTGACATTGCAAAATAACTTTGCCGGACGATGTTATTGCCAAAAAGTTGTATTGTTTAGTTTTATAGTTGTACATCATTCTGGTAATAAAAACATCTTAAAAGTTGGACAATTATTTTATAATTTATATAGCCAACTAATGCAAAACTGTGTAGTATAATGTAATCCATATCATAAGCTAGCCCCGTGTCTAATTGAGCAAAAGAATTTTTATATAAATGATTGATTAGAGAAATAATTTTTATGTCACGGATCTTGTGATCGACTGAAAGGGAATATATTCTACTTCATCCGAATGAAATCATTTTTCGAAGTCCCAATAAAAGAACAACCAACCAAAATAAAATTTAAAAAATATTTTATTTTGTAACCAAAGACACAAAATTATTGCAATTGCAAGATGATCAAACCCTGAACCCCCTTCTCCGAATGTGATTCCGAGGAACCAAAAGAGGCATGTAACTATTGGATAAAATAGCTTTGCAACCCGTGGAAAATATATATTAGAGGTTCGCTCACCAAATAGCTGTTGAGAATGCTTAACTCAAACCATTGATTCCACATAGAAAAATTATAAAACTCAACATAGGTATATAAGTGGCGGAGTGTCTCCGATCTACATAGTATCGAGATCTTTTAAGATAAAACCTCACACCTGTATATATTATTACTAATATTTTTTTTTCCTAATTTGAGAAGATTGATAAAAATAAAGAAATTAAAGCTTGTGAAGACACATAAACTTTTCAATACTTTTGGATTCATGTCTTTTTACACAAAACTCTAAATAATGCGATTTTTGGCCTAATTTGGAAAGAATTTCGAAATTTACAACTTTGCAGTTCAGCACTTTTTCAAAGTCATCCATCTCAGAGTCGAAAATGCAACGCAAAACTCAGCAATAAAAATGGCGAAAATTTAATATATTTAATTATGGGCTCATTCATATATTTAGTATCAACACTAAACAAGCCCATCCTATTTATCTTTAATAAGTAGCAGCCCAAATGCATAATTGAATCAAAGTTAGTGACCAAGCAAGCCCACGTGCATCCATCAAAGCCCATTTAGCATATTAAAGCCCTAAGAGCCATTTATACAATTATTGAAAGAGCAATAGCAGCAGCAATTTGAAGAGATGCGGTGCCTTTTGCTGCCGAGCACTTCCTCACCTCTCTTTTCAATTTGTTTCTTTTATCTATCTTTTTTTTTTTTTTTTTTGCTTTGAAGATTTGAAGTGTGTTTTATTTATTTAGATTGATATCAAATAAGTCTTCTTTTAAATTTATGTGCTAAGTAATTTTATTCATGCTAGCGTAAATTTACACTAAGGTTAAGATGGGTATACTTAATTGATTCCATTACACGTTTTCATACCAATTAACTCTACAAATTTAATAATTTAATGTTAAATACAATTATTCTTACTAGATGCCTATTTTAATTGATAAAAAATAAAATTGAATTATCATTATTTTTTGTTGGATTAACCTTATGATTTGTTAAGAGCGGATACATGGTGTGTTTTGATTTGGATTTTATAAATTACTTGAACTTGAATAATTTTATTTTTTGCATCTAATAGAGTCGAGAGACTAAATTAGTGCGAGATAAGAGTTTATGCGCATGAATACTTAAGAAGATGATATTAAATATATAACTCCAAAATCCTAATCAATTAATTCATTAATTTTATTATATTGCTTAGTGTTATTTAATTTAGTTTCATTACTTTAGTTTACTTGCATTGTTTTAATTTATTTTATTTGTTTGATTTCCATAATTTTTTCTAACTAGATTAGGAATTTAGTAAAATATTTACAAGATAATTATAAAACATATTATTTGAGTCCTTGTGGGATCGACTTCGCTTACACGCTATACTATAAATTAATTCGTGCACTTATGTGTATTAAAATTTCTCACAAGTTTTTGACGCTATTGCCGGGGATTCTAATCTAATTTTGTTAATTTAGTAATTACATTCTCTCTACTAGTTTCTTCAAAAAAAAAATAGAAAATAGAATATTCATATATATATATATACTTTTAAAAAAAGTTATTCATTGGTTTTTTGGGGTAACTGAAGGATCTGGGTGAAATAGTGTATAAACAGTGGAACAAAATATTTTGCATAAGTGTTTCTATCTTGGTTGGTATTAATTATGTTTTGAATAGAAGATGTCATAAGTTCAATATTTGACAGCAACAAGAAAACCTTCTTTTTGTCTGTCTCAACCTTTCCTCCTTATTTGTAACCCTTTTATTTACTCCAATATATTATATTATTATTATTAAAATTATTATCTAACTAAATCTATTATTAATACCTCTTAAATAATTTGTTATTAATATTATTTATTATTATTATTTTATTAAAAAATAAAAAAGAATAATTAATAATTTATGAAAAATAAAAGAGGATATTACTACTATTATTAAAAAAATCTAAAAATTAATTAAATTTATAAATTTAATTAAAAGAATTATTTTTTTTAAAAAAGGAGAATTGTTTAGTTTATGAACGTTTGTTGGAAACAAGAAAAAGTGAGACTTAATAGTATCGAAAATTTAGAGATTAATCTTTTATTTGAAAAAGAATTAAAGATAGCAGAACGTGAAGACAATAAACCTTTAAAAGAAATATTCGCTCCCATATCTACTAATCCTCCTTCAAGCATTGTTTTATCGGCTACTACACCGGTTCACTTTAATTAAAACCGCAAGTAATTCAATTGCTCCCTAATTTTAATGACTCAGAGATGGAAGATCCTTATCTTCACATAAAAAACTTTTTAGAAATATGCTCTACTTTTAGATTTCAAAATTTTTCTAATGAATCCGTTAGGTTGCATTTATTCCCCTTTACTTTAAAAAATAAAGCTAAAGTTTGGTTAAATTCTTTACCCTCGAGAACTATCACGACATGGGAGGGATTAGTTACTAGTTTTTTAGCAAAATTCTTTCCTATGGCTAAAACTAGTGAACTTAAGGGAAAAATAACTTATTTTTGCCAAGAGGATGAAGAAAAATTCTTTGAAGCGTGGGAAAGATTTAAAGATTTATTATTTAAATGTCCACACCATGGTTTTGAAACTTGTAGATTAATTCAATATTTTTATAATGGTCTCTCACAAATTAATCGAAATATGATATAATCTATGAATATGGGTAGTTTTCTAAGTCTAAATGAAGATGGAGCTTATCAATTCTTAGAGAACTTGTCTGAAAGTTCTCAATAGTGGGACTTTCCTAAGAATGGAATGCAATCTCAACCTAAAAAGAGGGAAATTTATGAAATTCATAAGGATGTGGAAATTAGAGGTCAATTAAATAGTTTAAATAAAAAAATTAGAAGCCTTAATGATGAGACTGTTTAATAATCCGATCAACCTTTGTGCAGGGGCTAGTGTGCAGGTTTGACTGGAATGATTAACAAATCTTTTGTGCTAAAGTTTTATCTAGTGTACAGGTTTTACTTTCTTTAATAAATCGCTTATCCAGATGATAACTTACATCCCTCCTTGTTCTTTTAAATTTTAAGTTTACATGTTCCGTTGAGGGCAAAGCAAAATTCAAGTTGGCGGGAGTGGATTAAATTTGTTAACTTTTCTAGTCTTGCATATAGACTATGGTGATCGAGTATCTCCCTAAATTTATACATTTTTGTTATATTTAGGAGCGATGATCTATTATTTACGATGAGTACTATGATATGCACTTGATTTTCTTGCTAATTTATGATAAATAATGATGTGATATAACTTATTATATATACATATTTATATATTATAATATAATATATAATTTTTTTTAATATGTGCCACTACAGATACAAACTTAATCCAGATTTAAAAAAAGTTCTTTTAAGGGCTTTTATGATCTAATCTTTAAGTTTGAAAATTTTTACAATGCTGTTTTGGTATATGACTCTAGTGAAAGCTAAATATTTGGCGGATCTATGTTACAGATACCAACAATATTGCTACTTGATACAAATAATGTACATCAAATACAAAAATGTGCGTGAGTACTAAAACTTAGAAACTATATCATTCGAAAAAAAATAATTAATTGTGAACCTCATTTAAAAAAAATAAAATTTAACTTTATCTTACCCTTATTAATTAGTGGAAATGGAAAATTATCCAACCTTTAATTTTTAATCTTATTTTAGAGCCATATGCCCATGTGACAGTGAAAGTTCACCAAACGAGAGAGGCAGAGTCATATGATTGATCGAATAATGAAAATTGCTATTTCAAAATTACTTCTACTACAAAATTAGCATTATCGAATTATATTTTTCTTAGTTAATTCGTTATCGTATTGTAAAACACAATTATCAAAGGACAGTAAGTAATAAAGGAAAAATTAATTCATGACAGTCCCTATTTTTTGTTGGGTTATGTTTCTCGGAAAAAACAAATAATTGCTTCTACCTTCTTTATTAGTCCCAATTTTTGAATTTTTTTTTGTTTGTAGGACAGTTAATAATTTTTTTGAAGAGAATTTTGGTGTTTTCTAATGAATCCAATAAAGATAAAAAAAATGCACATTAAAAAACAACAGATACAAGAAATAAAATTTTTAAATTTGCACAAAGATAGGAGAGAGAAATCTTGTAAGTGATAAAAAAAAATAAGAAAAAGAAGAAGAGAGAAACCTAAAAGAGAAGAATGAACGGTGTTTACTCCTATCTAGCTAATTAAACGGTCTATAATGTTCCACTGTACAGTCAATGTCAAATTGGCGACTTTAGAGGAGACAAATCCATGACATGGGTGGCTAAATTACAATTAAGTTAGGTTAAATAAATGAAATACCTGTCTTAGATATACTTCTTCCTGTGAAAGATGAAGCAAGTTATAGTTTTATATTTAATTTATTTTCTATAATGTGATAGAGCAATTCAAATTACCACTTATAATAACAGTAGAGATAATGATGGAAGAACACAAGCCCAAGTGAAGCTTTTTCTGTTTTTAGCGAAGAAGTGCAATAATAAGCCATTACTCTCTCTGCCTCTCTTTCTTTCCAAAATATAAGATTGTATGTTTTTATTTGTGGATTTCAGTGCAAGGAATGGGTGGCTAAATTATAATTAAGTTAGGTTAAATAAATAAGATATTTGTCTTAAATATACTTCTTCATGTAAAAAACGAAACAAGTTTTATATTTAATTTATTTTCTATAATGTGATAGAGCAATTAGTATCTTAATATGACATTTCCAGTAAAAAAAGATGCATAAAAATTACTCTCTTAAATTGATATTTTCTTATTAATTATAATATCTTTTTAATGAGTTCCTTTTGGCCCAGTTTTTCGATAATAGTTACGTTTCATTTTATCAACATAATTTTGTTGAAAATAATTTTATTTTCTTATAAAATGTGTAACTTAAAAAAAAATGTATTGGGAGTATTATTTTGTATTTTTTTCATGATACCTTTCTAAACTCTTTCGTTAAACCATGATAGGGCATACTATATATTACTTTAATGCAACAAATATTTTTAAGAAAAAAGATATTCATATTTTCTTCATTTAGCAAATAATCATAACGGCTCAATCTAATACACACGGTTCTAGTCAGAAAAAAAAAATTAAGATTACTTTTAATTAATACAAAACATGTGTTTAAGCATGTCGAGTAGTAGGTTATTGCCCATTTCACAGATGATAAGTTACATTCTAAGTAAAACATTTCTCTCATGGTCATTTTAAAATTTAATATTTTCAACTATAGAGAAATAGCATTATAATCCTTACAAAGATCACACCCTACCAATTAATTACCAAGCTTCAGTACAAAATTGCCTAAAGAGAAATAGCATTATTATTAGGTTGTGACAAATTTTATTTTTAATTAGCTTAAATAAAACATTTTGAAAGGCCAAATCTATATTATAAAATACAATCTTTCGCCAAAACTTTCTCCAAAACATATAATAATCTAATGGTTAAAAATTCACATGTTATATAGTGTGCATTATTTATACACTCTTAGATGAGTTTTATAGACACATTAAGATGTCATCAAATTCAAAACACTCACACCAATAATACACACACAATGAACTTTTACACACCAATAATTTTGTCTACATTAAAAATGACATACTTAAAATAAAAAATTAATATTAAAGTTGTACTAATCAAGATCAATTAAACAAGATCCATCTTGACTATAGAATTATGTAAAAAAAAAATCAAGATTTTTTTTAATAATATTTAAGGACATACTTATATATTTTGACATTATTGGTCATCTCATTCCAATTTATGGACTATTTTCAAGTGATACTGACAAACATGGTTGGATTATTTTCACATCTGGACTTGAGTTTAATTATTTAAAAAATTATTTTGCCGAGATTAAAATAAGATAAAAAAGTATGCTTAAAAGTATCTTTAAAAATTTAAAAACAAGTCAGTCCAATCCGATTTACTTTTAATTTTTTTAATACAAAAATATATTAACCCCTTAGTCATTCAAAACGTTAGATTAGAAAATGCGCTCAAAGTAGATTGATTGATATATGTCGATTTAGATTTATCACACATAATTTTTTTTATTCTATTATCAAATCATATTTGTTTTACCGTATCAGATGGCACAGTTATATCCTAGTTACAAATATGTTACGGTTTGTTGTTCATGTATGATTCCTTTTGTTGACCTTGTAGGTCTTAATCTTATTTTAATAATAACAATAAATCAATCATGTGTAATTTAACATGTTCTTGATATAAGATTATAGATTTCTTATTTGGAAAATCAAGAATAGCATGATTGCTCAAAGGAAGTTTGACAAGGATCATTCGATCAATATCCGATCAAGTCAACGAAGCATTGAACTAAAACCAATCTATCCGAATCAAGATCATTCAACTACAAGCGTTGGTCAAGTCAAAGAAGATCATTCTCATCACTCACAAGCTAGCAATGCATTTCATGAAGTACAAAAGATCAAGGATCATATGTTCAAAGGAAAAGCTTCAAGTGAAGAATCAATTTGAAGAAATAAATCAAAGCATTCGAAGACTCACCTATTCGGTAATTGAATGTTTGCTTAGGATTAATGTAAAGTTTCTTAATTGATTGATAATATAGCTTAAACATAAACTTGCATCATTGTTAGATTGATCAAAACCTAGTTTGAATCAAAATCATTTCAAAACATCATTCTTGCAAAATCCGGTTTTGAAATAAATTCATATTAATGAATTTTGTTACAAAAACATATTTGGGAGTCTTATAAACTTATTTGGAACACTCCCCAAGCATTAGAATCAATTTTGGAGTCATATTGCAAAAGTTAAAAAATTGCACATAAGCCCCTCACTCCAGAACCATGTAGTCGACTACATGGAAATGCTGTGAGTCGACTACACCATGTAGTCGACTACATGGGTAGCAAGGGAGTCGACTACATGACCAAAATATAGCCGTTGGAACTTTGTCAAAAGTGCATTTTTGCCCCATTAATTTATATCTCCACCACAAACGGCTATATCACTTTCGGGACTATAAATATGACATTCAAAACTCATTCTAAACACCTTGAATCATTCATTCATTTCATACTTCATCTATCTTCAATATCTAAAGATTCAAGAAATTGTTTTTGATCAATCATTTATCTTTTGAGCTATATCATCTTGATCAAATAGGATAACTCTACTGTGAGCTTCAAATTGTACTCTTTACACACTTTAGAGAGTTATTATAAATTGGTGTGAATCACCAAACATTTGTATTCAAATTGTGAGAGGTAAATCTCATAGAAAAACAAGAAAGTAAATTCTTGTTTAGTTTTTGTGAAAGGTAAATTTCACAAGGTTAGCAAGAAAGTGTCTTGTGAGAATATTGTGGTCAAGCAATATTTGTAAAGAGTGTGTGAGACAACAACACTTGTAGTGGTTTGATCTTCACCCGAAAGGAGATTGGAATTAGTAAAAATTCTCAGAGAACTAACCGAGCGCGGACTATGGTTTGGTAAACCAAAACCGTGTGAACAAAAAGTCTTGGACTTCAAATCGGTTCAATCTTTCTTACTCAATCTCTTTATTTACTTGCTATACTATTACTTGCTTTGAGATTGTTTGATTATTTATTGCTTGCATTCCTTGATAAACTTGTTTAGTAAATTTATTTTACTTAAGATTTTTGAAAAAGTTTTTAATTCCGCATTAAAGTTTATAAACCCTATTCACCCCCCCCCCTCTAGGGTTGAAATAAGACCTAGAATTGCTATCAGGGGTTGTACTCTTGTTTTTGATTTCACAATCTAGGAGTCCTCGATCATATATTATTATCAAGGAACCGGCCTTTTCGAAGGTGCTTCTACTTATAGACCGCCATTGTTTGATGGCAAAAACTATAGCTATTGGAAAAATAGAATGTGTACATTTTTACAAGCAAATGATTTTGAACAATGGAGGGTTACACTTATTAGACCTTATGAGATCACAAAAACCGACGATATAGGAAAAGTCATTCCCAAGTCTATATCCGAATATGATGAGCATGACATTAAAAAAATTCAATTCAATGCTAAAGCTTTAAATTCATTATATTGTGCTTTGACTATGGATGAATGCAATAAAATCTCTAGTTGCAAAACTGAAAAAGAGATTTGGGACAAGCTTGAGGTTACCTATGGAGGAACCTCTTAAGTGAAGGAGGACAATGTTAATATTCTTATCCATAATTATGAATTGTTTAAGATGGAGCCTAACGAATCACTTGCTATCATATATAGTCGGTTTTCTATTCTCACTAACGCTTTGGACCTTCTTGGCAATGTTTACTCTAATGAAGAGAAAATTCGAAAGATTCTTAGGATTCTTCCCAAGAAATGGAGACCTAAGGTGACGGCTATACAAGAAGCCAAGAATCTCAAGACATTGAGTATGGATGAATTATTGGGTTCATTAAAAACCCATGAGAAAGAGTTGGCGAGAGAAGAAGGAGAAGAGAGAGCAAATCCAATGACAATTTTTGCCTTAAAGCAAAACGAAGGAAAAGATGGAAAAAGCTCAACTAAAAGAGATGGAGACATGGCACTTCTCTCTAGGAAATTTGAGAAATTCCTAGCAAAGAAGAAGTATTCTCAAGGGAAGCTCGACAACAATCCCCCATCCTCAAAGAATTTCAATGATAGATCAACTCATCCTAAAGTTGACAATGAGGAAAGAAAATACTTTCATTGTCAAAAATCAGGACATTACAAGACGAATTGTCCGGTTAGAAAAGAGGATAAAAGAGAGAAGAAAGCAAATAGGGAAGAGCTATACAAAAGATTGAAAGAAGCTCTCAAAGGGCATTCAAGCGAATCGGATGAAGACGAATCCGATATCGAGTCGAGTGATGAAGAGATGGCACACCTTTACCTTATGGCAATAGATGATGAGGCATACAAATCATTCCCTCATCGATGAAGCACTCTTGGAGCTACCATTTTCTCTCCGTGGCCTTGGTCCTTTTTGATGTTGCCATAGGGGGAGAAAATGTGTGTTGGTAGCAATCAATGTTGGTAAGACTATTAAATGCTTTATGTCTTTAACATTGATAATTGTTTTTCTTTTGAAAACTTTATTTGAGATCAAAATTGTTTTGTTGGTTTTAAAACTATCTCAAATATATGCAATGCTTTTTACAAATCATTTATTTTATCTATGCATAAATTTAGGGGGAGCATATTTCAATTATTCATATGCTATTTATGCTTGTTATTGAAAACACACATTAATTTATTGTCATCATCAAAAAGGGGGAGATTGTTGACCTTGTAGGTCTTAATCTTATTTTGATAATAACAATAAATCAATCATGTGTAATTTAACATGTTCTTGATATAAGATTATAGATTTTTTATTTGGAAAATCAAGAATAGCATGAATGCTCAAAGGAAGTTTGACAATGATCATTCAACCAATATCCGATCAAGTCAACGAAGCATTGAACTAAAATCGATCTATCCGAATCAAGATCATTCAACTACAAGCGTTGGTCAAGTCAAAGAAAATCATTCTCATCACTCACAAGCTAGTAATGAATTTCATGAAGCACAAAAGATCAAGGATCATATGCTAAAGCTTCAAGGGAAAAGCTTCAAGTGAAAAATCAATTTGAAGAAACAAATCGAAGCATTCGAAGACTCACCTATTCGATAATTGAGTGTTTGCTTAGGATTAATGTAAAGTTTCTTAATTGATTGATAATATAGCTCAAACATAAACTTGCATCATTGCTAGATTGATCAAAACTTAGTTTGAATCAAAATCATTTCAAAACATCATTCTTGCAAAAACCGGTTTTGAAATAAATTCATATTAATGAATTTTGTTACAAAAACATATTTGGGAGTCTTAGAAACTTATTTGGAACACTCCCCAAGCATTAGAATCAATTTTGGAGTCGTATTGCAAAAGTTGAAAAATTGCACAAAAGCCCCTCACTCCAGAACCATGTAGTCGACTACATGGAAGTGCTGTGAGTCGACTACACCATGTAGTCGACAACATGGGTAGCAAGGGAGTCGACTACATGACCAAAATATAGCCGTTGGAACTTTGTCAAAAGTGCATTTTTGCCCCATTAATTTATATCTCCACCACAAACGGCTATATCACTCACTACACCAAAATACTCGAATTGTCACGGTTTATAACCGTGACAAATGGTACTTGTTACGGTTTAAAACCGTGACAATTAGTGCGGTGTCAAGAAAAAATATTTCGGTTCGGAACCGTTACAAAAACCAATTGTCTTGGTTTTTTAAGGTGATCTGGTGCACGGTAAAGGGTCTCTTTGACACGGTTTTAAACCGACACAAACCAAATATTTATCTCGGTTTGAGACCGACATAAGTTTGCATTTTGTCACTGTTTACAACCGACATAATCTGTGCATTGGTCCTCTAAATTGTCACGATTATAAACCGCACCAATTTTATTCATGTGCACTGCCTTTTGTTTCGGTTAACATCCGAGCCAAGGTTTTTCCCTTTTTGACAATTGTCACGGTTTTAAACCGTGACAATTTTAATTTAAAATTTTAAAAAAAAATATGCAAAAATGGAAATTCCCAAAATTTATAATATATATACCTGCAAGATAATTACAATCCCAAGCCACATTCTTAGTCTATTACAATCATACAAACCACATTCTCATTATATTACAATCACATAAACCAAATTCTCATTACAATTATAATCACACAAACCACATTCTCATTCTATTACAATCACACAAACCAAATTCTCATTACAATTACCATGGGTATTGAGCAATTACCAAGAGGGATATAATATGGAGCAAACAACATCAATAACACGTATATACAAATACTTAGCTACCTCGCATTGCCAATCACTTGGACTTTGGCACCCTCACCTTGTGTGTTACCAAATAATACGAACAATTTCCATTTATTTCAATTTACTTTGTCAACCTGTTGAAATCATTGAGACATAGAAAGGACGAGAATATAGAGAAATGAAAATTGATAAGAACAAATGCAACATGAACAGCTCAAACTAACAATATTAAGGGAGAGCAGAAGAACCTTATAGAGAATGTGCATCCAATTAGCATCTCTAGGGCCTGGAACGTGTTTCAAAATTACACCGCATTTTTCAAACTCCCGCACAACTAAATTTGTGTCCGCTGGTGAAAATCTGGCAAGGTAGATTGAATAATGGTATTAAAGGTGTACATCATTAAATAATAAGTGAAACCTAATTCCTGTAGCACATAAAGTAAAGAAAACTATATAATGCACAAAGGGTGCACTCAGAAGAGTAAAAGGCAGATCTACAAACTGAAGTTTGCTAAAGTCATGACACAAAAGCGAGAAACACTTAGAACACCACTCGGTATGTAGCAGCAAATACCATTACCTCGTACAAAACAAACATTTTATTGGTG
Organism: Lonicera japonica; assembly: GCA_021464415.1. Taxonomy (NCBI): domain Eukaryota; kingdom Viridiplantae; phylum Streptophyta; class Magnoliopsida; order Dipsacales; family Caprifoliaceae; genus Lonicera; species Lonicera japonica. Next base: position 21,882,145 of record CM038465.1, on the reverse strand, counting down.
TTAATATATGGTTGCACAATCTACAACCCTTCACTACTATCGAGTTGTGTTTTGCAAGAGATTCTGGACAGAATTGAATCTTTTGTTTATAGATGGGGATTCTTCCAAAGGAAAAATAAAATAAATTATAAAAACTAATATCTACAGACAACTGAATAAGGTTTAGACCAGAGGATTAGATTGACTGGGTGGTTTATGCGTTGTAAGACTAGCTAGCTGTCTCCACAGACCTGAGCTTGGAGAAATGTTATCTTAAACATTACGAATTTGTGAAAAAAATAAAACAATAACTTGATAACAGTGTAACAAATGGTACAGATTTTTTACAAAAAATAATGAAACCAAGTTGCAGTTTTCTAGTAGCATAATTTCCTAAACAAGGATAACAAACATATCTGAAGGTTCGCAAGGTGTCATTAGGTTTTGGGTCAAATAAATCCTCAAAAAGTGACTTTCATTAAAAACCCAAGACGATAATCTAAGGAATACATCAGGGTTCATATCCTTAAACCAGAACAAAGATGCCAGCAACATGTATTCAGGAGCACAACAGTCATTCAGATATAATTTATATTGCTATATATCTGAAATTTGTACTCTTAAACAGCATCGATCAACCTTATGAGAACTGATCAGCTCAAATTTAGGAGCTTAGTTATGAATTAAGTAATTAAAGATCACCCAAACTACAAATCGACATATTCAAGCCCCATATAACAAGGACTGACCTATGATTTCTTAAAGTGGTGGGCTAAAGAGAAAGATATAAAGTAGAAAGTGCAACACTTTCTAGTAAGATATAAAGTAGAAAGAGCAACACTTTCTGTAATTTCTAAATAACAAATTTTTATTTTTTTTGTGTGTGAATTTGATTATCATGACTAGTCTAACCAGTTGACCAGGTTCGTGACCCAATTCCTTTGCCAGGCTAATGCACATGCCTAGTCTGATAACAATCGATGGTTATAACTTTCAGTGTACTAATAGACATTATAATATTTAAGCACAAAAAAAAGAGAAATTGTTTCCACTCTTTCAGTCTAATGACTGAAAATGAATTCAAACCAGTTGAGGTCGAGAAAATTTTACCTTTAATTTAGAGTTCTTTTTATTTTCAACAAACTTCTTGGAGATAGAACTACAATGTTCAAATTATATACTTCTTTAACAATCCGACTAGATAACCCTGGAAGAAAAAAACAAATCAGAAAATGCAAGTGGTGAATCTCAGTGAGAATGCTTCAAACATTATTTAATATATATATATATATATCCATGCACATACCTTTTCATTTCCCGATCAACATCAACTCTTCCCTCCTCCTTTACCCGGGCTTGGGACCGGCAATGCAAGAAATGATTCTTTGCATTGGCGGAGTTAAAAAGTTTGGGCCTTTTTGCCCTATTGTTTATTTATTAAAGAAGTAAAACCAAATAGTAGCATATATATATATATATTCTATATATATATAATCCAAGTTAAGCACATATATGGAATCAAAAGCATTACAAGCCAAAAATTGTTAACAGATGCATACTTCAAACTGCAAAATAAAATTTAAAGTCTACTAGTGAGTACGAGTACTAATTATAATGTTTAATTATCGAAAAGCCTACCTATTACCATGCAATTATCCCCCGTTACCTATTCCATGAGATACTTGGGCCACACCAAATAACCTCCTTCTGTTTCTGCCAAAGTATCAGCTCCCCTTTGATTGCCTTTCCACAAGGGCTCGTCTCCCATTCCCGGAAATACTTTAACAACAACAACTTTAATGGACGACCATGGACAAGTGATCCAGGAGCTGTTTTCACTATCGTCACTTGGGCAATTGACTTTGAACCATCCAAATTCATAAGCTTGTAGGATTTTGACGGTCCGGAGGTAGGCATGCTTGGGCTTCCTATGACGCCCCGAAATCCCGTTTAGAGGATTATACCTCCGGGACCCGGTTAGCCACGGAGTCGTACGCGACGATGGGTATAAAGTAGTGAAACTTAGAATTCTATACCATAAATATGCTCAAGTGATAAAATCATTTTTTAAAAGAAATTCTGGCATGTGGAGTTGATTTATAAAGCAATTCCAAAACCTGTTAAAATGTACATATAATCCTTTTTCCAATAGATACTCCACATCTAGGAAAGATCATATATATATACAAAGCCTCCAATGAGGTCCCAATCTCAATAAACTTTAAATCAAAATACAATACTACAATACATAGACATTTATCAACTTAACAACTAATACACAAGTCGTTTCCCAACGACTTAGGTGATCAGAGTCCATCAGAGCTATCTAGACTGGTACTCGTACCATTCCCACGAACACCTGCAAAACCTGGTTTGAAAAATGGGAATGAGCCAAACGGGCTCAGTGGGAAATAAGTTGGGAATCATGCATGCCATGCCATGTATTATAATAAAAGTAATTTATATGTTGCTTCTCTGTAATAAACCATATCTGGGTAGAAATGTGTGTATACGAATGTAAAAACATATAGGTATATAATACAATTAAGAAGTAGCCAATGCACAGAAAACCTTTAGTCAAATACATGTATGATGTCCCCAACCCAAAATACGAGAAAAGCAATGTAACTATACATATACGTCATCGTACAGTATATGCCACAACACCGCGACTAGATCTATCACATCAATCACATATATCAACTCACGTCTAGGATTTTCATAAATCTATTGTACAGAGATAGCCGGCAACTCGGTTTCTTCTGCCCAAGGCAGGGACCACCTACCAGGTCCACCTAGACGCTACCTCACGCAGCCACACAGGCATACGCTACCTCACGCCGCCATAAAGGCGCACGTTACAATAATACTCACGTAGCCACCAAGGCTATACGCTACCGGTAATCACCATCTATCTAGTACGAACGGTGTGGCCATCCGATATGAAATCACAGAAATCATCTCATCAAAGTATATAATATAATCAAGAATATCCAAATACAAGCTCAACATAAAGTATATGAAGTGTGTAGGCCAACATGCCTTAAAATCTGTAGTGGTATTGTTGTTCAGCTTAAACAAGATCCGCCAAGTCCGTCAAGAAGTAAAAGAAACCAGAAAGTCATCAGTTTGGGAGGTTTCATATGTTTTCATCAATTTGGCCCCAAGCCAGTCTAATACAATAAAACAATGTATACGAGTTCCTAATTAGCCTCCCAATATGATTTAAAGACTTAATTTATTCAAAACATATATATGTATTTGACCAGCATACTTACGGACTGGCTAAGTAAGTAGAAAATCCCATAAATATGGTTTATAACTTAAAACACAACAACAATACCACTAATATATGTAACTTTGTCCAAAATATACTTTTAAAACCATGTATCGCATTATATATATACGTAGTAGTGTATAATGTACACTATCGTATCTGTATATAGGGGTTTCATACCAAACTTTAGGAAATTAAGATAGAAATTGGGGTTTTAGTATAATCCACCATTTATATGTATATCAAGTCCAAATCAATCAAAGAGATGGGAGAAATCAACCCAAACCCCATGAATGTGCAATATAGGTAGCAAAAACCTAGGTTTAGTTTGATTTGGCGTAAATATGTTGTAATCACTTGAAAAGAAGTTTGAATACTATTGTTCCCACCTTAGGAGGGTCAATCCCTCGAAGTATTGCGGAAGAATCGAGCCGAAATCGCGTAGATGCGAAAATCCCCAATTTGAGCTCAAAAACCCTAGCTATGGTGGATGGAGGTGAAGGAGGAGATGAAGATGATGATGGAGATGGTGATGTTGATAAGAATTTTGTGTGGAAGATGTACCCTCAAATGATCCCATAATATCCCCCAAATTCGCCCCTCTTTCTCTCTCTAAAGGCTCTCCAATGGAGGGGATGAAATGAGGAAGAAAGGATGTGAAGAAATATAAAAAATCTCGCCAGAACCATGTAGCCGACTCCCCACTTACCCATGGAGTCGACTCCATGGCTTAATTTCTGCCTCCTTCAGTTTTTTTTGGTCAACAGCTCGACTTCGCACGCACTTTTGGGCATCAAGGAGTTTGAATTGGGTCTCGGCCAAAACACAAAAGTTGTAGAGGGCATTGAAATGAAGACGTGACCAAAAACGGGGACTCATTTGGAGTTCGGATGAGGAAGTTATGGTCTTCCAAAGTTAGGCAAAAATCATCAATCGCGTAGGATCGAAACTTGTGATTTTCGAGCCGATTTTCGTCCGAGCCACCCGAAACAACTTATGGTCATTATAATACACTTAAATATATTAATATGACTTGTTGGAAGTTTCCAAACCATACCAACCTTTACAGAACCCAATTTGGCTGCCCGGAGCCAAATTCAGTCTCATACGCGATATGGGTCATGATTCGCAAGCGATAAAGAAACTGGGTGTTACACTTCCAGTGGCTGATTTTTCCGAGCAATGTAAGATTAGAATGACACCTAATTCATCATTTGTTCTAGTATGTGATGCTCCACTTTCAGGATTGCTAGAAGGATTCATTCCCTACAATGCATTTATTTGATAATTAAAATATACTTCAAAAGTGATATAAGTAGCTAAATATTGACTAAAATATACCTGAACTACTTTTAATATATGGCTCATGGTTGATTTCAGGTCGTCCAACGAATCATTCGTTGATTGTACAGAAGCTTTCATCCGTTCTAACTCATTACGAATAGGCAAGGTAGCTTTTAGCTTTGTTCTAGCCACCGTACTACCTACTCCAGGGGTACGGCCTCTTTTGTCCTTTCCAAAATGTCGGGTCAATGCATCAGTCTCGATGGATCCCTTACTAGCTTCATCTTGGGTACTTCTTATTGCAATAATTTGCTCCTACAAGATAATTAAAATCATGAGCATATGATATCTGTGTTATAAAAATTTTAAAAATCAACACAGTCTTGGCAAGCTCACCACATCAGAAACAGCACCAGGGTGACATAGCTTGGTCTTGGGGTTCTTGCGAGCATCCACATATAATTCAACACGGTCCGGCTTACGTTTCTCGACGGACTATAATTCCAAATTATCAATAATAGGGATATATTAGTCTCTACTAGTTAAAATGGATATAACCACGTATAAATGCAATAATGTCATTACCATGCAAATTTCTTCCTTCTCAGCATAAGATGTCCGGCCAAGATAATGTGCATCCGTTTTTTTGCTCCTATTATCTTTAGCTTTGCACCGTTGAGCAAGCTTTTCAGGTGTTGCATCACGATCAACAAATATGTTCCACGCACTTAAGGAAACTTGCACGCTTTCAGGCACTTTATCTTTATAAGCCAAGACAGATTCTCTAGTATTTCCAAAATACTTGTTTCGCACATTTTTCTTCCATGTTTTTAATTGAACCCCCAATTGAGTAAATACAGCATCTTTTTCTTCGGGGGGGAAATCAAACTCATCCTGAAATAAATAAAATTCACAATAAATAAAGGATATATCATTTAAAATAAGTAAATTAATAATATGCAATGTACCAAGAGTGTCTCAAACATGTCTTCTTTCTTTTTATCGGGAACGTGTCTCCAATCATCAAAAGCGAGCCCAATATGAGTTTTTAAAAGTTTTAACCCACGGGCCTTGAATTCATTCTTTCCTTGTATGATTTGACCCTTAAGGTTGAAGGTAATTTTTTTTCTCTGCTTTTTACCATCGACTTCCATGGCGCTAGATGGTGGAAGCTCGGCCCCTCTTGACATTCTACAAATATTTATCAAAAAATGTGTACAAAAAATGTAAACAAAGGACCTTGAATACTATTTTTGTCGACCTTTTTCACAGCTGAATTTCCTGGTATCAAAAGTGTACAAAAACAGTTCAATAAACACTACAATTACAATACATTTTAGTACACTGTTTTAGAACATTTTACTATATATATTTTAGTACACTGTTTTTTCACACACACATATATATGGCAGGATTGCATTTACTTTGCCGCTGCGAATGCATAGTTTGAAACAACCAATGTCACATTCAAGTTATAAATCCTAGAAATTTCAAATAAGGCATGACACAATTGAAACAAGCCGTAGTATGTGCCCAATTTAACTAGTAGTTTAGATTTCCATCTACACACACACACACACACATATATATATATATAAAGGTAGTGGTATCAAAAGACATAAATTAACAATCGAAAGCAATATATATTTATGAAACCGTTAAATCTTGTAATAATACAAATCAAAATAGTACATCCATTCAAGAGAAGGGCGAAGGGTTATTCATGTAAATGATCAAGAAAAAGACGTAAATTTGGGTTGTCGTCAAGAGTTGATTGAAATTTAATAGGAGGTTCCAAGTCGTCTATTGAGGTAGTTAAACATCTTGGTGAATTGAGTACCATAGACCACTGCTCGTTATTGATATACTTAGAGTAAAACACTTGCTTCAGATTTTAGAAAGCACAAACAAATGGTTCATCATTTATATGGTCTTTGGTCTTTATTTTACTCAAGTCTACCAATATCAAGTTTGTAGCTGGATCAATTCTATGAGCACTCTTGTCCTCCACTCTAACCCAATCACAAAAAAATACCGTCTCTTTGAAATCTTTATAATCCAAGACCAGTATTTGTTGTATAACCCCATAATAAGTCATCTCGGCTTCAATAAGATTTTTGTCTTTTCTACTCGCCCTGCAATAAGTAAGAGCGTTCATTGAAATACCGCTATTTTGTTTTCCAATTGAAGTTTGCTCACGCCTTTTAGGAGAGAAGATAAAACCATTGAGGCGATATTTTTCAAACTCTTGGGCATGAAAACTTGGACCATTAGCTAGACGTGCAAGCCTTGATTTCACATCACCAATCTTCAACAGCTGAAATCACCGAAGACATACACTTGCATTAAGGACGTATACATGACTTAACTAATAAAAAACAATTGAGGTAAAGTTTACCTCATTAACAAGCCAAGACCTAAAGTCACTATCTGTATTGTAAACCCCTTTTCTCTTATTGCCATGTCCAAACATTTCATATTTCCTATAATAGTTCAAACACAAAAAAATGGGTAACAACGTAACGGCATTATGAAAAACAAAGTGTACAAAACAACTTACTCTCTCCAATTATATACGCCAACCTCGGTTCCAAGAACATATCGAGCTACTTGTTCATATTGTAAGTTTGTTAACATCACTCGTTTGCCCTTGCCTAATGCCATACCATCTACAAACTCATCGAAATCCTCACTAGTGTTGTCCTGTCTAGGGTTATGACTTCCAAGTCCAGGGTTGGGCATGTATTCACTCGCGTACAACGAAGCTTCTTCAGTGATATATGCCTCTGCAATAGACCCTTCGATGTACCTAGTGTTTTTCACGTAATCCTTGAACTTCTTCATTAACCTATATATTAGTGAGTTAAGTAGTTACTTTAACGTTCATAAATTTACTCTAAGTTACATAAATATACATGTAAAATTATTCACGAGTTACCTTTCAAAAGGGTACATCCATCGATATCTAACCGGGCCACATAGTAGCGCTTCATCACATAAATGCACTAAGAGGTGGATGCTAATGTCAAAGAATGCGGGGGAAAAGTATTTTTCCAGAACACAAGTTGCCTCGGCAAGAGTTGCTTTAGCAGCTATGATGTGGTTCCTATTGACGACTTTTTCGCATAATAAGGTAAAACATAAGCTAATCTGCATTAGAGCCCTTCGTAGATCCTTATATTTTACAAAACAATGCTTAAACAACAATGGCACCAATTGCATAATAACATGCCAATCATGTGATTTGCATTGCTTTAAATCATGTGTTGTAAAGTTCACAACCCTCCGTAAATTGGACGAAAAATTAGAAGGAACTTTCAAGTCGTTCAATGTATTAAGAAATATCCTTCTTTCATCAGCACTCAAAGTAAATGCACCAATTGGCATTGTGCATTTTCCCGTTTCAGAATCATCTTTCAACCATAATCTTTTTTTAGTATTCATTGTGCGAAGATCTTGTCGCGCCTTTTCACTATCCTTTGAATTTGTTCCATCTAGACATGTGCCAACAATATGCTCGATGATATTCTTCTCCACATGCATGACATCTATAACATGTCATACGGAATGTTCCTTCCAATATGGTAAATCAAATAACAATGACCTCCTAGACCATGCTGTCTTCTTCTCTACCTCCCCTTCGTTTCTTTTACGTTTTTGACGATTAAACTTAGGGTTCTTCCCTTTGAAAATACAATTGGAATTCATAGCCTTCACTTCAATTTCAGCACCAGAAAGCCTTCTTGGAGGTGGCCTCTTTTCGATCCCATTAGGAAGAAAATTGGCTTTATCATCCCTAAACTTGTGATCTTGCGGCAAAAATCTCCGATGAGAATGATAACAAATCTTTCTACTCTTATCTAACCATTCAGACCCCGTTTCCTCACCGCAAATAGGACAACCAAAGTACCCATGTACATTGCACCCCGATAAGGTCCCATATGCAGGAAAGTCATGGATTGCCCATAACAACATAGCTCTCAAAGTAAATTCCTCTTCTTTGTTTAAGTCAAAAGCGTTAATGCCTTCCACCCACAACTCATTGAGTTCTTCTATTAATGGTGCGAGAAAGACATCAATATCGATGCTTGGTGCCTTCGGGCCAGGTATCAAAAGAGACAACATAGAGAACTCCTTTCTCATGGACAAAGAAGGAGGGAGATTATATGACACAAGAATAACAGGCCACACACTCTGATTTGTGCTAAGATTATCGAAAGGATTAAACCCATCGGTTGATATTCCCAAACGAACATTTCGACTTTCTTTAGCAAATTCCGGATGTTGAAAATTAAAAGATTTCCAAATAGTCGAATCAATGGGATGACGCATCAAATTGTCGCCTGTGGCAGCTCTAGCATGCCAAGTCATTGCCTCTGCTATCCAAGGTACAGTGTAAAGTCTCTTCAACCTTGGACCTAGCGGAAAATATTTCAATACCTTTTGAGGTACATTTGAAAAATTACTAACTTTGCCGTTTTCTGCTTTCTTAAACACATATCTAGGTTCCTGGCATACCAGACACTTATCTTTCTGCTCATGTTCCTTTCGGTATAGAATGCAATCGTATTTGCATGCATGAATAGATTTGTACTTCATCCCCAACCCTTTCAAACTGTTCTTCATATCCGGATAGTTATCGGGTAGCGTATTCTCTTTTAGCAATAAGTCTTTGATCCATGTAAGGATTTCAGATACACTACTTCCCGACAAACCAAAACGAGCTTTTAAATTATGCAACCCGACCATTGCATATAAGGTAGTGTCGTTCTTAATGCAATTAGGATACAAAGGGCGCGATGCTTCAAATTTTAATGTAAATAATCATTATCTTGATTAACTTCATCGCCAACATTTGCCGAAGTGCCTCCTTCAGGGTGTTGACCATATTCACAATCAGCAACATCCGGAGTAGGGTCAGTTTGCAATACATGAAACCCATAAGCATCATCTACAAGGTCATTCAACCTTGGAGGTGAGAATGGATCATTCTTGCCATCGAGTGTTTCCTCATTTGGTACTTGTTCTGGAACAAACGAAAATTCCCTTTCCCCATGAAATTTCCAAAACAAGTAACCCTCGACAAAACCCCATTGAACCAAATGTAACTCGATCGTTTTATAATTCAAACATTTACCATTTCTACAACGTTTGCACGGACATGAGGATTCATCAATACTTAGATTCTTCTTTGCAAATCTAATAAATTCCCTTACCCCTTGCAAGTACTTATCCCCTACCCTACTAGATTCACCCAACCATTCTTTATAAAGTGGGAATGTCATCACTACTATCCACAACCTAAAATAAAACAAACGATTGATAAGAATGGAAATGAATAGTCTAATGAATGTGAGAGCGAGAGGGAGAGTGAGAGAGATTGTGGAAATGGGAAAATAGTGGACTTTGAGCATGTTAACTTAAACAGGCGCATGCGAAGAAAGTGTGCGACTTTTGACTCCCTAATAAGCATAGTTATTTATACTACACTAAAGAGATTGAGGTAATACAAAGTTTGGTTGTAATTATCTTATTTCTAATAGGCATAGTCAGGTGTCATAGTCATTTATATTACACTAAAAACAGCCACCATATTTTGTTCAAGAATCTGCTTTGTAACCTCAATTGATTAACACTAAAAAAGATACACTAAATGCAGCGTAATACCCCTCATTAGTTCAAAAATACTTGCAACCAATACCCCACATAACTTTTAAATAACCCAAGTAAAAAACCCACTTTACATGCCTAAATCAGTTAGCAACATACCCATCAAAGTGCATATATGAAGCTCTAAACGTAATAAAAAACAGTGTACAAGCAACCTCAATTATCCAATGTACAAGCACCGGCAAACGAAGCCTTAAAATAATTTATATATATATAGCAGCCATAACAGCGTATATAAGAGCCAGAATATATAGTGCAAACACTCTTAAACAAGTATATATTTTCCAAAACAGTGTCAAATGTACAAGCAGTTTACAATTGTATAAATATTTAGTTTTGCTATTAATGACTTAAGGTATATTCAGCATTCAGAGTCATATAGATTTGAATGAACAACATCTAGCCAAATCGAGTTTTCGAAGGTTCTTTAAATATTCAGCATTTAGCTTTTCCACATTTACAGATTAAAAAACAATCGACCCCTCTAAGTCATTGTTTCATTATTACCTGTAGTGATTGAAATTCTAGCATACACAACAATAAATAATTAATTTGTCCTCATTCCCCTGGCACAATGTCATGCTAAAATGACATATATAGTCACACGATCATACATATCATATAGGATCTATACATAGAATCTGATTTATTCAGGTTTTAGATAGTTATATCTATTTTTATTCTAAACATGCTCTACCTAGCTATGTTAAGTATGTTATAAACGACCACGCATTCAAGAGTAGTGATATTTATGTAATATGTAGGAAGAGTAGTGATATTTATATGTACACGCATTTAAGAGTAGTTATCAAAATATAATTGAGAAAATTGAGGTGCTTACCGTATTCGATCACGTTTCACCTCAAGTAAGTAGTTGGTTAATAGTCATTGAGATGCCCCAAAAGTGACCCAAAAACAGTCCCCAACAGTGGCACAAAACAGCCCCAAAACACTGTACAAGTAGCAGCAAAAGACAGCTTAAAACAGTTCATTTTGCAGCCAATATTTTGCCCTAAAAACAGGCTCCAAAAGTGGCACAAAACAACACCAAAAATAGTGTCCAAGTAGTAGCAAAAGAAGCCTAAAAACTGTGTACAATCAATGGCAAAACAGTTTTGTGCGGTCACATACAATAGCTTAAAACATAGTAAAATAGTTAGGATCCATACATGGGCATGATTAATATTTAAAACAGAAAGAATTGAATTAGCCAAAGAAAGTATAAGTAGACTAAAATAGTTATGTGTACACGCATTCAAGAGTAGCTATCAAAATATAATTGAGAAAATTGAGGTACTTACCGTATTCGATCACGTTTCGCTTCAAATAAGTAATTGGTTAATAGTCATTGAGATCGATTTTCCTTTTTTGTTTTTTAGCAAACCTGTAGTACCATTAAAATGGGGAAAAGGGTTAATTCTCCACTTGCCCAAACTAATTAAATTCTTCAAATTTGAGTCAGTCTTATACCACTGGATAACCACCATGTTTAAATGCTGCGATTAAGACTCGATGAAACAAAAGAAATAAAAGCAGTCAATTTTCCCCCACATGTAATGACCATAGATAGTGCATCTATATTTTTAGTATAAACAATTGCTATATAATCCCTTCAGCTCAAATCGATGACAATGGCACCTAATTATACATGGAGTCAATGAGGAACTGAATATTAATAATAATAATAATAATAATAATAATAATAATAATAATAATAATAATAGTAATAATAATAATAATAATAATAATAGAGATATTTATATTTAAGAAAGTAATGTACGTGTTGCCAGCTGAGCTAGCTTGGAGCTCCTATCTTGGTTCTCTCTACCTCATAACAATTAATTAAACGAAGGATCTAAACAACAAAGCCTTTTATTGATCTAAAAATAACTATAAATTTGTATGCATAAGTGTGAGTATGATATAAGTACTGACCATTCCGAGGGTATAAGAGGCCTCGACGTTGCCGGCGATTACGCACTGATTGAGGAAATGGTGAGGGGACTCCGACCAATTTTTGGTGTTTCTAGATTGGCTCTGTTAAGAACAAGAGGATCAAGAGCCAACTGGTTGAGCTTCTTGCGTCTGTGTATGTCGAGATTCAATGGAAACAGAACATTAGTTACCAAAACCTAACAATTATCAAGCTTTATCAATTATAGAGCCAAGCATAACAATGGTATTTCAGGTTGGTTGCAATCATACTACATATCAATTTCTATAAATATAGCATTAACCTATTTCTCCTCCTTCCTCTGTAAATGTATGTTTAGAAATATATTACTATACAACAAAACCAAAACCAAAAAAAAATCAATTAAAAGAAAAACGAAGGGAGATAATTTTTAGGACTAAAAGATAGAATCATGATGCACTGAAATTATTCTCATTAATTAGAACAAAAAAAAGGATAATCAAGCTACAAGTAATAGCAACTTGACATAATTTGCAAGCCAGCATCATTCAGGCAATCGGACACAAAAGCTTCTGCACAAGTAGTTTTATAATGAGACTAAGAAAAATCTCGGAAGGACTTGATTTTGAATTAAGCTTACAATTTTCCTGATTCTCAAAGTGACGCATATTTCAATAAAAGAAAGTTCATTTCAGCTTTTAGTTTATTTTATTTTCAAGTTTCAAATATAATAGGATTATATATGACAGGAAAAGTAACTTGAGCAATTTGTCTTAGTCATCACAGGAAAAAAACAGGAGAAGTGAATCAATTTGAAACTGCACAAAAAAAAGGATAATAATAATAATAATAATAATAATAATAATAATAATAATAATAATAATAATAATAATAATAGAAAACTTAATTTAAGACCCAAATTATTCCTTTTGCCTTTTAACCTGACAAGAAACACCCCCCCAAGGAGCAAAGCGGCCTTAAATTTATGATGAGTTCCGATTCACATTGTTGATCATTGACAACTACTTTGGGATTTTGGGTCCTTTCAAAAATTTGGAGCATATTGTTGCTTTTTTCCCCCTTAAATTTGTGTCGTATCTAAGTTTTACGTTTTGAGCTCTTATGCCTTTCTGCATTAATTTCAAGAATGTAGTTTGATCTAAAGTGAGATAAATACATGAAAACCCTATAATGTAGTGCGGCTTTTCACAATGTTGATTACAATATAAGGCTGAATCTGCATTATACCTATAATATATTAGGAAAACCACTTCCTAGCTCCAGTGCAACATTGCAGCAACTCAGAAACCTGTTCACCTAAAGGCCCTAAACCAAGGTTGTGTGAGTAATATGACACTTTTAGGTTTCATTATTATGTTATAGAAGAGCACAAACCATAAACCTGAATATTCCTCATTTTTCTCATCTTAATTTAAGACCCAAATTATTCTTTACACAAAGTTGATTATTCATCACTGATATAGAGCCATTATCCTGAAGCCCATCCTTTTATTCAATATATAATCAAAGTAGTAGACGAAAGAAGATTAAAGATATACCTGAATATTCCTCATTTTACTCATCTTCCCCTCATTGATGCACTATTCCCTTAGTACATACACCTCAAAGCTGATGTAGGAGAGAAGAAACCCTAAAGTGAGCAAGCTTCGTTGAGATTTGAGGGTGAAGACAGGGGCTGCGATTTGGTGGAGAAGAGAGGGAGCAAGCTTCGTTGCGATTTGGGGGTGAAGAGAGGGACTGCGATTTGGTGGAGAAGAGAGGGACTGAGATCGGCGTTAATGGTGAGCCCTAGAATGAGTACAAGAACCCTAGAACGAGTGCATTAGATTCGGTGGTGGAGAGATTAAATTGTACCTGGCCATTTGTTTTGAGTAGAAGAACCCTAGAACGAGTGCATCAGATTTGGCGTAGGATGAAAGCTTAGGGATAAAAGTGTACAGGAGCTTAGGGATGAAAGTGAGGAATGAGAGTAAGTGTGAGAAAGTGGGATAAAAGTGGAGCTCGAAATTTTAGAAAAGGGGAGGTGAAAATTATGCGAGGGATACTGGGAATTTGTATCCCGCTCCCATAAAGCGACATAAATTTACACGTTGTTTCGGTTCAAATTTACACGTTGTTTCGGTTCAACTCGGGACATGTGTTCCGTTCTACTTGTCACGGTTCAAAACCGTTGTAAGATGTCCCAATAAATGTTACATGTTAAAAAATACTCCTTAAATATGACGAAAAGGAGCTAGTCCCGTTTACAAACCGTCACAATGTATTGTCACGGTTTAGGACCGTTACAACTGCTCCTCGCATTTCAGTGCCATTTTGGCCATTTTGGTGTAGTGACTTTTGGGACTATGAATATGACTTCCAAGACTCATTCTAAACACCTTGAATCATTCATACACTTCATACTTCATCTATCTTCAATATCTAAAGATTCAAGAAATTATTTTTGATCAATCATTTATCTTTTGAGCTATATCATCTTGATCAAATAAGATAACTCTAGTGTGAGCTTCAAATTGTACTCTTTACACACTTTAGAGAGTTATTGTAAATTGGTGTGAATCACCAAACATTTATTTTCAAATTGTGAGAGGTAAATCTCATAGGAAAACAAGAAGGTAAATTCTTGTTTAGTTTTTGTGAAAGGTAAATTTCACAAGGTTAGCAAGAGAGTGTCTTGTGAGAATATTGTGGTCAAGCAATATTTGTAAATAGTGTGTGAGACAACAACACTTGTAGTGGTTTGATCTTCACCCGGAAAGAGATTGGAATTAGTGGAAATTCTCGGGGAACTAACCGAGCGCGGACTATGGTTTGGTAAACCAAAACCGTGTGAACAAAAAGCCTTGGACTTCAAATCGGTTCAATCTTTCTTACTCAATCTCTTTATTTACTTGCTATACTATTACTTGCTTTGAGATTGTTTGATTATTTATTGCTTGCATTCCTTGATAAACTTGTTTAGTAAATTTATTTTACTTAATATTTTTGAAAAAGTTTTTAATTCCGCATTAAAGTTTATAAACCCTATTCACCCCCCCCCCTCTAGGGTTGAAATCCGACCTACACCTTTCACCACGACTTTGATAAGAATTAGAGAGTGATAAGAATTAAAAAGAAATAATGCTTTTGTATATATATTTGTGTGTTTTTATACAAGGAGATAATGATCCCTTTATATGGGGATTAAATGAGAGTTATGTACGAAGTAAATTAAGGAAAATAGCAGCAATTGTCAAAACAAATCTCCATAACATGGAGGAGACCAAGAAATGCAGCAAATGTCAAAATAAATCTCTATAACATGGAGGAGATCAAGGAATGAAGATAAAACAAGTCAATAAAAGATGGAGAACTTAATCTAACATGCCCCCCACCTCAAGCTTATGGAGGGTTAAAGAGCATTCGAAGCTTAGATACGAGGAACCGGAATCGGGCAACCACATGAGGTTTGGTAAACAAGTCGGCCGTTTGATGCTCGAAAAAGATGTGCGGTAATAGGATATGCCCTTGTAGAAAGTGCTGACGATGAAAGTGACAATCAACTTCAATATGCTTAGTGTGTTCATGAAAAAAACATCATTGTGGGCTATTTGGATGGCACTTTTGTTATCATAGAATAAAGGTGTTGGGTCAGGAAGGTTAATGCCCATATCTTGAAGCAGCCAACAAAGCCAAACAATTTCGGTGGAGGTATATGTGAGAGCACGATATTCAGTTTCCGTACTGTAGCAGGCAACGACGATTTGTTTCTTGCTTTTCCACGAAATAAGCGAATTGCCAAAGAAAATACAATACTCAGTCGTGGAACGTCGATTAGTAATATCACCAGCCCAGTTTGAGTCAGAGTATCCCTGTAACACGGGACAAGATGTAGAAGAAATATGCAAGCCCTAGTGTAAGGTCCCTTTGATGTAGCAGATAATGCGAAGAACGGCAGCAAAATGAACAGAATGCGGAGCAGACATGAACTGACTCACAATATGAACAACATGGCGGATGTTAGGTCTAATGATGGTGAGGTAGTTGAGACTTCCTACAAGTTGCCTGTATAATGTGGGATTAAGTAGAGGTGTGCCAGTAGAAGAAGAGAGTTTGGCATTTATCTCGAGGGGAGTATCGACAGTCTTATTATCAGTAAGGCCCGCACGGGGGAGAATATCAAAGGCATACTTTACTTAGGAAAGAAAATAATCTATAGAGGAGTGATTAACCTCAATTCTAAGAAAGTAGCAAAGGACACCCAGATCTTTCATTTCGAAACATAAATAGAGATAAGCTTTGAGCCTGCATATACCATTCAGATCATTTCTAGTGATAATCATATCGTCGACATAAAGAAGGAGAATAATAATGCCATGCGGAGAGGATCAAGTAAACATTGTTGGGTCATGAGAGCTCTGCGAAAAACCATGCTGCTTAATAGATGTGGACAATTTCCCAAACCAAGCCCGAGGCACTTGTTTGAGACCATAAAGAGCCCGTCGAAGTTTGCAAACATGTCTAGGGGAATGAGGAAGCCCAGGGGGAGGTTGCATGTAGACTTCTTCATGTAAATCACCATAAAGAAAGGCATTCTTAACATCTATCTGATGAAAAGTCCAATTACGGAAAGAGGCAACTGAGATAAGAGTGCGAATTGTGGTCATACAAGCGACTGGGGAAAAAGTTTCTACATAATCAATCCTATAATCTTGAGTGTACCCTTTGGCAGCAAGACGTGCTTTGTATCTGTCAATAGACCCGTTAGCCTTAGTTTTAATCTTGTATATCCATCTACATCCAACAACTGATTTTTTAGTGGGTAAATTCGTGAGAACCCAAGTTTCTGTTTTCTGCAGAGCATCAAGTTTCTTGGCCATAGTTTGCTGCCATTGAGGATCGGCAGAAGCTTCACGATGGGAGGATGGCTCATGGAGAGATAGCATGGCAGAGAGATAGCATTCATAATCAGAATGCTAGACCAGTGGATGTTTGTAGCGGACTGGGCATAGTAGAGGGCTGTCGGTGGGACATACAGACTCGGGACAGGACGTAGAGTTGTCTGCAAGTGGACAGTCAGTCATAGAGTCAGGTAGAGGTATATGAGTGGTTATAGGGGGAGTGGGAGGTTGGAACATAGTATCGGCTATAGGAAACTCTGGAAACAGGTCGACAGGAAGAGAGGTGATAGTTTGTGGAATTGGATCTTTGGACAAGGTGTAGTATGGTTTATTTTCCCAGAAGGTAACATGGCGGGAAATGCGGAGCCGTTTGGTAGTCAGTTCGTAACAGCGATACTCGTTTTTTTGAATTACATACCCCAGAAAGACACACATGACATTTTTAGGAGTGAGTTTTGTTCGTTCTCGTTTTGGGAGTAACACAAAACAAGTGGAGCCAAACACACGAAGTTCAGAGTAATCGGGAGTGGTCCTATATAAACGCTTGAAGGGAGATAAACCACTGTTGACTACGGAGGGGATGCGGTTAGTAAGAAAGGCAGACGTGTGAATGGCTTCCCCCAAAAAAACTAAAGGTACGGACGAGGAGATAATGATCCCTTTATATAGGGATTAAAAGAGAGTTATGTACGGAGTAAATTAAGGAAAATAGCGGCAATTGTCAAAAACAAATCTCCATAACATGGAGGAGATCAAGAAATGCAACAAATGTCAAAACAAATCTCCATAACATGGAGGAGATCAAGGAATGAAGATAAAACAAGTCAATAAAAGATGGAGAACTTAATCTAATAGGCTTGACTTCTGAAGAATCAAAACATGTACATGATTATAATTCTTTTGATCATCCTAGGAACGGAATTATAATTTATATAATTATAGGCTAATGTTATGTATTGGTGTTCACTTAAATTGAGTTGTCTTATCGCTTATCACTTAACATATGGTACTACTAGCACTCTACATCATTCGATTCCCCTATCTTTTGGTGTATTTAGATATATAATTGTTATAGTTATCTAAGTATCTAAATATGTTTATATGTATACTCAACTCTTAATTTTCATTTAGTTCAAATTTTTGTTCATTCGTAAAACTTAAAATGATAATTTCACACATAACTATATATATATTTGGTACGTAGAATTTGAAAATATATCAAACAACTAAACTGTACAACTACACATCAACCAAAAGTTGAGCAAAAGATGAATACAGCCACAAGCAAGACCGAAATATATTAGAAAAAAATGTTTTGAAGTGTTGAACTTTAATTACGATTTGATCTCAAAAAAATTAAATAAAATGTAATGGAACATTTTCACCAAATCACTCATCTTTTTTTTCCAACTTTTCATAAAAAATAGTAGTGTTTTAATCATTTTCCATTTTCTATCTCAAATACACCCTTAAGTAAAGAATTATGTAACAGACGAAATCACTCATCTTTTGGTTGATGCAAACAACAGAATTCCAAAACTATAACCCAATTTCAATTCTATAGCATGAAATTGGGGTTGCCAAATACAAAATCATCTGCCCTACAATTGAACTTAGCATAAGTTTTGGTAAATATCAATTTAACGCCTAATGCTGGGTGTTGAAAATCCTAAGAGTTAGAACGATATACTAAAAAAAATATGAACATCTCGTTATTATTTCCATTAAATGTTATTGAAAAAATTCTTCTATTTATCTTATCAAAAGGCCAAATCCGTAAACGTATATGTATGAAAAAACTTTCATATATATATATATATATATATCTAGCACATTTAGATAGACATATTAGCTGTTCTTATTAAGAAATGAGTACACCCAAGCCTATGCTTCACATGTGGTCTCTCGTGAATCATGAAATTGAAACAATTAATAATTTGAGGGTTCTACCCCCACTTACTTGAAGGGGCATTTTGTTATTTAAAAGAAAGTTTTCTAAAAATGGAAACCAAAAGCTTTCGGATGGTCTTAACTTATAAAGGTATTTTGAGTAAATAATCAAAAAGACCTCAATAAAACATCATAACAAAAGAAAAACTATATTATGAACAATTAATTTAAAATGGAAAGTGCAATCAATAACTACTTTTTAGGTTTGCTAATATAATATATATATATATAGATACATTATACCTACTTTATCGTAAGTGACCAAAAATTTAGGCCCAACCCGCAATAAGGATTAGTTGTTACTGGGTTTAATGGAATATTAAATGATGTAAGGATGGACAAGTTATTTTTATTTAAGGATGGTTGTAGACACCCAAATTTGTGACCCCCACAAGAACCCTTATATTATTACTAAGTTATTCTCCATTTTTAAACTTAAATTTTGATTTTGATAGTTTGGCCTTTTTTAGACTTATTTTGCATTTTCCTTGTTTTTCCCACTATTTTAGATCCCATATTGGATGGGATCGGAGCTAAAAGTGAGGCCTTGGGTTTCTTTAACCATTGGCCTAAGGCTTGTGTTTTAGAGGAAGGCCAAATGAGAAGGATCATGTAAGAGTTTTTTTAGCCATTGAACCAATAATTCTCATTATTATAAGAATCTCCTATTCTTTTATTAGAGATGTCGAGAATTATGCTCTAGTTAATTTTATTAGGTTTTTCGAAAATAAGAATCTTTTCAGTATAAAGTTTATACCCGAAGTGTCAATCTTTGCCAACGCCGAAGGTCTGTCCGCTTCTATCATATTATCGTCAGGAAAGTAATCATCTAACCCTCCTCTTTTAATTAAGTTTATTATATGCATACTTATCTTATTTTAAGTAAGTTTATTATATATACTTGTTTAATTTTAGTTTATGATATGCATGCTTGTCTTATTTTAACTAAGCTTATTATATGAGTACTTGTTTTAAGTTTATTATATATGTTTTTATTTTATTAAGTTTATTTTCTGTAGACTTGTTTAAATCAGTTTATTACATATGTACTTGTTTAATTTCTCGGAAGTATTATAAGTGAGTAGGAAGTTGGTTTGCTTGGGCCAATATAAACCGAAAGCATTTACTTCCACTATCATCTTTTAATTAAATTTATTATATGCATACTTGTTTATTGTCTTAATTGAGTTTATTATCTGCGTACTTGCTTAATTTTCATTAAAGGTCTATTTTCTATATTATAAATTCCCATAGAATTCACATCGAGTTCGGAACTCACCTACACACTAAAGCACCCTACTAGATGGATTTGTCACACGACAAACCCAATGCAAATACAATTTGTCGCACGATAAACCCATCTATCGCACGACAAACCTTTTCATGTCGTGCAACAATCCCCCCAAACACCGACCAACCACGTTTTGACACATCTGTCCGTCAGAACCATCACTTTAGCTGTTTGTCGCATGACATATGTATATGTCTCGCGCCAATCATTCCACTGTTGCAATATGTCGCGCAACAACCATTTTCGAGTACTAGAGTATTTAACCCATTTGGAACCTTAATTATTACACTTTATCAATGTGGAACTTAAACAATTTTTTGTTTCAAATTGGAACTTAAACTATGAAAAAGTGTCAATTTGGAACTTCTGTCAAAATCCGTTAAATAACTTAACGGACGAGGTTCCAAATTGCAACTTCTTCAAAACTTTAGCTTTCTCTCATTTTTCTTCCATCCAACTTCGTCCATGGGAGTTTAGTTCGAGACTTAAATGAATGAATTATTCACGAAACTTGGTGGAGATTGTTTTTACAATGAGTAGTTTAATTTTAAAAAATTCAAACCGTAAGTGCACTAAACTGTTATATATTATGTAAAAAGAATTGATATTTTGAAGGCTACTAACTATGTATATTATTTCTTTTATTATAAAAGCATATTTTCCGGAATTGAACTGGCTTGGCATTATTTAGTTGTATGGTTATGAAATCTAGCTTGTTCAAGATGTTTTAATGTATGTATTGAACAATTTTCAAGTGTGTTCGCCAATAATTGACAGTTTCTTGTGAATCAAAATGTATTTTTTTTTCACAAGCATTAGAAGGATCAGGGGCGGAGCCACATGGGGCCATGGCCCCACCTAGACTTTTTAAAAATTTTTAGAGAGTACAGGGGTTTATATGTGGGAAGGAAACGTTGAGGGGTCATTGTGTAATATTGGGTGTAAGTTTAGGGGTAAGGTTTTAATATAAGCTAAGGAATCAATGTTTGGTGAGGCACGTCTCCAATAGTTGTGCGGGAGTTTTCGTGTAACTAGTGTCATAAATTGAAGGTGTATGTTTGTAATATATAATAAGTTTTCACTTTCTTTCCTTTCTTGCCGTTCTTCATTACCGTTCATTTTTTTTAAACACAGCCTCCATTTTTTTTGGATTAAACATAATTATTGAGTTTGATTTGGCTTAAATTTTTTTTGGCCCTCCCTGAAATTTATTCCCAGCTCCGCCACTGAAAAGGATACACATGGTGGTCAGCTAAGGGGGGAAGGGGAAGAGAAATGGAGTTTTCGAGGCTCAAACCTAAGCATGGGGTGGGAAAACCCACCAATTTTTCCATTATGTTAGCACTCCATGTGTGTGAATCTTGTTTTATACGTAAAGTTAGTTCCCCGTAATGCTATTTATTTAGTAAAAAGGGATAATTTCAATGTTAGGTTGAGATATTTTTGGGAAAAAAATGATTTCTTTTTACATAATATATAACATTTTAGTGCACTTCCGGTTTGAATTTCACTAATTTTCGATCTTAATTTTTTAATGAATTTTTTTAAAAATTAATCTACTTATTGCAAAAACCATCTTCACCAAGTTTCGTGAAAAAAATCATCAATTTAAGTCTCGAACTAAACTCCCTTAGATGAACTTGGATGAAAGAAAAAGGAGGGAAGGCCAAGGTTTTGAAGAAGTTTCAATTTGGAACCTCATCCGTTAAGTTATTTAACGGATCTTAACGGAAGTTCCAAATTGACACTTTTTCGTAGTTTAAGTTCTAATTTGAAACAAAAAATTGTTTAAGTTCCACATTGAAAAAATGTGATAGTTAAGGTTCCAAATGGGTTAAATACTCCGAGTACTATAAATAGACCAACACCCCTATGGGTTCTAGGCAACGATTCCCCAGCACAAAAGATATGGTTCTGACACCAAAAATCCTTATTTCTCTCTCACATTTCTAATCATTAAGCCTTCTTCGGAAGCACCTTTAATAACATTTATTTCTAAAAGAGTCTCGGATCTAATCTTGGCACCCGGAGTGCCACCTTCTAGAGTTAGACCACTGGAAATATTTTAAAGAGAAAAGATGATATCCGCCGGAGGTCTTCTCTGCCGTATTATATTTTCTCTCTTTTATTCTTATATATATCTTCAGGAAGGTAACTAAAGTCTCTTCTAGTAATCAAATAATATATCTACATACTAGTTTTATTGTAATTTATTTAGTAATTATAGATTTGTTTAATTTTTAATTAAGTTTATCATACATACTTGTTTAATTTCTCGGAAGTACTATAAGTGAGTAGGGAGTTGGCTTGCTTGGGCCAACATAAACCGAAAGCATTTACTTTAATTTTAATTAAGTTTATTATTTGTAAACACTTTATATCTGTTGTCCTATCCACTTTCTAGATGGATAAACTTATTGTCAAATTACTTATATTATATCGTTTTCAAACAAAACAACTTGATAAAATTATTGTAAAACCTGAAGAAGTAAGGCCATTTATCATCCGGATAAAGCCAAATTTTTAAAATTCAGACTGATAAAGCTTACTTAGGAATTAAACTCAGATATATCATGTCTTCCATATAGACTGTAATGCATCTGATACACTTTACTTAAGAGTTCAATTCCATATCAAATCAATTCCGATAAGATCCGATATTTTCTGAATTAACCAAACTAGATAATTGATATTATTATCTGAGAAAATAATACCGAATCACTCTCTTTTCAAAAATAGATAAGAGAAACTTTTATCACTAGTAATCAGATATCGACAAAACCAAAACATCGGATCACGGAATACAAGGTTTTTATCCCTTTCCCCATTTTTCCAAAAATTAGGTTTTCATGAGTTATTTCCAGAAAGCAGTAGAATATCAGTAAAAGTATCCAAATTTTTCAACATAGAATAAACATATAAGACCACTAGAGACCGAAACGGGGGAACATGTGCTTAACTCCTTCTCAATATGTAACATAGTTTCCGAACCTTATAGAATCTTAGTTTTGTAGACAAGCGTGGAAAGAAAGGCTTATCTGTAGCATTTCCTCTTACACAACTATTTTATCAATTTTCTCTTTAAACGTACTGGCGACTCTAAACGAACCCTTTTGCATCTAAAAAAAGGATAGAAGGACACCCGATATGAATTATCAACACATATAAGTAAATGAAACAACGGAATCCTTTCCAATGTTTCAAACTCCCAAACTAGAGGTTGAGACCCAAGGGTCGCATTTGCGGATTCTCAAAATTGTTCTCCTAACCAATGGATAGTAGGCCTAAAGTACTTCTCCTCTTTGTGTGTAGCTGTTATTTAGCTCTGAAGGCTGTTTATGATGAAGAAGACGAGCTACTAACTCTTTCCTCTTACACTAGGCTTAGGAGAATTCGAAGGCGATAATCCCTTTTTTGAGCTATCCCTTTTCTATTTATATGTATAAAATTATGGTTAATAGTAGAATAACCAAATAGGGTAAGGCTTAGATAACACTACAGCACTTTTACTTTATCTATAACTTTCAAATATTGTCATCACACAACTGTCACTATTTAGCGGGGACTCACACGATTCTAGTAGTGGTCCGTACGATTCAGTAATATTCTCCCCACGCATTCCTTGTGCCTTTTCATGTCTTGGCTAGGTTATGATGAAACCATATTGTGTGCCATAAGACCAAATCCTTGTTTTGGATATCCCTATTCCTATAAAAACATTAAATCAAAACCATAATAAAACATTAATTTTCAGATCAAGTGTGGTTGGATTAAAAAAAGAAATTTATTTAATTATATAGGTCGTAATGTGTGTTAAATGCATTGCTAACTATTTAAAAAATATTTTAAATCTCGGTCACATAATTCTTTATCACTTATATATTTTAAAGATTCAAAAGTCATTACCTCCTATTATATAAATATACATTTGTTCAAGTTATATAGGATATAAATTAATGTACGTTAAAAAATAAAAATGCAAATTATATATATATATATATAAAAGTACCTTCAACATTAGAGGTGATCAATCAACATATTCGCAAGAATCGCATCCCTTACAATAATATATATATTTTTTTTAATTATTAGAAAATGGAATATATTTACCTCTTTCCGAGGTAATTATGGGAGGTTTTCAACATTTAAGCTGCAAGGCAATTAAGTGTTGTGTTTATTTAATTTAAGAAGTAAAATATTTTATACGCTCAACTCTGAGTTATTAATAATTTATTCACTTAAAGTTTATTCATTTTTGCACTTTTATTTACAAAATTCATTTTGCACAATAGTCGTCCTTAAAGTTTGTACCCATTTTCACTTTAGTGCAAAACTCCAGACGTCATTAAATTTTTGGATGGAAAAGAACATGTGCGTTGCACGTGGGCACTGTAGTGGGGTAAAACGGTTAAGCTACTATAATACTCTCATATATGTTTGTCTCAAGACCTAATTTGGGAAAAATCAAAGTGTGGACTTAAAAAAACAGTAAAGAGAAAAAATGAACAAATTAAAACATTTTTTTTATATTGAAGGCTCTAATTAGGGCAAAGTGAGTTGAGAATTATAGACAACAATGCTCTTTCTCTTCTTTTTATTTTGTTATTTTTACCAACAAAACTTAAATTATTACAAAGAGACAAAAAAAATGTTGTATTTGTAATATGTTAGAATCAAATTTCTAAGTTATATTACTTTTTAAATAAATTATAAGGTGCAGCTAAGCGAAATAAAATCTTAAAATAGTTTATTTTGGGGAATGACCACAAAGAGTAGAGAGAGATTAATCCATAGGATTGGCTAGTGGCTTTTCTACCATCGAGTTCTTGGAGGGAGCAATCTTTTTAACAAGAGATTGTCTATTCGATCCTTCCCAAGTGTAAATTTTTTTGGGCCAGCAATAAACTCAGATCTACTAATAAAAATTACTTCTACATTCAATATGACATAACAAAACTTTATTAGGAATCCTCTCCTCCTTCTAAGGACGGCAGCGGGTCGGGTTTGGATTTATAATTTTCATCCCCACCCCCACTATGTTAATTTTTTCCTATCTCCGCCTCCATCCCCAATTTGCAGTATTGGATAATTCCCATCCTCGTTGGGTAAGGGGTCCCCATGGAGATTCTCTGACAATTTTTTTTTAAAAGAAAAATAGAAAAAAAATATATATATAGAAGAAAGTGAAGTTAGAAATAATATAACATTATGTAATATATATACACACATAAATAGATGAAATTATATATTTACACAATCAACAATAAACTAATTATATATATATAAACACTATATAACATTGTTCAAAATTTAGCCAAGAGATGGGTCGCGGAGATGGCCACCGAAGGAAAGAGATTGAGAAGTGGAGAGGGGTTGCGTGCAAAATCCGGAGAGGGATTTTTAAAACCGCCTATCAAACTTGGGCCTCGGCAAAAGGCCCATAATCAAAATTCACCTCCCACAACAAGGTACTAAATTAATTGAAAACCCCATTATGTCAAGATGCGCACCAACTTTCACGTGATGGGTCAGAATTACTTTCATGACAAGTGAAAAATAAAATTTAATGTTTGAATAGTAATACATGCATTTTTTGGTCACCTTTAATTTGGCTTTAAATGTTTCTTCTTTTATCGATAGTCTCTTGGTTATTTTTTTTTTTTTTTTTTTTTTGGAGAAAATTAGGGTAAGTGGGCATTAATTGACATCTTGAAGGGTAGATTGGTTGGAAATTGTTACTATTAGGGTGACGTTTAGTTACTATTAATGTGGTAAGCAACTTTTTTTCATCTTTAGTTTTCTCTTTTTCCTCTCTCTGCTTCAACAACACTTGCCAGCTTGCCTTACTTATTCAACCACTACATATAATCATCTACCTTTCTTTGTTCACATAATTCTCACGGTCTGTATTATAATTGTAACCGAAATCAGAGTGAGGACCACATTTCATTTTATGGCTACTACATATAATTATATAATTATATATATATATATATAAGAATATATTGTCCTTAATTAATTAGTAACCATTATATATAGCTTGTTAATTATTCCATAAGTTCAATTTCCTTGAAAAGTAGGAAGTTATGTTAGGAGAAGGAAAATTAAAAAATAATTCTTTGAACATTTCTAATGTCACCACTGGTAACGCGGTATTAAACAATATCCTAATGACATACACAAACACTAGAGTCAGATATATGATATATAGTTATGCATGTGACAATGGAAAACACCGATACAGCATATCCAAACCATAGATATATATATACATAAATAGGTAATTCTAACGTACGTGTATAATTAAGCTTATTTATTTAAATATGATCACTTCTAAGATTTTTCCTTCCCAAATTAAGCATTACTATCTCACTAGTCAATTTGTCGATCAATACATTAATTTTAATATAACTAATAATAAAAGTTAATATTATTTAGTTAACTTAGAGATTTGGAACTTTGATTCTCCAAAATACGATAAGTAATTTCGATGGTTTCAAAAACTTAGTCATGACCATTAATTGTTGTAATGTTGTCTTTGCTGTGAAAGGCAGTGATATAGTAATCAACGCCGGACACATTGAGAGTGGAGTAAATTCCATTAAATAATTTAGTTTCTGCACCCGAATGAGTTTCAAAGTCTCTTTCAACATTAACAACTTAATAAATATATATTTCTTTCTTAACAGATACGTAACGTAAAAAGAAAAAAGCGGAATTAGTCCTGATCGAGGGACTTGAGCAAAATGCTTATTTATTTTGACAAAGTCTTTTTGATAATCAAATTATATTCTTTTCAATAGAAATTAAAAAAGGCAGGTAAGTACATTGTCAAATATATTCATCATGTGATATACACTTAGGCCTCGTCTAGTTCACGAAAGAAAAATCAATTCCCTTATCTTTTTTATGGAGTTGGGAAACTAAATTCCCCATCAAATTTCCTTTCTTGTGTTTGGTAAAGCATGAAAAGTATGTAGGTAAGGGTATTATTGTCCAAATTTTTTGTAATAAATGCTTGAAAATCACATGAGAAATCCAATCCCATGTGTTTTGAGAGGAATGGTTTTACCCCAAACTTTTCCCTCTCTCGGGAAAGTGTTTCCAGAATTTATTCTTACCAAACAAAGGAAAGGAAATACTTTCCTTTCTCCAGTACTAAAATCCGTGAACCAAACGAGGCCTAAGACTCCATTTGATAGTAACATGGTAAAGGAAAATAAAAATACTTGATTTGATAAAAAGTTGAAAAATAAGTTGAGGCATGTCACACTCATTTTATGAGTAAATGTGCTCCATATATTCTTCATTATTTTTTGTGAAAAAATTTTCTTCCTCAACTACCAAAGAAAATTTTTCCATGGAAAAAGCTACAAAGTAAGAAGACATATCACCATATGTCTCAACTTATTTTCCAACTTCTCACAAAAATCAACTACTTTTATTTTTCTTTTTCACGTTGTTATGAAACGGACCCTTAATTGCTAAATTAAGTTGTTGTTTTTTAGTTGGCTGTTTATCTACTCTTCACTCCTCAACATTCGACTAGCTAGCTTGTTGGTAGAAGAAAGTCTTAAGGACTTGATAAACGCGTAATTTTGTAGTCGCTAACGCTCTTTTGATTGTGTTTATCGCGTTTATCTTAGCCTAGATTAATTAAACTAACCCACTTCTTGTGCACACACTCAAATTATCAAGAATTTCTTTAACATGGCTCAAAGTAGCCTTTTCTAGTGTCTTGATTATGCCCATAGATTTTGGAAGCAAGTTGGAGAGCTTTGGGAAGTGTACAAGAGAGATAGAAGCCAAAAGAGAAGAATAAAGTCTCCCGAAGCAGTCCTCTGATTGATCATATGCCACCTTTTAGTGTAGAATTTTCCTTCTGATCAATTAGAGGGTGCTCTGATTGATTAAAGCCCACCTTTCTGAGCAAAATCTCCCCTCTAATCGATCAGAGGAGCCTCTGATCGATCAGAGGCCTCCCAGATTGCATAGTACAGCCCCCAAAAGCAGCTTTTCTCCCCTTTTGATGCATTGAAGCTCACCATAAAGGCTGGGCTTTCTATTTCTAGATAGGATCAGGTGCTTTTCCTTTGGATCTTTAGAAAAGTGTACTAGAATACCCATTTTTGGGCATTGCTCTCCCATTATTTAATTGCTCTTTGTCCCTCATTTAATGGATGTAATTTTCTAGATCTAGATTCAAGTAATATAAGAAATCTTCCTACACTTTCTCTTGCTATTACTTTTGTAAGAAATCTAGTTAGAGAAACTCTTGAGAGAAATGGAGATCACTTCAATGGTTTTTGTTCATACAACTATCATGAAGTACTTACATTGCTAAGGCTAAAAGATGAAGTTTGCATTGCATTAATTATGTAAGTTTGTTTCTCATTCCATTGTTAGTATTGTTAAATACTTGTTGAATCCTTCATCTTCTCCATTCAATCAACCATTCATAAGCTAGTAAGATAATCCTCATAAGGTGATTTGACTTTGTATGCCTTGTATACATAGATCTCAAGCATTAATGAGGAGATGATGCACTTGTGTATTTTTTATTAGCCTATGTCCATTCCTTCTATGATTGAGATACTTTACATTGCCAAGCATGTTTAGTCTTTGAATATTCATAGAAATACCATAAATTTGAGATTCCAATCCTTGAATGCTTTAATGATAGGTTGAGTGCTTTCTACACTTTATGTGATTTTGAGACTCAATATTTTCTTAGTTAGAGTGTTGCCAAGGAGGATCTCTTAATTTTATGCCATAATCAACTACACTAATCACCTTAAGGATTCAATTTGTATTTATCAAATGTGTCTAAACCGGATAATTCAATTTCCACTTAGACCTCCCAATCTTAGACAAATGAAATGTTATGATTTATTGAGCTAAACTTTTTAGTTGGTCATTTTCATAATCAAGTCAATTGCCTAGGGGAAACTAACAATGAATTCTCAATGCCTAGTTTAATTTTATGCCTTTTCTTTTGGTGTATCTCAAGTTTGCATCTTGGTTGGATATTATATGGGAATGGGTTGCACTTGCTTCACACCCTTTGTTACAAGATAAAAATGAGAGATACATTTGTGTTGAGTTTTACTTACACCATTTCTTTATATGGCATTTATATGGGAATGGGTTGCTCTTGCTTCACACCCTTTTGCTTAGAAAAGTGTAAGATACTCAACACTTAGGAATTGCATTAAGAATTTTGAATGAGATTAATTTTACATAACATTGCAAAGCAAATGAATTTTATAATGCCTTAGCCTTTTCTTATCAATTGATACATCACTTTAATTTTTATTGCAAGACTTTAAAATCAATAACTGAAATCAACCAATCAAATTCTCTTGAACAAAGCCTTGGACTCGTAATCACCACATCATCTTTCTGACTATCCTTGTGGTTCGACACTTGGACTTACCAAGTATTATAACTTGACAACCTACACTTAGGTTTCTAAGCACGGAAGTATTTTCAGCGCGTCAGGACTCGTTTGATTCAAGTATTAAAAAGTGGATGGGATATAATACATTGTTTGGTTCGCACAAATGTGTCGGGATTACTAATATAGGGACTAACTTAATAATAACAATAATAATAATAATAATAATAATAATTATTATTATTATTATTATAATTATAATAATAATCATCATCATTTTTTTTATAATCATCATTTTTTTATTATTCAAAAATATAATCCCGTATACAAGTTACAGAGCCAAACATGGTATTAACATCGGTATGGAATATTTCAGTATTAATAGTGCATGAATCAAACATGGTATGTGTATTAAATTAATATTAGGATTAATAGTCCAGTACTATTAATATGAATATTATTAATCCCACTGACCCTAATACCTGAATCAAACGAGGCCTAAGTGAATTAAGATCTATTATAGCAGTCAAAGTAGCATATATATATATGCACTATGGTTTCTGCCATAGATTAGCTTTTTGAACCAAAAGAAAAATTAAAAGATATGAACAATATTTGAGTTCAATGAACTTGGGCCTACGAATTGGCCAATACAATCTGACACTCGAACAGCGGTCCGAGGCACAGTGGGACATATAGCTCCGGAATATCTTTCTACAGGCCTCAGAGAAAACAGATGTTTTCGGGTTTGGAATTCTTCTACTGCAACTTATCACTGGTTAGAGAGATCTAGAATTTGGGAAGGCTAAGAACCCGAAAGGAGCTATGCTTGATTAGGTGACAAGCAAAACAATTATTTTAATTTAACATTTTAAAAGAATTTGATGAAGAATATGCGGCGGAAGACTATTTCCCAAACTGGATTGTCGCAAGTTTGCTAAGCCCAAAAAGACACGACGAAGTGATCTTGTGGGGCCTCGCTAGTTTGATCCGTAACAGCCGAAATAAAAATAGTCACTAATCTTTGTGCCGTTTCGGAGCAAACTGGCTCGGCCCCACAAGATTCTTGCATCATAACTTTTTGGGCTTGGTGGGGTTGTAACGTTCCAATGTGACCAAATGGTCTTCTGCCACTTGTTTTACATTAGAATTCCAATAGCCAGAGTTGAATAACATACTTGATTCTATGATTGCATGTTAAGAAAATTTACCAGGAAAAGAAGCTTGACGTGTTAGTGGACAAAGACTTGAAAAACAGCTATGATAGAATTGAGCTCGAGGAAATGGTTTGAGTGGCTCTATTGTGCACCCAATACCTTTTGAGTCATGGGCCTAAGATGTCTGAAGTGGTTCCAAATGTAGGTTAGGAGTTGGAATCAAAGACGAAGCAATGCAAGAAAAAAGTAGTTGAAGACTAACTCGGATTGAAGACAATTGGAGCAAGAGAAAAATTGTTGAAGATTTCATCGTTGGTTTTTTGCTAGCTATTACATAGACATTTATGGATTTACTAGCTAGTTTCCTTGGGGGGGGGTTATTTATTTTGTATTTTTTATATATTATATATATGATCCATTTGTGGTTTTTTTTTTTTTTTTTTGGTAATTGCAGGTACCGCTACATATTTGTTTCAATTTAATGCTTTCACCTATGAATATTTAATTCTATTTACCTCTCTTGCTAAAAAATAGCATTCCTTTGTTCTTTTCAACTTAATATCTCCATAGAAAATTAACTGATTGTTAACTATGCGTACATAAGAGGAAGAAAAACATATTTTCTCTAGACGACAATTACAAAATATTTATGTTAACACAATTATATGTGATATATATGACTAAACTTGATGTGGGACGTGATTCTCATATGCCAAATTGTGAGTGATTTTCATCACTTAATAATTGTTGATCGAGATTAATTAGTGTCCCCTTTTTAATTTGTGTGGTGATGAGCTTCTTTAATTTAAAACAATATATATGTTACTTGGACTCCAGTGATGTACGTTAAAGAGTATGCCTTGTTTGGTTTGTGCGGATAGATTTTTCGTACATGTGATATGTTGAGTGGGAGGGTATGTTAATATTAGGTTTCAATCAGATTATGCATGTTGTGAAAAAAAACATTTTAAGAAATATATAATCAGGATTCAGTTTACTTAATTTACGTGGATATAATTGAAAAAAGACATAAATTTGCAGGGTTCATTAAATATATTATTCTAACGCTCATTAATGTTTAGGGTGGTATGTTCTTCAACATCGAAAAACATAAATTTTGATAAAAAGATACAATATGAATTGCTCCATAACTAATAAAAAATTGTATATGTTTAAAATGAACATTATAAATTCAAATACAATATATATATATGAGTTATATTTTCAAATTGACATATATATATATATATATATAGATTTATAGATTTATGTATATCTGAATTATATAAAGTTTTATGAATAATCCACAAGTGAGAACACAGGTATGTGAGAATGAACCGTTATATTGAAATAAAAACCAGAAATCACATCTATTATTTTTTAAAATTGAATAGTTATTCCAAAATAAAAATCAGAAAATATCACATCATTTTGAATATTAGATACATTTTTCAAGGATATATGAATATTTCTATAGTTTAAAATACCAAAAAGTATATATGAAACATCATTATTATAAATATATAATTGTAAGAGTTAATTGCACTTTGCTCACCTCAACTATGACCCTAAGAACACTTTACCATATAACTATATATTTTAACAATTATTACCACAAAACTATTAAATTTGTTACAAATGACCCATTTTCATTCATGGAGTTAAGTTTTTAAATGGTTTTGAGACCACCCATAAGGCCCGTAAAAAATAAATCGTATATATTTTAGGATTAAATGTTTATCCCTATCTTTTTTCAGTAATAAATATATATATATCATATCTTTGTTAATAGATATATATATATATCTTCCTGCACTCGAATGAGTTTCAAAGTCTCTCTCGACATTAACAACTTAATATAATTTCTTAATTTTGATCATGATGAATTAACTTTTATTATCACTTTATCAGTGTATGTAGTACAGCAGCCCATGTGGGTTTGCATTCTACAAAAGGTGAACTATTTCCTAAACTAGAACATTTTTTTTTTCTGAACTATTATCTCTCTCACATGTTACAACCTTTTGGAACTAACTAGAATGTATAATTGGTATTTGGGACCCATCAAAAAAGCTTATAATTAATGTGAGTACCACCCAATGTTCACAACCATTATTCATCAATTTGCTCTTCACCATTCTTTCTTGCTTTTTATCTCTTTCCTGGAAGCTGAGATTCCTACCCATAAATGGCCTTAGAGTGTGACTTATTCATTGCCCTCAATAATGCTCTTAGTCTAGTGGGATCTATAATCTTTTTGATGGTAAGCAACGGAGTGAGAATGGAAAAGTAACATAGGCCATTCTGAACAAACAGTCAAGGTTCATGCCATATTTGCATTCCAATAAATGTTGATTGCATCATATACATGTGGAAGGTAAAACATACAGATGTACAAGCAGATTCTTGAGCTTGTGGATTTACACTTTAGAACGAGTAATTTTACGTGGATATAAAAATTTGATAGATCAATGTGTCAATAGATTATTAATTTGTAAAATAGAATGTGATATGATTATTTTAATCAGTACATGATGACCACATTTAATATGTCAATTTTTATGTTAGATATTTATCTGTACCTATAATTATTGCATTAGAACTCAATCGCTACTAGTTTCTTGTGAAAAAAAGTGACATTGCAAAATAACTTTGTGGGAGCATGTTATTGCCAAAAAGTTGTATTGTTTAGTTTTATAATTGTAAATTATTTTGGTAATAAAAACATCTTAAAAGTTGGACAATTATTTCATAATTTATATAGCCAACTAACGCAAAACTGTGTAGTATAATGTAATCAATATCATAAGCTAGCCCCATGTCTGATTGAGCAAAAGAATTTTTATATTAATGATTAATTAGAGAAAGAACTTTTATGTCACGGTTCTTGTGATCGACTGAAAGGGAATATATTCTACTTCATCCGATTGAATTCATTTTTAGAAGTCATAATAAAAGAACAACCAACCAAAATAAAATTTAAAAATTATTTTATTTGTAACCAAAGACACAAAATTATTGCAATTGCAAGATGATCAACCCTGAACGCCAAGGCCGGTCCTGAGCATAGGCGAGCTAGGCTGCCGCTTAGGGCCCCCAACGTACCAAGATCCTGAATTTTTTTGGGCTTTTTTATGTATATATACATATTGATGTTATTAATTAAAAGTATTTGACGATCACTGTGAGTGCTACATAAAGCATTGTTCCAGCAGAAGTTTCTCAATTGGGGAGCTCTTTCAAGGCATTGGTCTACCATGGCAGTGGATGCTTTTGTTGTCTCTTAAATGTTTAAAACCCTATCTTGCCTCCTATTATTTTCTTTTAAATTATTAAACTTAAATATTTATTTTAGTTTTTGTTTGACTGAATTCTATATAGTTTTTCTCTCTTTTTTTTTGGTTGAATAAAACTCTATATTTTAGTTTTTTATTTAAACTATATTTTATATAACTAAAAAATTTTAATTACTATTTTTATAATTTTTCGAATATTGAAGCGTATCTTTATTTTCTTTTAAATGCTTAAGCGTGCCCCACCACCAATTAATCATTTTAAATGCATGCTTAAGTCTTATTGTCCAACCACTTATTAAAATAAGCCTACACCAATCTTCGGTATTCACAACGCATAACACTTTCTCTGATTTCTCTCTATATTGAGTTGATTTGAGGGTTTTTTTTTTTGTAAAATAAAACTCTATCTTTTAGTTTTTGTTTTGAATGAATTATTTATTAGCTTTCTTTAACAAGAAGTTAATTCTTTTTTTTTGTTTTTTACAAAGTTTTCGTACTATTTGACGTCTCTTTCTCTAAATTCTCTATGTTTTTAGTTATCTAACTCATGGTAATTTTCTTTGTTGTAAGTTTATTGGTGTACTTATATTACATGATTATAAAAAAAAATACAATAGGCCTTCAATTTTCTTTTTCCCTAGGGCTCCACAAAACTCAGGGCCGGCCCTGCTGAACCCCCATATCTCTCTCTCTCTCCCTCCCCATTCATAAATATATCGTGGTGATTGTAAAGCAAATTAATTAGCTAACTAGAAACAGAACAATTAGCTCAACCAGCTGCCACTGCTAGACCCTTCTCCGAATGTGATTCCGAGGAACCAAAAGAGGCATGTAACTATTGGATGAAATAGCTTTGAACCCACAGAAAATATATATTAAAGATCCGCTCACCAAATAGCTATTGAGAATGGTTGACTCAAACCATTGATCCTACTTTCAGCATGGTGAACATAGGGCGCTTTGGAAATTCTAGGCATTTATCTATCTAGGGCAGAGTCTTTTATTAAACAAGTCGGATATTTGTTGGGAGTGGTTCATTTGCCTTCTTTGTTCCGTATGTTATATCAGCTGTCTCTTAGTATTTTATCTTTTTTGGTTGATTCTTATATCAATCAGAGTTGTAATTCTTGGAATTTGTAGAGCAAAAGAGATCTTAATAATGTTGAATTTGATGGATTTGTCTTTTCTTATTCTTGTCAATCACTTTGTTATTTGGATAATAGGGTATTGTTGTTCTCCTGTAAACTGTTCCTTTTTATTTTATTTTTTATTGTTTGAAAACTCCTCGTATCTAGTTTTACTCTTTGTAAAATGATTTGGAAGGTGGAAATCCCTCAAAACTGAGTGTTTTTCATGGTTGGACAGTATTGGTAATGCTACGAAATTATGAAGCATATGTCCAGATCCGTGATACAAATACGACACAAAAATTGTATAACTCAACATGGGTATATAAGTGGGGGAGTGTCTCTACATAGTAACGAGATTTTTATGATAAAACCTCACACCTGCTTATATTATTACTAATATTTATTTTTCCTAATTTGAGAAGATTGAGAAAAATAAAGAAATTAAAGTGTGTAAAGACACATAAACTTTTCAATACTTTTGGATTCATATCTTTTTACACAGAACTCCAAATAATGCAATTCTGTGCCTAATTTGAAAAGAATTTCGAGATCTACAACTTTACAATTCAGCACTTTTTCAAAGTCATCCATCTCATGGTCCAAAAGTGCGATGCAAAACTCAGCAGTAAAATGGCAAAATTTTAATATATTTAATTATGGGCTCGTTCATATATTTGGTATCAATACTAAGCAAGTCCGGCCTACTTATCTTTAATAAGTGGCGGCCCAAATGCATAATTGAATCAAAGTTAGTGACCAAGCAAGCCCATGTGCACCCATCAAAGCCCATTTACCATATTAAAGCCCTAAGAACCATTTATACAATTATTGGAAGAACAATACCAGCAGCAATTTGAAGAGATGAGGTGCCTTTTCCTGCCGAGCACTTCCTCACCTCTCTTTTCAATTTGTTTCTTTTATCTATTTTATTTCTTTTTGCTTTGAAGATTTGAAGTGTGTTTTATCTATTTAGATTGATATCAAATAAATTTTCTTTTAATTTTATGTGCTAAGTAATTTTATTCATGCTAGCGTAAATTTGCACTAGGGTTAAGATGAGTATACTTAATTGATTCCCTTACACGTTTGTATACCAATTAACTCTACAAATTTAATGATTTAATGTTAAATACAATTATTCTTACTAGATGCCTATTTTAATTGATAAAAAATAATGTTGGATTATCATTATTTTTTGTTGGATTCATCTTATGATTTGTTAAGAATGGATATAGAGTGTGTTTTGATGGAGATAGTGAGTGTTTTAATTTTATACTTAAGGTTGGCTATGGAAGAGTTATAATTGAATTTTATAAATTACTTGAACTTGAAGTATTTTATTTTTTGCATCTAATAGAGTCGAAAGACCAAATTAGTGCGAGATAAAAGTTTATGCGCACGAATACTTAGGAAGATGATATTAACTATATGACTCCAAAATCCTAATCAATTAATTCATTAATTTTATTATCTTGCTTGGTATTATTTAATTTAGTTCCATTACTTTAGTTTACTTGCATTGTTTTAGTTTATTTTATTTGTTCGATTACCATCAATTTTTCTAACTAGATTAGGAATTTAGTGAAATATTTACAAGATAATTATAAAACATATTGTTTGAATCCTTGTGGGATCGACTTCGCTTATAAGCTATACTATAACTTAATTCGTGCACTTGTGTGTATTAAAATTTCTCACAAGTTTTTGACGCCATTGTCGGGGATTCTAATCTGATCTTGTTAATTTAGTAATTATATTCTCTCTACTAGTTTCTTCCAAAAAAAAACAGAAAATAGAATATTCATATATTTACTTTAAAAAAAAAGGTTATTCATTGGTTTTTTGGGGTAACTAAAGGATCTGGGTGAAATAGTGTATAAAGAGTGGAACAAAATATTTTACATAAGTGTTTCTATCTTGGTTGGTATTAGTTAGGTTCAATACTTGACAGCGACAAGGAAACCTTCTTTTTGTTTGTCTTAGCATTTCCTCCTTATTTGTAACCCTTTTATTTACTCCAATATATTATAGTATTATTATTAAAATTATTATCTAATTAAATTTATTATTAATACCTCTTAAATAATTTGTTATTAATATTATTTATTATTATTATTATTTTATTAATAAATAAAAAAGAATAATTAATAATTTATGAAAAATAAAAAAGGATATTATTATTATTATTATTATTATTATTATTAAAATCTAAAAATTAATGAAATTTATAAATTTAATTAAAAAAATTATTTAAAAAAAAAAGAGAATTGTTTAGTTTATGAACGTTTGTTGGAAACGAAGAAAAGTGAGACTTAATATGATAGAAAATTTAGAAATTAATCCTTTATTTGAAAAAGAATTAAAGATGGCGGAATGTGAAAACAATAGGACTTTAAAAGAAATATTTGCTCCCATATCTACTAATCCTCCTTCAAGCATTATTTTACCGGCTACTACGCCAGTTCACTTTAATTAAAACCGCAAGTAATTCAATTGCTCTCTAATTTTAATGCCTCAGAGATGGAAGATCCTTATCTTCGCATAAAAGACGTTTTAAAAATATGCGCTACTTTTAGATTTCAAAATTTTTCTAATGAATCCGTTAGGTTGCATTTATTCCCCTTTTCTTTAAAAAAATAAAGCTAAAGCTTGGTTAAATTATTTATCCTCGAGATCTATCACGACATGGGAGGGGTTAGTTACTAAATTTTTAACAAAATTCTTTCCTGTGGCTAAAACTAGTGAACGTATGGGAAAAATAATTTATTTTTGCCAAGATGATGAAGAAAAATTCTTTGACGTGTGAGAAAGATTTAAAGATTTATTATTTAGATGTCCACACCATGGTTTTGAAACTTGGAGATTAACTTAATATTTTTTAATGGTCTCTCACAAATTAATTAAAATATGATAGAATCTATGAATAGGGGTAATTTTCTAAGTCTAAATGAAGATGAAGCTTATCAATTCTTAGCGAATTTGTCTGAAAGATCTCAATAGTGGGACTTTCCTAAGAAGGGAATGCAATCTCAACCTAAAAAGAGGAAAATTTATGAAATTCACGAGGACGTGAAAACTAGAGGGCAATTATATAGTCTAAATAAAAGAAGTTAGAAGCCTTAATGATGAGATTGTCTAATAATCCGATCAACCTTTGTGCAGGGGTTAGTGTGAATGTTTTGCTATATTCCGTTTATGAGAAATTAAAACTTGAAAAATTAAATTTTATATCTATAACACTTCAATTGGCTGATAGATTTATAAAAATTCCTAGAGGAGGCATAGAAGATGTTTTGATTAAGGTTGATACATTTTATTAGCCAGTTCATTTTATTGTTATTGATACTCAACAAACTCCTAATATGAAAGTGCAAATACTAGGAATTTTAGGCAGGCCATTTTTAGCTACATCTAATGCCCATACAAATTGCCGGAATAGTGTGATGAAGTTATCTTTTGGTAATCTCACGGCTAAACTTAATATTTTTGATATAACTAAAACATCCTTAGACTATGAAGATAAATGTATCTATCAAATTAATTTAATTGATAGTCTAGTGGAAGACAAATCTTTCGAAAATAATGTTGATTATTTTTCTTTAAAAGAAGATGTGAACTTTAGTGACATATCATCAGAAGGATTTTTAAAAGCTTCTGGTTCAATTGATGATGGTTTATCTTGTGAAGTTAGTATTTTTCTTGATTCTCTTCATGATACTAATTCTAATGAATGGGAGAAAAATATTTATAATTTCTTAAATAAAGGTTCTACCGATTTTTCTCAATTTGAAAATAGTATGTCAATGGACTCAAAATTTTTGCATGACAATGATACCTTAGATGTGAATGCTAAATCAATGAATTTAAATTTGTATGACATCCAAGATGAGATTGAGCTCATTAATTTATTTCTTACACCATTAGAAAATTTTAAGCATAATGTTGAAGTTTTGAAATTAAATTCGCTTTATTTTGAACCCGATGTGAATGATAATATATATGATACTTATAATTCTTTTAACAATGATCATAATTTTTTTCGTATATCTCAAGACCCATGGCCACCACCAATTAACTAATTTTCTTATCTAGTAGGTCATGATTATATAATGAAGTTTTATTATCTTGAGCTAAATTGCTATATTTATTTTGATTATATTTTTAAGCTTATTGTGATATACATGTTTTATTGGGATGATCCCCAACTTTTTAGATTATTGATTTATGGTGAATTCAAGAAATTAAATATTTAATGGTGATATATTAGGCTTTGGATTTATTTTCACATATTTTTGGATGCCATTTATATTATTGGAATGATTAACAAATTTTTTGTGCTTAAAGTTTTATCTAGTGTGCATGTTCTACTTTCTTTGATAAATCGCTTATTCAGATGATAACTTACATCCCTCCTTGTTCTTTTAAATTTTAAGTTTACGTGTTCTTTTGAGGGCAAAAAAACATTCAAGTTGGCGGGAGTGGATTAAAATTGTTAACTTTGCTAGTCTTGCATATATACTATGGTGAGTATCTCCCTAAATTTATAAATTTTTGTTATATTTAGGAGCAACGATCTGTTATATGTTATATTAATTATATATACGATGAGTATTATAATATGCACTTGATTTTCTTGCTAATTTATGGTAAATAATGATGTGATATAACTTATTATATATACATATATTTATATTGTAATGACACGGTCCCACCTCAGTACGATATTGTCGCTTTGGGTAGCGTTCAGCCAGACCTCAGCCCCGAAACATCTACCGTCATGGCTTTGTTTCTGGGAGCTCACAACCAGCTTCCCAGGAGGTCACTTCGGGGTTCTTATGGGATCCGAAACTAGTGAGCTACCCAAAAGACCTCGTACTTAGTTAGCGATCGATTCTTACTTATAGGGGTTTCTAATGATCCCCCACCTTCCGGTGTGGGATGCCCCATTTGAGCTACAATTCCTCCACCCAAGGGAGTACTCCATCACTCGCAGGGCGCATCCTTCCCCCCAAGGGAATCGACGTCCTCGTCAACACACCGTACTCGGCGGAGTCTGCTTTGGTGCTACAATTTCTCCACCCAAGGGAGTACTCCATCACTCGCAGGGCGTCACATCCTTCCCCCCAAGAGAATCGACGTCCTCGTCAACACACCGTACTCGGCGGGGTCTACTTTGATACCATTTGTAACGACTCGGTCCCACCTCAGTACGATATTGTCCGCTTTTGGTAATTTTCAGCCAAGCCTAAGCCCCGGAACATCTATCCTCACGGCTTTGTTTCTGGGAGCTCATGACCAGCTTCTCAGGGGGTCACCCATCCTGGGATGGCTCTGATCCACTACTCACTTAACTTCAGAATTCTTATGGGAGCCGAAGCCAGTGAGCTACCCAAAAGACCTCGTACTTAATTAGCGACCGATTTTTACTTATATGGGTTTCTAAGGATCCCCCATCTTCCGGTGTAGGATGCCCCCTTTGAGCTACAATTCCTTCACCTAAGGGAGTACTCCATCACTCGCAGGGCGCATCCTTCCCCCCAAGGGAATCGACGTCCTCGTCGACACACCGTACTCGGCAGGGTCTGCTTTGGTGCTACAATTCCTCCACCCAATGGAGTACTCCATCACTCGCAGGGCGTCACATCCTTCCCCCCAAGGGAATCGACGTCCTCTTCGACACACCGTACTCGGCGGGGTCTGCTTTGATACTATTTGTAACGACTCGGTCCCACCTCAATACGATATTGTCCGCTTTGGGTAGCGTTCAGCCAAGCCTCAGCCCCGGAACATCTACCCTCACGGCTCTGTTTCTGGGAGCTCACGACCAGCTTCCCAGGGGGTCACCCATCCTGGGATTGCTCTGATCCACTACTCGCTTAACTTCTGAATTCTTATGGGATCCGAAGCCAGTGAGCTACCCAAAAGGTCTCGTACTTAATTAGCGACCGATTTTTACTTATATATGGGTTTCCAAGGATCCCTCATCTTCCGGTGTAGGATGCCCCTTTTGAGCTACAATTCCTCCACCCAAGGGAGTACTCCATCACTCGCAGAGCGTCACATATATATTATAATATAATTATAATTTTTTTTTAATATGTGCCAATATAGATACAAACTTAATCCAGATTTTTAAAAACTTCTTTTAAGGGCTTTTATGATCTGATCTTTACGTTTGAAAATTTTTACAATGCTGTTTTGGTATATGACTCTTGCGAAAGCTAAATGTTTGGTAGAACTGTGTTACAGGTACCAAAAATATTGCTAGTTGATACAAATAATGTACATCAAATACAAAAATATGTGTGAGTACCAAAACTTATAAACTATATCATTCGAAAAAATTAATTAATTGTGAACCTCATTTGAAAAAAAATTAACTTGATCTTAAAAAACCCTTATTAATTAGTGGAAATGGAAAATTTGCAACCCTTTAATTTTTAATCTTATTTTAGAGCCATATGTCCATGTGA
The DNA here is from genome assembly GCA_021464415.1 of Lonicera japonica. NCBI lineage: Eukaryota > Viridiplantae > Streptophyta > Magnoliopsida > Dipsacales > Caprifoliaceae > Lonicera > Lonicera japonica. Next base: position 21,840,425 of record CM038465.1, on the reverse strand, counting down.
CAGTGAAAGTTCACCAAACGAGAGAGGCAGAGTCATATGATTGATCGAATAATGAAAATTGCTATTTCAAAATTACTTCTACTACAGAAATTAGCATTATCGATTTATATTTTTCTTAGTTAATTCATTATCGTATTATAAAACACAATTATCAAAGGAAAATTTAATTCATGACAGTCCCTATTTTTGGTTGGGTTATGTTTCTAGGAAAAAACAAATAATTTGCTTGTACCTTCTTTATTAGCCCCAATTTTTGATCTTTTTTTATTTGTAGGACAATTAATAATTTTTTTGAAGAGAATTTTGGTGTTTTTCAATGAATCCAATAAAGATAAAAAGAAATGCACATTAAAAAACAATAGATACAAGAAATAAAATTTTTAAGTTTGTACAAAGATAGGAGAGAGAAATCTTGTAAGTGATAAAAAAAATTAGAAAAAGAAGAAGAAGACGAAAGAAACCTTAAAGGAGAAGAATGAACGGCGTTTACTCCTATCTAGCTAATTAAACGGTCTATAATGTTCTACTGTACCGTTAATGTCAAATTGGCCACTTTAGAGGAGCCAAATCCATGACATGGGTGGCTAAATTACAGTTAAGTTAGGTTAAATAAATGAAATACCTGTCTTAGTTATACTTCTTCCTGTGAAAGATGAAACAAGCTATAGTTTCATATTTAATTTATTTTCTATAATGTCATAAAGCAATTCAAATTACCACTTATAATAATAATAGAGAAAATGATGGAAGAAGACATACAAGCCCACTTGAAGCCTTTTTCTGTTTTTAGCAGAGACAAGTGCAATAATAAGCCATTACTCTCTCTGCCTCTCTGTCTTTCCAAAATATAAGATTGTATGTTTTTATTTGTGAATTCAGTACATGGAATAGGTGGCTAAATTGTAATTAAGTTAGGTTAAATAATTAATATATATGTCTTAAATATACTTCTTCTTCTAAAAAACGAAGCAAGTGATAGTTTTATATTTAATTTATTTTCTATAATGTGATAGAGCAATTAGAATCTTAATATGATATTTGCAGTAAAAAGAGACGCATAAAAATTACTCTCTTAAATTGATATTTTCGTATTAATTATAATTTCTTTTGGCCCAATTTTTCGATAATAGTTACGTTTCATTTTATTAACATAATTTTGTTGAAAATAATTTTATTTTCTTATAAAATGTGTAACTTAAAAAAAATGTCTTGGGATTATTATTTTGTATTTTATTCATGATCACTATTTAAACTCTTTCGTTAAACCATGATAGGGCATACTATACAATACTTTAATGCAACAATTATTTTTACAAAAAAGATATTCTTATTTTCTTCATTTAGCAAATAATCATAACTGCTCAATCTAATACACACGGTTTTAGTCAGAAAAAAATAATAAGATTACTTTTAGAAGACCTAAAAGCATGCATGTTTACCTCCACTCAACTGAAAGGTTAAGCTGATTGTTTGTATTTTACAAATAAATTTAATTTTTTTTTTTTTACTTTTACTTGATAAAAATTAATATATAAAAACAAAAATTCATAAATTTGACATTTGTGCCAAATAAAGATTAACGAAGAGTTGTGCTTACTTCTTACATTTGTAGTGACGGTGGGCCACTACGATTGGGCATGTATGATGTTGATTAAGGAACTGAAAGGGCCTAATTTAGTCATTTAGAATAAAAGTTGTAATTTCATATTTTATATTTTTACTCATTTTTTTTTTCTTTTCATGGACAAATTATAATACAAAATATGCGTTTAAGCATGTCGAGTAGTAGGTTATTGCCCATTTCACTCATGATCAGTTACATTCTAATTAAAACATTTCTCTCCTGATCATTTTAAAATTTACCAGCTTTCCAATTAATTACCAGCTTCGTACAAAATTGCCTAAAGAGAAATAGCATTATTATCAGGTTGTGACAAATTTTATTTTCAATTAGCTTAAATAAAACATTTTGAAAGGCCGAATCTATATTATAAAACACCATCTTTCACCAAAACTTTCTCCAAAACGTATAATAATCTAATGGTTAAAAATTCACATGTTATAGTGTGCATTATTTTATACACTCTTAGATGAGTTTTATAGACACATTAAGATGTCATCAAATTCAAAACACTCGCACCAATAATATACACACATTGAACTTTCACACATCAATAATTTCGTCTACATTAAAAATGACATAACTAAAATAAAAAATTGAAAATTTAATAAAAAAAATTAATATTAAAATTGTACTAATCAAGATCAATTAAACAAGATCCATCTTGACTATAAAATTACGTAAAAAAAATCAAGATTTTTTTTAATAATATTTAAGGACATACTTATATATTTTTACATTATTGGTCATCTCATTCCAATTTATGGACTATTTTCAAATGATACTGACCAACATGGTTTGATTATTTTCACATATGGACTTAAGTTTAATTATTTAAAAAATTATTTTGCCGAGATCAAAATAAGATAAAAAAATATGCTTAAAAGTATCTTTAAAAATTTAAAAACAAGTCAGTCCAATCCAGTTTACTTTTAGTTTTTTCAATAGAAAAATATATTAACCCCTTAGTTATTCAAAACGTTAGATTAGAAAATGCGCTCAAAATAGATTGATTGATATAAGTCGATTTAGATTTATCACACGTTATTTTTTTTATTCTATTATCAAATCATATTTGTTTCACCATATCAGATGGCACGGGTATACCCTAGTTACAAATATGTTATGGTTTATTGTTCATGTATGATTCCTTTCACCACGGCTTTGATAAGAATTAGAGAGTGATAAGAATTAAAGAGAAATAATGCTTTTGTATATATATTTGTGTGTTTTTATACAAGGAGATAATGATCCCTTTATATGGGGATTAAATGAGAGTTATGTATGGAGTAAATTAAGGAAAATAACAGCAATTGTCAAAACAAATCTCCATAACATGGAGGAGATCAAGAAATGTAGCAAATGTCAAAATAAATCTCCATAACATGGAGGAGATCAAGGAATGAAGACAAAACAAGTCAATAAAAGATGGAGAACTTAATCTAACACTCCCCCACCTCAAGCTTACAGAGGGTTGAAGAGCATTCGGAGCTTAGATACGAGGAACCGGAATCGGGCAACCACATGAGGTTTGGTGAACAAGTCGGCCGTTTGAAGCTCGAAAAATATGTGCGGTAATAGGATATGCCTTTGTAGAAAGTGCTGACAAACAAAGTGACAATCACCTTCAATATGCTTAGTGCGTTCATGAAAAAAAATCATTGTGGGCTATTTGGATGGGACTTTTGTTATCATAGAATAAGGGTGTTGGGTCAGGAAGGTTAATACCCATATCTTGAAGTAGCCAACGATGCCAAACAATTTCGGCGAAGGTATATGTTAGAGCACGATATTCAGCTTCCGCGCTGAAGCGAGCAACGACGGTCTATTTCTTGCTTTTCCAAGAAATAAGGGTGCGTTTGATTGCAAGCATGGAATTTACATGGAAAGAAAATAAGTTCCAGGTAATTGAATTGCCTAGAATTGAGTTGCATGGAAAATGTAATTAAATGTGTTTGATTGCCTTAATTTTCTACCCGGAAAATATTGGTTGTATTGTGGCATTTTTAATGTAGAAAAAATTATGGGTAATTTTTTTACATAATTTTATAGTCATGATGGATTTTGTTTAATTGATCTTGATGAGTAGATTTTAAATATAAAATTTTTATTAAATTTTGAATTTTGTAGTTTAAGTTATAGCATTTTTAGTATAGAAAATGAGTAAAATGTTGTCTCGAAAACCGTGCAATTGCCTGGAAAATAAAAACTAGCCCCCCCCAAAGAAAATATTTTCCTTGTTTACAAGGAAAATGTAAGTGTGTGAGCCAAAAGTGGCAATTGAATTGCCTGAAAAAAAAAGCTAATCAAACACCTTAAGTTGTCAAATCAAGTGGAAAATGGGTATTTTCCATGGAAAATACTCCCAATCAAACACACCCTAAGTGAATTGCCAAAGAAAATACAGTACCCAGCCATGGAACGTCGATCAGTACTATCACCAGCCCAGTTTGAGTCAGAGTATCCCTGTAACACGGGACGAGATGTAGAAGAAAGATGCAAGCCCTGGTGTAAGGTCCTTTTGATGTAGCGGATAATGCGAAGAACGACAGCAAATTGAACATAACGCGGAGCAGACATGAACTGACTCACAATATGAACAGCATGGAGGATCTTAGGTCTAGTGATGGTTAGGTAGCTGAGACTTTCCACAAGTTTCCTGTATAATGCAGTATTAAGTAGAGGTGTGCCAGTAGAAGAAGAGAGTTTGGCATTCATCTCGAGGGGAGTATCGACAGTCTTGTTATCAGTAAGGCCCGCGCGGGCGAGAATATCAGAGGCATACTTTACTTGGGAGAGAAAATAATCTATAGAGCAGTGAGTAGCCTCAATTCTAAGAAAGTAGCAAAGGACACCCAGATCTTTCATTTCGAAACAAGAACATAGATAAGCTTTGAGCTTGCATATACCATTCAGATCATTTCCAATGATAATCATATCGTCGACATAAAGAAGGAGAATAATAATGCCATGTGGAGAGGAGCAAGTAAACATTGTTAGGTCATAAGAGTCTGCGAAAAACCATGCTGCTTAATAGTTGTGGAGAATTTCTCAAACCAAGCCCGAGGCACTTGTTTGAGACCATAAAGAGCCCGTCAAAGTTTGCAAACCTGTCCAGGGGAATGAGGAAGCCCAGAGGGAGGTTGCATGTAGACTTCTTCATGTAAATCACCATAAAGAAAGGCATTCTTAACATACATCTGATGAAGAGTCCAATTACGAAAAGAGGCAACTGAGATAAGAGTGCGAACTGTGGTCATACGAGCGATTGGGGCAAAAGTTTCTACATAATCAATCTCATACTCTTGAATGTACCCTTTGGCAGCAAGACGTGCTTTGTATCTATCAATAGACCTGTCTGCCTTAGTTTTAATCTTGTATATCCATCTACATCCAATAACTGATTTTTCAGTGAGTAAATCCATGAGAACCCTTTTCTGCAGAGCATCAAGTTTCTTGGCCATAGTTTGCTGCCATTGAGGATCAATAGAAGCTTCACAATAGGAGGATGGCTCATGAAGAGACAACATGGTAGAGAGATAGCATTCATAATCAGAATGCCAGACTAATGGATGTCTGTCGCGGACTGGGCACAGTAGAGGGCTGTCGGTGGGACATACAGATTTAAGACCAAACGTAGAGTTGTCTGCAAGTGGACAAACAGTCATAGAGTCAGGGGGAGAGTCAGTTGAGGTAGATGAGTGGTTATAGGGGGAGTGGGAGGTAGGAACATAGTATCGGCTATAGGAAACTCTGGAAACAGGTCGACAGGAAAAAAGGTGGTAGTTTGTGGAATTGGATCTTTGGACAAGGTGTAGTATGGTTTATTTTCCCAGAAGGTAACATGGCGGGTAATGCGAAGCCATTTGGTAGTCGAGTTGTAACAGTGATACCCTTTTTTTTGAATTCCATACCCCAGAAAGACACACATAACATTTTTGGGAGTGAGTTTTGTTCGTTCTCGTTTTGGGAGTAACACAAAACAAGTGGAGCCAAATACACGGAGTTCAGAGTAATCGAGAGTGGTCCTATATAAACGCTTGAAGGGAGATAAACCACTGTCGACTACGGAGGGGATGCAGTTAGTAAGAAAGGCAGACGTGTGAATGGCTTCCCCCCAAAAAACTAAAAGTACAGACGAGGAGACAAGAAAGGTACGGGTTGTTTCAACAATGTGTCTGTGTTTGCGTTCTGCAACCCCATTTTGCTAAGGGGTATCTGAGCAAGATAGTTAGGGAAGAGTCCCTTGTGATTTTAAGAGCGCAAGAAAATGTTTGGATAAATATTCACCCCTGGAGTCGGATCTAAAGACTTTGATAGGCCAACACCCCCATGGGTTCTAGGCAGCGATTCCCCACCACAAAGGATACGGTTCTGACACTAAAAATCCTTATTTCTCTCTCACATTTCTAATCATTAAGCCTTCTTCGGAAGCACATTTGATAACATTTATTTCTTCAAGAGTTTCGGATCTAATCTTGGCACCCGGAGTGCCACCTTCTAGAGTCATACCACTGAAAATATTTTAAAGAGAAAATATGATATCCGCCAGAGGTCTTCTCTGCCGTATTATATTTTCTCTATTTTATTCTTATATATATCGTCAGGAAAGTAACTAAAGTCTCTTCTAATTATCAAATAATATATCTGCATACTAGTCTTATTGTACTTTATTTAGTAATTATATATTTGTTTAATTTTTAATTAAGTTTATCATACATACTTACTTAATTTCTCGGAAGTACTATAAGTGAGTAGGGAGTTGGCTTGCTTCGGCCAACATAAACCGAAAGCATTTACTTCAATTTTAATTAAGTTTATTATTTGTAAACACTTTACATCTGTTGTCCTGTCCACTTTCTAGCTAGATAAACTTATTATCAAATTACTTATATTATATCATTTTCAAACAAAACAACTTGATAAAATCATTGTAAAACCTAAAGAAGTAAGGCCATTTATCATCCGGATAAAATCAAGTTTTCAAAATTCGGACTGATAAAGCTTACTTAGGAATCAAACTCAGATATATCATGTATTCCATATAGACTGTAATGGATCTGATACACTTTCCTGAAGAGTTCAATTCCATATCAAATCAATTCCGATAAGATCCGATATTTTCTAAATTAACCAAACTAGATAATTGATATTGTTATCTGAAAAAATAATACCAAATCACTCTCTTTCCAAAAATAGATAAGATAAACTTTTGTTACTAGTAATCAAATTTCGACAAAACCAAAACATCGGATCACGGAATACAAGGTTTTCATCCCTTTTCCCATTTTTCCAAAAATCAGGTTTTCATGAGTTATTTTCAGAAAGCAGTAGAATATCAATAAAAGTATCCAAGTTTTACAACATAGAATAAACATATAAGACTACTAGAGACCGAAAGGGGGGAACAAGTGCTTAACACCTTCTCAATCCGTAACATAGTTCCCGAACCGTATAGAATCCTAGTTTTGTAGACAAGCGTGTAAAGAAAGGCTTATCTATAGCCTTTCCTCTTACACAAATATTTTTTCCATTTTCTCTTTAAACGTACTAGCGACTCTGAATGAACCTTCTTGCATCTAAAAATAGGATAGAAGGACACCCGATATGAATTATCAACACATGGAAGCAAATGGAACAACGAAATCCTTTTCGATGTTTCAGACTCCCAAACTAGAGGTTGAGACCTGGGGGTCGCATTTGCGGATTCTCAAAATAATTCCCTTAACCAATGGATAGTAGGCCTAGAGTACTTCGCCCCTTTGTGTGTAGCTGTTATTTAGCTCTGAAGGCTGTTTATAATGAAGAAGACAAGCTACTAACTATTTCCTCTTGCACTAGGCTTATGAGAATTTGAAGGCGGGAATCCCTTTTTTGAGCTATCCCTTTTCTATTTATATGTATAAAATTAGGGTTAATAGTAGAATAACCAAAGAGGGTAAGGCTTAAATAACACTACAGCACTTTTCCTTTATCTATAACTTTCAAATATTGTCATCACACAAATGTCACTATTTAGCGGGGACTCACACGATTCTGGTAGTGGCCCGTACGATTCAGTAATATTCTCCCCACGCATTCCTTGCGCCTTTTCACGTCTTGGCTAGGGTGAGGGTTATGATGAAATCCTACTGTGTGCCATAAGATCAAATCCTTGTTTTGGATATCCCTATTCCTGTAAAAACATTAAATAAAAGCCATAACCAAACATTAATTTTCAGATCAAGTGTGGTTGGATTAAAAAAAAAAATTGTTTAATTATATAGGTTGTAATGTGTGTTAAATGCACTGCTAACTGTTTAAAAAATATTTTAAAGCTCGGTCACATAATTCTTTATCACTTATATATTTTTAAGATTCAAAATTCATTACCTCTTATTATATAAATATACATTTGTTCCAGTTATATAGGATATAAATTAATGTACGTCAAAAAATAAAAATGCAAATTATATATATATAAGTACCTTCAACATTAAGGGTGATCAATCAACATATTCGCAAGAATCGCATCCCTTACAATAATATATATATATATATATACATATATTTTAATTATTAGAAAATGAAATCTATTTACCTCTTTCCGAGGTAATTATGGGAGGTTTTCAGCATTTAAGCTGCAAGGCAATTAAGTGTTGTGTTTATCTAATTTATGAAGTAAAATATTTTATACGCTCAACTCGAGTTATTAATAATTTATTCACTTAAAGTTTATTCATTTTTGCACTTTTATCCACAAAGTTCATTTTGCACAATACTCGTCCTTAAAGTTTGTACCTATTTTCACTTTAGTGCGAAACTCCACAAGTCAATAAATTTTTGGATGGAAAAGAACATGTGCGTTGCACGTGGGGACTGTAGTGGGGTAAAACGGTTAAGCCACTATAATACTCACATAAATGTTTGTCTCAAGACCTAATTGGAGCAAAATCAAAGTGTGGACTTGTAAAAACAGTAAAGAGAAAAAATGAACAAATTAAAACATTTTTTTTTATATTGAAGGCTCTAATTAGGGCAAAGTGAGTTGAGAATTATAGACAACAATGCTCTTTCTCTTCTTTTTATTTTATTATTTTTACCAACAAAACTTAAATTATTACAAAGAGACAAAAAAAATGTTGTATTTGTAATATGTTAGATTCAAATTTCTAAGTTATATTACTTTTTAAATAAATTATAAGGTGCAGCTAAGCGAAATAAAATCTTAAAATAGTTTATTTTCGGGAATGACCACAAAGAGTAGAGAGAGATTAATCCATAGGGTTGGCTTAGTGGCTTTTTTACCATCGAGTTCTTGGAGGGAGCAATATTTTTAACAAGAGATTCTCTATTCAATCCTTCCCAAGTGTAAATTTTTTTGGGCCAGCAATAGACTCAGATCTACTAATAAAAATTAATTCTAAATTCAATATAACATAAGAAAACTTTGTTGAAAAAAAAAAGTAGAAAGAGACCGCATGAATTGTGAACAAACAAAATCCTCTGTTTGCGAAGACAAATAAAAAGCCGGGACCACCTCGTTGATGCTCCATTAGAAGTCCTGCAGGTATATTATTAGGAGTCCTCTCCTCCTTCTAAGGATGGCTGCGGGTTGGGTTTGGATTTATAATCTTCATCCCCATGCACCCCCACTAAGTTAATTTTTTCCTATCTCCGCCTCCATCCCCAATTTGCAGTATTGGGTAATTCCCATCCCCGTTGGGTAAGGGTTCCCCGTGGAGATTCCCTGGCAATTTGTTTTTAAAAGAAAAACATAAAAAAATATATATAGAAGAAAGTGAAGTTAAAAATAATATAACGCTATGTAATATATATATACACACACATAAATAGATGAAATTATATATTTACACAATCAACAATAAACTAATTATATATATATATAAACACTATATAACATTGTTCAAAATTTAGCCGAGAGATGGGTCGCGGAGATGGCCACCAAAGGAAAGAGATTTAGAGTGCAGAGGGGTTGCTTGCAAAATCCGGAGAGGGATTTTTAAAACCAACTATCAAACTTGGGCCTCGGCCAAAGGCTCATATCCAAAATTCACCTCCCACAAGAAGGTACTAAATTAATTGAAAACCCCATTATGTCAAGATGCGCACCAACTTTCACTTGATGGGTCAGAATTACTTTACCCCTAAATGATTCTTCTTTCATGACAAGTCAAAAATAAAATTTACTGTTTGAATAGTAATACATGCATTTTTTGATCACCTTTAATTTGGCTTTAAATGTTTCGTCTTTTATCGATAGTCTCTTAGTTATATTTTTATTTTTTATTTTTTATTTTTTTGGAGAAAGTTACGGTAAGTGGGCATTAATTGACATCTTGAAGGGTAGATTGGTTGGAAATTGTTACTATTAAGGTGACGTTTAGTTACTATTAATGTGGTAAGCAACTTTTTTCATCTTTAGTTTTCTCTTTTTCCTCTCTCTGCTTCAACAACACTTGCCAGCTTGCCTTACTTATTCAACCACTACATATAATCATCTACCTTTCTTTGTTCACATAATTCTCACAGTCTGTATTATAATTGTAACCGAAATCAGAGTGAGGACCACATTTCATTTTATGGCCACTACATATAATTATATATATATATATAAGAATATATTGTCCTTAATTAATAAGTAACCATTATATATAGCTTGTTAATTATTCCATAAGTTCAATTTCCTTGAAAAGTAGGAAGTTATGTTGGGAGAAAGAAAATTAAAAAATAATTCTTTGAACATTTCTAATGTCACCACTGGTAATGTGGTATTAAACAATATCCCAATGACATACGCAAACACTAGAGTCAGATATATGATATATAGTTATGCATGTGACAATGGAAAACACCGATATAGCACAGCCAAACCATAGATATATATATACACATAAATAGAAACACACACATAGTAGCAGTTGAAGATAATGTTATCTAATTCTAACGTACGTGTATAATTAAGCTTATTTATTTAAATATGATCACTTCTTAGATTTTTCCGTCCCAAATTAAGTATTACTATCTCACTAGTCAACTTGTCGATCAATACATTAATTTCAATCTATATAACTAATAATAAAAATAAAAATTATTTAGTTATCTTAGAGATTTGGAACATTGATTCTCCAAAACATGATAAGTAATTTCAATTGTTTCAAAAACTTAGTCATGACCATTAATTGTTGTAATGTTGTCTTTGCTGTGAATGGCAGTGATATAGTAATCAACGCCGGACACATTGAGAGTGGAGTAAATTCCATTAAATAATTTAGTTTCTGCACCCGAATGAGTTTCAAAGTCTCTTTCAACATTAACAACTTAATAAATATATATTTCTTTCTTAACAGATACGTAACGTAAAAAGAAAAAAGCGCAATTAGTCCTGATCGAGGGACTTGAACAAAATGCTTATTTATTTTGACAAAGTCTTTTTGATAATCAAATTATATTCTTTTCAATAGAAATTAAAAAAGGCAGGTAAGTACATTGTCAAATATATTCATCATGTGATATACACTTAGGCCTCGTTTAGTTCACGAAAGAAAAATCAATTCCCTTATCTTTTTTATGGAGTTGGGAAACTAAATTCCCCATCAAATTTCCTTTCTTGTGTTTGGTAAAGCATGGAAAGTATTTAGGTAAGGCTATTATTGTCCAAATTTTTTGTAATAAATACTTGAAAATCACATGAGAAAATCATTCCCATGTGTTTTGAGAGGAATGGTTTTACCCCAAACTTTTCCCTCTCTCGGGAAAGTGTTTCTAGAATTTATTCTTACCAAACAAAGGAAATAAAATACTTTCCTTTCTCGAGTACTAAAATCCGTGAACCAAACGAGGTCTAAGACTCCATTTGATAACAACATGGTAAAGGAAAATAAAAATACTTGATTTGATAAAAAGTTGAAAAATAAGTTGAGGCATGTCACACTCATTTTATGAGTAGATGTCCTCCATATATTCTTCATTATTTTTTGTGAAAAAATTTTCTTCCTCAACTACTAAAGAAAATTTTTCCATGGAAAAAGTTACAAAGTAAGAAGACATATCACCATATGTCTCAACTTATTTTCCAACTTCTCACAAAAATCAACTATTTTTATTTTCCTTTTACACGTTGTTATGAAACGGACCCTTAATTGCTAAATTAAGTTGTTGTTTTTTAGTTGGCTGTCTATCTACTCTTCACTCCTCAACATTCTACTAGCTAGCTTGTTGGTAGAAGAAAGTCTTAAGGACTTGATAAACGCGTAATTTTGTAGTCGCTAACGCTCTTTTGATTGTGTTTATCGCGTTTATCTTGGCCTAGATTAATTAAACTAACCCACTTCTTGTGCACACACTCAAAATATCAAGAATTTCTTTAACATGGCTCAAAGTAGCCTTTTCTAGTGTCTTGATTATGCCCATAGATTTTGGAAGCAAGTTGGGGAGCTTTGAGAAGTGTACAAGAGAGATAGAAGCCAAAAGAGAAGAATAAAGTCTCCCGAAGCAGTCCTCTGATTGATCGGAGGCCACCTTTTAGTGCAGAATTTGTCCTCTAATCAATCAGAGGGTGCTCTGATTGATTAGAGCCCACCTTTCTGAGCAAAATCTCCCCTCTAATTGATCAGAGGAGCCTCTGATCGATCAGAGGCCTCCCAGATTGCACAGTACAGCCCCCAAAAGCAGCTTTTCTCCCCTTTTGATGCATTGAAACTCACCATAAAGGCTGGGCTTTCTATTTCTAGATAGGATCAGGTGCTTTCCCTTTGGATCTTTAGAAAAGTGTACTAGAATGCCCATTTTTGGGCATTGCTCTCCCATTATTTAATTGCTCTTTGTCCCTCATTTAATGGATGTAATTTTCTAGATCTAGATCCAAGTAATATAAGAAATCTTCCTGCACTTTCTCTTGCTATTACTTTTGTAAGAAATCTAATTAGAGAAACTCTTGAGAGAAATGGAGATCACTTCAATGGTTTTTGTTCATACAACTATCATGGAGTAGTTACATTGCTAAGGCTAAAAGATGAAGTTTGCATTGCATTAATTATGTAAGTTTGTTTCTCATTCCATTGTTAGTATTGTTAAATACTTGTTGAATCTTTCATCTTCTCCATTCAATCAACCATTCATAAGCTAGTAAGATAATCCTCATAAGGTGATTTGACTTTGTATGCCTTGTATACATAGATCTCAAGCATTAATGAGGAGATGATGCACTTGTATATTTTTTATTAGCCTATGTCCATTCCTTCTATGATTGAGATACTTTAAATTGACAAGCATGTTTAGTCTTTGAATATTCATATAAATACCATAAATTTGAGATTCCAATCCTTGAATATTTTAATGATATGTTGAGTGCTTTCTACACTTTATGTGATTTTGAGACTCAATATTTTCTTAGTTAGAGTGTTGCCAAATAGGATCTCTTAAGTTTATGCCATAATCAACTACACTAATCACCTTAAGGATTCAATTTGTATTTATCAAATGTGTCTAAACCGGATAATTCAATCTCCACTTAGACCTCCCAGTTTTAGACAAATGAAATGTTATGATTTATTGAGCTAAACTTTTTAGTTGGCCATTTTCATAATCAAGTCAATTGCCTAGGGGAAACTAACAATGAATTCTCAATGCCTAGTTTAATTTTATGCATTTTCTTTTGGTGTATCTCAAGTTTGCATCTTGGTTGGACATTATATGGGAATGGGTTGCACTTGCTTCACACCCTTTGTTACAAAATAAAAATAAGAGATACATTTGTGTTGAGTTTTACTTACACCCTTTCTTTATATGGCATTTATATGGGAATGAGTTGCTCTTTCTTCACACCCTTTTGCTTAGAAAAGTGTAAGATACTCAACACTTAGGAATTGCATTGAGAATTTTGAATGAGATTAATTTTACATAACATTGCAAAGCAAATGAATTTTATAATGCCTTAGCCTTTTCTTATCAATTGATACATCACTTTAATTTTTATTGCAAGACCTTAAAATCAACAACTAAAATCAACCAATCAAATTCTCTTGAACAAAGTGTTGACCTTGAAGGTCTTAATCTTATTTTGATAATAACAATAAATCAATCATGTGTAATTTAACATGTTCTTGATATAAGATTATAGATTTCTTATTTGGAAAATCAAGAATAGCATGATTGCTCAAAGGAAGTTTAATAAGGATCATTCAATCAATATCCGATCAAGTCAATGAAGCATTCGACTAAAACCGATCTATCCAAATCAAGATCATTCAACTACAAGCGTTGGACAAGTCAAAGAAAATCATTCTCATCACTCACAAGCTAGCAATGCATTTCATGAAGCACAAAAGATCAAGGATCATATGCTAAAGGTTCAAGGGAAAAACTTCAAGTGAAGAATCAATTTGAAGAAACAAATCGAAGCATTCGAATACTCACCTAGTCGGAAATTGAGTGTTTGCTTAGGATTAATGTAAAGTTTCTTAATTGATTGATTATATAGCTCAAACATAAACTTGCATCATTGTTAGATTGATCAAAACCAAGTTTGAATCAAAATCATTTCAAAACATTATTCTTGCAAAAACCGGTTTTGAAATAAATTCATATTAATTTTAAATGATCATATTTTAAGCTATAATAAAAATGGGTATCTTATAAACATATATTTGAGGTTGAAAAATCATTAGAATTTTATTTGGAACTAAATTATTAAATTGGAAGAATATTTTTATTTTTCGTTTAAAATTCGCTCAATTTTTGCCCAGTTTTGATCTAACGATAAAATGGAGACCTTCCCGAACTCCGATCATTTTGAAATTTTTACAGTAGTTAGAAAACATCTCCTGGCAATTTGGACTAAAATTTGAGCATGATCCAACGGTCCAATTGGGAGAAATTAACAAAACAATTTTGAATTTTTTTGTCAAAACTAGCTGTTGGAAAGTTTGAAAATGTATACCTTGGAGCCAAAACCTCTCTTAATCATCCCCAACGTCCATATGATTTTGTAAGCTATAAATATGATGTCTTAGACATGTTTTAACACACTTGAATCATTCTACAAACTTATTTTACATATATACAAAGTTCTTCAAGTATTCAATTCATTTTATTGATCATATGCTTCATTTTTGAGCTATATATTTTGATCAATTTTGATATCTCTAGTGTGAGCTTCAAATTGTATTCTTTACACACTTAAGAGAGTTATTGTAAATTGGTGTGAATCACCAAACAATTTTGTATTCAATTGTGAGAGGTAAATCTCATAGGAAAAACAAGAAGGTAAATTTTTGTTTAGAAATTGTGAAAGGTAAATTTCACAAGGTTAGCAAAAGGGTATCTTGTGAGAGTATTGTGGTGTAGCAATACTTGTAGAGTGTGTGAGACAACACTTGTAGAGGTTTGATCTTCACCCGGAAGGAGATCGGTTATAGTGGAAATTCTCGGGAAACTAACCGAGCGCGGAGTAGGGGGAACAAGCCGAACCATGTGGACAAAAAATCTTCGACTTCAAATTGGTTCAATCTTTCTTACTCAATCTCTTTGTTATTGATTGTTTAAATTGTTTGAGATTGCTTAATTATTTGCTCTTGTGCTTGATTGTTTATTTGCTTACATTCCTTGATAAATTTGTTTAGTAAATTGTTTTACTTAAACATTTTCGAAAAGTTTTTAAATTCCGTATTAAGTTTCAAAATTCCTATTCACCCCCCCTCTAGGGTATTTTCCGACCTACAATTGGTATCAGAGGTTGTACTCTTGTTTTGATTTAACAATCTTAGAGTTTACGATCATGTCATATTATCAAGGAACCGGCCTTTTCGAAGGTGCTTCTACTTATAGACCATTATTTGATGGCATAAACTATAGCTATTGGAAAAACAGAATGTGTACATTTTTACAAGCTAATGATTTTGAACAATGGAATGTTACACTTATTGGACCTTATGAAATTACAAAAATTGACGAAATGGGAAATGTTATTCCCAAGTCTATATCCGAATACAATGAGCATGATATTAGAAAAAATTCAATTCATTGCTAAAGCTTTAAATTCATTACATTGTGCTTTGACTATGGATGAATACAACAAAATCTCTAGTTGCAAAACGGCAAAAGAGATTTGGGATAAGCTTGAGGTTACCTATGAAGGAACCTCACAAGTGAAGGAGGACAATATTAATATTCTTGTCCATGATTATGAATTGTTTAAAATGGAGCCTAACGAATCACTTGCTTCCATGTATAGTCGATTTTATATTCTCACTAACGCTTTGGACCTTCTTGGCAAAGTTTACTCTAATGAAGAGAAAATCCAAAAAATTCTTAGGATTCTTCCAACGAAATGGAGACCTAAGGTGACGGCAATTCAAGAAGCTAAGAATCTCAAAACTCTTAGCATGGATGAGCTCTTGGGTTCTCTTAAAACCCATGAGAAGGAGTTGCAAAGAGAAGAAGGAGGAGAGAAAGTAAATCCAATGACAATATGGTATCATAGCTCAACTAAAAGAGATGGAGACATGGCACTTCTCTCTAGAAAATTTGAGAAATTCCTAGCAAAGAAGAACTACTCCCAAGGGAAGATCGACAACAATCCCTCATCCTCAAATAATGATAGATCAACTCATCCTAAAGTTGATAATGAGGAAAGGAAGTGCTTTCATTGTCAAAAATTGGGACATTACAAATCAAATTGTCCGGTTAGAAAAGAGGAGAAAAGAGAGAAGAAAGCAAAGAGGGAAGAGCTATACAAAAGATTAAAATATGCTCTTAAAGGGCATACAAGTGAATCGTATGAAGACGAATCCGATATCGAGTCGAGCGATGAGGAGGTGGCACACCTTTGCCTTATGGCAAAAGATGGAGAGGCATACACACCTTGGCCTCATAGATGAAGCACTCTTGGAGTTACCATTTTCTCTCTGTGGCCTTGATCCATTTTTTATGTTGCCATAGGGGGAGAAAATGTGTGTTGGTGACAATCAATGTTGGTAAGACCTTTAATTATTTTATGTCTTTAACATTGATAATTGTTTTCTTTTAAAAACCTTATTTGAGATCAAAAATATTTTATTGGTTTTAAAACTATCTCAAATATATGAAATTTTTTGTATAAATCATTTATTTTATCTATGCATAAATTGAGGGGGAGCATATTTCAATTATTCATATGCTATTTATGCTTGTTATTGTAAACACACATTAATTTATTGTCATCATCAAAAAGGGGGAGATTGTTGACCTTGAAGGTCTTAATCTTATTTTGATAATAACAATAAATCAATCATGTGTAATTTAAAATGTTCTTGATATAAGATTATAGATTTCTTATTTGAAAAATCAAGAATAGCATGATTGCTCAAAGGAAGTTTGATAAGGATCATTCAATCAATATTCGATCAAGTCAATGAAGCATTCGACTAAAACCGATCTATCCAAATCAAGATCATTCAACTACAAGCGTTGGACAAGTCAAAGAAAATCATTCTCATCACTCACAAGCTAGCAATGCATTTCATGGAGCACAAAAGATCAAGGATCGTATGCTAAAGCTTCAAGGGAAAAGCTTCAAGTGAAGAATCAATTTGAAGAAACAAATCGAAGCATTCGAAGACTCACCTAGTCGGTAATTGAGTGTTTGCTTAGGATTAATGTAAAGTTTCTTAATTGATTGATTATATAGCTCAAACATAAACTTGCATCATTGTTAGATTGATCAAAACCAAGTTTGAATCAAAATCATTTCAAAACATTATTCTTGCAAAAACCGGTTTTGAAATAAATTCATATTAATTTTAAATGATCATATTTTAAGTTATAATAAAAATGGGTATCTTAGAAACATATATTTGAGGTTCAAAAATCATTAGAATTTTATTTGGAACTAAATTATTAAATTGAAAAAATATTTTTATTTTTCGTTTAAAATTCGCTCAATTTTTGCCCAGTTTTGATCTAACGGAAAAATGGAGACATTCCCGAACTCCGATCATTTTGAAATTTTTATAGTAGTTAGAAAACATCTCCTGGCAATTTGGACTAAAATTTGAGCATGATCCAACGGTCCAATTGGGAGAAATTAACAAAACAATTTTGAATGTTTTTGTTAAAACTAGCTGTTGGAAAGTTTGAAAATGTATACCTTGGAGCCAAAACTTCTCTTAATCATCCCCAACGGCCATATGATTTTGTAAGCTATAAATATGATGTCTTAGACATGTTTTAACACACTTGAATCATTCTACAAACTTATTTTACATATATACAAAGTTCTTCAAGTATTCAATTCATTTTATTGATCATATGCTTCATTTTTGAGCTATATATTTTGATCAATTTTGATATCTCTAGTGTGAGTTTCAAATTGTATTCTTTACACACTTAAGAGAGTTATTGTAAATTGGTGTGAATCACCAAACAATTTTGTATTCAATTGTGAGAGGTAAATCTCATAGGAAAAACAAGAAGGTAAATTCTTGTTTAGAAATTGTGAAAGGTAAATTTCACAAGGTTAGCAAGAGGGTATCTTGTGAGAGTATTGTGGTGTAGCAATACTTGTAGAGTGTGTGAGACAACACTTGTAGAGGTTTGATCTTCACCCGGAAGGAGATCAGTTATAGTGGAAATTCTCGGGGAACTAACCGAGCGCGGAGTGGGGGGAACAAGCCGAACCGTGTGGACAAAAAATCTTCGACTTCAAATTGGTTCAATCTTTCTTACTCAATCTCTTTATTATTGATTGTTTAAATTGTTTGAGATTGCTTAATTATTTGCTCTTGTGCTTGATTGTTTATTTGCTTACATTCCTTGATAAATTTGTTTAGTAAATTGTTTTACTTAAACATTTTCGAAAAGTTTTTAAATTCCGCATTAAGTTTCAAAATCCATATTCACCCCCCCTCTAGGGTATTTTCCGACCTACACAAAGCCTTGGACTCGTAATCACCACATCGTCTTTCTGACTATCCTTGTGGTTCGACACTTGGACTTACCAAGTATTATAACTTGACAACCTACACTTGGGTTTCTAAGCACGGAATTATTTTCGGCGCGTCAGGACTCATTTGATTCAAGTATTAAAAAGTGGATGGGATATACTACATTGTTTGGTTCGCACAAATGTATCGGGATTACTAATACATGGACTAACTTAATAATAATAATAATAATAATAATAATAATAATAATAATAATAATAATAATAATAATAATAATAATAATAATAATAATAATAATAATAATCATCATCATCATCATTTTTTTATTATTCCAAAATATAATCCCGTATACAAGTTACAGAGCCAAACATGGTATTAACATCAGTATGGAATATTCCAGTATTAATAGTGCATGAATCAAATAGGGTATTTGTATTAAATTAATATTAGGATTAATAGTCCAGTACTATTAATATGGATATTATTAATCCCACTGACCCTAATACCTGAATCAAACGAGGCCTAAGTGAATTAAGATCTAATATAGCAGTCAAAGTAGCATATATATATATATATATATGCACTATGGTTTCTGCCATAGATTAGCTTTCTGAACCAAAAGAAAAATTAAAAGATATGAACAATATTTGAGTTCAATGAACTTAGGCCAACGAATTGGCCAATACAATCTGACACTCGAACAACGGTCCGGGGCACAGTGGGACATATAGCTCCGGAATATCTTTCTACAGGCCTCAAAGAAAACAGATGTTTTCGGGTTTGGAATTGTTCTACTGGAACTTATCACTGGTTAGAGAGCTCTAGAATTTGGGAAGGCTAAGAACCCGAAAGGAGCTATGCTGGATTAGGTGACAAGCAAAACAATTATTTTAATTTAACATTTTAAAAGAATTTGATGAAGAATATGCGGCGGAAGACTATTTCCCAAACTGGATTGTCGCAAGTTTGTTAAGCCCAAAAAGACACGACGAAGTGATCTTGTGGGGCCTCGCTAGTTTGATCCGTAACAGCCGAAATAAAAATAGTCACTAATCTTTGTGCCGTTTCGGAGCAAACTGGCTCAGCCCCACAAGATTCTTGCATCATCACTTTTTGGGCTTAGTGGGGTTGTAACGTTCCAATGTGACCAAATGGTCTTCTGCCACTTGTTTTACATTAGAATTCCAATAGCCAGAGTTGAATAACATACTTGATTCTATGATTGCATGTTAAGAAAATTTACCAGGAAAAGAAGCTTGACGTGTTAGTGGACAAAGACTTGAAAAACAGCTATGATAGAATTGAGCTCGAGGAAATGGTTTGAGTGGCCCTATTGTGCACCCAATACCTTTTGAGTCATAGGCCTAAGATGTCTGAAGTGGTTCCAAATGTAGGTTAGGAGTTGGAATCAAAGACGAAGCAATGCAAGAAAAAAGTAGTTGAAGACTAACTCGGATTGAAGACAATTGGAGCAAGAGAAAAATTGTTGAAGATTTCATTGTTGGTTTTTTGCTAGCTATTACATAAACATTTATGGATATACTGGCTAGTTTTCTTTGGGGGGGGGGGGGTTATTTATTTTGTATTTTTTATATATTATATATATGATCCATTTGTGGTTTTTTTTTTTTTTTTTTTTTTGGTAATTGCAGGTACCGCTACATATTTGTTTCAATTTAATGCTTTCACCTATGAATATTTAATTCTATTTACCTCTCTTGCTAAAAAATAGCATTCCTTTGTTCTTTTCAACTTAATATCTCCATAGAAAATTAACTGATTGTTAACTATGCGTACATAAGAGGAAGAAAAACATATTTTCTCTAGACGACAATTACAAAATATTTATTTTAACACAATTATATGTGATATATATGACTAAACTTGATGTGGGACGTGATTCTCATATGCCAAATTGTGAGTGATTTTCATCACTTAATAATTGTTGATCGAGATTAATTAGTGTCCCCTTTTTAATTTGTGTGGTGATGAGCTTCTTTAATTTAAAACAATATATATGTTACTTGGACTCCAGTGATGTACGTTAAAGAGTATGCCTTGTTTGGTTTGTGCGGATAGATTTTTCGTACATGTGATATGTTGAGTGGGTGGATACGTTAATATTAGGTTTCAATCAGATTATGCATGTTGTAAAAAAAAAACATTCGAAGAAATATATAATCAGGATTCAGTTTACTTAATTTACTTGGATATAATTGAAAAAAGACATAAATTTGCAGGGTTCATTAAATATATTATTCTAACGCTCATTAATGTTTAGGGTGGTATGTTCTTCAACATCGAAAAACATAAATTTTGATAAAAAGATACAATATGAATTGCTCCATAACTAATAAAAAATTGTATATGTTTAAAATGAACATTATAAATTCAAATACAATATATATATATGAGTTATATTTTCAAATTGACATATATATATATATATATATAGATTTATAGATTTATGTATATCTGAATTATATAAAGTTTTATGAATAATCCACAAGTGAGAACACAGGTATGTGAGAATGAACCGTTATATTGAAATAAAAACCAGAAATCACATCTATTATTTTTTAAAATTGAATAGTTATTCCAAAATAAAAATCAGAAAATATCACATCATTTTGAATATTAGATACATTTTTCAAGGATATATGAATATTTCTATAGTTTAAAATACCAAAAAGTATATATGAAACATCATTATTATAAATATATAATTGTAAGAGTTAATTGCACTTTGCTCACCTCAACTATGACCCTAAGAACACTTTACCATATAACTATATATTTTAACAATTATTACCACAAAACTATTAAATTTGTTACAAATGACCCATTTTCATTCATGGAGTTAAGTTTTTAAATGGTTTTGAGACCACCCATAAGGCCCGTAAAAAATAAATCGTATATATTTTAGGATTAAATGTTTATCCCTATCTTTTTTCAGTAATAAATATATATATCATATCTTTGTTAATAGATATATATATATATATCTTCCTGCACTCGAATGAGTTTCAAAGTCTCTCTCAACATTAACAACTTAATATAATTTCTTAATTTTGATCATGATGAATTAACTTTTATTATCACTTTATCAGTGTATGTAGTACAGCAGCCCATGTGGGTTTGCATTCTACAAAAGGTGAACTATTTCCTAAACTAGAACATTTTTTTTTTCTGAACTATTATCTCTCTCACATGTTACAACCTTTTGGAACTAACTAGAATGTATAATTGGTATTTGGGACCCATCAAAAAAGCTTATAATTAATGTGAGTACCACCCAATGTTCACAACCATTATTCATCAATTTGCTCTTCACCATTCTTTCTTGCTTTTTATCTCTTTCCTGGAAGCTGAGATTCCTACCCATAAATGGCCTTAGAGTGTGACTTATTCATTGCCCTCAATAATGCTCTTAGTCTAGTGGGATCTATAATCTTTTTGATGGTAAGCAACGGAGTGAGAATGGAAAAGTAACATAGGCCATTCTGAACAAACAGTCAAGGTTCATGCCATATTTGCATTCCAATAAATGTTGATTGCATCATATACATGTGGAAGGTAAAACATACAGATGTACAAGCAGATTCTTGAGCTTGTGGATTTACACTTTAGAACGAGTAATTCTACATGGACATAAAAAATTGATAAATCAATGTGTCAATAGATTATTAATTTGTTAAAATAGAATGTGATATGATTATTTTAACTAATACATGGTGACCATATTTAATATGTCAATTTTTATGCTAGATATATATTAAAGTCTACCTCTAATTATTGCATTAGAACTCGATCGCTACTAGTTTCTTGTGAAAAAAAAGTGACATTGCAAAATAACTTTGTCGGAGCATGTTATTGCCAAAAAGTTGTATTGTTTAGTTTTATAGTTGTACATTATTCTGGTAATAAAAACATCTTAAAAGTTGGACAATTATTTCATAATTTATATAGCCAACTAACGCAAAACTGTGTAGTATAATGTAATCAATATCATAAGCTAGCCCCATGTCTGATTGAGCAAAAGAATTTTTATATAAATGATTAATTAGAGAAAGAATTTTTATGTCACGGATCTTGTGATCGACTGAAAGGGAATATATTCTACTTCATCCGATTGAATTCATTTTTAGAAGTCATAATAAAAGAACAACCAACCAAAATAAAATTTAAAAATTATTTTATTTTGTAACCAAAGACACAAAATTATTGCAATTGCAAGATGATCAAACCCTGAACGCCAAGGCCGGTCCTGAGCATAGTCGAGCTAGGCTGCCGCTTAGGGCCCCCAACGTACCAAGATCCTGAATTTTTTTGGGCTTTTTTATGTATATATACATATTGATGTTATTAATTAAAAGTATTTGACGATCACGGTGAGTGCTACATAAAGCATTGTTCCAGCAGAAGTTTCTCAATTGGGGAGCTCTTTCAAGGCATTGGTCTACCATGGCAGTGGATGCGTTTAATTTGTTGTCTCTTAAATGTTTAAAACCCTATCTTGCCTCCTATTATTTTCTTTTAAATTATTAAACTTAAATATTTATTTTGGTTTTTGTTTGACTGAATTCTATATAGTTTTTCTCTCTTTTTTTTTTGGTTGAATAAAACTCTATATTTTAGTTTTTTATTTAAACTATATTTTATATAACTAAAAAATTTTAATTACTATTTTTATAATTTTTTGAATATTTAAGCATATCTTTATTTTCTTTTAAATGCTTAAGCGTGCCCCACCACCAATTAATTCTTTTAAATGCATGCTTAAGTCTTAGTGTCCAACCACTTATTAAAATAAGCCTACACCAATCTTTCGTATTCACAACGCATAACACTTTCTCTGATTTTTCTCTATATTGAGTTGATTTGAGGGTTTTTTTTTTTTGTAAAATAAAACTCTATCTTTTAGTTTTTGTTTTGAATGAATTATTTATTAGCTTTCTTTAACAAGAAGTTAATTCTTTTTTTTTGTTTTTTTACAAAGTTTTCGTACTATTTGACGTCTCTTTCTCTAAATTCTCTATGTTTTTAGTTATCTAACTCATGGTAATTTTCTTTGTTGTAAGTTTATTGGTGTACTTATATTACATGGTTATAAAAAAAATACAATAGGCCTTCAATTTTCTTTTTGCCTAGGGCCCCACAAAACTCAGGGCCGGCCCTGCTGAACCCCCATATCTCTCTCTCTCTCTCTCTCCATTCATAAATATATCGTGGTGATTGTAAAGCAAATTAATTAGCTAACTAGAAACAGAACAATTAGCTCAACCAGCTGCCACTGCTAGACCCTTCTCCGAATGTGATTCCCAGAGCCGGTCTTAACCATTTCTAGGCCTTGGGCGAAATTCTAAAATGATACCCTCTTATAAATAAATATATTAATTTTTATATTAAAAAAACCATTGAATTTTTATATTCTACCAAAAATACAATACAATTAAGAATTCAAGGTACTTACAAGCTTCATATCAAAATGCACAAGTTTACATGCTATCAAAACCAATACAATGATAATTCAAGCACTTACATATTTCATCTTCAACCTTCATGTGCATTTTCATTTTTCAAAAAGCTTCTAGATGTAAACGGCACAACATGCTAAAACAATCATACAAAATAAAAGCAACAATGAAATTTCAAGTAAAACAATCAGTTAAAATGATTTTCTTGCATTTTTAATAGCAAAATCATCAATTATATCTCCATAGTCAAGATTTTCTGAGATGCATTTTCAATGCATAAAATTGCTAATCCATTCAATTTATCTTGACTCATGGTAGTTTACAAGTAAGATTTTAACAATTTCAATTTGGAGAAACTCCTTTCTGCGAGTGCTACAGTCACATGTAAAATCAATAATAGTTTATAAGCAAGCATCATATGAGGAAACATATTCATATCTTTTGCAAACTCCATAATTTTAATGGATGTCCATGGTTCTCATATGATTTACTTGGTAACATTAATTGCAATATTTGTAATTCTGAATAAAAGCACTTTCCATTAACATTAGAAACATAATAAACTTTTAAAGCATTTTCAAGATTCATGCGTGCAAGATTTTTCTAATTCATCATCTAATGAAACGAACTTTGCAACATCAAACAAGAATCTAAACATAGATTGAAAAAATTGCAATTGTTCAAACCTACTTTTAATTGAGAAATAGCCATATCCACTACAACAAGAAAGTAATCAGTTCTAAATGACTCTTCTATTGATTGTTCTTCCCTATCAATATTCAAAATTTCATCAAAAATGCCCCTTTCTACAAGTATGACGCTTTTTAGGAAATACAGGCTCAATTTCCATATTATTAGTAATTTCTTTAGTATTAATCATGGCAAGTAAATCCATTTTCCCTATATTTTTCAAAATATAAAACAAGTCCATTCAATTATTTCATAACAACATTAATATGCATATTTTCAAATTGTAATTTTTTACTAACCAAGTTAATCTTGTCCAGAACATCATACCAATTTATTAAGGTTAAAATAAATTCAAAACTAGAAAGTTCTCCTGATGCTAAACTTCCAGCATCCCTACTCATTTCGTATCTTTACTAATTTCAGCTAATTTAAGCAAAGCATTTCTTATTTCGGAAGTTTGAGATTTTATTGATTTAACATATACAATATGGTTTTTCCAACGTGTAATAGACAACGATTTTAAAGTTAACTGAAATTATTGTTAAATTAAGGTAATAGGAACCACACGGCATGTAAAACGCTCTAGGATTTATTTCAAGCAATCTTTTTTGAAGACCTTGATGTTTACCTTTCATATTGGAACCGTTATCATAGCCCTGTCCCTCACGTTATTAATATATCAAGATCAAGAGATTTAAATACATCTTGCAATTTATTGAAAAGCCCAAATCTAGATGTATCTTCCACATTTATAAATTTTAAGAAGTATTCTTAGAAACATACCTTATTAAATAATTATATTTGGAGAGAGATTTTTGTTATTTAATATTTTTATATCACACACACACATATATATATATTATTATATATACATATACATTTATAAAAAAAAAAATTGGTGCCCCTCGTCTCTTTTGGGCCCTGGGCGGTCGCCCTACCTGCCCTGCCCCAGGGCCACCCCTGGTGATTCCGAGGAACCAAAAGAGGCATGTAACTATTGGATGAAATAGCTTTGAACCCACAGAAAATATATATTAAAGATCCGCTCACCAAATAGCTATTAAGAATGGTTGACTCAAACCATTGATCCTACTTTCAGCATGGTGAACATAGGGCGCTTTGGAAATTCTAGGCATTTATCTATCTAGGGCAGAGTCTTTTATTAAACAAGTCGGATATTTGTTGGGAGTGGTTCATTTGCCTTCTTTGTTCCGTAGGTTATATCAGCTGTCTCTTAGTATTTTATCTTTTTTGGTTGATTCTTATATCAATCAGAGTTGTAATTCTTGGAATTTGTAGAGCAAAAGAGATCTTAATAATGTGGAATTTGATGGGTTTGTCTTTTCTTATTCTTGTCAATCACTTTGTTATTTGGATAATAGGGTATTGTTGTTCTCCTGTAAACTGTTCCTTTTTATTTTATTTTTTATTGTTTGAAAACTCCTCGTATCTAGTTTTACTCTTTGTAAAATGATTTGGAAGGTGGAAATCCCTCAAAACTGAGTGTTTTTCATGGTTGGACAGTATTGGTAATGCTACGAAATTGTGAAGCATATGTCCAGATCCGTGATACAAATACGACACAAAAATTGTATAACTCAACATGGGTATATAAGTGGGGGAGTGTCTCCACATAGTAACGAGATTTTTATGATAAAACCTCACACCTGCTTATATTATTACTAATATTTATTTTTCCTAATTTGAGAAGATTGAGAAAAATAAAGAAATTAAAGTGTGTAAAGACACATAAACTTTTCAATACTTTTGGATTCATATCTTTTTACACAGAACTCCAAATAATGCGATTCTGTGCCTAATTTGAAAAGAATTTCGAGATCTACAACTTTACAATTCAGCATTTTTTCAAAGTCATCCATCTCATGGTCCAAAAGTGCGATGCAAAACTCAGCAGTAAAATGGCAAAATTTTAATATATTTAATTATGGGCTCGTTCATATATTTGGTATCAATACTAAGCAAGTCCGGCCTACTTATCTTTAATAAGTGGCGGCCCAAATGCATAATTGAATCAAAGTTAGTGACCAAGCAAGCCCATGTGCACCCATCAAAGCCCATTTACCATATTAAAGCCCTAAGAACCATTTATACAATTATTGGAAGAACAATACCAGCAGCAATTTGAAGAGATGCGGTGCCTTTTCCTGCCGAGCACTTCCTCACCTCTCTTTTCAATTTGTTTCTTTTATCTATTTTATTTCTTTTTGCTTTGAAGATTTGAAGTGTGTTTTATCTATTTAGATTGATATCAAATAAATTTTCTTTTAATTTTATGTGCTAAGTAATTTTATTCATGCTAGCGTAAATTTGCACTAGGGTTAAGATGAGTATACTTAATTGATTCCCTTACACGTTTGTATACCAATTAACTCTACAAATTTAATGATTTAATGTTAAATACAATTATTCTTACTAGATGCCTATTTTAATTGATAAAAAATAATGTTGGATTATCATTATTTTTTGTTGGATTCATCTTATGATTTGTTAAGAACGGATATAGAGTGTGTTTTGATGGAGATAGTGAGTGTTTTAATTTTATACATAAGGTTGGCTATGGAAGAGTTATAATTGAATTTTATAAATTACTTGAACTTGAAGTATTTTATTTTTTGCATCTAATAGAGTCGAAAGACCAAATTAGTGCGAGATAAAAGTTTATGCGCACGAATACTTAAGAAGATGATATTAACTATATGACTCCAAAATCCTAATCAATTAATTCATTAATTTTATTATCTTGCTTGGTATTATTTAATTTAGTTCCATTACTTTAGTTTACTTGCATTGTTTTAGTTTATTTTATTTGTTCGATTACCATCAATTTTTCTAACTAGATTAGGAATTTAGTGAAATATTTACAAGATAATTATAAAACATATTGTTTGAATCCTCGTGGGATCGACTTCGCTTATAAGCTATACTATAACTTAATTCGTGCACTTGTGTGTATTAAAATTTCTCACAAGTTTTTGACACCATTGTCGGGGATTCTAATCTGATCTTGTTAATTTAGTAATTATATTCTCTCTACTAGTTTCTTCCAAAAAAAAACAGAAAATAGAATATTCATATATTTACTTTAAAAAAAAAGGTTATTCATTGGTTTTTTGGGGTAACTAAAGGATCTGGGTGAAATAGTGTATAAAGAGTGGAACAAAATATTTTACATAAGTGTTTCTATCTTGGTTGGTATTAGTTAGGTTCAATACTTGACAACGACAAGGAAACCTTCTTTTTGTTTGTCTTAGCATTTCCTCCTTATTTGTAACCCTTTTATTTACTCCAATATATTATAGTATTATTATCTAATTAAATTTATTATTAATACCTCTTAAATAATTTGTTATTAATATTATTTATTATTATTATTATTTTATTAATAAATAAAAAAGAATAATTAATAATTTATGAAAAATAAAAAAGGATATTAATATTATTATTATTATTATTATTATTATTATTATTAAAATCTAAAAATTAATGAAATTTATAAATTTAATTAAAAAAATTATTTAAAAAAAAAAAGAGAATTGTTTAGTTTATGAACGTTTGTTGGAAACGAAGAAAAGTGAGACTTAATATGATAGAAAATTTAGAAATTAATCCTTTATTTGAAAAAGAATTAAAGATGGCGGAATGTGAACACAATAGGACTTTAAAAGAAATATTTGCTCCCATATCTACTAATCCTCCTTCAAGCATTATTTTACCGGCTACTATGCCAGTTCACTTTAATTAAAACCGCAAGTAATTCAATTGCTCTCTAATTTTAATGCCTCAGAGATGGAAGATCCTTATCTTCGCATAAAAGACGTTTTAAAAATATGCGCTACTTTTAGATTTCAAAATTTTTCTAATGAATCCGTTAGGTTGCATTTATTCCCCTTTTCTTTAAAAAAATAAAGCTAAAGCTTGGTTAAATTATTTATCCTCGAGATCTATCACGACATGGGAGGGGTTAGTTACTAAATTTTTAACAAAATTCTTTCCTGTGGCTAAAACTAGTGAACGTATGGGAAAAATAATTTATTTTTGCCAAGATGATGAAGAAAAATTCTTTGACGTGTGAGAAAGATTTAAAGATTTATTATTTAGATGTCCACACCATGGTTTTGAAACTTGGAGGTTAACTTAATATTTTTTAATGGTCTCTCACAAATTAATTAAAATATGATAGAATCTATGAATAGGGGTAATTTTCTAAGTCTAAATGAAGATGAAGCTTATCAATTCTTAGCGAATTTGTCTGAAAGATCTCAATAGTGGGACTTTCCTAAGAAGGGAATGCAATCTCAACCTAAAAAGAGGAAAATTTATGAAATTCACGAGGACGTGAAAACTAGAGGGCAATTATATAGTCTAAATAAAAGAAGTTAGAAGCCTTAATGATGAGATTGTCTAATAATCCGATCAACCTTTGTGCAGGGGTTAGTGTGAATGTTTTGCTATATTCCGTTTATGAGAAATTAAAACTTGAAAAATTAAATTTTATATCTATAACACTTCAATTGGCTGATAGATTTATAAAAATTCCTAGAGGAGGCATAGAAGATGTTTTGATTAAGGTTGATACATTTTATTAGCCAGTTCATTTTATTGTTATTGATACTCAACAAACTCCTAATATGAAAGTGCAAATACTAGGAATTTTAGGCAGGCCATTTTTAGCTACATCTAATGCCCATACAAATTGCTGGAATAGTGTGATGAAGTTATCTTTTGGTAATCTCACGGCTAAACTTAATATTTTTGATATAACTAAAACATCCTTAGACTATGAAGATAAATGTATCTATCAAATTAATTTAATTGATAGTCTAGTGGAAGACAAATCTTTCGAAAATAATGTTGATTATTTTTCTTTAAAAGAAGATGTGAACTTTAGTGACATATCATCAAAAGGATTTTTAAAAGCTTCTGGTTCAATTGATGATGGTTTATCTTGTGAAGTTAGTATTTTTCTTGATTCTCTTCATGATACTAATTCTAATGAATGGGAGAAAAATATTTATAATTTCTTAAATAAAGGTTCTACCGATTTTTCTCAATTTGAAAATAGTATGTCAATGGACTCAAAATTTTTGCATGACAATGATACCTTAGATGTGAATGCTAAATCAATGAATTTAAATTTGTATGACATCCAAGATGAGATTGAGCTCATTAATTTATTTCTTACACCATTAGAAAATTTTAAGCATAATGTTGAAGTTTTGAAATTAAATTCGCTTTATTTTGAACCCGATGTGAATGATAATATATATGATACTTATAATTCTTTTAACAATGATCATAATTTTTTTCGTATATCTCAAGACCCATGGCCACCACCAATTAACTAATTTTCTTATCTAGTAGGTCATGATTATATAATGAAGTTTTATTATCTTGAGCTAAATTGCTATATTTATTTTGATTATATTTTTAAGCTTATTGTGATATACATGTTTTATTGGGATGATCCCCAATTTTTTAGATTATTGATTTATGGTGAATTCAAGAAATTAAATATTTAATGGTGATATATTAGGCTTTGGATTTATTTTCACATATTTTTGGATGCATTTATATTATTGGAATGATTAACAAATCTTTTGTGCTTAAAGTTTTATCTAGTGTGCATGTTCTAATTTCTTTGATAAATCGCTTATTCAGATGATAACTTACATCCCTCCTTGTTCTTTTAAATTTTAAGTTTACGTGTTCTTTTGAGGACAAAAAAAAATTCAAGTTGGCGGGAGTGGATTAAAATTGTTAACTTTGCTAGTCTTGCATATATACTATGGTGAGTATCTCCCTAAATTTATAATTTTTTGTTATATTTAAGAGCAACGATCTGTTATATGTTATATTAACTATATATACAATGAGTATTATGATATGCACTTGATTTTCTTGCTAATTTATGGTAAATAATTATGTGATATAACTGATTATATATACATATATTTATATTGTAATGACACGGTCCCACCTCAGTACGATATTGTCGCTTTGGGTTGCGTTCAGCCAGGCCTCAACCCCGGAATATCTACCGTCATGGCTTTGTTTCTGGGAGCTCACAACCAGCTTCCCAGGAGGTCAATTCGGGGTTCTTATGGGATCCGAAACTAGTGAGCTACCCAAAAGGCCTCGTACTTAATTAGCGATTGATTCTTACTTATATGGGTTTCCAAGGATCCCCCACCTTCCAGTGTGGGATGCCCCCTTTGAGCTACAATTCCTCCACCCAATGGAGTACTCCATCACTCGCAGGGCGCATCCTTCCCCCCAAGGGAATCGACGTCCTCGTCGACACACCGTACTCGGCGGAGTCTGCTTTAGTGCTACAATTCCTCCACCCAAGGGAGTACTCCATCACTCGCAGGGCGTCACATCCTTCCCCCCAAGGGAATCGACGTCCTCGTCGATACACCGTACTCGGCGGGGTCTGCTTTGATACCATTTGTAACGACTCGGTCCCACCTCAGTACGATATTGTCCGCTTTTGGTAGCGTTCAGCCAAGCCTCAGCCCCGGAACATCTATCCTCACGGCTTTGTTTCTGGGAGCTCAAGACCAGCTTCCCAGGAGATCACCCATCCTGGGATTGCTCTGATCCACTACTCACATAATTTCGAAATTCTTATGGGATCCGAAACCAGTGAGCTACCCAAAAGACCTCGTACTTTATTAGCGACCGATTCTTACTTATATGGGTTTCTAAGGATCCCCCATCTTCCGGTGTAGGATGCCCCCTTTGAGCTACAATTCCTCCACCTAAGAGAGTACTCCATCACTCGCAGGGCGCATCCTTCCCCCCAAGGGAATCGACGTCCTCGTCGACACACCGTACTCGGCGGGGTCTGCTTTGTTGCTACAATTCCTCCACCCAATGGAGTACTCCATCACTCGCAGGGCGTCACATCCTTCCCCCCAAGGGAATCGACGTCCTCGTCGACACACAGTACAAGGCGGGGTTTGCTTTGATACCATTTGTAACGACTCGGTCCCACCTCAGTACGATATTATCCGCTTTGGGTAGCGTTCAGCCAAGCCTCAGCCCCGGAACATCTACCCTCACGGCTTTGTTTCTGGGAGCTCACGACCAGTTTCCCAGGGGGGCACCCATCCTGGGATTGCTCTGATCCACTACTCGCTTAACTTCGAAATTCTTATGGGATCCGAAGCCAGTGAGCTACCCAAAAGGCCTCGTACTTAATTAGCGACCGATTTTTACTTATATGGGTTTCCAAGGATCCCCCATCTTCCGGTGTAGGATGCCCCCTTTGAGCTACAATTCCTCCACCCAAGGGAGTACTCCATCACTCGCAGAGCGTCACATATATATTATAATATAATTATAATTTTTTTTTAATATGTGCCAATATAGATACAAACTTAATCCAGATTTTTAAAAACTTCTTTTAAGGGCTTTTATGATCTGATCTTTACGTTTGAAAAATTTTACGATGCTGTTTTGGTATATGACTCTTGCGAAAGCTAAATGTTTGGCAGAACTGTGTTACAGGTACCAAAAATATTGCTAGTTGATACAAATAATGTACATCAAATAGAAAAATATGTGTGAGTACCAAAACTTATAAACTATATCATTCGAAAAAATTAATTAATTGTGAACCTCATTTGAAAAAAAATTAACTTGATCTTAAAAAACCCTTATTAATTAGTGGAAATGGAAAATTATGCAACCCTTTAATTTTTAATCTTATTTTAGAGCCATATGTCCATGTGACAGTGAAAGTTCACCAAACGAGAGAGGCAGAGTCATATGATTGATCGAATAATGAAAATTGCTATTTTAAAATTACTTCTACTACAGAAATTAGCATTATCGATTTATATTTTTCTTAGTTAATTCATTATCGTATTATAAAACACAATTATCAAAGGAAAAATCAACTCATGACAGTCCCTATTTTTGGTTGGGTTATGTTTCTAGGGAAAAACAAATAATTTGCTTGTACCTTCTTTATTAGCCCCAATTTTTGATCTTTTTTTATTTGTAGGACAATTAATAATTTTTTTGAAGAGAATTTTGGTGTTTTCCAATGAATCCAATAAAGATAAAAAGAAATGCACATTAAAAAACAATAGATACAAGAAATAAAATTTTTAAATTTGTACAAAGATAGGAGAGAGAAATCTTGTAAGTGATAAAAAAAATAAGAAGAAGACGAAGAAGAAGATAAACCTTAAAGGAGAAGAATGAACGCCATTTACTCGTATCTAGTTAATTAAACGGTCTATAATGTTCCACTGTACCATTAATGTCAAATTGGCCACTTTAGAGGAGCCAAATCCATGACATGGGTGGCTAAATTACAGTAAAGTTAGGTTAAATAAATGAAATACCTGCCTTAGATATACTTCTTCATGTGAAAGACGAAGCAAGCTATAGTTTTATACTAAATTTATTTTCTATAATGCGATAGAGCAATCAAATTACCACTTATAATAACAGTAGAGATAATGATGGAAGAGCACAAGCCCATGTGAAGCCTTTTCTGTTTTTAGCAAAGAAGTGCAATAATAAGCTATTACTCTCTCTGCCTCTCTTTCTTTCCAAAATATAAGATTGTATGTTTTTATTTTTGGACTCAGTGTATGGAATGGGTGGCTAAATTATGATTAAGTTAGGTTAAATAAATAAGATATATGTCTTAAATATACTTCTTCCTGTAAAAAATGAAGCAAGTGATAGTTTTATATTTAATTTATTTTCTATAATGTGATAGAGCAATTAGTTTCTTAGCATGATATTTGCAGTAAAAAAAGACGCATAAAAATTACTCTCTTAAATTGAAATTTTCTTATTAATTATAATATCTTTTTAATGAGTTCCTTTTGGCCCAGTTTTTCGATAATAGTTACGTTTCATTTTATTAACATAATTTTGTTGAAAATAATTTATTTTCTTATAAAATGTGTAACTTAAAAAAAATGTCTTGGGAGTATTATTTTGTATTTTTTTCATGATACCTTTCTAAACTCTTTCGTTAAACCAGATAGGGCATACTATATATTACTTTAATGCAACAAATATTTTTAAGAAAAAAGATATTCATGTTTTCTTCATTTAGCAAATAATCATAACGGCTCAATCTAATACACACGGTTCTAGTCAGAAAAAAAAAATTAAGATTACTTTTAATAGACCTAAAAGCATGCATGTTTACCTCCACTCAACTCGAAAGGCTAAGCTGATTGTTTGTATTTCACAAATATATTTAATTTTATTATTTTTTTTATCCCACTATACTTTTACTAGATAAAAATTAATATATAAAAACAAAAATTCATAAATTTGACATTTGTGCCAAATAAAGATTAACGAAGAGTTGTGCTTACTTCTTGCATTTGTAGTGCTCCTAGGCCACTACGATTGGGCATTGTATGATGTTGATTAATGATGGTGTCAAAATCTAGAAATAGATAATTAATCAATCAATAAGCGAATATCGGTGAATAAAAAATAAATGCGGCGCAATGATGAACACATGACTTTTTTTTTAAGGTAGGTTCCCCCGGTAGCGCTTATGCTATTCCAGTCGTACGTCCTCCTTTTGTGTGTGCTTGTTTTGTATTAGCTCAAAGGCGATCAATTTGGATGATAATACAAGCTACCAACTTCTCTCTCTCTATAATTTCCTTAATTCTATTTATAAGTATAGAATTAGGATTACAAATATTTCAACAAAATAAATAATAAACTGTGTAGGAGAGAGAGTGTATAAGGGTTGTTGGTATTTTTTGGAGTATGAAAATAGAGAGTATAAGACCCTTCTATTTTTTGGGGTACGAAAATAGAGAGTATAAGACTCTTCTATTTCTGGGAGGTATGAAAAGAGAGAGTATATGACTCCTCTATTTCTTCCCGAATTGGCTTGTATTTGTATTGCCAATGGCTTTATATCTCTTGGAAGAGATAGATGGATCTTAAGAGAGAAAGAAGATATGTTTTTGTTGTGTGTTGAATGAATGAATGGTGGGGGTATTTATAGGTAAATGGAGAATGGCAAAATTGTAAATTTGATAAAAATAAAGGGCAAAATGGTCATTTTTTGTGGTGGTAGGTAGGGTAGGTGAGATGTGGTAGGTGTGGTAGGTGAGGAGGTAAAAATGAGATTTTACCGGGGGTAAAAATAAGATTTTACCCGGGGTAAAATTGGAATTTTACCGGAGGTAAAAAATGTTGAAATTTACCTTTGTAGACCAATAGTAAATTTTTTTTTTTTACTTTTATAGGCCAATGGTAAATTATTATTTACCCCATCAATTGCCCCCTATCCTTATCATTTAGCTCGGATGAGCTGATTGGTGAGGATATCCTTCAACCCGGGAGCTAGTAGTAACTCTGAACTCTGATGTTCGTGATGTCTTAAGCCCGAATCCTTCGTAGGCGAATAAGGTCGACAATTCAATGCATGTGTTAGGTCTTTTACCTTTATTAGAAATCTTTGTCAAAGCTGAGGCGTGAGAGTGGAAACTTGTCGAGGAAAATAATCATGGGGGGAGCTCGAATAACCGATGTGTAGGGCTTTGTTAGCCCTTGACCATAAGTTTGTGGAGTTTGGAACATTAATGTGTAAAGCTAGCTAGACTTTAATCCTTAGTCTTGGAGTTTCAGAACATCATTGTGTAAGGCTGGCTAGACGTTGATCTCGAGTCTTAGTTCAAGGACGTTAGATCTCGGATGCTAGTCGTTGAGCTCAAAACATCAATGTGTAGAGCTTTTAGAGCTTCAGAACATCATTGTGTAAGGCTGGCTAGACGTTGATCTCGAGTTGTAGTCCAATGAAGCTAGATCTCGGATGCTATTCGTTGAGCTCGAAACATCAATGTGTAGAACTCGTTAGACATTGGATGCAAGTCGTAGAGCTTGGAACATTAATATGTAAAACTCGCTATACTTTTGGTGATGATGATCTTCGGATTCTTCAGCCTTTTTTGAGTGACTAGATAATATGTATCTCTAGTGAGGGCTTTGTATAAATGTGCCGGAGATGTTCCACTTGCAATTGTTTAAAGCATGGCCCCATTTTTTTTGTGGAGACAGCTTTCCAAAAACTTCCGACTTTGAAATATGTGCTACAGGCCTCTCGTTCCTTCTCCCCGACCTATATGGTGATAGGAATTTTTTCGAAATCTTTGGTTTCTGACCAATGGTGCAGCAGTAGATGATCATTCTCTTTGGGTTGAGGTGGTCCTGCTGTTGTCTGATAGACTTCAAAATTGCATTTAGCTTTGTGGAAGTTTGATATCTGCTGAAAATTTCTTTCTTGTGATTTTTCAGATGAACTTGATAAAAATTACATTCAACTGTAATTTTTTTTTGGAAGCTCATCAATTTTTTCTACAATAAAAATTATTGATCGTAAGAAAATGATACAACTTTAGATATATTAAAACAAAGATAAAAAATTATATATGAGTTATCAAAAAATAACTTATCTCTTTTTTGGATTTTATCCCCTTGGGTAACCGGATTTGTGAATGATTATGCGCCCGTAAATATTGAGCTAGCATAAGCCTGCCGGATTTTTGCATTTTTTATCGCAGCACCTTTGTATCCCGGTTTTGGACCCCGAGATGGGAAAATTTGAAAACGGATTGAACTGAAAAGTTGTATATTTTGAAATTTTCTTCAAAATGGACTCCAAAATCGCATGATTTGGAGTTTTGAGTATAAAGTTATGAGCCTGATAATATTGAATTACCGTAGGCCTGCGAGATTTCGTTCCAGAAAGTTTGTATCGAAGTTTTGAACCCTGAGATGGCCGAATTTGAAAACGACTTGAACTGAAAAGTTGTAGCTCTTGAAATTTTCTTGAAAATGGACTCCAGAATCGCATGATTTGGAATTCCGACCACAAAGTTATGCCCCCGAGAATATTGAGCTACGTAGACCCGCGGGATTTCGAGTTTTTCACCGAAAATTCACTTGTAATTTCTAAAGAACAAGAGCTTTAGAGAGCTTATCGTTCCCACAAACGACGCCAACTGATGGTGTCAAAATCTAGAGATAGATAATTAACCAATCAATAAGCGAATATCGGTGAATAAAAAATAAATGCGGCGCAATAATGAACACATGACATTTTTTTAAGGTAGGTTCCCCCGGTAGCGCTTATGCTATTCCAGTCGTACGTCCTCCTTTTGTGTGTGCTTGTTTTGTATTAGCTCAAAGGCGATCAATTTGGATGATAATACAAGCTACCAACTTCTCTCTCTCTATAATTTCCTTAATTCTATTTATAAGTATAGAATTAGGATTACAAATATTTCAACAAAATAAATGATAAACTGTGTAGGAAAGAGAGTTAATAAGGGTTGTTGGTATTTTTTGGAGTATGAAAATAGAGAGTATAAGACCCTTCTATTTTTTGGGGTATGAAAATAGAGAGTATAAGACTCTTCTATTTCTGGGAGGTATGAAAAGAGAGAGTATATGACTCCTCTATTTCTTCCCGAATTGGCTTGTATTTGTATTGCCAATGGCTTTATATCTCTTGGAAGAGATAGATGGATCTTAAGAGAGAAAGAAGATATGTTTTTGTTGTGTGTTGAATGAATGAATGGTGGGGGGTATTTATAGGTAAATGGAGAATGGCAAAATTGTAAATTTGATAAAAATAAAGGGCAAAATTGTCATTTTTTGTGGTGGTAGGTAGGATAGGTGAGATGTAGTAGGTGTGGTAGGTGAGATGTGGTAGGTGTGGTAGGTGAGGAGGTAAAAATGAGATTTTACCGGGGGTAAAAATAAGATTTTACCGGGGGTAAAATTGGAATTTTACCGGAGGTAAAAAATGTTGAAATTTACCTTTGTAGACCAATAGTAAAATTATTTTTTTTACTTTTATAGGCCAATGGTAAATTATTATTTACCCCATCAATTAAGGAACTGAAAGGGCCTAATTTAGTCGTTTAAAATAAAAGTTGTAATTGCATAGTTTAAATTTTTACTCTTTTTTTTTTCTTTTCACGGACAAATTATAATACAAAACATGTGTTTAAGCATATCGAGTAGTAGGTTATTGACCATTTCACAGATGATATAGTGTGCATTATTTAAAATTTCTAAGTAAAACATTTCTCTCATGGTCATTTTAAAATTTAATATTTTCAACTATAGAGAAATAGCATTATAATCCTTACAAAGATCACACCCTACCAATTAATTACCAAGCTTCAGTACAAAATTGCCTAAAGAGAAATAGCATTATTATTAGGTTGTGACAAATTTTATTTTTAATTAGCTTAAATAAAACATTTTGAAAGGCCAAATCTATATTATAAAATACAATCTTTCACCAAAACTTTCTCCAAAACATATAATAATCTAATGGTTAAAAATTCACATGTTATATAGTGTGCATTATTTATACACTCTTAGATGAGTCTTATAGACACATTAAGATGTCATCAAATTCAAAACACTCACACCAATAATATACACACAATGAACTTTTACACACCAATAATTTTGTCTACATTAAAAATGGCATACTTAAAATAAAAAATTAATATTAAAGTTGTACTAATCAAGATCAATTAAACAAGATCCATCTTGACTATAGAATTATGTAAAAAAAATCAAGATTTTTTTTTAATAATATTTAAGGACATACTTATATATTTTGACATTATTGGTCATCTCATTCCAATTTATGGACTATTTTCAAATGATACTGACAAACATGGTTGGATTATTTTCACATCTGGACTTAAGTTTAATTATTTAAAAAATTATTTTGCTGAGATTAAAATAAGATAAAAAATTATGCTTAAAAGTATCTCTAAAAATTTAAAAACAAGTCAGTCCAATCCGGTTTACTTTTAATTTTTCTTAATCCAAAAATATATTAACCCCGTAGTCATTCAAAACGTTAGATTAGAAAATGCGCTCAAAATAGATTGATTGATATATGTCGATTTAGATTTATCACACGTTATTTTTTTTTATTCTATTATCAAATCATATTTGTTTCACCCTATCAGATGGCACGGGTATATCCTAGTTACAAATATGTTACGGTTTGTTGTTCATGTATGATTCCTTTCACCACGGCTTTGATAAGAATTAGAGAGTGATAAGAATTAAAAAGAAATAATGCTATTGTATATATATTTGTGTGTTTTTATACAAGGAGATAATGATCCCTTTATATGGGGATTAAATGAGAGTTATGTACGGAGTAAATTAAGGAAAATAGCAGCAATTGTCAAAACAAATCTCCAAAACATGGAGTAGATTAAGAAATGCAGTAAATGTCAAAATAAATCTCTATAACATGGAGGAGATCAAGGAATGAAGATAAAACAAGTCAATAAAAGAAGGAGAACTTAATCTAACATGCCCCCCACCTCAAGCTTACAGAGGATTGAAGAGCATTCGGAGCTTAGATACGAGGAACCGAAATCGGGCAACCACATGAGGTTTGGTAAACAAGTCGGCCGTTTGATGCTCGAAAAAGATGTGCGGTAATAGGATATGCCCTTGTAGAAAGTGCTGACGAACAAAGTGACAATCACCTTCAATATGCTTAGTGTGTTCATGAAAAAACATCATTGTGGGCTATTTGGATGGCACTTTTGTTATCATAGAATAAGGGTGTTGGGTCAGGAAGGTTAATGCCCATATCTTGAAGCAGCCAAAGAAGCCAAACAATTTCGGCGGAGGTATATGTGAGAGCACGATATTCAGCTTTCGCGCTGGAGTGGGCAACGACGGTCTGTTTCTTGCTTTTCCACGAAATAAGAGAATTGCCAAAGAAAATACAGTACCCAGTCATGGAACGTCTATCAGTAATATCACAGCCCAGTTTGAGTCAGAGTATCCCTGTAACACGGGACGAGATGTAGAAGAAATATGCAAGCCCTGGTGTAAGGTCCCTTTGATGTAGCGGATAATGCGAAGAACGACAGCAAAATGAACAGAACGCGGAGCAGACATGAACTGACTCACAATATAAACAACATGGCGGATGTTAGGTCTAATGATGGTGAGGTAGTTGAGACTTCCCATGTAACGACCTGAATTTTCTAAAATACTTATTTACTCCAAATTATTATATGCATATATTGTAAATTAATATTTGTTTTGTGGTGCATTTATTGTGTGGCCAATTTATTATAATGTGTTAAAAATTATAATTTAAAATATATATGATTAGTTTTGAAACTTAAAGTTTTGATATGTTCTCCTTTGAAAATTCATATCTTTTATTATGTTGAGAATTTTTGTGTGAAACCAATTTTGTTTTAAGCTAGACTTGATGAGCTTCAGTTTGAGCACAAATTTCACCACATTTAGACTTTTAATGAATTAGTTATGATTTTTGAAAGTTGACTTAACCATGCTGTGAGTTTGACCTGCGGGAATTAGAGAAAAATAAAATTAGTTTGAGGTTTTGAGTAATTATAATTAGATGGGCCACTAGGTTAATTTAATGGGTTAATTTATATGTATTCCTTTATTTGTTATAAAACTTATTTTAGTTGGTCTAATTGAGATGAGAAAACCCTAGTATGAATACAAGTAGGTTATTAGCACATATAGGGTTTCAAGGGAGAGGAGAAAACTAC
The DNA here is from genome assembly GCA_021464415.1 of Lonicera japonica. Classification (NCBI taxonomy): domain Eukaryota; kingdom Viridiplantae; phylum Streptophyta; class Magnoliopsida; order Dipsacales; family Caprifoliaceae; genus Lonicera; species Lonicera japonica. The sequence continues at coordinate 21,800,104 of CM038465.1, read as the reverse complement.
GTATTATCTATTGTCATGTGGCCGCTTGTAGAGAAGAAGAAGAGACGCAAGAGGGAGCCCGAGTAAACGCAGAATACTTTTGGTTCTTCCCCTTTCGATTATCTAGTGAGTGTTTCTCACCTTTATTATGTGGATTTCGATACATGCATATATATATATACATATATATATATAACCTATTTGTTCTGAGTCGATTTATATTGGCGGCTCTTTTAGATTTATTTTGGTTGATCAATTTAGGTTTTACTATTTATAGTGAGTGATTCTCACCCTCTCTTGTGATTTATATTCGTATATATTGTTTTGATTTTCTTTTGACCTAATTTTTGGGAAAATGGTTTGTTGTATTTTTATTCAATTGATTATAAGTTTCTTAAAGACAAACCTCAATTATATGTCTTTATTAAAATCTCAGAAAAATACATAGACTAATATTATGAGTTACAAGTATTGTGGCTTTGGAATTGGAGTAATATGATTTTTAATTTGGGAGATATCAATTTTACAAAAACAGAGTGTTAAAATACTTAACGTTGATCAGATTGCTGTCACACATCTGTAGTTTTGAGTTCGGTTTGGATACTAAACTTTTCTGTAAAATTCTGGAAATATTTTTCAAGTTAATATCGTGTGTTAGGAGAATCTGGGCTTTGGAATTGATCGAATATGATTTTTATGTTGAGAGTTACTGAAGTTACAAAAACAGTGCACTGCAGAATCTGATGCTAGACAGATTGTATATCTGTCACCAAAACATTTATAACTCCTAAACTATAAACGATTTTTAGTTGAATCCAATTGTATATGACTCCAGACACATCAGGCTATATTGTATAATTTTTATGGAATTTTTGGATTGTTGAAAAATTCCCAGAATTTATGTGAAGTTGGTGGCTGTGTCGATTATAAGTTATGTTTGTGTTCTTGTTTTGTTTGTTTGTGTTCTTGTTTTGTTTGTGTGTAATTTAACTTGTGATTTTGGTGTAGTTTGAATAGGATTCTTAAAAATTGACTAGAGTCATAGGAAAATTCCTTAATTACGCCACTGCTCCCTTATTATGATTTGACCTTGGATTTGATTCAACACTTGTGTGGATTTCCCATGATTTTTGTGAAAAGAAAATTTTGGTGAAAGCCAATGGAATTTTATGATTTTGATCGTAAGCCAGATGGGGGCTTGTGATGGTTGTTGTACTCGTTCTATTGTTGAATAGACGAGTGGATTATATGTGATTTTACTCGCAGAAGGGCGAGTGTTTTGGCGCGCAAACGTATAACTAGCCTTCCAAAGAAAGTCGGAACTTTAGACGATATGCCCGTGCGGGTTTCGGTTCGGAGTGGCTGCTAGTTATACGGGGAGACACAGGGCAAGATGATCTGTGTATGCCATGGGAGAGTATGGCGAGGTGGTATGTAATTAAGGTGCACACGCTAACCAAAAAGTCTAGTGGGTTAGGAATGTATGATTGTTCTCTTTGTTTAATTTGTATAAAATGATTGAATCTCTAAATAAAAAATTCTAGCACATGAACCTAGAAGAAAATTGGATTATGTTCATTTTTTTTTATGTGTTGAGTTTCCTTTAATTCCTTATCGTTTAGAAGTTATGGTTAAATCTCGTTTGTGAATGGGGTCTGCATTGAATCATTGTTTTGGGTAATTAAACGGTCGATTTTTGCCATCTCTCGCGAGTACATGTGTATTAATTGGGTATTCGGGGTCCAAAAATCGGGGTGTGACATCCCACAAGTTGCCTGTATAATGTGGGATTAAGTAGAGGTGTGCCAGTAGAAGAAAAAAGTTTGGCATTCATCTCGAGGGGAGTATCGACAGTCTTATTATCAGTAAGGCCCGCACGGGCGAGAATATCAGAAGCATACTTTACTTGGGAAAGAAAATAATCTGTAGGGGAGTGAGTAACCTCAATTCTAAGAAAGTAGCAAAGGACACCCAGATCTTTCATTTCGAAACATAAATAGAGATAAGCTTTGAGCCTGCATATACCATTCAGATCATTTCCAGTGATAATCATATCGTCGACATAAAGAAGGAGAATAATAATGCCATGCAGAGAGGAGCAAGTAAACATTGCTGGATCATGAGAGCTCTGCGAAAAACCATGCTGCTTAATAGCTGTGGACAATTTCTCAAACCAAGCCCGAGGCACTTGTTTGAGACCATAGAGAGCCCGTCGAAGTTTGCAAACATGTCCAGGGGAATGAGGAAGCCTAGGGGGAGGTTGCTTGTGATGTGATCCAGCCTAACCAAGAAATTAGCCCTATGTTCTTGCGTGTTCTCACGACCGGCTGGCTAAAGAATTTAATTATTTATTTTATATTTCTTAAAGCCTAAGGATTATAGATAATTATTTCCTAGAGTTATTATTATTTTAGAATTATTTTGGGCTTATTTTAGATTATTTATTAGTTTCCTTGTTGCATTAGGATTATTCTAGATGTTATTATTTTCCTTTTCTAAGTATGAAATAGTTTCCTTTTTGAATTAGGATTAAGGCTTTGTTTACTCCTATTTAAAGGAGGCACATTATTGTTTTTTTAAGGAAGAGTTTTGATGATTAATAATATTGAGAGTTTTCTCTTTGTGTTCTCTAAGAACATGTTGAATTGATTAATTCAATTGTTCTTAACTTATCAATCAATTCTCCACCAATTGATTGTGGCGTCTTCAACTATACCGAGGTTCGCGCTTCTTTAAGCGTTGGGTTGAGGTTTTCGCCTTCTATCTTTCGACGTATTTCAAGGTTCTTGCTACGTTTGTATCAAGGGTTGAGGATCCATTAGCCTGGCTAAAAAAGACGATCCGAGTTCGCGTCAGCATGTAGACTTCTTCATGTAAATCACCATAAAGAAAGGCATTCTTAACATCTATCTGATGAAGAGTCCAATTACGGAAAGAGGCAACTGAGATAAGAGTGCGAACTGTGGTCATACGAGCGACTGGGGAAAAAGTTTCTACATAATCAATCCCATACTCTTGAGTGTACCCTTTGGCAGCAAGACGTGCTTTGTATCTGTCAATACACCTGTCAGCCTTAGTTTTAATCTTGTATATCCATCTACATCCAACAACTGATTTTTTAGTGGGTAAATTCGTGAGAACCCAAGTTTCTGTTTTCTGCAGAGCATCAAGTTTCTTGGCCATAGTTTGCTGCCATTGAGGATCGGCAGAAGCTTCACGATAGGAGGATGGCTCAAGGAGAGACAGCATGGTAGAGAGATAGCATTCATAATCAGAATGCCAGACCAGTGGATGTCTGTAACGGACTGGGCACAGTAGAGGGCTGTCGGTGGGACATACAGACTCGGGATAGGACGTAGAGTTGTCTGCAGGTGGACAGACAGTCATAGAGTCAGGTAGAGGTATATGAGTGGTTATAGGGGGAGTGGGAGGTGGGAACATAGTATCGGCTATAGGAAACTCTGAAAACAGGTCGACAGGAAGAGATGTGATAGTTTGTGGAATTGGATCTTTGGACAAGGTGTAGTATGGTTTATTTACCCAAAAGGTAACATGGCGGGAAATGCGAAGCCGTTTGGTAGTCGGGTCATAACAGCGATACCCGTTTTTTTGAATTACATACCCCAAAAAGACACACATGACATTTTTGGGAGTGAGTTTTGTTCGTTCTCGTTTTAGGAGTAACACAAAACAAGTGGAGCCAAACACACGAAGTTCAGAGTAATCGGGAGTGGTCCTATATAAACGCTTGAAGGGAGATAAACCACTGTTGACTACGGAGGGGATGCGGTTAGTAAGGAAGGCAGACGTGTGAATGGTTTCCCCCTAAAAAACTAAAGGTACGGACGAGGAGACAAGAAGGGTACGGGCTGTTTTAACAATGTGTCTGTGTTTGCGTTCTGCAAACCCCATTTTGCTGAGGGGTATCTGAGCAAGATAGTTGGAGAAGAGTCCCTTGTGATTTTAAGAACGCAAGAAAGTGTTTGGATAAGTATTCACCCCTAGAGTCGGATCTGAAGACTCTGATAGTTTTCGAAAATTGAGTTTGAATCATAGTAGCGAACTCGATGTAAACTTTCAAAAAATCAAACTGGGAATGAAGCAAAAAATTCCAAGTGTATAGAGAAGAATCATCGATAAAGACCACATAATATTAAACCTCGCCCATAGAGACAACACGGGCTTTTTCCCAGACATCAGAGTGCATAAGATCAAATGGAGAGCAGGATGAAGTTGTACTATTAGTAAAGGAAGAGCTGTTTGTTTGGCCAATTTACAAGCAATACAAGAGGGATCTTTATTTGAAGCAACATGAAAGATAACGATTAATCCAAGGTCACATAACTGTCCAACAGATAAAAGTTGCATAGATAGTTGAGGAACAAGAAAAACTTTAGAGGCAGATAAACCGTTATTAGATTTTATGGAGCCAACGTGACTAGAAGTAATAGTGGATCCATTAGCTGTATAAATCTGTGCAGATAAGCCCATAGGCCGGGATGACTCGAAGTTGGTTGAGTCAAATGTCATGTGGTTTGATGCCCCAGAATCAAGAAACCACGGAGAAGAGATACCTGGTGGAGGAGAGAAAGCAAATGCAACTGTATGATGATCTAGTGTGATCATGTCCTGAATTTCATGGGTAGTGGGTGAGTTAAAAGAAGGACTAGTCTGATAGATGAACGTTTGTCCGAATTTTTTGCAGTAGTTTGATGGTGAACGCAGCAAATGACCTGGTAGATTTTTGTAGATTGCGCATATACCGAGATGTAGGAGAGTAGAAGTACATTACTATATGCCTGAATTCCTTGCAATAGTTCCATTGAACTGGGTCTTTAGACGAACGGGAGAATGCTTGTTGAGGGCGTAGTGACGAATTGGCGGTGGGTGGTTTAAAAGAGTCATGCTGTGAGCGAGGAGCTGCGATGAAGACGAAAGACATGTTTGGAGCAATGCCTTTGTGAGTTTCTTCAGTGATTGCTTATGTCAAGGCTTCCTCAACAAAAGAGAGAGGCTTATGGTGAAGTATAGAGGCTCTGATTGGCTCAAACTCTTCTTTGAGCACCATAAGGAATTGAACGAGCCGTGTTTCCTCATGAAAGGTTTCCCACATGTGCATATCAGTCCACTATGGTTCCATTAGCTCAATTTGAACCTAGATAAGACACATACTGGAGTGAAAATCAGAGACTGTCTGACCGGGCTGCTATTGGAGAGAACAAACATCCAGTTACAGTTTGTATTTTTTGGCAATGTTTGTTTGAACATACCGTTTTGCCAGAAAGTCTCAAGCTTTCTTTGCGGTGGTGCACCTACCAAGTTGGATACTGATGGATGGGATGATGGTATTGGCGATCCAAGTCAAGATTTTATTGCTGTTGATTTCCCATTCATCAAATTTAGCATCGGTTTCGGCGGGACAAGGTTCTTTACCAGTGACATACTTTTAAAGGCCCTTTCTTTTAAAAAATTTTGAAATAGCATAGACCAATGACTATAATTATTTTCTTCAAGTTTAATAGTAATACAAATTTCAAATGTAGTCATAAATAAATAAATAAATAATCATAAAGTTTTGGGGCAAGAAAAAAAATTAGAAAGTTATGGGGCCAAAATAGAAATAACATAAAGCTTTATTATTATTATTATTATTATTATTATTATTATTATTATTATTATTATTATTATTATATTTTTAAAATTGTAATGATGATAACCCACCGAGAATGTCGGGCGACAATTCCCCTTAAAAATAGGTTTGTTTGGCCAACAATCCCTTTCAGGGCAGTTTCAGGTGTTCGGGTGGGTTCCGGACCACTTCTTGAAGGTCATTAGGGTTCTTGCAAGGGTCATGGATTGGGGTGTCTACAGTAACAAAGTTCAAGCAAGTTGTGGCATGATCGGGTTTGCACAATTTGTGTTGAAAAAGATGATGAAGGAAGTAATAACACCAAAAGGATTTTTTCACAAAGGGGGAGCTACATATTATGAATTTTCAAAATTAAGGGGGAGTGTTGAAAAGTAATTTTGAAAATTCTAGATTGTGTAATATTCTAGAATTATCTCTAGAATATTCTATCTAGAATATGCAATACAAATCTAGCAAATATCATGTAAAAGGAAGATGGATTCTAGAATGCTCTTTAAGAATTATCTTTTACCTAGAAGAGTCTTAAGTCCATGAAAAAATCTAGAGTGCATGGAAATATCTCGGAGCCTAGAATATTCTCTAGGAGACCATAAATAGATGTACTAGTAAGCATTCATTGATGTGTGAGAGTAAGAAAGAAAAGTGTAAGAGAGTAAGAGAGAAAAGTGAAAAATAGAGTGAAGAAAAAGAGAGTAAAGTGTAAAAAAAAAGGTGTAATAGTGTTAAGCAAAAAAAAAAATTTTGTAATTGTAATTCTCTAGTGAAAAATATAATTGAGGAAAATATATTTTGTATCGCACTTTTGTTGCACAAAAACCCAACATTGATTGTCCTACAATTTACGAATTAGACAATTTAAAACTGCTTAATTCGAGAATTACTTAATTTAATCGTTTGGTTGCAAAAATGAACTAGGTGGTATCCGCAAAACCCTAATAATCCACCGGGTGATAGCTATTATTGATGAAGATCAATTTTGAATACAAACGCAAAACAAACCCTGGCCACCAATTAGAGTGCTTAACATTATCTCTCAAATATACTCTCTATTTCACCTATAAAATAATACTATACAATTCTTATAAAAACCTATGATAAGATTTCCATTTATATAGAATAAATTTAATGGGTCTAGAATTAATTGCGCAAAGTCAAAACTAAATTGAAAAAAGACAGTTCGAAACCAACTAGAAAAAAAATTCCTATACATGAGTATAATTAATTTTTTAATAGAAGAGATATTTCTAACCAGAATATCAAATAAAGTAGATAGTATTTTAATTCATTCACACTTTTATGATTATCAATTTATTATAATGGTGATGTTTACTATAAATGTGGTAAGCAACTTTTTTTCATATTTGGTTCTCTTTTTCCTAGATAGAGAAAAAGATTATTCCTTTCTCTGCTTCAACACTAGTTGCCAGCTTGCCTTGCTCGTTCAACCTCTATAATCATATATATCTTTTTTTGTTCATGTATTTGTAACAGCCAGATGTATTATAACCCAAATCAGAGAGAGGATCCACATTTCACTTTAAGGCTACTATATGATGAGGATTGTACTTAATTAGTAACCCATTATATATATATAGCCTGTTATTCTATGAATTCAATTTCCTTGAAAAGAAGGAAGTTATGTTAGAAAAAGGGAAATTAAAAATAATTCTTTCAACATTTCCAGAGTCACTATTTGTAACTTGGTAAATATGGAGCAGATGCTTTCCTATTAAAGAATATCCCAATAACCTACGCAAACACTTATTTTTAATTTTTTTTTTCATTCAAGGCTTCATCCCCATGTGGTGTTTGGATAAGATTTCGCGCACTTAAACTAATTTTCGTTCGCAGTTGGTACCTGCCGCTAGTCACAACAAATTTCTCGTTTCTAGGATTCGACCTAAAAAAGCTCCTAGTCAAACCCAACAAGAACCAAAAGTGGACGAGTCACTGGTCCCTACTCGTGCATATTATTAGTTTTTTTTACGGGTTGTGGTTTCTTTTCACATCACTCTCTCGCTATGCTTAGATGTAATGAAGTAGACATAAAATCCTCTAATACTCATCACCTCTTTAACTACATGTGCAATATGCCCGCTACATGACTCCATATAAAGCTAGCATTGTTGCACTTATCTATTTCATTATTTACTAGATATTCATTATTGGATGGATTGGTAGGATGTAGATGAATATATATCCGGTAAATGAAACCTGTAAGAGTATCATCTTTCCTCTATATACATACCTCAAAAGATTATGTAATCCTTCAGTTATGTATATAGCACAGCCTACGAATCAACCCGAGTCATCGACTACACTGTGAGTAGTGTTGCATACCTATTGATTATTGCGCCCCTCTTCTCACCAACAAAAAAAATGAAAATAAGAGAAAAAGGAAGAGGAATAATATTTTTCCATCCCAAATATAATTAAGTATTACTATCTCACTATCTAGTCAATTTTCCGATCAATGTATTAATTTCAATCTAAATGATGATAAAAGTTAAAATTATTTAAGTTATCTTAGAGATTTGGAACGGGCATATTGCACATACAGTTAAAGAGGTGATGAGTATTAGAGGATTTTATGTCTACCTCATTACATCTAAGCACAGCGAGAGAGTGATGTGAAAAAAAACCACAACCCGTAAAAAAACAAATAATAAGCACAAGTAGGGACCAGTGGCTCGTCCACTTTGGGTTCTTCCTAGGTTTGACTTGGAGCTTTTTTAGGTCGAATCCCAGAAACGATAAATTTGCTGTGACTAGCGGTAGGCACCAACTGCGAACGAAAATTAGTGTAAGTGCGCAAAATCTTATCCAAACACCACATGGGGATGAAGCCTCGAATGAAAAAAAAAAAATAAGTGTTTGCGTATGTCATTGGGATATTCTTTAATAGGAAAGCATATGCTCCATATTTACCAATTAAGTCACCGGTGGTGACTTTGGAAATGTTGAAAGAATTATTGTTAATTTCCCTTATTCTAACATAACTTCCTTCTTTTCAAGGAAATTGAATTTATAAAATAACAGGTTATATATAATTGGCTACTAATTAAGTACAATCCTCAGCATATGGTAAGCGCTAAAGTGTAAATATTCTTATGTTATATTCACTATTTACTAGGTTAATAGTATTTTATTTTATTTAATCAGTAAAATTTATGAGATTTATACTTCGAATTGATGGGAAAAAGGGGAAAAGAGAGAAGACTTGAATATATTATTATTGACAAACTTTCTTTTATATTATTGTGGCACAACTAGATCTTAATAATTTTTTAAAATTTAAAAAGAAAAATAAAATTGTCAATTTGAACCTAATTAACAAATATTTAAACGACTTCTTCTACATGGCATGATTATTTGATATTTAAAAAAATATATATCAAATTGACGATTATTTATTAACTATATATATTGCTATGCCTCATATAAACTTGATGCACCTTTTTTTCAATACACAATTAACAAAGTTGAATATTTATTTTTTTGTAAATATCAAAAATATTTATGCCTTGTTAATGTACACGAATCTAAGTCTCATTCAAGATTCAATGCAATTTGCAAACATCTTTGAAAAAACCCCTTATGTATATTCATCAAATCTCTTTTTTTTTTACACTACTTTTGAAAAAGAATTAATGGTGTCTATAAGGAGTATATAGATGCAATTAGTGTTAACCGATTACTAAAATGGTGTCTCAATGTAAATAGTGGTGCTAGTACAAGAATTAAGCACCCTAAAAAACTAATTTTACTATGCTTTTCTTAGCACACATTATAATATTAAATTTTATTTGATAATAACATAAACATTGATGGAAAAAAATTGATTTATGTGAGATGTTGCAGAATAAGTTAAAGGATGTGGTGAGATACTCTATTATTTATTATTATTTTTCTATAAAAAATTTCTTTGGGTGAAAGGAAGAAAACAATTTAACAAAAGATAAAAAATGATGGAAGACATTTCATAAAAAATAGAGAGCGTCTCATCTCACCATTCAACTTATTTTCTAACTTCTCACACAAACCAGTTATTTTTTATCAAACGGACCCTTATAGCTCATTTTAAAGCACCCATGTAGCTCATTTAACCCATCCCATCTCCTCTTGTTACCTCTGCTAGTCTTTCTATTAATTTGCTCTTTGAATCCTAATTCTTGTTGTTCTTCATATTCTCTCTTAGCTTGATCTTTTCTGTATATATCAACTTATCCTAAATTCCTTAGTTTCTAATTAAATCATATTCCATAAACCTCCCTTGATTTTTGTGATGGCGGATTACACATTATAGCAAAGAACTTGCAAGGGTTGGATGTGCTGCACTATATTCTCAGTCATTTTCTTTCCTCTACTCATCATCTTCTTGGCTTTCATCATATTTACTTCGATCAAGTATGACCCATCCTTTCCCCAATTTAACTTAACCAGCGTCGAATATTTCTCGGTATCATTGGACACCGTGAAAATGTTAAATATAAATATTTCCTTGGTTGGCATAGTTACCAACCCATGTAAACGCTCGGCCATTGAAGTACATGGCCTTGACACGACTCTTTCTCGCATTGCTGGATGCGAAGTCCTTACCACGACATATTTCCCTCATTTCGCAATCAAGAAATTGTATCATTTATTTGTTAATGCTCCAATGGCTGGCACCCACCTCACCATTCGGCCCAAACACCTTCAAATGATGAGGGAGGAGTTTAAAAGCGATTTTATCTACTTCAATCTCAAGGGAAAGTTTGGCCTGTACCAACACCTCTGGAGATTATTTCATGTGCCACTTAAATTATATTTTAACTGTAATTTTAGTGTGCACCGAGACGGGTCTTTATAATACCAGAGATGTGAGGAGACACAATGGAATATATAGTGTGCTTTGTACTTTTTCGTCCATAGATAATACTTGTATGTATATTTTGTTATGTTTACTTCTCTTTAGTGCACTTTTTATAATATATGTGATTTTCCTAGTGGGAAACCTGTAATTGACAACTATTTAGAAGAATACAAATCGGATGAATATATGCTTTCTCCATTGATTTCAAAGCCCAAGTAACTGACGTTATTAAAGCATATATTCATCCGATTTGTATTCCTCTAAATAGTTGTCAATTACAGGTTTGCCACTGGGAAAACTACATTTATGATAAAAAGTGCACTAAAGAGAAGTAAACATAACAAAATCTATTTACAAGTATTATTTATGGACGAAAAAGTACAAAGCACACTATATATTCCATTGTGTCTCCTCACATCTCTGGTATTATAAAGACCCCTCTCGGTGCACATTAAAATTATAGTTAAAATATAATTTAAATGGCCATGAAATAATCACTAGAGGTGTTGGTACATGCCAAACTTTCCCTTGAGATTGAAGTAGATAAAATCGCTTTCAAACTCCTCCATTGTCATTTAAAGGTGTTCGGGCCGAATGGTGAGGCGGTTGCCAACCATTGGAGCATTAACAAAGAAATGATCCAATTTCTTGACTGCAAAAGGAGGGAAAGACATCCTGGCAAGGACTTCGCATCCAGCAATGTGAGAAAGAGTAAATTTCAAGCCATGTACTTCAATGGCCGAGTGTTTACCTTGGTTGGTAACTGTACCAACTAATGAAATATTTACATTTAAGACTCGTTTGATTCAGGTATTAGGGTAAGTGGGATTAATAAACCAATATTAATAGTACTGGACTATTAATCCTGGTATTAATTTAATTCCAATACCCTATTTGATTCCTGCATTATTAATACTGGGATATCCCATACTGATGTTAATACCATTTTTGGTTCTGTAACTCGTATATGGGATTATATTTTGGAATAACAAAAATAATAATAATAATAATAATAATAATAATAATAATAATAATAATAATAATAATAATAATAATAATAATAATAATAATAATAATAATAATAATAATAATAATAAATATAAATATACGGGATTATTATTATTATTATTATTATTATTATTATTATTATTATTATTATAGTGATGGCATTTTTGAAAATATACAGTTTCTTTTTCTTAATCCTGAATAAACAATACCAACCCTACTGGTATTAACTTATACCACAAATAGTGGTATTAAGTTAGTCCCTGTATTAATAATCTCAACACATTTGTTTGAACCAAACAAGATATTATAAAAATAAGTGGTATTAATAATTCCATCCCACTTTTTATTACCCGAATCAAACAAGGCCTTAATATTTTCTTGGTGTCTAATGATACCGAGAAATATTCGACACCGGTTAAGTTAAATTGGGGAAATGTTGGGTATAATACTTGATCGAAGTAAATATGATGAAAACCATAAAGATTATGAGTAGAGGAAAGAAAATGACTAAGAATATAGGACAGGTCATCCAACCATTGCTATTTTTCTACGATAATATGTAATCCGTCATCACAAAAATCAAGGGAGGTTTATGGAATATGAATTAATAAGAAAATAAGGAGTTCAGGATAAGTTGATATATATTGAGAATTTGTAGAAAAGATCGAACTAAGAGTGAATATGAAGAACAACAAAAATTAGGATTCACAGAGCAAATTAATAGAAAAACTGTAATTGAGGTGATGAAAGGAGATGGGATGGGTTAAATACAGCTAACAAGCCTAGATAACATAGTGGAGATTAATGTACAATCAAGGAAAGTAAGTTTAATTTAACATTATGTTGTGTATAGTACTAATTTCTTTTTAAAGAATGCTACTACTTTTTATTTGAATGGTAGTATTTAGTTTATGGTTACAAAAATGAAAACCGGACCAAAGTTTTTTGATAACCTTTGTTTGTTCGTTGTGGTACGTGATTTGTTATAGCATACGTGAAACTTATTATTGATGGGGACATAACTACAGGATCGTTTGATATTGCGTATAGATTGAACAAAATACTTTTGAAAAACCCTATAAGAAGAAAGGAGTTTCACCTTTGTGGATCATGTAGAAGATCTATATAAAGATATTAGGGTTTGATAGCGTCAAATTGCAATCTGGTCAGATTTTTCCAAATCTCATTGGACTGCGAAAATAAATCATTTTCGCCATCGAAATGATGTGTGATTGTCCTGATTTTTTGAATGGTAATAGTAACTTTTCGTTCCGAAAGATTTATCCAAAAACTTAACTCGATCCAACGGTGCAATCAAAAGTTACGATTGATTTATTATTGGAGTACCGAAAACCTAAAGATCTTTTATCGTATTCCTTCTATCAGCAAATCTTAAACTGAGTGTGGGTTACAGTATCACCAAGATTTCATCGTCTCTCAATGACACAAATCCTAATTTGTGAGAATTCTTATTTCCATGAGAAGAGTCAAGGCCGGCGTATATATATAAGGCTATAATAGGGACGCTACTGAGAATTATGTGTTTGGGCTTCTTATGAATTAATCCCTTCCATAAATTATAATTCACATCACTAAAGAATTATAATTACACTATCGTCCTTATCTCGCAATATATTTCAAGCTACTTGTTTTTAATGCTTATTATTCTCCCCAAATTAAGATTACAGGTTTAAATTAAATTACTGACAATTATATTTAAATGACTTCTTAATCCTTGAGCCTACCACTTAACTTATTTAACATGTTGGGATTGATATAATCCACCTACGGACATGATTAAAACTTATAAATTTCTCAAAGGGTTATCATCATTCCCTATACCGGAACGTAAATTTCGTCACTAATTAATATCCATCATACATATAGTATCGTTATCCAATTCACGGAGCTCATGGATCCATAAATGAATCTCATTTTCTTAATGAGTCAAAACAACAAGCACTACATATATATGTCTATTAGTTATTTCAAGAATAAGAGTATAAGCAAACATAATAACCATGGGATTTTAAATTATTTTATATAGTTAGTATAAAGATAATTAATCAAAACTGGCCATGTTCAATACATATAAAGTGTACTAGCACAATAAGTTGAAACTATACCGTTTCTTATAGTCAAGATAAACTATTAAAACTTATGCTACAATCATATACCGATGGGTGTCGAGTTCCATTTAAGACTGTGAATCACTAAACCTATATTATATAAGAACCGATAATATAATCCTATGTGTGTAAGCTAAACTCTACAAACCAAATCATCTACTATATGGAATACAAGATAGATATGCATAATATTTAAATAAATAACATAATACAACCATTTCCCATAAAAATTCTCATTAAAATAGCAAAATTGAGTTTATAACATATCAAAACCAATAAAAAAAATTATGACTTTTAGTATATCACTCTAATAGTTGTGGGAGTCATTACCTCAGGAGGATGAGCTACAGAAGAGGCTACTATGGTAAAGAAGGTGATGGGATGCAAGGAGAATGAAAGACAAGCTCTCCTCGAAAATAAATGATCCATTTGGACTTGAACTTTCTTGTGAGAAATAAATGATCCATTGTGAAGTTGAAATTTCTTGTGAAAAATAAATGATCCATTGTGGAACAAAAATTTCTTGAAGGAAATAAATGAACCTTTGCAAAAAGTAACTAAAACTAAATAACGAGCTTCACAAGCCAATAACAAGTCGATACAAATAATGTCAAGCTTTAAAATCTAATCATACATGCCCGTTATTTAGAAAAGCACGTGTTGGTTATTTTTTCACATAAATTTTATAACCACTCAAGTTCTCCTCGAAAATGGCTGCCCAAGTTGTAATTTATGTTTATTACCCTGTTCTTAATTATATATGTTGGAGTAGCAGCTCCCCTCACGTGTATGAGCCTAACACTCATGTGTGACCATTGGGTTTCGACATGGTGAATAGCCTTCCTCTGTTATCATATTGGAGTTTTCTAACATCCAATTCAAAATTAATTAGCAATGAATGGAGTAGCACTTTATTCTTATAGTCTCGATAGTTATGCCCTATATTTTTTTGCCGTGTTCCTCTAGGATAATATTGATTTGTGATTAATTTGCCAATACGCTTTGACCTTACAATAGTTTTATATATTCTTGCACTAATTTGGGAGCTGAGGATAGTGAAGACATTTTTGTTTGTGTTTTTATTTCTTATCTCCTTTTGTACTATGTTTTTGTCCATATTGTTTCACTTAATTTTATGGCACTGGATTGGCTAACAAATTTCATTCTCAACAACAGTTAAAAATTTCTAAAGTGAAAAGAATCAAAGAGCTAGTGGCAATATATATACTAAAGGAAATGTAATTTATGACACCTTTAACCGAGTCTGATCATGCAGAGGGCAAAAGATTCCTCAGGAAATGTAATTTACTGATACATATTATTTTTACTAAATAATACACATCAGTAAAAATATGAAAATTTTATAGTATTAGTATATAAATCCATATATTGACTAGGAATTGTAGAAATACAATACCACTATATATATACACTTGTCTGAGCTGAAGAGCGTGAAGAAAGCTGCTGGTTTTAACCAGATGCATGGTGAATCATTAGGTCACGGACCAGATACTTTAATTGCGGGTTGGCTTAATTAAGTCACGGACCAGATACTTTGAACGGTTCAAACATATGAGTTTTTTGACGAAATTTGGTGTAGTTGATTTTTATGATTAGTAGATTATTTTCACTAAATTTAAAAAACAAATAAAAAAAATCAATCGAAAAATCGATTAACTGCAAAATTAAAATATATATGTCTACTTCAAATGCTCTACCTGCGATTTAGCATCCTTAATTTAAAACTTTAATTGAAATTTATCATATATTGTAAGAATATATGGGTGCTTCAAATTCATCCGAATTGTTACATTTTTCTTTATCTCAAAGTATAGACACACTTCTGGCACGTGATGCTTGCCATGCATGTTCAGCCCTGTTTTTTATTTTGAATTAAAAAGAAAATAAATAAATAAAATGTATCTAACTTTGTAATAGAGCAATAACTGAGATGAGTTCAATTATAATTATGAGTTAATAACCAATATAAACTTTCAGAGATCTAATAGTCTGAAACAGTACTGAAAAGACTATGATGAAATGTATCTTGTCCTATGACTAAAAGCATCCAGATCCACGGAAATGAAACCAGATCAGGCAATCGAATCAACCGATCAAGTAGAATGCATGCAAAAACTGATACTATGTTGGTAAGCACACGGTCTTAAGTTTGATTTCTCGTTGTGTGAAGTAATTTTTGACTACTAAGACCAGTAGTGTATTTAGGAATTTTGTGTGGGGTGGGTGAAGTTATAATTGACGACCGTCAATGTTGATTAGTCATGGTTGGCCAAATTAATTGTGCGCAACATAATTCTAATATATATATATGAATAAAATACACGAATTCAAAAAAATTCATTTCTTCATTTCATCGAAAGATTAGCATAACGTACTTATGTTTGGATGATAAGAGGAAATAGGAGGCTGCCAACCGGTATTAGTCTCAAGATCATTTAAATTTATATCTACACGAGTTCTTTTGAGACAAACGTTTTGTACTATGTAAATATTTATCCATACTTACAAATAGAAAATTATATAATTCAGCTTAATCAATTATATCAAGCAAATTGCAAATTTCAGTTTAATTATATATCCCTAAATCCCTAATTTCAGTTTAATCAATCAAAATAGAGATGGAGTTGTGGAGATTTAATTTTGGGAAGAGAATAGAGAGATGGAAAGTAAAAAAAATAAATACAACTAATTAAAAAGAAAAAAAGATACAGCAAAAAAGAAGTATAGAAGAAATTATGAAGAGAACAAAGATGGAGTCATGGAAAAAAACTTACTCGGAAATCGGATTTCGCCAGCAAAGCCGTAAAGGAGAGGACTCTTCTGCAAAAAGTCATGATGGAGTTTGGGTGATTTCTCTGACTGTTCTCTTTCTTATTCTACAAAACAATAGAAGAAATTAGGAAGACAACCCCACCGTTCTCTTTCTCTCTCTACAAGAGAATAGAAGAAAGTAGAAAGAAAAGTAGAGAACCCCAGTACCCCACCATTCTCTTTCTCTATTTACAAGACAACAGAAGTGGTCAAATTGTTTTTAAGTGAATAGTTAAAAAGTCTCACCTATATAACATTAGATAAATTTTATAAAAGTTAAGGTGGTCAATTGTCCGCCATAACATGAATGTACATCAGATGCTGATCGAGAATATCTCTCGCTCAAACAACTAGAGCCTCGTGAAAATCAGTGAAAATGAGGTATCGATCTATAGTAAGATTATTGTAGATCGAAGAACAACAAAGCCAAAATCCAAAGAAAATGGCCTGCTCCTCCTCTTTCTCTCTCTCGATTCTGTCCCTCTACTATCTTGGTGTAAATGAGAGAGGAAATGAGGCAAATGGAAGAGGACAAATTTATTTATGCCAGAGACTTTACAACAAAAAGGAATATACATGCAAAAGGAGAAATGAGGACCATTGTTCACAGTTTTTCAACCCAAAAATTACAAACTCCAATTACAAAAAGAGCTAAAATTGCGAATAATTATAGTGGGGGGACCCTTGTTGAAGAGGAAAATAACTTTCTCCATTATACAATTAAAGAGAGGTGGGGCATAGGTTTCCTAATTTTGTTTCAATTATTTTATTTAGAGTGTCCATAACTATTTTTGTAGGTAGCAATAAAAAAAATGCTAATAAATAAATTTTATTTGGTTCAAAAGAAGCTAAGAAAGTCTAAGTCACAAATTGTCGGTGGGTATTCCCCAACTTAAAGAAAAAAAACAAAGAAGAAAAGTAAAGTTAGATCGTCTATACAATACTAAATCTAGATCGTCTATACAGTACCAAATCGCATCACCAACACTACATAAACATTCGATCGGAGTTCAAAAGTTGTGGGAGTAGGGTTAAAGCCTTTAGTTCTAAATCACAAACACTGAAAAATTATTAGGTTCTTTCAGATCTCTGACTAGACAACATATACACATCCTCCAGCTAAAGGCAAAAACCCCATTATAAATTTGCATAAGAAAGAAAAAAATTAAAAGAAAAAGGAAAGTCATCAGTGACCTTGATTTTCCTTGAAGGAACATACGCATTTGGCCCATTATAATGACTTGCGTCTTTTTTCTCTTTTTATTTTTTTAAAGAAAAAGGACATTATAGGCGTGACGTGATGTGACTAAAGTAATCTTTCCTCTTTTGGCTATAGTTTCACATGTCATCTTTTACCTCTTTTGGCCAAAGGTCTTGGTGTCATTGTGCGTGTCATCTTCGTGTCATTTGGTCCACCTATATCATAAAATAGGATCATGATCAAAACTTTATTTAAAAAATATAAAAATTTAATAATTAAATATATATATTATTGTATGTATTAATTTTACATTTTTAAATGAATTTTATACAAAAATCAATGAAGTGTTCATAAAGTGCGAACTCAATTTTCAAAATTCTACAAATTTTTGCGGGACCCACAATTATTTCCTCTCTTTGCTTGTTTCAAAAAGCAAAAGCTCCTACCACTCCTTTTTCTCTCTGCATGCCCAATTGCCACTTAATTTATTCATTCAAAGCATTTCCCCTCTCTCTAGCCCGTCCGTGACACCTCTCTCTTTCTCTCTGTCCAAAACTCCGTTCTTCTTCTTCTTTCCCTTTCTCAAAAACAATTTACTCATTGTAGCCGTGACGTGACTAATGTGTTCTTTTCTCTTTTGGTCATAGTTTCACGTGTCATATTTTACTTCTTTTGGCCACAGTTCTTGGTGTCATTGTGCTTGTCATCCTCGTGTCATTTGGTCCACCTATATTCTAATCTAATTACAAAACATATTTTTCATCAAAACTTTTTTTCAATAAAATATAACAATTCAATGATTAAAGATATACATGTTATAGTGTGTATTAGTTATACACATTTCAATGAGTTTTATACACACATCGATCAATATGCCACATCATAATTAAAACACGCATGCCAATAATACAAAAACAATAAACTGTCACAAACCAATTTTGTTTACATTAAAATGAAATTCCCACAATCGACAATCCAATAATAATAATAAATAATAGACTAGAAGTTTACTTTTTAAAACTGTTGAAACTTGAATTTTACGAAAAGCTTGATTAATTTTAAAGATTCTTAAAAACCGTTTGTGATAGTGATGCAATTATTGAACTAAAAATAGAAATTAATCAAGCAATCATAACATAAGAGTTTTTTTACGAGGTAAACTCTCAACGTGAGAGAAACATCTACGGAGGCACCCTACGTCAAGACAAAATCCGCTATTTAAAATTTTTTTACAAGAGTATAACAGACAAAAGGAATTACAAGGACCCTAATGCACACACCCGTACAATCCTAAAGCTACACACTTCTCTCACCAAGCCAACTCAACAAAACTTGACCAACAGTAGAGGATTTTCGAGATAACCATACAACAAGAATCAATTAAACACAAATAAGCTCAGCTAAAATAAATTCCATAAGTTCCAGATTTGCCAAGCTTTAGTTTCAAAAGAAGTTCTTAAAAAACATATTATAAATCAATATTTTAATTAAAAAACACACAAACTAAATTCCACGGATATTCAATAAACAATCCTTCCAAAACATAATATATATATATATATACACTAGATTTCTAATCAAAACACATATCAAAATCACCTAGTAATTTCTTAGATATGCAAGCATTCAACTAACATATTTCTGCTCAGCAATAATACAAGTTTTGAACAAATTCTGGCAGCAATAATGAAAGAGATCAAAGACAGTTTACGCAATAGATTTTTCTCACAAAAATAACTTTAAAATAAACCAAAAAACAATTTATATGGACTGTTTTACGCAGCAACAATACACAGCAATAACACAATACAAAATCAGTTTTCCGCAGCAATAGAAAGCAGTTTTAAACACGGATTTATATGGCAGCAATAAGAACAACTCAAAATAGATTTTGTTTACAATATTTTGCAGCAATAAACAGATTTATTAGCACAAAACAAAACAGATTTTTCACATAAAAATAACAAAGACAGCAACAACTTTTAATAACAACAAATTTACCAATCTTAACCAAATATAATCAATCGCAAATAGCATCAAATTCAGACTTATATTTGCAGCAATAACAATCAACAATTAATCATAGATTTCGAGTACAAAACAAAGCTAAAACAGATCAAGAATAATAAGAATAACAAACAATAGAATGTAGAAAGATAGTACCCGAATTTAGAAGAGAATCCACAAAAGCAAATCAAATAAAAACACAGCACCACGGTGTATCAAGCAGCACATCATATCCAACAAAACAAATGCAGCAATACAAACACTTCAGATCTTCACATTTATGACTCCGAAAAAAAAACCAAATCAATATCAAACCCCAACAACGATTTCCTATGAGAATTTATCAAACAAACACTCAAGAGAATTTATCAAATAAACACTCAAAATACTCTCTCAAGTTAAGAGATGAACAAAGATCAAACTAACCTCTAGATTAATACTCAAATACCCTTAAAGAACTTCTGTTCTTATCAATTTTCTAGAGAGAGACGAAAGTGAGAGAGGAAAGAAGAATTTAGGGCTCAATGTGGGGGTTGTGTTGAGCTACTACTTCTCCTTTTCTTTTAGGGCACAAATGAAATGAAGAGAACATATATATATACATGTGTGTGTCAAAAATGAAAGGCCAAAATCACTTTAATCTGAGTGCTAAGAGATAGAATATGAATGCCTTTTTTGTTGCAAAACGGAAAAAGAAAGTGCAAATATATGGGTGTGTAGGTGCTTTTTAAAAAGAAAGAAGAAAGATATATATGAGGTGTTAATTAAAGACTTAGATCATTTTTAATCTAATGGTCACAAATAAAAGAGAGCTATAATACATTTGAAAAGAGCCTTCACATGGATCAAAGCACAAAAGCACATTAAAAAAACACACACACTTAAGATCAATAAAAAAAAAATAAAAAATCATTTTTTTAAATTCTAGAACTTATGTAAAATATTCTAAGTGAATAATAAAAAATATACCTAAACTTTAAGATCCGCAGCTCTTGCTCGGATACGGCTTCGAACCCAAAAAAATATAAAAACCAAGGGCGTGCAATCTAAACACGAAGGACTTTTTTGAATTAAAATGCTCCAAACACTGAGGCCGAAGAATGACACTTACATAAAATAACATAACTTAAAATTAAAAAAAGTTGAAATTTAATATTTAAAATCTAGTGATCAAGATCAATTAAACAAGAACCATCATGACAGCATGATTATGTAAAAAAAAATTAGAAAAATTTGTTTGAGTAACAATATTGGAATATTTCACATTTTGCTGAGATCAAAATAAGATAAAAAAAATATGATTAAAGGATTTTTTAAAAAGTTAGAAACAAGTCGGTGTATTCCGGTCTACAATTTTTTCAGCATGAAGATATATTGAACCTATGTTTAAGTTGTTCAAAACGTTAGACTAAGTTAGACAATGGGATCAAAATAAACTGATTGATATTTGTCGATTTAGATTAATCACACGTTATCACCCTAGTAATCATACATAAGTGGGTCTACACACAACCATTCATTCATACTACAATAAAAAAAATCTTATTATATAAAAAACTTTTATCAAACCATACAATATTTATTACCTTCGAAAATATTAAAAAAAATATTTACAAAATCTTTAATGGATAATAAAATACATGAGTACTGGTTAGTAAAAAGGATTTAATTGCATTATCATTTCTTAAAAGATTAATCAATTGTCCCATGAAACTGCTGCTAACGAGCTCGAATCCTACTTCTTCGTGTGAAGAGTGGACAATTATATCATTTAAGAGACGACAAAATAAGCTCAAATTTTATTAGGGGAATTTCAAAAGATCTCTTAAGGGATTGTTTGATTGGGGAGGGTTCGCTCCAGTTGTGTAGCCCATTACAACTTTAAAAAAAAAATATCTTTAGCCATTAAACATATTTTTATTTTTTTATAAAAGAAAGGAAAAGAGAGAAAGAGATAAATTATAACAAAGAAAATATTCTCCTTGCACCTCGTTACCTTCTTTACCATAGTAGCCTCGTCTCCAGCTCATCCTCCTGAGGTGATGACTCCCACAACATGTTTCACGTATGCTATTAACAAAATCACCGCAACGAACAAACGAAGGTTTTCAAAAAACTTTGCTTCAGTTTTCATTTTTGAAACCATAATTATCGTGTTGACGATTAGAGAGAAAGATAAGAGAATTAATTGATATTGATAATTATGAATGAATACAAAGGTCCCTTAAATAGGGATTGAATGGGCTGTACATGGAAATAAAATAATATCCCATAATTCTAGGAATTATGGTGGTAGTCAACTATACCATTTATACATATACCATATCTATATATCCTACCATATCTACATATTCTAATACTCCCCCTCAAGTTGGCACACATATATCGAACATGCCCAACTTGCTAATTAGCTTGGTGAATATCTTCTTTGTCACGGCCTTGGTGAGAATGTCAGCTAACTAATCTTCGGAGCATACATGAGGAACATAAATAACGTTCTCTTCTAACTTCTCTTTGATGAAGAACCTATCCACTTCAACATGCTTTGTTCTATCATGTTGAACTGGATTGTGTGCGATATCACATGCTGCCTTGTTGTCGCAATATAGCATCATGGGTTCTGTCGGAGGAAAACCGAGATCTGTCAGTAGCAATTTTAACCACAATAGCTCTTGAATACCAACTGCCATTCCTCAATATTCTGCTTCTGCGCTTGATCGGGATACTACATTTTGCTTCTTACTTCTCCAAGTAACCAAGTTTCCTCCTACAAATGTGAAGTACCCTGATGTAGACCTTCTGTCACATATATTACCTGCCCAATCAGCATCAGTATATCGCTCAACCTTCAGGATATCCTCATTTTTCTGGAATAGGATTCCCTTTCCAGGAGCTGCTTTGAGATAACTGATAATCCTCATAACTGCTTGCATATGCTTCTCCCCTGGATTATGCAAGAATTGACTAACAATACTCAATGCATATGATATATCAGGCCTTGTATGTGCTAGATACATCAATCTGCCTACCAATCTCTGATAGCGCCCTTTATCGACGGGTACTTGATCTGTTTCGACCCCTAACTTCAATCCTTCCTCCATTGGAGTCTCTGACGGTTGACAAGCGGACATTCCGGTTTCATTCAGTAAGTCTAGGGCATACTTTCTCTGAGATAGGAAGATGCCTTTTGATGATCTAGACACTTCGATCCCCAGAAAATACTTCAAGCTACCGAGATCTTTCATCTCAAACTCCTGAGATAAGAGCTTCTTCAATGCCTGTTGTTCTTGAGGGTCGTTTCCTGGGAGCACCATGTCATCTACATAAACGATAAGAGCCGTAATTTTTCCATGACTCTTCTTCAAAAATAAAGTATGATCGGAGTTACTCTGGCTGTACCCAAACTTTCGCATCGATCTCGCCAATCTCCCAAACCAGGCTCTAGGGGATTGTTTTAGCCCATACAAAGATTTTTTCAACTTGCAGACTTTATTTGTATGCTCAGCCGGGATCTTATATCCAGGTGGGAACTTCATATATACCTCCTCCTCTAAATCCCCATGTAGGAAGGCATTTTTCACATCAAACTGTTGTAGAGGCCAGTCTAAGTTTGCAGCTAATGAGAGTAACACTCGTACAGTATTGATCTTTGCTACGGGCGCAAATGTCTCTAGATAATCAATCCCATGCGTCTGTGTGTAGCCTTTTGCAACCAGTCTCGCTTTGAATCTTTCGATTATTCCATCTGCTTTAAATTTCACAGTGTACACCCACTTGCAACCCACCTTTTTCTTTCCTGCTGGTAATTCGGTCAATTCCCATGTGTTATTTTTCAACAAGGACTTCATCTCCTCATCCATTGCTGATTTCCACTCAGACTCACATAAGGCTTCCTGCACACTGTTAGGAATAGATACAGAAGATAATTGATTCACAAAAGATTTGTTAGATGCAGTTAACCGATCATAAGACACATAATTACTCATAGGATATTTGACTTTACTGGTAAAATCTGGGTCATACGTGGGTTTAGGTACACCTCTATTTGCTCGGTTAGGAAGTTTCTTTATAGGAATAGAAGAAGATGATACCTGGGAGACCTCAGTTTCAGGGATATTTGAAGTGGACGATTGGTTATTTGTGTCAGGTGGTGACGGAGACAGAGACGGCACAACGTCATTTGGCAAGATTTCTGCTGTTACTATATCAGGGGATGACATGATTTCGGTTGTCTCTGTTGCTGGTGGTGGATTCGAATTCAACCTTGGAACTACCTCTATTGAGCTTATCTCTTCCTCATTGATATTCTCAAATAACTGAACTTCTTTATAATGCTCCCCCTGAAGTTCAGTTCGGTGAAAGTACATAGTTTCTTCGTGAAATATCACATCTATAGTGAAATACATTTTCTGGGTGGGAGGGTGGTAACATCGATACCCCTTTTGAGAAGAAGCATACCCTACAAAGACGCACTTGAGAGCGCGCGGTTCAAGCTTGTTCCGTTGCTCCTTCGGTAAGTGGACAAATGTAACACATCCAAACACCCTGGGAGGAAGATTTGACACGGTAGGAGCTGTAACCGACTTAGCTAAGACTTCAAAGGGTGTCTGAAAATCAAGTACGGCTGAGGGGATGCGGTTTACTAAATAGACAGCCGATGAGAGTGCTTCACCCCAATATGAGGTTGGTGCGTTTGCGCCGATCAGTGATGCCCGGACAATTTCTAACAAATGACGATTTTTGCGTTCGGCAACCCCATTCTGTTGAGGAGTATAAGGACATGTAGTCTGATGAATGATTCCATGAAGTTTGAAGTATGCTTGTAACTCAGTACTCATATATTCCCCACCATTATCACTTCGGAGAACTTGAATAGTAGCACTATATTGTGTACTGATCTGTTTATGAAATCTCTGAAACAAACCACTAACTTCTCTTTTAGATTTCATGGGACAAACCCACATCATTCGAGTGCAATCATCAATAAACGTGACAAACCATCGTATACCACCTAAAGAAGAAATGTGAGACGGTCCCCATACATCAGAATGAATAATCATAAATGGAACTGAACTCTTAGTCAATGAAGGTTTAAAGGAAGTACGATGACTTTTAGCCAGTTCACAAATCTCACAGTGAAAACCAGAAGAATTAACTTTATGAACTAAACGGGGAAACAATTTCTTTAAGTAGCCAAACGATGCGTGTCCTAACCGACGGTGCCATAACCAAAGTTCATCTGTAATTTTCTTTTCAGAGGTACTAGTGTTCAAGGCTTTGTGCAAGCGATCTGTGCTTTTGAACTCCAAGTCCAGATAGTATAATTTACCGCGCCTAACACCATAACCAATCGTCTTCTTCGTCTGAATATCCTTAAAAACACAATGAGAAGGCCAAAAAACGACAACACAGTGTAGGGCATTAGTTATTTGAGAAACAGATAATA
The DNA here is from genome assembly GCA_021464415.1 of Lonicera japonica. Classification (NCBI taxonomy): domain Eukaryota; kingdom Viridiplantae; phylum Streptophyta; class Magnoliopsida; order Dipsacales; family Caprifoliaceae; genus Lonicera; species Lonicera japonica. The sequence continues at coordinate 21,774,997 of CM038465.1, read as the reverse complement.
TATTATAATCTAAGGATGGTACTACTAAGACGGAGGTTAGGTTTAATGTGTCGGATAGATTGATTGATCTTTTTCCCATTACAAGGACTGGGGCACCATTGGCTGTGGAAACAAAGGTTTGAGATGATGGGATTAAGGGAGTAATAATTTTTGAATTAGATGTCATATGATCAGTTGCACCGGAATCAATTACCCATGTATTATTCAAAATAGAGACAGAATGTAAAGCCGTACCTGTGGCAGTGAGTAAGCCCGAGGCTTGCTTGTTACCTCTTCCTGTGGGCTGACCTGGTCTGCGATGGCGAGAATCCTTCCACCAATTTGGATAGCCAATGATTTCATATCAACCCTTGCTCGAGTGTCCCATTAGTCCACAGACAGAGCATGGAGGGTATTTGTAAGTCAAACCCCGAGCCATAGAGTGTAAGTCATTTGTTTGGTTCCCAAATGAAGTATATGCAGATGATTCGGTTATGTTTGTGGGGTCGAGAGTTTGTAATACTCAAAGATAGAGACGGAATTTGGAAATTCTGAGGTTGTGGTTGTGCTCAGAAGGTTGAATACCTGGTGATCGGGGTTGAATCTGAAAATTCTGAGGCTGCGGCTGTGTTCAGAACGTCGAAAAAAGCCAGAAAGGATTTCTGCCGGTCAACGGTCTGGTCAACGGTCAATGGGGTCAGAGTGACGTGGCAGATAACGTGGCAGGTCTGGTCAACGGTCAACGATCTGGTCAACCGTCTGGTCAACGGGGTCAGAGTGACGTGGCGGATGGTGTGGCAGCTTGCGTGGCGAAGTAGTGGCAAGTGTATGTGGAAATAAGAAACGGTCAACGGTCTGGTCAACGGGGTCAGAGTGACGTGGCAGCTTGCGTGGCGAAGTAGTGGCAAGTGTATGTGGAAATAAGAGGAAAAAAAACTGGTGCGGCTGGGATTTGAACTCTGGACAAATCTGGGTGAACCTGATGCACTTGCCAGTCGAGCTGCGTGCTGCTTTGTTAATATATTTGGACGTTGATTTATTTTGACCTCTGTGTCTGAGTTAGATCTGACGGCGCGTGGCTTAATCGTAGAAATAATGGTGTAGTGTTCTCGGCGCGTGAGAGCGCGTGGTTGCTTCAATTGAGGTGGTTCTTGCGGTTTTGGGATCGTCTATTTGAGACAATGATGATGGTATAATTTTTGGTTTGATTAAGTCGCGGTACGTGACGAACGAATGAACAGAATATAGATCTGAGGGTAGGGTTGATGTGGCTGAGGGCTTGGTGGTCTGGGGTGACTTCGTGGTGTTTTGTGGTGTTGTGTAGGAGGGTTTCGTGGTGGCTGTGTGGTTGGGATAGGGCGGCTAGGGTTTGTGTTTTATTTTTCCCTCTGATACCATGTTGACGATTAGAGAGAAAGATAAGAGAATTAATTGATATTGATAATTATGAATGAATACAAAGGTCCCTTAAATAGGGATTGAATGGGCTGTACATGGAAATAAAATAATATCCCATAATTCTAGGAATTATGGTGGTAGTCAACTATACCATTTATACATATACCATATCTATATATCCTACCATATCTATATATTCTAATATATCGAAGCAAACTGTCTTTATTTATTCTTTCGTATTTTTATAATTTTTTGAGTTTTTTAGAGACCATGTGATCACCCTTTTTTATACCCAATAGTTGCTTGAAAATTAAGACACAATTTTCTTCACGATGTCCGCACTCAGTTGCACATTAACAAGGGAAGATTAATTGAAAAACCCATATTCATAGAAAGATACATATTTATGACCTCTACATGTTTATGTAGAAAGACAGTAAAAAAAGTTTTCAGTAGTGGTGAGACCACGCGGTTTCTACATTGTCTTTTAATTTTTCTCCCCATTATGTTAAGGATTTACTTTTAGAAGTGGATGCGTTAAAGTGCATTAGTTTTGCTTTGTTTTGTTTTGCTTTGCTTTTCTTTTGTTTTGTTTTGGCCTTAGGGCCTCTTTGGTAACAAAAAATAATAATTAATTTGGATAAAAAAATGAAAAATAAGTTGAATGATGTGGTGAGATACTCTCTATCTCATACTTATTTTTGTAAGTAAATATCCACCATCATCCTTTATGTTTGTGAAAAAAAATTCTTCGCTGCCACCCAAAGAAAATTTTTTCGTAGTAGAAGTCAAAAAGTAAGAGTTAATCTCATTATATTTCTCAACTTATTTTCTATATTCTAACAATAATGCATTGATTTTTCTATCATTTTCTATTTTATTATCAAATATAGCCTATGTATATTGATCATCAAAGTTAAATTCTTTATTTGATAATTTTTTAAAAATAAATGGTGGAGTTTTTAATGTGAGATGTAGATTGGCGAGTTGCGACTCACACTTTTACAGGATACACTTCATTTAACATAACTAATAATGAACATAAAACCAACATCAACTATTCTCTTAAAAGAAAAATGGATTATTTATTTAAAACTTTTAAAAAATAAAGGAGAATACGAAGGATTAGAAATTAACTGCAAACGCCCAACTTGCACAACCGTTTTGTCAAAGAAACAAAATTAGCCTCTTTTATTTAAGAAATAAATTAAGATCATTATTTTTTATGCTCGTGTTAAAGCACTATTAAGATCAATTTTTTTTTATGATATATATATTAAGATCATTGTCACAACTGAAAAAAAATATAATATAATAAAATAAAAAATGGGTCACGATATACCGTGACTTTCCTTAAAGAAAAATTTCCTCTTTAGCCAAAGGATCACGTGTCATCTTTTTCCTCTTTTGGTAAAAGTTACTGCCTGTCATCCTCTTTCTGAACTCTTTTTTCCTCCATCTCCTTCCTAAAATTCCCATTTGGCCTACTATGCAATGACATCTTAATGGTGCGGCCCACAACCAAACTGAAAAATATGAGTTTGAATGGTGGTCCAAAATGAGAGAGAACTAGTCATAGGCGTGGAGAAATATGGGGGGAGAGAGAGAGAGAGGCTTTCAGAAGAAGAATATGGTAAGAAATGTATTTCACTTTATTATAACTATACATTAAAGACACGCGCTTAATTTTCATGCATACAAGAAATTTAATTTAAATTTTAAAACGTAAACAAAGTAGGAGACTATTTAGTGTTAGAGTTGCTACTATTTATATCAAATGATTGTAGGTTTGAATCTTGTTACCCACATATTTTTTTCTACATTAATAAAATAAGAGTAAAATAGGAAAACCACTAAAAACTAATGTCATAATTGAATTGAGTGACTTTGCTTTTCTATGGTCTATATAGATAAATTGTCATTTGCCTAACCCCTACTTTACGAATGTGTCACATTATTATTACTTGACCGTATATTATTTTTTTTTCTTTCTTTTTCCCTATGTATTTTACTCACGTACGCATTACGTGATAGTTAAGAAGAAGAAAATTTTGTAAAAGGTACCTAAGAGTACTGTAGCTTTAAGCCAATGAGATGGTGGTGGTGGTCCTTTAACAATTAACTCTTCGCATAAACCAAAGAGATTTTTATCAATGTCCTTGAAAATAAGCATTCATTGAATAGAAATGATAATGGCATTATTATGTTCTATCTCATGGCAATGGTTCATTCATTCATATAGAGTGATAGAATTTCTTTTTTTAACTAAGAAAATATTTAAACTTTTTTCTTTAACTAAAATAACGAAATTCAAACTTGAGATCTCTTTTACATCCGAGCAGGTGCCTCCCGCTTGTCCACTTGTTCTCAAAAAAGAGATTTAAGTCTTTTTATTTAACTTCAAATAACAAAAATCCACCTTAAATTAGGCAATTAAAAGTAAAATTGTATAGAAATCGAACAAGACTGATTGGTTAGATTTCCAGGATTAACCACACAAGCTGTTGATTTAAATGCCATCAATGGTTCACAAACAACCTCCCTTTTAGTGGATGGTACATTTTCACTTTTCAGTCACGAGACCCAAATTCATACACACTCTATTCCAAATTCCCTTTTTGTATTGTAAGGTTTATCTTCTTAAAAATTTAAATATATCAAAAAAGGCATAAAGATATTGAACCAAAGAAGATGAGATGCTAAAGATCTGTGATGGGTTTGTATCTAGTTATATAAACTAAGTCATAATCGGTTCTAAAATTACCATCAACTATTTAAAAAAAATATATATATTTGAATTTCAATTACACAATTTTTTCTTTTCTTATATATTTTAAGATTAAAAAGCATGCTCTTATTATATAAATTATGTCGTAACTTGCGCCTAACTCCATCAGCTAATTAAAAAATATTTTTAATATTGACAAAATAATTTTTTATTCCTTTATACACTTTTAAAATTCAAACCCCTTATTATATAAACTGAAATTGATCAAATACCAATCGAATCGACACAATTCGAGGCTAATTATTTCTGTCTCAATCATTATATTGCTTTCTCTAATGTGATGGTGGGTTTTTTTTGTATAGGCAAGTGGGGTTCATATTTATAAGGAGTTTGGAATTGTTTTATTAATAATTAATGTGTATTTGGGTATGGTTTTTTTTTTTTTTTCCTTTTTTCTTGAAAGATATTTGGGCATGGGTTTGTTTCGAGCAGTCCACGTTAATTGTTTAAATTTATTAAAGATTAAATCATTCATGTGTACAGCTCAAAACAATTTTCCCTTTTTGATTGTTGCTTTTTATGCATAAATAAGATAATATAAGTTTTGTTTATAACAAGTGGCCGAGCTGAGATTTAATTAATAACACATCTATTTGAATGTATAAAATTAATTATATAAAGAAAGTTGAAGAAAATTTATTTGTTCATGTACGTTTTTTCGTGGAAGCTAATGAGTTCTTTAGAGAACATGTGTTCACCCCTTTTTATACCCAAAAGTTGCTTGAAAATTAAGACACAATTTTCTTCATGACGTCCGCACCCAGTTACACATTGTTATAGGAAGATTCCTCAGCCACTATATACCACCCAAATTTTCCACTTATGTACATTTGTTTACTTTTTTAAACGAGGGAATCTTTTCATTCTACACCAAGTATGAATGGTCAGGATTGTGTGTAATAATAATTAAAGTTTATTGCTTTGCTCTCACACTTTGAACCTCTTGGATATATCAGAAGCTCTATTTATTTTTATAATTATTAATTAAAGAATACTACTCAATAGTAGCGGAGCTAGGAATTGGATCAAGTGGGGCAAAATTCAAAACACATCAAATAATACTTAAAGTCTTAAAATTTTAACACAAACACAAACACAATAATATTAATAGTAATAGTTTATATAACTAAAATAGCAATTGCGAACAATAACGAGAAATTACAATAACATGCTACGATTTTTCAACTAATTTATGAAACTAGAACTAATATTCCTAAATCAACTAATATTATGAAACTAGTCAATAATAGAATTAAAATTATGTAATTAATTAACAATAGAAGTAATATTTAACAATTAGGAATTTAGACCTAAATCACAAAATATTCAATAAATAATAAATAATTCAAGAAATACGCTTAATATTGTGTAATTAATAAAGAAATACACTTAATATTGTGTAACTAATCAACAAATAATATAATCCCTAATTTTGAAAAGTAGATCTATAAATATTACCTAGGAGCGAAGGAGCTTGTGATTGAGAAATAAACAACAGGAGAATGGAGGTGTTGCAGTGGCGGCATGGAGGAGTGGAGGTGGAGCGGTGGCGGTTTCGAGCGATGGCCATATGGAGCGGAGAAGTAAAAGAAAAAGAGATGGCTGAGATGAGAGAGAGTGAGAGAAGTAGAAATTAGAGTAAGAGAGAAGACCTATGTGCAAGGGCGTATCTACATTGTGACAAGGGGTTTGCTCGCACCCCCGATGATTTCGACAATTTTTAATTTTTTTTAAATGATGACTTATATGCATAAATTTATAGTTGAGGGTATGCAATTGTAAGAAATAAAAGTTGAGGGGCATTTTGAGAATTGAAATACACTTAAATGATGAGAGAGATCCTGACCTCACTCTTCTCCTTTATTTTTTGGTTCTCTTCTGTCTTGTCCCCTATTTCTCTTTTCTTTTTTCCGCTCTATTTCACTCCACTCTCTGACTCCGTCCAGCGACATCCTGTCCACAGCACCGATCGGCGACCATCCACGCACTCAAGCCTTAGCCAATAATCATCGACCAAGCCACCAAGAACCTTTTTTTCGTTCATACTCCCTCCGTCACAAAGAAATAGTCCTACTTTCTTGTGCTAAGTTGAACTTTTATAACCTGACTCCATGATCCAGTCCCGAGAAGAATTTATGTATTTGGGAATTGTTATTCTAAGTTGAAATTGGTTATTCTTTTTCTTGTGCTACTAGGAGACATAACCCAAACAAGAAATAGTAACAACCGTAGGAAGTTGGGGAGAAAAGCTACTAGACCATGGGCTACGCTTCCAAGAGAACACTTATCTTGATCATAATTCATTTAGGTTCCTAGATTTCCTTTCCTTTGGACGTGTTTATAGGTATCAGTGGCTTCGAATTGGGCGTGTTTGAGTTTATTCAAATTGTTCACCCCCAGCTTCGAATTCCTAGCTACGCCACTGCCTATGTGGGTTCAATTTATTGAAAGTTTTTAATTTGTTTTACACTTAAGCACCCTCAAATATACATTTCTGGATATAAGTCCCAGTATAATATTTTTTTTCCAAAAAATACTTCATATATAGTAATAAAAATAAAAATAATAATAATCAAAACCAACTGGGGGTGCTCACCCCTACTTGCCTCTCTACCCACCCAAAATCAACCCTCAGTTTGCTCGAACTCACCCAAAGTTGTCTCTAAATCTCCAATTTCGAAATTCAGAATTTGAGGTGGGCAATTGATTTCTCTCCCAATCCTATTTTAATTTGAGGTGGGTAATCAATTTCTATTTTGTTATAACTAAATACAATCATGTCTAGTTTGCATTAAAAAAATAAGGATGTTCTTATTTGTGTATATGTTTGCGGTGTAGATTCTGAAAGCTCGAAAAAATGTGGAGGAAAAAGAATGGCATGTAACTTATAATATAGTTTCACTTGATCTTGATGGTACAGATCAAGCAATTATGAGATATAAAGAGGTTTGTTTCCATGCAGATTTGGTTGGGAAAATTAGCGTAATAAATAAATTCTAATAACTTTAAAATCAGTAAACAAAATATAAGATGAAGATAAAATAAAATAAAATTTATTCATGCAAGAGACTTTACAAGAAAAAAATAATGTACATGCAAAAGGAGAAATGAGGACCATTGTTCACAGTTTTTCAACTCAAAAATTATATACTCGAATAACAAGTAGCTAAAATTGCTAATAGTTGTAGTGGGGACCCTTGTTGAGGAGGAAAATAGCTTTCTCCATTATACAATTAAAGAAAGGTGGGGCATAGGTTTCCAAATTTAGTTTTAATTATTTTATTCAGAGTGTCTATAACTATGTTGTAGGTACTACTTTGCTGGGTCAAAGGTAGTAACAAGAAAGATGCTAATAAAATAATTTTATTTGGTTCAAAAGAAATTAAGGAAGTCTAGATCAAAAATTCTATCTCGTAAAAAAATAGATGTCTTTGTTTTTTTTAAGGAATGGAGGGATTGAACAATGTCACTTTATATAAAATATCACGTATTTAACGATTTCAACACAAGCCTAAATTTAAAAGAAGTGAAAGAATTTAACCGGTGGAGAAAGAGATAAGAATTGAACCACATCTAAAAATGCAGTAGTTGAAGTGCAGATCATGTGAGTTTTCTGTTGGTTTTTGGGCCTGTTAGTTTAGCCCAACAGGGACACCCATAGTGGGCCTTAGGGTTTCAAAGCCCTTTAAGCCTAATGATATATATTTAGGTCTTTTGATCTAAATAATAACACAGAATACATAACGCAATTAGAGACGGCTGTCATCTCTTCTTAAGCACATTCTAGAGTTCTTTGTAGAGAATACTTGAAGCTGTGAACATTATTGTAGCTGTTCGAGTAACACTACACGAATATGGGTATCGTAAGGCCAATTTTCAAAGATCCAATATTATTTACGTTGTGCATACAGGTACGCATACTTGTATCAATTTTCTAACATTGGTATCAGAGGGAGATGTATTGCTCTTCGAACATAATCACACATGTATATGGTATTATTTTTTTTTAAAAAAAAAAAGGTTTTCTGTTTTTTGAAGAAAAAGAGTTTTTTGATTTAAAAAAAAAGGGTTTTCTGTTTTTTGAAGAAAAAGAGTTTTTTGATTTAAAAAAAAACAATTTTCTATTTTTTGAAGAAAACCATTTTTTTTTATTTAAAAAAAACAGTTTTTTGTTTTTTGAAGAAAAACAGTTTTTTGATTTAAAAAAAAAGGGTTTTCTGTTTTTGAAAGAAAACAGTTTTTTGATTTGAATAATAATAAAAAAAAGTTTTATGTTTTTTGTAATAAAACAGTTTTGTTTTTCTGTTTTTTGGAAAAAACAATTTTTTATTTATTAGAAAATAAAATAGTTTTGGTTTTCTATTTTTTGGAAAAACAGTTTTTTATTTATTAGAAAATAAAAAAGTTTTATTTTTCTGTTTTTTGGAAAAATAGTTTTTTGATTATTAGAAAATAAAACAGTTTTTTTTAGGTGTTTTTTTTTTGCTACGGTACATGCATTTTTTTGATATTATTTACTGGTATATATATCATCATTGTGTTACATGTTTTACCTATTTTATATATAGTGGGAGTGTAGTGGTAGCTTAAAGCTCCTATACAATTTTGCGCGTAATTTAAATTGTAATTTAATAATATTACACGATGGGGGAGATGATTTTGAGCGTAGCGATCTTTCGATCTTGTGTCATGTGTGAACTATTAAATTTTATTTAAGATTTATGCTACAAAATATTATGTGTGTTGTGCTGATAATAATATCCTTATTAAATATCCTTATTTTTGGCGCATTATTAGATGACTTCTAAGAGCATTGTTGCTGACTTGAACAAAGGAGATAAATTGGATGGTGACACACTACGCCAAAACAGGAAATTAGTAACGGTCTATTTTTTGTATTAGTAACGCACTAAGTCCGTTACTAGCCCGCAACGAGTAAAGCCCGTTACAGACTTAAAAATGCCCATTACTAAATTTATTAATAATTTCAACTAATATATTTAGTCCAGTAATGGAAATTAAAATATTCAGTAATACTAAAAAACCGTACTAAGTGTTTAATATTATTATTTATAATTAAATAATTATTTATCTTTATTGATAAATCCCATAAAATTAAACTTTCCCCAAAATTTTCATTCTAGTTTTCGTTCCCTCTTCAATCTCAGACTCGCGCTCTCTCTTTTCCTTCACTCTTTTCACGCCTCCATCTCCAACACCACGCCTCCATCTTCAACACAACACCACGCCATCGCTCCAACACAACACTCTGTCAGACCTTTCTCCAACACAACCCCGATCCACCATCATCTCCAACACAACCCCGATCCACCATCTCCAGCACGCTTTCGCTCTATCTCCATCACGCCACCGCACTTCCACACCAGCACACCATCGCTCCATCTCCACCATGCCACCGTCTTTGTTGCTGTGAGGTATTTCTTTTCCCCCTTTTTTTGCTTTGCCCTAATTTCGAAAAGGTGTGTATTTTGCCCTAATTTAAAAAATTTATGCTAGCTTATTCCCGAAATTATTCCCTAACTTCGGTTGTGTTTAAATATATGCTCCATCCCTAAACTCATTTAGATTTAGACCCAAGCTTACTGTCAAAAAATGAAACACACACATATATATACATTTTAAAGTATGTGTGTTGCTAGTGTATGAGGTTAATTATGTGCGTTGCTAATGACCCAAGTTTACTGTCAAAAAATGAAAGTTAAAATAAACAAAGAAACCATAAGAAATTTGGGGGGTTCTATTAAAATTTGTTAGGCACCTGGTACTATCAGTCCCAAAATTTCATAACAGGAAACAAATAGCAATACTTCAACCAAAAGGTTTTAATAGGCCAGGAGACTACCTTAAGCACATAAACAGAACTTTGGGCAAAGCATACTGCTTGCCCCAAGAAAATTAATGATCATAGAATCACCAGATAATTTCCTTGCATAGCTAGCCTAAAGGTTTTAGTATCATTTCTTTTCCAGGCTTGTTTAACTCCCTTTGCCACTGGAGATAGCAAAGATTCACTAATTGAGTAATTAATATTTTTTTAATCATATTTGAGCAAGTACTATGCTAGTTAAGCACTTCATCTTCCCAAAAATATTGGTTATAAATGACAATTGGTGAGTTATTAAAGTATGCATGTGTAATGAGAGATAGTGTGTCCATCCTTATTAGACCTAGAACAGTACTTGCTCATGTAAAACAGCTTTGAAAACCATTCTACAGAGTAGTTCTACTAAAGCCTTAGTTGCATTACATGAAACTCCAAAAATCTGTTGTAACCCAATCTGACAGCAGATGGACAAGACATTTCCAGGGGTTGAAAAGAACTTAAAAATCTTCTATAGTTGTGCAGGATTTGAAACAAAAAAAAAAATTAATGATGTGGACAGTGAACCTAAATGCATCATAGTAGCATTCAAAGCAGCAAGAGAAATAACTAAAATGTATTTTTCTTAATTACATGGCCAGTGTTATTTTCAAAATATATTTTTCATTAATTATATGGCTTTCTTAATACAAGGCTCTAAATAATAAATTAGACCCACGTACATAACTAAAATGTACAATAAAATACACCTTGTTGTGAGTATAATGAATATCCAAACATAAATCATATATAGTTATATATAAGCTAGCTTTCTATTAACCCGAAAAAAAAGGGAAATAAAGTGGGAGACAGTCAAACCTGTAAATCTCTTGTGCAGAGCCCTTCCACCCTTTTCTATTAGTCAATAGTTTGTCACCCTTTTCTATTAGTAAATAGTTTGTCACCCTTTTCTATTAGTAAATAGTTTGTCATTATCATTGATTCATTGTACGATCAATTACTAGAATTAAGAATCCTACTTTCTATTAGTCATATTATCATTCTATGTCAATGTCTGAATACTCCAACCTAAAAATATCTCTGTCATTAAAAAAAAGAAGCTATAAATATATCTTTGGCAAATTCCTCTTATGTCACTTGAGTTATCTTTCCACCTCAACTTCTTCAATCTCTTGATATGGCCTACTCTTCTTTTTCCAGCGCCAGCATACCAGTCCTGGCTCCCCAACCCTCCATCCTTCTGACTCTGCTGCTTCTGCTACAGGTAACACAAAACTTGAGACTAAACTCTTTCTTTTCTTTTTTTCTTTTGGGAATACAAATCATTGTCATTATTTGGCCATAGTTAATAAATTTTATTCTTTACTAATTCTTGTTGAAAACTGAAAATGTAAAAGTGATATATATGTTTAGTTTGAAACATAGGGATAGAGTATATGTAAAAGTGATATAAATGTAAAAGTGAATTCAACAGACTCGATTGACTTGATTGTGGGGGAGGGGAAACTAATTAGCTTATGAGGTTTCATTTCCTTGCTTGCTTATTGAAGACTAAATATTTCGCTATTAAAATATCTATATATTTATGACTACAGTCCATCTGTAAAGTGTACTTTTGCTTGCGAACCATGCTTATATCAAAATGCATTTGGTGCTGGAAAATTCTTTAATGGCTTTCTACATGAGTATGTATAAGATGTAGTTACTAAAGACAACATATCAACCGAATACTACGTACCAAATTTTTATGTTTCATGTCCGAATTTCTTTTGTGCTACCTGTTCCCTTTGTTATACATTGGCATTGTTGGGAGCTCTGGATTAAAAGGTGTTTGGATTATATTCACCAACATATGTTGAGGTTGGATATGATACAATTATTGATTCTCAATTCCCTGGGTGGATTGGTGATTTGGTATTACTCCGTTGATCCCAAATTAATAGTTGACTATTTCTTTTTGGGGAATCCCAAATTAAGATTCTACTACATCTTCTAATAGCCGGAAAGTTTTGTTCTTTAAGACTCCGTTTGATATCAACATGAAAAATGTCATAAAAAGGAATTTGTGTGAGAAACTAAAAAATAAGTTGAGGCATGTGGTTAGATATTCTCCATCTCATGTTCATTTTTACGAGTAGATGTCCTCAATGCATCACTAATATTTTTTTGAAAAAAAAAATCTTCTTCATCCTCCAAAGAAATATTTTCCATGGAAAAAATCATAAAATAAGAGTTAATCTCTCCAATGTTGTGCACTATAATTAGCCTAGATGTACCACGTACCACTTGGTGTTCTGAGTGTACAGTGTTTTTTCATTAATTGAGGTAGGTACATTACCTGAGTAATATTTTAGTTAGAAGTAAATATATAGATAGTTATATATCCTGCTGCAACTATCTAGCATACAGCATTTGTAATCCTTTTCAAAGTTAATAAATTTAAATTCGTGGTTTCTTATTAAAAAGAAAGGATACAAATTATATAATTCAGCACCTGCTGATCATGCATGCAACTAACTAGCTAGCTAGCTAATTAATTAATTATTAATGAGAAAGTTGGGATAAAGCTTAGCGTAGTAGAAATCAGTCAACTCGGGGCATAAAAACTTGAGGAGGAAGAGCACCCTCATAATTTGTGGTTCACTTATGTATCTTTCCCCTTTGCATGTCCCTTCCAATATTGCCTTTGCACATGGCTCTGTACTCATTACTGGAAATGCATTTGCAATAGCCTGCAGCATGCCAATATCATATGTATGGGTAGTGTTAACATGTGTATTTAGTGCCGTTAAGTACGCTATGAATGGAAAGAATTAGGTCTTGCATGATAACCTATGCTGTGCTTTTGTTCTTTATATACTTAGGTTCTTATCATGCGCCCTTAGATAGTAATTAAGTATCGATAGTAATTAAGTAATTAATCAATACACTCGATCTATCTAAATAGATAGTTGGCATGAGCTTAAATTAATTAAACTTACATCTTCTTGTTTTGTATCGACTTGGAGGACACCTTCCTTTGTAAATTGCTTGCCTTTAACCATCTCCGAATCAATGAAGCCCAGCGTCACTATTGTTACTCTAACACCCTGCGGAGCTAATTCTACTCTCATCGATTCATAGAAGCTTACCAATGCTGCTTTACTTGCCTGCATATATATATATATAAATTGAACCCGATATATGAATACAGATGAAGAAGAATTGTGGCTTATCTTACGCTGTAGAAACCTGATGTATGAGGGTGCAAGAGAGCAGCAGAGGAAGAGTTGACCACAATATTACCCTTGCTCTTTCGCAAGTGTGGTATTGCAAAGTGTGTCGGGTAAACTGATCCCCAAAAGTTTATGTCCTGCATACACACACAATATACATTCATGTTCCATTTATATATCTCAGCAACCTAGCTATAACTCTTAATTATGTATATATTCTTTTACTAGTCAGCTAGCTAATTAGTACATAATAATATCTAAACTATATTTGATCAATCCAATATGTATCAATTTAATTACCATGACAGGTGCAAATTTTGTAACATCCATGTCAATTGAGTTATAGCCGCCAATCCCAGCATTATTAACCAGATGATCCACTGCAATTAGTGTAATGCGTTTAGTTAGTTATATTTACGTATACTCTACATACTTGAAATCCATATGTATATATAAGAAATGAACTCTTCTTACTGGGAGATGGGTACGACGTAGCCACTTAGGTACTGCAATTCTAGGAAAATAATTTAAGGGGTTTGAAAGTGCATTGTGAAAAAAATATAATGATGCAATTGAACAACCTTTAGGACAGATAACAACTCCAATAAAGCGAGCAAGTGGGTTAGCTTAGTTGAGTTAGCAATTAAACATTTATACAAGAAGTAATCGAGTAGGTAGCTAATAAATGATAGACTAATATAATTAATAAATAGACTTACATCGGCCGAAGTGGTCAATGGTTTGATCGATAAACCTCTTACAGTCAGTAATGTTATAGACATCACCACAGACAACAAGTACTTGAGGAGATCCAAGCCCTCTCGCCTTCTCTGCTACCTCACCCAGCTTCCCTTCCCTTCTTGCAACTAGTACCAAACATGCTCCTTCCTTTGCATACTCATATGCCAAATGCTACATATATAATTATATGTTAACTCCAATCAATAACTAAACAAGACTAGAAAATTAATTAATTAAGAACGAATTGAACGAAGAAATTTTTTAAAAACTAGGCAGATATATAACTCCATTTTGTTGTTTTCCACTATTTTTCAGTTTACATTTCTGCTTTAGATTCTTATGATCTAACTGTGTTTTTTCTAGAGCTTTCTTCGTAATAAAATATGTACTCTAAATGGCAATATGTTTAACCTTAAGAAATCTGATTCCAAATGTATATAATGGGTTAAACTCATACATTTTTGTTCACTTTTTTGTTTTTCACTATTTCTCGGTCTACACTTACGTTGCATATTCATAAGCCACAATTGCTTCTTCTTCTTCTTCTTCTTTTTTTCTTTCTTTCTTTCTTTTGGTTTTGCGCCCCCCCCCCCCCCAACAGACTCGAATTCACGTTATCGGCCATCTCAATTGAATTCAATTAAATAAACTATAGCCCAAGTCTAACTTTTTCTAAAGAGTTTTTTAGTAGTAGGCTTAATTTTTATTTATATATATATATATGTCTATATATGTGAGTACCCCATCCCATGTCTTTTAACATTATTACTCTATCATAATTAGTACAAGTCTTGTTTTATTCAAATAAGTATTCATTTATATCGTTTTTAAATCAATAAGTATTTGTGTATAATGTTTAATTATTCTAGGCTAATAAGAGTAAGACTAAAATTTATGAGATTTTTATATTATGTTAAATCCTATTCCTATTGCCATGGTGAAATTACTTGGATTGTAAACACCCATCAATTGATTAAGTATACTATGCATAAGTATTTTATGCAACTTTATTCATTCACACTCCCTCTAAAAAAGGAAGAGAGAAAACATACAACTTTCATTGTTATTAAATGTCTTGTCTGATATTGCAGAATGTCTAAAATAATTAACAAAGAGTGGATGAACGAAAGGAATAGGATAAGCGAAGTGTATAGACATGGAGTTGAAGATTTTATAAATTTTGCGGTCACAAATGATGTTGAAAAGTTGTCAACGATTATTTTCCCGTGTGTGAAGTGTCGAAATAAGTTGCGTTTTCCTGCTAAAGAAGTTCGAAACCATTTGTTTATTAATGGCATAAATAAGACATACACTACGTGGCTTTTACATGGTGAAAGGCCCTTATCGACTCAACACCTATCCGTAGAACATGTTGAAATTGATGGTACCCTATGTGAAGAAGACGTAGGGAATGTGGGGGCAGAGATGAGGAACCTTGTTGATGCATGTTATGGAGTGAAAGATGAATATAATGTTAATGGAGAAGTTGGTGAAACGGGAGCCTCTGAAGAACGTGATGCTCCAAATGCAAAGTACAATGAATACAAGAGATTAGCGATGGAGAAGTTGTACCCATTGTGTGAGGGTCCAGACACAACTCTTTTTGCAATTGTGGAGTTACACAACCTAAAGAAACAATTTGGTTGGTCAGGCAATAGTGTGACGGCACTTTTGTCCATCTTGAAAAGGTGGCTCCCGAAAGGAAATAATTTGCCAGACAAATATCCACGCATGAAGATTATGATGAAAGACTTAGGAATGAAGGCCACTTTCATCCATGCTTGTGTCAACAATTGTGTTTTATATTGGAAAGAGAATCAAGAAAAGGAAGAATGTCCTCAATGCGGAGGAAGGCGATATGCCATATCCAAGAAGAAAGGGGGGAGAACTCGTAAAGAACCTTTGAAAGTATTGAGACATTTCCCTCTAATTCCAAGACTAGTGAGGTTATACTCTGTAGAATGGATAGCGCGGGAGATGACATGGCACGGGAGAGCTTCTAGCTCATGGGATTATCAAAGACATCCATCTGATTCATCCCAGTGGAGAATAGTAAAGGAAAAGTGGCCAGATTTTGCTAAAGAAGAGCGTAATATTTGGCTTGCAATTGCAACTGATGGGTTTAATCCGCGTGGTATCCAGTCCGCTAGTTATAGCTGTTGGCCCGTGATCACGGTTCCATATAATCTTCCACCGTCGTTATGCATGAAAAGAGAGTTCCAATTTTTGTCTTTGTTAATACCTAGTCCAAAGGCTCCAGGTCAAGACATTGATGTTTTTCTCCAGCCACTAGTTGAAGAATTGAAGATACTATGGCAAGAAGGTGTTTCGGCTTATGACATGTTCAAAAAGTAGTCTTTTACTTTGAGAGCCATAGTCTTGTGGGGGATTCATGATTTCCCCGCATATGGGAATTTATCAGGGTGTGTAACACATGGGTACAAAGCTTGTCCTGTTTGTCGTGATGACACGCCGTCCATTCGACTAGGGAGCAGTAAAAAAGTAGTTTACACAAACTACCGTATGTTTCTTAACACAGATCACCCATTTAGGAATGGTGGGAGTTTGGGACTTAGGACAACATAAAATAAACGAGCTCCTACACGACTCAATGGAGAAGCACTCTTACGAAAGCTGAGTAAGATTGAGTACGTACCTGGAAAGATCCCAAAAGTTATTGATAAGAAGCGAAAGTCAAGTGATCAAAATGAGATTCCCACTGTCGAAGTGAAAGAGGCTTGGTACAAAAAGTCAATCTTTTTTGACTTGGAATACTGGATTTCACATCAAGTTCGCCATGTTCTTGATGTGATGCACACGGAGAAAAATTTTGCCGAGCACCTAATATGCACAATCTTAGGTGACAAAGCCAAGACAAAGGATACAATAAATGCAAGAATGGATATGAAAGAATTGGGCATACATAGTGGGCAGTGGATGCAAGTAGATAAACAGACCGGTAAAGAAATAAAACTGCAAGCGACATTTCTCTTAAGCAAAGAAGAGAAAAGGCATTTTTGTCAAATTTTGAAAGACTTAAAGCTCCCTTCCAGTTTTTCGTCTAATTTAAGTAACATTGTTAATCTTAACCCTCCTGGTTTGCATTCTTTGAAATCGCATGATTATCATGTAATCATAGAATATTTATTGCATGTGTTGCTTCAACATGCATTCCCAAAATATAGAGATTTGCGACGAGCCATCCAACAATTGAGCTTATTTTTCAACATATTATGCTCAAAGGTCTTAATTCGGAAGGATATCCAAAGAGCAAAATATATGGTTGCAGAGGCATTATGTGTTTTTGAGAAACATTTTCCACCATCATTTTTTGATATTAGTATCCACCTTATTGTGCATCTTGCCGATGAAGCCTTGATTTGTGGACCTACTGGAGCTAGATGGATGTATCCTTTCGAGCGGTAAATTTTCAGCACTACCTCCTTCACTTACATATTTTTTAGCCTTGATTAAGGTATTGTTAAAAATAGTCATATATAAACATATTTTTTCCTTCACTTATAGACAAATGAAGGAATTTAAAGATATTCCTAGTAATAAGCGGTACATTGAAGGCTCGATCGCAGAATCTTACATCGTTGCTGAATCTGTGAGGTATTGCATAGAGTATATATATATGCCAAATCCGCTTAAGGGAAATCATAGACGTACGCATGAAGCATTTCTAGAAGAAGATGGTGAGTTTTCTGATACAGGACCTTTACTAGATGATAAGATTATGACTTTGGAAACACATCAATTTCAACAAATACGTTGATGGGTGTTATTTCGACTTCATGTGGATGGATTGAAAGAATATTACAAGTTTGAAATACTTCACATATTTGGATTCTAAAATATCTTAGATAATTATCTTTTAACTATAAAAGACTTTATTATATTGCAGTGACTACCAACAACACTTGGCATCTAGTGGCAAAGGAAAAGGGGTTAAAATGACAAAAATTCAAAAACAAACTTCTTTTATCCCTTGGGCATATGATAAGGTGATCTTAGTTAATAATTTTAGATTATAAGAAAGCGTAAGTAGTTAACACGTTTTGATTATTAGATCATGTCATTGGTTAACACATTTACTATTATTATTTGTTTGCATTAAACAGTTGGTAACTTCTAAGGAGACAGAGTCAAAGCAAATGTTGTGGCGGTTAGTTCAAGGGCCATTTCATAAGGTTAAGACTTTTAAAAAGTATCGAGTCAACGATTTTGTATTCTCTCCAAAGTCTCATGATGATACAGTTTCTACTCAAGATAGTGGTGTTTTCATGAAGGCATTGACCCAATTTAGGGCAAGGAAAAGTGACAAAAATTTAAAAGAAGCTTGGACCATGTGGTATGGAATCATTAGACAGATCATTGAATTGGACTACACACTATTTAAGGATGTTGTATTTTATTGTGATTGGGTGAGGGTCGAGGATAAGACTAATGCCTATAAACATTGTCCGGACTCCAACTTGGTCATGGTAAATTTTGACAAGTTTAAGAGTATTGATAATGAGCTAGATGAGCCGGTTATTCTTGCTTCTGAGGCCTCGCAAGTATTCTACTCTAGAGATCTTAAAAATCCAAGTTGGTGGGTTGTTATACATTCACCAAAGAGGTTGACGAGTCGAGTTAATGATTTAGAGATACCTACTGTCTTCCAATCAACAGTTGAAGATCAACCGCACTTGGAAAATTTATTGAAGTTAAATGGCTCTGTGTAGCTATCAAAGGAAATTTCCTTTTTTTTTGTTGCAAGACCTTTAACATTTCATGTTCAATTACTTGTTTTTTTAAGACCTTTCGATGTATGTCTTTTTATTAAGTTAAAATTTGTGGGTTATTGAATTGCATCCCTTTTATGTTAAATTAATTGTACTAGTTAATTGAATTAATAATCTTATTTTTTAGTGTATATAATGTTATTTGTTTTCTATGGTAGGCACATTCAATTATGTCAAGTGCAGGTAATTCACAGCAGCCTTCACGCTTTTCAGCACCACAACCCTCGTCTCAATCATCGGGAACTGGAAAAGAAAAGGCAAAATTGCCTATTATTATCGGACCGACTGGGATTGTAGTTGGAGCCAATTCTAGGAAATGGAGTAACCGAGTTGGAGATTATGTAAGGTCTTGTATACCAGTGAAGTACTCGGATTTTAGACAAGTGCCCCAAAACTTTAAAGATGATGTTTGGCGCAACTTAATGGTAATCATCCTTTTAATAGTTAACTATATTAGATTTTATGTTATAATTTAATCAAAAAAATTATTATTAGAGAATGAATTTGAACTTCCAATTCCCGAGGAGGTGGCTCGTCCTCAGTTGGAGAAAGGATGGTCCCAAAAATTTAGGACATATAAATCCACATTACGTAAAGGTTTGCAAATTGAGATAGAGGAAGCTCCAAGAGGAATTGATATGATCCGGTCTAGCTTCAATTTCTATTCAACCATGGTGGTTTGTGGCATTCTAAATGATGATCCGTACCTGATGAATTACAAGGATAGAGCATGGAAATTCAAAAAGGATTCAAAAAGAATTCCATAGAATTTCAAGACTCCTATATTATTTCCTTAATTATTTAGGAGTTTATTTTAGTTGTCTTATTTTATTATTCAATTAGGAATTAGATTAGTAGTTTCCTTTTTGAATAAGTTTCCTTATTATTTATTATTAATTTCCTTGTTGCATTAGGAATATTCTAGGAGTTATTATTTTCCTTTTCTATGTAGGAAATAGTTTCCTTTTTTAATTAGGATTCTTAGGCTTGTTTACTCCTATTTAAAGGAGGCACATTATTGTTTTATTAAAATAAGTTATGATGATTAATTAAATTGAGAGTTTTCTCTTTGTGTTCTCTAAGAACATGTTGAACATGTTGAATTGATTAATTCAATTGTTCTTGGCTTATCAATCAATTCTCCATCAATTGATTGTGGCGTCTTCGACTATACCGAGGTTCACGCTTCTTTAAGCGTTGGGTTGAGGTTTCCGCCTTCCATCTTTCGACGTATTCCAAGGTTCTTGCTACGTTTGTAGTTCAAGGGTTGAGGATCCATTAGCCTGGCTAGGAAAGACGATCCGGGTTCGCGTCATTGGTATCAGAGGAGACTTTTCTATCTAGGTTTTCTATCTTAGTTTCTTGTTCTTTCAATTTCGTAGTAGATTCTTGAAACCCTAGGCCTTCATTCTTGTTAATCTTATTCCAAAAAAATTGTGTTAGGGTTTATAGATTCTTAAAAAAAAAAAAAAAAAAAAAAAATTATTCGGATGAACAGTAACCGTGAACAGTACGCCTGAACAGTAACGATGAATAGTGCTGTGAACAGTTGCGTGAACAGTAACGATGAATAGCATCGCATGAACAGTGCCGCGTGAACAGTGATTTCTGAAAAAAAAAAAAAAAAAAATAAAACTGAATTTCGAAATTGCATGAAAAAAAAAATTGATTATTCTGTTTAGGGTGAGTTGTTTAGAATTAAAATACACGAAAGTTGAATCGTTGAAACGAGAACCCTAGTTTTTTTTATTCTTTATGGAATAGGGTTTTGATTGCTATGAACTCTTGCGCTATTATTGAAATTGAAGATTCCCATTGAACCCTAGAAAATTTCGAATCATATTCAATCGTTTGGGTTTGTTGATCCTTATTGCATATTTATTCTAGTTGGGGGGATTCTAATTGGAGATACGTTCTTAAATTGGATTATGTTGGGAATTCTAGATCTCCATAGGAACTTTGAATTGCTTTATAAACTAGGACTTATTGCTCGTTTGTTCTTTGAAATTCTGCTTGCAATATTCTAGCAATTCTAGAAATTCGTTTGGCTCATTAATATTGCTAGAATTTGGTTTCTTGAGTCCTTAGTTAATCAGTGTGAAGGCGCTCAATCTAATTGTTGGGTGTGCGATTGGTTGTTGGGGACTTGCGATATATTCATATTGTTCAACTTGTTTTAAAAGTTCCAAGGAGAAAAATTGTGAGGTTTATTATTACTTGAGTGACAAACACGAGAGAAAAAAAAATGTGTGATACTTGAGTGATACACGTAAGGGAGTGCGTGAGGAAATTTTATTTCTTTATTTGTACTAATCCTTATTTTGGCAGCGCAAGAATGTCTTATTTTAATTTTGAGCAAAGTTGGCGTGATGAGGAGTTTAAAAGGGATAGTGCGCAAGTAAAAAATCTAGAAATTAGACGGCGCATGCGATTAAGTGAAGCTCCTAATAGGGAAAGGATAAAACAAAATTTCAGTAGTACCACGAAAAAGGCTTCCTTGTTTGATGAAGAGGGTTGTTCTAAGTTTAACGAATTGTTTACCAAAACTTATGAGCAGTTTAAGAGGAGGGGAAGTTTTGTGCTAAACCAAATTGAGGAACAAGCCGTAGAAGGTGAATTGCTAGCTGAATGTGGTGACCCAAGCGTGCGAGCAAATATATTTCGAACTAGATGCCTCGTGCAAGAGAAGGTGTGTAGTTTGATAATTGATGGGGGAGTTTACTCAAACTTTGCTAGCACAACAATGATTGAGAAGTTGAAAATGCCTACTTTCAAGCACCCGTGTCCTTATAAGTTGCAATGGCTGAATGATAATGGAGTGATAAGGGTGAACGAGCAAGTGCTTATTTCTCTTAGCATTGGGAAGTACAAGGATGAAGTTTTATGCGATGTGGTTCCAATGCAAGCCGGGCACATGATTTTGGGTCGACAATGGCAGCTTGATAGGCAAGCCAATTACAATGGCGTTTCCAATAAGTACTCTTTCAAGATGAATGAGAGAACCGTTACTCTTGTTCCATTGCCACCAAAGCAAGCTAATGAAGATCAAATGAAGTTACAAAAGGAGAGTGATAAAAAAAGAGAGAGTGAGCAAAAACAAGAAAAGAGTAGTAAGGCTAGTGAGGAAAGGAAAGAGAGTAATGAGGCTACTGAGGAAAAGAAAGAGTGTGAAAGGAAAATAAAAAAGAATGAGGTAAAAGAGAGAGAAAAAGAAAATTCAGTGATCTTTAGTGAGAATGAGTTTGAAAAAGACTTGAGTGAAGTGAGGGAGATTGAGGCAAAACAGAGTGAATCGGAGGAAGACTTTTCAAATACTAACAATTTTAATCCCGTTTTGCCTATATCTATTGTGTCTTATTTGCAGGGCATTGGAGATCAACACCAAGGAAAAGTTGAGTTGGAACATAGACAGCAAGCTTTAGAGCAAGGTGTTGATGAACTTGAATTGAAAAGTTGTTGCCCAAAGAAGCTTATGGGATTCAAAACTGAGCGTGGATTGTTTGAATGGGTAACTAACTCTGTGAATTTGAATAATGCTTTTGTGAGTTTAAATAATCAAAATTTTGAGCCATTCTTGGGAAAAATTGTTTTGAAAGGCTTTGATCATTGGAATATCACATTGTCATGTAACAATAGTAATTTGAATTGTTACTTATCGATTAGTTGGAATAATCAATTGCTTATGATGAATTTTGATGCGCTAATCGCTAACCTCAAGAAGTGCACTCTTGGCACGAATGAGACTATGTTTCTTTGCTTTGATGAGAGTGTTGTAGATAAGCCAGATTTAGCGGGGGAGTTGAGAAGCCGTGGAGCTTGATGAGTTCGAAAAGAATTCAGAGATTAAATGCAGAGGGAAGCAAGGAATTTCCAAGGCAGCCATGGAAGCGAGGAGGATCTTTGCAAAGGGAAGAGTAGAGATTCTAGCCAAAGAACCGGAGTTGGAAGTTGATGAAGTGGAGCATGTAGACTTCATTGGTGTGGACAAGTATGATTTCCATCCGAATTATCAGCCCGGAAGTTTCTTCAATGAACTAAAGTTAATCAAGTTGAAGCATGGCCTCAAGTTCGATGAATTTCGTTTGTCAAAGAAGGCCAAGCAACAAACTGGTAGATGTGGGTTGAATCAAACAAAGCTTAGCAAAGATTCGAGGACGAATCTTCTTGAAGAAGAGGGGTATGATATGATCCAGTCTAGCTTCAATTTCTATTCAACCATGGTGGTTTGTGGCATTCTAAATGATGATCCGTACCTGATGAATTACAAGGATAGAGCATGGAAATTCAAAAAGGATTCAAAAAGAATTCCATAGAATTTCAAGACTCCTATATTATTTCCTTAATTATTTAGGAGTTTATTTTAGTTGTCTTATTTTATTATTCAATTAGGAATTAGATTAGTAGTTTCCTTTTTGAATAAGTTTCCTTATTATTTATTATTAATTTCCTTGTTGCATTAGGAATATTCTAGGAGTTATTATTTTCCTTTTCTATGTAGGAAATAGTTTCCTTTTTTAATTAGGATTCTTAGGCTTGTTTACTCCTATTTAAAGGAGGCACATTATTGTTTTATTAAAATAAGTTATGATGATTAATTAAATTGAGAGTTTTCTCTTTGTGTTCTCTAAGAACATGTTGAACATGTTGAATTGATTAATTCAATTGTTCTTGGCTTATCAATCAATTCTCCATCAATTGATTGTGGCGTCTTCGACTATACCGAGGTTCACGCTTCTTTAAGCGTTGGGTTGAGGTTTTCGCCTTCCATCTTTCGACGTATTCCAAGGTTCTTGCTACGTTTGTAGTTCAAGGGTTGAGGACCCAAATCATTGGAAAGAATTGACAGAAAATGAAACAAGGCAAAAAAGATAGAGCAAAAGAAAAAAAATGCTGAAAATCGAGGGAAGCTGGAGTATTCTCATTGTCTTGGACGTTATTCTTACGCAGCGAAAACACACGAGATGGTATTTTTATGTGGTTATGTTAAATTTTATACTTTGTCATTATTGGTTCTTATGAAATATATTTATAATTGTAAGAAGAAGCCATACCCGAAAATCCAATTGATAGAGTTGATGCATGGTTGGCGGGTCATCAGAAAGAAGATGGGACTGTGTTACCTAGCGCTAAGCCATTATATGTAAGCATTACTCAATATTCTTCTAACTTTTAATTACAAAAATACCTATTAACTCTTGTATTTATTCATAGGATCAAGTAAAATAAATTAAGACTAAAAGAAAAAGTGGAGAGGATGGCTCTAGTAGCACAATTGAAAATGATGGGTTGACCCAAGTTTTTGGAAAGGACATGAAAGGACGACTTCGTGGGGTTGGATCTCACATTTCAAAGAAGCAAATGGTCATTGTAGAGATTGAAAAGGCAAAGGGAGTGGCAAAGAATAAGGAAAAAATAAAAGATGATGCCTTTAAGGATGAAGTGATGGCATCCGTGCAATCACAAATGCAAACGATTAATGCAGATTTCAAGAGTGATCTCATGCTTTCAATGCAAAATTTACTTCAATCTTTCATGAATGGTGCAAAGGAAAGTTCCCCACCGTTGGTGGTGACTCCTCGAAGCGACTTAGGCTCCAATTCAGTCCATCGCCCACCTAATATAATTCAAAACTTGGATAATTGTTTTGCTGGTGCATCTCGCCCCTTATCGAGTCCTAATCCCTCTAACAAACCTCCCGTTATCTTACTTGATAAATATTATAAAGAATTGGCTGTCGGGCATGTTGTGACAGATGCATCGGCTAGGATATGCCACGGAAAAGAGGTTAGTCCTTGTGAAAAGAAGGTTTGGGTAGAGGAAGTAATTGAGCCCGATGCAGCTTTGTGGGATGCTCCTCAAGATGGTCATCACACTTTGTCCGCTTACGTCTCCGGGGGCTATTTAGTTTGGCTAGACAGTTTATTGAAATATCTTTAGTGTGAATTTTTTTGAGAAGTATGTTTAGTTTTACTTGATGGATTTGCTCTTTATGTATTGAACTTTATATGTATGCTTGAATATTTTGGTACTTAATATTTGCTCTTTATGTATTGAACTTTATATGTATGTTTGAATATTTTGGTATTTAGTATTTGGACATTTTAATTGTTTATATAGAGTGATTTGATTTTAGAGTGTATGGTTGTGATTGTTTGAGATTGCGTACATTTTGGTACAGGGCGGAATTGGGGATAAAATATATATATATATATATTTTTAATATATGTTAATAGTAACGGTCAAAAACCGTTACTGGCATCAGTAATAGTTACCATTATTGTTGTGTTATTGGTGTTAGTAACACTTAAAAAGCGTTACATTGATAAATTTAAAATAAAAATATAGTAAAACTAGTAACGGTCTTTTTATTATAGTAATGGGTAAAAAACGTGACTAAAATGAGGTCTGTAACGGTTTTTATCCGTTACAGAAGTAATTCTAGTAACGGGTAATTTATATTTTTAGTAACGCTTATTATCCGTTACTAGTCCAACTGCCACGCCTAAATAGTAACGGATTTTATGTCTTACTGAAATTTTTAGTAACATAGAAAGCATGTTACAAAACACCTGTTTTGGTGTAGTGACAATTATGATATTTGGCATCGTAAGATCTAATATCTCCTTGATGAGCAAGAGGTTTTAGATATTTGATATTTCAGTAATAATAATTATATTTCTTTTGTGACTTCTGCTGATAATTCTACAATTTGGCATGCTAGACTTGGTCATCAGGTCAGGACAGAATGAATCGATTAGCTAGAGAGGGCTTATTAGGTCAGCTCGTTAAAATTAGTTTGCCCAATTGTGAACATTGCTTAGTAGGAAAGTCAACTAGAAAACCGTTTGAAAAGGCCACTAGAGCATCTTTTCCTTTGCAATTAGTACATTTAGACATCTGTGGCCCACTTAGTGTGAGGGTAAGGCATGGTGCTAGCTATTTCATCACATTTATAGATGACTACATACGTTACGATTTTTTATATTTGATCTCCCATAAGTCTGAAGCATTGGATTGCTTTAAGCGTTTTATGAGGTTGGTTGAGAATCAAAGTGGAAGGACTATTAAGGCTCTCCGTACTGATCGTGGACGTGAGTATTTATCTGAGCTATTTAAGCAGCTCTGTGATGAAAAAGCTATTCAGAGGCAGTTAACTACTCCATATACTCCGCAACAAAATGGTGTAACGAATAAAAGGAATAGAACCCTTTTGGATATGGTTAGATCAATGATGGCGCAAGCCAACCTCCCAATATTTTTCTAGAGGGATGATATCTTAGCTGCTGCCTACATCCTCAACTGTGTGCCTTTTAAATATGTTTCATCAACGCCTTATAAACTTTGGACAGGCAGGAAGCCTGACTTAAGTCGTTTGCGCCCATGGAGCGCGGTGGGATATGTTCACGCTAGTTCTCATTCGCATGGGAAACTAGGCCCTAGGGCGCATAAGTACATATTCATTAGATATTATGAGGAATCTAAAGGATATGTGATGCTTGGTGAACAAGAAGATGGAACTGTCTCTGAAATTAAGTCACGAGATGTGGATTTCGTAGAGAAGGAATTCCCCAAGAGAGGAGATGTGGACAGAAATATTAAGTTGTTTGAAATGGTCGAATCGAACGAAGGCGTTTCAAATCTGAATGAGGATGTTGAGAGTGACTCATTTCCTAGTGGGAGCGTGCAACCTCTTAGTGGGAGTGTCCCTCCATTAGAAACTGATTCCCAAAATCCACACTTGCGTAGGAGTAATCGTGAAAGCATCCCACGTCGTCGTTTTGAGATTGAGGGAGCAGCTTTCATGTGTACTCCGCAAGATGTAGATGAGCTTAGAAATTATCAAGAGGCTATCACATCCCCTACTTCGTCTGAATGGAAAGTTGCAATGATTGATGAGATGGAGTCTATGAGGAAGAACAATGTTGGGACTTGGTAGATCTTCCGCCGGGGCGAAAGACTATTGAAAACAAATGGGTTCTAAAAGTCAAACCCAAGGCAGATGGTTCAATTAATAGGTATAAAGCTCGCCTTGTGGCGAAAGGCTACACCCAAAAGGAAGGCGTTGACTATGAGAAAACTTTCTCACCGGTAGTGAGGTTTGCCTCAATCCGTCTCATTCTAGCTATTGTCGCTCATATGGATTTAGAACTTTTTCAGATGGAGGTTAAAACTGCATTTCTCAATGGAGAACCAGATGAGGAAATCTATATGAATCAACTTGTTGGTTTTATAGCTAGCGGGAAAGAGCACAAAGTTTGCAAGCTCAAACGATCCATTTATGGGTTGAAGCAGTCATCTAGACAATGGTACCTGAGATTCCATCGGGCCATTTCTTCAAATGGGTTTACGATGATTAAGGAGGACCACTATGTGTACATTAAACGTTCTGGGAATAGTTTCTTGATTCTCTCTTTGTATGTAGACGACATACTATTAGCTGAAAATAACAAGGAGATGGTAGTCGCCACACAAACATGGTTGTCTTCAAATTTTGAAATGAAAGATATGGGATAAGCAAGCTATTTGCTCGGAGTTAAGATCCTAAGAGATCGATCAAGGAAACTTCTTGGTTTGTCATAAGAGACTTACATAAGAAATGTACTTAACGGTTTCAGATGCAAGCTTGTAAACCCATTGACACTCCTGTTGAGAAGGGTAATACCTTAAGTCTGGATATGTGTCCTAAGACTCATGATGAGAAGGAGAAGATGGCTTGTGTTCGGTATGCTAACGCTATTGGTAGCTTGATGTACGCAATGATGTGTACCCGACCCGACATTTGTTATGCAGTTGGTCTTGTCAGTAGGTTCCAATGGAACCAAACAATTTTCTTCGTGACATGGTTGCGCAAAAGGAGGTGGTCTTTAAGCATATCTCTACTAGTCGCATAGTTGCAGACCCCTTGACTAAGCCTATATTTAGAGATGTTTACCAGGCTCATTTTAGGAGTTTAGGGTTACGTAGGTTGTGATTGTTTGCTTCCTGACCATAAAGGATATTTGATGTCGTTGATATTACTATTAATAAATTTTTGAAATTTATTGCTCTTATGTTATTGTCTTAATATAACTGCTAGCACACACATTACCCATGGTTGGGATATTATGGTATGAGTATGTCAATAGGTATGGATCGACTCTCTCACATGAGTGATCGCCTTTGGCGTTTGGAAGGCGAGCAAAGATGAGACACGTCAAGCTTATGGCGCTGTGATAGTGAGCTGAGCTGACATTGATTGAAGTGTCGACTTAGAAAGGGCCAAGATAAAGTCTTTCGAAGACTGAAAATGGATACCCCACTATCCATATATAACTTGTGAATAGCTGGATGCGAAATTTCATCTAGGTGCTGAAACGAGCGAGCAAGTAGATTTTTCGGGTTAGGCGCTTGACAGCGACTGGACTAAGATATGTACGGTGTTTGATAGTGATATACGTTCTTTATTAAAAGAGAACTCCATCGTAATATGTAAGTGATACTACATGTGCTTCGCGACCTATATAAGGAAGTGAAAGAATGATCCCTGCTTCTTAACTGTATGAGTCCCTATGGATTGATACAACATGTATGATCCTCTACTATTTTTGTCCTATGTGACTTTTGATTGTATCATGAAGAGGAAGTTCAGTGTATGCTACTTTGATGTGTGTATCCTATGGCTAAGATTGATGCGGCCTAAAGGGACATCATTGGGAAAGCAATTGAATATAATCTAAGTGATATGAGGGCGGAAGGGATGACTGTTTGGTAACATGTTCAAGTTTTATGATCACTGGTACCAAGTTATGTCGCTTTCTGAGAGTAGCGACGTAGCTGTGAGAATAAAACTGAAGAGGTTTAAGCATTAATCCAAGATGTGACTCCGAGGGATTGGAGATGCTTAATCTGAATGTGGCTAAATATGTCAGGGATAGAACGAGACACTATGGGGGATGTTCTATACTGGTTCTTTGGGAATTTGGCATAGTACTCCAAAATTTTATTTTTAGGTGGCTCGCGGTTGCACAGCTCATTTACTAAGTATGAACGGGGAATCTAAAATGGTGCAAGGACACCCATAGTGGGCCTTAGGGTTTCAAAGCCCTTTAAGCCTAATGATATATATTTAGGTCTTTTGATCTAAATAATAACACATAATACACAACGCAATTAGATGCGGTCATCATCTCTTCTCAAGCGCATCTAGGGTTCTTTGTAGAGAATACTTGAAGCTGTGGACATGGTTGTAGCTGTTCGAGTAACATTACACGAACGTGGGTATCGTAAGGGCAATTTCAAAAGATCCAATATTATTTTCGCCGTGCATACAGGTACGCATACTTGTATTAATTTTCCAACACTTTCATTGTTATCTTCTTAGTGGTCTGGTCGTGATTAATTGTGCTATCCAATCCTTGTTTATTGCTTGCTGAGCAAGTTCTTTAAAAAAAAGTGAAGTGAAATTAAAGGAGATTCCCCCATTCCAAAAGCTCCAAAGTTTGCCCCCACTCCCATTTCTTAATCATTTAGTCTCATGTGTGGATCAACTTTGAAAAATATTGTTTTGGAAATTTATAAGGCTCCGTTTGATAGCAAAAAAATAATATTAATAATAAATAAAATAACTAATTTGAGTGAAAAGATGAAAAATAAGTAGAGTGATGTGGTGAGACGCTCTCTATCTCATACTTATTTTTGTGAGTAAATATCCACCATCATCCTTTATATTTGTGAAACAAAATTATTCACTGCCACCCAAAGAAAAAATTTTCGTGGAAGAAGTCAAAAAGTAAGAGTTAATCTCATCATATCTCTCAATTTATTTTCTATATTCTAACAATAATGCATTGATTTTTCTATCATTTTTTATGTTGTTATCAAATATAGCCTAAGTATATTGATCATCAAAGTTAAATTCTTTATTTGATAATTTTTTAAAAATAAATGGTGGAGTTTTTAATGTGAGATGTAGATTGATGAGTCGACTCACACTTTTATAGGATACACTTCATTAAACATAACTAATTAATAATGAACACAAAACCAACATCAACTATTCTCTTAAAAGAAAATTGGATTATTTATTTAAAAATTTCAAATAAAAATTTGATAAATTTTTAATTTGAAAATAAAGGAGAATACGAAGGATTAAAAATTAACTTCAAATGCCCAACTTGCACAACCGTTTTATCAAAGAAATAAAATTAGCCTCTTTTATCTAAGAAATAAATTAAGATCATTGTTTTTTATGATATATATATATATATATATTAAGTCGTGACTTATACCAAAGCACTATTAAAAGTAATTTTTTTTATGATATATATATTAAGATCATTGTCACAACTGAAAAAAAATATAATATAATAAAATAAAAAATGGGTCAGATAGACCGTGACTTTCCTTAAAGAAAAAATTCCTCTTTAGCCAACGGATCACGTGTCATCTTTTTCCTCTTTTGGTAAATGGTACTGCCTGTATCCATTTCTGAAGTCTGCATTAATGAAAGAAGGGTAAAATAAAAAAACCACTAAAAATTGATGTCATAACTAAATTGAGTGACTTTGCTTTTTCTATAGCATATATAGATAAATTGTCATTTGCCTAACTCCTACTTTACGAATGTGTCACATTATTATTACTTGCCCGTCTTCTTTTTTTCCTTTCTTTTTCCCTAGCTATTTTACTCACGTATACAATACGTGATAGTTAAAAAGAAAAAGAAAACTTTGTAAAAGGTACCTAAGAGTGTAGCTTTAAGCCAATGAGAGGGTGGTGGTGGTCCTTTAACAATTAACTTTTCACATAAACCAAAGAGATTTTTATCATTGTCCTTGAAAATAAGCATTCATTGAATAGAAACAATAATGACAATATTATGTTCTATCTCATGGCAATGGTTCATTCATTCATATAGAGTGATAGGATTTCTTTTTTTAACTAAGACAATATTTAAGCCTCTTTCTTTAACTAAAATAACGAAATTCAAACTTGAGATTTCTTTTAGATCCGAGTAGGTGCCTCCTGCTTGTCCACTTATTATGAAAAAAGAGATTTAAGTGTTTTCCTTTAACTACAAATAATGAAAATCCACCTTAAATTAGACAATTAAAAGTAGAGTTGTACATAAATCGAACCAGACTGATTGGTTAGATTTCCAGGATTAACCACACAAGCCGTTGATTTAAATGCCATCAATGGTTCACAAACAACCTCCCTTTTAGTGGATGGTACAATTTCAGTCACGAGACCCAAATTCATAATCCATCTATTCCAAATTCCCTTTTCATATTGTAAAGTTCATCTTCTTAAAAATTTAATATATCAAGAAAGGCATAAAGATATTGAACCAAAGAAGACGAGATACTAATAAATAAATAAATAAATGAATTCAGTGGTTAAAAATATACATGCTATAATGTACATTAATTTTACACCATTGAATGAGTTTTCTACACACATCAATATGTCACATCATGGTTAAAATACTCACACCAATAATACACACATAATAAACTCTCACATACAAATAATTTTTATTATTTTTTATTTTCTTTTAGCCGAATGTGCATCTCTCCAAATTTTTTCATTTACTTATGTTAAACCAAAACAAAAGTAAAGATGCTGTCGGATGAGAATTAAAGGGGGTGGCTCAATCATACGTCGTACTCTTTTTTCTTATCCTTTTGTTTAACCAAAATAAAATAAAAAATTCCTGTTTAACCAAAATCAACTGATGGCCATGAGAGTACAATTTTCTTGGTGGGTTCTTGAAGGGCTATGTAGTGGAAGTTTAGGGTTTTGGAGGAGGGAAGTGTGGAGTTTCTTATTATAGAGGTGATTTTTGTAATTTCACTTGGTGAGAGAGAGTCTAGTGGGTGAGAGAGAGTGGCGGTGATGAGAGGGAGGAGTGCAGCAGAAAAAGAGGCAAGAGGGGTTCATATTTATAAGGAGTTTGGAATTGTTTTATTAATTAATGTGTATTTTGGTATGGGTTTGTTTTGCGCAGTGCACATTAATTATTTAAACTTTTTACAAAGATTAAATCATTAACGTGTACGGCTCAAACCAATTTTTCTATTTTTTTGTTGTTGCTTTTTCTGCATAAATAAGATGATACAAGTTTTGTTTATAACAATTGGCCGAGCTGAGATTTAATTAATAACAAGATCTGTTTGAATTAATGTACAGAAAATAATCATATAAAGAAAGTTGAAAAAAATTAATTTGTTCATGTACGTTTTTTTACGGAAGCTAACTGTTGGACCTAATAGCCAACATTAAAAAAAATTATTTTTATGACTAACCTAGAAAAAATAGGCCAATAACTACTAGAGGACACTAATTCACTTGTTACCTATTAACGCTTATTTAATTTATATTAAAATAGGCCACAAAAACCTTTTCCCTTATCAAAGGCCGTGGCCTTTCCCATTTTTAGGACCTTCTTTAGTGAGTGATATGAAATTGATTTTTCTATTTCAATTTTCAGTTCTTATTATATAATTAAAAAAGGAAAAAGATAATTTCTTTAATTTTTAAAAAGGTCTCAGGTTTGTGATTTAAAAAAAGGACTCAGATCCCTATATATATATATATATTTGGTACGTAGAATTTGAAAATATATCAAACAACTAAACTGTTCAACTACACATCAACCAAAAGTTGAGCAAAAGATGAATACAGCCACAAGCAAGACCGAAATATATTAGAAAAAAATGTTTTGAAGTGTTGAACTTTAATTACGATTTGATCTCAAAAAAATTAAATAAAATGTAATGGAACATTTTCACCAAATCACTCATCTTTTTTTCCCAACTTTTCTTAAAAAATAGTAGTGTTTTAATCATTTTCCATTTTCTATCTCAAATACACCCTTAAGTAAAGAATTATGTAACAGACGAAATCACTCATCTTTTGGTTGATGCAAACAACAGAATTCCAAAACTATAACCCAATTTCAATTCTATAGCATGAAATTGGGGTTGCCAAATACAAAATCATCTGCCCTACAATTGAACTTGGCATAAGTTTTGGTAAATATCAATTTAACACCTAACGCTGGGTGTTGTAAATCCTAAGAGTTAGAACGATATACTAAAAAAAATATGAACATCTCGTTATTATTTCCATTAAATGTTATTGAAAAAATTCTTCTATTTATCTTATTAAAAGGCCAAATCCGTAAACGTATATGTATGAAAAAACTTTCATATATATATATATATATATATCTAGCACATTTAGATAGACATATTAGATGTTCTTATTAAGAAATGAGTACACCCAGGCCCATGCTTCACATGTGGTCTCTCGTGAATCATGAAATTGAAACAATTAATAATTTGAGGGTTCTACCCCCACTTACTTGAAGGGGCATTTTGTCATTTGAAAGAAAGTTTTCCAAAAGTGGAAACCAAAAGCTTTTGGATGGTCATAACTTATAAAGGTATTTTGAGTAAATAATCAAAAAGACCTCAATAAAACATCATAACAAAAGAAAAACTATATTATGAACAATTAATTTAAAATGGAAAGTGCGATCAATAAATACTTTTCAGGTTTGCTAATATAATATATATATAGATAGATAGATACATTATACTTACTTTACGTAAGTGACCAAAACTTTAGGCCCAACCCGCAATAAGGATTAGTTGTTACTGGGTTTACTGGAATATTAAATAATGTAAGGATGGACAAGTTATTTTTATTTGAGGATGGTTGTAGACACCCAAATTTGTGACCCCCTCAAGAAACCTTATATTATTACTAAGTTATTCTCCATTTTTAAGCTTAAATTTTGATTTTGATAGTTTGGCCTTTTTTAGACTTATTTTGCATTTTCCTTGTTTTTCCCACTATTTTAGATCCCATATTGGATGGGATCGGAGCTAAAAGTGAGGCATTGGTTTTCCTTATAAATAACGGCCTAAGGCTTGTGTTTTAGAGGAAGGCCAAATGAGAAGGATAATGTAAGAATTTTTTTAGCCATTGAACCAATAATTCTCATTATTATAAGATTCTCCTATTCTTTTATTAAAGATATTGAGAATTAATGTCTAGTTAATTTTATTAGGTTTTTCAAAAATAAGAATCTTTTCAGTATAAAGTTTATACCCGAAGTGTCAATCTTTGCCAACGCCAAAGGTCTGTCCGCTTCTATCATATTATCGTCGGGAAGGTAATCATCTAACCCTCCTCTTTTAATTAAGTTTATTATATGCATACTTATCTTATTTTAAGTAAGTTTATTATATATACTTGTTTAATTTTAGTTTATGATATGCATGCTTGTCTTATTTTAACTAAGCTTATTATATGAGTACTTGTTTTAAGTTTATTATATATGTTTTTATTTTATTAAGT
The DNA here is from genome assembly GCA_021464415.1 of Lonicera japonica. Taxonomy (NCBI): domain Eukaryota; kingdom Viridiplantae; phylum Streptophyta; class Magnoliopsida; order Dipsacales; family Caprifoliaceae; genus Lonicera; species Lonicera japonica. The sequence continues at coordinate 21,740,896 of CM038465.1, read as the reverse complement.
TTATTTTATGTAGACTTGTTTAAATCAGTTTATTACATATGTACTTGTTTAATTTCTCGGAAGTATTATAAGTGAGTAGGGAGTTGGCTTGGCTTGCTTGAGCCAATATAAACCGAAAGCATTTACTTCCATTATCATCTTTTAATTAAATTTATTATATGCATACTTTTTTTATTGTCTTAATTGAGTTTATTATCTGCGTACTTGCTTAATTTTCATTAAAGGTCTATTTTCTATATTAGAAAATCCCATAGAATTCGCATCGAGTTTGGAACTCACCCACCCTACTAGATGGATTTATCGCACGACAAACCCAATGTAAATACAATTTGTCGCACGATAAACCCATCTATCGCGCGACAAACCTTTTCATGTCGTGCAACAATCCCCCTAAACACCGACCAACCACGTTCTGACACATCAGTCCGTCAGAACCATCACTTCAGCCGTTTGTCGCATGACATATGTATATGTCGCGCGACAATCATTCCACTATTGCAGTATGTCGCGCAACAATCATTTCCAAGTACTATAAATAGACCAACACTCCTATGGGTTCTAGGCAACGATTCCCCAGCACAAAAGATACAGTTATAACACCAAAAATCCTTATTTCTCTCTCACATTTCAAATCATTAAGCCTTCTACGAAAGCACCTTTGATAACATTTATTTCTGCAAGAGTCTCGGATCTAATCTTGGCACCCGGAGTGCCACCTTCTAGAGTCAGACCGTTAAAAATATTTTAAAGAGAAAAGATGATATCCGCCGGAGGTCTTCTCTGCCGTATTATATTTTATCTCTTTTATTCTTATATATATCGTCGGGAAGGTAACTAAAGTCTCTTCTAGTAATCAAATAATATATCTACATACTAGTTTTATTGTAATTTATTTAGTAATTATATATTTGTTTAATTTTTAATTAAGTTTATCATACATACTTGCTTAATTTCTCGGAAGTACTATAAGTGAGTAGGGAGTTGGCTTGCTTGGGCCAACATAAACCGAAAGCATTTACTTTAATTTTAATTAAGTTTATTATTTGTAAACACTTTATATCTGTTGTCCTGTCCACTTTCTAGCTGGATAAACTTATTGTCAAATTATTTATATTATATCGTTTTCAAACAAAACAACTTGATAAAATTATTGTAAAACCTGAAGAAGTAAGGTCATTTATCATCCGGATAAAACCAAGTTTTCAAAATCTGGACTGATAAAGCTTACTTAGGAATTAAATTCAGATATATCCTGTCTTCCATATAGACTGTAATGCATCTGATACACTTTCCTTAAGAGTTCAATTCCATATCAAATCAATTCCGATAAGATCCGATATTTTCTGAATTAACCAAACTAGATAATTGATATTATTATCTGAGAAAATAATACCGAATCACTCTCTTTCCAAAAATAGATAAGATAAACTTTTGTCACTAGTAATCAAATTTCGACAAAACCAAAACATCGGATCACGGAATACACGGTTTTCATCCCTTTTCTCATTTTTCCAAAAATCAGGTTTTCATGAGTTATTTCGAGAAAGCAGTAAATATCAGTAAAAGTATCCAAGTTTTTCAACATAGAATAAACATATAAAACCACTAGAGACCGAAAGGGGGAACAGGTGCTTAACACCTTTTCAATCTGTAACATAGTTTCTGAACCTTATAGAATCTTGGTTTTGTAGACAAGCATGTAAAGAAAGGCTTATCTGTAGCCTTTTCTCTTACACAACTATTTTGTCCATTTTTTCTTTAAACGTACTGGCGACTCTAAACGAACCCTCTTGCATCTAAAAATAGGATAGAAGGACACCCGATATGAATTATCAACACATATAAGTAAATGGAACAACGGAATCCTTTCCAATGTTTCAGACTCCCAAACTAGAGGTTGAGATCCGGGGGTCGCATTTGCGGATTCTCAAAATAGTTCTCCTAACCAATGGATAGTAGGCCTAGAGTACTTCTCCCCTTTGTGTGTAGCTGTTATTTAGCTCTGAAGGCTGTTTATAATGAAGAAGACAAGCTACTAACTCTTTCCTCTTACACTAGGCTTATGAGAATTCGAAGGCGATAATCCCTTTTCTATTTATATGTATAAAATTATGGTTAATAGTAGAATAACCAAAGAGGGTAAGGCTTAGATAACACTACAGCACTTTTCCTTTATCTATAACTTTCAAATATTGTCATCACACAACTGTCACTATTTAGCAGGAACTCACACGATTCTAGTATTGGTCCGTACGATTCAGTAATATTCTCCCCACGCATTCCTTGTGCCTTTTCATGTCTTGGCTAGGTTATGATGAAACCCCACTGTGTGCCATAAGACCAAATCCTTGTTTTGGATATCCGTATTCCTATAAAAACATTAAATCAAAACCATAACCAAACATTAATTTTCCGATCAAGTGTGGTTAGATTAAAAAAAGAAATTTATTTAATTATATAGGTCGTAATGTGTGTTAAATGCACTGCTAACTATTTAAAAAATATTTTAAATCTCGGTCACATAATTCTTTATCACTTAAGATTCAAAAGTCATTACCTCCTATTATATAAATATACATTTGTTCAAGTTATATATATAGGATATAAATTAATGTACGTTAAAAAATAAAAATGCAAATTATATATATATATATATAAAAGTACCTTCAACATTAGAGGTGATCAATCAACATATTCGCAAGAATCGCATCCCTTACAATAATATATATATATATATATATTTAATTATTAGAAAATAGAATATATTTACCTCTTTCCAAGGTAATTATGGGAGGTTTTCAGCATTTAAGCTACAAGGCAATTAAGTGTTGTGTTTATTTAATTTATGAAGTAAAATATTTTATACGCTCAACTCTGAGTTATTAATAATTTATTCACTTAAAGTTTATTTATTTTTGCACTTTTATCTACAAAATTCATTTTGCACAATACTCGTCCTTAAAGTTTGTACCCATTTTCACTTTAGTGCAAAACTCCAGACGTCATGAAATTTTTGGATGGAAAAGAACATGTGCGTTGCACGTGGGCACTATAATGGGGTAAAACGCTTAAGCCACTATAATACTCTCATATATGTTTGTCTCAAGACCTAATTTGGGAAAAATCAAAGTGTGGACTTGAAAAAACAGTAAAGAGAAAAAATGAACAAATTAAAACATTTTTTTATATTGAAGGCTCTAATTAGGGCAAAGTGAGTCGAGAATTATAGACAACAATGCTCTTTCTCTTCTTTTTATTTTATTATTTTTACCAACAAAACTTAAATTATTACAAAGAGACAAAAAAAAATGTTGTATTTGTAATATGTTAGATTCAAATTTCTAAATTATATTACTTTTTAAATAAATTATAAGGTGCAGCTAAGAGAAATAAAATCTTAAAATAGTTTATTTTGGGGAATGACCACAAAGAGTAGAGAGAGATTAATCCATAGGGTTGGCTTAGTGGCTTTTCTACCATCGAGTTCTTGGAGGGACCGATCTTTTTAACAAGAGATTCTCTATTCGATCCTTCCCAAGTGTAAATTTTTTTGGGCCAGCAATAGACTCAGATCTACTAATAAAAATTAATTCTACATTCAATAAGACATAAGAAAACTTTGTTGAAAAAAAAAAGTAGAAAGAGACCGCATGAATTGTGAACAAACAAAATCCTCTGTTTGCGAAGACAGATAAAAAGCCGGGACCACCTTGTTGATGCTCCATTAGAAGTACTGCAGGTATATTATTAGGAATCCTCCCTCTCCTCCTTCTGAGGATGGCAACGGGTCAGGTTTGGATTTATAATTTTCATCCCCACCCCCACTATGTTAATTTTTTCCTATCTCCGCCTCCATCCCCAATTTGCAGTATTGGATAATTCCCATCCCCATTGGGTAAAGGGTCCCCGTGGAGATTCCCTGACAATTTTTTCTTAAAAGAAAAACAGAAAAAAATATATATAGAAGAAAGTGAAGTTAGAAATAATATAACGTTATGTAATATATATACACACATAAATAGATGAAATTATATATTTACACAATCAACAATAAACTAATTATATATATATATATAAACACTATATAACATAGTTCAAAATTTAGCCAAGAGATGGGTCGCGGAGATGGCCACCGAAGGAAAGAGATTGAGATTGAGATTGAGAGTGGAGAGGGGTTGCTTGCAAAATCCGGAGAGGGATTTTTAAAACCGGCTATCAAACTTGGGAATCCAAGAAAGTGGAAGTCTCCATGTGATTAAAGAGCACCCAAGAAAGTGGAAGTCTCTATGTCCATGTGATTAAAGAAAGAAAGTGAAATTGTCCATGTGATTAAAGAGCATCCAAGATAGTAGAATTCTCCACCAAAAATAAAAAAAATATTATTTATTTTTGGCATCTAACACAAATCTCCTATTTATAGTCTTCTTTGTTGCTTTGGAGAGGAGCCTTATTTTTTACTTCTCATTTCTCAATTTATAGAGAGCTTGTAATAGTTTTTTCTAGAGAGAGAAATGGAGTTTAATTTTATAATTCTTGTCTCTACATTTATTATGGAGTAAATTTCTTTGCTAAGGCTAAAAGATGAAATTTGCAATGCATTAATTATGTAAGTTCAATTCTCATTCCATTGTTAGTATTGTTAAATACTTTTTGAATCTTTCATCTTCTCCATTTTTTTAACCATTCATAAGCTAGTAAGATAATTTTCATATGATGATTTGACTTTGTATGCCTTGTATACATAGATCTCAAGCATTAATGGAGAGACGATACACTTGTGTATTTCTTACTAGCCTATGTCCATTCTTTCTTTGAATAAGATACTTTTCATTGCTAAGCATGATTAGTTTTTGAATATTCATGGAAACACCATAAATTTGAGATTTTAATCTTTTAATACTTTAATGATATGTTGAGTGCTTTCTACACTTTATGTGATTTTAAGACTCATCATCTTCTTAGTTAAAGTATTGCCAAAGATGATCTTTTAAATTTATGTCATAAACAACTTCATTAATCATTTTAAGGATTCAATTTGTATTTATCAAAGAAGTCTATATAGGACGGTTTGACCTCCACCTAGACCTCCCAATCTTAGACAAATGAAATGTTATGATTTATCGAGCTAAACTCCTTGTAGTTGGCCATTTTCATAATCAAGTCATTTGCCTGGGGGAAACTAACAATGAGTTCTTAAATGCCTAGTTTAAATTTATGCCTTTTCCTTTTGTGTATTTTAAGTTTGAATCTTGGTTGATATTATATGGGAATGGGTTGCACTTGCTTCACACCCTTTGTCACGAGATAAAAATGAGAGATACACTTGTGTTGATATTTGGTTACACCCTTTCTTTATATGGCATTTATATGGGAATAAGTTGCTTTTGCTTCACACCCTTTTGCTTAGAAATGGGTAAAATATTCAACACTTAGGAATTGCATTGAGAACTTTGAATGAGGTTGATTTTACTTAACTTTGCAAAACAAATGAATTCTATAATGCATTAGCCTTTTCTCATCGATTGTTATATCATTTTAATTTTTATTGCAAGACTTTAAAATCCATCATTAAAGTCAACCAATTAAATTCTTTTAACAAAATCTTGGACTCGTAATCACCACATCGTTTTTTCGACTATCCTTGTGGTTCGACACTTGGACTTACCAAATATTATAACTTGACAACCTGCACTTGAGTACCTAAGTACGGAAGTATTTTCGGCTCGTCACCTTTAATTTACTGTTTGAATAGTAATACATGCATTTTTTGGTCACCTTTAATTTGGCTTTAAATGTTTCGTCTTTTATCGATAGTCTCTTGGTTATTTTTTTATTTTTTATTTTTTTGGAGAAAATTAGGGTAAGTGGGCATTAATTGACATCTTGAAAGGTAGATTGGTTGGAAATTATTACTATTAGGGTGACGTTTAATTACTATTAATGTGGTAAGCAACTTTTTTTCATCTTTAGTTTTCTCTTTTTCCTCTCTCTGCCTCAACATCACTTGCCAGCTTGCCTTACTTATTCAACCACTATATATAATCATCTACCTTTCTTTGTTCACTTAATTGTCACAGCCTGTATTAATTGTAACCGAAATCAGAGCGAGGACCACATTTCATTTTATGGCTATTACATATAATTATATATATATATATAAGAATATATTGTCCTTAATTAATTAGTAACCATTATATATAGATTGTTAATTATTCCATAAGTTCAATTTCCTTGAAAAGTAGCTAGCTAGGAAGTTATGTTAGGAGAAGGAAAATTAAAAAATAATTCTTTGAACATTTCTAATGTCACCACCAGTAATGTGGTATTAAACAATATCCTAATGACATACGCAAACAATGGAAAACACCGATACAGCACATCCAAACCATAGATATATATATATACATAAATAGAAACACACACATAGTAGTAGTTGAAGATAATGTTATGTAATTCTAACGTACGTGTATAATTAAGCTTATTTATTTAAATATGACCACTTCTAAGATTTTTCCTTCCCAAATTAAGCATTACTATCTCACTAGTCAATTTGTCGATCAATACATTAATTTTAATATAACTAATAATAAAAGTTAAAATTATTTAGTTATCTTAGAGATTTGGAACTTTGATTCTCTAAAATAAGATGAGTAATTTCAATCGTTTCAAAAACTTACTCATGACCATTAATTGTTGTAGTGTTGTCTTTGCTGTGAATGGCAGCGATATAGTAATATATCAACGCCAGATACATTGAGAGTGGAGTAAATTCCATTAAATAATTTAGTTTCTGCACCCGAATGAGTTTCAAAGTCTCTTTCAACATTAACAACTTAATAAATATATATTTCTTTCTTAATAGATACGTAACATTAAATGAAAAAGGCAGAATTAGTCCTGAGGGACTTGAGCAAATTAAGTGCTTATTTTATTTTGACTAAGATTTTTTGATAATCAAATTTTTTTCTTTTCAATAGAAAAAGGCAGGTAAGTACATTGTCATATATATGCATCGTGTGATATATAATTAACTGCTTAATTAAGTGGTTGTTTTTTAGTTGGCTGTCTATCTACTCTTCACTTCACAACATTTGACTAGCTAGCTTGTTGGTAGAAGAAAGTCTTAATAAGTCAATCAATCTGCAGATCTAATCCATGGTTTATGCCATAGATTAGCTTTCTGAACCAAAATAAAAATTAAAAGATATGAACAATATTTCAGTTCAATGAACTTGGGCCTACGAATTGGCCAATACAATCCGACACTTCAACAGTGGTCCGGGGCACAGTGGGACATATAGCTCCCTAATATCTTTCAACAGGCCTCAGAGAAAACAGATGTTTTCGGGTTTGGAATTCTTCTACTGGAACTTATCACTAGTCAGAGAGCGATAGAATTTTGGAAGGCCGTGAACCAGAAAGGTGCTATGCTTGATTGGGGGAGAGGCAAAACACTTATTTTAATTTAACATTTTAAAAGAATTTGATGAAGAATATGCAATGGAAGACTATTTCCCAAACTGGATTGTCACAAGTTTGCTAAGCCCAAAAAGACACGACGGAATGATCTTGTGGAGCCTCACTAGTTTGATCCGTAACAGCCCAAATAAAAATAGTCACCGATCTTTGGGATGTTTCGGAGCAAAACCGGCTTGGCCCCACAAGATTCTTGCATCATCATTTTTTGGGCTTGTAATGTTCCAGTGTGATCAAATATATGGTCTTCTGCCACTTGTTTTACATTAGAATTCCAATAGCCAGAGTTGAATAACATACTTGATTCTATGATTGCAGGTTAAGAAAATTTACCAGGAAAAGAAGATTGACGTGTTAATGGACACGGACTTGAAAAAAGCTATGATAGAATTGAGCTCAAGGAAATGGTTTGAGTGGCTCTATTGTGCACCCAATACCTTCCGAGTCATAGGCCTAAGATGTCTGAAGTGGTTCCAAATGTAGGTTAGGAGTTGGAATCAAATACGAAGCGATGCAAGAAAAAAGTAGTTGAAGACTAACTCGGATTGAAGACAATTGTAGCAAGAGAAAAATTGTTGAAGATTTCATCGTTGGTTTTTTGCTAGCTATTGCATAGACATTTATGGATGTACTAGCTAGTTTTCTCGGGGGTTTTTTATTTATTTTTTATTTTTTATATATTATGCTCCATTTGTTTTTTTGTTTTTTTTGTAATTGCAGGTACTACTACATATTTGTTTCAATTTAATGCTTTCACCTATGAATATTTAATTCTATTTACCTCTCTTGCTAAAAAATAGCATTCCTTTGTTCTTTTCAACTTAATATCTCCATAGAAAATTAACTAATTGTTAACTATGCGTAGATAAGAGGAAGAAAAACATATTTTCTCTAGACGACAATTACAAAAAAATTATGTTGACACAATTATATGTGATATATATGACTAAACTTGATGTGGGACATGATTTTCATCTGCCAAATTGTGAGTGATTTTCATCACTTAATAATTGTTGATCGGGATTAATTATTGTCCCCTTTTTAATTTGTGTGGTGATGAGCTTCTTTAATTTAAAACAATATGTTACTTGGACTCTAGTGATGTACATTAAAGAGTAGGCCTTGTATGGTTTGTGCGGATAGATTTTTCATACATGTGATATGTTGAATTGCACTTTGCTCACCTCAACTGTGACCCTAAGAATACTTTATATACCATATAACCATATATTTTAGCAATTATTGCCAAAAACTATTGAATTTGTTACAAATGACCCATTTTTATTGATGGAGTTAAGTTTTTTTAAACGGTTTTGAGACCCATAGCAGCAGTAAAAAAGAATTGTATATATTTAGGATTAAATGTTTATCCCTATCTTTCTGAGTAATAATATATATATATACACATCATATATTCTTAATAAATATATAATTATACCTTCCTTAATTCACCCGGATGAGTTTCAAAGTCTCTCTCAACATTAACAACTTAATAAATATATATATCTTTCTTAATTTTGATCATGATGAATTAATTTTTATTATCACTTTATCAGTGTATGTAGTACAGCAGCCCATGTGGGTTTGCATTCTACAAAAGCTGAACTATTTTCTAAACTAGAACATTTTTTTTCTGAACTATTATCTCTCTCTCACACAGGTTACAACTTTTTGGACCAACTAGAATGTATAATTAGTATTTGGGACTCATCCAAAAAGCTTATAATTAATGTGAGTACCACCCAATGTTCACAACCATCATTCATCATTTTGCTCTTTAATTTACCATTCTATCTTGCTTTTTATCTCTTTCCTGGCAGCTGAGATTCCTACCCATAAATGGCCTTAGAGTGTGACTTATTCATTGCCCACAATAATGCTCTTAGCCTAGTAGGGTCTATAATCTTTTTGATGGTAAGCAACGGAGTGAAAATAGAAAAGTAACATAGGCCATTCTGGACAAACAGTCAAGGTTCATGCCATATTTGCATTCCAATAAATGTTGATTGCATCATATACATGTGGAAGGTAAAACATACAGATCTACAAGCAGATTCTTGAGCTTGTGGATTGATACTTTAGAGCGAGTAATCCTACATGGACATAAAAATTTGATATATCAATGTGTCAATAGATTATTAATTTGTTAAAATAGAATGTGATATGATTATTTAAACTAATACATGGTGACCATATTTAATATGTCAATTTTTATGTTAGATATATATTAAAGTCTACCTAGAATTATTGCATTAGAACTCGATCACTACTGGTTTCTTGTGAAAAAAAAGTGACATTGCAAAATAACTTTGCCGGACGATGTTATTGCCAAAAAGTTGTATTGTTTAGTTTTATAGTTGTACATCATTCTGGTAATAAAAACATCTTAAAAGTTGGACAATTATTTCATAATTTATATAGCCAACTAATGCAAAACTGTGTAGTATAATGTAATCCATATCATAAGCTAGCCCCATATCTGATTGAGCAACAGAATTTTTATATAAATGATTGATTAGAGAAAGAATTTTTATGTCATGGATCTTGTGATCGACTGAAAGGGAATATATTCTACTTCATCCGAATGAAATCATTTTTCGAAGTCACAATAAAAGAACAACCAACCAAAATAAAATTTAAAAAATATTTTATTTTGTAACCAAAGACACAAAATTATTGCAATTGCAAGATGATCAAACCCTGAACCCCTCTCTCTCTCTCTCTCTCTCTCTCCATTCATAAATATATCGTGGTGATTGCAAAGCAAATTAATTAGCTAATTAGAAACAGAACAATTAGCTCAATCAGCTGCCACTGCTAGACCCTTCTCCGAATGTGATTCCGAGGAACCAAAAGAGGCATGTAACTATTGGATGAAATAGCTTTGCAACCCGTGGAAAATATATATTAGAGGTCCGCTCACCAAATAGCTGTTGAGAATGCTTAACTCAAACCATTGATTCCACATAGAAAAATTATAAAACTCAACATACGCATATAAGTGGCGGAGTGTCTCCGATCTACATAGTATCGAGATCTTTTAAGATAAAACCTCACACCTGTATATATTATTGCTAATATTTTTTTTTCCTAATTTGAGAAGATTGATAAAAATAAAGAAATTAAAGCTTGTGAAGACACATAAACTTTTCAATACTTTTGGATTCACATCTTTTTACACAAAACTCTAAATAATGCGATTTTTGGCCTAATTTGAAAAGAATTTCGAAATTTACAACTTTGCAGTTCAGCACTTTTTCAAAGTCATCCATCTCAGAGTCTGAAAATGCAACGCAAAACTCAACAATAAAAATTGCGAAAATTTAATATATTTAATTATGGGCTCATTCATATATTTAGTATCAACACTAAACAAGCCCATCCTATTTATCTTTAATAAGTAGCAGCCCAAATGCGTAATTGAATCAAAGTTAGTGACCAAGCAAGCCCATGTGCATCCATCAAAGCCCATTTAGCATATTAAAGCCCTAAGAGCCATTTATACAATTATTGAAAGAGCAATAGCAGCAGCAATTTGAAGAGATGCGGTGCCTTCTGCTGCCGAGCACTTCCTCACCTCTCTTTTCAATTTGTTTCTTTTATCTATTTTTTTTTTTTTTTGCTTTGAAGATTTGAAGTGTGTTTTATTTATTTAGATTGATATCAAATAAGTCTTCTTTTAATGTTATGTGCTAAGTAATTTTATTCATGCTAGTGTAAATTTACACTAAGGTTAAGATGGGTATACTTAATTGATTCCATTACACATTTTCATACCAATTAACTCTACAAATTTAATAATTTAATGTTAAATACAATTATTCTTACTAGATGCCTATTTTAATTGATAAAAAATAAAGTTGGATTATCATTATTTTTTGTTGGATTAACCTTATGATTTGTTAAGAGCGGATACAAGGTGTGTTTTGATTTGGATTTTATAAATTACTTGAACTTGAATGATTTTATTTTTTGCATCTAATAGAGTCGAGAGACCAAATTAGTGCGAGATAAGAGTTTATGCGCATGAATACTTAAGAAGATGATATTAAATATATAACTCCAAAATCCTAATCAATTAATTCATTAATTTTATTATATTGCTTAGTATTATTTAATTTAGTTTCATTACTGTAGTTTACTTGCATTGTTTTAATTTATTTTATTTGTTTGATTTCCATAAATTTTTCTAACTAGATTAGGAATTTAGTAAAATATTTACAAGATAATTATAAAACATATTGTTTGAGTCCTTGTGGGATCGACTTCGCTTACACACTATACTATAAATTAATTCGTGCACTTATGTGTATTAAAATTTCTCACAAGTTTTTGACGCCATTGCCGGGGATTCTAATCTAATTTTGTTAATTTAGTAATTACATTCTCTCTACTAGTTTCTACAAAAAAAAAATAGAAAATAGAATATTCATATATATATATATACTTTTAAAAAAAGTTATTCATTGGTTTTTTGGGGTAACTGAAGGATCTGGGTGAAATAGTGTATAAACAGTGGAACAAAATATTTTGCATAAGTGTTTCTATCTTGGTTGGTATTAGTTATGTTTTGAATAGAAGATGTCATAAGTTCAATATTTGACAGCAACAAGGAAACCTTCTTTTTGTCTGTCTCAGCCTTTCCTCTTTATTTGTAACCCTTTTATTTACTCCAATATATTATAGTATTATTATTAAAATTGTTATCTAACTAAATCTATTATTAATACCTCTTAAATAATTTGTTATTAATATTATTTATTATTATTATTTTATTAAAAAATAAAAAAGAATAATTAATAATTTATGAAAAATAAAAGAGGATATTACTATTATTATTAAAAAAATCTAAAAATTAATTAAATTTATAAATTTAATTAAAAAAAAAATTTTAAAAAAAGGAGAATTGTTTAGTTTATGAACGTTTGATGGAAACAAGAAAAAGTGAGATTTAATAGTATCGAAAATTTAGAGATTAATCTTTTATTTGAAAAAGAATTAAAGATAGCGGAACGTGAAGACAATAAGCCTTTAAAAGAAATATTCGCTCCCATATCTACTAATCCTCCTTCAAGCATTGTTTTATCGGCTACTACACCGGTTCACTTTAATTAAAACTGCAAGTAATTCAATTGCTCCCTAATTTTATCGACTCAGAGATGGAAGATCCTTATCTTCACATAAAAGACTTTTTAGAAATATGCTCTACTTTTAGATTTCAAAATTTTTCTAATGAATCCGTTAGGTTGCATTTATTCCCCTTTTCTTTAAAAAATAAAGCTAAAGTTTGGTTAAATTCTTTACCCTCGAGATCTATCACGACATGGGAGGGGTTAGTTACTAATTTTTTAGCAAAATTCTTTCCTATGGCTAAAACTAGTGAACTTAAGGGAAAAATAACTTATTTTTGCCAAGAGGATGAAGAAAAATTCTTTGAAGCGTGGGAAAGATTTAAAGATTTATTATTTAAATGTCCACACCATGGTTTTGAAACATAGAGATTAATTCAATATTTTTATAATGGTCTCTCACAAATTAATCGAAATATGATATAATCTATGAATATGGGTAGTTTTTTAAGTCTAAATGAAGATGAAGCTTATCAATTCTTAGAGAATTTGTCTGAAAGTTCTCAATAGTGGGACTTTCCTAAGAATGGAATGCAAACTCAACCTAAAAAGAGGGAAATTTATGAAATTCATAAGGATGTGAAAATTAGAGGTCAATTAAATAGTCTAAATAAAAAAATTAGAAGCCTTAATGATGAGACTGTTTAATAATCCGATCAACCTTTGTGCAGGGGCTAGTGTGTAGGTTTGACTGGAATGATTAACAAATCTTTTCTGCTTAAAGTTTTATCTAGTGTGCAGGTTTTACTTTCTTTAATAAATCGCTTATCCAGATGATAACTTACATCCCTCTTTGTTCTTTTAAATTTTAAGTTTACATGTTCCTTTGAGGGCAAAGCAAAATTCAAGTTGGCGAGAGTGGATTAAAATTGTTAACTTTGCTAGTCTTGCATATAGACTATGGTGATCGAGCATCTCCCTAAATTTATACATTTTTATTATATTTAAGAGCGATGATCTGTTATTTACGATGAGTACTATGATATGCACTTGATTTTCTTGCTAATTTATGGTAAATAATTGATGTGATATAACTTATTATATATACATATATTTATATATTATAATATAATATATAATTTTTTTTAACATGTGCCAATACAGATACAAACTTAATCCAGATTTAAAAAAAGTTCTTTTAAGGGCTTTTATGATCTAATCTTTAAGTTTGAAAATTTTTACAATGCTGTTTTGGTATATGACTAGTGAAAGCTAAATATTTGGCGGATCTATGTTACAGATACCAAAAATATTGCTACTTGATACAAATAATGTACATCAAATACAAAAATGTGCTTGAGTACTAAAACTTAGAAACTATATCATTCGAAAAAAAATAATTAATTGTGAACCTCATTTAAAAAAAATAAAATTTAACTTGATCTTACCCTTATTAATTAGTGGAAATGGAAAATTATGCAACCTTTAATTTTTAATCTTATTTTAGAGCCATATGCCCATGTGACAGTGAAAGTTCACCAAACGAGAGAGGCAGAGTCATATGATTGATCGAATAATGAAAATTGCTATTTCAAAATTACTTCTACTACAACATTAGCATTATCGAATTACATTTTTCTTAGTTAATTCGTTATCGTATTATAAAACACAATTATCAAAGGACAGTAAGTAATAAAGGAAAAATTAATTCATGACAGTCCCTATTTTTTGTTGGGTTATGTTTCTAGGAAAAAACAAATAATTGCTTCTACTTTCTTTATTAGTCCCAATTTTTGATCTTTTTTTGTTTGTAGGAAAATTAATAATTTTTTTGAAGAGAATTTTGGTGTTTTCCAATGAATCTAATAAAGATAAAAAGAAATGCACATTAAAAAACAATAGATACAAGAAATAAAATTTTTAAATTTGTACAAAGGAGAGAGAAATCTTGTAAGTGATAAAAAAATAAGAAGAAGAAGAAGAAGAGAGAAACCTAAAGGAGAAGAATGAACGGCGTTTACTCCTATCTAGCTAATTAAACGGCCTATAATGTTCCACTGTATCGTTAATGTCAAATTGGCCACTTTAGAGGAGCCAAATTCATGGCATGGGTGGCTAAATTATAGTAAAGTTAGGTTAAATAAATGAAATACCTGCCTTAGATATACTTCTTCATGTGAAAGACGAAGCAAGCTATAGTTTTATATTTAATTTAATTATTTTCTATAATGTGATAGAGCAGTTCAAATCACCACTTATAATAACAGTAGAGATAATGATGGAAGAGCACAAGCCCATGCAGGTGAAGCCTTTTCGGTTTTTAGCAAAGAAGTGCGATAATAAGCTACTACTCTCTCTCCCTCTCTTTCTTTCCAAAATATAAGATTATATGTTTTTATTTGTGAATTCAGTACATGGAATGGGTGGCTAAATTATAGTTAAGTTAGGTTAAATAAATAAGATATATGTCTTAAATATACTTCTTCCTACAAAAAACGAAGCAAGTGATAGTTTTATATTTAATTTATTTTCTATAATGTGATAGAGCAATTAGTATCTTAATATGATATTTGCAGTAAAAAAGAGACGCATAAAAATTACTCTCTTAAATTGATATTTTCGTATTTATTATAATTTCTTTTTAATGAGTTCCTTTTGGCCCAATTTTTTGATAATAGTTACGTTTCATTTTATTAACATAATTTTGTTGAAAATAATTTTATTTTCTTATAAAATGTGTAACTTTAAAAAAATGTCTTGGGAGTGTTATTTTATATTTTATTCATGATACCTATTTAAACTCTTTCGTTAAACCATGATAGGGCATACTATACAATACTTTAATGCAACAATTATTTTTAAGAAAAAGATATTCTTATTTTCTTCATTTAGCAAATAATTATAATAGCTCAATCTAATACACACGGTTTTAGTCAGGAAAAAAAAATACTTTTAGAAGACCTAAAAACATGCATGTTTACCTCCACTCATCTGGAAAGGCTAAGCTGATTGTTTGTATTTCACAAATATATTTAATTTTATTATTTTTTTTATCCCACTATACTTTTACTTGATAAAAATTAATATATAAAAACAAAAATTCATAAATTTGACATTTGTGCCAAATAAAGATTAACAAAGAGTTGTGCTTACTTCTTGCATTTGTAGGGCTGGTGGACCACTACGATTGGGCATGTATGATGTTGATTAAGGAACTGAAAGGGCCTAATTTAGTCATTTCAAATAAAAGTTGTAATTTCATATTTTATATTTTTACTCTTTTTTTTTCCTTTTCAGGGACAAATTATAATACAAAACATGTGTTTAAGCATATCAAGTAGTAGGTTATTGCCCATTTCACAGATGATCAGTTACATTCTAAGTAAAAAAATTCTCTCATGGTCATTTTAAAATTTAATATTTTCAACTATAGAGAAATAGCAATATAATCCTTACAAAGATCATACCCTACCAATTAATTACCAAGCTTCGGTACAAAATTGCCTAAAGTGAAATAGCATTATTATCAGGTTGTGACAAATTTTATTTTTAATTAGCTTAAATAAAACATTTTGAAAGGCCAAATCTATATTATAAAATACAATCTTTCACCAAAACTTTCTCCAAAACATATAATAATCTAATGGTTAAAAATTCACATGTTAAATAGTGTGCATTATTTATACACTCTTAGATGAGTTTTATAGACACATTAAGATGTCATCAAATTCAAAATACTCACACCAATAATATACACACAATGAATTTTTACACACCAATAATTTTGTCTACATTAAAAATGACATACTTAAAATAAAAAATTTGAAATTTAATAA
Organism: Lonicera japonica; assembly: GCA_021464415.1. Lineage (NCBI taxonomy): Eukaryota > Viridiplantae > Streptophyta > Magnoliopsida > Dipsacales > Caprifoliaceae > Lonicera > Lonicera japonica. The sequence goes on along the minus strand of CM038465.1, from coordinate 21,724,515 downwards.
AAAATTAATATTAAAATTGTACTAATCAAGATCAATTAAACAAGATCCATCTTGAATATAGAATTATGTAAAAAAAATCAAGATTTTTTTTAATAATATTTAAGGACATACTTATATATTTTTACATTATTGGTCATCTCATTCCAATTTTTGGACTATTGTCAAATGATACTGACAAACGTGGTTGGATTATTTTCACATCTGGATTTAAGCTTAATTATTTAAAAAATTATTTTGCCGAGATCAAAATAAGATAAAAAATATGCTTAAAAGTATCTTTAAAAATTTAAAAACAAGTCAGTCCAATCCAGTTTACTTTTAGTTTTTTCAGTACGAAAATATATTAACCCCTTAGTTATTCAAAACGTTAGATTAGAAAATGCGCTCAAAATAGATTGATTGATATATGTCGATTTAGATTTATCACACGTTTTTTTTTTTATTCTATTAGCAAATCATATTTGTTTCACCATATCAGATGGCACGGGTATATCCTAGTTACAAATATGTTACGGTTTGTTGCTCATGTATGATTCCTTTCACCACGGCTTTGATAAGAATTAGAGAGTGATAAGAATTAAAAAGAAATAATGCTTTTGTATATATATTTGTGTGTTTTTATACAAGGAGATAATGATCCCTTTATATGGGGATTAAATGAGAGTTATGTACGGAGTAAATTAAGGAAAATAGCAGCAATTGTCAAAACAAATCTCCATAACATGGAGGAGATCAAGAAATGCAGCAAATGTCAAAATAAATCTCTATAACATGGAGGAGATCAAGGAATGAAGATAAAACAAGTCAATAAAAGATGGAGAACTTAATCTAACATGCCCCCCACCTCAAGCTTACGGAGGGTTGAAGAGCATTTGGAGCTTAGATATGAGGAACCGGAATCGGGCAACCACATGAGGTTTGGTAAACAACTCGGCCGTTTGATGCTCGAAAAATATGTGCGGTAATAGGATATGGCCATGTAAAAAGTGCTAACGAAAAAAGTGACAATCAACTTCAATATGCTTAGTGTGTTCATGAAAAAACATCATTGTGGGCTATTTGGATGGCACTTTTGTTATCATAGAATAAGGGTGTTGGGTCAGGAAGGTTAATGCCCATATCTTGAAACAGCCAACGAAGCTAAACAATTTCGGTGGAGGTATATGTGAGAGCACGATATTCAGCTTCCGTGCTGGAATGGACAACGACGGTCTGTTTCTTGCTTTTCCACGAAATAAGCGAATTGCCAAAGAAAATACAGTACCCAGTCATGGAACGTCGATCAGTAATATCACCAGCACAGTTTGAGTTAGAGTATCCCTGTAACACGGGACGAGATGTAGAAGAAATATGCAAGCCCTGGTGTAAGGTCCCTTTGATGTAGCGGATAATGCGAAGAACGGCAGCAAAATGAACAGAATGCGGAGCAGACATGAACTGACTCACAAAATGAACAACATGGCGGATGTTAGGTCTAATGATGGTGAGGTAGTTGAGACTTCCCACAAGTTGCCTGTATAATGTGGGATTAAGTAGAGGTGTGCCAGTAGAAGAAGAGAGTTTGGCATTCATCTCGAGGGGAGTATCTACAGTCTTATTATCAGTAAGGCCCGCGCGGGCGAAAATATCAGAGGCATACTTTACTTGGGAAAGATAATAATCTGTAGAGGAGTGAGTAACCTCAATTTTAAAAAAGTAGCAAAGGACACCCAGATCTTTCATTTCGAAACATAAATAGAGATAAGCTTTGAGCTTGCATATACCATTCAGATCATTTCCAGTGATAATCATATCGTCTACCTAAAGAAGGAGAATAATAATGCCATGCGGAGAGGAGCAAGTAAACATTGCTGGGTCATGAGAGCTATGCGAAAAACCATGCTGCTTAATAGCTGTGGACAATTTCTCAAACCAAGCTCGAGGCACTTGTTTGAGACCATAGAGAGCCCGTCGAAGTTTGCAAACATGTCCAGGGGAATGAGGAAGCCCAGGGGGAGGTTGCATGTAGACTTCTTCATGTAAATCACCATAAAGAAAGGCATTCTTAACATCCATCTGATGAAGAGTCCAATTACGGAAAGAGGCAACTGAGATAAAAGTGCGAACTGTGGTCATACGAGCGACTGGGGAAAAAGTTTCTACATAATCAATCCCATACTCTTGAGTGTACCCTTTGGCAGCAAGACGTGCTTTGTATCTGTCAATAAACCTTTCGGCCTTAGTTTTAATCTTGTATATCCATCTACATCCAACAATTGATTTTTCAGTGGGTAAATTCGTGAGAACCCAAGTCTCTGTTTTCTGCAGAGCATCAAGTTTCTTGGCCATAGTTTGCTGCCATTGAGGATCGGCAGAAGCTTCACGATAGGAGGATGGCTCATGGATAGACAGCATGGCAGAGAGATAGCATTCATAATCAGAATGCCAGACCAGTGGATGTCTGTAGCGGACTGGGCACAGTAGAGGGCTGTCGGTGGGACATACAGACTCGGGACAGGACGTAGAGTTTTTTGCAGGTGGACAGACAGTCATAGAGTCAGGTAGAGGTATATGAGTGGTTATAGGGGGAGTGGAAGGTGGGAACATAGTATCGGCTATAGGAAACTCTGAAAACAGGTCGACAGGAAGAGAGGTAAATTTAGAGAGGTACTTAATATAGTCTATCGTAAAAAATACCTATCATCCAATTACTCTATACATACATACATACATACATACATACATACATATATTATTATTATTGTTGTTGTTGTTGTTATTGTTATTGCTGTTGTTATTATTATTGTTATTGTCATTGTTCTTGTTATTATTATTGTTTTTGTTATTGCCATTATCATATATTACTACTACTACTATTGTTGTTGTTATTGTTATTGCTATTGTTATTATTATTGTTATTGTCATTGTTCTTGTTATTATTATTGTTATTGTTATTGCCATTATCATTACTACTACTACTACTACTACTACTACTACTACTATAGCAAATTAGGATTTCACCCAAGATTTCAAGGGTTTCTTTACTCAAACCCACCACATTTAACAAATTAGTGAACAACACAATTTTTAGGATTTAACTCAATTGATTTGGTTTTAGCCCAAATTTGATATTTTATTTTATAATATTCTAGTTTATTTTATGACTAATTAATCTGAATAAATTATCCTTAGTAAATGACAAGGTTGCTATTTCTTTCATTTTTAAGCAGTGTATTATATAATTAGTAACGTATATTTATCACATGTAGTAGTATTTATCATTAGCTCTAACCCAGTTAATAATAGATATTTATAAAAAATGTGTATGTATAAATATATATATATGCTATGATTCTTTTTTATATTAGCTAAATAACAAATACTACCAATGAATAAAGGTTGCATCTCTCTATACAAACCGGTGTTCGTCTATTTATGAAAGTTTTAAAGATTGACCCCAAATTCTGGTGGTACATATCTTCCATTAAGAAGACGAATATAGCAGTAAAAAAAACACATCTTTATAATATCAATCATCAACTTGAAAGTCTAGTTTTAATGGAGATACGGGATTTACAAAAGTTCTAATATGGAATTATGTGTTATTGCAATCATCAAACATATGTGTTATTAACAATAATCATCAAACGTTCATTCTAAGGTCAGTAAATTATTTCTTTCCACTCGTTTGAGTCTCCCTCTCTACATTCCTTTATATTTAACATTCTTGATCTTAATACTTTTAATATGACTGTATTTTTTTTTTACTTGTGTAATGTCTTTTAATAATATCATTGTATTTTTAATTTGACTTCTGTAATGTCTTTTTAATATGATTGTGTTTTTAATTTTATATGTGCAATATTTTTTTAATATGGCTGTGTTTTTAGTTTTACCAGTATAATTTTTTTTAATATGACTGCATGTTTAGTTTTATTTATATGTAATATTTACTACTAATATGTCTTCTACATGCCTCAAGTTTTAATGTTTGATACTTTTAATATGACAATGTTATCAATTCTACTTGTATAATCTCTTTTGCAATATGATTATATTTTTAGTTTTATTTTTTTTAATATTTACATCTAATATATCTTATAGATGCCCCTATTTTATAGTTACTACAAGTCAGCTTCTTAATTTTTTTAATATGTAATATTGTAAGACCGTTAATAATTATCAAAAGTTATTACTTGTAGTTTGTATTTACAAAATTTTAAATTTGAACTACAAACCATAAAAATCTCTAAAAGATATACATTTTAGGTCAATAATAAATTTAAATTTGAACGCTTAAAAAGATAAGATAGAAAAAACATAAAAGAAAAAAAAACATAATAAAAAAATTTATAAAATATATAATTAGTAATTATCCACTCATTTGGGTCAATCCCTAATTTTTCAAATGATATGGGTTAAAAGTAAAATAATTTAATTTTTTGGGCTAAAAACAAAAAGGCCCTTATTATTATTAAGGTGATGTTTAGTATTAGGGCTCGTTTGGCTCGAGTTTTGAGAATGGAATGGGCATTCTACATTCCTAAAAAGCTTTTTCCTGACAATTATGATGCCTTGCCAATGTTTGATTTGTACATGAATTCTTCTTTCCTGAAATGTGAAATTACATCTCTATATTTGGTTCAAACAAGAATTTGAATGAAATATGCATGAATTACCAAAATGTTATTCATTTTATAAAATTAAAAGACAAGTCCTAACAATTTTAGTATTTTACAAAGTTAAAACTTGAGTTTTTATTGTTAAAAATTGTGAAAAGTCGTCATATATATTTAATAATAATAAAAGTAAAAGTTTAAAACATTTTTTTTTCTTTTAAAGAGAATATAAATCAAAAAAAAAAAAGTTGTTATCTTGGTAAGTAAAAAGGATATTTTGGTCTTAAAAGAAAATCTTATGAAAAAATTTAGTAGATAATACTTACGGGAATGCACTATTCCCATCTATTTAAGAGGTAAAACTTTGAAGGAATACTCCATTCTTGGAATGATGTATTCTTAGCCTAAAAGTCAAACCAAACATTGAAATCCTTCTAGAATGGAATGTAGCATTCCGAGAATGATTTAGAACTAAAACCAAATGAGCCCTTAATGTGGTAAACAACCTTTTATCATCTTTGGTTTTCTCTTTTTCCTGGATAGAGAAAAAATTGATTCTGCTTCGACAACCTCTATAATCATATAATTTGCACATAGTCGAAGGACCACATTTTATTTTATGGCTACTATATACATATATAAGGATATATTGTACTTAATTAATAACACCATGTAAATATTTATAACTTGTTATTCCATTAATTATTCAATTTTCTTGAAAATTAAGAAGGAAGTATTGTTAGGTGAAGGAAATTAACAATATTTTTTTTCCAGGTTGTTGTTTCTTTTCACATCACTCTCTCCTATGCTTAGCTGTAGTGAAATAATTCAACATAAAATCCTCTAATACTCATCACCTCTTTAATTGCATGTGCAATATGCCCGTTAGATGACTCCATATAAAGCAGTGATACATTCATTGTTGTCATTTATAGAATATTCAATACCGGATATATTGGTAGATTGTAAATAAATATCCGATAAATGAAACTGGTAAAACTATCATTTTCCCTCCATATATATGCCTTAAAAGATTCCAAATCCGTCAATTTTATATATCACACAGCCTACAAATCAGCTGAACTGCAAGTAGTGCCAGCATCCCTATTGGTTATTGATGCCCCCCCCCCCCCCCCCCCCCAAAAAAAAAAAAAAAAAAAAAAAAACCCTCCCCGCTTCCCCCCAAAAAAAGCTTTACTATTTTACTAGTCAATTTTTCAATATACTAATTTCAATGTGACTAATGATAAAATTATTTAGTTGTCTTAGAGATTTGGAACTTTGATTCTCCAAAATACGATAACTAATTTCAAAGGTTTCAAAAACTTAGTCATGACTATTAATTGTTTTAGGGTTATCTTTTGTGCAAATGGCAGTGGGACACTAATCACCATCGGATACATTGTATAATCTATATAAACTGAAAACTCAACAAAGTTTTGAAACTTAAAATTGCAAGAAATAAGAGCTAGTAAAAATTAAAGGTTGTGTTATTTTTACTACAGTCAAATCATCATCAAATACAATGCTATCTTAACAATGTACAATCTGAATCTAATACAAGAATCTATTAATTAGCATACACAGAGCTAGACTTATAGCCCATTTGATTCTCCTATAATTTACATAAGCTCATTTGATTGTTGAAAAATAATTTTGAAAATTCTAGATTGTGTAATAATTCTAGAATTATCTCTAGAATATTCTATCTAGAATATGCAATAAAAATCTAGCAAATATCATGTAAAAGGAAGATGGATTCTAGAATGCTCTTCAAGAATTATCTTATACTTAAAAGACTCTTAAGTCCATGGAAAAATCTAGATTGCATGGAAATATCTAGGAGCCTAGAATATTCTCTAGGAGACTATAAATAGATGTACTAGTAAGCATTGGTTGATGTGTGAGAGTAAGAAAGAAAAGTGTAAGAGAGTAAGAGAGAAAAGTGGAAAAGAGAGTTAAGTGTAAAAGAAAAGGTGTAATAGTGTTAAGCGAAAAAAAAAATTAAAATTAAAATTGTAATTGTAATTCTCTAGTGAAAAATATAATTGAAGAAAATATATTTTGTATCGCACTTCTGTTGCACAAAAACCCAACAGTGGTATCAGAGCGAAGATAATAATGGCTACAAATTCAAGTGCAACCAGTTTCAATTATGCCCAAACTTTGGTTCCAATTTTTGATTATGAAAGTTATGATTTTTGGAGCATACAAATGAAGACTCTTTTCATCTCTCAAGAATTGTAGGAACTTGTAAAAGATGGATATAATGTACCGGAATCCACGACAGCACTACAAACATGGTACCAAGCAAAGCAAAAGGAGTATAAAGAAAACAAGAAGAAAGATGCAAAAGCATTGCTTTTCGTCCAACAAGGGATAAGCAAAGCAATATTTCCAAGAATTTTAGGAGCAAAGAAATCAAAGAAAGCATGGGACTTCTTGAAGGAAGAATTTCAAGGAACACAAAAGGTAATCACTATTAAACTTCAATCTTTGTGGAAGGAATTTGATAATTTGATGATGAAAGAAAGTGAAACAAATCAAGCCTTATTTTCTAGAGTCTCCTCTATAGTCAATCGAATTAGAAGTTACGGAGATGCTACTGAAAATAAAAAGATTATTGAAAAATTTAGAAGTTAAGGAGTTTGCCTCCAAAATTTGATCACGTTGTAGCCACAATTGAAGAATCTAAAGATTTATCTAAGATGTCTCTACATGAAGTAAATGGTTCTCTTGAAGCACATGAAAAGAGAATTAATAGGTGTCCAAAAAATCAATTGGAGCAAGCATTTCAATCTAAATCGAGTTTCAAAGAAAAAAGGGACAAAGAGGCTAATTTAAAAAATTCAAGAGGTGGTAGTTCACAATGGTTTTGGCAAGGCCAAGAGTATGGATACGAAGGAGGAAGACGCAAATTTAACAACCCGCAAGATAATGGTAATATCCAATGTTCTCTTTGCAAAAATTAAAAATTATGGACATATAATTAGAAATTGCTGTTATAGATGCAAAAAGTGTAGAGTCCCTAATCACTCGCAAAGGGATTGTTGGTATAGTAATGGAAGAGAAGAGGTGAAAAAAGAAGTTAACTTTTCAGAAAAAAATGAGACAGAGCAATTATTTTGTTACATGAAGGAAGATTTTGATTTGCAAAATGTTTGGTACTTGGATAGTGGGTGTAGTAATCATATGACGCAAAATCGGAATTTCTTTGTGCAACTTGATGAGAATTTTGACTCTCAAGTGAAGTTTACAGATGGAGAAATGAAAAATGTCAAAGGCAAAGGAATTGTTGCGGTGCAAACAAAAGAAGGTAAGAAGTACATCCATGATGTTTTGCATGTGCCCACACTAACCCAAAATTTGCTTAGTGTTGGCCAAATTTTGCGAAAGGGATATTCTTTGAATTTTGATGATGAAGAATGTGTGATCATAGACAAACGGAAGAAGATAATTGCAAAAATTAGAAAGACAAGAAATAATACTTTTCCGTTAGTTATGGAAGTTAATAAAGGAAAGACAAGTGATGAAAAATTTGATTCTCAAGAAACTCCAAAATCTCTCAACCATGAAAAGTGCGGAACGGCAATTGTTGCATGTGAAGATCCTTGCATAAAGGTTGGAAACAAAAAGGAGAAGATTGGTAAAAAAGTTCAAGCAAGTTGTGGCATGATCGGGTTTGCACAATTTGTGTTGAAAAAGATGATGAAGGAAGCAATAGCACCAAAAGGAAGTTTTCACAAAGGGGGAGCTACATATTACGAATTTTCAAAATTAAGGGGGAGTGTTGAAAAGTAATTTTGAAAATCCTAGATTGTGTAATATTCTAGAATTATCTCTAGAATATTCTATCTAGAATATGCAATAAAAATCTAGCAAATATCATGTAAAAGGAAGATGGATTCTAGAATGCTCTTTAAGAATTATCTTGTACTTAAAAGAGTCTTAAGTCCATGAAAAAATCTAGAGTGCATGGAAATATCTAGGAGCCTAGAATATTCTCTAGGAGACTATAAATAGATGTACTAGTAAGCATTGGTTGATGTGTGAGAGTAAGAAAGAAAAGTGTAAGAGAGTAAGAGAGAAAAGTGAAAAAGAGAGTGAAGAAAAACAGAGTTAAGTGTGAAAAAAGGTGTAATAGTGTTAAGCAAAAAAAATATTGTAATTATAATTCTCTAGTGAAAAATATACATGAAGAAAATTTATTTTGTATCGCACTTCTGTTGCACAAAAACACAACATTGATTGTCCTCCAATTTACGAATTAGACAATTTAAAACTGCTTAATTCGTGAATTACTTAATTTAATCGTTTGGTTGCAAAAATGAACTAGGTGGTATCCGCAAAACCCTAATAATCCACCGGGTGATAGCTATTATTGATGAAAATCAATTTTGAATACAAACGCAAAACAAACCCTGGCCACCAATTAGAGTGCTTAACATTATCTCTCAAATATACTCTCTATTTTACCTATAAAATAATACTATACAATTCTTATAAAAACCTATGATAAGAGTTCCATTTATAGAGAATAAATTTAATGGGTCTAGAATTAATTGCGCAAAGTCAAAACTAAATTGAAAAAAGACGGTACGAAACCAATTAGAAAAAAAATTCCTATACAAGAGTATAATTAATTTTTTAATAGAAGAGATATTTCTAACCAGAATATCAAATAAAGTAGATAGTAATTTAATTCATTCACAGTTTTATGATTATCAATCTATTATAATGGTGATGTTTACTATTAATGTGGTAAGCAACTTTTTTTCATCTTTGGTTTTCTCTTTTTCCTAGATAGAGAAAAAGATGATTCCTCTTTCTACATCAACACTAGTTGTCAGCTTGCCTTGCTCGTTCAACCTCTATAATCATATATAGCTTTTTTTGTTCACATATTTGTCACAGCCAGATGTATTATAACCCAAATCAGAGAGAGGATCCACATTTCACTTTAAGGCTACTATATGATGAGGATTGTACTTAATTAGTAACACATTATATATATAGCCTGTTATTCTATAAATTCAATTTCCTTGAAAAGAAGGAAGTTATGTTAGAAGAAGGGAGATTAACAATAATTCTTTCAACATTTCCAAAGTCACAACCGGTAACTTGGTAAATATGGAGCAAATGCTTTCTTATTAAAGAATATCCCAATGACATACGCAAACGCTTATTTTTTGAATTTTTTTTTTTCATTTGAGGCTTCATCCCGATGTGGTGTTTGGATAAGATTTCGCGCACTTAAACTAATTTTCGTTTGCAGTTGGTGCCTACCTCTAATCACAGCAAATTTCTCATTTCTAGGATTCAACCTAAAAAAGCTCCTAGTCAAACCCAACAAGAACCCAAAGTGGGTTGTGGCTCGTCCACTTTGGGTTCTTGCTGGGCTTGACTTGGAGCTTTTTTAGGTCGAATCCCAGAAACGAGAAATTTGTTGTGACTAGCGGTAGGCACCAACTGCAGAACGAAAATTAGTTTATGTGCGCGAAATCTTATCCAAACACCACATGGGGACGAAGCCTCGAATGAAAAATAAAATAAAATAAAATAAGTGTTTGTGTATGTCATTGGGATATTCTTTAATAGGAAAGCATCTGCTCCATATTTACCAAGTCACCAGTGGTGACTTTGGAAATTGATGAGCCCAAGAATAGCACTGGAGCTGGATCATGGAGTGAAGGCTGTGCAGATCCCATCCGGGTTCCAAGTGGCCCAATCACTCGAGCTAGAGCCAAGAAGATCAAGGAGGCACTTATGACCATGGTCCAAGAGATGATGAGCAAAGCTGAAGCATGGAGGATCATTGAAGGGGATCGGGTTCAAGAATGGAAGACATTACTTAAGGGCCCAATTGAAGATGTTCAAAATAGCAGCCCAAGGGATTAAAAAGCATGTATTAGATAAATGGGCTAGGCTTTGTTTATTTTAAGTTTAATTTATGTTTAGTTTTGCTTGGGGCCCAAGTTATGTGGGAAACCAATTAATTTCGTTTTCTTTATTTTCCTAGACCTAGTAGGTTTAATTACTCCTATTTAAAGGAGCTAACGCTATTGTTTTTAGGCAGCTTTGATTAATTAATTTTCGAGTGTTTTTCACCTCTTGCGTTCTAAGAACGTCTCGAACAGCCAGAATTAGGGTTCTTGTTGTTCTTCGACTTAGCAATCAATTAACCCATCGATTGATTGTTTGTCTACGACTATACCAAGGTTCTTTCTCGTTTTCGGGATTGGGTCGAGGTTCCACCTCCATTAACTTCGCGTGGTTCCAAGGTTCTTGCGTTTTTCAGCATCAAGGGTTGCGGATTCATCTTATTGGGTAGAAATACGATCGTGGTTTCATATCAGTTGGTATCAGAGGAGACTTTTTTATCCAGGTTTTCTATCTTAGTTTCTTGTTCTTTCAATTTCTTAGTAGATTCTTGAAACCCTAGGCCTTCATTCTTGTTAATTTCGATTCCAAAAAAAAAAAAAAAAAAAAAAATATCGATTCTGTTTTGCTACATAATTATCGAATATGTGCGGCTGAGTAATTTTCGAACTTGTTGATGATTGATCTTCGTATTTGTTCTTACTAAGTGCGTTTCGAATCTGCTCTTGATTGTTGGGTTAGTAGAAACTTCGATAACTCCATATAAACCCTAGTTGCTGAGATTCGATTGTGATGAGTTTCGATTGCTGCGTATAAACCCTAGTTTTTGAGTTTCGCCTATTAGGGTTAATTAATTCTGATTGCTGCGTACAAACAGTGCGAATTTCGATTGCGAATTTTTTTTTAATTGTCGATTTGAATTGTGCTTTTTATTCTGCTAAAATTTTGAATTCTGGAAATTTCGACTACACCAGATTAAAGTAGAAGTCGAGACACCCAGAAAAAAAAAAAAAAAAAAAAAAAAAAAAAAAAAAAAAAAGGTGAAATTCGCAATTATTTCTTCTTGGATTTGGGTTATATAGGGTCCAAGGATTCCAAAAATCTTGTTTCCACAAGACTGAATTTTCGCTCATTCTTATCGATTTTCTCGCTTCACATCGTGTCCATAATTCACTGGATTCCTGTTTATTGAGTTCTTGGTGAAAACATACTTGTCCTACCATACAATTGATCTGTCTGGGTTGTGATTGGTCTGTTTGGGAACCAAGGCGAAGGTTCTGGCTTTTCGATTTGTTTGAAAGTTCCAAAAGGTGAAATTGTGAGGGTTATCATTACTTTTGAGAGCTAAACACGAGCGGTAAAATCAGAGTGACATATTCTGAGTGAAACACGTAAGGGAGTGCAGTGAGGAAATCTTTATTTCTTTATATTGTGCTAATCTCTGTTTTGCAGCAATATGTCGAACTTCGATCCTAAGTTGTTCCAAGAAGCCATGACAAGTACCTTACAAAATATGATGAGAGAGGAGTTGGGTGGCTTTAGAGAGCAAGTGGAGGAGATCAGTGACGAATTAAAACGAATGCAGGTGAAAGTAGATAGAGTTGAGAGCGCTCAACATGAACAATCTGGCAAATCGCGTAGTGCTCAAAGGACTGGGAGAATGCAGCCTAGAGAAAGGAGGGCTGAGAATGATCCTAATAACTATTACCGAGATAGTTTTGATGACGGAGATAGTGACATTGATTCGGTAACCGCTAACCGACGGAATGGTAGGCGATTTGGTAGAGGAACTAATCGGGAGGATGACAACACGAATGGATCAAAATGAAGATTCCATCCTTCCAAGGGAAGAATGACCCCGAGGCCTATCTTGAGTGGGTCAAGAAAGTGGAATTGTGTGTTTGCTTGCCATAATTACTCCGAGTCCAAAAAGGTTAAATTGGCAGCTATTGAATTTTCCGATTATGCACTTGTTTGGTGGGATCGTTTGATGACAGAGCGAAGGCGTAGTGATGAAGGGCCCGTGGAGACATGGGAAGAGATGAAGCGCCTGATGAAGAAGCGATTTGTACCCGATCACTATTATCGGGAATTGTACCAAAAATTACAAGGGCTTACACAGGGGAATCGTAGTGTTGATGAGTATTATAAGGAGATGGAAATGGCCATGATTCGGGCCAAGGTTGATGAGAATAGAGAAGCTACCGTGGCGCGGTTCTTAAGCGGGTTAAATCGAGAAATTGCCAATGCGGTTGAACTGCAGCCGTATGTCGAGATTGAAGATATGGTTCACACGGCAATTAAAATAGAGAGACAACTTAAGAGGAGGGGTAGCCTACGCCAAAACCAAAGTCCAACCACACCCTCTTGGAAATCAAATCCCCTTTGGAAGAATGAGGAGAAATCAGCGGCATCAAAGTCCAAAACCGAGCCCAAACAGGGGACGGCCAGCCTTGGAAACCAAGGTAAACCTAACACTACTAATACTCCTACTACTCGAAACCGGGACATTATCTGTTGGAAGTGTCAAGGGAGAGGCCACGTGTCTACTCAATGCCCGAACAAGCGAGTAATGATGCTTCTGGATAATGGGGAATATGAAACGGATGAAGAAGGCGCTGAAGCTATGCCACCTTTGGAGGATATCGAAGAAGAGGAGAGCGCTATACAGGGCGAGTTGTTAGTTGCAAGGAGAGCGCTCAGTGTGCAAGCAAGGGAGGATGAGGAGCAGCGCGAGAATATTTTCCACACTCGGTGCCTAGTGCTAGGCAAGGTGTGTAGCTTGGTAATAGATGGAGGTAGTTGCACTAATGTGGCTAGCACAACTATGGTGGAGAAGCTAGCATTGCACACGACTACACATCCAAGGCCTTACAAACTGCAGTGGTTGAATGATAGCGGTGAAGTGAGGGTGAACAAGCAGGTTTTGGTGTCCTTTAGCATTGGGAAGTACGAGGACCAAGTACTTTGTGATGTGGTTCCCATGCAAGCCGGCCATATGTTATTGGGGAGACCTTGGCAATATGACAGAAGAGTTAAACACGACGGCTTCACCAATAATATTCGTTTGAGATGAACAAGAGAACAATCATTCTGGCACCCCTACCGCCACAGCAAGCCTATGCTGATCAGTTGAAGTTGCAAAATGAGGAGGAGCAACGGAGAGCTGAAAAGAAAAAGAGAGTGAGTGGTGAGGAAAAGAAAGAGAGTGAGGGAAAAAGAAAAGAAATTGAGAAAAAAGAAAGTAGAGTGGAAAAACCAGTGACTATTGAGAGTAAGTTTGAGAGGAGGCAAAAGAATTTCTATGCTAGAGCTAGTGAAGTGAGAAGAGCGATGCTTTGTAACCAACTTCTTTCTTTACTTGTGTACAAAGAAGCGCTTTTGAACACTAACGAACTAAATTCTTCTTTGCCTAGTGTTATTATCTCTTTGTTGCAGGATTTTGGTGACGTCTTTCCGGAGGATACCCAAGCGGTTTACCACCTATTCGAGGAATAGAGCACCAAATTGACTTCGTACCCGGAGCATCCATTCCAAACCGACCAGCCTATAGGAGTAATCCAGAGGAGACGAAGGAACTTCAAAGGCAGTGACGGAGTTACTAGAAAAAGGGTATGTGAGAGAGAGTATGAGCCCATGTGCGGTGCCAGTATTGTTAGTGCCGAAAAAGGATGGGACGTGGAGGATGTGCGTGGACTGTCGGGCAATTAATAATATCACGGTAAAGTATCGTCATCCCATTCCACGTTTAGATGATATGCTTGATGAGTTGCATGGGTCTAGCATATTCTCTAAAATTGATTTGAAAAGTGGATACCATCAAATTAGGATGAAAGAAGAGATGAATGGAAAACAGCTTTTAAAACAAAATATGGTTTATATGAATGGTTAGTTATGCCTTTCGGTTTAACTAATGCACCTAGCACTTTCATGAGATTGATGAACCATGTTTTGAGATCATTCATTGGCAAATTCGTTGTGGTCTATTTTGATGATATCTTAATTTATAGCAAGAGTCTAGATGACCATGTAATTCATTTAAAAATATGTTTTGGATGTCTTGCGAAAAGAGAAGTTATATGCTAACCTGAAGAAAGCACCTTTTGCACGGATAAGCTTGTATTTCTTGGTTTTGTTGTGAGTGCACAAGGTATTCAGTTGATAAGGAAAAGGTGAAGGCTATTCAAGAATGGCAAAGTCCTACGAGTGTTGGGCAAGTGCGAAGTTTTCATGGACTTGCTAGTTTTTATCGGCGATTCGTGAGAGATTTTAGCACAATTGCGGCGCCATTGACTGAAGTGATTAAGAAGAATGTTGGTTTCAAATGGGAGAGGAACAAGAGAAGGCATTCCAATTACTAAAACAAGCTAAGTAACGCCCCCTTGTTATCTTTGCCTAACTTTTCAAAGACTTTTGAAATTGAATGCGATGCTTCAGGAAATGGTATTGGTGCTGTTCTTATGCAGGAAGGGAAGCCAATTGCATACTTTAGTGAGAAGCTAGGTGGGGCGACCCTAAATTACCCTACTTATGACAAGGAGCTCTATGCATTGGTGAGAGCATTGGATACTTGGCAGCACTATCTTTGGCCGAAGGAGTTCGTGATTCACACAGATCATGAATCGTTGAAGCACTTGAAGGGACAGCAAAGGTTGAACAAGCGCCATGCCAAATGGTAGAGTTCATAGAGACTTTTCCGTATGTGATCAAGTATAAGCAGGGCAAGGAAAATGTTGTAGCAGATGCTTTGTCACGCAGGTATGCTTTAATTGCTACTTTAGATGCTAAATTGCTTGGATTTGAATACATCAAGGAATTGTATTGTGATGATGCTGATTTTAGAGATATCTTTAATGCATGAGAAAGTGGCGTTTGATAAGTACTTTAGGCATGATGTTTCTTAATGCGTGAAAACAAACTTTGTGCCTAAAATTCATTGCGTGAGTTGCTTGTGAAAGAGGCTCATGGGAGTCTAATGGACACTTTGGTATAGCTAAGACTTTAGGAGTATTACAAGAACACTTCTTTTGGCCTCACATGAAAGGGATGTTGAAAGAATTTGTGAGAGATGTGTTACTTGTAAGAAAGCAAAGTCTAAGTTAAACCCCATGGTTTATATACCCCATTACCCATTCCTAGTGACCCTTGGGTTGACATTTCTATGGATTTTGTATTGGGATTGCCTAGGACTAAGCATGGGAATGATTCTATTTTCGTGGTGTTTGATAGGTTTTCTAAAATGGCTCATTTTATTGCTTGTAATAAAACTGATGATGCACCACGAATTGCTAATTTGTTCTTCAAAGAAATTGTGCGATTGCATGGCATGCCTAGAACCATTGTTTCTGATAGGGATGCAAAGTTTTTGAGTTACTTTTGGAAGACTTTGTGGGGAAAGTTGGGTACTAAATTGTTGTTTTCTACTACATGTCATCCCCAAACTGATGGTCAAACAGAAGTAGTGAATAGAACTTTGTCCACTTTGTTGCGTGCCATAATTAAGAAGAACTTGAAAGAGTGGGAAGAATGTTTGCCTCATGTTGAGTTTGCATATAATCGATCTGTTCATTCTGCATCTAAGTTTTCCTCCTTTTGAGATTGTGTATGGTTTTAATCCTTTAGCTCCTTTGGATTTATTGCCATTACCTGTTGAGCATGCTAACCTAGATGGCAGGAAGAAAGCTGAGTTTGTTAGACAGATTCATGAGAAGGCGAGGCAAAACATTGAAAGAAGAACTGAGCAGTATGTGCAGCAAGCAAACAAAGGAAGGAAAAAGGTGGTCTTTGAACCAGGAGATTGGGTTTGGCTGCATATGAGAAAGGAACGTTTCCCAGTTCAAAGGCGTTCTAAGTTGTTACCTAGAGGAGATGGACCATTTCAAGTTGTGAAACGGATCAATGACAATGCATACAAACTTGATCTTCCAGGTGAGTATAATGTGAGTGCTACATTTAATGTTGCTGATCTAAGTCCGTTTAGTGCAGTGACGAATTGAGGACAATTCCTTTTCAAGAGGAGGGAATGATGAGCCCAAGAATAGCACTGGAGCTGGATCATGGAGTGAAAGCTGTGCAGATCCCATCCGGGTTCCAAGTGGCCCAATCACTCGAGCTAGAGCCAAGAATCAAGGAGGCACTTATGACCATGGTCCAAGAGATGATGAGCAAAGCTGAAGCATGGAGGATCATTGAAGGGATCGGGTTCAAGAATGGAAGACATTACTTAAGGGCCCAATTGAAGATGTTCAAAATAGCAGCCCAAGGGATTAAAAAGCATGTATTAGATAAATGGGCTAGGCTTTGTTTATTTTAAGTTTAATTTATGTTTAGTTTTGCTTGGGGCCCAAGTTATTGGGAAACCAATTAATTTCGTTTTCTTTATTTTCCTAGACCTAGTAGGTTTAATTACTCCTATTTAAAGGAGCTAACGCTATTGTTTTTAGGCAAGCTTTGATTAATTAATTTTCGAGTGTTTTTCACCTCTTGCGTTCTAAGAACGTCTCGAACAGCCAGAATTAGGGTTCTTGTTGTTCTTCGACTTAGCAATCAATTAACCCATCGATTGATTGTTTGTCTACGACTATACCAAGGTTCTTTCTCGTTTTCGGGATTGGGTCGAGGTTCCACCTCCATTAACTTCGCGTGGTTCCAAGGTTCTTGCGTTTTTCAGCGTCAAGGGTTGCGGATTCATCTTATTGGGTAGAAATACGATCGTGGTTTCATATCAGAAATGTTGAAAGAATTATTGTTAATTTCCCTTATTCTAACATAACTTCCTTCTTTTCAAGGAAATTGAATTTATAGAATAACAGGCTATATATATAATGGGTTACTAATTAAGTACAATCCTCATCATATAGTAGCCTTAAAGTGAAATGTGGATCCTCTCTTTAATTTGGGTTATAATACAGCTGGCTGGCTGTGACAATTACGTGAACAAAGAAAGATATATATGATTATAGAGGTGGAACGAGAGCAAGGAAATCTGGCGACTGGTGTTGAAGCAAAGAGAGGAATCATCTTTTTCTCTATATAGGAAAAAGAGAAAACCAAAGATGAAAAAAGTTGCTTACCACATTAATAATAAACATCACCATTATAATAGATTGATAATCATAAAAGTGTGAATGAATTAGTTAAAACACTATCTACTATATTTGTAAAAAGTTGCTCCATATTTACCAAGTTACAAATAGTGACTTTGGAAATGTTGAAAGAATTATTTTTAATTTCCCTTCTTCTAACATAACTTCCTTCTTTTCAAGGAAATTGAATTCATAGAATTACAGGCTATATATATAATGGGTTACTAATTAAGTACAATCCTCATCATATAGTAGCCTTAAAGTGAAATGTGGATCCTCTCTCTGATTTGGGTTATAATACATCTGGCTGTGACAAATATGTGAACAAAAAAAGCTATATATGATTATAGAGGTTGAACGAGCAAGGCAAGCTGACAACTAGTGTTGAAGCAGAAAGAGGAATCATCTTTTTCTCTATCTAGGAAAAAGAGAAAACCAAAAATGAAAAAAAGTTGCTTACCACATTAATAGTAAACATCACCATTATAATAGATTGATAATCATAAAACTGTGAATGAATTAAAATACTATCTACTTTATTTGATATTCTGGTTAGAAATATCTCTTCTATTAAAAAATTAATTATACTCTTGTATAGGAATTTTTTTTCTAATTGGTTTTGTACCGTCTTTTTTCAATTTAGTTTTGACTTTGCGCAATTAATTCTAGACCCATTAAATTTATTCTCTATAAATGGTACTCTTATCATAGGTTTTTATAAGAATTGTATAGTATTATTTTATAGGTAAAATAGAGAGTATATTTGAGAGATAATGTTAAGCACTCTAATTGGTGGCCAGGGTTTGTTTTGCGTTTGTATTCAAAATTGATTTTCATCAATAATAGCTATCACCCGGTGGATTATTAGGGTTTTGCGGATACCACCTAGTTCATTTTTGCAACCAAACGATTAAATTAAGTAATTCACGAATTAAGCAGTTTTAAATTCTCTAATTCGTAAATTGGAGGACAATCAATGTTGGGTTTTTGTGCAACAGAAGTGCGATACAAAATATATTTTCTTCAATTATATTTTTCACTAGAGAATTACAATTACAAATTTTTTTTTCGCTTAACACTATTACACCTTTTCTTTTACACTTAACTCTCTTTTTCACTTTTCTCTCTTACTCTCTTACACTTTTCTTTCTTACTCTCACACATCAACCAATGCTTACTAGTACATCTCTTTATAGTCTCCTAGAGAATACATCGCTTTTTTTACATCCTAAGCGACGAACATAAAAGAGTACGTCGCATAGAAAATATTTATAGGCGACAAACACAAAAAAGGTGCATCGCCTTAAATGTACCTTTAGGCGACGAACACAAACTATACATCGCCTAAGTGTAAAACTTATGTGACGAACATAAAAGAGTACGTCGCATAGAAAATATTTATTGGAGACGAACACAAAAAAGGCGCGTCGCCTTAAATGTAACTTAAGGCGACGAACACAAACTATACGACGCCTAAGTGTAAAACTTATGCGACAAATAAGTGAACCTTAGGCGACAGGTTATACGTACGAGGCCTTAGTATCACTTAGGTGACGAACAATGTGTACGTCGCCTAAGAATCACTTAGGTTACGTACACAGTGTACGTCGCCTAAGAATCACTTAGGTGGCTTGCCTTTATTTGTCCATCGCCTAATGCATTTTGTTACGTGACTTAAGCGACGGAGCTTAGGCGACTCAGTGTTCATCGCTTTAATCTTAGGCGACGGATAACCTTTACTTAAGCGACATACATTGTACGTCACCTAAACCCTTCCTGGGCATAGTGATTATAAAACACCAAGTTTGACCAAACTTCCACTCTAAAAGCCTATTATATAATGGTTAGTAACATACAGATTACGGTGTACGTTAGTTCTACACCTTTAAACAAATTTTGTACACACATTAAGATGTCACATTAACTCACACTAATAATATATGCACAATATTTACCCACATTCACACATCTCTCTTTCTCTCTCTCATAGCTTAGTGTAGGAAGTACACATCTAGATATAACATCTTTTTTTTCTCCTCTCACCCATGTGAGCAATCAAATCAACCCTAATCTCTCTTTCTAACATTTTAACCCTCTTCCCCTCTCTAACTTCTCTCTAACCTTTTTACCTCCTGCAAATTCCTTCGATGAGAGACCAAAAAACGTGTCTGTCATCCGTCACTATGGGCCTCCCCTACCGCTCCCTTCACCGGTGTCGCCTTCTTTCTCATCTCTGGTGCCTACTGACTCCTTGGTCCTCCATAATCTCTATTTCCGGCATAAAAAAAGGTAAGCTCTTGTTCTCTCTACCTCTCTTTCTTTTCAAAATATAAGATTGTATGTTCTTATTTGTGGTTTAGTGCATGGGAATGGGGATTTAGCTCCTTTAAAGTGGTGAATTTAACACTAGCAGTACAGTAGAACATTATAGACCCTTAATTACAAAGCAGTGGCTAGGATATTCACACATCATTGAACACTTGAACTAAGATGAAACAGTGAAGTTTTGTAATGTCTTAAAATTAACGCTGTCGGCATGGCCTCATTCAACCCCGACACAACATTTTTCCTCTGAAATTGAGAAATCCCATAGCCTAATTCGACTGCTCTCTAACACCAGAAAGAAAAAATTCGGCATCTATAGACTCTCTCCTCTTAATTCATTGATTTACCTAATGTACTTTACTGTAGAAAATTCCAAAAAAGAATGAAAAAAAAATAGTTGCTTAAGACATTAAAGTGGCCAAAATCAATTGAGACATAAGGCCTTCTATTATCTTTAATGGCCCCGTGGAATTGTTATTTAAACTCTATGAATATGAATGCATATGCTCTGCTTTTCCATCTCTATTAAACAAATATGTTCTTAGCTTGCTGAAGAAAGAAAATAATTTAAAGCTCTTTTTCCATAAATTTTAAAATGGGATACAGATTTAGAGAAATAGAACAAAACCACCAATTTTTTACGGAAAGATAGTGATGTGGGGTTGTTTCATCACCGTGACATGTCGAAATGGTATGCTAAGGTGGCAGCGATTGATTGACCGAGCTTGCCTAATAAAGTGACCGATGTGGCAAAGACGGGCATTTAGGGTAAAGCGTTGGGCCGGAGTCAGACGGCCCGACTCAAAGATGTGGAGAGTTCGCTTTGGCTTAAATGAGGCAGGTCCTAGTGATCACTCTGGCCTAAAATGAGCCAGGCCCTAGAGATCACTCTGGCCTAAAATGAGCCAGGCCCTAGAGATCACTCTGGCCTAGGTGAGCCAGGCCCAAGTGATCACTCTGGCCTTAAATGAGCCAGGCCCTAGAGATCACTCTGGCCTAGGTGAGCCAGGCCCAAGTGATCACTCTGGCCTTAAATGAGCCAGGCCCTAGAGATCACTCTGGCCTAGGTGAGCCAGGCCCAAGTGATCACTATGGCCTAAAATGAGCCAGGCCCTAGTGATTACTCTGGCCTAAATGAGCCAGGCCCAAGTGACCACTCTGGCCTAAAATGAGACGGGCCAAGCGATCGCTCTGGTCTAGCTCGTCCGGGCCTAAGTGATCACTCCGTCTAATGAGCTAGGCCCAAGTGATCACCCTTGGCCTAAGGACCAGCTTGGCTTAGTCAAAGCGAATTAACTCACCTCGGCCCACCACGACACAATACTGCAAAAGGTGAATAGTATCTTCCGTACAACCAAGGACGAATCGTCGGCACGTACCAGCGCTTGTCTCTTCTCTCATACGTGGCATAACGACCTTGTACGAAGAAAGCGTCTCATTGGTCTAGAGGGTATATACTCTGCTCACCACGCCGCCGCTCACTGTTGTACGAAATCCCCTCCACTCACTATTGTACTGCTGTCCCCTCTATGTTTTATATAAATAGAGGGGTCGGCCTCATTTAGAGGGGGCGATTCTTAACTTCAAAAAATATTACTGTAGAGAGAGAAAGTTTTCTTCTTCCTTAAGAACACTAGTTGCAGAGAGGCAAAAATCATATGTAAATGCCAACAATGGCCACCATGTATCCATTCATATTAATATAGCTCAAAACCCATATTTCCCGTGTGGAGTCCTCTCCTCTCTCCGAGGTGAACCACACGTAAATGCTTGTCTCATTTCTCATTTCGATTCTGCATATTTTATACACATCTCTCTTTACTGTTCATGATTATGTGTTCTTTGATGCCAACTCACTCCATCCATGCCAGCGTGGAGCTCACCCATTTTTAGGCATCATCAGATAGGGGAGAGAAATCTTGTAAATGATAGAAGAAGAAGCAGCCGAATGGAGAATAATTAGGTGCTCAGTAAATGTGTGACTATCCTGGCCACTAGTTTTTAATCAAATCTCTACAAGGTTCCACTGTACCAATAACATTAAATTGGCCATTTAGAGGAGCCAAATTCAGGGTGTAGGCGGCTAAATTATAGTTAAGTTAGGTTAAATAAATAGATACATGTCATAGATATACTTCTTCATGTGAAAGACGAAGCAAGTTATAGTTTTATACTTAATTTATTTTCTATAATGTGATAGAGCAATCAAATTACCACTTATAATAACAGTAGAGAAAATGATGGAATAAGACAAGCCCGAAGCCTTTTCTGTTTTTAGCAGAGACAAGTGCAATAATAGGCTCTTGCTCTCTCTACCTCTCTTTCTTTCCAAAATATAAGATTGCATGTTTTTCTTTGTGGGTTCAGTTTATGGAATAGGTGGCTAAATTATAGTTAAGTTAGGTTAAATAAATAAGATACGTGTCTTAGATACACTTCTTCCACTGAAAGACGAAGGAAGTTATAGTTTTATATTTAATTTATTTTCTATAATGTGATAAAGCAATTTAAATTACCACTTTTAATAATAATAGAGAAAATGATTGAAGAAGAAAAACCCATGTGAAGCCTAGCCTTTTCTATTTTTAGCAGAGACAAGTGCAATAATAAGCTCTTGCTCTCTCTACCTCTCTTTCTTTCCAAAATATAAGATTGTATGTTTTTATTTGTGGGTTCGGTGTATGAATGGGTGGCTAAATTATAGTTAGGTTAGGTTAAATAAATGTGGTACTATGAGAAACATTTGTACTACTCTATTTGAAATTCCTGTTTCATATTTTTTGCTCGTATTTATTAATTAGTCCGGGCAATACATATACCAACATTTCATTTCTTTTGTCTTTGTGATTTCATTGCCTCTTTTATGCCGAAACAATTGTATTTGAACAAATTTATTTTTAATTAGGAAGATACAAGAATATATATATATATATGAACATTAAATTTCAAAGATCATTATTACATAGTTATTTTTTTTATAGTTAATATAATATTAAAATATTAATTTTATGAATTATTATTTTAATAACTACTTGATAATAACTAGAGATGCCAAAATGAACAAGTAAAGTTAGACTAGCGGGGGAGGAGGTAGCTACTTGAACACGCATGAGGGAGGCATGAAAATTCAAGTTCACCAATGGAGATTTAGTGTGAGTTTCATTGTTTATAATTAAATGGAAAGACTTGACCTCCTTTTTATGTATGAAAAAAAAAAGGCTAAGAGATGCCAAAATATAAGTGCTAAAGTTCCATGTAGCCAAGTGTAAATATTCTTCTGTTATATTCACTATTTACTAGGTTGAATAGTATTTTATTTTATGTAATCAGTAAAATTTATAAGATTTATACTTCGAATTGAGGGGGAAAAGGGGGAAAGAGACAAGACTTGAATATATTATTATTGACAAACTTTCTTTTATACTATGTACCACAACTAGATCTTAATAATTTTTTAAAATTTAAAAAGAAAAATAAAATTGTCAATTTGAACCTAATTAACAAAATATTTAAACACTTCTTCTACATGGCATGATTATCTGATATTTTAAAAAATATATATCAAATTGACGATTATTATTAACTATATAGATTGCCATGCCTCATATAAACTTGATGCACCTTCTTTTCAATACACAATTAACAAAGTTGAATATTATTTTTTGTAAATATCAAAAATATTTTAGGCCTTGTTAATGTACACGAATCTAAGTCTCAATCAAGATTCAATGCAATTATGCAATCATCTTTGAAAAAGCCCCTTCTGAATATTCATCAAATCTCTTTTTTTTTACACTACTTTTGAAAAAGAATTAATGGTGTCTATAAGGAGTATATAGATGCAATCAGTGTTAACCGTTTATTAAAATGGTGTCTCAAAGTAAATAGTGGTGCTAGTACAAGAATTAAGCACCCTAAAAAACTAATTTTACTATCCTTTTCTTAGCGCACATTATAATATTAAATTTTATTTGATAA